>OY856338.1:7552500-10052500 GCA_963693475.1 Ectropis crepuscularia
CAGGTAAGTATGTATATTAAAAGAAAAACATAAATAATAATTTGCAATAAATAATATTCTTCTTTATTAAAATTCAAATTTACTTTTAAGTATTATTACGAACATAGACGTATAAAGTTTTTTAACCGTCCATGATTACGAATTGTTTGTTTAGAAAAAAATATTTACACTTTTTTAGGCATTTTTTAAAATATTTCTCTGCGTAAGAACCATCCTCGTACTTCAAGGGTACTTTAGGACATCTTGTAATATAGGAATTTAATAAAAATACCTATACGTATTCTTTCCATCATAAAAATTATACGTCATAGGGAAATTTCGTATTTATGATGCATGGATTCACGGTAGATTTTACTTTGCGCTAATTTTGATTTCAATGTTGGTATGTTTTTGAACACTGGCAGCCAACACTGACATTTCTGTACTCGGCACACCAATTCAATCGTAAATAACTGTGAACTAAATCTGAAAACTTTTCTAGATTCTTCAACACCGAGTCGTAGGCATTCTTAGGTCTGCTTCTTACTTCTTAAAAATGGTACCTGGAACAAAATAACCAAGCAATTTTTATCTTACTCTCGTTCTTATTATCTTTCCATAAGAGTTAAGTAGGTATAATAGTGCTTTTGAGATTAAAAAATATCACCCTTGTGTTGCTAGTTTCCAAAGACGGTGGTTACCCTACCGTTCGGTACTAAACTAAATGAAACTAGTCTAATGTTCTACTAAGAAGGCGTTTTGAGAACGCAGGTACATGCACCTGTCAAAGATAGTTTTTAATTTCGCTAAACGTGGCGACAATGTTTCATTTTGATAGAAAAATGAAAGAAAATTAAACAATGGCCCCACTTTTGGTGGATTTGAGAAATATTTTTAACAGGTATATTTCCAAATATTGTTTTTTAACTTCCGCGATTTTTACACGTTTACATTATCTAGAACTTAATCATGATTATTTAACTAGCTTTGGTCCCATTTATATTTTTTTTTCATATACATTTCTTATGAAAATCTTTGTTTGTCCGGACAATATTATTATAGTTTGTGTATGGCTTTTAAGAAACGTTCATTAAGACTATTAGCACCATCTGCGGCTTTAACCGCGCATTACCCGTTATTTTCCTGTGATAAAACGTAGCCTATTTTATCTGCAATAAAACATCATCTACCTGATGTACTAAAAAACCTACTGTAGTTAACAAAACAACCTATTACAGATACTTAAAATAAAAAACCACTTTAAAAAAACCGACTTCAAAAACACAAATAGGCACTCAGAGGCGAAAAATAAAATTAATATAACTAGGTATTGTAAGCGCCACCCGTTCATCCATTTGAAGTCGGTGCCAGCCAAGTCAAATAGCTAGTCGATAGATAGAATAGATACTGTGGCGTACATACTGGTATATCGCCTCTGCGAATCCAATTCATAAAATAACAAATTTTTATTCCTAATTAAAACCGCAACCTCTTTATAGCGAGTAGCATCTCTTTACTCCGTTGGGTTCGCAGGTGACATACCAATCGCGTATACGAGGAGCTCGCGACAATCGCTGCCTGTTTCTGAGATCGGTGCCATTCTGACTGTGGTCTTGCTCTTCTCGCCATCTACATATATTTAATATTTTCTTTTATGATTTCTAATTGTACACATCTCATCATTATATTCTGTTTAATAACGTTCTGTTTAATATTTTATTATCTCACATATATAATTGGATCATCTACTACGCTTTTAATTTGAGCACCTACTGCACTCGCAACCTTCAAAATAGTGACTAGCGAGTCCACGCCAACTATCTATTTATCTTCGCGACTCTTACACTAGCCACCACAACACTATAATAAATAAATAATTGTTAGTGCACACGTGGTGCATACTTTACACACAACTATGTATGCAGTAAGTAGACAGATATTTATAGGTAGAATCTATCTACTTACTAGGTACCTGTTATACTTGGTTGGCGCTGACTTCAAAATAGATGAGTGGGTAGGTAGCGCTTACAACAAAATTATGTTAAGTTATTTTTCGCTTTCGATTGCCCATTTGTGGGTTTTAAGTCTTTTTTTAATGTAGTTTTTTTATTTCGCAAATGTTTTACGATGTTTCACATAAGACATCGTCATGACATAAGTTGAATGACTCGAAATTATTCAAGTTCTTACTTCGTATAACATCTCCTGGCATTTTAATGGGGGTGACAAGTGCTACTTTGTTCGCTTCTGCATTTTTTCCGTCCACTTTTCTTGAAAACACGTCAAATCCGTAGTCCTCCATAACGTTCTGAAACACAAGAAGAAATATTTTATAACCGATCTCTTTACAAATCAAAGTGCTGAACTGATTTTGTATTTGTTTTTGAAACTGTATCAAATGGAAAATATTGTTCCTAATTGGTCCACAAATCTATATATATTTATATAAAAGCGAAAGGTCACTCATCACGAAATCTCAGAAACTACAAATGCTAGGAGTCTGAAATTTTGCATGGAATTGTATTGCACGTAGGCGCTCGTTAAGACGGGGTTTTGCAAAATTCAACCTCTAAGAGGGTGAAACAATGGATGGACGGTTTTCTGAAGATTCCGTCATTTTCAAAGTTAGAAGCATGGAATCGACTGGACCGATTTTATTGAAATTTAGTACACAGTTGAACTAGATCCCAAAAAGGACATAGGCCACTTTTTATTACGGATTGTTGACTAGACTATAACACATACAAAAAAGTTACATGCGACCCTAATTCTAATTCAGGATGGGGGTGATTGGCCTGCATTGACGTCCCGCTAAGGGTCTATTGTGCACTTTCCTTGCCAGCCTACCCAAAACCAGCCGAGCTCCTTAAAATAGCGGAGAACAGCCTTGGGTCGCTGGCATATCAGTTCCAGTCCCATTTCGTCAGATGTAATGTGATGTAATTGATTTGGAGTTTCTTCAAGTAGTCCCGATCTTGATCTAATACTTCCTGTGGCTTCACAACGCAAAAGCACATGCTCCACAGTTTCATTCTCCTGCAAACAGGCCCTACCAGGGGACTGTCGGTAGATCCTATTTTGTGGAGATGATAGTTCAGCTCACAGTGGCCTGTGATTAGACCTATCATTAGACGAAGATCAGATCTTGTCAGATCCAGCAGCTTATTTGTGACTTTTCTTACTATGAGCGGGAGCACAGTTTTTGTGTGTTTGCACTTAGTAGATTTATCCCATAGTTTTTGCTGTTCTTTTCTGTGTGTAGACATAGCAGATTCCGTGTTTCTGAAGCATTTGGCTTGCACAGTTCTGCTATGTCTGCCCTGATATTCTTCTTCTTTGGCAACCATGTCCGCTTTGTTATTTCCACGGCAAACGCCGTGGCTTTTTGTCCACTCTACTGTGACAGTATTAGTGATTGCGTTGTAGAACAGAGTGGCACTCCGCAATCACTCTTGACCTGGTCGTGGGTTTTCACAATGGATAGATGGTTGCTGCACTGTCCATTATGAACTTAAGTTCCAGTGTGTTCCCCACCCCTTTGCTGTGTATTTATTTTTTAAGGACTGATTTAACTGCTAATAGGAGGCCCACAGCTTCCGCTTGCAGCACCGTTGTAGTTTTATTTAAGGAATGCGATTCTACCAGGTCTAGCTCTGGTGAGTGGTATCCACACTCAACTCCCATGTTATTTTTAGAACCATCTGTGAAAATGTAGCAAACATTATTGCTTTTCTCAGCAGTGTTTGTTTGGGAGTGGTCCTCTGTAACCAACCCATAATTCTTCCCATCTAAATATGTGCTGGCTAGGCTGGGATAATTATCTTCGCACAATCTAGGATCTTACAATGGATTGTTGTAATCCCTGAACCTTTCCTTTGTCTGTCGATTTAATTCTTAGCGCTGCCGACATCGCCTCTTGCTGTATTTAGAGATGGAGTAGTGGCAGGCCAAGTATTATGTCCAGTGCTTCGGACGGTGTAGATTTTACACAACCGCTGATTAATGAACATGCTAATCGTTGCATCTTTTGCAATTTAGAGATTGTGGTTGCTAGATTGGTTCTAGGCCACCACTCTACGCAGCCGTAAGTGAGTGCTGGTCGAACTATTACTGTGTACATCCATCGACACAGTTTTGGTTTAAGTCCCCAGTCTCTACCAATAGCTTTGGTGCACTGCCATAATATGTTTGTAGCCTTTGTGGCTACGTGATCCAGTTGTCTTCCCCACAGTAGCTTACTGTCCAACCAGATACCAAGGTACTTTACTTCCTTACTAAACGTCAATTGCGTTCCAAACAAGGTGGGAAGTTTTAACTTTGGTATTTTGTTTTTGCGCGTGAATAACACCATCGCTGTTTTGTTTAGATTAGCGAAGAGTTCTCGATTACCACAAAACTTTTCGAGTATTTTGAATGCCTTTTGCATTTTTTCACATAAAGTCGATTCGCAGAGCCCTGAGACCATGATTGCTGAGCAACGATACAGCTCTGTGAGGACAAAGAGCGTGTGAGCTTGGATGTCGTGTCGCTTTTTACGAAAAAAAAATACCGATAGAGAACACCATTGAAATGAATACGGAACTAATACAGTGTTTTCAAATATCTAGTGAGTACATAGAGCTAATACGATTCACGCTCCCCAAAGGCTGTTTCGTGTGGAAGGGGGACCACTACATACAAGTTGGAGGTGTGGCTATGGGTTCTCTTGTTGCCTCGGTCGTGGCTAATATCTTCATGGAGTGGGCCAAAGAGGAGGCAATCTTGAGCTCGCCATATAAACCGAGACATTGGTGGCGGTATGTTGACGATGTGTTCGCTATTGTACGCAGAGACTAGATTGATCCGTTACTGACACATTTAAACAGTGTTCACCCGAATACTGCGATAACGTTGGAACGTGAACGGGATGACAGTCTGCCTTTTCTGGATGTGTTGGTGATGCGAGATTCTACCGGACGATTATCGCATACGGTCTACCGCAAGCCGACACACTCAAATAGGTATCTAAGGGCCAATTCACACCACCATCCGGCACATCTAGCCTCAGTATCACGCACGCTTATTAATGGAGCTTTGAGACTATGTAGTCCAGAACACTTAGACACTGAGTTAGACCACTTTAAAGGCGTGCCCAAATGCAACGGATTTAACTGGAAGCAGAGATGACGAGTGGCGAATGCATCACCTAGGACGCGTCCAGCTTTGGTGGAGAGGCCGGCCACTTACCTACCGTATAATAAAGGAGTGACGGATAACATTGAAGAAGCTGTGTGGGTGAAACACGTAGGAATGTGTTCACGAGGCTTACGGAACACATACGCGCGATAAAGGATTTGGACGGCAACAGCTCTGCGGTGGCGGAGCATGCTCTCTGTTCGGTTGCTCAACACTTCATTAGATTCGATAAGGTGGAGGTCCTGGCAAGGGAGAAGTATTTTATACCCCGTAAAGTCAGTAAGGCCATTGAAATCAGTCCGACGTTTAAGAGCGATGGTGGATGGTATTGCCGCCCGCTTGGAAACCTTGCCTCCAAAAGGATCAGCAGTGTATTCAGAAAAGTAGTGAGCTCAGTGTGCTGCAATATTCCCGACGCGCAGCTCACCAATGATGAAGAGTACCAGTGTACACCGGCGCAGCCCTCCCGCACCCCCTCACCTGCACCCCCGCAACAACAACCGTTCAGCTTGCGTGTGCGCCGTGCGGCTGCCCGCAGTGCTAAACGAGCTGCGAACACGCACGCGCACTCGCCTTGAAAAAGATCGCCGGACGCGGTCGAAACTTGAGTCGGACTGGACTGACTATATCATACGTGAGTTACCCGTGTATTAATTTAAAATTTGTATATAATCGTACATTGAAATTAAATTCGTCAGAGGCGATAAAAAAAACAAATGAATAACGTCACAGGTAAATACAGTTATTGTAAATTCGTCACAGACTCTCGCTTTATGTCTTTTTTCCATAAAGTAGGGTTAGCAAGTAATGTTTGTTGTGTTAAGTAAGTACTCGAAATGAAACAGAAATGTTAAACTACTCGTATGACAACAAATAACTAACAGCAGCAGAGCAGTCATCACAGATTCGTCATCATAGTAGTTTAAATATATCTGTTGTCGTTCGTCCCGCAACAAAAATGTGACAAATATTGGATACATACGAAGCTCTTTATTGTGACACACAAAAGTAAATATTACTGTAAATCACTTGTGAACGATTTATTATGATATCACTTACCGTGTACGCGCCAGAAATGTCCGGTAAACCTTGCTGGAATGATAATAAAAACAGAATTAAACGAAGTCAGTTTTACCACAAAAACTAACATGGTTGCTTTACGTTAATAACGATTTTAGTGGCAAACTGGATGCGTTCCCACTCGCTCAGGTCAGAGTTTCTAGACCTCCAGGGCAGTTACTGGTTCTGAACGCAATCTCAATGACTCAAATTTGGAATGCCAATCCTTGTCTCTGTCATTCTAAACGGACAAGACAAAGAGAGGTTTCATTTCGTGTCGAGATCAATCCGACTGGGTTCTGAATCGCTACGCAAGTTCAGTGAGGTGGGTCTACCGCCATTATCAGACGTACGGCAGGACCTAGTGGTAAATAAACCTTCTTTAAAACATAATTTCCAAAATCACTAAGATGTACTTCTCAAACTTACATTTTCAAACCGGCTGATAATTTTTAAAAAAATATCCATATTTTCATCGATCTCTTCGTCCGTAATGACAGCCTGCTGTTCCGGTTCCATCTCCGGGTCATAAGCAGCCAATCTTTTCTGCATGTTTTCTTTAGCTCTGGCCCTTAGCAGCATATAATTTCTTCTTGTATGAGGTACTCTTTGATCGTCCTTTCTATTTCTGTTGAAGGTCAATGCTAGCGCTTTTGGCCATCTAGAAGTTTCTAGCATGAACCACAGTCCGACAAATATTACGGCTATAAAAACTGGTCGGATAACCTGAAACAAAAGCAAAGTTGAAAATCTGCATAAGAATTACAGCCTTAATGTCAGTAGTACCATTGATTTGTACCATTGATGGTACAAATGACACAACTTTGTATCTTTAGTACCATTAATGGTACTAGAGACAATTATTTGCAGATCAGTAGTACCATCAAAAATATTGATTACAAGGCATAAACAACACACAATAAAACCCAATTTCACTGTTAGGACTCAAAGCCTTCTCTCTGAAGGCCGTTGTCTACAACGCCGGATAAAAGCTAGTTGGTGAATTGCACCTGTTCTCATAAAAAATATTGGGACCTGTCTGTTTCTCACTAGCTAGGTTTTCAACATTGCTGAAGCCTATTGAAATACTAAATCTCTATAAACCTGTAGACTCTGACAGTCTGGTAGGTATGTATATATCGGGAACAAGTTGAAGAAGCCGAGCATTGACGTGTGCACTTGGAAGAGGTGCTTTTTGCAAGTAGTTACACTAAAGCAAGGGGCTATCTCCATTGTGGATTCACTGCCTTCTCCCTTCGTTGTCAACCCCCGACCAAAGAGACACCCCTTACAATAGCCCTTTATGTTATAAGTTTCACGTCGCCATCTGTCTGTGTGTGTCTGTCTGGGCCACCGTAGAGCTCAAACGGATAGACCGATTATGATTTTTTTATTTGAACGTTAAATTCTGTGCGGTAATCTTAGCTATGTTTGGTTAATATCGATTCAAGATTGCCACCTTCACGAAATGGCGGAGAAAATATTTCTTTACAACATAACTACTACCCTATTTTTTAGACACTTTACCACGTACACGCTCAACATCAGCTCTGTAAATAAAAATCAATACAAGCGGATTTTTTGGAGCTACGAGCAGCCCAGTGATATCAGTGAACCAGCTACAGTTCAGCGAGCCCGGAGCCGTGTTGACAGCCCCCAGGACGTCAGGGATAAGGAGAAATCACCAAAAATACCGGACGAACAGCCAAAAACAAAGGTTAGTTTTTATTCAACACCACAAGATCGCAAAGTTGTATTTGGTCAAAAGTCACGTAGTTGATAGCGACCTCTTCGGTATAGAAAACCTCCGTCTGACACGTACTTATCGCTGCACGACCGACCGGCGGCGGCGACTCGACGCACGTTATCGGCGACACCTCTCTCTGCCAACTAAAAACATCATCATCATCGCCAACCCCTGCGAAAAAACTGACTGCTGGTGACTGGACATCTACTGGACAGCCCGAAAACCATCTAAAACGAGCGCGTGCGTAAGAACACTGACAAATTTTAACTTGGAGAAGAAGAAGAAGAAGACGAAGAAGAAACACGAGTAGTATAGTAGTAGAGTAGTACACAAGTAGTATAAGTAGTTACAATTTAAATTTACCTAATTCTGTTCTTTATTGTATTCTGTATTTCTGTCATACAAAATGTCCGACACAAACAAGAAAGCCGCCCCCTCCACCTCTGCCTCCTCCGCCTCTGCCCCCGTCATTGCACCAAAACGACCAAGGGTCCTCTCAGTAAGATCTGTAGCGTCAAACCTACACAAGCGAATTTTGAAAAAAACTGTTAAAGCCGGCGGGTCAGAAGTGGTGCAGCCGACGCGGCAACACGGGGAGAGCCCCAGTGAGCCCATAGAGATTCCCGAAGTAGATTCCGGCCGCGTTCAGTCTCTCGACAATGTGCCGTCGCCGCCACAGTCACAAACAGCTAGTGAGATCTCGGCCCCGGTGACCTCGGTCCCTGAGACGAGCTCAGGACAAGTGGCGGCGGTGGACAGAATCGAGAGCTGGGAGCAGTGCGGGATATCACCGCCTAAAGAGCTGAGGACCGATGACGAGACGGACAGCGTGTCCGAGCTGTCTTTCCCGACCTCCGCCCGCAGCACAAGGGTCAGCATGCTGATCGGAGATTGCTCAAAGCGGACGGGGGTCGAAATGGACAGCGCCACAAAAGTGGCAAACGACGCGCTGCTCCGGGGCAAGGACGCTCTCGAGTCCTCTCATAATGTGAGGCGCGATATAAGGCAAACGGCGATTGAAAGCCTACAAGCGCTTTACGAGATCGTCCTTTCCCTTTCGGAGTCCAGACATCGTCACATCGCCTCGCTCGAGAAAGAAAGGGCCCGGCATGCCATGGAGCTGCTCTCAGTAGAAAGGGCTCACACAAAAGCAACACAAAAAAATTATCTAGACCTTACAAAGGAGGTATCTCTGGCCAGAGAACAACTAGCGGAACTACAAAAAGAGACTAAAGCCGTCAGAGACTGGCAGAGCTTCGAGTCGAGAGAGCCCCACCAGCACATAAAAGAAACAGCGGAAGCCGTGAGGGACATCGGCGGCTACCTGAAGTCTTTACCGAGTGAAAATACCACGGTCAACCTAACGCCGCTGCGGAACGATTGTCTCGGTATAAAAACTGGGATTGAAATTCTTCAGAGGCAGATCGACGAATTCCGGAGAGACTCCAACACAAAAAGCGAAACAACCGTCGAAGTCCTGCATCGAAACGCAGACATGCTGCAAAAGCTCGCCTCGACTCCTCCACCTCCTACTCCCCCTAATTATTCGGATAGTCTTAGCAAAATAGAACAAATACTCACAGAACATTCAAAACCACCCCCACCCTCAGCCCCAATAAAAATAAATATTGATGAGCACGTGTTGCCGATCACACAACGACTCGAGGCTGTATCGTCGGAACTCCGGACGATGCGCCAAGAAAAATTATCTCTTCCCCAACCAGCCCTAAGCATTGAGGCCGAAATATCCCAAGCGGAAAAAGGCAAGCCACCTAAGCCTGCCACTTATGCTAAAATCGCGGCCAAGCCCGTCGGGCCAAGACCAAATCACACTCTGATCGTGACAACGGCAAATCCGACATCCCCCACGACATCTGAAAACTTGATAGACAGGATAGCATTAGCACTGGACACGAAGAAGACCGGAGCAAGAGTTGACCGAGTGCGAAAAGCCCGTAACAGGAAAGTCATCTTGAGTTGCAGCACAGAGGAAGACCTTGGTCTGGTCAGAAATCGCGTGCAGCAGGATAAGTCCTTAAAGGTGGAAACCGCGAAAGCGGGTAATCCACTTATAATCATTCGAGACGTCCTGTCTTATCACAAAGATAATGAAATTGTGGAAAACCTTCTGGCGCAGAATAAACATCTGCTACAGGGGGTCGATTTGCAAGAGAGCGTGATCAGAGTGCGGTACAGGAAAAAGGCGCGTAACCCGCATGAGTGCCATCCGGTGATCGAGGTCTCGCCTCGCATTCACAGAGCGTTTTTGGATGCCGAAAAAGTCTACATAGGACTCCAGAGGAGACCAGTGGCAGACCAGTCGCCCTTGGTGCAATGCACTAAGTGCCTAGGTTTTGGTCATACAAAGGCGATCTGCCGGGAGAGGGACGAGTACTGCAGTCACTGCGGAAAGACTCACTCCTGGACTCAATGCAAGGCAAGGAAAGAAGACCTGCCACCTAAATGCAGGAACTGTGCGATTGCTCATCCCAACAGCTCTAACAGGGAACTCGCTCACAATGCCTTTAATAGTGAGTGCCCTGAAAGGGCAAAATGGGATGGCATAGCGCGGTCCCGAATATCGTATTGCTAAGGGCACTCATGAGGTACGTGACTCAATCTCCCGAAGAGTGGACGAACCAGGTATGCGTTTCATCCAAGCAAACCTGCAGCGCTCCCAGAATGCAACGGTCGAACTCTTGAAGGTTGCGAGAGAAAGGGGAGTTTCAGTTGCCCTTGTCCAAGAACCCTATGTGGGAAACAAAGGAGTAATGAAACAATATCCTGGAACTCGTGTCATTCAGTGTAGTTTAAATAGGCAAAAACCAGTTAAGGCAGCCATAATAGTCTTCGGTGATAGACTGGAGGTAATTCATGATCCCCAGCTTGTTACCGAAACAGAAGCGTCTGTCTTACTCGTCGGCACAGGCCTAAGACTGGGAGTGATTTCTGTCTACTTAGAAGGAGACCAAAAAGTTGACCCCTACCTTGGTAGGATCAAGGCGTTCTGCGATAAACTAGCGACAAAAGACCTGATTGTCGCCGGTGATA
The DNA here is from genome assembly GCA_963693475.1 of Ectropis crepuscularia. Taxonomy (NCBI): domain Eukaryota; kingdom Metazoa; phylum Arthropoda; class Insecta; order Lepidoptera; family Geometridae; genus Ectropis; species Ectropis crepuscularia. The sequence continues at coordinate 7,563,512 of OY856338.1, forward strand.
TAAATGCATGGTCCCACTGGTGGGGAAGCACATCTCAAAACGAAAGAGGAGAAGCCGTGAACTCTTTCTTCAACGAAATGGACTTGCATATTCTCAACTCCGGCGATACACCAACCTTCGAGATCGTCAGGGAAGGCAAACTCTGCACGAGCGTAGTAGACGTGACAACGTGTAGCGAGCCTCTCCTGGGGAGAATCGTGGGATGGGAGGTAGACAAAAGCATTACAACGTCAGACCACAACGCAATTACCTTCACTTTGCGTTTAGTTAAAACTCTCGAACAACAGAGACCGATAACAACACGTAAATACAACACCAAAAGGGCAAAGTGGTCAGACTTTGTATCACAGCTGAAATCCTGCCTCGAAGAAAGAAACATCTCGCCGGAGTCTGTGGAAAGATGCGAAAGTACACTTGAACTGGAATCGATGATTACGAGCTACACAGCAAGTATACATGAAGCCTGCGAACATACCATTCCATTGGTAAGCTCGCCAAAGGGAAATCCAACCCCCCCATGGTATACAAAAACGCTCGATAATCTGAAGAAGGAAGTTCTCAGAAGAAAGAGACGGATAAGGAATGCCGCCCCCGACAGAGTTGAACTTGTAGTCAAACAGTACCAAATTGCTCGGCAAGACTACAAGGAAAAAGTAAAAAAAGCTCAGACGAAAAGCTGGAAAGAGTTCTGCACGAATCAGGAGAGAGAAAGCATGTGGGATAAGATCTACAGAGTGATGAGGAAAACTTCGGCAAGGCAAGAAGACATGCTCCTAAGAGACTCCGAAGGGAACACTCTATCCCCACAGCTATCTGCAGAACTACTAGCCAGAACTTTCTATCCCGACGACTCTGAAAGCACAGACCATCCGTGCCATACAGAGCTACGGTTGCGGACAGCGGAAACGCCTATGGATCTACCGGGAAATGACCCACCATTCACATCAGCGGAACTGGAATCAGTATTGAGAACCCTGAATCCGAAAAAAGCCCCCGGTACAGACGGGCTAACCGCTGATATCTGCGCAGCAGCCATACAGTGCGAACGGGATGTTTTCATGGCGATAGCAAATAAATGCCTTTCGCTAAAATACTTCCCCAAGCAATGGAAAGAGGCGCACGTGGTCATATTACGCAAACCCGGTAAGGCAGATTACACACACCCAAAATCTTACCGCCCAATAGGTCTTCTGTCCGTTCCCGGAAAAATCGTCGAAAAGCTTCTGGTAAACCGACTCCAATGGCATCTCCTCCCATCCATTAGTAGGAAACAGTACGGCTTCATACCCCAAAGAGGCACCGAAGACGCCCTCTTTGACCTGGTAGAACACATAAAGAAAGGAGTAGACAGTAAAGAAACCGTACTCTTAATCTCCCTGGATATAGAGGGTGCCTTCGACAATGCATGGTGGCCTGCCCTGAAAAACCAACTAGCGAAGAAGAGGTGCCCAACAAACCTCTACGACATGGTAAACTCATACCTCAGCGACCGCAAAATCAAGGTCAACTATGCAAGAGCAGTCTATGAGAAGGAAACAACCAAAGGATGCGTTCAAGGGTCCATCGGTGGACCAACCTTTTGGAATGTAATCCTAGACTCGTTGCTGCGAATGCTAGAAGCAGAGGGAGTATACTGTCAAGCTTTCGCAGACGACGTCGTTCTCGTGTTTACAGGCAGTTCAGACATAATCGAACAGCAGTCGAGCAGGGCGCGGAGCATGACAGTGGAATGGGGAATCACGAACAAACTCAACTTTGCAGCGCAGAAAACTAACGCGATGATTTTCACAAAAAAGTTGAAGTATGAACCTCCAAACATAGTCATGTCCGGCGTCCGGCTCGATCTGGTCGAGGAAGTCAAACTGCTAGGCCTACTGATCGACCGACGGCTCAACTTTAAAGCACATGTGACCGCCCAATGTAAAAAAGTGGCGAACATTTATAGACAGCTAGCATGTGCAGCGAAGGTGACCTGGGGATTAAATGGCGAAATCACGAGAACTATCTACGTCGCTGTGGCGGAACCTATCATCATGTATGCCTCAAGTGTATGGGCGCAAGCGGCAGACCTCGAGGAAAACAAGTCTCACTTGAACGCAATCCAAAGAGGTTTTGCCCAGAAAATCTGTAAGTCGTACCGTACTGTTTCCTTAAAGTCAGCACTCGTCCTTTCTGGACTGCTTCCCCTGGATCTGAGGATACAGGAAGCGGCAAATTTGTACAGAGTGAAAAAGAACTTCTCCCAAGATTACCTCCCACCAGAAGTGGAACTCGAACGGAACGTCAACTACTTGGACCAACCCCATCCGTCCACACAGGTATCTGTAGAGTACGAGCTTCTGGAAGACACCTCCAATCTACCAGAAGGGCCTCAGATTTATACTGATGGCAGTAAGATTGAGGGTAAAGTTGGAGCTGCTCTCACATGGTGGGAAAAAGGAAGAGAAATCAAGAACTCGACCTTCAAGCTTCACTCCGAATGCACAGTCTTTCAATCGGAACTTTATGCTCTTTGTCGGGCAACTCAAATGGTGTTAACAAGCAAGGACCCAGAAGTCAATGTCCTGAGTGACTCCCGATCTTCACTCGAACTGCTAAGTAACCCGAAAACGAGTCACCCCTTGGCAAAGTGTATAAAGGAAAACATTGGACAGATACGTGCAGAAGGGAGATCTCTTCGTTTTTTCTGGATAAGAGCGCATGTGGGTACCGTCGGCAACGAAAGAGCAGATGAACTAGCGAAGTCGGCGGCGGTCATGAAATCACCCAGAGACTACGAGGGGATCCCCTTGTCCTACGTCAAACGAAAAATACGCGAAGAATCGGTCAAGAAATGGCAGGACCGATATGAGACCTCGGAAACCGGAAAAGTCACTCAGATGTTCTTGCCCGATGTAGCAAACGCATATCGGTTGACGAGAACCACGAAACTGACTCCTTTCCAGGTACAAGCGTTGACGGGACATGGAGGAATAGCTGAATATCTGTACAGATTTAAGCTCAAGAGCAGTCCTGCATGCGAGTGTGACCCTGACCAACCCGAAACGGTCTGGCATGTGCTGGTCGATTGTCCCAGATTCATGGCCGCAAGACATGAGCTCGAATCTATGATCGACGGGAGGCTGGTTGTTTCGGATCTCCAAAATATCTTAGCAGATCCAGATAACAGACCACGGCTCCTGTCCTTCATGGAAAGCTCATTCCGCATAGCGACCAATAGGAATTCCACACTCTCAAATACACGCCCCCCTTCACCACCACATTCTACACGCCCCCCTTCGCCACCACATTCTACACGCCCCCCTTCGCCACCACATTCTACCGCGCTGTCCGTGGAAGCCGCGCGGAATGCAGTCCCCGCCCAAGATAACCCCTCAAAAAGCATCTCCGTCCAACAGCTACTGGAGAATGCAGACCGAGGAGAGGCAGGGATTCGTATCCGCGGAGTGGCTCTCTTCATGGACAGCAACAAAGAAAGATTCGGAGTGAGCTTTTGCTTCGCCTGGGAACGGAAACGCGCCCGTTTGTCACCTGGATTGTCGTGCCTGCTCAATGGGAGTACCGCTAAAGTCACAATGAAGCGGAAAACCTACGATGCTATGCCAGTGTGCGAGGTAGACGGCCACCGATTTCGGTTGGTGCGATCGAAAAACAAAACGATTGCACTAATAGAGTACTCGGAAGGTCGGACGCCTTTCACACAGGCAAGTGCGCTGCTCGCACATCTGAGCAGAAATGCGGGTGACACACCCCGGGTGATAAGCGTGGATGCGATGGCGATTGAATACTCAAGAGCGAGGGTCGCAGACCGGCTGGGTTGCATTGAGGCCTCTAAACATCACGAGGTTGTCGTATACGAAGATAGAGGAGAAAATCTGAGCTTCCTCAGAGTCCCTTCGCACGACCTAACTAATGCAACTGACAGCTGGGGACATCCTGTTCCAAGTTCGACCGCCCAAACCGGCTCCGAAAGAGCACAGCAGAGGGCGGCGGCGGAAAAAGCCGCAGCCAATCAAAGCAGCAGCCGAGGAACCAACACGACTTTCGTGGCGGCCTTTAACGCAGCAGCAAGGAGCGTACTCCGAATCTTATCCCCTTCATCATCATCAAACCCCTTGACGTCAAAGACCCTCAAAGCAGCTTCACAGCAACTAATTAGCCGAACCAGAGCCGACATGGGACTGGTGGAACCGCCCCGTTATGTCACGGCCTCGGAGCCGCGGAGTCATGCACGTAACGCCTTTATCGAATTCACAGCCACACTGAGAGCGACAAGACAAGTCAACCTCAAGACCTGCGAAAACATCATGCAGTTCTATAGGCTGGGAAGTGAAAGCCTATTAAAGGCGAAACTCGAGGAGGCCGAAGCAGCCATTTACAACAATGTTACTTCCCGGGTCATCAAGGGAACCATGACAGGACAGTATATGGCAGCCTACAGTGCAGAAAATGGCTTCGTGACACTGAACGAGAAAGAGACAGAGCGCGCGGGAATGCCTGTATATGCGACACCACCAAACGACCCTATTGTAGTTACCGCCCGATGCACCAAAATTATGTTGGACGACAAGATCCTAGAGATGGCCAAAATTATCGAAGGGAACTCAAGTGTCACAGCGGCTTGGGCAAATTGGGAGGTACCAAGAATACAATGGGTCAATGGTGTTCCGGGATGTGGAAAGACAACATGGGTTATTAGACACTTCGACGTGGACAAGGACGCTATCATCACCACAACAACTGAGGCAGCAAAAGATCTAAGAGAAAAGCTATCGCACCGCATTGGAAACCTGGTCAAAACCAGGGTGCGAACTATGGCTTCTACTCTCGTAAATGGATTCGGAAAAGAGAGTTTCAGTCGCCTCATGGTGGATGAAGCCCTCATGAACCATTTCGGAGCCATTGTAATGGTCTCACGCCTGTCTGGTGCTGGCGAAATTGTCCTCATCGGAGATGTCAATCAACTGCCTTATATCGATAGGGAAAATCTCTTCGAAATGAGGTATCACCGCCCGAACCTGGTAACAAAGATCAGCCAGGAGTTGCTCTGCACACATCGAAACCCAATGGACGTCGCATATGCGCTGAGGGAAATATACTCGGGTATGTATTCCTCGGCGCCTCGCATAAAGTCCCTAGAGCAGAGAAGGTATAAGGGAGCGCAAATACCCAACACCCAACCAAACACCCTCTTTTTAGTTCACACTCAAGAGGAGAAGGAGACCCTGACAAACCAGGGTTATGGTTCAGGCACCGGGTCACGCATCCTTACCATCCATGAAGCTCAGGGACTAACATACGAGTCGGTAATCGCAATAAAAACTAAGGCAAACACGAAGCTGCACGAGAGCGTGCCTCATGCGGTCGTCGCAATCTCACGGCACACGGGGACCTTCACATATTACGCTGACGACACCGACGACGCCATCGGTCGGTTCGTGCAGCGAGCGTTGTCTGCAACACCGAAGACCATCCGAGAGTTCAATTTGCAGATGGCCATCAAGGATAGAAATGCAGTCGTGGTGGAGGCGCTGAGCCGGGAGGAGGCGACTTAGAAAATAAAATAGTCCTAGAATTAGCAAGAAAATGTTCCCTACTCTCCCCTATTTCCTTTTCTTCTCCAATCCAAGATTCATGTAACAAAAAAAGAAAACCATTGACAAAGGTCACGGACCCCGGAGTCTGTGGAGCTGTAAAATTTAAATAAAAAAAATAAAAAAAAAAAAAAACTACTACCCTATTTCAATATCAGTATCAAATGAAAGGGCTTGACTAGTAGAATACTACACACTGACTCATTTCAAATCCAAGATGGCCGCCACCGCAAAATCACAAAATCACGAAATACATTTCTTATTTCACTACTCCCTCAATATGGATATCAAACGAACGGGATGACTAGTAGAATGTTGTACAGGTAGTTGGGGGTTAATCAAAATTTTTAATTTTGGTCTTATTAAGTCAGTGGAAATAACAAACTATTAGGAACATCTGCACTTGGTAAATACATGAGGTGCAGGTGCTATTCCATCCTACGATATTAGTATTGTGCAATCGCGACATTCTAGCCGTGGTGATGTTCTTCTTTCGAGTCGATAAAATATCGTTATCTCTTATCTAAAAGTTAATCAAACCAGACTAAATGGCCTGATACACTGAACCTTTATCTTCTATCCATATCTATATTATATATATATATATATATATATATATATATATATATATATATATATATATATATATATATATATATATATATAAATATATATATATAAAAGCGAAAGGTCACTCATCACGAAATCTCAGAAACTATAAATGCTAGGAGTCTGAAATTTTGCATGGAGGTGTAGTTTAGCACGTAGGCGCTCGCTAAGACGGGGTTCTGCAAAATTCAACCCCTAAGAGGGTGAAACAAGGGCATTTCCAAAGTTATAAGCATGAAATCCACTGAACAAATTAATAAAATTTTGTTACACATATAGACTAGATCCCAAAAAAAGACATAGGCTACTTTTTATTATGGAAAAAAGGGTTGAAGGGGTTGAGGTTACGAAGAGGGTTACGTTGGGAATGAAAATTAATATTTTGTTGATGTTCCTAACCTAACTCGGGAGCGGGTCAGGTTTTCGGGTCAGGTTCTTTTTTTTTTTTTTTTTTTTTTTTATATTTAAATATCTACTCCACAGACTCCGGGGTCCGTGATCTTTGTCAATACAATTTTTTTTTACAGATTTCTTGGAGTAGGAGAAGAAAAGGAAAAAAGGGGGGAGTTGGGCACATTTCAAACTTAATTCTAGAGCTCGTCTGTAGAGCCGATCACTATCGGTTGGGATCCTACCGCTAGTAATCGACTCGACATTGAGTCTTTGCCTTGCCATTTGCCTAAGCCGCCTCCTCCCGGCCCAGAGCCTCCACTACGGCTGCATTTCTGTCCCTGATGGCCATCTGTAGGTTGAACTCTCGGATGGTCTTCGGTGATGCAGCCAACGCTCGCCGCACGAACCGACCGATGGCGTCGTCGGTGTCGTCAGCGTAGTAAATGAAGGTCCCCGTGTGCCGTGAGATTGCAACAACCGCATGGGGCACGCTCTCGTGCAGCTTCATGTTTGCCTTGGTTTTGATTGCGATTACCGACTCGTATGTTAGTCCTTGAGCTTCATGGATGGTAAGGATGCGTGACCCGGTGCCTGACCCATAACCCTGGTTTGTCAGGGTCTCTTTCTCCTCTTGAGTGTGAACTAAAAAGAGGGTGTTTGGTAGGGTGTTGAGTATTTGCGCTCCCTTATATCTTCTCTGCTCTAGGGACTTTATACGGGGCGCTGAGGAGTACATACCGGAGTATATTTCCCTCAGCGCATATGCGACGTCCATTGGGTTTCGATGTGTGCAGAGCAACTCCTGGCTGATCTTTGTTACCAGGTTCGGGCGGTGATACCTCATTTCGAAGAGATTTTCCCTGTCGATGTAAGGCAACTGATTGACGTCTCCGATGAGGACAATTTCACCAGCACCAGACAGCCTTGAAGCCATCACAATGGCTCCAAAATGGTTCATGAGAGCTTCGTCTACCATGAGGCGACTGAAACTTTCTCTTCCGAAACCATTTACCAGAGCAGAAGCCATGGTTCGCACTCTGGTTTTAACCAGGTTTCCGATGCGGTGCGATAGCTTCTCCCTTAGATCTTTTGCTGCCTCAGTTGTTGTGGTGATGATGGCGTCCTTGTCCACATCAAAGTGTCTAATCACCCATGTTGTCTTTCCACATCCTGGAACTCCGTTGACCCACTGTATTCTCGGTACCTCCCAGTTTTCCCAACCAGCATTGACGTTTGAGTTCCTTTCGATGGTTTTGGCCATCTCTAGGATCTTATCGTCCAGCATAATCTTGGTGCATCGGGCAGTAACTACAATTGGGTCGTTTTGTGGTGTCGCATAAACAGGCACTCCCGCGCGCTCTGTCTCTATCTCGTTCAGTGTCACGAAGCCATTTTCTGCACTGTAAGCTGCCATATACTGTCCTGTCATGGTTCCCTTGATGACCCGGGAAGTGACATTATTGTAAATAGCTGCTTCGGCCTCCTCGAGTTTCGCCTTTAAGAGGCTTTGACTTCCTAGCCTATAGGACTGCATGATGTTTTCGCAGGTCTTGAGGTTGACTTGTCTTGTCGCTCTCAGTGTGGCTATGAATTCTATCAAGGCGTTACGTGCATGGCTCCGCGGCTCCGAAGCCGTGACATAGCGGGGCGGTTCAACCTGACCCATATCGGCTCTCGTTCGGCTTATTTGTTGCTGTGAAGCTGCTTTGGGGGTCTTTGTCGTCAAGGGGTGTGGTGAATGGGATGAGATTCGGAGTATGCTCCTTGCCGCTGCGTTGAAGGCAGTCACGAAAGCCGCGTTCGTTCCTCGGCTGCCGCTTTGATTGGCTGCGGCCTTTTCCGCGGCTGCCCTCTGCTGTGCTCTTTCGGAGCCGGTTTGGACAGTCGAACTAGGAACTGGATGTCCCCAGCTGTCAGTTGCATTTGTTTGGTCTTGCGAAGGGGCTCTGAGGAAGCTCAGATTTTCTCCCCTATCTTCGTAAACGACAACCTCATGATGTTTAGAGGCTTCAATGCAACCCAGCCGGTCTGCGACTCTCGCTCTTGAATATTCGATTGCCATCGCATCCACGCTTATCACCCGGGGTGTCTCACCCGCGTTTCTGCTCAGATGTGCGAGCAGAGCACTTGCCTGTGTGAAAGGCGTCCGGCCTTCCGAGTACTCTATTAGTGCAATTGTTTTGTTTTTCGATCGCACCAACCGAAATCGGTGGCCGTCTACCTCACACACCGGCATAGCGTCGTAGGTTTTCCGCTTCATTGTTACTTTTGCGGTACTCCCATTAAGCAGGCAAGACAATCCAGGTGACAAACGGGCTCGTTCCCGTTCCCAGGCGAAGCAAAAGCTTACTCCGAATCTTTCTTTGTTGCTGTCCATGAAGAGAGCCACTCCGCGGATACGGATCCCTGCCTCTCCTCGGTCTGCGTTCTCCAGTAGTTGTTTGACGGAGATGCTCTTCGAGGAGTTATGTTGGGCGGGAACCGCATTCCACGTGGCGTCCACGGACAGCGGGGTAGGGTGTGGTGGCGAAAGGGGGCGCGTATTTGAATTAGTAGAGTTTCTCTTGGCCGCTATGCGGAATGAGCTCTCCATGAAGGACAGGAGCCGTGTTCTGTCATCTGGATCGGCTAAGATGTTGTGGAGATCCGAGACAACCAGCCTTCTGTCGATCATAGATTCGAGCTCATGTCTTGCGGCCATGAATCGGGGACAATCGACAAGCACGTGCCAGACCGTTTCGGGTTGGTCGGGGTCACACTCGCATGCAGGACTGCTCTTGAGCTTAAATTTGTACAGGTATTCTGCTATTCCTCCGTGTCCCGTCAACGCTTGTACCTGGAAGGGAGTCAGTTTCGTGGTCCTCATCACCCGATATGCGTTTGCTATATCGGGGAGGAACATCTGGGTGACTTTTCCGGTGTCCGAGGTCTCATATCGATCCTGCCATTTCTTGACCGATTCTTCGCGGATTTTCCGTTTGACGTAGGACAAGGGGATCCCCTCATAGTCACTGGGCGACAAGGTGAGCGCAGCCGATTTGGCCAGTTCGTCGGCTCTTTCGTTGCCGACGGTGCCAACATGCGCTCTCACCCAGAAAAGACGAAGAGATTTCCCCTCAGCATTTATCCTTCCAATGTTTTCCTTTATGCACTTTACCACGGGGTGACTCGTTTTTGGGTTACATAGCAGTTCGAGTGAAGATCGGGAGTCACTCAGGACATTGACTTCTGGGTCCTTACTCTCTAACGCCATTTGAGTTGCCCGGTAAAGAGCATAAAGTTCCGATTGAAAGACTGTGCATTCGGAGTGGAGCTTGAATGTCGAGTTCTTCACCTCTCTGCCATTCTCCCACCATGTTAGAGCCGCTCCAACTTTACCTTTAATCTTACTACCATCAGTATAGATTTGAGGCCCTTCTGGAAGATTGGAAGTGTCTTCTAGGAGCTCGTACTTTACGGATACCTGCGTGGACGGATGGGGTTGGTCCAGGCAGTTCACGTTCCGTTCGAGTTCCACTTCTGGTGGGAGGTAGTCTTGGGAGAGGTTTTTTTTTACTCTGTACAAATTTGCTGCTTCCTGTATCCTTAGATCTAGGGGGAGCAGACCGGAAAGCGCAAGTGCTGATTTCAAAGAAACAGTACGGTACGACTTACAGATTTTCTGGGCAAAACCTCTTTGGATCGCGTTCAAGTGAGACTTGTTTTCCTCGAGATCTGCCGCTTGCGCCCATACACTTGAGGCATACATGATGATAGGTTCCACCACCGCGACGTAGATAGTTCTCGTGATTGCGCCATTTAATCCCCAGGTCACCTTCGCTGCACATGCTAGCTGTCTATAAATGTTCGCCACTTTTTTACATTGGGCGGTCACATGTGCTTTAAAGTTGAGCCGTCGGTCGATCAGTAGGCCCAGCAGTTTGACTTCCTCGACTAGCTCGAGCTGGACGCCAGACATGACTATGTTTGGAGGTTCATACTTCAACTTTTTTGTGAAAAGCATTGCGTTGGTTTTATGCGCTGCAAAGTTGAGTTTGTTGATTTTACCCCATTCCACTGTCATGCTCAGCGCCCTGCCCGCTTGTTGTTCGATAATGGTCGGGCTGCCTGTAAATACGAGAACGACGTCGTCCGCAAATGCTTGACAGTATACTCCCTCGGCTTCCAGCATTCGCAGTAACGAGTCTAGGATCACATTCCAAAAGGTTGGTCCACAGATGGATCCTTGGACGCATCCCTTGGTTGTTTCCTTCTCATAGACTGCTCTTGCATAATTGACCTTGATTTTACGGTCGCTGAGGTAAGAGTTTACCATGTCGTAGAGGTTTGTTGGGCACCTCTTCTTCGCTAATTGATTTTTGAGGGCGGGCCACCATGCATTGTCGAAAGCACCCTCTATATCCAGGGAGATTAGGAGTACGGTGTCTTTACTTTCTACTCCTTTCTTGATGTGCTCTACCAGGTCATAGAGGGCGTCCTCGGTGCCTCTTTGGGGCATAAAACCGTACTGTTTCCTACTGATGGTTGGGAGGAGATACCATTGGAGTCGGTTTGCCAGAAGCTTTTCGACGATTTTTCCGGGAACGGACAGAAGACCTATGGGGCGGTACGATTTTGGTTGTGTGTAATCTGTCTTACCGGGTTTGCGTAATATGACCACGTGCGCCTCTTTCCATTGCTTGGGGAAGTGTTTCAGCGACAAGCATTTGTTTGCTATCGCCAAGAAAACCTCCCATTCGCAACGTATGGCTGCTGCGCAAATATCAGCGGTTAGCCCGTCTGTACCGGGGGCTTTTTTCGGATTCAGAGTTCTCAATACTGATTCCAGTTCCGCTGATGTGAATGGTGGGTCATTTTCCGGTAAGTCCATAGGCGTTTCCATCGTTTGCTCCCGTAGCTCTGTATGACACGGTTGGTCGGTGCTCTCAGAGTCGTCGGGATAGAAAGTTTTGGCAAGTAGTTCTGCTGATAGTTGCGGGGATAGAGTGTTACCTTCGGTGTCTCTTAGAAGAATTTCTTCCTGTCTTGTCGAAGTTTTTCTCATCACTCTGTAGATCTTGTCCCACATACTTTCTTTCTCCTGATTCGTGCAGAACTCCTTCCAGCTTTCCGTCTGAGCTTGTTTGACTTTTTCCTTGTAGTCTTGCCGAGCAATTTGGTACTGTTCGACTACAAGTTCAACTCTGTCAGGGGCGGCATTCCTAATCCTTCTCTTTCTTCTGAGAACTTCTTTCTTCAGATTTTCGAGCGTTTTAGTATACCATGGGGGTGTTGGATTACCTTTCGGCGAGCTTACCAGTGGAATGGTGTATTCGCAGGCTTCATGTATACTAGTTGTGTAGCTCGTAATCATCGACTCAAGTTCTAGTGGACTTTCACATTTCTCGACTGACTCCGGCGAGATGTTTCTTTCTTTAAGGGAAGATTTTAGCTGTGACATAAAGTTTGGCCACTTTGCCTTCTTGGTGTTATATTTGCGTGTTGTTATTGGCTTCTGTTGTTCGAGAGCCTTAACTAGACGCAAAGTGAAGGTGATTGCGTTGTGGTCCGATGTTGTAATACTTTTGTCAACCTCCCATCCCTCGATTTTTCCCAGAAGAGACTCGCTGCACGTTGTTACATCTACTACGCTTGTGCAGAGTTTGCCTTCTCTGACGATCTCGAAGGTTGGTGTATCGCCGGAGTTGAGAATGTACAAGTCCATTTCATTGAAGAAAGAGCTTACAGTTTCTCCTCTCTCATTTTGAGATGTGCTTCCCCACCAGTGGGACCATGCATTCACGTCACCAGCAACAATAAGGTCTTTTGTAGCTAGTTTTTCGCTGAATACTTTGATCCTGCTGAGGTAGGGGTCGACTTTTTGGTCTCCTTCTAAGTAGACAGAAATCACTCCCAGTTTTAGGCCTGTACCGACCAATAGGACAGCTGCTTCCGTTTCGGTAACAATTTGGGGGTCATGGATTACCTCCAACATGTCGCCGAAGATTATTATGGCTGCCTTAACTGGTTTTTGCCTATTTAAACTGCACTGAATAATGCGAGTTCCAGGATATTGTTTCATCATGCCTTTGTTTCCCACATATGGTTCTTGAACAAGGGCAACTGAAACTCCCCTTTCTTTCGCGACCTTCAGAAGTTCTGTCGTTGCATTCTGGGAGCGCTGCAGATTTGCTTGGATGAAACGCAAACCTGGTTCGCCTACTCTTCGGGAGACTGAGCCACGTTCCTCATGAGTGCCCTTAGCAATAAGATATTCGGGACCGCGCTATCCCATCCCATTTTACTCTTTCAGGGCACTCGCTACTAAAGGCGTTGTGAGCGAGTTCCCTGTTGGGGCTGTTTGGATGAGCAATTACGCAGTTTTTGCATTTGGGTGGCAGGTCTTCCTTTCTTGCCTTGCATTGGGTCCAGGAGTGGGCTTTTCCGCAATGACTGCAGGATTCATCCCTTTCCCGGCAGATCGCTTTTGTGTGACCGAAACCTAAGCACTTGGTGCACTGCACCAAAGGCGAGTGGTCTGCCACTGGTCTCCTCTGGAGCCCAATGTAGACCTTTTCGGCGTCCAAAAACGCTCTGTGAATGCGAGGTGAGACCTCGATCACCGGATGGCACTCATGCTGGTTACGCGCTTTCTTCCTGTACCGCACTCTAATCGCGCTCTCTTGCAAATCAACCCCCTGTAGCAGATGTTTATTCTGCGCCAAAAGGTTTTCCACGATCTCGTTGTCTTTGTGGTAAGACAGGACGTCTCGGATTATGATTAGTGGATTACCCGCTTTCGCGGTCTCCACCTTTAGAGATTTGTCCTGCTGCACGCGATTTCTAACCAGACCAAGGTCTTCCTCTGTGCTGCAACTCAGGATAACTTTCCTGTTTCGACCTTTGCGCACTCGGTCAACCCTTGCCCCAGTCTTCTTCGTGTCCAGTGCTACCGCTATCCTCTCTATTAGATTTTCGGTAGTCGTGGGAGATGTGGAATTCGCCGTTGTTACGATGAGAGTGTGGTTCGGTTTTGGCACGATTGGCTTAGCCGCTATTTTTGCGTAGTTGGGCTTAGGTGGCTTGCCCGTCTCCGCTTGGCACATTTCAGCCTCGATGCTTAGGGCTGGTGGGGGAAGAATTAATTTTTCCTGCCGCATCGTCCGGAGTTCTGACGACACAGCTTCTAGCCGTTCTGTGATAGGCAGCACGTGCTCGTCGATGTTTATTTTAATTGGGGCGGAAGATGGGGGTAGCGTTTCCTTCGACATTATTTTTTCAGTGAGTAGTTTTTCTATTTTGGCGAGACTATCCGAATAGTTTGGGGGACTAGGAGGTGGAGGAGTCGAGGCGAGCTTTTCCAGCATGTCTGTGTTTAGGTGAAGGACTTCGACGGTTTTTTCGCTTGTTGTATTGGAGTGTCTCCGGAATTCGTCGACCTGCCTCTGAAGGATTTCAATCCCAGTTTTTATCCCGAGAAAATCGTTCCGCAGCGGCGTTAGGTTGACCGTGGTATTTTCACTGGGTAAAGACTTAAGGTAACCGCCAATGTCCCTCACCGCTTCCACTGTTGCTTTTATGTGCTGGTGGGGCTCTCTCGACTCGAAGCTCTGCCAGTCTCTGACGGCTTTAGTCTCTTTTTGTAGTTCCGCTAGTTGTTCTCTGGCCAGAGCTACCTCCTTTGTAAGGTCAAGATACATTTTTTGTGTTGCTTTTGTGTGAGCCCTTTCTACGGAGAGCAGCTCCATGGCGTGCCGAGCCCTTTCTTTCTCGAGCGAGGCGATGTGACGATGTCTGGACTCCGAAAGGGAAAGGACGATCTCGTAAAGCGCTTGTAGGCTTTCGATCGCCGTTTGCCTTATATCGCGCCTCACGTTGTGAGACGACTCGAGAGCGTCCTTGCCCCGGAGCAGCGCATCGTTTGCCACTTTTGTGGCGCTGTCCATCTCGACCCCCGTCCGCTTTGAGCAATCTCCGATCAGCATGCTGACCCTTGTGCTGCGGGCGGAGGTCGGGAACGACAACTCGGATACGCTGTCCGTCTCGTCATCGGTCCTCAGCTCTTTAGGCGGTGATATCCCGCACTGCTCCCAGTTCTCGATTCTGTCCACCGCCGCCACTTGTCCTGAGGTCGTCTCGGGGACCGAGGTCACCGGGGCCGAGATCTCACTAGCTGTTTGTGACTGTGGCGGCGACGGCACATTGCCGAGAGACTGAAGACGGCTAGAATCTACTTCGGGAATCTCTATGGGCTCGCTGGGGCTCTCCCCGTGTTGCCGCGTCGGTTGCACCACTTCTGACCCGCCGGCTTTAACATTTTTTTTTAAAATTCGCTTATGTAGGTTTGACGCCACAGATCTTACTGAAAGGACCCTTGGTCGTTTTGGTGCAATGACGGGGGCAGAGGCGGAGGAGGCAGAGGTGGAGGGGGCGGCTTTCTTGTTTATGTCGGACATTTTGTATGACAGAATTTGATTTAACGGAATTGGGTAAATTTAAATTATACTACTATTATAACAACTTATACTACTCGCGTATGATCCCTTTCTTCTTCGTCTTCTTCTTCTTCTCCAAGTTAAAGTTTGTCAGTGTTCTTGCGTACACGCTCGTTTTAGAAGGTGTTCGGGCTGTCCAGTAGGTGTCCAGTCACCAGCAGTCAGTTCTTCCGCCGGGGTTGGCGATGATGATGATGTTCTCCCAATGATGTTTTACTTGGCGGGGGGAGGTGTCGCTGATGACGTGCGTCGAGTCGCCGGCGCCGGTCGGTCGTGCAGCGATAAGAACGTGTCGGCGGAGGTTTTCTATACCGAAGAGGACGGACGTGACTTTTGTCCAAATACAACTTTGCGATCTTGTGATGTTGAAACTAAACTAACCTTTATTTTCGGCTGTTCGTACGGTATTTTTGGTGATTCCTCTTTATCCCTGACGTCCTGGGGGCTGTCAACACGGCTCCGGGCTCGCTGAACTGTAGCTGGTTCACTGATATCACTGGGCTGCTCGTAGCTCCAAAAAATCCGCTTGTATTGATTTTTATTTACAGAGCTGATGTTGAGCGTGTACGTGTTAGTCGGTCTATCTCGGGTCAGGTTCGGAATAAACCATTTGATATTCATATTGAGGGAGGTTGTGGACGGGTATCTTGAATCGATATTAACCAAACATAGCTAAGCACCATCTCAAGGAAACTGCCTTTCAAATAAAAAAAACAGCATCGAAATCGTTTAAGATACAGACACTGATGTTAAACGTTAAACTTACGTTTAAAACCCCTCTTTTGCACGGGGCTTAAAAAGAGGAAAGAATGACTTTTACCCAGCTTTAGCCTTATGTAAAAACAACCGTTTGTACTTACCATGGTGTTACTAGTCTATACACTATGGATCCGATAAGGTACTGGTTTCAATTTTAGCCTTACCCGAACCGAACCCGAACCGTTTATATAGGGATAACGGTTTAATAAGACAAAAGATCCATTAGTCCAAATTGTAGGATTCAAAATGATTATATTTTCATTTTAGACCATTTTAATCACAGTTTGTTTTCCTCCGTTTGTTTTCAGTTGTTTTGTTGATAGACAGACAGATAGACAGACAGATAGACAGACAGATAGACAGACAGATAGACAGACAGATAGACAGACAGATAGACAGACAGATAGACATACAGATAGACAGACAGATAGACAGACAGATAGACAGACAGATAGACAGACAGATAGACAGACAGATGGACAGACAGATGGATATACAGATGGACAGACAGATAGACAGACAGATAGACAGACAGATAGGCAGACAGATAGACAGACAGATAGACAGACAGATAGACAGACAGATAGACAGACAGATAGACAGACAGATAGACAGACAGATAGACAGACAGGTAGACAGACAGATAGACAGACAGATAGACAGACAGATAGACAGACAGATAGACAGACAGATAGACATACAGATAGACAGACAGATAGACAGACAGATAGACAGACAGATAGACAGACAGATAGACAGACAGATGGACAGACAGATGGACATACAGATGGACAGACAGATAGACAGACAGATAGACAGACAGATAGGCAGACAGATAGACAGACAGATAGACAGACAGATAGACAGACAGATAGACAGACAGATAGACAGACAGATGGACATACAGATGGACAGACAGATAGACAGACAGATAGACAGACAGATAGGCAGACAGATAGACAGACAGATAGACAGACAGATAGACAGACAGATAGACAGACAGATAGACAGACAGATAGACAGACAGATAGACAGACAGATAGACAGACAGGTAGACAGACAGATAGACAGACAGATAGACAGACAGATAGACAGACAGACAGACAGATAGACAGACAGATAGACAGACAGATAGACAGACAGATAGACAGACAGATAGTCAGACAGATAGACAGACAGATAGACAGACAGATAGACAGATAGACAGACAGATAGACAGACAGATAGACAGACAGATAGACAGACAGATAGACAGACAGATAGACATACAGATAGACAGACAGGTAGACAGACAGATAGACAGACAGATAGACAGACAGATAGACAGCCAGATAGACAGACAGATAGACAGACAGATAGACAGACAGATAGACAGACAGATAGACAGACAGATAGACAGACAGATAGACAGACAGATAGACAGATAGATATACAGACAGATAGACAGACAGGTAGACAGACAGATAGACAGACAGATAGACAGACAGATAGACAGACAGATAGACAGACATATAGACAGACAGATAGACAGACAGATAGACAGACAGATAGACAGACAGATAGACAGACAGATAGACAGACAGATAAACAGACAGATACACAGACAGATAGACAGACAGATAGACATACAGATAGACAGACAGGTAGACAGACAGATAGACAGACAGATAGACAGACAGATAGACAGCCAGATGAACAGACAGATGGACAGACATATAGACAGACAGATAGATATACAGACAGATAGACAGACAGGTAGACATACAGATAGATGGACAGACAGATATACAGACAGATAGACAGACAGATAGACATACAGATAGACAGACATATCGACGGTAAAAACCAAACCAGCTGTAACCCACAAAATGCAAAATGTTCACCAGAGCCAAACAACTTTTGAGATTTTACAAAAAAAATCATAACTAAAAAACTATCATTCCTATAACTGTAATTTTTTGAAACAAAATGCATTATTTAATTGTTTATTAAATGAAATAACTAAAACTAACCAAAAGTTTGTTTTTGTTTATGTTTTTGTGGGTTACAGCAATGTCACTTTTTTTTCTGTTACGCAAAAATGCTGTAAATGAAGAAGACAAATGTATGGACTGCTCCAAAAGAAACATTTTACATTTAAGCAATATTGTCTTAATAACGTATGGCACTTATTTAGTTTTGAAATAACATTAGTATTAATGCCTCGGTACACTTAATTGTCGTTACTATCAGAAATTATGACAGGTCAGTAAAATAAAAACGATGCAAGTATGGGATGAAATAAATTTGACATTATTTTAATACGTTTAGGAACAATCACCACTACTAAATCAAGATTTTTTTTCAATTTGAAAACAATCAAAAAACACTTTGGAGCACAAAAAGCACAAAATCGGAAATTGAGAACTTTAGGTACCCTATCTTCTGCTTAAGGCCTTCGGATCGACCATCTTATACCTTTAAACGAGCAATTCTTGTACCTATATAAATATGTATATTTATATATATAGAATCTGAATCTCGGTAACGGCTCGACGGATTTTCATGAAATTATGTATGCAGGGGATTTCGGGGACGATAAATCGATCTAACTAAGTCTTATTTAAAAAAAACGCATATTATGCGCGTTTTTAGACAATGAAAAACTGTCACATTAGACATTAGAATGTGAAGGTAAATTTCGCCGCGTGACGCGACAGCATAATTAGCTCAGACGGGAAGTCGGGCGTTCATCATAGCGGTCACGAATTAGTAGCTCCGGGTTCGAATCCAGACGGGTTCTCTTTCTTTTTCAATTCGTTTTTTAAATAAAATCTATTTCTTGGAGTCTTTTATCTGTAGGTATCTAAGTATATTTAGTATTTAAACCGAGCAAAGCTCGGTCACCCAGGTACTGATGATAATGTTAGGCAATACACCTGCCCATCACATTATCACGCGGCTATTGGAACATTAAAAATCCAAATCATTACCTAGAATTGTGCTGCAGTTGGCTGCGTCCTGCAGAAATCGTTCCGTCCTAAAATATGGTTTATCTAAATATCCTATAATTTTGGCAGAAATATTGTCCTTCAAATCAGGACACAGCGATGTTTGCGTATTACTACTTGCCAGTAGATCAATTGGCGAAAAATGCTACTTTTCCAGTGGAGAAGTAGAGTAAATAAATATGGGCAGATATTTAAAACACAACACCATATGACCCCAAACTTATTTAAATTTTATTATAGCATCCAAAAAGCTGATATAATACCTAAACAAGGTTATTGGTAATCAGCTTCCATCCTTTTAAGGCCATGTTAAGTACACAAAATACTCAGTCTTCTCCAAAAATGGTGTCAAAACCCTTTTGAAGAACTATCGACCAATATCCCTTCTGAGTTGTTATCACATGTTGCTTTATTCGAAGACTCAACAATTTTCAACCACCAGAATAGGCCGGATTTCACAGCGGGTATAGCACCATGGACCACATTGACTTCGTGCGGCAAATCATACAGAAGAACAATGAGTACAATCAGCTCCTTTGTTTGGAGTTTTCGGACTATTAGAAGGGATTCGACTCGGAGGAAACCCGGTCTGTCTTGGAATCCTTACAGCGATGTCAAATTAACTGGCGATATATCGAGATGATAATATGTTTAACGCCGCTATTATGACCATTCAAGTTCAAAACTTGCAAATGAATGCTCCACCTTCGACGAGAAGTGAGACAAGATAACGTTATCTCCCCAAAATTGTTCTCAAACGCATTGAAGGATATATCTAGGACACTGGATTGGACTGGATGTGGCATCAAAATAAACGGTGAATACACCTCTCACCTACGATTCGCAGACGACATTGTTATGATGGCCGAAACGCTGGAAATACAAGAGATGCTGAATAGCTTAGCTGAATTTTACCAACGCATCCGTTTCCAAATATTAGATAAAACCAATGTTATGGTGAACGAGCTCCTAACTATGGGATCGGTTGCCATAGCCAGGGAACGCTTTTACTTGGAAAACAATTTCAAATGTAAGTCCATGAAGAGGATTCAGCTAGGCTGTGCAGCGTTTGGGAAACTCTCTTCTTGTCACCCATCCCACAAAGCCAGAAGACGAAAGTTTTCAATCAGTGCGTTCTACCGGTCATGATCTACGGTGCTGGAACATAGAAACTGACACTTAAGGCCATCCACAAGTCCATTAAGGTCGCACAGTATGCTATGGAACGAGCTGTGCTCGGTGTCTCTCTGAGGGATCATATTCGAAATGAAGTCAACCGTCATTCGTTACTGACAAAGCTCAACGTCTTAGCAAACTGAAGAGGCAGTGGGCTAGTCATGTCTGTAGGAGGACCGATAACCGTTGGGGTAGGCAAATTCTAAAGTAGAAATCGTGATTAGGTAAACGTAGTGTAGGAGGTCCTGAAACCCAACGGAGTGACGACATACGTAAGGCTTCAGGCAGTGGTTGGAGAAGAAAAGCCGACAACAGGGCTGAGTGACGTACCATGGGAGATGTTTATGTCTAGCAGTAGACTAGAATGTGCTGATGATGATGATGTAGGTATTGAGTTTTAACAAAAGTTGTAAAACAAGTATTGTTTGTTTAAATACACAGAATATGATCTTAAATGGATGCAGGCTGATTAGCAGCACCCTTGTAAAGTTAAAAATACATACTAATTATACATAGAAATATCTTGATACAAAACAAATATGTATTTGTATTCATCATACAAATATTTGCCCTGGGTGGGAATCAAACCCACGATCCTCGGCTCGCAGACAACTTACTACCAACTAAGCCACGAGGCCAGGCGAGGTACTACCAGTACAAAAATCGCGGTAAATAAAAATAATGAAAAAATTTAAAATTGATCAATGAAAGAGAGAGAGAGAGAGAGTTAACTTTTTCCAGGATAAAAAGTATCCCATGTTTCAGAAGTTCAGCAATTTAGGCATGACGAGGTAATAGATAATTTAAGTTACTTTTCACATTCATAATTTATTTATTTTACTTTTTTATTCCAAATTATATCTCTAAATTAGTTGAAATTATTTAAGATGAAATAAAAAACATTGATGAGGCATTCATATTCATCGTCAAATCACTTACGTTTATAAATTGAATCTAATTCGGTAGTAAAGCACAACAACACCACTCCACAACCACAACTCAACCACACTCGTCACGCCTTCCCAAGTGTCACACAGTAACGTACATAACTGAACGACGTGGTGATCCGCGGTGAAACCGGCGCGAACGTATTTTACAATGGCGGTAAATGAGCAAAATCTGCAGATGGCTATCGTGTTGAAAATAGCTTAAATAACAAAGTCCGGTAAATTTTAGTGAACTTAAGTTGGCGTAACTAGTGATTGTCTATAACACCACATGTATTTAAAATGTAGTAAATTAAAATTACCCACGTTTGATTATTTAATAGATGTAGTATACCATGCGTTACTTAATTGTATGAGCAATTTTGCTGTAACCCACAGTCCTCAACATTTCGTGACGCTGTTGTTACAATGCACACATGATTTGCAAAAGGGAAATTGTTGTAAATAGCAAACGAAAGAAAAAGGCCGTTTTTGTGTTGTTTACAGCAAGAGAAATGTTGCCTTTTTTGAAAAATTTAAAAAAATTCAATGCTGTACAAAAATTTCTAGAGGTCGTAGAGCCACGGGAGTGGGACCATTCGACGCAGTATTTTTTTCTGATGCTAAATCTGCAAAAAAAAATGTTTGCCAAAGTTGTGGTTTACAGCAGGTTTGGTTTTTACCGTCGATATGAACAGACAGATGGAGAGACATATAGACAGACAGATAGATAGACAGACAGATATACAGACAGATAGACAGACAGATAGACAGACAGATAGACAGACAGATAGACAGACAGATAGACAGACAGACATACATACAGACAGATAGACATACAGATATTCAGATAGACAGATTTTCGTCACAAACAGCTGATTATTGAACCCAGTGACGCCAACCGAACATAAATTATATTCGGTTGATCGTCTGTATGTATCGTATATATTTAATTTAAAACATAACACCTAAACTTCGCCAGAATTAAAAAAATATAAATATATTCATACATAAAAAGGTACATTTTTATCGCCTACGTGGACAAAACGTAACGAAGGTGATTTTCAATCAGATTAAAAAAAAATATTAAGCACTGTGATCTATGCCCTTAACATTAGTTTTGTCGTTATCATTTACTGTCTAATGAATATTTAAACTCTCAAACAGAAGTATTAATTTTAAGAAATGCCTGCAAAGTTGCTGCGCCCACAGATTTCATTTTTTTTTGCGACATGACGTCATTGGCTGCGGCACCTTCGTGGATCGTAACGTCACCTACGTGGGAACAAAAAAAAATCAAAACGTTGTTTTTTGGAACAAGGCTCACAATTTCACTTACCGAATCTAAAATATTACTTATCATATTGAATGCTTTATGTATGTTTAGAAAACCAATTCAAATAAATAGTAATTAAAATTTTCGATGAAAGTGACGATGAGAATCGTTAAAAATGAGAACTAGTCCTAAACATTTCAAGCTACTACCTATAGCCGTCAGTCCTAGATTTGTCAATAAGCCGCCTAGTAGGGGCGACGGTGTCTTGTATGGGCGTCAGATATCAGAGGATAAAAATCAAT
Organism: Ectropis crepuscularia; assembly: GCA_963693475.1. NCBI lineage: Eukaryota > Metazoa > Arthropoda > Insecta > Lepidoptera > Geometridae > Ectropis > Ectropis crepuscularia. The sequence goes on from OY856338.1 coordinate 7,586,011, forward strand.
AACACCTGCCCGTCTTTCTATCGGACTGATCGGACTGCTCATAGCTCGGTAAAGCAACACCGTTTCATGGTTGATGTTCCAAAGCCAAGACAGAAAGGTTTGACTCTACTTTTGTGATAATAACGTTTAGGCTATGAAATGCGTTGCCTGAGTGGGTTTTTCCCGATGGTTACATTCTTGGCGTCTTCAAATCGAGAGAGAATCGGTTTCTTCAAGGTAAACAAGGTCCATCGTATACTGCATCGTCGCTTAACATCAGGCAAGATGGAGGTTTACACTCGGTAAACCAATTAAAGTAAATAAAACAGCAGGTTTTTACGTAACCCTAAAAATAGCCACCAAAATTATTATTGTTCCAAAAGAAGTCAATAATAGATACCTACCTACTTTTTTACCTATTATTGTACATACTACGAACCTATTCCAAAACAAAATTTGACTTACCTAACTAAAACATACATTAAGTACCTGACTAAAATTCCAAAATGTTTACGTTTAGTTCTCTTTTTTCGCAGAAAACTTATTATCCTTTCATCCCATTTTTTTAATTCACGCACGCATTTGCCTGACAGAGTGTCCGTAAACAACCTTCCACATCGAGCGTTGTCCGACAACTGACCAGGACCCAAAGGTCTATTTAATATCTAACCTGGTACGCATAAAGTCGAGAATAGCATGACACAGTTTAGAGTGGAAATTAATTTGAATTCGGGAGTCAGTTTTTGACCAAGTTTTATTTAATTACGCAAAAATTTAACATAAGTTCAAAAAACTATTCGGTTACTTAAGTAGAGCGTAAAATTAGACATTTTATTAGCGAAAAATAATGTGGGGTCATCGCTGATAATTTCGAGTACTCGAATTAAAATGGGTTTTTTCGGTGTCATTTTTACTTTTTTATTGTAAAAAAATCTGATCTGTTTTTAAAATTCTATCCGGTCATTGTGCTTCTCCTTGGTTGTACCCACACGTCAATATTTTTATTGTTATAGTTTTATCTTTCTTAACGACGGTGAGTGGCGTCGAAAATGACCTTTTTTGCGTTTTCTGGCTTTAGGCGCGCTCTTAAAAATGAAACTAAATCGTAGTAGTACCGGTAGTACTAGAACCATTAAAGTTTATAAGTCAATGTCAAAGCCGTTAATTACTGAATAAGTTTTAGTTTAAAAATATCGTTAATTTTTTTTTGGAACTATCCATTCCAATAGTCAATGTGCTCGTATTTATTGTATGTATTATACTGCTTTTAATGAACGGTTGTTGCGAAATCTTAAATAAGCATACTACTAGATGAAATCCTATATTCATTGTTCACTATTGACCGACATAATATATACATATACATGGACGCACATAAAAGTACAGATAGTCTAATATAGAACCTCTTTCTTTTTTTGAGTCGGTTGAATGCTAAGAAATAATCACTTACCAATAAATCTGAATAGTAGCAATCTTAGTAAAAAAATCCACTAAATTGGCAACACTAGTGACTAAGCGAACTATACTCCGCGCCATCACTCGTTACCATACGTTATTGGCGCCACTGACGTATTTCACAACGATTAACGAAAGCCGCAGTTTAAAAACAACGAGTTTAATAATTTCGTCACAGGACTTAAGTGTTGGCGCGTACTTCTAACCAGTAGCACAGTTTATAAAAATGATTCAATCTTTGTAGAAATTCTTATGAAATCAAAAATCTCTTATTCTTAACTGAAAATTGTCAACTTATCAAAACACAGTAGAAAAACGATTAAATCCTAGTATATTATAGAAATTCTTATGAAATTAAAAATCTGTTATTCTTGTTTCGTTGAACAGATGAAAAAATTGGTACCTAAATTTAAATAACACAGCAACACAGCGTCATGGTCGTATTCTCATAGAAAATTGTCGTCCGATATATCGTCCCTTCGTTGAGTGCTTCTCGCGTCCTTGCGGGGTAGGATGCTTGAAACTGGCGGGGGGTGGGGAGTGTCCGTTCTATCTGTATTATCTATTATATGGTTCTACACTAAACCATGCCCAGGAGTACAAATACAGCTGATAAAAAAACATATATACGGTCGAATTGAAAAACCTCCTTTTTTCGAAGTCGGTGATAAAGTCAACAACAGCTAGAAAATATGCCTTCCAAAACGAATGTTTGTAGATTTGGTACTTTTTTTGTAGTGGTAGCACTCTTTCTCATCTCGTCATTCTATACTATAAAAAAACCTATGACTTCATGACCTGTTCAAAAAATTATGTTTATATTTTTCTCGAATTATAACTTCGTCGCAACTTGTAAAATAACGTTTTGGACGCTTAATATCATTAACATGACTTGGTAACCCTACTTTATGCAATAAATTAATAAACTAAAAAACACGCTTATACAAAAAATCCAACTAAAAAGCAAGAACACTTTTTATTCGGGAGCGTGTTTAAAATTGATCGATTACGTAGTAACGAAACGTAGTCACTGACTGCATATGTCAGTATAAAATTAAATGTAAACCAAGTTCTTAATCCTGATGATCGTGGTAAGGTGATCGTGTTGAGGTGATCGAGATGAATGGTTGGTGGACAAACTGTACGAATCATTGCATTCTCATCGGTCCTTGATAAGTATGCAAAGTTTCAAACTAATCGGGTTGTTTAGAAATTAGTGAAAATCACATTCAAATATTCTGTTTAATAGATACATTGATTCATAGATTCATATATACCAAGTTGATAAAATCGTGTTAAAAATGATGTGAAATGAGAGGTTGTGATGAATTTACAATAACTTAAAAAGTCTGCTAAAAGTAGCTGCCTGAGTGGATTTTTCCAAATCGTTATAATCTTGGTGTGTTGAAATCGAGTTGAATCGGTTTCTTCTAGGTAAGCTTCATAGAAGACCGCATCGTCGCTTAACATCAAGCAAGGCGGTCTAGTGTAAACCTATTCAAGTAAAAAACAAAATGTGATGATTTTGTTCATGTTGTATAGATTTGTTTTTTTTTTGTTTATGTTGTATTGATTTGATTTGATTACTGTATATGTTGTATATTATGTTTTCTATTTATATTTCTTTGTGTGCCTCTTAGTTTTAAGCTTAGGAAAAATAAATTTAATTATTTAATATACTACATATTTTTTATTCTTTGATTTTTCTGCCTCTATACATAAAAATACACTATGACGAGTTTACAATTCTCAAACGAGGATTTATCTAAAAAATAGAATAGTGACGAATTTACACACACTTTTTTTCGGGACGAATTAACTTTAGGACGAATCGCCTATAACCCCCGGGTTCAAACCCCACACGCACCAATGTCTTTTCGAAGTCATGTGCGTAATGCCGCTAACTTAAAACGGTGACATGTACCTAGAATCTTTCGAAGTCATGTGTCATCCACCAACCCCCACTGGGCCAGCGTGTTGGATTATGGCCTTAACTCTCTCCTTGCGAGAGAAGGGCCCGAGTCCCAGCAGTGGGAACGTTTAGTGGCCCGTTGATGATGATGATGTTTTTTTTTTTTAATTAAAGAGTGACGAGACGAGCAGGACATGTGCCTGATGGTAAGCAACATGTCTGCCATATAACAGCACAGTGATACACAGCTATTGGAATATGAAGAGTCCAAATCATTACCTAGCACTGCACGGCGCTCGTCACCCAGAGATCTAAGATATTATATCTCTACGCTCAGTAATTTCTCTGGAAACATTGCCCTTCAAACCGGAACACAATAGTGCTTACACATTACTGCTTCGCGGTAGAATACCTGGCAAAAGTGTGGTACTTCCCCAGGCGGACTCTGCCAAGACTCCTACCACTACTAAATTAATTTATCTTTATTATTAATTCAACTTCATTTGTTTATTTTGACAAACAATGCATTAAATAATAACCCATTTCAGACGTAGTGGTTTCACTCTAACGTGTTGTTGAGATTAAATTACTTTAGATGTTATCCTCAACCGAAATTTCTAGATGGCGCTGTACAATGTTAAAACGCGGTGGATGGAATTTCCTTAATTCCCCATACGCGTTTGCAACCATCGCAGAGTCAATCACAAACTCCAAGTCAATGTAATCAGTACGAGTAATTTTCTAGTTTTTTGCTGAGGAGTACACCTTACGGTGTTGACTCTTCATAGTATAGTATCTGTCAAATGAGAAGCAATTTGCTTAGCAGCAGCTGTTGGATTGCAACAGGTGCTGCTAACAAAATTGCGTCTTATATTACTAATCTTCTTCACTAAAAGTACGATATATTTATCGTACATAACAATTTCGTACTCATTAAAAAATGTTTTTGCTGAGTTTTCCCGATAGTTGAAATCTTGATATCATAAAGGCTCGAGAGTGAATTGGTTTCTTCTACGTAAGCACGCTCCATCGTCGACCGCATATTTGCTTTACGTCTAGTAAGAAGGCGGTCAAGTGTAAATATATCATAATTTAAAAAAAACTGTATATGGACAAATGTCTCAGACCAACTATTTATTCTTAGGGGACGAGCCTAGTTTTAACATACCCCTTTCGTGCCCATATAAGTGCCATAATTATGATCATTATTGTCAGCCGCGTTTTATAAAACTAGTTGACTTCGGGTTTGCGGCCATTTCGCACAGATCTTGTCAGTGTAAGAAGCCCCGAGAAAAACATTTCTTGTGTCGTAACGAGAGGCGAAAAAATCCCAAATCCCTAATTATTACAAATCATGATGCTTACTATCAAAAGCATGTATATACTTTACTCCAAAATCCTAAGAATTTGTGTTATTTCGATCGAAATTTTTAAATGATTTCCTAGAATACGTCATAGTATTTTAATTAGTTTTGGTTAGTGCGAAGACAAGCTGAAAGAGATTAAATTAACGTTAAAACTAAATTAAACATTTTCGCAAAACGGAACCGTTAAGACGCTGACAACAGCCAAATGGCACTTTTTTCAATACCAATTTAGCAAAATGTGTATGGTTTGAGATAATGAGTAAAATATATGTTATTCTTGAACATATTTATGAGTGACCCGAGGTCATAAATACAAGATTTGGTAAAAAAATCACGATAGAAAAAATTCGTAAACAAACCTCTAAAAATTAGTTTTAGACTTAGATATCAGTGTAATTAGGAGACGGACACTAGTAATTTTTTAAATTATGACGTATTATATTTTGACAAAGGACATTGCTGGTTTATATTTTGGTTTAATTAAAAAACTCACACTTATTTAATTGTTTTTAAGAAGTCGAAACGTATCGCATCTTCCTTCTCTTTCACTCTTATAAGATCTGACAGTGTCGGAAGAGACGTCTTGCTACATGGACGCACGTCGCTCTTTGCTCCGTTCGCCGTTCAATATTCAATAAATAAAAATGATCAATTCTTACAAACGTTAATTGAGTTCATATGGTCTAAAAATTTGACACCTTAGTAATCAGGAAGTTTGGCTCAACGGTTAGTGAGCAACGTACGTCAGCGGTGGACGGATGTAACACTGAGATCGAACCTCACCACTGTGAAATCTTTTTGCATGTTTTTTTTCATAACATTGTTGTTAGATTCTTTCTCCGATGTTTTCAAGCTTTTATACTATATTAAAATTTAGTTTCACCTGTCCCGAAGCCACAGATTAGAAAATAGTTACTACGAAACCGGATGCTTATTATCAAATCTTGCAAAAAGTTGAAATCTCGCATTATAGGTACGTGTGTAAATTTTATTGCAAACAATGGTATGAAAATTTTATGATGCTGATCTGATGATGGAGCCGGAAAGTTGCCATAGGAACTCAGGAATTAAAAGACATAGCCCCACCGAGTTTGGACTTATTTTCTTTGTCTTGACGAGTACTTTGGTGATAGATGGTAACCAGGGTCTGATGATGGAGCAGGAAGGTGGTCATAGGAACTCAGTAATTAAACGACATAGCTCCACCGAGTTTGGACTCGTTTTTTGTCTTGACGAGTACTTTAGTGCTAGATGGTAACCAAGGTCTGATGATGGAGCTGGGAGGTGGTCATGGGAACTCAACAATTAAACGACATAGCTCCACCGAGTTTGGACTCGTTTTCTTTGTCATGACGAGTACTTTAGTGCTAGATGGTAACCAAGGTCTGATGATGGAGCTGCAAGGTGGTCATAGGAACTCAGTAATTAAACGACATATCCCCACCGAGTTTGGGCTCTTTTGATTTGTCTTGAGAAGTACTTTGGTGCTAGACGGCAACCAGGGTCTGATGATGGAACTGGAAGGTGGTCATAGGAACCCAGCAATTAAACGACGTAACCCCAATAACCCCATCGAGCTTGGGATCATTTGATTTGTCTTGACAAGTACTTTGGTGCTAGATGGCAACCAGGGTCTGATGAAGGTGCTGGAAGGTGGTTAAGGGATGACAGTAATTAAACGAGTACATTGGTGTTAAATTCTAAGACGCTGTTAAAGTCTACGTTATGGCTCATCTATTCGGGAGAACGGTGACTGCCGATTCGGACCCCCACGCGCACCACTCGATGTCAGCGTGTAATGCCGCTAACTTATAAACGATGAAGGAAAACATCGTGAGGAAACTGACATGTAAACTTACTAGGTACTTGTACCTAGAGTGTAGGTACACCTCATGTGACATTTACCAACCCATACTTGGTTAGCGTGGTGGATTTATAACCTAGCCCCAGCCTAGATCTCTCCTTGCGAGTGAAGGCCCAGAGTCCCAGCAGTGAGAATAAATAGTGGGTTGCTTACGCAGATTGTAACCAGGTCTGATGATTAAGCGGAAAGATGGCCCTACGTAGTTTAATTTTGCAAGAGACGTCATTTCTTTAATACTACATTTTTAGATTTGGCGATGTATTGAAAATAAATCGCTGCTTTGAGACAAAAGAGCCACAACTCAAAATTCAGTTATTTTATTTTTCAACTTTCCTACTTCTGACGATTTTCTACCATTCTCTATGTATTTTAATTGGCTATTACTTGATTATTTCTACATTGTGTTAAAATTAATAATCATAAGAATAAAATTAATATAAATGTGTGGAAGCGGGGTTTGTATAAAATAGACATGATTTTTACCGTTTTCATAGATATTGGTACGGGATACTTCATTCGTTCATTCGACTTGCACTTGGCACACACTTGGCTTATTTTATATACATTTGATATATCTTATGTATCATGTAAAAATACCGTGTAATTAGTCTCTTAGCCCTCTAAAACCCATTAACCTTACCCAGCTTCGTCGGATCGACGATGCGAATGTGAAAAAAAAATATCTAAATTTTAAGTGCGCTGTCGCACCCATTGCTGCTTCCGTATAGTCTTAGTTGGGCCGTTGCCCTCATAACACACGGTAATATTTCTTATATGGGAGGCCTGTGAGAGCCAGACCAGCAATCATGACTCGTCGAATCGACGAAGTTTTGTATTTATGACACTTTTTTACAATAAGGAAGTTTCCAATTGGATAAAATCAAAAAATGATTACATAGATTTAAAGATAATAGAAATAAATTATACAAACTGCAAAAAATACTTGGATATCTCAATAAATGACGAATCTGTGAACATTTTAAAATTACTAATTAAAAATCAAAAATTCGCGCGGCGCGTTCACCGTGTGACGTCACGAGCTACGACGCGGTCACGCTGTAGGTTAGAAAGGACGCAATAGAATCTGATTTCGCGGCAGAGAAACCAAAATTTCGTGCTAATACTATCTCGAATATGGTGACGTATAGCATTGACACTATTATCATAGTTTAAATTGTTTTATTCGCAGACGATACCTCTGTGTTATTTAAAGTTAAGAGAGGGGGGCAAATGGATTACTGTTGTATCAATAAAAATTTAAATATTTTGAGCGACTGGTTCGACGCCAACAACTTAGCTTTAAATCCGGGAAAAACAAAACGCATACGTTTTTCACTGTCACATTTACAAAACTTTAACGTGAAAATAGCTATAAAAGGTCAAATAATTGAACAAATCCAATCCACGTTATTTTTAGGAATAATCATTGACTCCAAACTCCAATGGAGTCCTCATATAAATAAATTGGCGGACAAACTTAGTTCAGCTGCACATGCTGTTCGCCAAATAAGAGGAATATCAGATGTGGCAACTGCCAGGCTTGTTTAACATGGATACTTCCACAGCATAATGTCTTACGGTATATTATTGTGGGGTTCGGCGGCAGAAATACAATATTTGTGCTACAAAAGAGAGCAATACGCGCTATCTATAAGTTAGGCCCGAGACAATCTTTGAGAGATTTATTTAATACAATTGGAATCCTCACAGTGCCATCGCTTTACATATATGAGTGTATCATGTATGCTAGAAAAAATAGATGTCACTATGCTAATAAGTCCGATGCATCGCATTATAAAAATAGACATGTGTATCCGCGTTGTAGATTACACGAGACGGACATTTCTTTCATAAGAAACAGTGTTCGTTATTATAACATTGTTCCAGAAAAGGTAACAAGCCTAAATGAGACAAAGTTTAAAAATGAAGTCAAAAAATATCTGGTATGCAGGGCTTACTATGAAGACAAACAATTTTTAAAGGACAAAAATAATTGGACAAAATCATTTTCTACACGTACATTGACATACATTTTGTAATATCTCTTTTATATGTATATATTTTTTTTAAATTCAAGTTTTAATATAATTCTGTCGTTTTCATACATTCTGACTTCTGACAACGCCTCCCTATCGCTGCATTGAACTGACTAGGCCCAACTGAATGGCCGCTATTTATTTTTAAATTATTTTCTTTTATATACTTCTTTATAACTTGAATATAATTTAAATTTGTATAGTATAATTTAAATTTGTTGAATTTTTTAAACTATTCTTTGTATTTTGTAAATGACGCTACCAAGTGTATATCTGTTATACCTAAGGTCTGAAATAAAGAATCTGAATCTGAAGTTTATATTAATAAAATTGACGTAAAGTTTAGACTATGACCGAATCCCCATTAGTGCGCGGACAGTCTAATAAAATTTACCAATAGTCGACAGGCAAAAGTTTTGGTGTTTTAAACTAGGTAATAATCCGTGGTAATCAAGTGCATATATAAGAATGTGTGTGTCAATCAAACTTTCAACATAAGTTAATCATTATTTACCTACCTATTTTCTCTACCATTCTATTATTATTTTTTTTGTTTTTAAATTAACGGCATTACGCACATGACTCCGTAAAGACAGTGGTGCGCACGCGTTGGATTCGAACGAGAGGCTCCGAATCAGTAGTTGCCGTTATCCCAACTAGCCGTAACACTCCCATGTAATACACTAAATTTTCCCACAGTTGGGACTCGGGGCCTTATCTCGCAAGGATAATGCAGGCTTTAATCCACCACACTTAATCTTTCCTCACGATGTTTTCCTTCATCACTTTTTTAAAGTTCAAAACTACAGTGGTGCGTGTGGCGTGTGAGACCAGCCATAATTTATTCTAGATACATTTGTACAATTTATTGTACATTTTTTTTCTTCAAATATAGACATAATCAGTGAAATTGGACAACAACAAAGGCGTTTCGGTTTTCGGTACGTTTGTATGGACTAGTGGCGTTGTTTTTTTTTTTTAGCGGCCAAAGATCTGTTATCACTTTATTATATCAGTGAATAACCAGGCATTGAGTCACGTGACAGTTAACACCAATCAGAAAATGTGACGTCACACCGTACTAAACATCACTAGACATTACTAGTTGATATGGATACTAGTTCTTCAGCCGCTTAACTGAACTAGTTTGTTATTGTTTTACCACTATTCTTGAGGAAAAGTGACAGTTTTTTTAACATTTACATTACTAAGATTATATATACTGTGTCAAATGCTTTCATCAAAATGATCTTCACAAAAATACATTCTTGATTTAGTGGCCATCATTCCTCCTCGCAAGCGTTTGCCACTTTTTTCGCATTTGTGGATCGTTTGGAACATAAATGAATAATTTGTTTGGCGTATTTATACTTGTGCTTGTAAACTGGGGTACTATGCAGTTCTTGTAATACGAGGGATTCATTTTAAATTAAAAACGTTGACTAAGTCCTTACACAAACACATATGTTTGCCCCGGCGTGACATCATTCAAGACGCCATAACAGTCTGGAGCGTTTTTGTGCAGAAATTTGTTTGCTTTTTTGAAATGCAAAACACATATTATTGTAAATGTAAGTTTTTTTCAAAAATATAGATGTGTCGGAATACTATCAACATTAAGCTATATTATTAACCAATTTTTTAAATTTAGTACAAAAGCCTATTCCAAAACCTCTTCCATTACAGTTTATAAATGTTTCATTTTACAAACGTTTCGCATGTTTTACATTTTTAAAACATAATAATAACTTTTGAAATAAAAATAATTTTGTAAAATTTTGTTTGTGGACCTTTCGTTCTTCTTCTTCAAGTGCCTCTTCAATGTTGAAGGTTGGCCGTCAGCTTCTTGAATTCGTCTCTGTCCATTGCCATCCGGAAAAGCTGCTCGACAGAGTTAATGCCGGTCCACTCCCGGATATTACGGAGCCATGATTTTTTCCGGCGTCCCGCGCGTCGTCTTCCTTCCACTTTTCCCATCATTATTAGTTGGAGCAACTCATAAGTATCATGCCTAAGCACGTGCCCGAGATATTCAATTTTGCGCTTCTTGATGGTGGGAATCATTTTTCGAGGCATGAAGACGCGCTGCAATACAGTTTCATTTCTGACCTTTTGTGTCCAGCTAATGCGTAACATGCGACGGTAACACCACATCTCAAAAGCTTGTAGGCGCTTCGTAGTGTCTTCTTTTAAGGTCCATGTTTCGCAGCCATACATGACAATAGGCCAGATATAGCACATAAGTAACCGCACTCGGAGCTTTATGTGAAGTTGACGACAGCACAAAACCTTCTTCATTTTGTTAAAAGATGCTCGGGCAATTTCTATTCGGGCCTTGATTTCTTGATCAGATTCCCATGCTTCATTCACCCAAGCCCCAAGATATTTGTACTGTCGTACCCGCTCAAGTTGTTTACCAGCTACATATATGTTGGGATTAAGGTCGGGGTTTCTCGAGATTACCATGAATTTGGTCTTGCTGGTATTTATAGACAGTCCACTATTCTCGCTGTTTTCATTGACTTTATCTAGCATTATTTGTAAGTCACTTTCTGTCGATGCAATTAGTACAGTGTCGTCCGCATATCGCAAGTTATTGACGACAGTGCCATTGACCTTTATGCCAGCATCAAGGTCCTCAAGAGCCACCGACATTACAGCTTCTGAGTAGATGTTGAAGAGGAGCGGAGACATAATACATCCTTGGCGGACTCCCCTACAGATCCTGATTTCGTTTGTCTCCTCATTGTCAACTCTTATGGTAGCTACTTGGTTATCATAGAGATTGCGAATAACTCTGACGTCCCTACCATCCAAACCGATCTCGACTAAAAGGCTCAAAAGTTGCTCGTGTCTAACTCGATCAAATGCCTTTTCGTAGTCAACAAAGCACAGCAGTACGTCGGTTTGCATGTCTCTACATTTCTGCACAAGAACATTGAGGGCAAAAAGAGCTTCTCTAGTTCCGACACCCGATCGAAACCCGAACTGGCTAACACCCAGGTGTTCGTCGCACTTAGGTCTTATTCTGTTTTGTATGATGACCTTTCGTTACAAAGCAGCAAAATGGTATTGTTGTAAAATCTTGTTTTTCGTGTTGTAATGAGCAATAGTTGTGGATTATTAACTCGCGGGCTCCTCTATTGATGATGATGATAACTATTATGGTTGTATTTAAATATACGTATTTAATGATTGACAACGTTCATAGCGCGTTGAAAACACTAGCTTTCGTCGATCACCGAAGTTAAGCAACGGCCGGCGTAGTCAGTACTTAGATGGGTGACCGCCTGGGAATGGGAACACTATGTAATGTTGGCTTTTTGCTGTAGCTACTTTTATGCAATTAATGTTCGTGTCGAATAAATCTATTTGACTTCAAATAGATGAGTGAGTAGCGCTTATAATAATTAAATTAATTTATTTTTCGAGTGCCTATTGGTGATTTCGAAGTCGGTTTAATTTTGTGTATAAAATAAATTAATTAGTAATTGTGTATTATTGTAATTGTATACCGTACATTCACTAAAATCATTAGACAACAATTAGACAATCTGGCGAAAAGAAATCTCATTATGTCTGTAAGCGGTGGAAAGTTAGTTATTATTTATAGGCTTTACTCATAAAATTTCGATAATGTTCTTCACAATCTGAAAAAGTGCAAAAAGATATTGAATGAAATTACAAAATATTTTAAAAAGCGCCATCTATGATCTTCGCGCGGTAGCTTTTTGTTTCCATCAATACTAACTAATAATGTCGTCGGCTGAACGCGGTTTGCATGTGGGGGCGCTGTCTTATCGAAGTTTTGAAGAGGCGTGGCTTAAATTTGAATTTGTGAATTTCATTTATGTGTTGTCAGCACCTTAATTTCTGAGTCACCGGCCATAGTGTCGGTTTTATTTAATACTAGCCGTTCGCCACGGCTTTGCCCGTGGTACAAAAAATAATATAAATAGCCTGAAGTATTTAGGAATCACTAACAATATCCAACGGTGAAATAGTTTTTGTAATCGGTCCAGTAGTTCCTGAGATAAGCGCGTTCAGTACTACGAACTCCTCAGCTTTAAAACATTAGTGTAGAACTATAATAAATACATTGTCATTCCTGGTCAATCAATATTATTGCAATCATAAAGTTATAGTGAATATCTGTATTTTACTGATCAGAGACGTACTTCTTAGCATTCCATGGGGTAAAATAAGGGGTGCCCCCCATACTGAGAACTGAAACTCAAAAATTTTTTTTTCATCAAACCTACACGTGTGGGATGTCTATCGATAGCTCTTCAAAAATGATGTTGAGGTTTCTAATATATTTTTTGTCTACATTGAATAATTTGCGCGAGAGACGCTTCCAAAGTGGTAAAATGTGTCCCCCTCCTCTAACTTCTAAAGTAAGAGAATGAAAAAACTAAAAAAAATATATGATGTACATTACCATGAAAACTACCAACGAAAATTAGTTTGAACTCGATCTGATGAGTAGTTTTTTTTTAGTACGTCATAAATACACTATTATTAAAACTTCGATCAAAGTTACAACGAACTACAAGAACTATGTGTACTATGTATATTATGTTACTTGCTGCAACGGAACCCTTCATGGGCGAGTCCAACTCGCACTTGGCTACTTTATTGTTAATTCGTTTTGAAGGTCGTAATACTTATTTTGATTCATCGCGTGGTCTTTAGGTATATTAGTTTCCCACGGTAGGGTAAGTTTTACAAGGACTATCCGTATCGTAGCCCTAGAAAAAACTACTACTACTGAGAAATGACCGCAATATTTATTCTAAATGGCGTTTTGTTTCACTTTGAGTGACCATTTTTAACGCTGACGTGAAATTCTTGGTTTTAAAATCATTGACCGCGGCAGTGATAGAGGCAATTAATAAATGGAGGAAAGTCGAAATCAGCATGGACAGACCTTGAGTAAGTTTTTTTTACTTTGTTTTAAATTACGGTGATCGCGTGTGTGCCTTGAGCACTAAATAAAGTTTGCTTAGAGGCATGTTGTTGCGGCGGAGTCCCGCCGGGGTTCGCTCTCTTCCCTCAAGTAAGGTCGAGGAGACCGATGGCTGAAATATGTGTCATACTCGTGAACGGATGCTGCTTGTGGAAGTTGGATTGTTCGTCGCTCACAATACACATATAGATATTAGAGCTAAGTCTGATAGTCCTGTCATTTTAGGCATTTTAAGATCCATCTGCGAATCTGCGGAAAAACTCCTAGTGGGCTGAATTTTTGTATACACCTTTATTATGACATTGTTAATAACATGTGAAAAATCGACATTGATATTGCGCCGGCTAAAAAAGTTATAAATATCAAAAGATATTTAAAATAGTCTACAAAAACTGCATATTTTTTAAACTGCAAAAAATTTAAATCGACATTTAAGTCTGCACGTGCACGGCAATGTCCACATTTTGAACATTTTCATCAAATTGTTTTGCAACCTTATTTTTACAACCACCACAAACTTTTGTACAATTACGAAAGAATATCTTCAGTAGATCGTAATATCAGATAAGATCAGATAAGTTACGGCTGGTCTAGTCGGGAGAACGGCGCCTGCCGATCCGGAGACTCCGGGTTCAAACCCCACATGCACCACTGTCTTTTCGAAGTCATGTGCGTAATGCCGCTAACTTAAAAACAGTGAAGGAAAACATCGTGAGGAAACCGACATGTACCTAGAATCTTTCGAAGTCATGTGTCATCCACCAACCCGCACTGGGCCAGCGTGGTGGATTATGGCCTTAACTCTTTCCTTGCGAGAGAAGGCCCCGAGTCCCAGCGGTGGGAACATTTAGTGGGCTAGTGATGATGATGTTGATCTTCAGTAGATCATCGGATGCTAATGGTAATAAAGCTGTTATTAGCTATAGTCATCTAGATATACTAGTGCAGGGGTACCCAAACTTTTCTTGATTAGGGACCACTTTTATGTTATTCTTGTTAGCAGGGACCACTGTGAAGGGATAATTAAAATAAATCGCATCCAAGAAGGGTCTTAGAAGGTAACTATTACATATACAGAATATACCATTGGCACTTTTTTGTTTTACTAACGTCGCAAGCCCGGAACATGATCCCAACATTTAAAATAATTAGCGGACCATATTTTAGCTTCTGGGGACCACTGGTTGGGAACCCCTGTACTAGTGGGTGTGACCTCAGCACCTTGAAATTGGTAATAAACTGCGTCTGTGTGTATAGTGTAAGTGGTTTTTTTGTGAAATGCTTTTTCATCGCACCCGCTTTCACTTCACAACGCCACGAAAAGCAAAATCATTTACTTAGACAGTTACCTCACCGCTGGCGAGAAAACGAGTACCTATCGACTATTTTCTCGCTCAAGACTCAAGACACGTACAATAGATAATATACATTCTGTGTACCTGAATATAGAACACGCCGAGAGAGCAACCAGCGGTTCATTTCTCTACAATCATAGCTATGGTATGGTATAACGCATAAAGTGTTGTATAACTATTTGTAAGACTTTATACCGAAAACACGGTATGTGAAAATCGTATATCGTAACTGCTTATATTTCAAGTAGCGGTATGCACTTTTAAAACTACATAACAACCATTGCTTGCTTCATCGTGCAACGAAATGTATAACTCTTTGCGTACAACGCAATCGTTAGCGATTTTTAGTTATTGCCATAACTGTATCGTACCAGTTAGAGCGAGTGAGATCCATATATACGTAGTGGTATAAGTGTGAGAAAGAATGGAGCATAGATCTATTTGACGCGTTCCGTTATTGAAAACTGAATCTTATCCTGTTACGGTGAAATACGAAAATAAATAGTTATGAAAAATAAATAAATAGTTTTGATACCGTCTATTTGGATATGCGTAACGGTTACGTTCCGCATTATATTCCGCATTTACAATAGCATTTCAAATAGTCCGCCATATTGAATTTAAGTCACGTGACTATTTTTTTCGTATTTCTGACAGCAAACCCTTTCATTTGATACCCATATCATGGGGGTGGGTTTCAAACAGCTAGTCCGCTATCTTGGGGAGGGCGCCATATAGGATTAATTTGTAATGACGTTTCCTTTACTAGTCATGTATTGTCATCAGAATTCAGAGCGTGTGTAAAATTGTATCCTAATCAAAGACCGGGAAGTGGGTCAAATTAAGATTCAAAGATTTTCTTACATAAATACTCGTAGTTAGTTATAAGTGAAGCTAATAAAAGCGCGTTAAAACAGATACAAAATTCAGAAAAGATAGTAAACCTAACCAATACTTAAGTCTTTAATATTACTTTTCTGACGTTTGAAATTGATTGAATGAATTGTATAATTTATGGGGAACCTTACCTGAAATAAATGAATTTTGATTTTGAATTGACGTAGGTCAAGCGAATATCCCTATGATTTGCGCCAGTTTACCAAAAGCTCTCCGATGCTACATCGTCTTGGCCCGAATACTTTGCGATGAGACGATGTACCCGGCCACACTCATCGCGCCAACACGAATATTCGCCGTAGGACGCTAATGAGGCCACACACCGTAAGTCATGTTGGAGCTGAGTTATGGCCTGTCAAACTTATTTATTTTTTTGATTTTTTTGTATGAACACTAATGCAGTGCAATCAAGGAAATAAATAAACATTAAATTATGTAGTTTGGGGACTATAAAGGATCGATAGGGGGGTGCATTCTGAGCATATATTCCAATTTGAGGGATTCTGGCATGGTCAGCTCAAGGTCATTTCGATGAAAAAGCGTTTAACTCGATATTTTGAGAACTGTTAGTGTTAGGCAAAAAAATGTGGAGACCTTTTCTCTTCTACATTAAATTTACTAACTTTTAAAGTAACCACTTTTCTTTCTTTCATCAATATTTTTCAAGTTATTGCTTCCGAAAGGCAAAAATTTTACTTTTTTTCCTCCCTTTTGCCATTTCCTCCCCAACCGTTCAATTGTATGCAACTTTACCAATAATCAAAAGTGTAGATCTTTTAATAATGAACAACTTTGTCCTTGCACTTTTTTCAGTAATGGCAATACCTTCAGAGTTATGTTACTTTACCGAGCGAAATCCGCGCCACTGCGACACCTCCGCGACACTGCGATAAATCCGCGACACCTGCGGACTTAGGGCTGAACCCAAATTTCATTGTTTGTTTGTGTCGAAGGGTTTCTTCTACACAAGCTTATGTGGGACAACCACGTCACCTACTCCGATATATGCCAGAAATACACTCAGATACACTCAATCAGACATAGAGGTGAAGCGAGCCGTAGAGGATGCGGATGGTCTGATTATCAGTACGGCTAAGAGAATTTTGCCGGACTCTACGGCTTTCTCCACCTCTATGTCTGATTTGATGAGAAAAGTTTTCAGTAGTTAGATGAATCTGGTCTTATTGCTCTCGTTGCCTAAAAACTTATCTTGAGTTGTGGTGACGGTCATATTGTAGATGAAAATGATATCCGCACATGGGTTCAGCTGGGATCGGCGCAGCCGTTTGGCAGAATTGGTGCCAAAGTTGGAAATACCTTTGGGATAGCCATCGAATACAATTACCACGTCTGTACCGTAGTGTTTTTTATGTATGTTACGTATTTCTGGCATATGTCGAAGTAGGTAACGTTGTTGTCCCACATAACCCTGTGTAGAAGAAACCCACCGACACAATCCAACAATGAATTTTGGGTTCAGCCCTAAGACCGGAGGTGTCGCGGATTTTTTGCAGTGTCGCGGAGGTGTCGCAGTGGCGCGGATTTCGCTCGGTAAAGTAACATAACTCTGTACACTTTTGATTATCGGTAAAGTTTCATAAAATTGACCGGTTGGGGAGGAAATGGCGAAAGGGAGGAAAAAAAGTTAATTTTTTGCCTTTCGGAAGCAATAACTTGAAAAATATTGATGAAAAAAAGAAAAGTTGTGAGAGAAGAGATATCGAATTAAACGCGTTTTCATCGAAATAACCTTGAGCTGACCATGCCAGAATCCCTCAAATTGGAATATAAGCTCAGAATGCACCCCTCTATCGATCCTTTATAGTCCCCAAACTACATAATTTAATGTTTTTTTATTCAATTTTTTTGCCTAATTTCATTGGGTTACACGTGGCGTCGTTTTTTTAGCGGTCAATGTTTTGTTGTCACTTTTTTACCTTACCTTACCTTACCTTATTCCAAGCGTATTTGTACAATCAGATTTGCTGTAAGCCATATCGATGCTGAGTAACGGCCATTCAAAGTTTTTTTGTGGGTTTTTCTTAAAAGGACTAGTGGCGCCATTCTGTATAGCGGCTAAAGATCCGTTATCACTTTTATAATACTTCAAGAGTATTTTTGCAATCATAGTTGCTGTAAACCATATTGGAGCTGAGTTATGGCCTTTCAAAGTTGTTTTTTTGGGTATTTTGATATAGACTAGTGGCACCAGTTGCGTTAGCGGCCAAAGATTTGTTGACACTTTTGTCAAACATTATCTTACCTTTAGAGTACTTATGTAAACAGACTTGCTGTAAGTCATATCGGAGCTGAGTTGTTGCCGTTCAACGTTTTTTAGGGATTTTCTTATATGGACTAGTGGCGCCATTTGCTATAGCGGCCAAAGATCCGTTATCACTTTTATGAAACACTACTTTATTTTAAAGGTACCTGTGCAATTAGGTTTGCTGTACACTATACCCGAACTGAGTTATGGTCTTTCAAAGTTTTTTATTAGGTTTTTTTGTATGGACTAGTGGTGCCATTTTCTTTAGTGGCCAAAGATCTGTTGTCACTTTTT
This sequence comes from Ectropis crepuscularia, assembly GCA_963693475.1. Taxonomy (NCBI): domain Eukaryota; kingdom Metazoa; phylum Arthropoda; class Insecta; order Lepidoptera; family Geometridae; genus Ectropis; species Ectropis crepuscularia. The sequence continues at coordinate 7,604,405 of OY856338.1, forward strand.
AAAACAATACGATAGTCCAAATGTATAATGCAATCAGATTTGCTGTTAGTCACATCGGAGCTGAGTTATGGTCTTTCAAAGTTTTTTTTGGGTATTTTTATATTGACTAGTGGCGCCATTTGCGTTAGCGGCTAAAGATTTGTTGTCATTTTTGTGAAACATTACTTTACCTCAATAGAATTTATGCAATCAGATTAGTTTTAAGTCATATCGGAGCTGCGTTATGGCCGTTCAAAGGTTTGTTTTGGGGTTTTCTTATGTGGACTTTGCTATAGCTCTGTTTCGAAATGATTTACAGCAAATCTGATTGCTCAAATACCTTTGGAGTAAGGTATTGTTTCATAAAAGTTACAACAGATCTTTGGCCACTATAGCACATGGCGCCACTAGTCAATTTAAGAAAAACAAAAAAAAAAGCTTTGAGAGACCACAACTCAGCTCCGATATGATTAACAACAAATCTGATTGCACAAATATCCTTGAAGTAAGGGAATGTTTCATAAAAGTGATAACGTATCTTTGGCCGCTAACGCAAATGCCGCCACTAATCTATATAAAAATACCCAAAATAAAACTTTGAAAGACCATAACATAGCTCTGATATGACTAACAGCAAATCTGATTGCATTAACACATTTGGAGTATTGTATTGTTTCAAAAAAGTGACAACAGATCTTTGGCCACTAAAGAAAATGGCGCTACTAGTCCATATAAAAATGCCCAAAGAAAAACTTTGAATGACCATAACTCAGCTCCAATATAGTTTACAGCAAATATGATTGCAAAAATGCGGTTGAAGTAAGGCATTATTTAATAAAAGTGATAACGGATCTTTGGCCGCTAAGAAAAAAACGACGCCACAAGCTCATACAAAAGTACCCAAACCCCTTTCACAACTACGCTTTGTTCCTTTCACAATTTCAAGAATTTGGTTCGATAGCGAACAGTTTTTTTTTTATATACTTAATAAGCGGGTGACTAGCAAGTCTTGCGCATGATGGTAAGAAACAGCACAGCGCCATGCGGCTATTAATTCTGAAAAGTCCAAATCTCTTGTCTGCCTAGCACCATAGAATAGATAATATATAATATGCTTGCACTGCACCCGTATGTAATGTGCCCGTATACAACTGGGTGACGAGCGTAGTTGTAAATATCTACGTACCTTTTCGTACTCTTTGCCCAGTAATACACGAATATAGACAATTCACTAATGTTTGTATACCTATTGCTACTTGACAGGCAAAGGTAACAAAGGTGCAAAGGTGTGGTAGTTCCCCAGGCGGACTCTGCAAAAGTTCTTGCAGTATTTTTTTTATCTATTAAAGGTTTTCACTTGACTGACCTACTACACTTACTTGATGTTTATTAACAATACGAAAGTACAATGAGAACTACACTACGCTACATTGCTTGCTATTTACAACGCTAAGCACATCCGAATTATCCGTAGACCAATGAAGGTCTAAAGATATTCAAAATGATCATGCCCACTACCAGTCGGAATCGTGCCCAGCATGTTGGCGCCATGTTGAATGACTACACAAAACGGATGCGTTTTGTTTAAAGCCGTCTATACACACTGGCCGAGTGGAGGCCAACCGAACGCGAGCGTCGACAAAACGGCACAAGACGAGTGGTAGCATCCACACACTGGCCGAGCGCAGGCAAACGCGAGCGCCGACAAAACGGGATATGGCGAGTGGTAACATCCACACAATGGCCGAGCGCAGGCCAATACGAGCCAGGAGTGCCTTTGTTTTGTGCACAAAAACCGACACCGGTCACGAGTGAGACGAGTCGAGCCAAAATAACCCTATACACACTGGCCACTTGCCGTCACTCGGCCAGCTAGGCGAGCGACGGCGAGTGATCACAAGTCATGGGAAAAAGGACCCTCCACACACTGACGTTGGCCTGCTCTCGGCCAGTATGTATAGGCGGGATCAAATAATACGAATTGAGCTTAAATTTTACAAAATTCGACCTCCAATCATGACTATCTTCACTTTCTTGCTGATTAGCCTCAATGACTCTACTAGAATCTCTATTAGAATGGGGTGCAACAAGGTAAGATCGCAAAAAAAACATATTGTATCAGGGTTCAAAGATTATAAAATATACAATACAGTACAATACAATACAAAACACCATCGAGCAACTCGATCTTCCGCGCAAGCACGGAAGGGAGTAGCCTTAACTAAAAAAAAATGTTCAAATCTTTCTGTCATTTCTTGCGGAAAGTTGCACACTAGCGCAAAGCCGCACTATTACATACAAAACATACCTGTACCGATCCATTGCCGATCATACTCACACAGCCAAATCACTAATACATAAAAATTAAAGCACCATTCACAAATCTAGCCCCGCCCTCAGTGTATTCCACGCCACAGTATATTATCAAACTCCTTGGTCCACGCGGACTTCTACTTTGACAGAGGGGAAACGCTGTGTATGCCTACTCCCTTCCGTGTTGCTCGCTGCAAAACACTTTATTAAACCACTAAAACATCACAAAAAAATATTGATACTTAACATCAAAACATTTTGGGCTCAAAAGGTGATTTTGTCGCTAATAGCGAACTCTTCTTCTTATAGAGTTAGGTAACCAAATGGTTTCAAAAGGGAGCATTATGCTTCTATACTCCCTCTACTTCTATATTATAACTAGCTGACCCCGCAAACGTTGTTTTGCCTTAGTGAACAACCCTTGTCACTTAGGGGTATGAAAAATAGCTAGTAGCCGATTCTCATACCTACAGAATATGCATATAAAATTTGGTTAAAAGCAGTAAAGCCGTTTCGGAGGAGTAAGGAAACAAACACTGTGTCACGAGAATTTTATATATAAGATTTTGTACCCCCGTCTTCCATTACTCAAATCTTCTTCACCATCCTACGGTTGCCTTTTTTTTTTTTTTTTTTTTTTAACATTTATAGGTTTACACTTGACCACCATCTCGCCTGATGTTAAGCGACGATGCGGTCTAAGATGGAGCGTGCTTACCTAGAAGAAACCGATTCACTCTCGATTTGAAGACACCAAGATTATAACCATCGGGAAAAACCCACTCAGGCAACTCATTCCACAGTCGAGACGTTCTTATCACAAAAGTAGAGTCAAACCTCTTTGTTCGTGTCTTTGGAACATCAACCATGAAACGATGCCGCTTCTTCGAGTTACGAGAAGTCCGATAGAAAAAAGGGCTAGGTGGTATTAGATCATGCAGATCAGATGCACACTCTCCGAAGTGTATCCGATAATAAACCGATAAGCTAGCAATTTTCCGGCGATGTTCAAGAGTTTGCAGTCTTTTTCGCACAAGAGAATTATTGCCTATGAGCCTTTTAGCCCGCCTCTCGATCGATTCCAGAGCCTCAAGCTGATACTTGCCTGGAAGAAATCGCTCTTAACAATAAGGTCGCCTATTGTTACTTTATTATAAGGTGTTTCTGTATTTTGTCTTATTATTTAAGTGCAATAAAGAGTTTATCTATCTATCTATCTATACTTCTATCGTCTTTGTTGTCATGGCGTCATAGCTTAGTTTGTAGTTAGTTAGTAAGTACTATCTTGTCACATTTTTTATTTTTTAACTAAAGATTGACGAGACGTGCAGGACTTGTGCCTGATGGTAAACAAAATGCCTGCCACATAACAGCACAGTGGCACACTATTGGAACACGAAGAGTCCAAATCATTACCTAGCACTGCACTGCGCTCGTCACCCATAGATCTAAGATATTATCTCTAAGTACTTTCTCTGGAAACATTGTCCTTCAAACCGGAACACAGTAACGCTTACACATTACTGCTTGGCGGTAGAATAACTGGAAAAAGTGTGGTACTGCCCCAGGCGGACTCTGCCAAGAGTCCTACCACTACTAAATTCATTTAACTTTATTATTAATTTATTTTTATTTTTGTTTATTTTGACAAACGATGCATTAAATAATCCATTTCATACGTACTGCTTTCATTCTAACGTGTTGTTGAGATTCAATTACTTTAGATGTTCAACCTAAATTTCTAGATGGCGCTGTACAATGTTAAAACGCGGTGGATAGAATTTCCTTCATTCCCCACACACGTTTGCAACCATGCAACTCACTCATCGTATTATGTATCTAGAAAATATAATGCAAGATATGAAATCGTGTTTTTGGCTGAGGAGTACACTTTACGGTGTCGACTCTTCATGGTTAAGTATCTGACAATTAAACAATTTTGGAAGACGTCGGTCACGTGTTCCAAAAATCCAAAAATTGCGTCTTATCTTTCATATTTGTTTTACTTTATGTACGACTAGCGGCCCATTCCGGCTTCACTCGGATATTGCCATTTAAGTTAATCCTAAATTCTAAATACTTATTATTTGTTGACTCTCTGTTGTTTATTTTTGTTTAGATTATAGGTGTATGATAAAATAACTTTAATGTAATGTAATGTTTTTGTAACCTCATACCAAAGAGGATAATTTATTTTTGCATGCCCGCAAAGGGTAAGACTGTTGTTTCTAAGTATATTTCTTCTGTATAAAATCTTTGTACACAGTTTACGCAATAAAAAAATCTGATTCTGATTCTGATCTGTTCTGTGATCGCAAACAACGGCCACGGCGCTATGGCGGTTTTGTTTACTGTTATAATTTTTTAATTCGTAATATCTTTTGAATGAAAGTCCAATTTAAATAACTTAAAAACTATTTTATAGGTAGCTAAATGGTCTTGACCTTAAAAATTTTTTTTTGATTAAGGATTAATATATACACATAAATAGCATGGTTTGAATTTGGTTGGCATTTTCATTAATGTTTAAGATGAAAAAAGTTGTTGTAGTGACATAACTACAATAGTTGGACATATGCTACCGCGGAGTTTTTTGTAAACATTATGATGTTCTTCAATATTGTTGTACATTATTTTGTTCTATCGCTAATAGTTTCGGCAGCGCATTCGACGAAAGACATTTTAAGACTCATTTTTCTACACCTTCGGTTACATTGTTCAAATTTTACCAAGGATCCCTAATTTTTTTCAAAATGAAATGTAGCTTATGTCAAATTGGAAGAATGTAGCATTCTATTGGTAAAATGTTTTTTAAATCGGCCAAGTACTTTTTGAGCCTATTCATTACAAACATACAAACATACAAAAATAGGTACAAATCTTTCCTCTTTATAATATTAGTGTAGATAAATATATCGTTATATCGTACATACTTTTGCTGGGTTTTCCCGATAGTTCAAATCTTGATGTCATAAAGGCTCGAGGGTCGAGAGTGAATTGGTTTCTTCTACGTAAGCACGGTCCAGCGTCGACCGCATCGTCGCTTTACGTATAGTAAGAAGGCGGTCAAGTGTAAACCTATCATTGAAAAAAAAACATATTTCTGTTTAGACAAATATCTCAGACCAACTATTCTTAGGGGACGAGCCTAGTTCTAACATACCCATTTCGTGATTCCATATGAGTGCCATATGATCATGATTGTCAAATATTGTCAGCCGCGTTTTATAAAACAAGTTGACTTCAAGTTTGCGGCCATTTCGCACAGATCTTGTCAGTGTAAAAAGCTCCGAGGAAAAGATTTCCTGTGTCGTAACGAAAGGCACGAAAAATCATAAATTCCTAATTATCACAAATCATGATGCTTACTATCAAAAGCATGTATAACTTCACTCCAAAATCCTTAGAATTTGTGTTATTTCGATCGAATATTTTTAAAGTTTTTCTAGAATACGTCGTAGTATTTTAATTAGTTTTGGTTAGTGCGCTCAGCTTGAACGAGATTAAATTAACGTTAAAAATAAATTAACACGTTTACTGCGCAAGTAAAATCATATTTCTTCACTTGGTGCGGCGGCGGGCCAAAATGCACCCCCAATGATATTTCCGCCAGTGCGTGGCAGATCCACCAGCACTAGGATAGATTAAAAATTGCTATAAATTTGTGAAAACATAATGTATACATTTTTTTTATATTGTTAGAATGACCTTGAACCCAACTTCCTTAGGTTTGATTCGCCCCTGGATCTGCCAAACAGGAAATGAGAAATAAAGCAGGAAAAGCGGCAGGCCGATATCGACCTGAACCGCACTAGAAAGTATTTTTAGTAGTGATGGGACAGATAAAAATGAGGGGATATAAGAAGAAAATAAAACAGAATTATCGTAAAAGAACTGAAAAATGTTTTTATTTACATATGCCAGTCTTGGAAACATATTAAGCAAAGGTTTAGGTTGCATTTCCTGCAATAGTTTTTTAACTTCTTAACTTTTTTTTTGCTTGTGTTCTATCAAAAGTTTTCCGCAGTCTGTCGTAGCACCCTGCACAAGTTCGTCGTAGAGCGCTCATCTCAAGGACATGGTCATTGTCCTTAGGTTTTGCTTGATTATCTGAAATTATTTTTATTTTCTTAATATTGTGTGATTTATTAACCATTTATGAGTTTTACCACAGAACTCGCAAAACTGAAAAACTTTCTCAAGAGAACATAGATCAAAATATGAAAAAAAAATTTGGCCTTCCCATACAAAATTGATAACCAGCTGATTGATTTACTATTACTATGCGAGGTCCAACATTTTTATTCATACTTCGACCTATTAGACCGGGGTCGATAATATTTAAAACCAAAAAAAATAGTAGTAGGATGAAACCCATTGAAAAAGGAGGAGAATATTATAAAAATAAAAGGAAAAATAAATTACGGGCGATCTGAGGTCGGGAAGGGGATGGGGGGGTCCGTTTTAAGCGTAAAAACGGTTTATCTCGATTTCCGGCAAAACTACAAATCCTATGGAAATAAGTTGTACGGCAAAGTTGTAGGGTTTAAAAAGATCTACAGCTTTTGTATTGACACTTTTTTCACATAACCGCAAAATTTATGAGAAAAATTCAAATAAGTGAGTTTTTGGTTTCTAATTTTTTTCTCGTGTAAACACACAAAAATTACTCTAAAAATTTGGTCAAAACTTGTCTTTTTATATCTTAAATACACTGTATTTTTTTTTTATTGAAAATAATATTTTTTTCTACCTTAAATTAACTTAATATTGAAAAAGTACCCTAATTTTAATTCGAAAAATCTCCCGTCAAAATATCAGCTTTTTCAATAAAGTTGGTAAGCTTTTTGTTCTTTAAAATCTCTTATTTCTGATAATGTAAAAAAAGTTACACATTACCATGGCAAATGTTCTCAGAAAACGCTTTGAAAAAAATACCACATAAGTTCGATTTTTTTTATTTTGGTATAAAACGCTTTTAGATTCACGTTTTTTTTTTCATATAATACTGAACTTCCAATATAAACTAATAAGTTTAATACTTGAGCATAAGTGTCATTCGGATGGTAAGCGGTTTATGAGATTCTATATCATAAGTTTTAGAAAAACATAGAGATTGTCTGTTATAAATTAATTGTAAACAGTATAATAATATAGAAATATTGTAAAATAACAAATAAAAATATTGCGAAACTAAACATTTTCATAAAAAAAAAAATTCCCTATGGAATGCAGTTTTTTGTTTTTCTTGATTGCTATATAGGTACTGAATACAAATAATTTACAACAAAAATGCCCGTCTTCTCCTAAATTTACGATATAGAAGCTTCTAAGCCACTTAAAAATCCTATAACACTTATGCTCAAGTATCAAACTTGTGAGTTTATATTGGAAGCTCAGTATTATATGAAAAAAAAACGTCGATCTAAATGCGTTTTATACCAAAATAAAAAAATCGAACTTATGTGGTATTTTTTTCAAAGCGCTTTCTGAGAACATTTGCCATGGTAATGTATAACTTTTTTTACATTATCAGAAATAAGAGATTTTAAAGAACAAAAAGTTTGCCAACTACTTTTATTGAAAAAGCTGATATTTTGACGGGAGATTTTTCGAATTAAAATTAGGGTACTTTTTCAATATTAAGTTAATTTAAGGTAGAAAAAAATATTATTTTCAATAAAAAAAAATACAGTGTATTTAAGATATAAAAAGACAAGTTTTGACCAAATTTTTAGAGTAATTTTTGTGTGTTTACATGAGAAAAAAATTAAAAACCAAAAACTCACTTATTTGAATTTTTCTCATAAATTTTGCGGTTATGTGAAAAAAGTGTCAATACAAAAGCTGTAGATCGTTTTAAACCCTACAACTTTGCCGTACAACTTATTTCCATAGGATTTGTAGTTTTGCCGGAAATCGAGATAAACCGTTTTTACGCTTAAAACGGACCCCCCCATCCCCTTCCCGACCTCAGATCGCCCGTAATTTATTTTTCCTTTTATTTTTATAATATTCTCCTCCTTTTCCAATGGGTTTCATCCTACTACTATTTTTTTTCACTTGTTATTATTTTAAAAGGCCCTGGTCTATATGTTCTTCGGGGAAAGTTGTTCAGTTTCATTAGCACATTCACCTCCTTCAGGGTTGATACTCCCCTTCCGTTACACGCTGTTTAAAGTCATTTTAAATTAAGTGAAAATATTTTAAGGGTGTGTTCTAATCATTAAACTGAACAACTGATTCAGTATTTTTCTAGTCAAGCCCTTTCATTTGATATCCAATTTGAGGGAGGTTGTGAAAAAAATTGTCATCCACCATTTTGTGGCGGCTGCCATATCTATTGAACAGTTTTATATCAAACATAAGTAGTTTAGAACACTTCGGACTAAATCACCCTTCAAACACAAAAACAAAATCGGTTCATTATTTTGGCAGCTACGATGCTTCAAACACACACACAGTTATGTCATACTTTTAACACTTTTGATAATGGAATACAAGGTGTGGAAAAAATAAATAAAAAGAAATACTATAGTGCTTACGCTGCGGAAACTATTGACAGCAGAGGAACGTGATATATCTACTACAGATTTTTAGGAGGCATCATTCATTACAAAAAAAGTCCGTGAGAGCGAAAAGATTGTTGTCTTCTGATGATGATGTCTTCCGACCGATTACGTCGACTGCTTCTATACATATATATGTACTAGCGGCCCGTCCCGGCTTCGCACGGGGTCAATTTTTTTGTTCAGTAGGTATGCTAAATGAAACGCACATGACTAAATTTTTCCAAATGGTCTCCGCAAATATCGGAAAGACTGGGCTGTATATATTATTAGCCATAGATAGGGAAACTTAGAAGGAGGATAGGGAAGCCGTTGCCCAACATTGGGACAAGACAGCCACATGATAAATAAATACTAATATTATGTAAATGAGATAAATGCAAATGAGTTACATTTCAAAATTCAAGAACAAATTACAGGCGGATGAAAATTTATAAATCAGTTGATTCGGTGACTATATCAAGATGATGTCTTCAACAACTATCCACCGGCCTTCCGCCGGCCAACTATCCGGAATTTTTGAACTCGCTGGATTTGTCATGATTGCCACCTCACAACAATTTTCAATTAAAAGTTGAATCAGTAGTTAAAATGTTGCGAACTATCAATGAACCGCGTCTTTGCAACGGCACATGGTTAGCTATAAAAATACTGAACAACATGATAGAAGTAACTATACTGAAAGGACAGTATAAAGAAGAAGACGTTTAGATACCACGCATCCAAATGAATTCGACTGATGTACCCATGTTACCTAATTTAACTAATAATTTTTGTTTTTTTTAGTATTGTGAGGTGTAAAATAGTATAGAAAATAATCACACCCCCTCCCCCGTCATCCCTTACTTTTATATAGTGTGTATATTTTTTTAAACACGTGGCCTGGGAAATATTTTATATAGATAAAACTATTTCCCAGGCCATGTGTATCAATAAAGATACACATTCCGTAATATTATTTATCTTCGTTTCTCTCTTGAATACACATTTATTATTCAACCAAATATTATCTCAAGAAACTTACTATCACTTAATTTAGGGAACAAATAATTAAAGTTTTACTAAAACGATATTCTCAGTCAGCCCGAGATGAAATGCCACCAGCCCCTATTATGACAAAAAGACAGTCTAATAGAAAACATTATCTCATAAAAAACAAAGTTGGAGAGAAAATTGTACGCTGAAGATGTGCAGAGGTGCTATAAAAAGTATGACAGGAAAATTATTGTTGGCAAGACTTTCAGAGCAGCTCAAACAACTACTAAATGCTATGTATGTGAAAGTTTTACATGTCAAAACAGTTTAAATAATACTCACTGATTTATTTTAAACTTAAAAAATAGATTATTTAGTTTCTAAGTAACTTTCTTTTTTTGAATAAAATTATTTAAAGGTGATTTTTATTTATCTCTTAATATCTCCATAACTGATTGTCACATTCCCAACCAAAACCACTGGGAAAATGTTTAGAAAGCGTGCGCAGTTCTGAAATACACTGCTTTAACTGAAATGGGGAGTGTGTATCATAAACTATACCTACACACTCCTTATGACAGTATCCTACACGATACACATGGCGCTGAACGGGTTATTGTGTTTGTGGTATTAATCTAGAAAACCCATGTTTCTCACATGGTTAATTGTATGTTGCATATGGCCCTCCCGTGTTCGAAAACCATCAGATTTGTTTGTCTATGTGCCAGGTAATCAAACAAAAAACATCGTATATCACAAAACACTACAATGAAAAGACAACTGATTTTTGGTAATAGCTTGATTAACAAAAATGGGATTACTAACTTTTAAATGCTTATATAGGTACGTTGAAATTAATATGTTATTGATAATACACTTAAATGCGGTTCACATAATACATCTCTTACCAAGTTTCAACAGTATATATAGTTCTTATAGTTTCGAAAAAAGTGGCTGTGACATACGGATGTACAGATAGACATACATGACGAACCCATAAGGGTTCAGTTACAGTTACGTTTTACGGAACCCTGAAAATGGATCTTCGAAATGTATGTACGCTCATAACTTTTCAATGACCGCACCAAATAGGATGATTCCTTGTTACCCGACTGCGCGACGCAAAGGAGTGGTAATGTGTTTAACAGTCCATGTATGTATGTATGTTTGTATGTATGTATGTTTGTATGTTCCTTTGAAGCACTATACAGACCAAACGCCTGGGCCGATTTTTATGATTCACACGTCAATCGATTCCTCTTAATCTGGCGAGTGACACTAAAGACATGACATTAGCACACCCCGGACACTCGGCCTAAACTCCAAACAAACGGTGAAGTCGACATACCTACACTCACACAACTACGCATATGTCGTTCGAACACATTTACGCATGTGTGCGTGTCATCTAGGGTTACTAAATTATTTTATGGAATAGCTGTGACCCGTGAGTTCACCTGCCTGTGTTAAGTGGCTTACAATCTTACCAAGTTAGTGTTCGATCTTTAATGTAGGTAAATATAACTTTCATCAACAATCAGAAGGGAGAAGATTTAAAACAAAATAGGAGATAATAAAGGTACCATGTACGAATTGATTTTTAGTTAAGTACACTTACCCAAAGAGAAAACTTTATTCTGACAATATATTAATTAATCACTCCACATATCGCGTATTTCATTATAGGTAGGCTAGTCACAGAACATTAGATTAGGTACAACAACGTTCATAAGTTGCATTTTAAAAGGCGTTATCACACCATAAGTTATTGGCGCCACTGACATATTTCACAACGATTAACGAAAGCCGCAGTTTAAAAACAACGAGTATAATAAATTCGTCACAGGACTTCAGTGTTGGCGCGTACTTCTAACCAGAATAGCTTAACACAGTTTATAAAAATGATTCAATCTTTGTAGAAATTCTTATGAAATTAAAAATCTCTTATTCTTGTTTCGTATAATAGACGAAAAATTTGGTACGTTTTTTGGTTATAATACAGCATCATGGTCGTATTCTCATAGAAAATTATCGTCCGATATAATAACCTTTCGTTGAGTCCGCCTCGCGTCCGCGAGGGGGAGGAAGCTTGAAATTGGCGGGGGGTGGGGAGTGTCCGTTCTATCTATATTATCTATTCTATGACATTAGTGTAAATCCAATATGGCGGTTACCGGACGCCATATTGTCCAAATAAAATTACAGGGCTTAGAGATATAACAACTTAGATCTCTGGGTGACGAGCGCAGTGGAGTGCTAGGTAATGATTTGGACTCTTCGTGTTCCAATAGCTGCGTGTCACGGTGCTGTTATGTGGCAGGCATGTTGCTTACCATCAGGCACATGTCCTGCTCGTCTCGTCACTCTTTATTTAAAAAAAAAAAAAAAAAAAAAAAAATTAAAATCACCAAACTATGTCAAGAGGGGTATCGTTGAATAGGTATTTAAAAATAATGTTTAGCTTTCTTTCAATGTTTTTCGATTTGACTGACTGTTTAGGATGTATATCGATTTAAAGTTGAGTAACAACCATTCTCACATATATTGGTTTTTAGGTAGCAGAAAACTTTGTATAACTAACTGTACGTGTGAATGTGGATGGACATTTTATACTAATGTATCTAGTAGGCATCGATATAAATCAATAGATGTGCCCTGAGCACCTTCAAATTGGTAATAAACTGCGTCTCTGTATGTATCGTAAGTGGTTTACAAACAACCAATCTACTTGACCCCTATAATCGCTAGCGGCGAGATTTGCTGTGGTTTTACTTATTTTGGTCGTCGACAACGAATAATGATAGGTAAAAACGTTCGGCGTCCACCGCGTTCTGCAACCGACTAGAACGGAAAGAATGAGCTCACTCTTCCCAACGTTGACATGATTGCGTGCGCCGTGAAGTTTGGGAGGGCCCATCTTGGGTTCTACGATCTATGCTAGTACGTACGAAAACGAAAAAAAGGTAGCCCAATATACCTAATATTGGGCTACCTTTTTTTCGTACGTGCAGGAAATGTATTTACGCATACCCTACTGCCCTGCCCGGGGGGTTTACCGCCCAAACGAAAAACGCTTTGACGCTTTGACATTGCTGTCTCTTTCATTTCAAGCGAGAAGAAAAGAGACAGCAACGTCAAAGCGTCAAAGCGTTTTTCGTTAGTCGGTAGAGGTGCCGGAGACACAGCCGGGTTATGTTGCACTCTATATCATGTAGGTATGGATATGGTGCCCCTATCTACTAATAAACCTCCATGGGGTTTCAACTCTGCCGCTGATAGTGGGAACACGGAACCGCTCTCGGATTGCTCCGCCTCGGTCGCCCATCTCCGCTTCAAACGATTTAGTACTCAACGTCAATCGAAAACCTATACTAACACAAAACTATATGAATCACATGCAGTAGAAAAACCTACATATTATATCAGTAGAAACGAAGACATTTGGCCAGCAACCAAAAGATGCATAATATTATGTTGAGCATATTAACATTCACAACATTGTTCATAACTAAAAAGTAAAAAATAAAAAAATATAATTTAAAAACTCAAAAACCCGACTGCTTCAAAAGTGAACCAAACTACGTACTCGCATACTAAAAAAACTGAAAAGAATAAAACAAGCACTTAGATTTCTGGTGGTCTAGAATTCTATAATATGTTATTGTATTAATACTATTGAAATATATACAATATTTTTTAATAAAAGAACATTCCAACTGAACAGTCGGGATCCATTGAACAATTACATTGTATATCGAATGATAATGGATCCCGACTCTTCAGTTGTAATGTGCTTTTATTAAAAAATATTGTATATATTTCTGTGCAGGACGGCGCTGTAAATTTAAGCTTATGTTATACGTAGATGTGTTTAGATATATGTTCAATATTTGTAAGCTAGTTTATTTAAGTTTTTAAGATCGAAATAAACAGAAAATAGACCTAGGCTCTCTTTAGGCCAAAAAGAAAAATAAACTCCCTAAGTGCGAAAGGGACGTACAGAGCGGGATGGCAATAGTTTAAAGCCGCGCTGCCATTGGCCCGCCAATCAGAGCCTCGGTTTATTTGCTCTCCGGGTTTACTATAAATATACACTCGGAGGAAAATTTGTATGTAATACCCAGCAATAAATCGAACCGTCAACATCTCAAATAGTCTTTGTCCTCCAACCCAGCCTTCAACAATCAAGTACGTGTCTCCGCCTAGTCCGAAGCCCCAGGGCTTCGCGCCGCACTAGAACCTCGGGGTCACGTACATTGTGGTCCTTCGCCGCCGGATACGAGGACGCCGTGTTACTGCGCAGCGCACGCCATGCCGATTACAAGATCTACGGGGAAGGGCCGGGTTATCATTCCTGAGAACCTGGACCCTTTCTCAACATCGTCGAGCGACGCACATACCACCGTGCGCACGGCCACCACCGCGCGCGCAGTTACAACGACGGGTACTACATCGACGCCTCAACGGGGCGCCTTGCCATCTGCCGCGCAGGGCGTCATAGCGGCGGACACGCCGATAGAAATCATAGAAGCCGGGAAGAATACATGTCAAGCACAGCCGCCGGACATGCCCGTGTCAGCCAACCGCGTCGCCGCTACAAAGTCGGCGCGGTCACATCGAGCAGCAAAAATAGCGCGAGCGCGGGAAGAGCTCGCGCGCCAACAGGTTAAGCTGGCTGAGGCCCGCTTAGCCGCCCTAGAAGCAGAAGAAGACACCGACGACGAGATTTCAATCTACTCGAAGACGGATGCCGACGAGCGCGTCGACACGTGGCTAAACCAGAGCGAGAGGCCACTGCCGACGACAGAGAAGGAAGACATCATCGAAGATCAGAAACCTAGCCAACCGCAAGTACTATCGACGCCGGCGGGAGTCGGCATCCAGCCCGACATCGCGCAGCTCGCATCGGCCATTACGCTCGCCGTTAAAGCTGCGCGTCAACCGAAGTACGTCGAGCTACCATTCTTCAGCGGCAACCATCAAGAGTGGCTATCATTCCGAGCCGCTTTCTTCGAGACGATGGACACCTTCACGAACATAGAAAATTTAAACAGATTAAGAAGAAATTTAAAGGGAAGAGCTAGAGAAGCAGTAGAAGGGCTACTCATCAGTAACGCCGAGTCGACAGAAGTCTTGAAGGTGCTGCAGTCCAGATTCGGGAGGCCTGAAGTCATCGCCACGACAGAGATAGACAATCTGAAGTCTCTGTCTCGCCTCACCGAGTCGCCGCGCGAAATATGCATATTCTCAAGTAAAGTGACGAACGCCGTGTCTACACTTCGAGCCCTGAACTGCATTCACTATCTCTACAACCCGGAGGTCACCAAGATCATGGTCGAGAAGCTCACGCCGACGCTGCGCTACAGATACTACGACTTCGCGGCGCTACAACTCAAAGAAGAACCCGATTTAATAAAGTTCGAAAAGTTTTTGAAAAAAGAAGCGGAGTTGTGCGGCCCGTATGCGCAGCCCGAGTCAGTGTGCCCTCACTCACAGCCCGCTCAACAGCACAGAAGAGCACAGAATGTGCACTCTGTCGTCGAGAAACAACCATCAGCCAAGTGTCCCGTCTGCGACAGTGCGAGTCACTTCATCACAGAGTGCGAGAAATTCAAGACAGCCGACGGGAACGAGAGATGGGACATAGCGAAGGAAAAACGCCTATGTTTTCGTTGTCTACGCTTCAGAAACAAAACTCACAGCTGCCGACCGAGAACGTGCGGCGTCGACGACTGCAAGTACACACATAACAGATTGCTACACGTCGGTAGAAAAAAGAAAATAGAAGAGGTCGGCGAGAAACAACAGACGGAGGTCATCAACTCCGCCTGGACCGGGACTAACAGACAGTCTTTCCTCAAGATCATCCCGATCCAGGTTAAAGGGCCGACAGCGACCGTCGATACCTACGCCCTCTTAGACGACGGCTCGACGGTGACGCTCATCGATAACGGCATATGCGAGAAGATCGGCGTGACGGGCCCCATAGACCCGCTACGCATCGAAGCTATTAACAGTATGAAAACAACAGAGACTTCGTCGAGAAGAGTCGACTTGATCGTGCGAGGGCCGAATCGCAAGGAAGAACGCATACAAGCAAGAACAGTCCATAACTTGCGCGTATCCACTCAAGAGGTTTCGAGAAACATCATAGAAGGCTGCCCGCACCTACGAGACATCAGCAAGCTCGTCACCTACGACGAGGCCAAGCCGCGTGTCCTCATTGGCCAAGATAACTGGCATATTTTGGTGGCCACGAAGACACGAAGAGGTCGCAGAGACCAACCAGTGGCATCCCTCACGTCACTGGGTTGGGTACTGCACGGGGGCCACACACGCACCCTCGGTCACGCGGTACATGTCATATCGCACCTCACAGAAGACACTGATGTCAAACAACGAGAGGAAAACACAGAAAAAATGATGAGAGACTACTTCAACATGGACGCGCTCTGCTTAGCGCCGAAGAAGCCGAAGACAGACCCAGAAGAGCAAGCCCTACGTATCTTAACAGAAAATACAGTCCACACAGAAGAAGGAAGATACCAAACCTCGCTACTCTGGAAGAAAGAAGACGTCGTTTTACCTAACAACTACGAAAACGCCCTGAAACGACTACACGGCATAGAAAAGAAGCTCGATCGCGACCCGGGCTTGAAGCAGAAGTACACAGAACAGATGGAAGCTCTCGTCGAAAAGGGCTACGCCGAACGCGCCCCGCAGTCTAGAACAGAAAATAGAACATGGTACTTACCGCACTTTGCAGTGGTGAACCCGATGAAACCCGAGAAGCTCCGAGTCGTCCACGACGCCGCCGCTAAGACTAAGGGAGTGGCCCTTAACGACCTACTACTTAAGGGCCCCGACCTGCTACAGTCGCTACCGGGAGTTGTCATGCGATTTAGACAACATAGTATCGCAGTGACGGCCGACATCAAGGAAATGTTCATGCAAGTAAAACTTAGAACGGAAGACAGAGACGCGCTACGATATCTCTGGCGCAACGATCGTCGAGATAGCCAGCCGCCCGACGAGTACCGAATGACGTCACTCATCTTCGGCGCATCGAGCTCTCCGTCTACAGCGATTTTCGTCAAAGACTTGAACGCTAAGAAGCACGAACATACTCACCCGGAAGCCGCGCTCGCCATCCAAAGAAAACACTATGTCGACGACTACTTAGACAGCTTCAACAACATAGAGGAAGCCATACGCATCGTTAAAGGCGTCCGAGACGTGCACCTGAAAGCTCACTTCGAACTCAAGCAGTGGAAGTCGAACTCACAACGACTTCTCGAAGCTATCGGCGAAAATAAAATATCAGAAGACACAGAGCTGTATAGTAAACAAGAAAAAACAGAACGAGTACTGGGCCTCATATGGAAACCAGAGTCGGATGTCCTGGCCTTCAACCTCAACTTGGCCAGGATACCACCACAGCTTATAGAAGGCAAGACGCCCACCAAGAGAGAAGCCCTGATGGTCGTTATGTCCCTCTTCGACCCGCTCGGCTTCGCATCAGTCGTTACGATTCGAGCGAAACAACTTCTACAAGAAGCGTGGCGCCGTGGCACCGCGTGGGATGACGAGCTCAACGACGACCTGACAGAACAGTGGTGACACTGGCTCGTACACCTGAGAAACCTACAGAACGTGACCATCCCGAGGCAATACCTACACTACAGTGACGCCTCAGGTCTACAGCTACACGTTTTCGTCGATGCCAGTGAATCGGCCTACGCGACAGCCCTATACTGGAGGGCGGAGGCGCCAGACGGCACAGTCCACGTGTCGCTCGTCATCGCCAAGGCCAGAGTCGCGCCATTAAAAATCACGTCGATCCCGCGACTCGAGCTGCAAGCCGCCGTGATGGGAACGCGCTTAACAGAAGCCGTGATAGAAGAGCATGAACGGAAACCCGCCTCAACAACCTTCTGGACAGACAGCAAGACGGTACTCACGTGGATACGCACCGGATCTCGATCGTACAAACCGTACGTCGCGCATCGACTCGCCGCCATAGAAGAAGCTTCGACAGTAAACGACTGGCGCTGGGTCCCGAGCAAGCTGAACGTGGCCGACGACGCGACCCGAGACGTACCGCCGTCGTTCAACAAAGATCACCGATGGTTTCGAGGGCCTGAGTTCTTATATCACTCCGTAGAACACTGGCCGATAGAAAAATCACAACCGACTGCAGCGCCAACCACGGGCGAAGAGCGAACTAACAACATAACACTCACTGAAAAACGCAAGTTACGTTTATCTGAAGGACTTCCTACAGCCTCACGATTCTCTAACTGGGAGAGACTGCGGTACGCGACAGCCAGAGTCCTACAATTTATACAGTTGTGTAAAATCAAAACGCACAGTACGCACTATCAGAAAACGAAGAAAAATAAAGAAAATGACCCAGAATGGGTGAAAATTCAAAAGAAAAATAAGATAGCGTCGATACCTATAAGAAAGACAGAGACAGAAGATAGAAAATTTCACCAAATGACAGCCGAGCTTTTACAAACAGCTGAGGAGCTACTTATGCGCTCCTCACAACAAGAATCGTTCACAGACGAGATGGAAAGCATCGCGAGGAAACAAGACATCAAGAAAGATAGTCGACTTCGTCACTTAAGCGTGGAATATATCGACGGTGCGCTCCGATTAAGAAGCCGCATTAACGCAGCCGAGGCGACAGACGCAGTAAAGAGACCTCTAATACTGGACGGTGATCATCCCACAGTGAAGTTATGGATAAAGAACATACATAAACAGATACATCACTCCGGTATCGAAGCTACAGTGAACGAGTGTCGACAACAGTACTGGATTCTGCGCCTACGCCCCGTGATACGCACCATCGTGAAACAATGCTTCACCTGCCGTATGAAGACACGCCGACCGCCTTACCCGAGAACAGGCGACTTACCGCCGTGCCGCCTCGCACACCACAGGCGACCGTTCACCTACACCGGCGTAGATTACTTCGGCCCGCTGAACGTGACCGTCGGACGCGCGCGACAGAAACGCTACGTCGCGATATTCACATGTCTAACTACGAGGGCGGTGCACCTAGAGATGGCAGCTTCACTCAGCACAGACTCCGCGATCATGGCCCTCCGAAGAATGATCGCGCGCCGCGGCTGTCCTACCGAGATTTGGTCGGACAACGGAACGAACCTGAGAGGAGCAGATAGAGAGCTCAGAAAGGCGATCGACAACGCGACGGCCGAGGAAGCAGCCAAGAGGACCATCTCGTGGCGATACTTACCCCCCGGGGCCCCATTCATGGGGGGAGCCTGGGAGAGAATGGTGCGGTCAGTCAAAACCGCGCTAACAGCGACACTACATGAGCGAAGCCCGGTCGAAGAGGTACTCACGACTCTTCTCCTAGAGGCAGAGTACACAGTCAACAGCCGGCCATTGACCCACGTGTCGGTCAGTCCAGATGACCCAGACGCCCTGACGCCGAACCACTTCCTACTCGGTGGTCCGGCGCGCGTCCCGACGCCCGGCGAGTTCAACGAGAAGGATGCGCTATCAAGACACAGCTGGCGCGCGGCGCAGCGCCTCGCCGACCTATTCTGGGCTAGATGGGTCCGAGAGTGCCTTCCCGACTTACAACACCGGCGGGAGCCGCACGGGCGAGGACTACCAGTCGACGTTAACGACTTGGTCCTCATAGTCGACGCCAACCTGCCCCGTAACACATGGATTCGGGGCAGAGTCATCGCTACCTACCCCGGGCCGGACAACATCGTGCGAACTGTCGACATCCGAACCAAAGGCGGCGTGCTACGACGACCGGTACGCAAGCTGGTGGTTCTACCGATAGCGAGCGCCGAGCCAGCACCGACGTGAGCTGCGACGGGGTCGCACGGCGGGAGGATGTGCAGGACGGCGCTGTAAATTTAAGCTTATGTTATACGTAGATGTGTTTAGATATATGTTCAATATTTGTAAGCTAGTTTATTTAAGTTTTTAAGATCGAAATAAACAGAAAATAGACCTAGGCTCTCTTTAGGCCAAAAAGAAAAATAAACTCCCTAAGTGCGAAAGGGACGTACAGAGCGGGATGGCAATAGTTTAAAGCCGCGCTGCCATTGGCCCGCCAATCAGAGCCTCGGTTTATTTGCTCTCCGGGTTTACTATAAATATACACTCGGAGGAAAATTTGTATGTAGTACCCAGCAATAAATCGAACCGTCAACATCTCAAATAGTCTTTGTCCTCCAACCCAGCCTTCAACAATCAAGTACGTGTCTCCGCCTAGTCCGAAGCCCCAGGGCTTCGCGCCGCACTAGAACCTCGGGGTCACGTACAATTTCAATAGTATTAATACAATAACATATTATAGAATTCTAGACCACCAGAAATCTAAGTGCTTGTTTTATTCTTTTCAGTTTTTTTAGTATGCGAGTACGTAGTTTGGTTCACTTTTGACGCAGTCGGGTTTTTGAGTTTTTAAATTATATTTTTTTATTTTATACTTTTTATTTTATGTATTTGTTATTGTCAGACCAAGATTTGTACATTAGAAAATTTTGAAAATGTAGACGAAAAAATAATGGTGGTACGAAGTTCACCGGGTCAGCTAGTAAATAAATAAAAAATAATATTTGTGGACAATTCACACACATCAAAAGTGATTGAATAATTCAATTACTTATTTCCCCATTTGAAATATTTAAACAAATCTTTATTTGCTAAAACAAAAGAACGCATCCCAAGTCCAGTGTTGCCAACATTACCGCGTGCTAATTACCCAAAATATATGGTTAATTATATCAATAGCATATTATAAGCAGCCCACAAAATGTTCCCACTGCTGGGACTCGGGTTCTTCTTTCGCAAGCAGAAAGTCAAGGCCATAACCCACCACGCTGGCCCGGTGTGGTTTGGTGTATGATAGATGACCTCGAGAGATTCTAGGTAAGTTCACGTCGTTTTCCTTCACCGTTTCTTTAAGTAACCTGCATTATGCATACCACTTCAAAAATACAGTGGTGCGTGCCCCTAGGATTTGATCCCGGCTTCACATAGGCAGTCGCCGTTCTCCCGACTAGATCAGCCGTAACTTAATCTATACTAATATTATAAAGCTGAAGAGTTCGTTTGTTTGTTTGAACGCTAGGATCTCGGAAACTACTGGACCGATAGGAAAGATTATTTTTTTGTTGGATACTCCATTTATCGAAGGCTATAGGGTATAGTACATTATGATATAAGTGCGGTAAGTTGATAATTACAGTCGAGGCTTTATTGCTAGCTCGAGCCGAAGGCGAGAGCTATAATTAGCAGAGGCTGTAATTATCAAAGCGCACGTATGTCATACGACGTTTTATAACATATTTGCGAGGAAATAAACAAAACTCTGACGACATTTTCAAATAAAAACAATACAGCGAAAAAAAAACGCGCGGAATCATATTTACTTGATCACTGATCACAGCACAGAGTAAGTAATCACTATGGATCACAGATTAGCAATGCGCGCGCATCGGCGCCTTTTTTTTAAGCTACGGCACAGAACCGGCCGGTATGCCATTAGTAATAAAGTAAATTAATATTTTTGTGTTTTGTTACAGAAAAATTAATTATATGTATCAGTAATTTATGGTAAAGATTAATTAAATTAACGAATTAAATAATTCTTTATTATATTTTACTTCTCAAAGTTAATTTTATTCATAAAATGTTGACCACACTTTTCTGACATAAAAATTCTTTACTAAGATTTAAAAAGGTACCGTTCGTTTTAGACGGCGCATATCTCTCTACCTAGTCTGTGGACGGAGCATTTTGAAACCGTGCGTTTTACATTACACATTACAGCACAAGTGCGTAATAAGATACATTACGATACAGAAATTGGTCCAATAAGAGACCCTTTACGAGCAAATATGTTATAATATAACATTACGCTACTATCAATAGGTACGGAGTATGAGTGAAGACTGTAAAGAAAACGGGGAAAAATATTTCTCATCGAGAGCTTTAGTTCCGTGAATTTAAATTCTCTTTGGTCGTTGAAGTCTGTGACGGCGCGTGTCTACATTTGAAGTTTGTGTCATTTGAAGTAATCAAATTTGTTCTACAACAATGCATTGTTGCTTATTTACGTATTTTTAGGGTTCCGTAAAACGTAGTAAAGTGGCCAGCAATGGATATTTTAGTATGGATTTTCCTCAAATAGACGCGGGTGAAACCGCGGGGCACAGCTAGTAATCTATATAACATCTAAATAAACCAACAGGTGTGAACTGAGCACCATAAAATTGGTAATAAACTGCGTCTCTGTGTGCTGTGTGTATCATAAGTGGCTTACAAACAACCAATCTACATCACCCCCAGAATCGCTAGTGGTGAGATATGCTGTGGTTCTATTTATTGTGGTTGTTGACAACAAATAGTGATAGGTAAAAACTTCCTGCAACCGACTAGAACGGAAAGAGTGAGCTCACTCTTCCCAACGATAACATGATTCCGTGCGCCCTGAAGTTTGGGAGGTCACATCTTTGTATTTTGGTAGTTGCTAAATAATTATATTATTTATTGAAGTGAAAACCTCTTTTAGCGGACCACACATAATTTTTGGTCATCATTATGTGAATGAAGCTCATCGTCACGTTTGGAAATGAAAGATTCATTCGGGTGAACTCGGGACAGCAGACTGTGCCCGAGCCAGAAATATAGTCAGCTGCTGCTGTTGCTTACACTATCTTTAATATATAACATTGTTATTTTTAATTATTAAAATTATTTAATTATTAGTTGCCGTTTCCACTAGGTATATTAATATACTGTTTGCTAGATTTCCAAAAGAAAATGAAGCGAACGAAAACGACGACAAAGAAACGACTGGATCGAAATAGTAAAAAATTGTAATTGTGAAAACAATCGGACCCAAATATCAGTGTGTCGTTCGAAGTGCAGTTAACATTTCGAAGTTAATGACATATATGGAAATGCCTAAATGCTCTAAGGTTGTAGGACCAGCAAAATGATTAAGAAATATTGATTACGTGTATTTTGTGGTGTAAATTTGGTTAACATGGCAACCCAAAATTCACTCCACACATGAATATCCGCCGTCATTTTGGGTCATTTGAGTGCCTCAGTTGTGTCATATAGTGCTCGCAGTATAAGTCTGCGCGCGACTGGTGGCGTACTTAATGTTGCCAGGTCAAGCTAATAGGTTCCCTTCCCGTTCATTGGGAACGTACAACTTCATAAAACAGGTACGGGAAGGGATTTTTCAAGGAAGCAATTTAAGTAACTACACGACAACTGAGACTCAAAAACGAATATCTCAAAGTAATAAACGCCAAACCAGCACTGCAAAGTGCTGGTTTGGTTCAGTATGACCAAGTATCATTGGTAATTGGTACAGGCTGTCTAAGTCTCTTACCACCAGGAAAACTTTATTATAGTTTATTACATTATAAAAAATCTGTCATTTTCAACCTACACCAACATCGAAATAACAATAATTTAATTTCAACTTGTAAATCTTTTATTGAGACCATAAATAACACTATTTGAAAATTTGGCGCATAAACGTTCTTTTAATCAGTCATTGGCTTCCATAGAATCATCTTCTTTTTTCAATAGGGTTAAAATCACGATGAATCACGGCGGTAACCGCAAAAGTTCCTGTCCATGTTCCTTTAATAGTTATTCTACTTGGTATTGTGGGTCTTCTTTGTGCCTCTTTATTCGAGTAACTGCGGATTTGTCCTACAATCGTCGAAATCTATTTCATTTTTCTTAAGCCACTTTTGGTTTTCTTCTTTTACATTGCCCATTGTAGCCGCTTTATTTATCTGAGTGCAGTGGTATAATGCGTTGTCCATTACCACGTGACAGTACGTTCTGAAACGCCTACAATAAAAATACAGTAATTAATACAGAGTTAAGGATCAAAGAGCATCCAAACTATTGTTGAAAAAAAAATTAAGTAAAATTTATTTTGGCGCACCGCTGTTAGGTGAAAGGATCGATCGGGTGAACATGGAACCGCCGAGTGTACCCGAGCGAGAAAGATACAATCAGCTGATCTTCACTGCTGTGTCACTGTGTTTTCTATTTTGATTTGTATATTATGAAAAAAAAAACATTTATAACTAGTTTCTCACATTCGGAACACACATTTTTTCCCACGGGTAAATTGGCGATAAAACAATCAAACCCAAAACCGCACCTCAACCTAAAGCCTGAGCTTTAAAATATGCCGATAATAGGTGGAGATTTGATTGCTATGGTATCCCTACATGTTTGTTGTCAAATAGCTCTGCGTTTGGAAAACTGCATTTTTGGCCCGTTATTGTATCGTTCTTCTTCACAACCACGATTGATTTTCAAGAACCAGCCCCGGCCAGCAGTTTTAATCACTTTCGGCATAATAAAAGCTATTAATTATTTTGGAAATTAATAAATACACCAAACGTAAACAAACTTTTGTCAACTGACGTTGACTGACGTAAATAAGAAGTTGACGGCCTGTCAATTAGTTCCATATTTTGCTACGCGCAGAGTTATATTGCGAGCACTCTAGGATGGGTTCTGTCCGACTTTTTTTAAAAGTCCTTGGGTTACATGTAAAATAAACTCTTTAGTGTTGCCATCTAGCCATGATCTCGGGTACTGGCTCAGATTCGTTTTAGGGGCCCAGAAAACATAAATATGGTAACCGGACAATGTCATATTTACCTTAAACCATTTCAAATTTATTCTAACGTATTCTACTATATGGTGCTCTACTTCTAAATACAAAACAACTAAAAATAGCATCGCGGCCATTAATTTAAATCAAAGAGTTTACATTTCCGTTTACGTTTGGACCGGCCTCGTGGCTTAGTTGGTAGTAGCTCTGCCTGCGATGCCGAGGGTCGTGGGTTCGATTCCCACCCAGTGCAAATATTTGTGTGATGAATTCAAATGTTTGCACTGTGTCTGGATGTTTCTATGTATAATAAGTATGTATTTAAAACTATATAAGTATTATATCAGCTATCTGGCCGCCATCACACAAGCTTTGCTTAGTTTGGGGTCAGATGGTGTTGTGTGTGAATTGTCCACCAATATTTATTTATTTATTTATTTATACTAAGTATAGAGCATGGACGTATAAAAAAAGTCGGACGTAGTCTCGCTAAAACAAAAACTGTGTCCATCGAGTCGGCCACATAATATGCACGTGTGCGCTGTCACAGACAGGCTGACATGCACACATCAGTGAGTCATTACACGCGCTACTTGAGTATATGTGTGCGTGTCAGCCTATCAGTGACAACCTGACAACGCACACATGCAAATGTGGCCGACTCTAGTGACACAGTTTTTGTATTAGCGAGACTACGTCCGACGTTTTTTATAGGTCCATGGTATAGAGTCAGAATACACACTTTACACCGAAAGCATGAGTCTGATCGCTCCTTTTTTTGCGCTCTTGTGGAAGTGTCATACTTTTGTCGCGGCACTTCACTTTGTTTCAATAGTAAAGTTTGACAAGCGATGCATTAAATAATCCATTTCAGACGTATTGCTTTCAATCTAACGTGTTGTTGAGATTAAATTAATTGAGATGTTATAACTTCAACCTACATAACTAGATGGCGCTGTACAATGTTAAAACGCGGTGGATGGAATTTCCTTCATTCCCCACACACGTTTGCAACCATGCAACTCAGTCAACATATACTTTTAAAGTAAATATGATGCAAGATATGAAATCGTTTTTTTGGCTGAGGAGTACACTTTACGGTGTCGACTCTTCATAGTTAAGTATCTGACAAATTATCATTTTTGGAAGACGTCGGTCACGTGTTCCAAAAATCCAAAAATTGCGTCTTATCTTTCATATTTGTTTTACTTGAAGTACGATAAATGTATCGTTATATCGTACTTTACTTTTGCTGGGTTTTCCCGATAGTTCAAATTTTGATGTCATAAAGGCT
This sequence comes from Ectropis crepuscularia, assembly GCA_963693475.1. Taxonomy (NCBI): domain Eukaryota; kingdom Metazoa; phylum Arthropoda; class Insecta; order Lepidoptera; family Geometridae; genus Ectropis; species Ectropis crepuscularia. Next base: position 7,630,197 of record OY856338.1, read on the forward strand.
CGAGAGTGAATTGGTTTCTTCTACATAAGCACGGTCCATCGTCGACCGCATCGTCACTTTACGTATAGTAAGAAGGTGTTCAAGTGTAAACATATCATTGAAAAAAAAATATTTGTGTTTGGACAAATATCTCAGACCAACTATTCTTAGGGGACGAGCCTAGTTCTAACATACCCCTTTCGTGATTCCATATGAGTGCCATATGATCATGATTGTCAAATATTGTCAGCCGCGTTTTATAAAACTAGTTGACTTCAAGTTTGCGGCCATTTCGCACAGATCTTGTCAGTGTAAAAAGCCCCGAGGAAAAGATTTCTTGTGTCGTAACGAAAGGCAAGAAAAATTATATATTCCTAATTATTACAAATCATGACGCTTACTATCAAAAGCATGTATAACTTCACTCCAAAATCTTAAGGGTGTATGGGTCGTCAGATGGCGTAATGTTAATTTGGGCAACTTACAATATCTACTAAACTACTGAATGTTTAATTTTGAAATTCATGTATAATAAAGTTCAGGATATACTTGACAGTAACTACTATTCGAAAACACGTTTTCATAAAATTTTCTCGATAGAAAAAAATCGCAAAGCTACCTCTATTTTTCTAAATTTACGTTTATAAACATTTATTACTCAATAAATACAGAAGCTAGATTTTTGAAATAAAGTATGATAATTTGAACAAGTATAAGGATTTAATCATATTAAAATCTTTTTCAAATAACCAATATTATATTTTTAAGGAGAAAAAAACCAACAATTCCAGCGACGAGCCAAAATTTTTTAGTATCGCCTCGGCTTTCGAAGGGGATACTCGCGCCGTTTGCCGCTCTCACTGAACTGTACGACAATTACGTGTTTATTTAAATACTAGCTGAGACCCGCGGTTTCACCCGCGTCTATTTGAGGAAAATCCCTACTAAAATTTACATTGCTTTAAAAAGCTATGATCACCAAGAGAACCATAGGAAATAATGAAGGAACGCTAGGTAAACGTACTGGGATATACTAAAATGTGTTTTATAGTACAGGTATTTTAAAGTAGATCTGTGTAAAATATTATATGATATTTTTAGTTTTTTATTTCTTACGGTAGAAGAAGATCATACGGTAGATCTTGATAACGCAACAGATACCTAAGTAGGTAGTTGTCCGTATGAAAAACCGTCTTGGCGTGAATCGATTCCTAGGCGCTTAAATATTTGTCCCTGTGCTTTAGTAATAGTTACAGTACTCCTTAACGGGAAATTGTATTATTTTGAAATTAAAAAGCAAATGGTACCAGTTTATGTGGAGGCAATGCATTATACCATTCCGCTTGAAGGGAATGGTCGATTTGTGTCAGATTCGACATGAGTGGTACCGACTAAAGCCTTTGCCGTGGACACGGGTATGCTCTCGCACTCTTCTGCGAACCCGCCGCGGGATAATGCACGCCGTGATCAACCAAATGCCTCGTCGGTGCCAGACATTCTCACGTCTAGACACCCTTTGCATCAGGCGGTGGGACTAATGCCTACCATCATCCGGCTGAAGAGGGCGGGGACAGCAGCTCACCGATATATCGGCACTCTTCATCCCCTACAGCCCCACCGCATCCACCATCATACGTTAACGACCACGCAAGGCCGCAGTGGGCAAGGAGAGCGGCGCACCGTTATACCGGTATTCCTCTTCAGCCGGGGTCTCTCCTCTACGTCCACGGTTCATCGCGGCACGTCTCAGTCGCGCCAGCATCGTCTACGCCGCGCAGTTGCGCGGCTTGACCTTGACCCCCCCTGCCCCTGCCCCTTGCCCCCTGACCGAATTGCTTGGACCGCAAGTTTTGGAGCCCATGGTCAAGCGTTGACATAGTGGGATATGTCGGGATCGATATTACGTACGGATATGGCAACCTTACCGATCAAAACCCATACCTACGACAGGTTTTTACAGCCGTGGGTTGGCAGCAGCCTCGGGACCGCTATCGCATTCGACTGTGTCTCGATCTGCCATTGCCGCCACCTTTTGCGGCGACACCTCATGGGAGACGTCCAAACCACCGCCAGTTGGTTGGTTGTTGGTTCCAGTGATGCATTAAAAACCAGCGACGTGTCACGACCTCGGGAAACCATATCCCTAGGTGCGGTGCCGGAGCGACCTAAGCGTCCGACACTTCAGACCCTCCGGTGGAAACAGGATGCGTGTCAAGTGCGCCTTTAAGATCGCTCCCATGTCGACTTTCACGTCATTGGATGAGTGACAGGTAATGGCCTCCTCTCGCTTTTCCAATTCACATGACTTCTCATTGTTGAGCGTCTTGGCTAAGATCGTCGAGTGCGAGAGGTTTGCCCTCACGACCGTGGCTAGTTATGGCCGCGATTCCGCCTCTGTGGCTACATCGCGTCGAGGAACCTAAGCTGGCAGACAACGCTAATTAAAATAAAAAAACATCAGGGGCAATTTTGTTCAAAATATATATTTGTGATAAATAATGTATTTGTTCAGATACATATTAACATCATGTTTATAAAACAACCTCCTCCAACATTGCATTCTTCTTTCTTTCTTTTTTTTATGGCTTCCATTCGGTAATAGAAGGTACGTATCACCGCAATTTTGCCAACGTCCAGCGTTTGAACATTGAGAGCATTATTCGTTATGCACAGATTACAGAAATAAAACGGCATATTTTAAAATAAAACTTTAAATCACACGGGACGCCCGTACAACACGGAAGTCCATTTAGTACTGACTGGACTTTGTATTTGCTTCGGCGTTTGTATTTGCTTTGTCTGCTTCAGGTTCTCTGTTCTGCGCGGTCCATCTGGATTTATTTCTGTAATCTGTGTCTATATGGTACTCATTGGAGTATGATACTTCATTCAGGTGATCAGTCTTCTTTAGATAATCTTGAGCTTGATTATCGAAAACCGCTTTGGTGTAAAATCGAGGCAGCATATTTCTTTCTTCAAGTACTTCTAATGTACGATTGTATGTGAATAGTTATGTTGGTGTAGAGAATTTAATATAAACAATATTACACAATATAAGATTACTTAGAGATATTTTTAATTTACACATAAAAATGTAACAATGCATTTTTGCTAATTTGTTTACATAAAATGACGCAACCTTTAAATCTGTGACACGTGTCTTCAAAAGTCTATGACACGTGCTGTCACAGACTTCAACCCACGCCAAGGAGAATGGCACATGAAGCTAAAGATCTCAAAGAGAAATATTTTTCCCCGTTTTCGTTACATTGTTCAACCCCAACCCTTTCTCCGCAATAAAAAGTAGCCTATGCTGTTTCTCGGAGTCTAGTCTATCTGTATACCAAATTTCATCAAAATCGGTTCACTGGTTTAGACGGTAAAGCGTAGCAGACAGAAAGACAGAGTTACTTTCGCATTTATAATATTAGTAAGGATTTTTTCTTTAAAAATGACGAAACCTCGCGCTGCTCCGTTTGACTTTCGACCTTATCTTTAGAGGTTTATAGACTACTTTTGTATATATAGTCAACTGATAAGTCACTTGGATACTAATATTTATTCTGTGGCATGGTGCGATTGGGGTACTAATATTTATTCTGTGGATTGGGGATCAGCCCGTGTAGGCCATCCGCCGCTACTAACAACGTCCCGCGGTGTTACCCGCGTAGTTCTCGTTCCTTTTATTTTTCCGGGATAAAAAGTAGTGTTCCAAAATTCACACGTTGCGACGTGATTGAACAACAAACATCCAAACATTGAGATTTCAAATCCAAGATGGCGGCCACCACAAAATGGCGAATTGATTTTTTTCACTACTACTCAATATGGGTATCAAATGAAAAGGCTTGACTACTAGAGTACTATGTACTATGACAAATTGCAAATCCAAGATGGCCACCACCACAAAATGGCGAATTTTTTTCAGTACTACCTCAATATGGATATCAAATGAAAGGGCTTAACTAGTAGAGTACTATGTACTACGACAAATTTCAAATCCAAGATGGCTGCCACCAACAATGGTAAATCAATCAATCAAGTCACTACTGAATTTAGTCGTTACTGAATTTAGCCGATTGAATTTAGTGGCTACTGAATTAAGTCTCTCCTAAATTTAGTCGCTACTGAATTTAGTCACTACTGAGTTTAGTCGTTACTGAATTTACCCGACTGAATTTAGTCGCTACTGAATTTAGTCGCTACTGAATTTAGTCGCTACTGAATTTAGTCGCAACTGAATTTAGTCACAACTGAATTTAGTCACTACTGAATTTAGTCGCTCCTGAATTTAGTAGCTACTGAATTTAGTCGCTACTTAATTTAGTCGCTACTGATTGAGCAACAAACATCCAAATATTGAGATTTCAATCCAAGCCACAAAAATTGTGAATCAATCATCTTTTTCAGTACTACCTTAATATGGATATCAAATGAAAGAGCTTGACTAGTACATTACTGTGTACTACGACAAATTTCAAATCCAAGATGGCTACCACCACAAAATGGCGAATCAATAATCTTTTTCATTACTACCTCAGTACAGATATCAAATGAAAGGGCTTGACTAGTAGAGTACGATATACTACAAATTTCAAATCAAAGATGTCCGCCACCACAACATGGCGTATTTTTTTTTCAGTACTACCACAATATGGATATCAAATGAAAGGGCTTGACTAGTAGAGTACTATGTACTGCGACAAATTTCAAATCAAAGATGTCCGCCACCACAACATGGCGTATTTTTTTTTCAGTACTACCACAATATGGATATCAAATGAAAGGGCTTGACTAGTAGAGTACTATGTACTGCGACAAATTTCAAATCCAAGATGGCCGCTACCAAAAATGGTGAATCAATCATCTTTTTCAGTACTACCTCAATATGGATATCAGATGAAAGAGCTTGACTAATACAATACTATGTACTACGACAAATTTCAAAACCAAGGTGGCCGCCACCACACATTGGCAAATCATTATTTTTTCCCCACTACCTCAATATGGGTATCAAATGAAAGGGCTTGACTAGAAAAGTACTTATTATATACTACAACTAGCTGACTGAATTTAGTCGCTACTGAATTTAGTCGTTACTGAATTTAGTCGTTACTGAATTTAGCCGACTGAATTTAGTGGTTACTGAATTTAGTCACTACTGAATTTAGTCGTTACTGAATTTAGTCACTACTGAATTTAATCGTTACTGAATTTATCCAACTGAATTTAGTCGCTACTGAATTTAGTCGCTACTGAATATAGTCGCTACTGAATTTAATACTAGGTATAATGAATATTATAGACAATAGACAATTATACACCTTTGCCAGTTATTCTACCGCCAACCAGTAATGTGAAACAGGAGTACATTATGGTGTTCCGGTTTGAAGGGCAATGTTTCCAGAGAAATTACCGGGCTTAGATATATTATAACATCTTAGATCTCTGGGTGACGAACGCAGTGCAGTGCTAGGTAATGATTTGGACTCTTCATGTTCCAATAGCTGCGTGTCACTGTGGTGTTATGTGACAGGCATGTTGCTTACCATCAGGCACATGTCCTGCTAATCTTATCACGCTTTATTAAAAAAAAAATAGACAGTAGATACCTAGTAAATTTGTATGTATGTAAGTATATTGTAGTGGTAGGACTCCTGGCAGAGTTCGCTTGGGGAAGTACCACACCTTTTCCAGGTATCCTACCGCCAAGCAGTAATGTGCAAACATTACTGTGTTCCGGTTTGAAGGGCAATGTTGCCAGAAAAATTACAGGGCTTAGAGATATAACATCTTAGATCTCTGGGTGACGAGCGCCGTGCAGTGCTAGGTAATGATATGGACTCTTCATGTTCCAATAGCTGCGTGTCACTGTGCTGTTATGTGGCAGGCATGCTGCTTACCATCAGGCACATGTCCTGCTCGTCTTGTCCATTTTTATAAAAAAAAAACTATATTATCTATTATTACAAAATAAATCTCACTAAATTGGTAACACCAAGCAGTAATGTGCAGACATTACTTTGTTCCGGTTTGAAGGGCAATGTTGCTAGAAAAATTTCAGGGCTTAGAGATATAACATCTTAGATCGATCGATCCAGATCGATGTAAATAAATAGATGTGCCCTGAGCACCTTGACATTGGTAGTAAACTGTGTCTCTGTGTGTATCGTAAGAGGTTTACAAACAACCAATCTACTTGACCTCTAGAATCGCTAGCGGCAAGATATGATGTGGTTCTACTTATTTTGGTTGTTGACAACGAATAGTGATAGGTAAACCGGTTCCTGCAACCGACTAAAACGGAAAGAGTGAGCTCACTCTTCCCAACGTTGACATGATTGCGTGCGCCCTGAAGTTTGGGAGGGCCCATCTTAGGTTCTACGATCTATGCCTATCCAATATCTATTCAAATATATATTGTATACTGTGTGTAGGCATCAAATAAATTTTAGCAAAATCCAAGCAGATAATTAGGTAAGTATGTAAGATGTCGGGCACCTTGTAACAAGTTTTATTCAGTCAATAATTTTATTTAGAAGAATTGATATCTCTACTGGTGTTGATAATCATAAGTAAATCCGGTCTACTCGTCCGGCATTGAACGTGGTAGGTAATTCCGCGTAAGTGAAAGAGCGCGCGCGCACTGACTACTATGAGTAACTATGGATTCAGCTGTGACGCATAGCCACAGATCAGAAAATAGTTACTTTGGCATAGCCGCGGGGCGCGGCGCGCGCGATCTCCGCGGAGCGGGTGACGGCTGCGGGCTGCGACGAAGTGGGGGCGAAATCTGAATTCGAGCTGAGGTTGGGTGGGCTCTTAAGAATTTGTGTTATTTCGATCGAATATTTTCAAAGTTTTTTTAGAATACGTCGTAGTGTTTTAATAGTTTTGGTTTCTGCATTCAGCTTGAACGAGATTAAATTAACGTTAAAACTAAATTAAATGCAAAGCGGAACCGTTAAAGAGCTTTTCTAAGTCGTAAGTCGAATCTATAAGTAGCTCGAAAAAGCGACATGGTTCATGGTTGATGCTCCTAAGACACGAACGAAAATATTTATATCAATAATTTATTTCAGAATTTACATTATTCCATATCAATTAAATTACAATAGGTACAAAAAAAAACAGTGATGTCCAATAATAATATTAATAACTAATAATTTTGATTAGAAACATTAATATAAAAAATAAATAGATTTGAATCTATTTTTGTGATAAGAACGTATAGGCTGTGGAATACGTTGCCTAAGTGGTTTTACCCGATGGTTACAATCATTGTGTCTTCAAACCAAGAGTGAATCGGTTTTTTTAGGTAAACACGCTCCGTCGTAGACCGTATCGTTGCTTAACGTCAGGCGGTCAAGTGAAACCTATGAAAGTAAAATAAAGTGGCCAAGTGCGAGTTGGACTCGCCCATGAAGGGTTCCGTTGCAGCATGTAACATAATATTATACATAGTACATGGTTCGGCATAAGCCTAATTTCAATTTTAATTTAAATGAAGGACCAGGACTGTATTTCCATTAGTAGGTAGAAGTAATAATAAATGGGTTAAGCCAATTTACAGGAAATTGCCACTTACCAGTAAGCTCGGTATAAGAAGGTCTACCTTCAGTATTAAAATCCAATGGATATCGAATTCCACGAATTAGGTGTCTCTTCTTTCTTCTAGCTTCTAGCCGGCCGGCTTGTTTCTCTGTCACGATATTGTCTTTTACCATTAATTTGAGTATGATGATTTATTACGATGGCACAGGCACTGATGCGAGCTTTTATTATTTTTGGCGAAGTAAAATTATGACCTTTCTTTTAATGAGATGACACGCGTGCGCGCGGTGGAAAAAACCATAAGGGTAATAACAAATATGAGCGAGATAGCCGCTCACTCGCGATGCGAGAACGAGACACCTATACAAAGTTGGACTTTGGCGTCAACATTCTCCCCCCCCTCTTAATGGGTCTCCATTAAAAGAGAATAAAAGAGAGTTAACCACAAACGGTTGTATTATTTAAAATGAAATGCGTTGTCTGTCGACAACCCTAATAGGGATTGACAGCCCCTGACAAATTTAAAGAAACTTAAGCACTAAAACCAACAGGGCACTGAATTGTACATTACAAAAATTTTAATGAAAATGTGCGAGTATATATTAATGAATAAATAAATAAATGTAGTAGGTATATGTAGAATGCAGAACTCATTGTGTAGGCAACGGACAAAGACGCACTAAAGGTCTACGAAATACTCCTTTCGCGGTTCTCACTGTCGCGACGCGTGCTACATTGTCTCTGGATGGATACAAAGCTTCGATCACACCCAGAGGCCATGAAAGCGTTGGGGCATTATCATTAATTATTAAGACAACTGTACCTACATTAAGTGGCACAGAAGGCTGGCACCATTTCTGGCGCACTTGCAGATTATGCAAATATTCAGCTCTCCATCGCCGCCAAAAGCTCTGCACGAGCTTATCAAGCAGAGAGTGTATCTGTAGTAAATTATCTGCACTATCACCTACATCGGCAGCAGGTAAATCGCGCAGTGGAGACGTATTCAAAAAATGCGCGGGAGTTAAAGCAGCGGGTTCCGCAGGATCAGCACTTAATACGGTAAGAGGGCGCGAGTTCAGTACACATTCAATTTGAGTGAGAACAGTCATTAGCTCCTCGTACGAAAGAATTTGTTGTCCTATTACCTTAAAAAGATGCGTTTTAACACACTTTACCATGCTCTCCCATGCCCCGCCAAAATGTGGCGATTTTGGTACTATGAATTTGAACTCTATGCGACTCTCCGCCAGCGCTTCCTCTAAGTGAGGGCGATATTCCTTCGTAATGAAATTGTACAAATCGCGCAGGTACGAGCTGGCGCCAACGAAGTTCGTACCGTTGTCGCAGTGAATGACTCGAACTGGACCCCGTCTGGACAGAAAACGCTTTAACGCGGCAAGAAATGAGATAGTACTAAGGTCTGTCGCGATTTCGATATGTATAGCGCGCGTCGTCATGCATGTGAATATGCATAAATATGCTTTACGCGATTTAACACCACGCGCGCGAACGGGCGTATACTGCAGAGGGCCTGCGTAATCGCAACCGGTGTGCGCAAATGCTTTTTCCGTCTGTATCACGCGCTGTGACGGAAGGTCTGCCATCAGTGGAAACTGCGGACGTGGTTTAGCTCTAAAACATGTATTGCATTTGTTTATTCTAGAGCGAACTATACGCCTAGCGGCTAGGATCCAAAAGCTTCGGCGCAGAAGTGACATCAAAAGCTCCGGACCGGCATGTAAATATTTTTTGTGATGATAGTCAATCAACAGTTCTACAATCAGATCGTGACGCGGCAATACATAAGGAAATTTATAATTATAATTTTCTGCGGAATTCGACAAACGGCCACCTACCCGAATGGTACCTTTATCATCAATAAAAGGCTTTAGCCTACGTAGTGCGGGAGAACAGAGTTTATTTTCTTTTAAGTTTTTAAAGTCTAGTGAAAAATGACGCATTTGTATGTCATTTATTATCTTGCATTCGACAAACTGTAAGTCGGATGCGGTAATCGTATTAGACTCTCGACGCGGTATTTTTTTAATAAATCTAAACACATAGACCAAGGTTCGAGAAAGCTTACTCCAGGAGGACACGCGGTTGGCAAGCTGCTGGATTGGAGACGGCTCCTCGGGTACAGCAGTGACGGCGTGCGCCGTTATTCTTTCCTCGGGCACGTCATCTAATGCGTCCTCCTCTATCTGTTTGGCCGGCCACTGAGAAGGCTCTAGCGATAGCCAAGAAGGACCATTAGACCAAAGCGGGTGATGAAGGAGTTTCTCCGGAGTAAGGCCCCTAGATAGACAGTCCGAAGGATTATCTACACCAGCGACGTGATAAAAATGTTTAGCGCTCAAATTATCAAGCGTTCTTACCACGCGGTTCGCGACAAATACTTGCCAACGATGGGGTGACGCCATAAGCCAGCAAAGTGTGATTTTAGAATCCGTGAAAGCGTACATGTCATGTATAGGGAAGCGCGGATGATAGGCATCGTGTACTCTGCGCATGAGCTTGGCCATAAGTTCGGCGCCTAAAAGCTCTAAACGCGCTACAGACAGGGGCTTAACGGGCGCTACCTTAGATTTCGCACATATTAGCTGCACGTGCGTTCCACTTGGACTGGTGTGTTGATGTGTGCGTAAACCACAGCACCGTAAGCTACCTGACTTGCGTCGGAAAACCCTACAAGCCTCAAGGTACAATCTTTCATAACGCCTAAGTGTCGCGGTATTTTTAAATTATTTAGAAGCGGAAGTTCTAAGCAGAACTTACGCCATGTATTTATGATATGACGAGGAGGTACTTCGTCCCAATCAAGTTTTAATAGCCACAGCTCTTTGATGAGTAATTTGGCATATAAAACGACTGGTGCGACGAAACCCATTACGTCCCATATCCTAGCAACAGTGGCTAAGATACTGCGTTTGGTGCATAAATCATCAGGCGTTTTAATTTTAAATTGGAAACAATCGTCAAATTTAGACCAACTTATGCCTAAAATCTTTTGTTGTGCGGTTTTATCAAATTCGACGGGTTCCGAAGCTTTGTGTGAAGCCGGAATGGTGTCTAATACAGCGTCGAAATTGCATGTCCATTTGACCAAGTCAAACTGACCACTCTTAAAAAGCGCGATTAACTGATCAGCTGTAGCGGTAGCTTGTTCATGTGACATGACACTGAAGACGACGTCATCCATATAAAGATATTTAGAGACTATCTCTTGTGCAAGCGGAAATCTATGGCCCTCGTCTGAGCTAAGCTTATTTATGACTCGGATCGCATGATATGGACTACTTTTAAGACCAAAACAGACCCTTTTAAACTCATAAACTACGAGCAGATCTTGCGGCCTGAACCGATATAATATGCGCTGAAAGCGACGGTCTTGCGGATTCATTATAATTTGCAAAAACATTTGCTTACAATCGGCGGAGAGTGCCACAGGAAATAATCTAAAATTCAAAATTATATTAAATAAATCCCCCTGTAAGTTCGGACCACTGTGCAGTATATCGTTTAATGATAGACCCGAAGTAGTTTTACTACTGGCGTCTAACACGGTGCGTAATTTAGTGGTAGTTTTGTCTTCGCGGATCACACCGTGATGCGGTATGATATACTCACTGTCTCCCCTATCAGGGGGCGCGGGAACTAAATAATCCTTTTCTATATATTCGCGTATAACGGCGTCATAGGCAGCCCTAAATTCGGGCGAGGCTTCTAGCCTTTTTTCTAAACCTAAAAAACGCTTGCGGGCGGTATCATAGGAATTTCCTAATTCATAAACATCGCCGCGGAACGGCAACGACACCATATAGCGGCCGCTATTTGCGTCTCGTTCCGTGGTTGTTCGAAAATGGTATTCGCACTCAATTTCGTCGGGCGAGCTGGTGGACGGCGGTACTGCGGTCGGCAGTTCATCTATCTGCCAAAACCTTTTTAATAGCGAATCCATTTGAACCGAATCAGGTTCAGCAGATAACACGCTACAATTTGCCGATTTTACCGTATTCTTGTTGGCAGGCACAGTGGGTACAGACCCGAGCAACACCGTACCAAGAGTTGTTGACAACACAAGCGGTTCGGCATTTTTCTTTTGTATAGGATTGCTTAACAAAAGACGCGGAAATATTGAAGCGCCGATTAATACATCGACACATGCGGGAGTGGCAAAATCGTCGTCTGCGAGCGACATGCCTTCGAGAAATGACAACGCGGTGACATCTACAGCCGAAGACGGCAATGAATCCGTTATTTTATCCACAATTAGGGCGGATATATTATATTTAAAACCTGAATCAAAGCGGGAGGCGAATTGAAAATTGACCGAGCCATTGGTACCCTTTTCGGAGCCTCCAATGCCTTTAACCTTAATATTACTTTTAGTAATATTTTTTAAACCCAAGCGGCGGCACGACTCTGCAGTAATAAAGTTACACTGGCTTGCGCTATCAAGCAAACACCTTAGGTTCTGTTTGATTCCGTTTGCGTCCGTTACCAAAATCGTAGCGGTCCCAAGGAGAACAGTCGTATTCTGTCGTGTACATTGAGCGCTTAGTACGCACGAATCCGGAGGCGCGCTAGGCGCGTCGGGTCGTACTGCAATAGTAGCCATGCACTGTGATGCGTCAGCCGATGCGCGAGGCAGGGAACCCTGCGAACCGGCTTCCTGCACTGCGCGCGCGCTTGATCCCGTGGTATGAGTAAAGTGTAGGCTACTGTGGTGACTTCGCCCACATTGCTTACATTTTGATTTGGAGTTACATTCTCCTGCTTTGTGCTTTACGCTGAGACAATTAACACATGCGTTTATCTCCTTGACACGTTTGTATCTTGCGTTTGGGGTCAATGGTTGAAATGAAGGACATTTATAAAGATGCTCATGAAGAACATCGTCCTTACATAAACAGCGTAGTTTATCGGTAGTGGTAGCATACGATTGTGGCTGCGGCGGTTTACTGCGCTTGTTAAATTGCATATTATTATTTTTATTTAAAGTTGAACCAACTACTACATTACTTGACGTTCTTTGCAAAATACGTAACTGGTCTTTCACGAAAGCAGTCAATTTATGGAAAGTGGGAAACTGTTCGTTGCATGACTGCATTTCAAAAGAATTGACACTACTATTATCCAACTTTTTTAAAGCGATATGCAACATAATAAAATCCGTGAGATCTGGAATTTTTAAATTATTTAAAGCATTTACCGCGGTTACATAATTGTCCATAAAGGATTCTAAATTGTGTGTTGTTGCCGACGAGAACGATTTGTGATCGAGAATCTGATTGATATATGACGCCGCGAGTAATCTTTTATCGTCGTATTTTTCGCAAAGTGTTTTTAAAATTAAATCATAGTTATCAGCACTCGGGGTAATGCCGGCCAAGGATGAGCGTGCCTTGGGTCCTAGCTTGCCTAACAAATAGTACAGCTTATCTCCGTTTGAGAGAGATACATTGTCGTGTACTGTGCTTTTATAACTTTCGAAAAACAGAGGAAAGTCGAAAATACTATCACCGCTGAAGCTAATTAAATCTACGGGGGGAAGGCGCGGTTTTACCGCAGCCGTGCGCCCCACAGTGGCTTCAGCCATAGTTGATTTATTTTCGGCAATCGTATTTTTGATATCCCAATACATGTCTTCAAACGAAGACCAAGAGTTGTAATCAGGAACGGCATTAAGATCGTATTGCATGTTTAATGAATTGTAATCACTTAACGCTGTCTCGAATTCATTTCTCATCGTATCGACGCATATTGCGGACGACAAAAATAATTTTGTATTAGCTTCATTATCCAGTCTTTTTGATAAATCGAAAACTGATTGTAAACGCGAAAATATTGCGTTGCGTTTAGCTAAGGCAATTTTAATTTCCCTACCTAATTTACGATATTCCGATGCTGTCAGACCACTTTCGATTGCAGAGGCTTCATCTTTAGACTTACTCATATTGGTTATAATTTAAATGACGCGGATTGTTTAAACTTAATGAATATACCTATCAGTAATATTAGCGCGCGTTACAGTGTGGGTGACCTCAGTATAATTACCTATTCACGTATGGTATATTTTTATTTTTAATTAATTTTCATTAGAATTTAATTAAGTAACTATTTCAATTACACTACACACTATTTTATTTTATTAGTTCCGTATTTAGTATTTTATATCTTATTTCAGTATTTAGTACGGTATCCCATTATATTCATATTCCCATTATAAGTCTATATTAACGCCTTTTTATTCACGTTTTAAGATAGAACCTTGCTCCTCCTTTGCAGTCGGGCGAGCTATTATTGTTTATCGAATACGGGGCCCAGGCCACTGCGCCTGTACCAGACGAGGTAATAAAGTACAAAAAAACGAATCAACCGCAAACGCGCTGCGCGCGCGGCGCCACTGAACTATTACTTAGTTGTTGAACTGCAGTTGGGATCGAATTTATAATTTACTGTAAACAATGTATTTTAATTATTTACACCCAAAATATGTTCTGAGAGTAACAACGTTTGCAAATTAAATATTAATTTTACGTGTTTGTATCGCGTGCCTTATTAGGTACGTACACAATGCGGTATGCAATCTATCAACTACTACTTAATTATTAAATGCGGTTAATTATGCAAAGTATAGCTATTATAATGCTCGCACAAATTACGATGAAGTATATATATTATCTACCGACTAATGTTGCACAAATGTGTATTTATTACATAAGTAGGTAGATATTAAGGAATGCGTGAGGCAGCCACCGACGAAGTCGGTAGTTGGCTATACCTGACGAGATTTGAGTCGCAATGACTATTTTAACAATAAAAAACAAGACAGTGCCCGTTAAATATTACCTAAGTTATTTAACCAATATAGGTAACTTTAAATTTGCGGTTCACTATGCGGTATTAAGTAGGTATATTATCCCGCTCGGAAGTGACCAAAATGGTTCGGCATAAGCCTAATTTCAATTTTAATTTAAATGAAGGACCAGGACTGTATTTCCATTAGTAGGTAGAAGTAATAATAAATGGGTTAAGCCAATTTACAGGAAATTGCCACTTACCAGTAAGCTCGGTATAAGAAGGTCTACCTTCAGTATTAAAATCCAATGGATATCGAATTCCACGAATTAGGTGTCTCTTCTTTCTTCTAGCTTCTAGCCGGCCGGCTTGTTTCTCTGTCACGATATTGTCTTTTACCATTAATTTGAGTATGATAATTTATTACGATGGCACAGGCACTGATGCGAGCTTTTATTATTTTTGGCGAAGTAAAATTATGACCTTTCTTTTAATGAGATGACACGCGTGCGCGCGGTGGAAAAAACCATAAGGGTAATAACAAATATGAGCGAGATAGCCGCTCACTCGCGATGCGAGAACGAGACACCTATACAAAGTTGGACTTTGGCGTCAACAGTACACATAGTTCTTGTAGTTCGTTGTAACTTTGATCGAAGTTTCAATAATAGTGTATATAAAAAAATACACTTGTATTTATATACAAGTGTATTTATGACGTACTATCATAGTCTATTGACTATGATAGTACGTCATAAGTTGTACTAAAAAAAACTACGCATCAGATCGAGTTCAAACTAATTTTCGTTGGTAGTTTATATGGTAATTTACATCATATATTTTTTTTAGATTTTTCATTCTCTTACTTTAGAAGTTAGAGGGGGGGGACACACATTTTACCACTTTGGAAGTGTCTCTCGCGCAAATTATTCAGTGTAGACGAAAATTATTTTAGAAACCTCAACATCATTTTTGAAGACCTATCGATAGACACCCCACAAGTGTAGGTTCGACGAAAAAAAATTTTTTGAGTTTCAGTTCTCAGTATGGGGGGCAACCCTAATTTATCTTTTTTAAATTTTTTTTTGTTCAAATCTTAATGCGGTTCACAGAATACATCTACTTACCAAGTTTCAACAGTGTAGTTCTCATAGTTTTGGCAAAAAGTGGCTGTGACATACGGACGGACAGACAGACAGACAGACAGACAGACAGACATGACGAATCTATAAGGGTTCCGTTTTTACGTTTTACGGAACCCTAAAAACCGGCTATAGTGGTCGTTTTTATTTAATACTAGCGGTCCGATTAGCCTGTCCAATGCTACGAACTCTTCCGCTTTAAAATATATGTCATCATCGTCAACCCACTAAACGTTCCCACTACTGAGACTCGGGGCCTTCTCTCACTAGGAGAGAGTTAAGGCCAAAATCCACCACGCTGGCCCAGTGCGGGTTGGTGGATGACACATGACTTCGAAAGATTCTAGGTACATGTCCGGGGTCTCCGGATCGGCAGGCACCGTTCTCCCGACTAGACCAGCCGTAACTTAAAATATTAGTGTAGAACTATAATAAATAGGTACATTGTCATTACTAGTCAATCAATATTATTGCAATCATAAAGTTATGGTGAATATCATTATTTTACTGATCACTCGTTACTACGAGAAATGAACGCATTTTTAATTTATCTTTAGCAGCACCTCACGGTCTTATCAGCGTACTTCCGGTTGTCATTTCATCGTGATATTAGTTGATTAACACACCTTTATTAGCTTCACAACACATAGACAACTATGTATGTAAGAAAATCTTGGAATCTTAATTTGACCCGCTTCCCGGTCTTCGATTAGGATACAATTTTGCACACGCTCTGCGTTCTGATGACAATGTTCTGATGCATCATACAGACATCATACGCCGGGCTTTTTCCACCGCCAATGTCCCCACCATACTCGAACTGATACAAGACCACTTGCGCGTGACGATGGCAAAAGACCTGACGGCATGACTGTTGTGCCTTGGAAGTTGGGTCAGCCCCTAGTGTGGGAGCAACTTGCGTCGATACTCTGGCACCATCACATCTTCCAGAGACACATAGTAGGGCTGATGCAGCGGCTAATTCAGCTGAGCGACTCAAACGGCGCAAATATCCAACTCTCGGAAGAGGCTACATATTTGAGCCCCTTGGGGTTGAGACATTGGGCGCTCGTGGGGCCCGGGAGCTCACCTCATCTTCAAAAGCCTTTCCGAGGGCTTAGTCGACGCGACCAACATGCTGGGTATGCTTCCAATTGGTAGCGGGCTTGAACATCTTGATGATCTGTAGACCTTCATTGGTCTATGGATAATTCAGGTCTGCTTAGTGTAAGTAGTAGGTATGTAGCGTAGTGTGGTTCTCATTGTATTTAAGTTTGGTTAATAAAGACTTTGCTCGTTAAAAAAAATTTGGCAGTCATAGGAACTACCGTTAGTAGTGAAAACTTTTAACTCAAAATTGTATAGCTTGCTTTGAAAACTACGCGGGGGAAATCGGAGGGCGTGGCCTGGTCATCATGGCATGGCCATCTAGAAATGCGTCAGCATTTCCCATTAGCTTACGCATTTCTAGATGGCCATGCCATGATGGCCAGGCCACGCCCTTTCAGAATTTCCCATTGGCTGACGCATTTCTAGATGACCAATTGCTATGGTCCCGAGTTTACCCGATGATTTCTTATCATACCCGAGCGTGACGCTTGAATTCAATTCACACCTCACGAAAAATCTGTCTAAGCTCGCCAAAAGAAGTTTTCACTTCAAAAACTATTGCTCTACATGCTCCAGTGATATGTTGTTTTGTCTCAGACTCAGAACTACTGCTTCATCGCCTACAGGTGTCGTTTGTTCCAGGGCGTCGGATTATGTACTCTTGATAATTTCTTGTGTCTACATATAACACTGTGTGTAACTCGTGTCGTGTAGTCCTGTATCGCCAGCATGAAAGCTTCAGTCTCGGGGAAGATTTCACCACTGCGTAGACAAGCGGTCGACGTTTCTTTGTCGACATGTGGCTGTTGCAGATCGTGAAAGTGTCGACCGTGTAGAGACTTCAGCTCCCACGCAGCAAGTTTTTCCTTCGGGTCAATTATCTTTTCGTTTTTCTGTATGTTGTTATCGTCGCGATTGCACAATCCTAAGGTCGTAGGATGGAATCATACCAACGTCTCGTGTATTTTTTCCAAGTGCAGCTGTACCTACTAGTTTGTTATTACCACGCACTGACTTAACAAGAACAAAATTAAAAATTTAGATTAACCCCCAACTACCTCGGATTTGTAATCTGTACAACATTCTACTAGTCAAGCCCTTAGAATAAGGAATACAAAGTCAAGCCCTTTCATTTGATACCCATATAGAGGGAGTAGTGACACTTTGGCAGTGTCTCTCGCACAGATTATTCAGTATTAACCCAATGCATTTAAGCAAAAAATGGAATAAAAAAACATTGAATTATGTAGTTTGGAGACTATAAAGGATCGATAGAAGGGTGCATTCTGAGCATATATTCCAATTTGAATGATTCTGGCATGGTCAGCTCAAGGTCATTTCGATGAAAACGCGTTTAATTCGATATCTCGAGAACTGTTAGTGTTAGGCAAAACTGTTAGTGTTAGTTCTGACTATACCAGAATCCCTCAAATTAGAATATATGCTCAGAATGCACCCCCCCTATCGATCCTTTATAGTCCCCAAACTACATAATTTAATGTTTATTTATTTCCGTAATTGCATTGGGTTATATAGAAAGAAATTAATTTAGAAACCTCAACATAATTTTTGATGATGAAGACCTACCCATAGATACCAAACATAAAGGTTTTGATGAAAAAAAAATTAAGTTTATGTACAAAGTATGGGGCATCCGTTTTTTTTTTTTCTATTTTGGTGTGAAAATTTTAATGTTCAGAATACTTATTGGTGGACAATTCACACACAACACCAGCTGACCCCAAACTAAGCAAAGCTTTTATGATGGCGGCCAGATAGCTGATATAATACTTATATAGTTTTAAATACATACTTATTATACAAAGAAACACCCAGACACAGTGCAAACATTTGAATTCATCACACAAATATTTGCACTGGGTGGGGATCGAACCCACGACCCTCGGCTTCGCAGGCAAAGCCACTAAGCCACGAGGCCAGTCATCTACTTAACAAGTTTCAACAATATAGTTCTTATAGTTTCGGAAAAAACTGGCTGTGACATACGGACGGACAGACAGACAGACAGACATGACGAATCTATAAGGGTCCCTTATCTATAAGCTACGGAACCCTAATAAAAAACCACATCGAAATCGGTTTATTCCTTTGTGCTCTACGGTGCCACAGACACACACACAGCTGTCTGTCTGTGTGACCGACGTCAAACTTATTATAACACAAAGGGGCGCTGGAAGGGGTGGCTTTGGTCGGGAGTTGAAAATGAAGGGTGAAGGCGGTGAATCCACAATGGAGATCACCCCTTGCTTTATTGTGACTACTTACTTGCAAAAGACACCTCTTCCAAGTGCACACGTCAATACTCGTCTTCTTCAACTTGTACCCGATATATACCTACTAGACAGTCAGAGTATACAGGTTTATAGAGACTTTAGTATTTCAATAGGCTTCAGCGATATTGAAAACTTACCTAGTGAAGAACCGACACGTCCCAATATTTCTTTTGAGAACAGGTGCAATTGGCCATTTCACATTTAGCCAGCGTTGTAGATAACGGCCTTGAAAGAGAAGTCTTTGAGTCCTAAAGGTCTGTTCAAACCTAAGCGGTATTCGCTGATGCGGTAGAAAAAATCGAGGATAAGCGGTAACAATACTGTTCACAGCAAAAAATACCTACCCAGGCGGTACGTATAAAATACCGCGCGTAACCCGCGCGAGTCCCGCGCGGTATTTACCTTTTCTACCCACAGCGGTAGCGAATACCGCTCCGGCGTGAACAGGCTTTAACAGTGATAAAAGTAGGTTTATTTATACCTTGTTATTCTTATGCAGATTTTCATCTTTGATTTTGTTTTAGCTTATCAGACCAGTTTTTATAGCTGTTAGATGTGTCGGACTGTGGTTCATGCTAGAAACTTCTATGTGGCCAAAAGCGCTAGCATTGACCTTCAACAGAAAAAGAAAGGACGATCAAAGAGTACCTCATACAAGAAGAAATTATATGCTGCTAAGGGCGAGAGCTAAAGAAAACTTGCAGAAAAGATTGGCTGTAGATGACCCAGAGATGGAACCGGAACAGCAGGCTGTCATTACGGACGAAGAGATCGATGACAAAGTGTTTTTTTTTTTTTTAATATTCACTAATGCTCTGGGTTCCTAGGATTACGTTGCCGTCACATAGCGGACGTAATATTACGGACGTAAAAAAACGCACGTCTTTACGGTGACGACATGTGGAAAGTTCCACTGCCGCTACATTGCCGCAACAAGCAGGAGAGAAAAAGAAGGACCTTGATTTAATCAAGTATGGTATAATTATAGCTTTAATCAGTTACTTGGAGGATGAACTATTAAAAGAATAAAATAAACGTAGGGTAGAAGATAATTAATTCAAATCGAGTGGTATAGAAGACGCATTAGAACTTTTAGTACGTCGTCGCAACTCCAGTTGGAATTAAAACCCATTCTGTACGTCGTACGGACGTCGGTCCAGTCAAAAAAACTCAAAATATATCGATATGGCTTCACCGCTATAATCTTACGTTCGAAAAAAACGTTCACGAACTATTCAACACCGTCAAGACGGCCGTCTTTCAAATAGCGTCACCGCTTCTTTACGTTTCGTTGTTAATCACCGTCCTCTAACAAACCGCGCCATAGTGTTAACATAGACAACGTTCTCGTGACGTCATTCACCGCTACATTACGTCCGCTAAGTGACGGCAACGTAATCCTAGGAACCTAGAGCATAAGAAGCGAGAGGAGTTATCAGCCAGTTTGAAAATGTAAGTTTGAGAAGTACATCTTAACGATTTTGGAAATTATGTATTAAAGAAGGTTTACTTGCTTGCTTGCATGCTTAGTGTAATGCTTGTGGACGTTGGAATGTTCGTCGCTCACAATACACATAAATTAGAGCTATGTCTAATAGTCTAATAAATAAAAATTGTTGGACAATTCACACACGACACCATCTGACCCCATACTAAGCAAAATTTGTACGATGGGGGCCAGATAGCTGATATAATACTTATATAGTTTTAAATACATACTTAGTATACATAGAAACACTCAGACACAGTGCAAGCACTGGACTGCACTGGGTGGTAATCGAACCCACGACCCTCGGCTTCGCAGGCAGAGCCACCCACTAAGCCACGAGGCCAGCTTAGTCTTATTATTATTATTTATTTTTTTCTACTAAAGAGTGACGAGACGAGCAGAACATGAGCCTGATGGTAAGCAACATACCTGGCACATAACAGCACAGTGACACACAGCTATTGGAACATGAAGAGTCCAAATCATTACCTAGCACTGCACTGCGCTCGTCACACAGAGATCTAAGATGTTATATCTCTAAGGCCTGTAATTTCTCTGGAAACATTGCCCTTCATTCAAACCGGAACACAGTAATGTTTGCACATCACTGCTTGGCGGTAGAATAACTGGCAAAGGTGTGGTACTTCTCCAGGCGGAATCTGCCAAGAGTCCTACCACTACTAAAATTTTGAGATTAAATTACTTTAGATGTTATAACCTCAACCTACATTTCTAGATGGCGCTGTACAATGTTAAAACGCGGTGGATGGAATCTCCTTCATTCACCACGCACGTTTGCAACCAACACATACTCAACGTAAATTTAATCAGGTTCTATTTAATCAGATTCTTATCGTGTTTTTGGCTGAGGAGTACACTTTACGGTGTTCGCTCTTCATGGTTAAGTATTTGACATATGAGACGCAACGTTTAGAACATGTAGGTTCACATGTTCTAAAACTAAAATTGCGTCTTATATTTGCTTAGTTTGGGGTCAGATGGTGTGGAAGGAAATTGGAATATTTTTACTGATATTTATATAATTTAGGCGATTTGATTTTGGTGATGAATGGAATACAACACCTCAACGAAAATAGGTTAGTGTGGCGATACTAAATTGAAATTATTTTCCCTGAAGTTAAGGTAAAATATAGATTATAATATTTTCTTAAAGATACTCGTAGACCAAATTATTGATGGATATTATATTAATACATTTTAAGCCCTATTTTTGTAATCCTTTTTAGTTTTTTTTATTTAATGTGAACTGACACCTAGCACTGATCTACGCCGTTAATGTACGCGCTAGTGATAATAAAAATACTAATAGTGTTGATGAAAACTATAGTTATGAAGCGAGTCTCTTGTATGTACTGTAGAGTGTAATAAAGTAGCCAAGTGCGAGTTGGACTCGCCCATGAAGGGTTCCGTTCCAGCAAGTTACATAATATACATAGTACACATAGTTCTTGTAGTTCGTTGTAACTTTGATCGAAGTTTTAATAATTAATAGTGTATTTATGACGTACTAAAAAAAAACTACTCATCAGATCGAGTTCAAACTAATTTTCGTTGGTAGTTTTCATGGTAATGTACATCATATATTTTTTTTAGTTTTTTCATTCTCTTACTTTAGAAGTTAGAGGGGGGGGGGGACACACATTTTACCACTTTGGAAGCGTCTCTCGCGCAAGTTATTCAGTGTAGACAAAAATTATATTAGAAACCTCAACATCATTTTTAAAGACCTATCGATAGACACCCCACACGTGTAGGTTTGATGAAAAAAAAATTTTTGAGCTTCAGTTCTCAGTATGGGGGGCATCCCTAATCTTTGTTTTTTTTTTTAAACTTTTGTAAAAATCTTAATGCGGTTCACAGAATACATCTACTTACCAAGTTTCAACAGTGTAGTTCTCATAGTTTCGGCAAAAAGTGGCTGTGACATACGGACGGACAGACAGACAGACAGACAGACAGACAGACAGACAGACATGACGAATCTATAAGGGTTCCGTTTTTACGTTTTACGGAACCCTAAAAAGGTAGGCGAGTTCTTTTGAAAGATCTAATCGTTTTAGTTAACCTTATATTGTCGAAGTTTTATACGGCGCTAATTTGTGCGTATATACTAACCCAAAAAAGATGTTGTGATCAGGCCAATCGCTGTTGGAACCACAAATATTGGCCTTGCTGCCAAGGTTGCTTGTAGGTAAAACGTTGCTCTTTTGAGCTCCCTGTCCCGACCAACTCGGCTTTTGTTCTCTGGGTGGATGTGAGACTGCCATTCATTCTGTCCCGACTTTCGTTGTCCAAAATTGGGGAGAGTGCTGATCACAGAAATAATAATTATTTAGATGTCTGTGGTTTCAGCCGAAGATAGCATATTTGAGCGGTTTTCAATTTTTTTGACCCATGTGCAATCAGCATGTCATTGGATTATAAGCTTCAATAATTACATTTTTACATTTGGTGATTCAACAAGAGTTATGTTAAAAGATAGAAAATTTCAGTAGAAGTAAATTCTGATACATAAGTTAATTGAAATATGTACAGAATTTTAATAATTTAAATAAATATGATGAGGGACCCCCCATTTTTACGATGTCCCATGCATACCTTGCTAGCTTTGGAGTGGCCTACCATAAAATGTATTCATCGAAATCGCCGAAATTATATTTTATTTATTTTGAAAAGTGTTTGATAACATTTTTTTATTTTTTTTATATCATAGAGTGACGAGACGAGCAGGTCATGTGCCTGATGGTGAGCAACATACCTGCCACATAACAGCACAGTAACACGCAGCTATTGGAACATGATAGTCCAAATCATTACCTAGCACTGCACTGCGCTCGTCACCCAGAGATCTAAGATATTATGTCTCTAAGCCCTGAAATTACAGGGCTTAGAGCCCTGTAATTTCTCTGGGATCATTGCCCTTCAAACCGGAACACAGTAATGTTTGCACATTACTGCTTGGCGGTAGAATATTTGGCAAAGGTGTGGTACTTCCCCAGGCGGACTACTTAACATATTAGGTAATTAACAGTTTTAATGTGGCTTGAGAACAAAATTATATAAATAACTCAATTTTAGATTTGTCCATGGATTCCCGGTAAACCGGAATTCCCACTAAGTAGCGGTAATTTTTGCTACTTTACGAAAAAAACAAACAAAATTGAGAGCGCTTTTTTGGTCCAGCAACTCTTTTTTGACAGCTTCAAATCATTTCCGGTGACATTATAAATGTTTATAGTTGTTTAAATAGTTACTTACTGCTGCGACGTAACTTCGGTCCAAAGTTGTGTTCCTGTAAGTACTGTAGCGTCTTCTTAGGGAGAGAGGACGTGACCCGCGCTCAGGTCTCTATCTGGCGCAAAACATTTATCTGGCCATACAGCGTGGAAACGCCGCCAGTCTGATGGGCACTTTTGGTCAGCGATTTGGCGAGCGCGGAGACTAAATTAATGGCTGGAGTCAACTTGTGTTTGTAGTATTTAAGGATTGTCATTTTAATTTGTATTTGTTTTTAAATTTTGTTTAACAATTGTTACACCCAATAAAAAAAAAGTACTGTATGTTTAATATGATAAAATGTTATTTCGAAATTAAAACTTCATATTTTTCATTGCACGGAGTATTTTAAGAACAATTTAGACAATGGGATTCATCGAAAGTAAAGTATTTTAAGTTTTAAATAGGGTGTGTTGTTTAAAAATATGCGTCATGTTCATAACGTTTTATCCTTTCAAAATTGATGTTCCGGTTGAGTAACGGGCGAAATTTTTTGAAAAACGCTCATATTCTTGACGAAAACTTAAAAATAAAATGGTACAATATTTAACCAGTACAGTGAATTTGTCACTCCTATCAGCGGCTCGTTGGTCTAGGGGTATGATTCTCGCTTTGGCAGCGAGAGGTCCCGGGTTCAAATCCCGGACGAGCCCTCAGATGGAAGTCCAGTTCTGAAGGTGGGTTTCCACCTGTTTTGCTTTTTTTTATTTCAGTAAAATTAATTTTAATCAATAAGTTATGAACGGCCCTGCCGTTCATAATTTTATAAGTTTGTAGAATTCATTTTATGTGCGTTTGGGCCCTGGATGGTTTAGATTCACAAAGCAGTGCGGTAGATGGCGCTGCAGTCGATCTCTAGGGTGAAGTAAACAAAGTTTAAAAATGAAATAAAAAGCTTCCTATTGAGCAAGGCATATTATAATATAGATAACTTTGTTAAAGATAGTAACGTATGGCAGAGAAATGTGTCGAAACTAGAATCTTGTAATAAGGTAAAATAATAGATTTATAAAACTTTTGAACAATGTTTGTACTCATGTAGTATCTTTATACTGTATGTATTAATTATTTGTTATTTTGTCTTTGACAAAGCCTTTTTACAGCTGCATTTGTTGACGAGGCTCTTTTACAGCCGCTTTTTGACATTGTTAATTTATCTTATTATGTACACAGATTCTTTGCCTTTTTGTTAATGACGTAACCAAGTGTTCCTATGAATTAATGGTTCGAATAAAGCATTGATTTTGATTGAATTGAAGCCGGAACGGGCCGCTAGTTTAACTGTCATAGTATGGGAACAGCCAGGTTGAATCAAATTTTTACTTTCGACTTAATAGCAATTACCAGTAAAAGAAAACGCTTACACATGAGTAAGCTTATAGGTACAAAGGTTCACAGGTTCGCTAAAATTGGTTTGGTACAAATTCGCTAAGTTTGATCAAACTTGAAAGATAGAATAGTTTTTATTTCGATTAATATGTCTTTATATGACAATAGACGAGTGAAGCCGGAACAGACCGCTAGTCTACTTAAATTTATAAAATAGTAATACTTAACTCAAGAAAAGCTGCTTCTATGATTTTTGTGTTTTTGGAGTGGTTTTCGTCCGGAATATTTTTTTTATGTACATAAAGTTGTCAAAACATCAGTCTAGCAGTCAAATTCATAAATCTGTTCATTTGTTGCCTCTTCATCAATATAGGGAAGACGCGAGTTTATTTCGAAATTACGTTTTTCATTGAAGACGTCCTGTTCTCGAAACAATAGTAGTAGTATAATAACCCGCGTGACTCACTTATTTTATAGGCATATTGACTTTGTTGCAGTGTAATATAATGAAATTTAATATTAGTACTTTTTTCGGGGCCTCAGAAAACTCAATTCTAAGACCTTCAATTTATTGGGTTCCCCCATTCTCATTCAAATCAAATCAAATTCTTTATTGCTGGAATATAGGTATTAGTAACAGATCTAATATAATACATTTAAGCAAGGTATCACTATATTCGCACCCATAGGGCGTGCAACATCACACATTATTTGACATTATTAAATACAAATTGTTTCAATTACAAAACTTCAATTACTTATTCTCAATTTTACAATAATAACTTCATTAATTTCTATATAATGTCAATGTTTATAATGTCAATTTAATCGTCAAGTTTATCATTCAAATAATCAACAATAGTATAATATGCTTTGTCAATTGTCATTGATGCGGTTCCTAAAGCTATCGTGTCCCGTATGGAGCTTCTTCTTTCCTCCCGAGAACGTCTCAAAGATCTGTCAGCACACGTGGCGATGGTGTTGTTGCGTATGTGTTTTGCGGTCCCCAAAATCACGTACTTGTTGCGGACTGCTCCGACTTGGCTTTGCCCAACAGAGGTTAGATCCTTCGACGCACGCTTCGTTGCACGCGCTACCTTTACCTCACCTGGGCACTTTATTGGACGACGATTCTTTGAGGATATCTGTGGCTCTTCGCCTGGGCTGCAAGGTGTGTGAACCTCATAGATGCACTTGCGGTTCCATGGTTGAGGCCGACGGTCACCACGCGTTGAGTTGTCGTCGCTGCCTGGGTAGGTTTCCGCGTCACCATGCCCTCAATGATATAGTTCGCAGAGCGTTTATTTCGGCAAACGTTCATTGTGTCCTTGAGCCAACGGGTCTTAATAGATCTGATGGCAAGCGTCCAGACGGTATGACCTTGGTGCCCTGGAAGCACGGCAAGTGCTTAGTATGGGACGCTACGTGTGTCAGCACTGTCGCAGCTACGCACCTGGGTCGCACCGTCCATACTCCGGCAGCAGCGGCGGAGGAGGCCGCTAGTAAAAAGCGGCAGAAGTACGCGGCAATGGAGCCGCAATACTTCTTTGTTCCAGTGGCCGTGGAGACCATGGGCAGTTGGGGAGTCGAGGCCAAAGATTTAGTCCGCGAGATTGGGCGTCGTTTACGTAACCAAGGTGGTGACTCCCGCCGCTCTGGCTCGTTCCTGAGGCAAAGGATAGCCATCGCCATCCAGCGAGGCAACGCAGCCAGTGTCTTGGGCACATTTGCACCAGGAGCGATTCAAGGCGGGTTATTTTAGTGTATGACTCTGTGCGTGACGTGTATTTTATATGATTTAATTTTATTTGTGATATTTTTAATGAATAAACAAACCATTTATACGAAAAAAATAAAAAATATAATGAAATTGTAAAATAATTAATGCAAAAAATTTACTTTATCGAAACTTAAAATTAGACTGTTCTTTGATGTATCGATATATTTTAAAATTTGTCAAGCACTAGTGTATATTATGTGAAAAATTGTTTTTTTTTTCAATGTATTAGTAGGTTCACTGATAAGCGTTTATGGATGTGTGTGATGCAATCACAAACCGTGATTGTTAATGTGCAACTGTTTGTGTGTGTGTATGAGTGTGTCAGTGGATATGTATTCGAATAGTACGCGCATGTATTTGTGACCACGGGGGTAGGAGAAATGTGGCGACATGCGTTTTGCAAGTAATTTGAAAGCTATGGCATTTCGAATGTCTTATTATTTAGATTTCTGTGGGGCTGATAAATGTGGACATCAAAAACCCCTTTAATTTGGTTGATCGAGAAGCCCCGTTGTCCGAAGTGAAGGATAATATTCCTGACCTCTACAATTTTCTTTGGCAATGTTATGGAGGACCCACAAAGGACAATGTTCAAAATGGGCTATCCGTGGACAAAATGTTATTGATAATTTGATTTTGTCAAAAAAACTATTTATTTTTGTAATGAATTAACATGCATTATTTTAGTACCCAGATTAATAAACCAAAAGTTAATTATATAAGTAGTTTAATCTTTATTTCCGATTTCTCAACCAATTATATTGCCAGTCTTTAAGGTTTGAGTGATGTCGATTTTTTTTCTCGAAATATCGATTTCTGTAAATCGATAGGAAAAGTCATATGTTAACAATTATGCGTTAAATAAACAATTGATATAGCATTTAAGTTGTTTTCAAGCAACACTGTGTAATGGTTTTTCATCGCACCCGGTTTCACTTCACAACACTACGAAAAACAAAATCAACTACTTAGGAAGTTTTCCGGCGGCTGGCTGGCGAGAAAACGAGTAACTATCGACTATTTTCTCGCTCAAAAAACGTACAATAAATATACATTCCGTGTACCTAAATAAAAATATGCATATACAAACTGTTGATCGCTGACTGTTCACACTCCCGGCGAGCACTCGATTCACTAGTTTGTCGCTGAGCAACAAGAGCTATGAGAGATAACACTCGCTCAGTGATACTCGCTAAGCGATTACAACACGCCGAGGGAGCAACCAGCGCAGCGGTTGATTTCTCTACAGTGCTGATCTGAAAGTATACGTTTTTTTACGCCGCGAGCACCTCACCTCACTCGCACACTCGTATAGAGCCGAGCTACACAACTATCGGAACTACGCACTCGGTCCCCGCGGCTCGCCAACTCGTTTCTAATTCTAGCTTTACTCGATTCTCGTTCATTGCTGCCGGTGAGACAACTTCCTAATGCTGAATAAAAATAGTAAACAACAATTCCGTAGAGCAGTATTAATAATCATCTACTCATTTAAACCACTAACTTGTGAATATTTTAGTTATTATTTTAAACAACGGCCACCATAATAGAATATCATCGATTTTATCCACACGATCACTATCGATTTTTTTAGATCGATTTTAAGATTTTTTTACAATGGCAACACTGCATACTTCGTTACAAAATGCGTAGTTATCAGCTGATTGTTTATGTTTTACAGTGTCATGTGTTTCGTATTTTTAAAATTGTGGTATGTGTTTTTGGTTGATGAAAATGCATTCTTAGGACCCTAGCTGACCCTCGGAAATCGATGGCATCCTCCATTAACGACTCTGGTCCTCCGATGGTGCAAAATGTTGTAGTTTTGTTTAAAAATAACCTCGTCAACGTTCACATTACTTATGGGAAATATGAGTAAGTAGTCTTTCTGCTACTACCAAAGGATAAAATTCTGATATCAACTGCTAGAAGCAATCAAGTTTAATTTATGATATTAGTGACAGTAAATGTCCACGTTTAGCCCAAAGTCCCTTATAAATGAACAATGTCCTTTACTAATCAAAACAATCATATGCTATCTTCCGTTGGCTATCAACAGGGTGAACCTTCGGCCATGCGACTTTCGCCCTGGCTATTCACCATATCATTTAACGTCTCCAGTCCAATCTAAATGTTTGGTTTTTGGACGAGGGAACTTTGGGTGGCGATGTGAATGTCTCTAAACCATAGAACCGATTTTAATGCAATTTGTTACACTGATATACAAGAGTCAGGAAAGAATAAGGGCGACTTTTTATCACAGAAAAAGAGTTGAAGGGGTGGAAATGAGGATACAGAGTTTACATGGGAGTTTGCCAATGTTGAAGATCACATCACATCAACAGCCCACTAAACGTTCCCACTGCTGGGACTCGGGCCCTTCTCTCGCAAGGAGAGAGTTAAGGCCATCATAATCCACCACGCTGGCCCAGTGCGGGTTGGCGGATGACACATGACTTCGAAAGATTCTAGGTACATGTCGGTTTCCTCACGATGTTTTCCTTCACCGTTTTAAGTTAGCGGCATTACGCACATGACTTCGAAAAGACAGTGGTGCGTGTGGGGTTTGAACCCGGGGTCTCCGGATCGGCAGCTGCCGTTCTCCCGACTAGACCACCGTAACTTGATAGATGTTGAAGATAAAACAGTTGAAACTAGACTCTTGAAATCCATACTATTTTATATTATAAATTTGAAAGAGACTCTGTTGGTCTGCTCACGCTTTTACGCTGAACTGATTTTGATGAAATTGTATAGATATGTTTGAATATAAGTTGTTGTTGTTTTAATATAAAATTAGTTAGGTGGTAAAGATGATTGTTTTAGTTTTTGTTTAACCTATCTAAGCGAGTATTTATACTAATTTTATTATTTGCTATTCAAGTTGATTTCTAGTTGCATGCAAAATCAAAATTCTTAACTTCATAGAATAGAGATACAAGTAACAAGAAATCCTTGCATAGTATATAATCGGCGTAATAATATTATTATTTTAAAATATTAATTGATGTGTTTATTATACGTAAAGGTTTTCGAAGCTAAGACAACAATAGTGTGACTTTTTTCTTAAGACTGACAACATTACACAAGTAATTTGACAACGTTGCTTTGACAATTTAACGTCAACATAACTAATTATGGGCTTCACAGTGTTGTTCACGAAGGTTTCATCTGCGTTTAATTTCTGTAATCTGTGATTAGTACATTATTATTATTATTCATGTATTTATTTCGCGGCTTAAATTAAAGTTTTACATTGATTGATGATGACCGCCTTCTGCATCTGACCCTTGATCCAACCGTCTAGCGAAAGTCTCTTAAGGTGTTGGTCGAGACTTCTTGCTACAAGGCCGTTTGCCGACACGACTATTGGGACTATGATCGTCGAATCAACATCCCACATGGCGGTAACCTCGTGAGCCAAGTCAAGGTACTTGCTCAGCTTGTCCTTCTCGGGTTTCACGAGGTTCTCGTCATGTGGTACAGTGATATCGACGATCACAGCCCGGATTATTATTATTATTACATACGATTCGACTATGGATGAGACGCATAATAGTCCTTAGGCATTTTTACCCGACTGCGCGACGCAAAGGAGTGGTAATGTGTTTAACAGTCTATGTATGTATGTTTGTATGTTCCTTTGAAGCACTATGCAGACCAAACGCCTGGGCCGATTTTTATGATTCACACGTCAATCGATTCCTCTTAATCTGGCGAGTGACACTAAAGACATGACATTAGTGTAAGTCTAATATGGCGGATTCCGAAACCTGGGCCCTTACTAACAGGCAAAGTAGAGCGCTCAGAGTATGCCAAAACAAAATGGAAAGGAGCATCCTAAACATTAAGCTACGAGACAAAATCAAACTTACAAAAATAAGAAGCAAAACAAAAGTTAAAGATATTACATACACAGTGAAAACTCTTAAATGGAACTGGGTAGGCCATATGATAAGAAACAAGAAGAATAAATGGACAAAAGAAGTGACAGTATGGTGCCCTCGAGACGGAAAAAGAAGGAAAGGGCGTCAAAAAATCAGGTGGGAGGATGACATCAAAAAAGTAGCTGGAATAACATGGCAAAGAAACGCTGAAAACAGAAAAAAATGGACAAACTTAGGGGAGGCCTATGCCAAACGGCAAGCGGATAATGATAGATAAACTCTTTATTGCACTTAATAAGAACACAAAAAACAAAAATATACAAAACATAAAAAACAAAGTAACAATTGGCGGCCTTATCGCTAAGAGCGATCTCTTCCAGGCAACCGCAGGATGGAAAAGGAGAATTGAATAATAGGAAAACGGGGAAGTACAAATAATGAGTGGAAGATACTTATGATTCTATAATTTTGAAAGTTAACTCCAATACTAATTATATATAAAATATATAACCTACAATACTTTTAAAATATACTACATAAACCTACAAAATAATAACTGTACATGCTACTACATAAATACGAATATAATATATACTAATACATAGACAATATCATGTTTTACTCATGGAGATTTTCTTGACACGATTTCAACTAAGTGATCATATATAGACAAATAAATCTGATTCACCATTTTTTTAAAAACGGCAATGGATGGAGCTTCTCTGGTGGATACAGGCAAAGTGTTCCACAGTTCAGCAGCCCGAAAAGCAAAAGACTTGCCGTAGAAATTTTCGCTGCGTGCCGAAGGCATTTGGAGTAACAAATTGTTCTTAGATCGGAGAGGCAAAGAGTGCGCATCGCTCCAGAAATTAAAAACATCTTTCAAATAACGCGGTGATGAGGGGTTAAATAATATATTATAGAGCAGTGACAAAGTATGAGCATTCCGACGAAGGCGAATGGGGAGCCACTTGAGCTGGATGCGAAACTGAGATACGTGATCATATTTGCGCAAGCCAAATATAAATCTTATGCAATAATTTTGGAGACGCTCAAGTTTATTTAGCTGGTCTTCATTAAGGTCAAGATAACAGATATCTGCGTAATCTAAGATGGGAAGAAGAATAGATTGTGCAAGTGCAACTTTAGTAGCAGTGGGTAAAAAGTTTTGTAGTCGTCTCAACGATCCACCAGAAGCGAATAGTTAGCTGCTGACTGTTTTCAGTTGATGTTCCCAGCTTAACGTACGATCGAAAATTACGCCAAGGTTTTTGACCGATTCACTATACGGTATTACAACCCCGTTAAAAACTACTTGTGGAATGGATGTCCAGTCAACTCTGGAGATCATATATGGACTACCAATTAATATAACCTGAGTTTTTGTGGGGTTAACGCTCAAGCCAAAGGAGTTACTCCAGTGAACAATTTGTCGTAGATCAGCGTTCACTACTTCAATGGCAACATTAAGATCTGAGAGCCGGGCTTGAGAATAAATTCGGAGATCGTCTGCATAAAGGTGGTAGGAAGACTTAAGGTTTAGAGAGATTGAGTTTATAAAAATAGCAAAAAGAAGAGGTGATAGCACGCCGCCTTGAGGGACACCAGCATTTGTACTACACCAAGACGATAATACATCGTCGAGGTGAATACGTTGTCGGCGTCCATACAAGTAACTATGAAACCAATTGATTACCGATGGAGATATGTTAATAGAGCGTAGTGTCGCCAGCAAGATATCGAAATCAACGGCGTTAAAGGCATTACTGAAGTCTAGCAGAGCTAGAACAGTAAGCCTGCCGTCGTCCATACCTTTGCGTATGTCGTCGGTGATCTTAACAAGGGCGGATACAGTGCTATGCCCTGGACGGAAACCGGATTGGAAAGGATTTAGGAGGTCTTGTCTATTTAGAAATAGATTAAGTTGTGAGTGGACAAGACGTTCAAGGACTTTGGACAGAAAAGGAAGAATAGATATAGGGCGGAAAAGGAGGTAGGATTTGGTTTCTTCGGCAAAGGAATTAATTGTGCATGTATAGTATTTATGCCAGAAATACCGACTTGGGGCCCATAGCAAGTCTAAACATTATTATTTTGCTTTTATACCGATTTTAATATTTACCCCCTAATTGCAAACAAGGTACCGAAAAGAAATCACTTACGTAGGGTTCCCGGCGTCGTCCAAAGCCCTGTTTGGTTATTAGGAATAGGGAACGGAACACGGGAATAAGGAAACCAAACCAGACAGTAGTTCCGTAGACTTCCCGTTCCAGAACAAGCAACGGTCCGGCGTTGTAGAAGCGGCCAATCCAGCAGCCACTTCACAAAATAGTCCAGCACTAATCCAGTAGTAACACACTTAACGTTAATAATGTGTTCCCGCACAATAACACTTTTATCCAGAAAAGCAAACCAGGTTAGAAACAAAAAACAAGGAGAGGCTCGAACGTACCGGCGAAACGAGACAACGTCACTTGACAGCCGGCTGTCAAAACATAGATCCGCTATATTTCGATGGCCGATATAATGTTGCCCGATTATACGGAACAAAACCCCCGACCAATTGAACTCCAGCTCAATTTTAGAAACCAGTATTTAGTAGTAGTATTTAGTAGTATCCGGACCCCAAATAAAACGAAATTCCCAACTTTGACCCGAAAGTGGAAATCAAACCAAAAAAAAACACTTTACCAAAAATAGTAATAAAATTAAATTAAATTTTAACCTTGAAAACACGTATATCTAATAAAGAGGCAAGCGGGCCAGAGAGGACACCGCGCGCTGAAGTCTGGAACCAGAAACCAGAATCTCCGCCACGCGGGGTGTGCCATCAGTACCAGATATCAATTTTAAAATACGTCCCCTACGCCAAAGTAGGGGGGCCAAATTTGCCTCCTTTAATAATACTAAGTCCCCTTCCCGAGGGGCCTCCGTCCTATCTGTCCATTTTACCCGTTGTTGCAACAGATGCAAGTACTCGGCCGACCAGCGCCTCCAGAAGTCTTGACTTATTTGCTGCAATAACTGAAAACGGGACAGGCGTCCGGGGCGCTCATCCTTCCAGAGATACTCCGGCAACGCGGTTAAAGGCTGACCGATCAAGAAGTGACCCGGCGTCAAGACTTCTAGATCGTTAGGGTCAGGCGAGATTGGACAGAGAGGACGGGAATTAAGCACTGCCTCCACGCGGCATAGTACCGTGACTAACTCTTACCAAGTTAACACGGTCTCCCCGATGACACGGCGGAGATGGGTTTTAGCAGACTTCACCGCAGCCTCAAAAATTCCTCCCCAGTGAGGACAGGCTGGCACACTAAATTGCCAGCTGATTCCCCGCTGGGCGAGGGCCAGACTTAAACTATTATTACCAGAATTTAAAAAATTATTAACTTCGCGTAAATAATTCGCCGCCCCTCGATAATTTGTGCCATTGTCCGAACGTATTAAAGAGGGTACTCCTCTTCGCGCTACAAAGCGATCCAGCGCCGCGACAAAGGCCTCCGTAGACAGCGCAGAGACCAGCTCCAGGTGGACTGCTTTGGTGGCCAAACACACAAAGACGCACAGGTAGGCTTTAACGACCTTGGCGTTACGCAACGTCGATGACTTGACCGAAAAGGGCCCAGCGAAGTCCGTTCCGACCCCGTCGAACGGCCTCGAGGGAGAAATCCTATCCGGAGGAAGATCTCCCATCATGGGCTGCATGGTAGACGCCTTGAGCCTATAACAAGGGACACATCTAAACAGCACCTTTCGGACCGCCCTGCGAGCCGACAAGATCCAGAATTCACGCTGCAACACAGCGAGAAGCGCGCCACATCCAGCGTGCGCGTTACCGAGATGCCGATCGGAGATCAGCAGGTCCAGAGGACCTCCTTTAGGTAGCAACAGGGGGTGCCTGCTGCCGTACGGCAGGTTGGCTTTCCGGAGCCGACCTCCTACGCGCAGAAGACCATCCTGATCTGTGAAAGGGTTCAACTTGGCGACCGCACCCTTCAAGCGAGCGCGTCCGCAGCGCAGCGCCTCAAGTTCCGTCGGAAACCTCTCACCCTGCACCAGCCGAATGAGGTGCAGCAAGGAACTCCGACGCTCCTCCACAGTGGCGATCTGGTCACTCCTCCTCTGACGAGGGTGACGACAGTTGTGGATGAAGCGTTTAATCCAGCTAGTTACCCCCAACAACTTATCCAGCTTGCTGTAACGACCCGTCAACCAGTCAGGGTCTGGGGGCACTTCCGCCACAATCGCATGCACGCGGACTCCGGGCAGCTCCGCTTCCGAGTCCGCGCCGAGAGCTGGCCAGGAAGCTTCTGGCTCCCGCAGCCAGTCCGGACCCCACCATAAGGGGTGATCAACTAGCTCCGGCGCGGAACAGCCATGTCCAGTCCAATGTTTTGGATTTGGGAAACCCGATTTCCCACAAAAGTCTCCAAGGTGTGAGGGGCTGCTCGTAACCAGGCAAGTACGACCTGACTGTCTGACCACGCATAGACCTTCCGGATGTCTATCGAGGTGGACAGTTCCTGATATACGTGCTTAAGCAGAGCAGCCGAGCAAGTAATGTGGCTCCGCTCAATTCCAGTTTCGAAATAGAATAGTTCACTTTCAGTGAAACAATTGAAAGTAAAAGGAGAGTAGTCAGGAGATGGGATGGCAGAAAGATGATTTATAGTAGAACGTTTTACAGATTCTGTTATGGGGGAAGCAAATGAAAAATGTCGATTGAGAGCATCTAAGTCTAATTTATTTGAAGTGGAATCTGGACGTGATTTGCCGACTCCCATAGACTTAAGAAATTTCCAGACTTTGCCTGGATTTTCGTTATGAACAGATTTATGAACATGTCGGCGCATTGCATCTCTACACACCTTATTGCAGCGATTACGGGCCTGAACATATTTATCTTTATTTATCTCTGTAGGACGTGATTTATAACGCGACTTCGCTGCCGACTTTTTATGCATTAAAATCTTTATTTCGTCGGTGAGCCACGGGGCAGGAAGATGTTTTATTTTAATTCTACGTAGAGGTGCATGTATGTCATATAATTGTGTCACAAGTTTATTAAAGATGGCAACTTGTTCATCCACCGAAACAGCGTCAACGACGAGACCCCAATCTATATTTTTGGCGTCTTTGAGAAGAGATTCATGATCCATACTACTAAAGTTGCGATGCAAGACCATTTTCGGTTTAGATTTAGGGGGACGGATTTTGTAAGAAATAAATATCAAATCATGGTATGAAAACTCATCAGCAGAGTGCTGATCATATGAAGCAACATTATTAGGGGAAGAGACTAATATCAAATCTAGTAAAGATGGGATACTATTTGGGAAATGATGAGTAGAGTTAAGAGGAAGAACATGTAAGTTGTATGATTTAGCGATAGATTGGAGTGAAGAAGAGCGAAGATCTTTTTTAAGAAGGCAAGTATTGAAGTCACCCATTATAATGGTGTGATTATAAGAAGGTAGAAGGTTAAGTAAGAGATTATCAAATGAAGAAAAATAGTTGACGTTTTTGGAGGGGCTATAGTAGACTCCGAGAAGAACTTTAACAAGTGAAAGAATAACTTCAATAAGAAGATGCTCGCCCGCGGAAGCTGGGGGTGGTTGTGGCGATTTGCTCAAAACTGAAAAAGGAATGTTGTCCTTAAGGTAAATAGCCACTCCCCCCCCAATACTTCCGACGCGATCATTTCTTATGAGTGTGAAACCGGGGAGATAATAAGAGATCGAAGGAAGACAGGGTCGAAGCCAGGATTCGGAGACTAAAATAGCATGGATGTTATCATGTTCAAGAGACGCCAACATTTCAGGATAGGAAGCCGGAATGCTCTGCGCGTTAATATGAATGACGTTGAAATTTTTAGGCACACCGGTAAAGGTGTTCTCCAGAAAGGTAGATATTGGTTCAATACTAATGCAACTTACATTGCTGCTCGTTGAACCAGATGAGGCTGAAAAATATTCGTCTTCACTACTACCGTCATCGTCGCTAAAAATATTTATCATGATACTATAAACAATATACCTATTTAAAAATAATACAAGTAAGTACTAATAAATATTGTATAAAAAAAAAAAGTAAAAAAATAATAAATAAATAATTTACAATAATAATAATAATAGACAAATAGAAACGTACACGTACAAATAACATATATGTATATATATATTACGCAAAAAAAAAAAAGTTTTAAAACCTTAATTTATCACCTGTCGGGTTTTGCGGGAACGAGATTGCTTCACATTACTTTTTATATATGAAAACATAATTAAAACTTAAACATGAAATTAAAATTAAACTAAACATTAAACATGAAATTGAAATTTAAAAAAAACAAAACAATAATATTGATCATAATTGCTAAATAATGGAACTTTATCATTAGAACGCTAGACACTGGCAAAATGGCGGTGATGTAACGAGACAGAATCCATAAGAAAAAAAAAAACTGAACATGACA
This sequence comes from Ectropis crepuscularia, assembly GCA_963693475.1. NCBI lineage: Eukaryota > Metazoa > Arthropoda > Insecta > Lepidoptera > Geometridae > Ectropis > Ectropis crepuscularia. The sequence continues at coordinate 7,667,337 of OY856338.1, forward strand.
GTTGTCATTGTCAATGCCCGGATCAAAACATTCAAAACAAATTACAAAAATACGTAGGTAGTGAAAGAATTATTATAAAAATGATTCGAATTCGAAATCATACAATTATGAAGTTGAACCAGTGTGCACGTAGGTGCAAATACGACAATTTAACAATACCATGGAAGAAGTGAGGCAAAACCGTAAAAGTATAATAAAGATAATACATGCACATTGCACAAACCGTATCACTCAATATGCAAGTAATTTTGAAGCACTATAATACCGAAATACAAGATCGCTACTTTTGTGGGCCTCTTCGTGCGGCTTTTGACACCTTCTTCACTGCCTCTACCTCGGGTTTCTTTAGCTGGAGCGGAGCCGGCGCCACAAGTTTTTCAAGATCCGATTGATTAGTGATGAAATTGCGCTTACCATCCGATCCAAGCACGACCATGACGCCATCCTTCGTCCAGCACTTTCCGATAACGAAGCGCTTGCGGGCCAACATAAATGTTTCATGGCGGGGCCTCGTCAAAAACTCAGAGACTGTTACCCCCGAATCTTTGAGGGCAGTTTTCGCATACCATATACGTTGACGCACAGTCAGGTCACGAACCTTAAGGAGAATGGGCCTGGTTTTTCCCGGGACAGGAGACCGACCCATGCGATGGCATCTATTTACATTGGCAGCAGTGAAATTGGGAATCTTTAGCCGGTCTGAAATCACTTTCACAACTGTGGCTACTGTGTCCTCACCCCTGGCCTCTGGGATCCCGTGGAAGAGCAAAATCTTGCACCTTGCACGCATCTCCTGCTTGTCCGCTTCACATGCAAGAAGCGAAACCTGGTCCTGCAAGGACTTCAGTGCCTGCAAGATGAAGAACCGGAAAGATGAGAACTCTTCAGCCAGAGATGATGCCGGTTTGGAAGCTGAAGGCGAAGACTGTAGTTGTCCCTGGAAAGCATCCATACGCTGCACAAACAAGGCCTGCAGCTTCTCCTGGGACTCCAAAATAGCCTCCATTTTGTGATAGTTTGAAGTGTAGATGTGGCTTGTGTTTAGTGTTTCTAAAAAACTATTGTAGATGTGCACTCGAAGGATAAAAACACACCCCGACAGGTATTTGAACTCTGTTTATCAGTTAAACATTAAGTACTGTTTGAAATAATGTAAATTTCCAATTTTAATATTAAATTTTAATAAGAGCAATTATAAATGTTGTATTATTGAAGACTACCCACGTCAGAAAATGTTCCGTAATGTTACCGATGTCGAAGATTACGTTTAATTGTTATTATTTAATTTTATTGTACTCAAGTTAATTTTGTTTACTCAAGTCAATTGTTATTATTGATAGTAAAGAAAGAAAATGAATTGTATTAAAAATGTTGAAAATTAACATAATTAGTAGAAATAATACACTTGAAATGTACCTATCTATTAATCCGTAATAAAGGCTATTTGTATTTGTAATATGGCGGATTCAGGACGCCATATTGTCCAAATAAAAAAAATGGAAAATCACCAAAATATGTCAAGAGAGCTGTCGTTGAATAGGTATTTAAAAATAATGTTTAGCTTTCTCTCAATGTTTTTCGATTTGACTGACCGTTTAGGATGTATATCAATTTAAAGTTGAGTAACAACAATTCTCACATTTATAGGTTTATGTAGGATTTTCTACTGCATGTAATTCATATTTATAGTTTTGTGTTAGTATAGGTTTTCGATTGACGGTGAGTACCTACTAAATCGTTTGAAGTTGGAGATGGGCGACCGAGGCGGAGCAATCCGAGAGCGGTTCCGTGTTCCCACTATCAGCGGCAGAGTTGAAACCCCATAGAGGTTTATTAGTAGATAGGGGCACCATATCCATACATGATATAGAGTGCAACATAACTTGGCTGTGTCTCCCGGCCGGGGCAGTAGGGTATGCGTAAATACATTTCCTGCACGTACAAAAAAAAGGTAGTCCAATATACCTACTAGCATAGATCGTAGAACGCAAGATGGGCCCCATCCCAAACTTTACGGCGCACGCAATCATGTCAACGTTGGGAAGAGTGAGCTCACTCTTTCCGTTCTAGTCGGTTGTAGGACGCGGTGGACGCCGGACGTTTTTACCTATCATTATTCGGTGTCAACTTGTTCTACTAAATATAGACCCAGGTTACATAGGACTCAGATCCGACTCGGAGCACCCCGAATCCACCTAGTCTTGTCGCTACTACCTCTAGACTAGAGTGTTTATAATAGAGCTTCTGGCGGGAGCCCACCCGGAATCAAAAAGTACATACTTCTTAGGTGTGCCGTCTGCTTTCCTCAATGTGTGCCTTTAAACATTATCCACTTGTTAATGTTAGTCCCGTAGCTATTTGCGTTTTACAATTTTGGCGGGAAAACGGGTGTCAGGTTACCTAAATGTGTTTTGCCGCCGTACTTGTAGGGCACAGACTAGGTAGAGAGTTGTAGGGCGCTTAGTGCCATAAAACGAAAAAATGACAATTTTCGACGCCGCTCACTGAAATTAAGAAACTAAAATCTAAGACAAAAAAAATATTGACGTGTGGGTACAATCAAGAAGAAACACAATGTAAAGGTTAAATGTAAATAATGTATACATTATAACGTAATGTATACATTATAACGTAATGTACACATTACATACATGTTCCAAATTTTAGCCATATTTGTTTAGCCGTTCCGATGTTACAGTAAATACTTATTCCCTAAGAATCTGTGCGTTTGTTTCGAAAATGAAGCCTATGTGTTTTTCTAGACTGTAATCTAAACATGTTCCAAAATTCTGCCAAATCCGTTTGTTTATCCCTTCCGACGTAACAGTTAATACTTATATTCCCCTTGTGTTTTCAATTTCAATGTTTTAAATTTCAACCAAGTCTGTTTTTGGAACAGCTGTTCCGACATTACAGTTTATTCTTATTCCCTGAGGAACTGCGCATTTTTTCGGGATAGAATGTAGCCTAAGTGTTCTTCTAGACTGTAATATGTATACATGTTCCAAATTTCAACCAAATCTGTTAAGCCCTTCCGCCGTTACACTTAATACTCATTCCCTGAAGATCTGTCCATTTTTTCGGGATAAAATGTAGCCTATGTGTTCTTCTAGACTGTAATCTATACATTTTCCAAATTTCAAGCTGATCCGTTCAGGCGTTACGACGTGATTGAGCAACAAACATCCAAATATCCAAACATCCATACATTGACATTTATAATAATAGTAGGATAGGATTTACACTTGACCGCCTTCTTACTAGACGTAAAGCGACGATGCGGTCGACGATGGACCGTGCTTACGTAGAAGAAACCGATTCACTCTCGAGCCTTTATGTTATCAAGATTTGAACTATCGGGAAAACCAAGCAAAAACATTTTATAATGAGTACGAAATTGTTATGTACGATAAATATATCGTACTTTAAGTAAAAAAGATTAGTAATATAAGACTCAATTTTGGAAAATAAAATAGTCCTAGAATTAGCAAGAAAATGTTCCCTACTCTCCCCTATTTCCTTTTCTTCTCCAATCCAAGATTCATGTAACAAAAAAAGAAAACGATTGACAAAGGTCACGGACCCCGGAGTCTGTGGCGCTGTAAAATTTAAATAAAAAAAAATAAAAAAAAGACTCAATTTTGTTAGCAGCACCTGTTGTAATCCAACAGCTGCTGCTAATTGCTTCTCATTTGTCAGATACTTAACCATGAAGAGTCAACACCGTAAGGTGTACTCCTCAGCCAAAAAATACTAAGTGGAATGTTGTAACTTGACATTTACTATGGATGTAAAGAGAAACATGGTTGAAAACCTGTGTGGTGAATGAAGAAAATTCCATCCACCACGTTTTAACATTGTACAGCGCCATCTAGAAATGTAGGTTGAGGTTATAACATCTAAAGAAATTTAATCTCAACAACACGTTAAATTCAAGCACTCCGTCTGAAATGGATTATTTAATGTATCGTTTGTCAAAATAAACAAATTAAGCTAAATTAATAATAAAGTTTAACTAATTTAGTAGTGCTAGGACTCTTGGTAGAGTCCGCCTGGGGTAGTACCACACTATTGCCAGTTATTCTACCGCCAAGCAGTAATGTGTAAAATAACAAAAAAAAAATGTGACAAGCAGCACAGCCGTGAAATTTCCATTTCCAAATATGTACATCCGATACCACCTAGTTTTTCAGGAGCTCAACTAGTATCAATATTTATTTATCGAGTGTATTATCAAATACAAACCTGGCTAGGAAGAGAAATTAACCCAGAACCTGTGAAGTGGGGTTGGAAGAAGGAATAATAATTATGCTATACCCATCGATATAAACCATTGGAACTTCCCGAACTTCAGGCGCACGGAATTATGTAATCGTTGGAAAGAGTGAGCTCACTCTTTCCGTTCTATTACTATTTGTTGTCAATAACCAAAATAAGTAGGACTTAGAACCATAGTATTCCCCACCGCCACCGCTAGCTATTCTAGGGGTCAAGTAGATTGGAGATGTGTAAAAACCACTTACACTATACACACAGACCCATTTTATGACCAATTTGAAGGTGCTCAGGGTACGTCCACTGGTTTATATCGACGACTATAGATAATAACAGCTTTATTACCATAAGCATCCGATGATCTACTGAAGATATTCTTTCGTAATTGTATAAAAGTTTGTGGTGGTTGTAAAAAAAAATGATGAAAATGTTCAAAATGTGGACATTACCGTGCACGTGCAGATTTAAATGTCGATTAAAATACATAGAGGTATAGTATAGGGATAGGTACATACGCCCACTCGACGTTTTGTCAGCGAGTGTTAATTATATATTATATAGAAACTGAAGATTTTGACAATGCGTGACAAACGCGTGCGTCTTTAAGTAAACATTAGTGCTCAAGGCACACACGCGATCCACGTCACACTAAACAAAGTAAAAAAAACTTAATCAAGGTCTGTCCATGCCGATTTCGACTCTCCTCCATTTATTTATTGCTTCTATCACTGCCGTGATCAATGATTTAAAAACCAAGAATTTCACGTCAGCGTTCAAAAACGGTCACTCAAAGTGAGAAAGGCTCGCTTCACGACCGTCGTTGTATGACTTAGCGCTTCACCGACCGTGTTGTATACTCCTTTAAAATGGTGTTTTGCATCATAGTATCGTGATGTTGTATGTTATTTTCAGTATTTGCATCATTATTTTGTCAATTTATAGTAATGTTTTCTTTGTTCTACTTCAAATACAATAATACATAACGTGTCAAATAGGGATAGCAATCCGGAATAATCTGGTAATCCGGTAGATCCAGCATAATTAAGCCATTACCAATATATTATGTAATCCCGTGACCAAAATAAAGGCTGCTACAAGTTTGACGTCAATGTCGGTATCAGGCATCGTAGATCACGAACGGATGGAACGGTTTGATTTTTTTGTTGAAAGTTCGAGAGAGGTATTTATACTGACACTTCGATTTGAGTACTTTACTAATAGTCCAGTAACTTTGTCGCCTGAATGTATGGAGTAGGATGCGTTAAATCCGGTAGATCTGGTTTTTTGCAGACTTGTTTATGATGTTTGCCTAATGATTGTCCCAATTTTGTCACCTCGAGTGACGAACGCAACTTTGTCAAAAATAAAAAAAACCGCAAAAAAATCGTTTATTTTTCAAATTTTGGCGATTATAACCCTAAACGACTAGTTTTTGTAAAAAAATTCTTATAGCGTTTATAAATTAGACTAAATTTGCTACAATATGATACTAGATATGTCTCTGTACACCCAATAGTTTCTGAGAATAAGTCTTTCAAAGTTTATAATTTTTTTCGTACTTCGCAATTTTTAGCAATATTTTAACTCATACTTGACCACTTTGTGGCACAGTTACGGCGGTTTTTAACCCCCGACCAAAAAAAGAGGTGTTATAAATTTGACGTCGAAGTCTGTCTGTCTATCAGACAGACACGCATACAGGTCTGTCTCTATGTGTATCTGTCTCTGTGTGTATCTGTCTATGGCACCGTAGAGCTCAAACGGATGGGCCGATTTCGATGCGGTTTTTTTATTTGAAGATAAATTTTTGTGTTGATGTTTTAAGCTATTTTTGGTTAATATCGATTCAAGATGGCTGCCTCCACCAAATGGCAGACCAAATATTTCATCACAGTCTACCTCAATATGGGTGTCAAATTAAAGGGCTTGACTAGTAAACCAGGGTAGAAACCTTTAAAGATAATAACAAGTGAAAAAAAATAGTAGTAGGATAAAACCCATTGGAAAAGGAGGGGAATATTATTAAAATGAAAGGAAAAATAATTTACGGGCGATCTGAGGTCAGGAAGGGGATGGGGGGGGGGGGGTTTAAGCGTAAAAACGGTTTATCTCGATTTCCGGCAAAACTACAAATCCTATGGAAATAAGTTGTACGGCAAAGTTGTAGGGTTTAAAAAGATCTACAGGTTTTGTATTGATTTGGTCAAAACTTGCCTTTTTATATCTTAAATACACTGTATTTTTTTTAATTGAAAATAATATTTTTTTCTACCTTAAATTAACTTAATATTGAAAAAGTACCCTAATTTTAATTCGAAAAATCTCCCGTCAAAATATCAGCTTTTTCAATAAAGTTGGTAAGCTTTTTGTTCTTTACTTTTTTATGATAATGTAAAAAAAGTTATACATTACCATGGCAAATGTTCTCAGAAAACGCTTTGAAAAAAATACCACATAAGTTTCCCACCACATTCTAACCACATTCAGTACCCATATAGCAATCAAGAAAAAACAAAAAAACTGCATTCCATAGCGTACATTTTGTTTGAAAATGTTTAGTTTCGAAACCAATTTTTTTTGTTATGTTACAATATTTCTATATTATTACACTGTTTACAATTAATTTATAACAGACAATCGCTATGTTTTTCTAAAACTTATGATATAGAATCTCATAAACCGCTTAGCATCCGAATGACACTATGCTCAAGTATGCTTAAACTTGTTAGTTTATATTGGAAGCCCAGTATATGAAAAACTAACTTCAATCTAAATGCGTTTTATACCAAAATAAAAAAATCGAACTCATGTGGTATTTTTTTCAAAGCGTTTTCTGAGAACATTTGCCATGGTAATGTATAACTTTTTTTACATTATCATAAAAACGAGATTTTAAAGAACAAAAAGCTTACCAACTTTATTGAAAAAGCTGATATTTTGACTGGAGATTTTTCGAATTAAAATTAGGGTACTTTTTCAATATTAAGTTAATTTAAGGTAGAAAAAAATATTATTTTCAATAAAAAAAAATACAGTGTATTTAAGATATTAAAAGGCAAGTTTTGACCAAATTTTTAGATTAATTTTTGTGTGTTTACATGAGAAAAAAATTAAAAACCAAAAGCTCACTTATTTGAATTTTTCTTATAAACTTTGCGGTTATGTGAAAAAAGTGTCAATACAAAACCTGTAGATCTTTTTAAACCCTACAACTTTGCCGTACAATTTATTTCCATAGGATTTGTAGTTTTGCCGGAAATCGAGATAAACCGTTTTTACGCCTAAAACGGACCCCCCCCCCCCCATCCCCTTCCCGACCTCAGATCGACCGTAAATTATTTTTCCTTTCATTTTAATAATATTCCCCTCCTTTTCCAATGGGTTTCATCCTACTACTATTTTTTTTGGTTTTAAAAATTATCGACCCCGGTCTATAGTAGAGTACTATACAGTATAACAAATTTCAAATCACAAAATGGCGAACTACATAATTTTTTTTTCACTAATGCCTTAATATGGGTATCAAATGAAAGGGCTTGACTAGTAAACTACTATGTACTATGACAAATTTCAAATCCATGATGGCCATCATGGATTGAACCACAAAATGACGAAATACGTTTCTTTTTTCACAACTACCTCGAAATGGTATAAATATCATCATCATCATCAGCCGTAAGACGTCCACTGCTGGACATAGGCCTCCCCCTAGATTTCCACAACGAACGGTCCTGCGCAACCTGCAACCAGCGGTTTCCAGCGACCTTCGTGAGGTCATCTGTCCATCTAGTGGGAGGCCGTCCAACACTGCGTCTTCCGGTTCGTGGTCGCCACTCGAGAACCTTTCTTCCCCATCGGTTGTCAGTTCTGCGAGCGATGTGGCCTGCCCATTGCCACTTCAGCTTAGCTACTCTTCGAGCTACGTCGGCTACTTTCGTTCTTTTGCGAATATCCTCATTACGGATTCTGTCGCGCAAAGAGACTCCGAGCATAGCTTGCTCCATAGCTCGCTGTGTGACTTTGAGCTTTGTTATGAGGCCCACAGTTAAGGACCACGTCTCAGTTCCATAAGTCATCACTGGCAACACGCACTGATTGAAGACTTTCGTCTTCAAGCATTGGGGTATTTTGGACTCCAAGATGTGCCGTAGTTTCCCGAACGCTGCCCATCCGAGTTGGATCCTTCGCTGGACCTCTTTGTCGAAGTTGGATCTACCCAATTGGATCTTTTGACGCAGGTAGACGTATTCGTCAACAACTTAGATGTTTAGATATATGTTCAATATTTGTAAGCTAGTTTATTTAAGTTTTTAAGATCGAAATAAACAGAAAGTAGGCCGAGGCTCTCTTTAGGCCAAAAAGAAAAATAGCTCCCTAAGTGCGAGAGGGACGTACAGAGCGGGATGGCAATGTTTTAAAGCCGCGCTGCCATTGGTCCGCCAATCAGAGCCTCGGTTTATTTGCTGAAAAATTTGCATGTAGTACCCAGCAATAAATCGAACCGTCAACATCTCAAATAGTCTTTGTCCTCCAACCCAGCCTTCAATCAAGTACGTGTCTCCGCCTAGTCCGAAGCCCCAGGGCTTCGCGCCGCACTAGAACTTCGGGGTCACGTACAGGTATTTTGGACTCAAAGATGTGCCGAAGTTTCCCGAACGCTGCCCATCCGAGTTGGATTCTTCGCTGGACCTCTTTGTCGAAGTTGGATCTACCTAATTGGATCTTTTGACCCAGGTAGACGTATTCGTCAACAACTTCGAGTGTGGTATTCCCAACAATAACCGGTACAGGTGAGACATGAACATTTGACATGACCTTCGTCTTGTCCATATTCATCCTCAAACCTACCTGTTGGGATACTCTACTGAGGTCCCTGAGCATAGCACCGAGGTCCACCATCGACTCCGCCACAATGACTATATCGTCGGCAAACCGAAGGTGAGTGATGCATTCGCCGTTGATATTAATGCCATGTCCGTTCCAGTCCAGTAGCTTGAAAACATCTTCCAGCGCGGCAGTGAACAGTTTCGGAGATATAACATCTCCCTGTCTCACGCCTTTCTGTAGCCGGATATGTTTTGTGCACTGGTCCTGTAATCGGACAGACATTGTGGCTTTGTTGTAAATACACCTCAACACTTCGATATAGCGATAGTCCATGCGGCATCGCTGGAGAGACTGAAGCACTGCCCAGGTCTCGATGGAATCGAAGGCTTTCTCATAGTCCACATACGCTATACATAGTGGCCGATTATACTCCTCGGTTTTCTGTATAATCTGCCGAAGCGTATGGATGTGGTCTACGGTACTATAGCCTTTTCGGAAACCGGCTTGTTCGGGTGGCTGGAACTCGTCAAACCTGCGTGCGAGACGATTCGTGATTACCCTCGAAAACAACTTATAAACGTGGCTCAGAAGTGAGATGGGTCTGTAGTTCTTCAACAAGGTTTTTTGAAGAAGAGCACCACCACACTTCTGCTCCACGCTTCTGGCGTATTACCGTCAAGTATGACGGAGTCGAACAGCTTCTGGAGGACTTTAAGTACCGGTTTTCCATCCGCTCTCAGAAGCTCAGTCGTAATTCCGTCGTCGCAAAGTGCCTTGTTGTTCTTAAGTTGTTTGAGGGCCATCCTAATCTCATACAGGCTGACTTCCGGGATGTCTTCGGTAAAGTGTCGGGTCAGCTTGGCTCTTGGGTCTTTTGCCATGCTAACGACAGGTCGTGTTTGCGTAGAGGTGTATAACTGTTCATAGAACCTCTCAATCTCCTCCAAAATCTCGGCCCTCGACGAGACGACGTTACCACTGTCGGTCTTCAGTTTGGTCAATTGACTTTGCCCAAGAGACAGATTTCTTGCGAACACTTTCGAGCCTTTATTCCGCTTGATCGCTTCTTCAATACACGAAGTATTGAAGCAGCGTATGTCGCGTCGCACACAAGTAGAAATCTGTCTATAGAGCCGTCTGTATACCGTCATGTCGACTGAAGACTGCAATCGCATATCTCGCCTAACCGCCTTGAGATTCAGAGTATGATCGGAGAGCTTTTGGGTTCTATTCTGGCGTCGGCTCTTATAAAATTTCCTGGCAACTGCTTGAACAGTTTCCACCAGCCTGTCGTTTATTTCATCCGCCGTTACGCATTCATCTAAGGCTTCGAAGCGATTTTGAAGTTCGAGTTGAAAGTTATCGGGATCTTCGATTTGAGCATAATTTGGTCGGAGCGTGGACTTCATTAGACGTGATCTTTCGAACTTAATGTTTAGATTCAGCGTGCCTCTTACAATACGGTGATCGCTGCCGGTTTTAACCCTACTGATCACAGAGACATCGCTGAATATTTGCCGTTTAGTCGTCATAATGAAGTCGATCTCATTTTTTGTGGAACCATCTGGGCTAATCCAGGTCCATTTTCGTTGTGGTTGTTTCTTGAAAAAGGAGTTCATCATAAAGAGGCTCTCCTTTTCCAAGAAATCAGCTAGACGTTGCCCTCTTGGGTTCCGCTGCCCATATCCGAATTGTCCCACTCTCAACTCATCACCGCTACGTTTGCCTAGTTTCGCGTTGAAGTCTCCCATCACAACTGTGAAATGTGTTGGCGAGACATGTATGGCTTTGGAGATGTCCTCATACATGGTCTCAACCTCTTCGTCGGGATGTGTCGAGGTCGGTGCGTATACCTGTATGACCTTCAATTAATACCGGTCGGTTATTTTAAGTACAAGGTATACAACCCTACTCGACACACTCTCGATCATTAACACGTTGTTGACGAGAGACTTGCGGATGATAAACCCGACACCACCTTGGGATTGTTGATCTCCCTCCCGGTAGTAGAACAAGTTGCCGGATTTTAGGGTTATTCTGTCCTTGCCCTGTCTACGGACTTCGGTTAACCCTATGATATCCCAGCGCAACTTGTCCACTTCTTCTTCCAGCTCCACAATCTTTTCGTCAGCCCTCAGCGTCCGAGCGTTGTACGTTGCCAGGTCGAGTCGTTGGGTTTGGTGGCGGGGCGTCTGCCGGGGATTCTTAGCACCCCATGCTCCGCCGGAACCAAGGCTGCCACCAACGCCTGGAATTATGGAGCCGCCGGGGACTAGGGGCCGTTTATATGTTGTGACCATCATATGGGGGGAGGGGGTGTTTGCCATAGTCACCACGCTTGGCAGGCGGGTTGGTGACCGCGGAGCCAGTCCTTTGCACCGATGACGCCGCTGCCCGTCACCGGTCAGGTCAATTTAGGACTGGCTTTTTAAATGGATATACCGCCATTGGTTCGGTCGTCAGAGCCTCGTTAGTTGGCAGCAGGGTGTACCGCGCACAGGAGAGGTTGACATTTGGAGAAACTAGATGTTAAGCGCTTCCCCCTTACACCCCTTATATATATAAATATATATTTATGGTATAAATATGGTTTAAATATTTTTTTTTCAAAGTGTATAGTAGTCTACTTGTCAAGCTCTTTCATTTGACACCCATATTGAGGTAGATTGTGATGAAACATTTGGTCTGCCATTTGGTGGAGGCGGCCATCTTGAATCGATATTAACCGAAAATAGCTCAAAACATCAACACAAAAATGTATCTTCAAATAAAAAAACCGCATCGAAATCGGCCCATCCGTTTGAGCTCTACGGTGCCATAGACAGATACACACAGAGACAGATACACATAGAGACAGACCTGTATGCGTGTCTGTCTGATAGACAGACAGACTTCGACGTCAAATTTATAACACCTCTTTTTTTGGTCGGGGGTTAAAAACCGCCGTAACTGTGCCACAAAGTGGTCAAGTATGCGTAAAAATATTGCTAAAAATTGCGAAGTACGAAAAAAAATTGGTTGCCTGTAAAGTCGGTATACGGGCGAAAGTTTTACGTGACAACGACTTTGAGTGGTAAAATAATTTTAATGTGAATATTCATTCGTAGTCTGTCACATTATCACTACACAATCGTTTTACAATTAACTGGCAACGTGTAAACCTGTATGCAGGCGCCTAAGCGAATCGGCGACTCGGGCATGGTTAGCCCGCCTAAGAGCGAGAGAGACAGACATAAAAAGTGAAAGGCACGCGTCCCTCTCACTCGCTCTCATTGTGAGCGCATAACGTGAGCGGAGCGTAACGCAGTTTCTTGAAGTGTCACCCGGCAAACCAATTTATAAGACGTTGTCACGTCAAAATTATAAACTTTGAAAGACTTATTCTCAGAAACTATTGAGTGTACAGAGATAATTCTAGTATCATATTGTAGCAAATTTAGTCTACTTTATAAACGCCAGAAGAAAGTTTTTACAAAAACTAGTCGTTTAGGGTTATAATCGCCAAAATTAGAAAAATAAACGATTTTTTCGCGGTTTTTTCGATTTTTTACAAAGTTGCATTCGTCGCTCGAGGTCACAAAGTTGGGACAATCATTAGGCCAACATCATTAACAAGTCTGCAAAAAATCAGATCTACCGGATTTAACGCATACGGTACTGTACTATAACTGATGATTTTTGTTTTTCAAAATGACCTCATTTTGAAAAACAAAAATCATCCTGATTCGACGGGATCTATAGGAATTTAGTCGGATACGACCCATCAGATTATTTTAGTAAACTTACTTTTACCCACGGCGGAACGGAGAATATGTTTTAAATTACGTTTTGGGTGAGAGAATGTTTGTGTAAATCCATGTTGCCATATTTCGCGGTGACCAGCGCTCTGCGCACCATATAGTATAATATTCTAGATATAGAGAGACATGTCGATACCAGAGGGATGGTTGAAGAGGGGTGGTGGCTGCAAATCAAACCAACCCTCTATAGCCTATCCCTATAGCCTTAGAGAACATTTTTGTATAATTTAATCGGATAGTTTCAATATTGTGAGTGTGTGTTGTGCGTGTTATCTAGATACACGGCAGTGTGGCCAGCCAAGTTCATTCAAGTAAACTGGCGAGCCGCACCATGTGTAATATTACACGAACAATTTGGAGCTACTTTTGTCCTTGTCATGACTTAAAAACGATTGCACATTAACTTGTGAAATTGCTCACACATTGAGACTTGCAGGGTATAACAATATGTGCTCCAAATTTCATAAACTTACCTCAAATAGTTATTTCGATTTTAACGTCGAAACTGATAAACGGTGAAAACGTCCGGCGTTCACCACTTCCTGCAACTGACTATAACGGAAAGAGTGAGATCACTCTTCCCAACGATAACATAATTCCGTACGTCTGAAGTTCGGGAAGTTCCAATGGTATAAGATATCGATGTCTTAGCACTTCACCGGCCGTGTTGTATCCTCCTTTAAGAGGGTTATAGGCGATTCGTCCTAAAGTTAATTCGTCCCGAAAAAAAGTGTGTGTAAATTCGTCACTATTCTATTTTTTAGATAAATCCTCGTTTGAGAATTGTAAACTCGTCATAATGTATTTTTATGTATAGACGGCAGAAAAATCAAAGAATAAAAAATATGTAGTATATTAAATAATTAATTTTTTTTTTTTAAGCTTAAAACTAAGAAGCACACAAAGAAATATAAATAGAAAACATAATATACAACATATAGGTACAGTAATCAAATCAAATCAATACAACATAAACAAAAAAAAATCAAATCTATACAACATGAACAAAATCATCACATTTTGTTTTTTACTTGAATAGGTTTACACTAGACCGCCTCGCCTGATGTTAAGCGACGATGCGGTCTTCGATGAAGCTTACCTAGAAGAAACCGATTCAACTCGATTTCAACACACCAAGATTATAACGATTTGGCTACTTTTAGCAGACTTTTTAAGTTATTGTAAATTCATCACAACCTCTCATTTCACATCATTTTTAACACGATTTTATCAACTTGGTATATATGAATCTATGAATCAATTTATCTATTAAACGGAATCTTTGAATGTGATTTTCACTAATTTCTAAATAACCCGATTGGTTTGAAACTTTGCATACTTATCAAGGACCGATGAGAATGCAATGATTCGTACAGTTTGTCCCACCAACCATTCATCTCGATTACCTCAACACGATCACCTTACCACGATCATCAGGATTAAGAACTTTGTTTACATTTAATTTTATGCTGACATATGCAGTCAGTGACTACGTTTCGTTACTACGTAATCGATCAATTTTAAACACGCTTCCGACTAAAAAGTGTTCTTGCTTTTTAGTTGGATCTTTTGTATAAGCGTGTTTTTTTAGTTTATTAATTTATTGCATAAAGTAGGGTTACCAAGTCATGTTTATGATATTAAGCGTCCAAAACGTTATTTTACAAGTTGCGACGATGTTATAATTCGATAAAAATTTAAACATAATTTTTTGAACAGGTCATGAAGTCATAAAAGTATATAAAATTAAATGTAAACAAAGTTCTTAATCCTGATGATCGTGGTAAGGTGATCGTGTTTACAGTTACAGTTTGCTGTTACATGTTCTTCTCATCTCGTCAATTGACGAGATGAGAAGAACATGTAACTGCAAACTGATTCTGCAAAGAGAGCTACCACTACAAAAAAAGTACCAAGTCTACAAACATTCGTTTTGGAAGGCATATTTTCTAGCTGTTGTTGACTTTATAACCGACTTCGAAAAAAGGAGATAGGTTTCCCTAGTGTTTAAAATGTAGGTAACTTTCGCTTTAAACAAACCCTGGCCAAGAAAGGTCACTGTACATTTGAATGACATCGAGGAGAGTAGACTCTCACTCTCTACTACAGTACGGTGCAGAAATCTGGGGGCAGTGCTCGGAGTGGAAGAGAGTGTTCCGTCAGTAGAAACGTGAAATCAGGGAAGCTCACATATGCCATGAGTCACACCGTGTACGATAATGTACCGGACTCTATTAAATCGGCCCCCAGCTTGTTAAGCTTCAGACATCGCCTTCAGCGCTGGCTTGTCGAGCACTCATTTTATGATGTGAAAGAATTCCTTGAGTTACAACTGTAACTATATATTTGTATATTGTATTGTGAATTATATAAACTTATTATGTTATTATTATTTAGGAAGTTCATAAGCTTTAATTATTAATGTAGTAATGTTGTTTATGACATGTTTATGCAATAATTAATAATCAATTTGACGTGTAAATCGGTTTTACCAATAAATATGAATATGAATATTTCTTATCATAATTTAAAATTTTTATTTCATTTCGAGTACTTACCTAGCACAATAAACATTACTTGCTAACCCTACTTTATGCAAAAATGACATAAAACAAGAATCTGTGACGAATTTACAACAACTTTATTCACCTCTGACGTTTTTCATTTGTTTTTTTATAACATGTGACGAGTTTACTTTGAATGTATGGAGATTATAAATAGTGACGAATTAACTTTAGGACGAATCGCCTATAACTCCTTTAAGATGGTGTTTTGCATCATAGTAT
This sequence comes from Ectropis crepuscularia, assembly GCA_963693475.1. Lineage (NCBI taxonomy): Eukaryota > Metazoa > Arthropoda > Insecta > Lepidoptera > Geometridae > Ectropis > Ectropis crepuscularia. The sequence continues at coordinate 7,683,025 of OY856338.1, forward strand.
CGGGCATAAACATGAATATAAAACAAAAGAGTGACGATGTATGATATTTTCTGTAAATGCATTTTTTTTTTTGTCAATTTAATAATAATGTTTTCTTTGTTCTACTTTAAATCCAATAACACATAACGTCTCAGGTAGGGATAGCAATGCGGAAAACTAATCTGGTAATCGGGGGGTCTACCGCCTAACGAAAAACGCTTTGACGCTTTGATGCTTTGGCATTGCCGTCTCTTTCATTTCAAGCGAGAAGAAAAGAGACAGCAACGTCAAAGCGTCAAAGCTTCAAAGCGTTTTTCGTTAGGCGGTAGAGGCCCCGGTAGATCCGGCATTATTACGCCGCGCCGGTGCTAATACATCTAATTCCGTGACCAAGATAAAGGATGTTATAATTTTACGTCGATGTCGGTCTGTGGCTTCGTAGCTCACAAACGGATCAACCGGTTTGATTTGGTTTTATTAGGTTTATATACTGTACACTTTGACTTGAGTACTTTACTAACAGGTCATTTTGAAAAACGAATATCATCCTGATCCGATAAACTCGGCGGGATCGATAGGACTTTAGTCGGATACGACCAAGCTGAAAATTACGCTGGATTATAATCACTAATATATGAATATATCACTGGATTACAGTGCGACAACGAGTCTAAATTATCAAAACTATTTTACATTGTCAATTTTGACAAGTTGGACCAAGGACTCTGTGTTTGTGTTCTTTGTTTGGGACGCCGGCAAATTTTTTTTTTTTTGTTAGCATAGATTGACGAGACGAGCAGGTCATGTGCCTGACGGTAAGCAACATGCCTGCCACATAACAGCACAGTAACACGCAGCTATTGGAACATGATAGTCCAAATCATTACCTAGCACTGCACTGCGCTCGTCACCCAGAGATCTAAGATATTATGTCTCTAAGCCCTGTAATTTCTCTGGAATCATTGTCCTTCAAACCGGAACACAATAATGTTTGCACATTACTGCTTGGCGGTAGAATATTTGGCAAAGGTGTGGTACTTCCCCAGGCGGACTCTGCTAAGAGTCCTACCACTACTAAAAAATTGCGGTAGCATTACCGAAATTGCGGTAGCATTACCGAATGGAAGCCATGACGAAAAAATAAGAACTTTGTTTGAGACGTGTGATCCATTGTTTTCAAGTCAATTGCCGCAATACTATGTTTGATTTGTTCTGTATTTAGAAGTAGAGCGCCATCTAGCAGAATACGTTAGAAAAAGTTTGAAATGGTTTGAGGTAAATATGACATGGTCCGGTTTCCAAATGTTTTCTGGACCCCTAAAACGAATCTGAGCAAGTACCAGAGATCATGGTTAGATGGCAACACTAAACAGCAATTTTGTTTTCTTACATTTTACCCATTATCTATCAGATTATTTTAATAAACTTACTTTAACCCACGGCGGAACAGATACGGTGTTATGTAAGTTTAAGGTGAGAGAATGTTTGGAATGGGTGGCTGCAAATTAAAGCAACCCTATTGTCATAGACTTAGAGAGCATTCTTGTGTAACTTAATCGGATAGTTTCAATATTGCGAATTGCGAATTTTACCTTATCGAGCCTCGTCACGGGTGCTGCTGTTTTGACAATTTTTTTTCTCGTGGATAGGTATCGGGGTGTGTCGTAACAAAACTGCAGTACAATGTAAACTGCAATTACATACATCCTGACTACGAGTGGTTCCGCCAAGCTCAGCTGAATTCTACTGGATAGAAGATAATAACTACAAGATGTGATGTACTAACGGACAGCCGCGGCATCGCCCGACGCTGCGCTGTTTAGATTTTATATAGTAGGTATAGAGTCACGAAAAGATCAAAACAACGTGGCTGATGGTAAGCAACATGCCTGTCCATAATAACACAGTGATACGCTGTTATTGTAAGATGTTTCATCTCTATGCCCAGCCATATCAGCACATTACAAGAAACATTGCCATTCAAACCGGGACACATGACATACACGCATCCAAAAAAAAAACCGGCCGAATAGATAATCTCGTCCCGTAGAAGTCAGTAAAAAATATTCTTGATCTGGTATATACTCGTTCATTTATGTATTTGAATATTTTACATATTCGTTATTTTTTGAATTACGCATAATCAAATTATACCTATTGATTTGATTTTTATCTTGGATTTCAAGCCACCTTCAGAAAAGGTTAGTGCTCAATAATTTCCATATTTTATGAACACCGACCGGGGTTCCCTGTTCTATTGCATTGCATTTCCATGCAACAATGTAGTTGCAGCAGAGTAGTTTCACTTGGACATCAGAAAAAAACGTTCAGTTCCTCCTGGCGAACGGACGTATTATGGTGTTATTAAATATATAAAACTAGGTGTCCACTCAAAAGTGCGAAAGTACTTCAAATCTGAACAATTACTTCTGCTATACAAAGCACAGATTCGGTCTTGTATGGAGTACTGCTCGCATCGTTGGAATGGATCGGCTAAGTATCACAGCTTGAGGCTCTGGAATCGATCGAAAGGCGTGCCAAAAGACTCATATGCAATTATACTCTTGTGCGAAAAAGACTTGAACATCGCCGCAAAATTGCTAGCCTATCGGTTTATTATCGGATACATTTCGGAGAGTGCGCGACTGATCTGCATAACCTAATACCACCTTGCCCCTTTTTCTATCGTTTCATGGTCGATTTTCCTAAGACACGAACAAAGAGGTTTGACTCTACATTTGTGATAAGAACGTCTAGGCTGTGGAATGAGCTACCAGAGTGGATTTTCCCCGATAGTTATAATCTTGGTGTCTTCAAGTCGAGAGTGAATCGGTAAGTCTTCTAGGTAAGCACGCTTCATCGTAGGCCGCATCGTCGCTTAACATCAGGCGAGATGGCGGTCAAGTGTAAACCTATTCAAGTTAAAAAAAATGCAAGCTTTTTATTCTGTGGTCCACCTAGGTACACACTAGACCTAGCCCAGAGGGGTCGTGACCCCCATGACCCCCCCCTGGATCCACGCTTGGCTGCCGGAGGTAGAGGATCACAAGGAAATTGGCGAACTTGCACCCGAAGTAGTTCTTTTAAATTACGTAAATTTTGAAACGTCAATTGCATTTCCATGTTTCAATTGTTGCAGCAGGATAGTTTCATCACGACACAAGCAGTCCTGAAGAGATCTGATGTACGAATCTCAAAGGAAATGTAAATTCAATAGATTTGAATCTAGCGAGGAATGTTTTCCCGATGTATGAGAAACTAAACTTGCATAATTGTATATTTACCAGTATAACAAGACCCAAAGACTCGCTGCGATCCAGCATAATCATAGCTCAATAATTTAAGAGGCCGTCTGTTTACGGTGTCGGTAATGGTCATCCCGGAATTACAACTTGACACTGATGTGACACTGTGTCGTGCACTTTATTTCGAATGTGTGTATATTGCGTGCAACATTGTGTATTGGATATAAATATGTAGGTGTATGGTGGGTGTGTGAGTGTGGAGGTGTATAGTGAATTAGCCCCATAAAGCTTGCCAACTCACTATCTGCTAAAATTTACGTAAGGTTTTAAAATTGCTTTTAATCAAAGATGTCGTAGCAAAAAAAAACAAAATCTTTGCTTTCTTTTAATACGGTTATCTACTTATCGATAAAAGACATTTGCCTATGAAATTGATTCTAGAGCATCTATAGCTCATTCGATTAAATATTCGTAGTATATGGTATCAGCGTCATTGTCTCTTTTGGTGAACCGAATGTTTCGATAATTTTTTCATGCTTGTGTTCAGTCTTTTTCCTGAGATTTACTACGTTCCGTAATGATAATAATCTATTTTTTTTTGTCATTATACATAGCCTGTACATGTATGTAAACAGTTTTTTTAACCATTAACACAAAACTGGCATACATGTAATGCAGAAGTTACATAGTATATTCTCTTAACGTAATAAACAATGTATTTTTGTCATTTTTTTCTCGAAAAACAAAAACCAACTTCAATTTAAAATTCAATTCGGACACTGAACCAAATTTCATAGGAAGCAATCACTATGTAATCGAGGTATATGAAAGAAAATTATAATTCTTTGATCATGTTTCAAAAACCACTGCATCAATTTCAATGGAATATAAATAGGAATTGAGGACCTCCTCCTTTTATGAAGTCAGTTAAAAAGTAGACATGGAACCTATGACTGTAGGTTTTTAAAACGGAACGCTCTCACCACAGAGCCACCTCAGCTTCGATCTGGGTGCTGATTCTGAACGTAATCCAAACTACCTACTCAAATTCGGAATGACAATCCTTGTCCCTGTCATTCTAAACAGATAGAATAAAACCGAGAGATTTGATTCCGTGTCGAGATCAATCCGACTGGGTTCAGAATCGCTACGCTGATCGACATACAGCATTTACCTCGGGATTTCAAAACATGACACGTTTTGTTGTTTTGATATGTTTTGTCGTCATCATCATTCGCGCACTTTTTTTTTTTTTTAATTAAGAGTGACGAAACGAACATGACATATATTATGTCTGATGGTAAGCAATATGCCTGCCACATAACAGCACAGTGACACGCAGCTATTGGAACATGAAGAGCCCAAATCATTACCTAGCACCGCACTGCGCTCGTCACCCAGAGATCTAAGTTGTTATATCTCTAAGCCCTGTAATTTCTCTGGAAACATTACCCTTCAGGCCGGAACACAGTAACGTTTGCACATTACTGCTTGGCGGTAGAATAATTGACAAAGGTGTGGTACTTCCCCAGGCGGACTCTGCTAAGAGTCCTACCACTACGACGTGCACTTACCTTACACACACCTCATTCCGCTTTTTACAGGTACCTATAACAGTTATAGTAACAAGTTACGCACCCAGGTAAGTATGTATGTTAAAAGAAAAACATTATTAATAATTTGCAAAAAACATTATCCTTTATTAAAATATTTCGAATACAATTTCAACATTATCGTTTAATAAAGTTCCGTGAATTAGGTAGGTAAGTGGTTTCATAACATTACATTATTTTCCTTTAACATTTACTTAGCTACATAACGAGCCCATTCTGAAGGCACTATTTGAAACCGTATGATTTTGTTTTGTTGGTAATTTTTTTTATTTATTGTTTAACGTACCTACTTGTTTTATTTCGTTGATTCATATAGGTCTCTGCGATTTAAGACAATTCTACTACAAAGACCGAAACAAGATAGACAAGTTAAAGTATGTACTAAAACATTACTACATTATAAGCTGAAAGTCTAAGTTAAATAAATTACATTATGTATGTTTGGTGGCATTGCTGTAAATAATAATAAGTCTAAACAAAACTTTTGTTTTAAGAATATGTCACAACACTATTACTCGATGGCATGATGGTGGTATGGTTGGAGACCCACCCTACCACCAGGGGTAGGGCTAGTGGTATGGTGGGTGCGTCATGGTGGCAGGTGGGATCCATACGTTTTCTAACGATTAAAAACAATTTACAAATGGGTCCCACCTGCGGCCCAACATTATGTTATATATATATTTAACTTAGAATCTCAGCTTATAATGTAGTAATGTTTTAAAATAAAGTATGTACACTTTATTTTGTCAATTTTATTTCGGTCTATATAGTGTTTTTCATAACTGTTGTTTTTTCCAGTCGTGATTTATTATCTTGTTAATTATTTATTTTTTGTAGAAATATTTACTATCTCCGATTGATAAGTGTATTAGGCAATTATTTTGGAATCTTCTGTTAGAAATACTACACTATGCTGAACTGTTATTGCAAGCATGTTGCTTACCATCGAGCACTCATCTTGCTTAACTAGTCCCTTTATCTATCCTACTAATATTATAAATGTCAATGTATGGATGTTTGGATGTTTGTTGCTCAATCACGTCCTAACGTATGAACGGATCGGGCTGAAATTTGGAACACAGATATATTATAGTCTGGAAGAACACATAGGCTTTTTATCCCGGAAAAACAACGGGAACAACGGGGACGGGAACTTCGCGGGTAACACCGCGGGGCGCTGCTAGTGCAAATATAAAGCTGAAGAGGTTTTTTGTTTGAACTCGCTAATCTCAGAAACGACTGAACGAACGATTTCAAAAATTATTTCATTCGATTTCTTTATTTCATCACACAGGAAACAAAGTTTAGCGAAATGCCAATTCTGCTGCGTAATTCAGCGAGACCCAAGACGAAACAGTTGTGAAACCATAAAAAAAATCACAGAAAAACAAAATTTCCACATCTTTTGAAACAACTAAAGAAAATTCAGCGAGACCCAAGGCGAAACGGTTGTGAAACAATAAAAAAAAACACAGAAAAACAAAATTTCCACATCTTTTGAAACAACTAAAGAAAATATTTTTGTTAAAAAAAAACTTATTAAAGCCATATAAAGCTTGTGATTTCACAAGTTACTTTAAGGGGAGGTGGGCCGTAATTTTGAATTTTTAAAACAGTTTTGGAAGCTATAAAACAGTATTTTAAACTCTGAAAAATATATATGTGTATTAGTTAAGTTAAGTTATCAAATATAATTCGCAGTCAATAAGACGAATGAATGAATTTCACTTGATTGAACAAAATCCCAAGGTTACCCCTTTTCATAAAGTTTTTTTCATTTTTCATTTTATGACAAAACTATTGAATTTTTACACTAAATTGTTGTACTCCACGAAACCCACTAAAAAGTTATAGATGAATTTTCAGAGTTTACTTGATAAAATGTATCAGTTATTTACCATGTTTAAATAACTTCAATAAATACAGCGCACCGTTCGGCAGGCCCGATCAGTCGCGTTTTGGCGCTCGCGGACAACAGACCTGTGTTTGTTTTTGCAATTTTGACAACCGATACATCTTTGATATTACGAATATAGCCACAGTATAACAATATCAGTAGGTTTTACTACTGAACAACGCTATGATTTATGATACCGTTTCCATTGGAATTGCAAATAAGCACTAATACTAATTAGTACGCTGTTTTTTTATGTTGTAGACTAATACGGTAGCTTCAAAAAACTGACTTCGATACCGCCTCAGTAATAAATTATCTTACCACCGGATACAATGTAAAATAGATAAATGTCGGTTAAAATGTTCGTCCGTCTAATAAGAGGTTGGGAGAACGGAACAATAACAGGAGAGGAATCCCCTGCGAATGTTCGAAAACGTTTGTATAAATAATACCTAACTTGCACTTATATCTCGAAAACTATCCATTTTAGAGGAAAAGTCAAACAGCCAATTATTGTAGAAAAAAATTTTCACATCTTTTGTTTCCAGCAAACTTTTTTTATCTACAATAACGGTCTCCATAACTGCTGCCCTAAAGTGCATAGTTGCGCAATTTTTGACGAAAAAGATGTATGAAATTGGTAAAGCTGTTCTCAACTTATAGTGTCACCACAAAGAAAAGGTTCATTTTTGTATACCTACGAGTATAGAGTATTATTTCTTGTTGAAAATAGCAACAAAACTCTGATCACTATTATTAAAAAATCTTGAACAAAAAATGAGTTTAAATTACATAGTTCAATGAAGTCAATATTTTAGTGTTATTTCTGCACTGTTAAATGCCTACTTTGACAGAAAAACCTGGCCTTAATAGATTTCTCTTGAAATAGGTACCTGTTGACATTTTCCTTTTTAGGGTTCTGTAAAACAAAACAACGGAACCCCACCAACGGAAATGACGAATCTATAAGATTCGTCATGTCTGTCGTGTCTGTCCGTCCGTATGTCACAGCCACGTTTTGCCGAAACTATAAGAACTATACTGTTGAAACTTGGTAAATGAAATGAAAAAGAAATGAAAATTTATTTTCGTTAACAAACGGTGCTTAACAATTTAATCAATGTCTTAATCAGTAATTTCAGTCCAAATGGAGAAGCATTGTCACCCAAGCTAGGAGTTAACCTGTGTGATGGCGTGACAATACCCTCCGCCGGAAGAGTAGATATTTGTATTATTGTTGCATTTGATAAACACAAAGATGATAAAAGAAAAACAAAAATATAACTATTTTTATAAATAACCAACGCTTAAATATTTCATGTCTATTGACATATAAGTGCAAGTAACGCAATCTGTTTGAGTGCGTACATGTGTGTGTGTGTGTGTGTGTGCATGTGTGTGTGTGTGTATGAGAGAGAGAGAGTGAAAGGCTGTGTATGTGAGTGCGTGTGGAGTGTGTGTGTTTGGATAGTTAAATAGATGTATTCTGCGAACCGCATTAAGAGTTTTACACATAAATATAAAAAAAAACAAAAAAATTTGGGGGTGCCCCATATTTCGAACTGAAACTCAAAAAAATCAAAAAAATTTTTTTTATCAAATCCATGATCATAATCATTTTTATTCATAAAATACTATTACATGTCACAAGATGAATGAAAGAAGATGTACACTTCAATATTAACCATTACACGAAATGTAATTAATCCAATACAAATAATCCCATGTTTTTCACACTTTCAATTACTTAAACAAATAAATTAAAATGTCAGACAATAATCAATAAAATAAGTACAAAACAAAAACCATGTCAATAATTAATTAAAATACAATAAATTAAACGAATACAATAAATTAAAAGAAATGTCAACCAATAAATTAATGATTAAAATAACAATGTCAAAAGTACTATAAGTCATCATCATCATCAACAGCCCACTAAACGTTCCCACTGCTGGGACTCGGGGCCTTCTCTCGCAAGGAGAGAGTTAAGGCCGTAATCCAACACGCTGGCCCAGTGCGGGTTGGCGGATGACACATGACTTCGAAAGATTCTAGGTACATGTCGGTTTCCTCACGATGTTTTCCTTCACCGTTTTAAGTTAGCGGCTATGTTTTAAGTTGTACTATAAGTACACATAGCAAACTAACATAAAGTTAAGTTAATTTCAAATTCATAATTTCCGAGTACTTGTAGAACGCCTGCTCGATAAGCCATTGTTTTACACCGTGCTTGTAAGATCCCCTAGAGGACGCAGTTTTTACTACTTTCGGCAGTCTGTTGTATACCTCTGTCGCCGCCACATGCACAAGTTTGTCAGACTTGGCGAGGCGGTGAAGTACCGCGCACAGCCGGTACGCGTACCGCGGCGTGTCGTGCGCTCGCGTGTCCCCCAGGTTGGAGTACTCATTCGGGTGGTCCTTGGCGTACAGCGCCGCCTGGAGACATACCTCGCTTGCTAGTGTCATAATACCCATGGACCGGAAGTATGGCAAGACAGATGTGTCCTGTGGCACCTGCACAATCGCCCGCACTGCCCGCTTCTGCATTCTGAAGACGGGCTCCCAGTCGACGGCGCGTCCCCAGAGCTCGACACCGTACTTCAGAAGCGAATGCACAGATGCGTAATAGCATTGCCGGACCATGGGTTGCGGTATGATCCCCGCTACACGCCGCAGAGCGAAACAGGCACCGCCCATCCTGGCGCAAACTCCGTCGATGTGGTCTTCCCACGTCAGTGCACTATCCAGCTGAAAGCCCAAGAATCGAGTCGACTCGGCTTGATTTATATTCACATCATTGATTCCGACAGAAAGGGGTCTATATTTGCGGCTGGACAGGTTGAAGTGCATTAACTGCGTTTTTCCAGCGTTCAACATCAACCCGTTGACTCGGAACCAATAACATACGTTTGGGTTGTCTATAGATAGGTATTTAAAAATTATTGAGAGGTTTCTAATACGCGTATTATTTTTTTCTGCACTGATTAGTTCCTGGTTAGCAAGTTATTACTTGCGCGAGAGACACTTCCAAAGTGATAATAAGTGATATTTTCCAAAATAGGAGCATGATATAACTAAAAAAAATGTAATGTATATTCCCATGTCAACTTCCAACGAAAAATGGTTTGAACTCGATCTATTTACTAGTTTTTTTTTAGTTCATCATAAATAATACACTTTTATTAAAACATCGATCAAAGTTACAACGAACTACAAGAACTTAAGTATGTGTTATGTTACTTGTGCTTCGGAACCCTTCGTGGGCGAGTCCAACTCGCACTTGACCACTTTTATTATTTCAATGTTATTCCTTTCAATGTTAAAGTTTGGTTGTTTGTCAGGATTCTGTCGTGAGGTTTTGACTAGGGCATGTAATATTGGAAGATTTTTAATTCCGGAACTGAGTTACGATATCGGATACCAAATATCGGGTTTATAGAACTGTTTCGTTAGTGGAACAATATTTTGGTTCTAGGAAAAAGTTGAAATGAATTAAACAAACAATAAGTTTGATATGTAACATAAATGGTTATGAATGAATACTATGACATGACTATGACAAGTTTTATTATAATTTATCGATTCTTTAATCAACTTAACCATCACTATTTCGCACCTCTGTTCCACGCTATTTGTAACTTACGAGGCAGCAAATTGGTTTTCTAGTTTTAACTGGAATTTCAGATCGAACAGCTGTTTGGAGAAGGTTCGGTCGGAGGATTGACTTGATCAAACTCGTTCAAGCTTGTAATTCATATTTAGGGTGCCTCGAACAAGCCTAAGATACCTTCCAGTGTAATCGTTCGTACCTTATGAACAGCCAGGGTCAGTTGGATTTGGTGGCCTACGCCTACGGTAGCCCAAGGATTCTTCGTGCTCCCTGCTCTACAATTACCATGACCGCTGCCTTGGCCAGGAACAGCAGAGTGACTGAAACACTTTTTCAAGAACTGAGAATTCGAGGGTGTGTATATGTGAGAATATGTGTCCTGTGTGAACCCTGACACAGGACACTCATTCTCACATATCCATATGCATACCCATGCATCATTGTTGCGTTCAATCAAAAGTTAGTAGGCAAAATATCGACATCGTAAAAATGATGTTATATGTTTCAATTCCGGAATTGTAATATCGAAAAAATCTGTCCGAGATTCTGGAATCGCGAAATTTCGGAATTCCGGAATACATGCCCTAGTCGTGACGCCATGTACTCAATAACGGCGGAGTACAACGGCGCCCTTAGTTGCTTCTGCGATTTCTTGGGCTCAACCGAGTTGGAGTGCGGCACATTCGGTGGCCAGTGCCCGTGCCTGCCGCACGTCATCGGGAGATCCTGTCGTACCGACTACTACGGGTTCCTCGACTGCAGACCCTGCCACTGCACACCACTGTCACTGTCAGCCGCCATTTGTGAAGATAATGGTAGGTATGGTAATAAGTAATGGAAGATTTCTACAATCTTCTAATACCTCACCAATCGCGTGGTCAACTACAGTTACTTCCTTTTATATTTATTTATGTATCCACTGACTCTTGGGTCAATGCCTTTTTTAAAGTAAATATTGGTTTTCATTTATTGTCATCTGGAATGCAGGAAGACCTACATATCAAACCTGTTCTTGGAAACGAAGCATCCCTAAACTATTTTTTTTTTATCTTTTTTCCGGCCCTGAAGCTTTCATAACCGGCGCATTTCGAATTTTTGTGGCCCTCTGGAAGTTGTAGTCAATGATTGTTCGCGCCACCGGGTGCCATCGGAGACAGTAACGTATAAAGTAGTATCTAACGTTAATCGGGCATTTGAAGGTACAGACTTAACCTTTTCAATCCTACGTATATTATCAATGAGAAAGTTTGGCTGTTTGTTACTGAACCACTTTAGAAAAACTGAATGGATCGGGATTAAAATTGGAACATAGTAGGTATGTTGCGGTGCCCCATGTATGGTAGGAAAGGGTTTTAGAGTCGTACAAAATACACCCTATTTATTTAATTGGGTAAACGGGAAACTCACGTGTAATATGGTCGGTCAATCCGACTCGAGTTTCGGCCGCGTCCGGCGGCCTTTTTCAAACAGAGTGTACGCGCTCGATGGCTGCCCGTTTGGCACTGCCCAGCGCCAAACGCAGTGCCAAACAGGCAGCCATCGAGCGCGTGCACTCGGCCGAAACTCGAGTCGGATTGACCGACCATATTACACGTGAGTTTCCCGTTTACCCAATTAAATAAATAGGGTGTATTTTGTACGTTTTTAAAACCCTTTCCAACCACGCAAGGGGCACCGCAACATAGGCCTTCTAAAAAAATTATTATATACATAGTTTCGTGCTATCTCCTCTTCTCTTCGCAATTTTTATCAATTCCATTTCCCAGTACGTTACTTCTTCCTACCACCTTTATGCTTAGATGATCTTCACATTTATATTCAAGCACCTTTGAATGTTCTTGATACCGCTATTGTTAAAATAAAGTGGCCAAGTGCGAGTTGGACTCGCCCATGGAGGGTTCCGTTGCAGCAAGTAACATAATATACATAGTACACATAGTTCTTGTAGTTCGTTGTAACTTTGATCATAGTTTCAATAATAGTGTATTTATGACGTACTAAAAAAAACTACTCATCAGATCGAGTTCAAACTAATTTTCGTTGGTAGTTTACATGGTAATGTACATCATATATTTTTTTTAGATTTTTCATTCTCTTACTTTAGAAGTAAGAGGGGGGGGGGGGACACACACATTTTACCACTTTGGAAGTGTCTCTCGCGCAAACTATTCAGTGTAGACGAAAATGATTTTAAAAACCTCAACATCATTTTTGAAGACCTATCGATAGACATCACACACGTGTAGCTTTGAGGAAAAAAAATTTTTTGAGTTTCAGTTCTCAGTATGGGGGGCAACCCTAATTTTTCTTTTTTTTAAGTTTGTTTGTTCAAATCTTAATGCGGTTCACAGAATACATCTACTTACCAAGTTTCAACAGTGTAGTTCTCATAGTTTCGGCAAAAAGTGGCTGTGACATACGGACGGACAGACAGACAGACAGACAGACAGACATGACGAATCTATAAGGGTTCCGTTTTTACGTTTTACGGAACCCTAATAAAAGCAGACTTGAATCGAATCATTCAGTGGAGTATCTTTTTAGGGTTCCGTAAAACGTAAAAACGGAACCCTTATAGATTCGTCATGTCTGTCTGTCTGTCTGTCTGTCTGTCTGTCTGTCCGTCCGTATGTCACAGCCACTTTTTGCCGAAACTATGAGAACTACACTGTTGAAACTTGGTAAGTAGATGTATTCTGTGAACCGCATTAAGATTTTTACAAAAGTTTTTTAAAAAAACAAAAATTAGGGGTGCCCCCCATACTGAGAACTGAAGCTCAAAAATTTTTTTTTCATCAAACCTGCACGTGTGGGGTGTCTATCGATAGGTCTTCAAAAATGATGTTGAGGTTTCTAATATAATTTTTGTCTACACTGAATAACTTGCGCGAGAGACGCTTCCAAAGTGGTAAAATGTGTGTCCCCCCCCCCTCTAACTTCTAAAGTAAGAGAATAAAAAATCTAAAAAAAATATATGATGTACATTACCATGTAAACTACCAACGAAAATTAGTTTGAACTCGATCTGATGAGTAGTTTTTTTTTAGTACGTCATAAATACACTATTATTAAAACTTCGATCAAAGTTACAACGAACTACAAGAACTATGACTGTGTACTATGTATATTATGTTACTTGCTGGAACGGAACCCTTCATGGGCGAGTCCAACTCGCACTTGGCTACTTTATTTGGTTTAAAAGTGAATCCCACCAAATCACATGTCATAGTAATTGGCAGTCCGTATTGGATTTCAAGGACAAACTGGAACAATATACCTAATGTTGTATTTGTTAGTAATTATGTGAGCAATCTAGGAGTAGAGTTTTGACTCACTATTGACACACCATTTGAAGATATTTTTGGAATTTAAAATTTAGTTGTTTCGTTTCCTATGTACAGACGATTTTTGGTCAGATCGATTACTTTTGAAACGCATTTTCGCAATTTTTCGCACAGCTTTGCTATAAACGTCCTCTGTGAAGTGTCGGGAAGCCAAATACATCATCACTTTTAGCAGCGCTGTGACCGCTGGGCGCCTCACAGGAGTCAGATATGTTTTATCTCCACTATTTTATCCCCGTACAGTTCGAAATTGCAAAATTGCAAGAACGAACATTTACTTGCTTTTCGTCAAGTGTTACGAAGTTTCCTGGTTGTATCTTCGATAATTACGAATTTCCATTTAAAGTGAAAGTTAATAAATGATTTCCTTTCATCTAAGTGTTGAGTTTTGTGAGACCCCAAATAAGTGGATGAAAACTAGATGTTTTTTTAAAGTAAAAGGCGTATAGTGTTGAAAATAAAGGATACCTATATGAGGGTGTAAAAACCAAAATTGAAAGCAGCGCCTTTTCAGATAAGTAGTGTCTAAACTAGTAACACCATGGTAAGAACAAACGATTTTTTATTAATATAGCTAAAGCTGGATAAAAGCCACTCTTTCCCGTTTTTAAACCCCAACCAAAAAGAGGGGTGTTATAAATTTGACGTCGGTGTCTGTATCTCAAACGATTTCGATGCTGTTTTTTTATTTAAAAGATTTCTTGAGGTGGTTATTAGCTATGTTTGATTAATATCGATTCAAGATAGTCGTTTCCAGAAAATGGTTGATAAAATATCAAATATTTTTTCACAACCTCCCTTAATGTCAAAGAAAATATAGGTTATCTAATGTGCTCAATATGGATATCAAATGAAAGGGCTTGACTAGTAGAATAAGAACTGTACAAATATCAAATCCAAGGTAGTCGGGAGTAAATCAAACTATAAAATGTTGTTCTTGTCAAGCAACCTACTTACTGTTTTTCAGTATTAAGGCATAGAATAGATAATACAGATAGAACGGACACTCCCCACCCCCCGCCAGTTTCAAGCTTCCTACCCCGCAAGAACGCGAGAAGCACTCAACGAAGGGTTATATCGGACGACAATTTTCAATGAGAATACGACCATGATGCTGTGTTGTTGTGTTATTTAGGTACCAAATTTTTCATCTGTTAAACGAAACAAGATTATCAGATTTTTAATTTCATAAGAATTTCTATAATATACTAGGATTGAATCGTTTTTCTACTGTGTTTTGATAAGTTTACAATTTACAAAATCACTAGTGTTACCAATTTAGTGGATTTATTTACTACGATTGCTGCAATTCAGATTTCTTGGTGCGTGATTATTTTTTAGCGTTCAAACGACGCAAAAAAAGAAAAAGGTTTTATATTAGACTATATGTAGTTTTATGTGCGTCCATGGATATGTCCGTCAATAGTGAACACTGAATTTACGGTTTCAGTACAGTTCAGGTACTTATTTAAGATATCGTAACAGCCGTGTCAATAAACAACTAAGAGGATACATTGACTGCTGTTGGTTATAAAAACCGACAAAAAAAGGAAAGAGGTTAGTTAGGAGGAGAGGAAAGACTGTATGTAATTTTATGTACGTTCAGAAATACTAAACCTATAGTTCCATTTGATAGCAGGCTAGACTTATTTATTTATTTGTAAATCATCGATATATTTCATCGGTATATGGATAATTCAGTTATGCTTAGTAAATTTAGTGTAGTTTAGGTTTGATATAGAGACTCACTAAAGGTCTATTAACTGGTTTTTGTAACAGGCGTGTCAATAAACAAGTGACTGGAAAATTTGAGTACTATGTAATAATAACTACAATTATTTATATGCTAATAATTAAGTTTTTACCGAAAATACAAAAACTGACATCAATTTAAAATTAAACAGACACTAGACTACATTTTATAATTTTTGTGATATCTACAATAGCGTCGTCCGGTTAAATTAACTTCAAGTTATTTTTGTTGTAATTGCGAAAACTGCCACACCGATTTCAATCCAAAATCGCATGGAACTGGAATGGAAACCTTGGAACAATAATCTTATCAAACAATAAAAAAGATCTAGCAAAATCTATTCACAATTGGCGAAGCTATACCGTAACATTCATACAAAAAAATAAAGTTGTATTTGAGAACTTCCTCCTTTTTCAAAGTCGGTTAAAAATAAAACTTCTTAAGTTATTTTAAGCTTTGACTTTGACATTGGCTCTTATGTTTGACTTATACAGCTTCACTTGTTCTACTTCTAGTTTTTCATGTCAGGCGATATACTTTAATTTTATAGTGTGCTTTGAATATAGATACACTATCACTACACTATTCGCAACATTTAAAATTTTATGCGTTCCTTCCAACAAATGTGAATATTATGTAATTCGCCATTTGACATGAAATAAGTGATTCTTGAACCAATTCGGAAAAAAATTAAAATCCGGGACTGGCCACACAAATCGGCCAACAGCTGATTCTGCCGATTTGTTGCATTTAGCGCGTATAAGTATAATATTATATAGTTTCATGTTTACAAACTTATGAGTTGCAAAACCATATTAAATACTTGTACTGTTCGCTGCCGTATTAGATGTGAATACCTAATTCGTGTGTGCATTGTAACTTAGTGTATGATTTGAGTGAACTGTATTACAATGCGCGTTATACGTAGATTACAAAATGCAACCAACGTATGCACGTAATTTTATCTAATTCAATGTTTTGAGATTTACAACGAAATAGGTATGTGTGTGTGTGTGGAGTGTGGAGTGATTAATATTTGGTCAGAACAAAGTTTTTCCCTTGGGTAAGTCTCAAATGTGTCCCTACTAAAAACCAATAGGTAGGTAATACTTTTTACTTTTTTGGTTTGAATTTTCTCCAAAAAAAGATCCAACACTCGGTAAGATTGTAGGCCACTTAACGCTGGCAGGCTCACGGGTCACATCTAACTATTCCATAAAATAATTCAGTAACCCTAGCCGACACGCACACATGCGTAAATATGTGCGAACAACATCTGCGTTGTTGTGTGGAGAGTAGGTAAGTCCACTGCACCGTTTGTTTGGAGTTTAGGCCGAGTGTCCGGGGTGTGATTAAGGTTTAGTTTATGAGGCCATTGAGTCTGATTTGATGGAATCTCAACTGCACCTCTTGTATTTTTTCCAAGTGCAGATATCGCTACCTGTTTGTGATTACCACTGGCATAAAAGTGAAGGGAGCAGGCGGCGAATCCGCAGTAGAGACTTGCTCTTTGCTTTTATGTAACTAATTGCAAAAGACGCCTCTTCCAAGTGCATACGTCAATGATCGACTTCTTCAACTTGTTCCCGAAATATACCCGACAGTCAAAGTATACAGGTTTTTAGAAATTTAGTATTTCAATATGCTTCAGCGATGTTGAAAAACGTACCTGATGAGGAACCAACCCACCTCCCAAGATTTATTTTCAGGACAGGTGCCATTCACCAATTCGCATTTAGCCATCATAGTAGACAACGGCCTTGAGAGAGAAAGAAAGTTTTGAGTCCTAACAGTGAAAAAATAATAATTGGATTGTATAAACAATCCTTGCCTTGTAATTTTTATCCAGATTTTCAACTTTGATTTTGTTTCAGATTATCAAACCAGCTTTTGTAGCCGTAATATGTGTCGGACTGTTTTTCATAATAGAATATTCTTTATGGCCAAAAACGATGATATCATTTCAACATAAATATAACGGACGAGCAAAGAGTACATACAAGACGGAATTCTAAACTGCAAAGAAATCTAGAAAATTTGCAACACAGATATGCTTTTTATGCCCCAGAGATGGAACCGGAACAGCAGGCTGGTATAATGGACGAATGGAATGGTGACGATATGGATTCCGCTTTTGAAATATTGACTAAAAATCGGGGAGATATCAGCCAGTTCGAAAATGTAAGTTTAATAAGTGCATCTTAACGATTTTGGAAATTATGTTTTAAGAAGGTTTACTTGCCACCATGCATTCGTCATTCCCTACGACTGATAATTTTAATTTGCTAGTTAATAGTTTATTAAAAATCTCGACATACATAATGACAGAGAACCTTTTTTATTATGGTGGCGTAATCCATTTACGTGCCCCCACCATGCAGGGACATGGTGAGGTATGTCGGGCTCGACACTATGACGACGACAAGCATGGTGCCCCTACCGACGAACTAAAACTCCCACATACGCCTCCTGCGTGGCCAGGGGTATGGGTCGCGGGGTCACTTTTCGAACTCCCGTCAACGACCCTGACTCTTGCCACCACCCCTGCGGACCCGCCCGCGGGGGGCATCAGTACCCCTGAATTTATCTCCAAAGACGCGACGAGAGATCAGCGGCGCGTCACCTCCTCGAAGGCCTATCCCCGGACGGCCCTATACGTCCGACGCCCCGGGCCTTCCGGTGTAGACGGGGTGTGAGCCCAGAGTGGCGACTCCCTAGGCTCGCCCCCGTGTCCACTACCGCCTCAGTGGAGGAGCGCTATTGCTCGATCCTCCAACTCACAGGTCCTCTCACTGCCGAGAAACATTTCACCTCACCTCTCACGGCAATGATGACCGGCAGCAAGATATCCGCCCTCAACACCGCGGCTAGAGATAGCCACGGTTCCGCCTCAATGGCCACATCGTATCGCCCTTGTCCATTCACTGAGCTTTCTGCTATTCAGAGTGCTCGTGGAGGACCCTCATCTGGAAGACTTAGGAATTTTACTTGGCCGATACATCAGCCGAGTAACCTTCCCAAGTCTTCCAGTCCCTCCCCCCAACCTCTACACGCACTGCTCAAAGGGGTTGAGGAGCGCGTGTGGAAGTGCCCAGCCCCGGGCGGGATTCGCCATCACACAATAAGATGCCACCGAGGCAAGTTGTTGTGTGATGCCCAGGGTGCACCACGTGGACGTTCCCGAGCCACGCACCCCAGGCGGTAGACCCACCTAACTGAACCTGCGTAGCGATTCTGAACCCAGGATTGATCTCGACACGAAATGAAACCTCTCGGTCTTTGTCTCATCTATTTAGAATGACAGAGACAAGGATTGTCATTCCCAATTTGAGGCGTTGGGGTTGGTCAGAACCAGTATCGGACTCAGCATTGAGCACCTCCAACACCCCGGACCTCATATGTATTTCTAGAACACTAGTATGTTCTATTCATTATGTGTGAGCCACTCTTATTTTTATAGTGATTTTATGAAAACCGTTGTTGCACCTAAAGTTAAGAATAAGACCGGTAACCGTGCGGATAAAAGTGGTTATAGGCCTATATCTTTAGTTACGATTATAGCAAAAGTGATTGACGGTTTGCTTACTACAGAGTTAAATAGATACGTAGTACTTCATGATAATCAGTTTGGATTTCGTGCTCAGCCGTCCACTGAGAGTGCTATACTGTGTCCTAAGCATGCCGTCAAATACTAAACAAGACGTAGGACACCTGTGTATGCTTGTTTCCTCGATTTGTCACGTGCTTTTAACCTGGTGGTGTACGATATTCTGTGGGAGAAGCTGAGTGATATTAATTTACCACAGGAACTCATCAAAGTGTTTCTGTTCCGTATAATCGGGCAACATTATATCGGCCGGAAAAAATATAGCGGATCTATGGTTGACAGCCGGCTGTCAAGTGACGTTGTCTCGTTTCGCCGGTACGTTCGAGCCACTCTTTTTTTTTTGTTTCTAACCTGGTTTGCTTTTCGGGATAAAAGCTTTAATATTGTGCGGGAACACGTTATTAACATTAATTACTACTGGATTAGTGCTGGAATAATATTTGTGAAGTGGCTACTGGATTGGCCGCTTCTAGAACGCAGGATCGTTCTGGGGCGGGAGGAAGTCTACGAAATCTGTCTGGTTTGGTTTCCTTATTCCCGTGTTCCGTTCCCTATTCCTAATAACCAAACAGGGCTTTGGACGACGCCGGGAACCCTACGTAAGTGATTTCTTTTCGGTACTTTGTTTGCAATTAGGGGGTAAACATTAAAATCGGTATATCTGCAAAATAATAATGTTCTAGACTTGCTATGGGCCCCAAGTCGGTATTTCTGGCATAAATACTATACATTTTTTGGTAGCCAGAGCGCGGTTAGCCGTAAATACCCCTTTTTTGTTTTTAGTTTTCTGGGAAAATATATCGGGTAGGCCAGATATTTGGGGGTTCCCAGTTTATAATTTCTCCCCAAACTGTCGGGTAATTGGTATTAAGTGGTATCCGGCTTAATAGGTTGCGGATATAATTGTTGTGACATTGTCCGAACTTTAGGTTAATTTAAAATTTAAATTTAAAATGGCTTCGGATTTGGCCAACCAGCTCCGGTGGTTTGAATCCTTGCAAGGATTGGTCGGCAGGAGAGACCGGGAGGAGGCGCTGCTAAACAGGGCAGAGCACCTCGACAGGCGCCTGGAGGTCGCTGAGAGGAGCGCAGGATCGCTGCGGGATGCAAGGCCGTCTCCAACTGAGGAACAGATGGAGAGGATCGACGCGGACATGCGGCGCATCCTGGATGTGTACAACGAGGTCTCCGAAAGGGTTCGCCAGCTGGAGAGGTCTCGTCAGGGAAGGGCGAACTCGGGACCCGTCATCAGGGATGCGGGTTCGGGTGTAGTGGGACGCCTTCCCACCCTGGACTTGCCCAGGTTTACAGGTAACCTGCGGGAGTGGAGCGGCTTCCGGAGCATGTTCGCCTCTCTCGTAGATTCACGCACCGACTAGACGAGGGCGGAGAAACTGGCCTATCTCCGCACGTCACTGGAGGGTGAGGCACTCTCCCTGATCCAGCACCTGGAGCTGGATGACGACAACTTCGGCACGGCGATGGAGTTGCTGGAGACGAGGTTCCAAAACCCTCGGCTCCTCGCCGACGCTCACGTGTCCCAAATACTGGGGCTGCCGAAGGTGACTGAGAGGTCTCAGTTGAGGCCGCTAATCCTCACGCCCGTAAAGGTGGCGTACAACGCCTTGCGCAGCTTGGGACTGCCAGTAGAACACTGGTAATTTCTGCTGGTCCACATCCTGCTGGGCAAGGTGCCGCTGGAGTTGCGCGCCCGGTTCGAGCGGGAAAGGGGCCTTCACGCCGACCCGAAGGTCTTCCCCACGTTCGAGGAGCTACTTCGGGTCCTGGAGTGGGAGGCGAGGATGGTAGAGTCGGCGCCTCAGGAGGCGCAGCCCGCCGCTTCAGCTCGTGGCCCTGCCGGAACAGGACCGCGACCTACCAATTCCCGCACTCAGGGTGGGGTAAAGCGGACGGTGACGGTGACGACTGCGTCGGAGCAGGAGTGCCCGAACTGTGGCCAGCTTCACGCGCTGGTGCAGTGTCCGGCCCTGCTTGCGAGGACGACTTCCGACCGACGAGGCATTGTTCGGCGGTTGCGTCGGTGCTACGGGTGCCTGGGGGGTCATTTGTACAATGACTGCCCCACGGCACGGCCGTGTCCTGGGTGTGGGGGACCACACCACCAGCTCTTGTGCGTCAGGAGCGATGGTGCTGGTCGACAGCCCTCAGGGAGGGGGCCCTCCACGGGCGGGGGCACTCCCACGCAGAGCCACGCATTGTACAACAATGAAGTGGCTACAGCGTGGAGCACACCCCCTCCACCCCAACCCACGGCAGCACCGGGCAGGCCAACAAGGGGCTTCCTACACGCGGCTCGGTCACCGACCTCACAGCCCGCGCGGACGCGGGCGAACTGGAGAGGTGGAAGGGTGATACCGGAGTCACCACGGGGGCCACCTCCCCAGCGTTATCCTTCTCCGCCGCTGGATCCGCGATTAATGCAATGGAGGGCGTACACGCCTCCCCTCCATGAGCATCCGAGGCTGGACTACCACCCGCCCTACTTTCAGTATGGCAGGGCAGCTGGATATGCCCCCCCTCCGATGGCCCTTATGACTCGGCAGCCATACTGGGCTGGGCCCTGTAGTCCGACGGGTTCGGACGGGCCTCGGAGGGATTGACTAGCCTCCGTTCCCTTGGCACAGGATCAGCAGGTGGGCAGCGGTGGTCCTGCTGCCCACCCTCTGGTTAAGGGTTTGGGGTCCAAGAGGCGACTATGTCCGGATACGAGCGCTCTTGGACACAGGGTCCCAGGGGTGTATTTTGACAACCCGGGTTGCTCATCGCCTGGGCCTGGCTAGGTTTCCGTCACCGACTCCGTTGCGAGGAGTCGGGAACACAGAGGTGCGGTTGGCTGGACAGACCCGCCTCTCCTTCTCGTCCGTACATTCATATTCGGAAAGGATTGCGGTCAGGGCCACCGTCATGGATTCGGTTGTCGGTTGGCTTCCTCAGGCGGACATAGATCCGGATCTTTTGTCCTGTACTAAGGGTCTCAGGTTGGCGGATCCCCGCTTCGGGATGGCGGGTCCGGTAGACCTTTTGTTGGGTTCTGATGTACTGGGTTACATCATGAACGGGAAGCCTAGACTGTTGGACCAGTCTTCGCTGATGGCGCTGCCCACCATCTACGGGAACGCCATTTTGGGAATGGTGGATGAGTGGCAGCAGTCGAATCAGGCTTCTTTTACGGGAACGGCCCTCGCTCAGATCATGCAGAGGTTCTGGGAGATCGAAGAGCCGCCTACCGTGTCTCGGCTGGATCCCGAGCACGTGGAGTGTGAGAACTTTTATCAGGCTCACACTCGGAGAATGGTTTCTGGGCGATTGGAGACTAGGCTGCCTTTCCGGGATAACCCCCCGCGTCTGGGCCAGTCTCGATCATTGGCCGAGAAAAGGCTCAGGTCCATGGAGCGACGCATGGCTCGAGATCCTGTACTTCGGGAAAAGTACATCGAGTTCATGAGGGAGTATGAGGCACTGGGCCACATGTCTCCGGCTCGCGACGACTGGTCGACCATGGACCACTACTTTTTGCCTCATCACGCTGTTTTGAAAGCGTCGACAGGCAAACTCAGGACGGTGTTCGATGGATCCGCTCCGACTTCGACAGGAGTGTCACTGAACCAGTGCCTCCACGCTGGACCGAAGTTACATCGGGATATTGTAGACATCATCCTGAATTTCCGTAGGCATCAGGTGGTGTTGGGAGCGGACATCCGTATGATGTTCCGACAAACGGTCATACACCCCGAGGACAGGAGGTTCCAGTTGATCCTCTGGCGGGAAAGTCCTCAGGACCCTATCATGGTGTATGAGTTGAACACCAACACCTATGGGTTGAGATCAAGCCCCTTCATTGCGATCCGCTCACTGCTGGAGTTGGCGGAGCAAGAACGGGCTCGGTACCCACGCGCAGCCGCAGTTCTGGAACGCGACCTGTACGTGGACGACGTTTGCACTGGTGCGCAGACGGTGGAGGAAGCTCTGTTGCTCCGGGATGAGCTTACAGAGCTTCTCGCATCTGGAAGTTATGAGCTTCGGAAATGGCTCTCTAACGACCCCAACGTCCTGGCTGGTATCCCGGACGATCACCAGCAGGATCCGGGGCTCTTCGAGGAAGGTGACGATCCGCACGGGATTGCGGTTCTGGGCATGCAGTATCAACCGGTTGCTGACATCTTCACCTTTCGGGTGGCACTGGAAGCCACACGCGCGTGGACAAAACGGACGGTTTTGTCCACCATCGCCAGGATGTTTGATCCAAACGGTTGGATCAGTCCGGTTTTGTTCGCAGCCAAGTGTCTGTTACAGCGACTTTGGACTCTGAAGGTCTCATGGGACGACCCCCTGGTCGGAGACTCGCTTAACATTTGGCTTCGTTTAATATCTGACCTCGAAACGGTCAATCGAGTGGCGTTGCCCCGTCGCATTCTGCCACCAGGCTGTAGCCGGATCAGCCTGCACGGGTTCTGTGATCACGGGTGCTGGGCTATGCCGCATCTGTGTACTTGCCGACCTCCGCTCGCTGTGTTGCAGCGTGAATTCTGGATCTTGTCGGCTCGCAGGGCGGTCCGAAAGGTGCTGTTTAGATGTGTCCCTTGTTATAGGCTCAAGGCGTCTACCATGCAGCCCATGATGGGAGATCTTCCTCCGGATAGGATTTCTCCCTCGAGGCCGTTCGACGGGGTCGGAACGGACTTCGCTGGGCCCTTCTCGGTCAAGTCATCGACGTTGCGTAACGCCTAGGTCGTTAAAGCCTACCTGTGCGTCTTTGTGTGTTTGGCCACCAAAGCAGTCCACCTGGAGCTGGTCTCTGCGCTGTCTACGGAGGCCTTTGTCGCGGCGCTGGATCGCTTTGTAGCGCGAAGAGGAGTACCCTCTTTAATACGTTCGGACAATGGCACAAATTATCGAGGGGCGGCGAATTATTTACGCGAAGTTAATAATTTTTTAAATTCTGGTAATAATAGTTTAAGTCTGGCTCTCGCCCAGCGGGGAATCAGCTGGCAATTTAGTGTGCCGGCCTGTCCTCACTGGGGAGGAATTTTTGAGGCTGCGGTGAAGTCTACTAAAACCCATCTCCGCCGTGTCATCGGGGAGACCGTGTTAACTTGGGAAGAGTTAGTCACGGTACTATGCCGCGTGGAGGCAGTGCTTAATTCCCGTCCTCTCTGTCCAATCTCGCCTGACCCTAACGATCTAGAAGTCTTGACGCCGGGTCACTTCTTGATCGGTCAGCCTTTAACCGCGTTGCCGGAGTATCCCTGGAAGGATGAGCGCCCCGGACGCCTGTCCCGTTTTCAGTTATTGCAGCAAATAAGTCAAGACTTCTGGAGGCGCTGGTCGGCCGAGTACTTGCATCTGTTGCAACAACGGGTAAAATGGACAGATAGGACGGAGGCCCCTCGGGAAGGGGACTTAGTATTATTAAAAGAGGCAAATTTGGCCCCCCTACTCTGGCGTAGGGGACGTATTTTAAAATTGATATCTGGTACTGATGGCACACCCCGCGTGGCGGAGATTCTGGTTTCTGGTTCCAGACTTCAGCGCGCGGTGTCCCCTCTGGCACGCTTGCCTCTTTATTATTCTTTATTCTTTCATGGTCAAAAATTTATTTAATTTTATTGCTATTTTTGGTAAAGTTTTTTTTTTTTTTTTTGGTTTGATTTCCACTTTCGGGCCAAAGTTGGGAATTTCGTTTTATTTGGGGTCCGGATACTGCTAAATACTGATTGCTAGAATTGACCTGGAGTTCAATTGGTCGGGGGTTTTGTTCCGTATAATCGGGCAACATTATATCGGCCGGAAAAAATATAGCGGATCTATGGTTGACAGCCGGCTGTCAAGTGACGTTGTCTCGTTTCGCCGGTACGTTCGAGCCACTCCTTTTTTTTTGTTTCTAACCTGGTTTGCTTTTCGGGATAAAAGCTTTAATATTGTGCGGGAACACGTTATTAACATTAATTACTACTGGATTAGTGCTGGAATAATATTTGTGAAGTGGCTACTGGATTGGCCGCTTCTAGAACGCAGGATCGTTCTGGGGCGGGAGGAAGTCTACGAAATCTGTCTGGTTTGGTTTCCTTATTCCCGTGTTCCGTTCCCTATTCCTAATAACCAAACAGGGCTTTGGACGACGCCGGGAACCCTACGTAAGTGATTTCTTTTCGGTACTTTGTTTGCAATTAGGGGGTAAACATTAAAATCGGTATATCTGCAAAATAATAATGTTCTAGACTTGCTATGGGCCCCAAGTCGGTATTTCTGGCATAAATACTATACAGTTTCAATATTGGTACAAGCACCAATCGAACTACGTTAGGTCGGCATGCACAATGTCAGATCCTTATCGAGTGTGGTGTAAGGCGAGGTGGATTGACTTCCCCGACTTTAATTAACAGGTACGTGAATGCCCTAATTGTGACGCTCAGTAGCCACCATGTCGGCTGTCACATTTATGGAGTCTGTGCCAACAACTTAAGTTATGCTGATGACATGGTTCTTCTGAGTGCATCGGTATGCGGGTTGCGAAGTTTCATCCGAATTTGCCAGGAGTATGCCTGTGTTCACGGGTTACAGCACAATGTGATAAAGAGCCAGTGGCTGGTCTTTGAAGTGGGTGGAAGGTGCACCGAGCATAGTCTTCCTGTTTTGTTGAGCGATGTTCCCTTAGAGCGAGTTGAACAGTTTAAGTATTTGGGGCATGTACTCACTCCCGACCTCAACGAAACAACGAAGATATTGAGAGGGAGTGGAGGTCTCTGTCTATCAGAGCAAACATGATCGCCCGCAGGTTTGCACGTTGTTCTGCTGAAGTCAAAGTTACGCTCTTCAGAGCGTATTGTACGTCGCTGTACACGTGTAGCTTGTGGGCCGACTACACCAAGAGAAGATACAGTGACCTCCGTGTCCTGTACAACAATGCCTTCACGTTGCTGTTGGGGCTGCCCCGATTCTGCAGCGCTTCAGGCGTGTTCACGGACGCGCACGTGTCCTGTTTTCATACGACAATGCGCTTGCGTGCTGCATCGTTGGTGGGCAGAGTACGGGCCAGCTCCAACACCGTCTTAAAAATGGTAGCGGCTCGATTGGACTGTGCTTTTCTCGGACATTGCTGTAACAGGCACGTGTCTGTGCCGATGCCCGAGAGGAGGTACTGACTAATTTATTGCAGGATTTGATAATTTACTCTGACTTTTGTTATTGTGTATAGTTCATTTATAATTAAGTTTTTCGTTTTTGACATTTGAAATTGTAATTTTTGACATGTTTACTGTTTAGCTTCCCTGACTTTTGATATATGACAGAAAGATTGTGATGATTGAAATTATTATTATTGTGTGCTATTTTTGTGTATGGGTTGCCTGAAATAAATTAATTTTGAATTTGAATTTTGAATCTACCCTGGAGGTCTAAAGTTCCTGACCAGAGGGCGAGGGACCGCATCCAGTTTGCCACTAAAATCGTTATTTAGTTGATTAAAATGTTAAGCGACCATGTTAGTTTTCATGGTAAAACTCATATCGTATAAATCTGTATTCATTATCGTTATAGCAAGGTTTACCTAATAATTATTTGAAGTACACAGTAAGTTATATCTTAATAAATTACTAGTAAATGCAGGTAATTTATTACTATCTGTTCTATTTGGCACTGGGCACGTAGGTACGAACTTGTTTACGAAACTTTCAGAAAACATCGGCTGCTTATGACCCAGAGCTGGAACCGGAGTTTGTTATTATGGACGAAGTGATCTATGACGATTTCGATGACCTTTTTGAAATATAGACTATAAGTGGAAGTTAGCCAGTTGGAAAATGTAAGTTTGAGACATTTTAACGATTTTGGAAATTATGTTTTAAAGAAGGTTTACTTGCCATCTTGCACACGTCCTGCCCTACGACTGATAATATTGCCTAATAATAAGCCTTGGCCGATTTAATGCGCAGCGATTCTGAACCCAATCGGATTGATCTCGACACGAAATTAAACCTCTCAGTCTTTGTCTCATCCGTTTAGATTTAGAATGACAGAGACAAGGATTTTTCAATTTTCAATCAAGGATTCAATTGTCATTCCCAATTTGAATCGTTCAGATTGCGTTCAGAACCAGTACATAAACTGGAGGTCTAAAGACCCTGACCAGAGCGCATGGGATCGCATCCAAATTGCTACTAAAATCAAGTTAATTAGGTAAAGCGACCATGTGAGTTTTCGTGGTAAAACGCACTTCGTATAATTCTGTATTCATTAACATTCCAGCAAGCTTTACCGGACAATTCTTGCAAGTACACGGTAAGTTATATCATAATAGTTCATAAGTGTTTTACTGTAATATTTGTTTTATTTTATGTAACAATAAAGAATTATCTATGTATGTGTCTAATATGTGTCACATTTTTGTTGTGGGAGGAATATAACATTCATAACATAACATCAGATATTTTGAAACTACTACGTTGATGATTCTGTGATGACTGCTATTAGTTATTTGTTGTCATGGTTTAACATTTTTGTTTCATTACGAGTACTTACTTAACACAACAAACATTACTTGCAAACCCTACTTTTTGCAAAAAATAAACAAAACGAGAGTCTCTTGACAAATTTACAATAACTTTATTTACCTTAACCGTTTTTCATTTGTTTTTATCGCATGTGACAAGTTTACTCTCAATGTATAGAGTATACAAATTGTGATAAATTTACTTTGTGGCGAATCTACAATAACCTATGTAAATTACCAGTAAAATAGGTAATTTCTATCTTTTCTATTTCTATGCGCTCGGCACGTCGGTACAAACTTCCGACACTGTCACCATTTTATTTATACAGGTTTATTTAGCAAAAATCTGTTTTCGGACTAAAACGAAAATGTTAGATTTGAGGAACAATATTTTTCATTTGATACATTAAAAAAAATATATAGAACCAGTTCACCACTTTGATTTTTAAATTTGAGACCGGTTATAAAATATCTTTCTTGTTGTGTTTCAGAACGTTATGGAAGACTACGGAGTTGACGTGTTTCCAAGAAAAGTGGACGGAAAAAAATGTACATAAGAATAAAGTCGCACTTGTCATCTCCTTTTAAAATGCCAGGAGATGTAAGGACTCCCACACAAAACTGCGATGCGATGCGATGTGACGCCGCATCGTAGGAACTTGCGATGCGAATTCGTGCGGCAAACCGTTGCACTATGGTACCGAACGGTGCGAACCATCTCAAAAATGGTTTGAAGAAAAGTCATGTCCCTGAAGATGTTTTGATAAATTTATATTCTATATTATTCTATACAGTTTAATGAGAACTTGAGTCGGATTGACCGCCTGGAGGATACTGTGGAGGAGTTATTGCGGAGCTCACTGAACTCTACAATAGAGCTTCGGAATGTTCCACATTCAGTAAACGAGACCAGAGAAGTTCTTTCCGAGTACTTCGTTAACATGAGTGTTGCCACAAACGGGAAAATTGCCTCTACTCATATTAGAGAAAATGTTTGAGTCCCCGGGATATCTGAGGCAAATAAGCCCGTCATCGTTGAACTATCGTCGTCTTTGCATAAAAACAATGTAATGAAATCGGTTAAAATCTTTAAAAAAGCGAATCCAACTAACAGGCTGAATGCATCTCATTTGGGTATTCGAGCATCCCACTCACCAATATTTGTGGCGGAACATCTTACTAGCAAAGCCAACCGGCTGTACTATCTAGCCAGGGAACTTAAAAAGTCTGGCCAGTTTAATTATTGCTGGACGGCGAACGGAAAAATATTCGTAAGAAAAATGGATGGCACTCCTGTGATTCCAATCAAGAGAGAGCAAGATATCACTAATGTGCAATCACTTAATCTCTGACTATTTATAATTATCCTATTTATCGTGTATGTTTATTGTATCATAATTGTATCTCACCCAGTTATATTTAAATCCTACCTAGTTTGCATGCATTTATTAATCTCTACTAAAACACGCTTTACAAACTCTACAAAATTATATACCAAATACCCATTCCTAACCTACAAAGTAAATATTACTTATGTCCGATGGACCATTCTACAGATAAACAATACAGGATAACTGCAACCGAATGTAACTACAACACTAATTTCATCCCTAAATTTAATAATGGATAAAAATCTCAATTCCATGCTCAAAGAAGTTGATGAGGTCAAAACTTCAGAGTGTTACTACTGTAAAATCGATCAATGTTTTCAATTCATCACACAGCCTGAAGCATTTTAAAATTTTGGCGCAGAATACCCAGAGTATTAACGCAAATTTCGACAAACTGATTATTATGTTAACTGCCTTGAAATTCGAATGTGATTTTATCGTTTTGTCAGAAATTAAACAGTAATTATTGTAAGTAATTGTTGGTTAAACAGTAATAAACTCTTACCACAACTGCTCAATTACAATACTTGTACGACCACTCTATCATATAATCAAAACGATGGCATTGTTATATACCACAAAAATAATATCTCCTGTGTTGTTGAAAACCCCTCTTTTCCTGAAGCCAATTGTCTTGTTGCCAAAAAAGAATTTTTGGATAGATTTCCTGAGAGTATTTACTAAGACTATTTACTATTACGACTGTTTACAACAGTTTACCGGATGACGTCACCGCAGCGGTTACTCTGCAGTCTTTTAAGAGAAAATTAAAAAAATGGCTGATCGAGCAATGCTTCTATGATTATAGGGAATTTTATAATTTTAAAATTTAATTGAATATTAATGTATTGTATACCAATTATTTGATTACCATTGAAATATTTTATATCATTTTATAGTGTGATTAATTTGACTTCAATTTATTAATTTGATTATGTACAATTTTTATTATAATATGGCAAATTACATTAATGTAATTATTGTTGATTGACATGTAAAATAATATTTTATCAATAAATAATATGAATATAATATGAATATATAAGAAATTGGCGGCAGCTCCCTGCCTATCATGGTCAATATAGGGGATAGGTTTGACTCATTTAGAGTGAGCGCTGCTTCCTGGTAGTCAATCTTAGTTTTTGTAGTGACAATAATTTAATTGTTTTACACATATTGGTAAATTTTAATGTTAATTATGTGAGTATTGTGTGAGATATTTATAATTGGTAATCCGTTTTTATCTCAATAAATAAATAATAAATAAATAAACCTATGTTTCTTCTCTGGCACGTTCCCAATGCCTTTCAAAAGAGCTGTTATTCTACCAATCCATAAGAGTGGTTCCAGGGACGATGTCAACAACTTTAGACCAATCTCAATTCTACCTGCTCTGTCTAAAGTTATCGAGAAGATTTTAAACAAAAGACTGATGACGTATTTAGAACAAGAAAAACTTCTAGCTGATTCCCAATATGGATTTCGAGCCAATATGTCAACTGAACAGGCAGTGTCTGGCTTGACTCAATATATCACTAATAGCCTAGACAGAAAGAAAAAATGTGTAGCAATATCCTTGACTTGGCTAAATCATTCGAGACCGTCTCTACCATACTCTTACTCTACAAACTTGAAAAACTAGGTATAAGGGAAGCACCATTAGTTTTATTTCAAAATTATCTATCTAACCGAACTCAACAAGTAAAAATAAGTGAAGCTATCAGTGATGACCAATCTATTATGTATGGTTATTAACGTATGGTGTGTCCCAGGGATCCACTTTAGGCCCCACACTGTTTCTACTATTTATTAATGATCTCTGACGCTTTTGTCCGGAGAATGGTAAATTTTTTACCTTCGCTGACGACACTGCATTAATTTTTGAAGGTTGTACTTGGGAGCAGGTTTAGGATCAGGCTGAGAGAGGTCTACGAGATGTAATCTCTTGGCTACAGTTTAATTTATTATCCTTAAATTGTGCCTAAATTTATATCATTTTATGACAAGCATAGTATCTTCTTTCCCTCCCTCTCCTTTTTTGTATCCTTCCCCTCCCTTTCCCTAAATAATTAACATTTAACGACTATTTTATTGAGTTAAACTAGCTGACCCGGTGAACTTCGTACCACCATGTATTTTTGAAGTGAAAACTTATTTAGGCGCGCCTAGACAGATTTTTCGTGGGCTGTGAATTGAATTCATTCGTCACGCTCGGGTACGATAAGAAAGCTTCGGCTAAACTCGGGACCATGGCTATTGACCATCTAGAAATACGTCAGCCAATGGGAAATGCTGAAAGGTCGTGGACAGGCCATCATGGCATGGTCATCTAGAAACGCATCAGCCAATGAGAAATGATGACGCATTTCTAGATGGCCATGCCAAGATGGCGAGGCCACGCCCTCCGGTTACACCCGTGTTGTTTTCAAGATAAGCTATCAAATTCTGAGTTTTAAGTTTTCACTTCTATCGGCAGTTCCTATGACTGCCAATTTTTTTTCGTCTACATTTTCTAAACTTTCTGATGTACAAATGTTGTCCTGACAATATCAAATACATAAAATAAAAAATCATTCTATTTGGTGCAGTCATTCAAAAGTTCTGAGCGTATATACATTTCAAAGATCCATTTTTACGCATCCGTAAAACGTACTAACTGAATCCTAATGGGTTCGTCATGTCTGTCTGTCTGTCCATCCGTATGTCACAACCACTTTTTAGAAACTACAAGAACCATACTTTTGAAACTTGGTAAGAGATGTATTCTGTGAACCGCATTAAGTAAGTGTTTTATAAATAACATATTTATTTCAACGGATTTAAGCATTTAAAAGCAAGTAATCCCTTTAAACATAATGCAGAAGACCGCACCATATGGCGTTCATTAGGAGAGGCCTACGTCCAGCAGTTGACGAATATTATTTAATATTCGAATATTATTTATTTTATATTCTATAGGCTGATGATTATGATAAATGCCTTTGTTGTTAATCAAGTTATTGCCAAAAATCAGTTTTATTTTTATTGTAGTACTTTGTGAAATACAATATTTTTGTTTGATTACCTGGCACATGGACAAACAAATCTGATCATTTTCGAACACGGGAGGGAATTGTAACATCCAAATGACCATGTGAGAAACATGGGTTTTCTAGATAAATACCATAAACACTTTAACGCGCTCAGCATCATGTGTATCGTTTAGGATACACACTGTCATAAGGAGTGTGTATAGTTTATGATACACACTCCCCATTTCAGTTAAAGCAGTGTGTGTCCGAAACGCGCACGCTTTCTACTCATTTTCCCAGTGGTTTTGGGATGGGAATCGGACAATCAGTTAAGGAAATATTAGGAGAAAAATCACCTTGAAATACTTTTATTCATTAAAAGAAAGTTACTTAGAAACTAAATAATCAATTTATTAAGTTCAAAATAAATCAGTGAATATTATTGAAACATTTTTGATACAGAAAACTTTCACATACAGAACATATTGTAGTTGTTTGAGCTGCTTTGAAAGTCTTGCCAGCAACAACTTTCCTGTCATGCTTTTTATAACACCTCTGCACATCTTCAGCGTACAATTTTCTCTCCAACTTTGTAACTTTTGAGATAATGTTTTCTATTAGACGTTCTTCTTATCATAAAAGGGGCTGATGACACATCATCTCCGGCTAACTGAGCAGATTGTTTAAGTAAAACTACAATTATTTGTTCCCTTAATTGAGTGATAGTAAGTTTCTTGAGATATTATTTGGTTGAATAATAAATGTGCATTCAAGAGAGAAACACAGATAAATAATGTTACGAAATGTGTATCTTTATTGATACACATGGCCTGGGGCATAGTTTATCTATATTCGATTCGATCGATCGATCGATTATCGACCGTTGACCGCACACCGGAGTGGACGTGTTTGTCTTAGGACCTACCTACATACCTACGATGAAATGAACCAAGATGTACACCAACAACTGATGTCCCAACTGATGATGTGAATTGAACTGATGACAAAAGGCGTAGAACATACACACGTAAGCCTAAAACTAATATAATTTTACCTACGGGTCCCGACCGCGCACTCCAGCCTACCCGATATTGCCGCCAGTGCGTCAGCACTACCGCGAACTGAAGCTCACGACATTTTCTACAGCGGCATACAGTACTGTGGTCAACTACTTTGGAACCGTTCCCGTCACCATGCCATTAAACCGCTCGCCACCACCGTCACAGATCGATTCACCGTCATTTTCTGCGTTGCAGCACTATTCGTCAGATTCTAATATTGCTGTAGTCGGTCGAGAAAAAAGCATAAGTGCGTCGTCCTCTGCTAGCAACTTAACTACAAGAAATAAACAATCTGCTAAACGAAAGTGCTCGGAGGACGCCTCATCTGATGACCTAAGTAGGGCGGAGATAATGAATATGTTTATGACGTTGCAAAAACAACAGGATGCTAAGCTTGACGTAGTCCTAAATTCCATAAACGAGGTTATATTGTCAGTAAAAACCATGTCAGCAAAATATGACGAAGCCCTAACCAAAATTAATACCCTTGAACGCGAGATGAAGGCAGATAAAAACTATATACAACAACTTGAAAACAGAGTAGAAATACTAGATCGTAAAAATCGCTGTGCAAGTTTAGAACTGAGAAATATTCCACAGTGTCAGAGCGAAACCAAAGATACTTTAAAGCAAATAATCTTTTCCACAGCTACCCGCCTAAATGTTGATCTACAAACTGGGAATATTAAAGATATCTATAGAATTAATGTTAAGACAGGAATAAAGCCTGTCATCGTGGACTTTTCATCTGTATTGCTGAGAGATAGCTTTTTAACTTGTTATAAAAACTACAATAAACAGCGCCTCCAAAATAAATTAAGGGCTAGCGATATTGGCTTCGCAGCTGACGAATTTATATACATAGCAGAAAACCTGACTCAAAAAGAACGTAAATTGCACTACTTGGCTCGTCGTTTTGCTAAAAACCACAATTTTGCTTTTTGCTGGGTAACAAATGGACGAATTTATCTACGAAAAACTGAAGGTTCTCCACAAATACGCATCTCCAATGAGAGTGACTTGGATGAGATGATTTCACCGTGACTATCCCCGCCGCTAGTATTCACAAACAATCAACAGACCCCCGACCTTCAAACGTGTTCTCCTGGCTATGAATACTTACCCCCGTATCGCCTACAGTTAATGATATTACTTTTTTATGTATCGTTGAAGTACTACCTACATAAGAATATACACGCAATTATTACCTTTTATATAAATATTTATTATTATTTTATAAACCTTTCACTATGTTTACTAGCCTTACTAATATCCAAACATTTACTGATCATAATAATATTACGCATCCCCTATATCAAACTAACATTTCCCAGAAATATGTATATAAACACCCTTGCATTCTATTTACAAATATCTCACATCGAAGTCAAACTTCCACGCAAACTTTCACACATACACATAACACACACAATTCCAAATTCTATCAAAACGCCTACGAAACGCCACCCTCTATTTCCTGTGCAAGATTGCTTTCACTCCAAATCTTGTTTAAAAAAACACAATACATTCGTGTCACACCACAGCTCATTATAATATATCATAATTATGAACAAAAATCTATTTTAGTTTATAAAGTTGCGCAAGTCATACATATTACGAACAACATTAAGAGGCACCGAGCGACCGCTCGATGCGCCGGCCGGCCGGTGACTGGCGGCGCCGGCGCCGGCAACCCGGGCCGCGGAGTGGGCGGAGTCAAGCGCTCACACTCGGATAGCTATCCTTTGTCCGCCGCGCAGGTAATATTTGCCTGGGCCCATCGCACGCTCGTTGTAAGTTTTCATGCAGCATATTTTTATCTGGATTTATTTTCTACGTTCAAACATTGCGCTCTTTTAAACAACTGTAGACTCAGCATTGTTATAAATTTACTTGAATGCTTTTGTCAATGCCCCGCAAAAAACATTTCAATAAACTACACAGGTGTGCCTGTGTTATTACTAATAATATTTTTTTTTTGTTGATATTCAATTAAAATGAATAACATAGATCTATTTCGGAGCATTGACAATACTATTCTAATCGACAGTTTTAGAGTTGCACTAGTTGAAAATTGCGAGCAGGCTTTGGGTGACTGTGCGCAACAATATATAATATTATCCCAAAACATTCGCAGCGTAAATGCGAACTTTGACCAATTTTTGATATATCTTACTAGACTACAATTCCTACCCGATGTTATTATATTATCGGAATCGTGGATAGATGATACATTTCAGGGAATTACTATCCCTAATTACGATTGCCATGCATCTACATTATTAAGAAATCAGAATGATGGTTTAATTGTTTTTACGAGGCAAGGGCTTGACGTTGAGATATGTGAACCGGTGTTCAACGATGCAAATTGTTTAGTTATTAAAATAGGTGCTGAACTAGGCATAATAGCTCTGTATCGTAGCCCTGCTACACACAATATTAGCAACTTTTTAACATCGCTTGAAAAAACCATTGCTTCAGTTTCTACCTATTCTTGCATAATTACCGGGGACGTGAACATAGATATAAAACCAACATCTACAGATAAAAAATCAGTCGACTTTCTCGAACTTACGGCACATCTGGGCTTCATTCCCGGTCATTCTATGCCCACACGTGGACATAATTGCTTGGACCATTCGTTAATCAGAACACGAAAAAGCTCGCGTGTTTTGGTTAGCGACTCTGATGTCACTGACCACGCTGTGATATTAACGGGAATTGATAAATATTATCCAAAGAATGCATCTGTGTTCAAAATGATATCTAAAACAAATCTTAATGATGTTGCTTCTACGCTAGCCGATATAAATTGGGACTTCCTTTACGATACGAGTGATGTAAATATTGCTACTCAGTTTTTGGTTGAGCAGATAGCTAATACTATTCAAAATTGTACTACGCAAACTAAAATAAAAAGTTCTCAAGTTATAATAAAACCCTGGATGACCAAAGGTCTACTGAAATGTGCCAGGAGCAAGGATTACCTACATCTTGAGTCCAAAAAAAACCCTGATAATTCCAATCTAAAAGAAAAATATAAAAACTATCGTAATTTTTTCCTAAAAATTCTTCGCAGTCAAAAAAATAAGTATCATTCAGAACAATTACTAGCGCACAAAAACAATAGCAAAAAACTTTGGACCACTGTAAAAGATATTTGTAATATAAAGGTTGCAAAAAGTGAATCGGCAGACCTCCTTAAAATCAAAACTACAGAAATTGGCTCTTTGAATCACACAAATGCCTTTTTCGCAACAGTTGGAAACGACCTTGCCCGAAATACCTTGGCAAAACTTAACAAAACTGAGCAACAACTGGCCGACGCAATCTCCACTAAAATTACTCCATCAGACTCTTTTTTCTTCACTCCAACTGATATCTACGAGATTAGGAAAATTATCTTGGGGCTAAAATCATCTTCCGCTACAGGGTGTGATGGAATCAGTAACCAGATACTGAAACAAGCTGCTATCGTACTGGCGCCCCCCATTGCTCACATTTGTAATTTAAGTTTGATGCAGGGTGTGGTTCCAAACTGCTTCAAGTTGGCTGATGTCTGTCCAATCCATAAGGCTGGTTCATCTGTTGTTGTCTCTAACTACCGTCCAATCTCACTCTTACCCTCACTCTCCAAAATACTGGAAAAAATTGTAAACAACCGACTGCTGAGCTATTTGGAGAAAAACAACGTACTTTCGAACAACCAATTCGGCTTTAGACCTGGAAAGTCGACAGAGGACGCTGTAGTATCACTTGTGGATCACGTCACCGCTAACTTAGACCGCAAAAAAATGAGTCTAGCCGTATTTTTAGACTTAGCTAAGGCCTTCGATACGGTAAGCTGGCCAATACTTCAAAAAAAACTAGAGCTAAGTGGAGTGCGAGGTATAGCGCTGAATTGGTTTAGCTCTTATCTTAGTAATAGAAAGCAAAGAGTTCGGATCGCGAACCAATTCAGTGACTACGCATCCGTTTCCTTTGGAATTCCACAAGGCAGTGTGTTAGGCCCGACGCTGTTTTTGGTTTACGTGAATGAGCTGTGCAAATTGGATCACAAAAAAGGGAAGACGTTCACTTTCGCAGACGACACTGCTCTGGTCTTTCACGGCGACAGCTGGAGTGAAGTGGTGGAACTCGCTAGCAGGGGTTTGGCGGTAGTAGCAGAGTGGCTAGAAGTGAACCTCTTAACCTTAAATGCTTTAAAGACAAAATGTATGGCATTTCGAATTACCCAAAAAACCAGTCCTCCACCCATTATACTCAAGCTGCATTCGTGTGGATCACAATTGGACTCATCATGTAACTGCCCGGTGCTTGAGTGTGTTGACAATATCAAATATCTGGGTGTGGTGATTGACCACAGACTGACATTTAATAATCATATTACCACCTTGCGATGTAGACTACGTAAAATGTTACACATTTTTAAACGCCTAGGTACTGTCGCTGATCCTAAAACGTTGCGTATGGTCTACATTGCCTTGTGTCAGTCTGTGATCAATTACTGCATTGTCTGTTGGGGCTCTGCTGCGAAAACAAGCCTGATAAGTGCCGAACGAGCTCAAAGAGCCATATTGAAAGTCGCATACAATAAGCCATTCAGATACC
Organism: Ectropis crepuscularia; assembly: GCA_963693475.1. NCBI lineage: Eukaryota > Metazoa > Arthropoda > Insecta > Lepidoptera > Geometridae > Ectropis > Ectropis crepuscularia. The sequence goes on from OY856338.1 coordinate 7,720,662, forward strand.
CAACAGACAAACTTTACGAGGTGACTGATTATTTATCAGTACGAAGACTCTTCATTCTGTCAGTCACACTAAGGTTCCACAAAACTTCCTCATTTACTATGACACAATCAAAAAAGGATGGGGATAGACGTAATGCATGGGCATTACCCAAAACAAAAACCAACTTTGGCCAGGGTACTTTTTCTTTTACCGGTCCATACCTTTACCAATTATTGGACAAAAAGCTGGACATTCTTAAAACGTCACACTATGAATGCAAGAAAAAGGTCTCGGCTTGGCTGTCTACCCAGGGCTACGCAGATACAGAAAAAATAGTGACACCGTTTAGGTAATCTAATTTTCCCTCAGTAACTTGAAAAAGCGAGATTAAGTGCAACAAGCAGGCAATCCATTTTGGCGATAAATGACAGCACTATACAAACACACATAAACACATCCACTCATACACACATAATACCACACAGTAACTCATACACACACACGCACACAGCCTATTTAACATAAATCCCAATATCATTTGCACATACACACCTCTAAGTTTTTACTATTACCTTCACACGCACGTCATATTAAAGTACAAAATATATATATCTATAGTACACTATTTATCCATATGTATTATATATATGTTATCTATGTATATGTATGTATATAAATACTTATGCACGTATATTAGATGAAGGCATTACTTACTTATTTTTTCTAATTATACCGTCATAGTTACATATTAGAATAAATGTATCTGTTTTTTTTTTCTTTTTTAAATTAGTTTTGCAAAAAAAAAAATGTTTTATGTAATCGTTATACCTGGTGCCCACGACACAGGTTGCCCTAGTGTGGGTACCAGTGTACATGTGTCCCAACATATCTTGTTTTTATGACTTAAGATACCTGTTTTTTAAGTAACTCTGTTCTTGAACCAAATAAATTTCATTTCATTTCATTTCATTTCATTTCATTTCATTCCTTAAAGTATTTGCCAAGCCACGTGTATCAAAAAATATACACACCGGTAAAAAAAGGATGATAAAGGAGGGAGTGTGATTATTTTCTTTACTATTTTAACACCTCACAACACTAAAAAACAAAAAATTAAAGTTGTGAAAATTTGGTAGTATTTATTTGCATATATGGCTTGGCGTTGAGCGTGTTAAGGTTGTCCCTGGGACTTGTTTAGGATCATAGCAAAAGCAAACCGCACTTACACTTACACCGGTACATCAGTCGGAATTATTGGAATGCGTGGTATCAAAAAGTATTCTCCTTTATACTTTCCTTTCAGTATAGTTGATTCTATCACGATGTTCAGTATTTTTTATAGCTAACCGTTTGCCGTTGCAAAGACGCGGTTCGTTGATATTTCGCAACATTTTAACTACCGATCCAACTTTTAACTGAAGATTGTGAGGTGACAATCCTGGAAAATCAAGCGAGTTCAAAAATTTCGGTGGATAGGTAGTTGTTGACGACATCATCTTGATTAGTCACCGAATCAACTGATTTATAAATCCTCAGTTCGCCTGTAATTTGTTCTTGAATTAAGAAATTTAATTAATTTGCATCCATCTCATTTACATGATAGGTATTAATATTTATTTATCATGTGGGTGTATATTCAAATAATTTTGCACAGATAGGGATATTAAAATAATAATTCAAAATAATAAAACACTTTTGGTAACGCGGTTTGTGTTTGACTGACATTTGATTGATATAATGACGTGAAACTGACACATTTGACATCGCGTGCCGAAACTTAATCAAAATAAATAATATCGTGAAGCCGACCAAATTGAAAATCAGTATTTATGATCTATGAGTCTTACGTTTTGTGATTATTCAATTTGATTTGGTTCGCGATGTTATCACTTTTGTTGAGTTTCTTCTGAGTGGGTTTCGGAACGTGACATTAGATCCTCCTATTCTCCAACTGTTTTAATAGATATGATGGAATTTGAACTTTGTGCAGCGGGAACAAAGTGCAAATTGACTCCTTTACGTTAGGAACTCACATATATTGCTTAGACATAAGTGAGTGCTTGTTATTTGATATGGACTTTATTTCATAACAATAAAGCTCAAATTGCCTTAACATTTTTGTTAGAAAACGTTTGTATGGGAAAGCACTTTATTTAATATGAACTTTATTCCATAGCAATAAAGCTCAAATTGCCTTAACATATTAGTTAGAAAAAGTTTGTATGGGAAAAACAAAAGGGCTGTTTTTATAGGGGTTTTCCGGCAATTATTCTATTTATTCTCGCCGTAAAAACCATCCTTGGACTTCAACGAACATTTAAAAAAAATTGTCTAAATTGGTCCAGGCGTTTCATTTTTATGTTATAGAAGATAGATAGAAGATTTGCCATAAGCTCCGGGAAATTTGAATCGAATTTGAGTAAAAAACATTAGCAAATAAAGTGGCGAAGTGCGAGTTGGACTCGCCCATGAAGGGTTCCGTTGCAGCAAGTAACATAATATACATAGTTAGTTCGTTGTAACTTTGATCGAAGTTTTAATAATGGTGTATTTTTGACGTATAAAAAAAAACTACTCATCAGATCGAGTTCAAACGAATTTTCATTGATAGTTTGCATGGTAACGTACATCATACATTTTTTTTAGTTTTTTCATTTTCTTACTTTAGAAGTTAGAGGTGGGGGACACACATTTTACCACTTTGGAAGTGTCTCTCGCGCAAATTATTCAGTGTAGACAAAAATTATGTTAAAAACCTCAATATCATTTTTGAAGACCTATCGATAGACACCCCACACGTGTAGGTTTGATGAAAAAAAAATGTTGAGTTTCAGTTCTCAGTATGGGGAGCAAGTCTAATTTTTTTTTTTTTTTTTGTAAAAATCTTAATGCGGTTCACAGAATACATCTACTTACCAAGTTTTAACAGTGTAGCTCTCATAGTTTCGGCAAAAAGTGGTTGTGACTTACGGACGGACAGACAGACAAACAGACAGACATGACGAATCTATAAGGGTTCCGTTTTTACGTTATAGAGAGCCCTAAAAAGACTATAATTGATCAGTTATCGAGCGAGATGAAAAATGATTAAATAACTAAATGGGTATTAAAAAATAGGGGTTGGTGATAAAAGGATAAAAATTTAGGGTTGTGTCTATTTTTTAACGCCACATTATAAAAATATAAAAACAAAAAAAATTGTCCGAAAATTAAAAAAAAAAATGTTTGGGTGAACAACCCTTGTCACTTAGGGGTATGAAAAATAGCTAGTAGCCGATTCTCAGACCTACAGAATATGCATATAAAGTTTGGTTAAAATCAATAAAGCCGTTTCGGAGGAGTAAGGAAACAAACACTGTGACACGAGAATTTTATATATAAGACGAGAATTTTATATATAAGATTAAGCGCTTATACACTCAGATGTTCTTTTTATTACTATTATTCAAGCGTGATTTGTATTATTGCTTAGATTGCATGCCTTTTACTTTTATTTTTAATTTTTGTTTTTACAAATTCTATTTATCTTGTTACCCGACTGCGCGACGCAAAGGAGTGGTAATGTGTTTAACAGTCTATGTATGTATGTTTGTATGTTCCTTTGAGGCACTATACAGACCAAACGCCTGGGCCGATTTTTATGATTCACACGTTAATCGATTCCTCTTAATCTGGCGAGTGACACTAAAGACATGACATTAGTGTAAGTCCAATATGGCGGCTTCAGGACGCCATATTGTCCAAATTAAAAAAATGAAAATCACCAAAATATGTCAAAAGAGGTATCGTTGAATAGGTATTTCAAAATAATGTTTAGCTTTCTCTCAATGTTTTTCGATTTGACTGACCGTTTAGGAAGTATATCGATTTAAAGTTTAGTAACAACCATTCTCACATTTATAGGTTTTTAGGTAGCAGAAAACTTCGTATAACTAACTGTACGTGTGAATGTGGATGGACATTATATACTAATGTATCTAGTAGGCATCGATATAAATCAATAAATGTGCCCTGAGCACCTTGAAATTGGTCATAAACTGCGTCTCTGTATGTATCGTAAGTGGTTTACAAACAATCAATCTACTTGACCCCTATAATTGCTAGCGGCGAGATTTGCTGTGGTTCTACTTATTTTGGTTGTTGACTAACCGAATAATGATAGGTAAAATTGTCCGGCGTCCACCGCGTCCTGCAACCGACTAGAACGGAAAGAGTGAGCTCACTCTTCCCAACGTTGACATGATTGCGTGCGCCGTGAAGTTTGGGATTGGGCCCATCTTGCGTTCTACGATCTATGCTAGTAGGTATATTGGACTACCTTTTTTTCGTACGTGCAGGAAATGTATTATTTACGCATACCCTACTGCCCCGCCCGGGAGACACAGCCGCGTTATGTTGCACTCTATATCATGTATGGATATGGTGCCCCTATCTACTAATAAACCTTTATGGGGTTTCAACTCTGCCGCTGATAGTGGGAACACGGAACCGCTCTCGGATTGCTCCGCCTCGGTCGCCCATCTCCAACTTCAAACGATTTAGTAGGTACTCAACGTCAATCGAAAACCTATACTAACACAAAACTATAAATATGAATTACATGCAGTAGAAAATCCTACATATTATATCAGTAGAAACGAAGATATTTGGTCAACAACCAAAAGATGCATATTATTATGTTGAGCATATTAACATTCACAACATTGTTCATAACTAAAAAGTATTAAAAAAATATATAATTTAAAAACTCAAAAACCCGACTGCGTAAAAAGTGAACCAAACTACGTTCTCGCATACTAAAAAAAACTGAAAAGAATAAAACAAGCATTTAGATTTCTGGTGGTCTAGAATTCTATAATATGTTATTGTAATAATACTATTGAAATATATACAATATTTTCTAATAAAAGAACATTACAACTGAACCGTCGAGATCCATTGAACAATGTAATTGTTGTTTGTCGATTAATAATGGATCCCGACTCTTCAGTTGTAATGTTCTTTTATTAGAAAATATTGTATGTATTTCAATAGTATTAATACAATAACATATTATAGAATTCTAGACCACCAGAAATCTAAATGCTTGTTTTATTCTTTTCAGTTTTTTTTAGTATGTGAGAACGTAGTTTGGTTCACTTTTTACGCAGTCGGGTTTTTGAGTTTTTAAATTATATTTTTTTTTTATATGTAAAACCGGCGGAGGGCCTTGGTATGCCATCATACAGGTTACACTTAGTTTGGGTACCAAGGTTGTCTAACTTGAATTATTGTGAAATGTTATTGTATTTATTACCTTAGATTTGTTAGAACGTGTGATGTTTGTAATTAGTCAATAAAATTTATTATTTATTTATTCTAGGAAGATGGAGCTATACGATAGTATAGAAAACAAAAATAATAATCAGCATTAGGTACATACAATTGCACCTAAACTTTGAACCTTGATAATTTCATGTTAACTTGTCTACTCATTATGGAAGTTTAACATAAGATATTGTAAAAATTCTTTGAAGAAATTTATAAGTATTAAACATTTTTGGATTGCTCAGGATTTTTTATTTATGAATACGTTTATGCTTTTGATTAAAATATGACTTTTTAATTTATTTTTTATTTTTAAGGGGCATACGAAAATGTTCAGTCTTTTTTCAAGTTGAGGTTTCTTTGTTGCCGATAGCTGTCGATGTCGAGTTAATATCATTTTTGGATTCGTTAACTATTCAGTAATAATAAAAAATAATAAATAAAACCTGCGTCATTACTGCGCCTTTTCCAGCTAGTTGCAAATATTATATCGAAAGAGGGAAAAAAGTAAATCGTCGATTCTTGTAATTTGTACTTATTTATGACATTTGTGGATACAAAAAAATACGTAATATAGTAGGTACTTCTTCTGAGTAATATAGGAATATAATAATTGCCATTAAACACTTTTTAACAAACTTCAAAAAAGGAGGTGATAACGCCTTTTCATTAATCTCTGTTTTTTGTTTGTAAGTATTTATGTTACGCGATTACTCTGCTAATAATAAACCGATGTGAAAGTTTCTTTTTTTGTTCGAAAGATCATAATAACTCAAAGATTTAAATTAAATTAAATTTTAACTATACTATATTATTATCTATACTACTAGCTTTACCCCGCGGCTTCGCCCGCGTTCGGTAAGTTTTTTATTGTAGATTCATACTTGGATAGTTGGATAGCATGTGCGTCGTATAATAACTTTAATAATGATTGTCTATATGTACCTAAGCGTAGGCTTTACCATGTCAGGGGTTGAATTTTGGAAAACTCACGTTGTAATACGTAACTCACTATTTTTGCCATGGTCAATTAATTTAATGTTCATGCAATTAAGTAGGTGTCTTAACTGTTATAGGTTTGCACTTGACCGCAATATCGCCTGAAGTTAAGTGATGATGCGAGTAGCTATTTATTGCCGGTTCGGGACCACCACACGGCGAAATGGTGGAACTAAAATATAGTGGGTCTAAAGTATGGGAAACTCGCAGCAGTGGCGCCATTCGTAGTTTTACCAACCGCAAAAAGGGCTAAAAAGGCCCGTTAAGTTGGTAATTTGTGTTGACGTCACATGACCAGGCTCATAAGCGTACGCTTTACCATGTCAGGGGTTGAATTTTGGAAAACTCACGTTGTAATACGTAACTCATTATTTTTGCCATGGTCAATTAATTTAATTTTCATGCAAATAAGTAGGTGTCTTAAGTGTTATAGGTTTGCACTTGACCGCAATATCGCCTGAAGTTAAGTGATGATGCGAGTAGCTATTTATTGCCGGTTCGGGACCACCACACGGCGAAATGGTGGAACTAAAATATAGTGGGTCTAAAGTATGGGAAACTCGCAGCAGTGGCGCCATTCGTAGTTTTACCAACCGCAAAAAGGGCTAAAAAGGCCCGTTAAGTTGGTGATTTGTGTTGACGTCACATGACCGCCGTTTCTGGACGAAGCGGGTGCTCCGCGGGGTGAGACTGGTTACGCGTAGGGCTCTGCGGGGTAAAACGAGCTATGGGTAGGGCTCCATGGAGCAAGACGGGTTATGCCTAGGGCTTCGCGGGGCAAGACGGGCTATGCGTAGGACTCCGCCGAGATGGAGTATGATGTTAGCGTGAGGGTTCCGAGTCGTGGGCGCTCCGAGGCGCCCTCGTACGGCTCCGAGACGCTGTCGTGGGCTTCGGTTTTCGCAGGGTTCCCACGGTATGAAGCATATTGATTGACCTCACTAGCACCTGAACGAAGCGAATCAGCTTATCGCGAACATGGTTCCGCAACACGAGGAGTGTTGTGGTTTGTGTTATCTATAGAACCTATCGCAGAATGTTATGGTGATGTTATAGATGATAAGTTATATGTTAGGTGTAATGTTGTACCCTTGTAACAGTTGATTGCATCACTCGACGGAGAGAGTGTTTTTTTAACAAGTAAATAAAAAATATTAAATATGAGCGGATACAACCCTTTATACCCATGCTTAAGCTCGAGGGCGGCGCGTCTAGTACTTTTGTCGGCTAGCCTAAGAACAAGCGGCAGACACCGGAAGAGATTGCGGGAGCTGATTTCTTCTATACGGGATAGAAAGACAGAACAATGTGTTTGTACTGCGGCGGTGGTGTGTGGCGATGGGAAGAGAACGATGACCCTTGGAAAGAGAATCGTCGTCTGTTTAGCCAGGGCCCGTTTATTTTTATGCATTACTATAACAAAAAGTGTTCCTACTATGTAATTGATAATAGTCTGTCTGACCGAGCGATTGAAGAATAAAACAATTATGTAAACAGATTTAAAAATTATTTTATTTTATCTTATAATTATCCCACGCCAATTTATCTATACCATCATCACTAATGTATCTCTTATTATATCTTATTAGATATAACCTTTTTTCTAGAAATCCTTGTATAAACGTTATGCTTAACACTAGTAAATGTGTACATGTTGTCATAGAGCGCATAGTCAATGTCTAGAGCTGTTCGATAGTTTTCATAGTTGAGTTTTCTTACAATAGCTGCAGAAGAACCTTTACTTTTATAATTTGCAAGTCACCTTTTAGAATGTAGCTACATATACATTTTTGCTCGCAACCCTTTAAACACAGATTACATAAATTAAACGCAGATGGAACCTTCGTGAACAACACTGTGAAGCCCATAATTAGTTGTGTTGAGGTTAAATTGTCAAAGCAACGTTGTCAAATTACTTGTGTAATGTTGTCAGTCTTAAGAAAAAAGTCCCACTATTGTTGTCTTAGCTTCGAAAATCTTCACGTATAATAAACACATCAATTAATATTTTATAATAATAATATTATTACGCCGATTATATACTATGCAAAGATTTCTTGTTACTTGTATTTCCATTCTATGTAGTTAAGAATTTTGATTTTGCATGCAACTAGAAATCAACTTGAATCGCAAATAATAAAATTAGTATAAATACTCGCTTAGATAGGTTAAACAAAAACTAAAACAATCTTTTCACCTAACTAATTTTATATTAAAACAACAACAACTTATGTTCAAACATATCTATACAATTTCATCAAAATCAGTTCAGCGTAAAAGCGTGAGCAGACCAACAGAGTCTCTTTCAAATTGATAATATAAAATAGTATGGATTTCATGAGTCTAGTTTCAACGGTTTTATCTTCAACTTTGGCAAACTCCCATGTAAACTCTCTGTATCCTCATTTCCACCCCTTCGACTCTTTTTTCTGTGATAAAAAGTCGCCCTTATTCTTTCCTGACTCTTGTATATCAGTGTAACAAATTGCATTAAAATCGGTTCTATGGTTTAGAGACATTCACATCGCCACCCAAAGTTCCCTCGTCCAAGTACCAAACATTTAGATTGGACTGGAGACGTTAAATGATATGGTGAATAGCCAGGGCGAAACAGGGTTCACCCTGTTGATAGCCAACGGAAGATAGCATATGATTGTTTTGATAAGTAAATTTGTGGGTCCTCCATAACATTGCCAAAGAAAATTGTAGAGGTCAGGAATTTTATCCTTTACTTCGGACAACGGGACTTCTCGATCAACCAAATTAAAGGCGTTTTTGATGTCCACATTTATCAGCCCCACAGAAATCTAAATAATAAGACATTCGAAATGCCATAGCTTTCAAATTACTTGCAAAACGCATGTCGCCACATTTCCCCTACCCCCGTGGTCACAAATACATGCGCGTACTATTCAAATACATATCCACTGACACACTCATACACACACACAAACAGTTGCACATTAACAATCACGGTTTGTGATTGCATCACACACATCCATAAACGCTTATCAGTGAACCTACTAATACATTAAAAAATAAACAATTTCTCACAAATACACTAGTGCTTGACAAATTTAAAAATATATCGATACATCAAAGAACAGTCTAATTTTAATTTTCGATAAAGTTAATTTTTTTCATTAATTATTTTACAATTTCATTATATTACACTGCAACAAAGTCAATATGCCTATAAAATAGGTGAGTCACGCGGGTTATACTACTACTATTGTTTCGAGACCAGGACGTCTTCAATGAGAAACGTAATTTCGAAATAAACTCGCGTCTTCCCTATATTGATGAAGAGGCAACAAATGAACAGATTTATGAATTTGACTGCTAGACTGATGTTTTGATAACTTTATGTACCTACATAAAAAAAAAAAATCCGGACGAAAACCATTCCAAAAAGACATCAATCATAAAAGCAGCTTTTCTTGAGTTAAGTATTACTATTTTATAAATTTAAGTAGACTAGCGGTCTGTTCCGGCTTCACTCGTCTATTGTCATATAAAGACATATTAATCGAAATAATAATCTTTCAAGTTTGATCAAACTTAGCGAATATGTACCAAACCAATTTTAGCGAACCTGTGAACCTTTTTACCTATAAGCTTACTCATGTGTGAGCGTTTTCTTTTACTGGTAAAAATTTTATTCAACCTGGGTGTTCCCATAATATATTTCTCGAATGCGTTCTTTATATACTTGTAAATTAATCGGTGTTTAATATGTGAAAGTTGACTGCCACATTGTAAAACTATTCTATGCACCGGACCACATTGGGTTCTTGTCCCGCTTCATCGAAGCAAGCCGTGGATGTCGCAGTCAACTTCATATGGGGGCAACATTTTAATGGTCCATTCTAATGGTCGACCAATTTCAGGGTTCATCCCCACGGGATTGGTTCTACTAATGGTCCGTCCCATACGGTCCGACTACTTCCACGGTCCACCTGCCATGAGTTAAGCCCTAATCATCACTGCGGGTTAACCACTACGTGACTTACTCAAAGGCACTCACTACGTGAAAAGCGGAGGTCCAGCAACCGTCGCTGCGATCGGAGCACCAATGGGCACTGCCAAAAAGGACTAGCATGACTAGCCGACACAGCTGAACCTGCCCCAGAAGAACTGTGACACGGCTCACCACGGCTTCCCCTCATACGACCACAGGCCAGTGTGTTTCCACCTGACTGGCAGGATAATTCCGTTCGCGATTGCAAACGACCACGACTCTCACTTAGTCTCATTGCTTTTAGTAAGACCGATCTTACTCTACTCTCTTACCTCGTACTACCCTATACTACCACTCGTGGATGTAACAGATTAATTTTGGCCACCCGTTCAGGAATCACATTCTGAACAAAGATTTATTGGAAATAAATTCTAATTAATTGAACTTTTGCTGTTTCTATTGAACCACCTAATCTTTAATTTACTACTTGTAATAACGTGGCTAATATTGCCCTCTAATTTAACAACCAACCACGGTACAATGGCGACCAACGTGGTTACACAACAAACATCGAAATATCCAAACATCCATACATTGACATTCTCGCCAGTCTCGCCACTCTATAAAAGGAGGACTTTTTAATAGCACACATTAAATAGAAACCGTAATACTCAATCAAATTCAAAAATTTTTTTTGTTGTCAACACAGTCATGAAACTGAAGAGGTTGATCACGGACTAAGTAGAGGCAAGAGATTATTTGATGTATGAGATAATAAATATACAATTTATCTAACCTAAGACATTTGTGTTAATTGTGCCTTATAGTGGTCTCATACGTGAGAATCTGAGTATAAGATACATAAATATATGGGAGTCAACACCGTCAAGCGTCAACTCCTCATCCAAAACTTTTAATGTGATATGATTGTCGGTGCGTTAGTTACCGACAGTTGCAAGTTAAAGTATGTACTACTCGTAATTTCACAACATACCTTTTCGGGCCTTGAATGTGCCACACGAAACTTTAATATCGCGTTTTAGTGTCGTACAGCGCCATCTAGAATCGGAGCGACTAAGCAGGTTGAGTATGAATTGGAGATAAAAGATGAATACTTTTATACGAACTTATTTTTAATGTAAAAATTTAAACGCGGACCTTACACACGGTTTCGTACAATGATTGTTCAATTGATTTGGCTCACTCGTTCATTAAAATCCGGGACTCCCTGTGACACAACTCTACTTGCGTCGCACACATCGCATCGGGTTGCGTTTATAATCTCTTTTGTATATTAAGCTGTGCCTGTAATTAATGTGAAATTAAACCAAAAACGTACACATGACCTTAGGAGACTTAGAATAAACTATAAAAATGTAGCAATGTATGAATTGTAATTGTAACAATGCACGGGCACTTTTACGCCGGGACCAGTTAGGAGTGGGTTCTTAGGAGATTAGTTTTAATATTATTATTAGTTTCTGATATTAGTAATTAATGTTGGTGATTTTAGATTAAAGAACACAGAATTGAACTGCAAATTATTTAAAACTAGCCGACCCGGCGAACTTTGTTCCGCCTTAGACACGATAAATTAGAAGACTTTTGTTTTTATCAAGGTAGGTTCTGTAGTGGTAGGACTCTTGGCAGAGTCCGCTTGGGGAAGGACCACACCTTTGCCAGTTATTCTACCGCCAAGCAGTAATATGCCAACATATTCCGGTTTGAAGGGCAATGTGTTTCCAGAGAAATTACAGGGCTTAGAGATATAACAACTTAGATCTCTGGGTGGCGAGCGCAGTGCAGTGCTAGGTAATGATTAGGACTCTTCGTGTTCCAATAGCTGCGTGTCACTGTGCTGTTATGTGGCAGGCATGTTGCTTACCATCAAGCACATGTCCTGCTTGTCTCGTCACTCTTAATTTAAATTTACTCGTATTTGGATAATTAATGTAAATTCAAAAACATCAAGTATTTTAATGATTATTTTAGCCATGTATTTTGGTGTATGGGTCCACTCTTTATTAAAGCACGATCATTCGATGTTTGTCTGGGAAGCAGCAATTCAATAACTTGTATCAATTTTGCATTACAGGTAAAAGTTAAAAAAATAAAAGATTTCGCTGACCGTAATGACGTACATTTGTCATCGCATCTTGCGCATACATATGACTCGGACTACCTATGTACGTTTCTGGCAGAATAGTTAATCGACCAATATTAGCTGGATTTTCTGCTGAACTAATATAACTCTCGAACTTCAACCAAAAAAATCAAACCGGTCCATCCGTTCGTGATCCACAATGCCAGAGACCGATATTGACGTCAAACTTGTAACAGCCTTTATTTTGGTCACTGTATTAGATATATTGGTAATGGCTTAATTATGCTGGATCTACCGGATTACCAGATTATTCCGGATTGCTATCCCTATTTGACACGTTATGTATTATTGGATTTGAAGAAGAACAAAGAAAACATTACTATTAAATTGACAAAATAATGATGCATTTACTGAAAATAGGATACAACATCACGATACTATGATGCAAAACACCATTTTAAAGGAGTATACAACACGGCCGGTGACGTGCTAAGGCCTACTGTCCACGCACGCGTCTTTTGTCGAATGCATGCATCCTACGAACAAACGCAAGACGTGCGGCTGTCGTGTCGTTGTCGTTTTGTGGACACAGACTTCATTATTTGTACGCAAGATGTAAACATTCGTCTTGCATCCGAGAATTGTTGAAATCGTGCGGATGTCGTGCAGCTACGTGGACAATTGGCCTTAGTCATACAACGACGGTCGTGAAGCGAGCCTTTCTCACTTTGAGTGACCGTTTTTGAACGCTGACGTGAAATTCTTGGTTTTAAAATCATTGATCACGGCAGTGATAGAAGCGATAAATAAATGGAGGAGAGTCGAAATCAGCATGGACAGACCTTGATTAAGTTTTGAAGTGAAAACTTCTTTAGGCGCGCTATGGACAGAATTTTCGTGGGCTGTGAAATGGATTTATGATCACGTGATCATCACGCTCGGATATGATAAGAAATTTCGGGTAAGCTCGGGATGCTAGAGCGAGAAAGATAATGTGGTCAACAAACGTGCCAGACCGAGAAAGATAATTGTTAGAGGAGGACATGGGACAATAGATACTCTCTCTCTCTCTCTCGCTGCTCGCTACCGGTTACCAGTGTTGACACTTTAGCGACTTTGTCGCTGAAACTGGCGAATTTTTAAAACCTTTTAGCGGATTTAGACGACGTGTTACCGACAAAGGGGAATATACTAGTGTAGTGTAGAAGGTTGGAGAAGGAAAAAGCTTATGTATTATTCCAGACTGTTATTCCCTTAATAATTCAATCAAAACCGGCGACTTTGTTTCATAACTATTTGGCGACAAGCTCAAAATCATAGTGGCAACACTGACGGCTACCAACTCCAAAATACTTTTCTTTGGGCGGGAAAACACGACGGGTGCTTTATAATTTTCACAATCCAATTAATTAGTTTTGCTGTGTAAATATTTCCTTTCTTTCGTGTAAATATTTAGTTTTGTATATAGTCAATAGTATAAATAAATATGAGCGTTGCTAGCGACGGGGGTGACCCCGTCGAACAGACCAGAAAAAGAAAACTATTGAAGCCAAATCCAAGTGAAAATTTTTCTTACAAAGTATTTAGAAAACCCCTTTATAAGAGAAAGAGACTATTTCCAGAAAATCGTAGTGGAGAATGTGTAGTGTATGTGGAATCGACGGAACAGGAGAAAGTCGGTAACAAAAATCCTATTACACTCACCAACCTTTTTGCGGACAATGTTAGGAGCATCATAGGGGTGCACTGTGTGAATGCATACAAAGTTGGAGTAACTTTTAAAAAGCCGGCCCCGGCCAACACCTTTTTGAACATGGACACTTTTTTTACTAACCATAAATGTGTATACAATCTGGGTTTACAAATAAGTACTGCCTGAGTAACCTTAGTATTTATTTCGCGCGGACTAAGTCGCGGGTAACAGTTACTTTGAATATAAATAAAATTTCAATAAATATTTACTCTAATTTCTAGCTTGTTTTACTCGTTTATTCAACTAATACGATCCATAATATCTTAATATATATAAATCTCCTGTCACGATGTTTGTCCGCGATGGATTCCTAAACTACTTAACCGATTTTAAATTATATTGGCACACCGTGAGCAGTCTGGTCCAACTTGAGAGATAGGATAGTTTTTTTTTCGATTAATAGTCCTTATATGACGAAATCCGAGCGCAGCCGGAACGGGCCGCTACTTTTATTATAATACGACATACCTACCTAATACAAAAATCTGCTAATGAAATTTTCACTTCTGCCGTGTGGTCTTAAGCACACACCTTTTTTTTTTTTTACTTTGTTGAGTGCGACGTGGATCGCGTGTGCCTTGAGCACTAATGTTTGCTTAAAGATGCACGCGTTTATCACGCATTGTCGAAATCTTCAGTTTCTATATCGTTTACACTTGCTGACAAGACCTCGAGTGGACGTAGGTACATATTTTCGTAGGTCGACGTAATATAAATTATGTGAATAATACCTCTAATCGACATCTTCGTCACTTGAGTCTGCACGTGCACGGTATTGTCCACATTTTGAACATCTTCATCAATTTTTTTTTTACAAACTCATTTGCCGCTATAACCTTTTGTACAATTACGAAAGAATATCATCAGTAGATCATCGGATGCTAATGGTAATAAAGCTGTTATTATCTATAGTCATTGATATAAATCAGTGGATGTACCCTGAGCACCTTCAAATTGGTCTGTGTGTATAGTGTAGGTAAGTAGTTTTTACACATCCCCAATCTATTTGACCCCTAGAATAGGTAGCGGCGGTGGCGGGGAATACTATGGTTCTACTTATTTTGGTTATTGACAACAAATAGTAATAGAACGGAAAGAGTGAGCTCACTCTTTCCAACGATGAAATAATTCCGTGCGCCTGAAGTTCGGGAAGTTCCAATGGTTTATATCGATGGGTGTAGTATAATCATTATTCCTTCTCCCAACCCCACTTCACAGGTTCTGGGTTCATTTCTCTTCCTAGCCAGGTTTGTATTTGATAATACACTCGATAAATAAATATTGGTACTAGTTGAGCTCCTGAAAAACTAGGTGGTATCGGATGTACATATTTGGAAATGGAAATTTCACGGCTGTGCTGTCTTGTCACATTGTGACATCATTTTTAGGGTTCCGTGAAACGTAAAAACGGAACCCTTATAGATTCGTCATGTCTGTCTGTCTGTCTGTCTGTCTGTCTGTCTGTCTGTCTGTCCGTCCGTATGTCACAGCCACTTTTTGCCGAAACAATGAGAACCACACTGTTGAAACTTGGTAAGTAGATGTATTCTGTGAACCGCATTAATATTTTTACAAAAAAAATTAAAAAAAAGAAAAATTAGGGTTGTACCCCATACTGAGAACTGAAACTCAAAACAATTTTTTTCATCAAACCTACACGTGTGGGTTGTCTATCGAAAGGTCTTTAAAAATGATGTTGAGGTTTCTAAAATCATTTTCGTCTACACTGAACAATTTGCGCGAGATACACTTCCAAAGTGGTAAAAAGTGTGTCCCCCCCCCCCCCCTCTAACTTCTAAAGTAAGAGAATGAAAAATCTAAAAAAAATATATGATGTACATTACCTTGTAAACTACCAACGAAAATTAGTTTGAACTCGATCTGATGAGTAGTTTTTTTTTAGTACGTCATAAATACACTATTATTGAAACTTACATCAAAGTTACAACGAACTACAAGAACTATTAACTAACTATATGTGTACTATGTATATTATGTTACTTGCTGCATCGGAACCCTTCATGGGCGAGTCCAACTCGCACTTGGCCACTTTATTTTTGTTATTTTACACATTACTGCTTGGCGGTATAATAACTGGGAAAAGTGTGGTACTACCCCAGGCGGACTCTACCAAGAGTCCTAGCACTACTAAATTAATTAAACTTAAAAATGAATTTAGCTTAATTTGTTTAATTTGACAAACGATGCATTAAATAATCCATTTGAGACGTAGTGTTTTCAATTTAACGTGTTGTTGAGATTAAATTTCTTTAGATGTTATAACCTCAACCTACATTTCTAGATGGCGCTGTACAATGTTAAAACGTGGTGGATGGAATTTTCTTCATTCGCAACACACGTTTGCAAACATGTTTCTCTTTACATCCATAGTAAATGTCAAGTTACAACATTCCACTTAGTATTTTTTGGCTGAGGAGTACACCTTACGGTGTTCACTCTTCATGGTTAAGTATCTGACAAATGAGAAGCAATTAGCAGCAACTGTTGGATTACAACAGGTGCTGCTAACAAAATTGAGTCTTATATTACTAATCTTTTTTTATTTCAAGTACGATATATTTATCGTACATAACAATTTCGTACTCATTATAAAATGTTTTTGCTTTGTTTTCCCGATAGTTCAAATCTAGATGTCATAAAGGCTCGAGAGTGAATCGGTTTCTTCTACGTAAGCACGGTCCATCATCGACCGCATCGTCGCTTTACGTCTAGTAAGAAGGCGGGCAAGTGTGAATCCTACTAATATTATAAATGTCAATGTATGGATGTTTGGATATTTGGATGGTTGGATGTTTGTTGCTCAATCACGTCGTAACGCCTGAACGGATCAGCTTGAAATTTGGAACATGTATAAATTACAGTCTAGACAAACACATTCGCTACATTTTATCCCAAGAAAAATGCACCGATCCTTAGGGAATAACTATTGAATCTACAATTGGAATGGCTATATAGGTTGAAATTTTAAACACAGATATAATTTGTAGTCTGGATTAACAAATAAGCTACTTATAATCCCGAAAAAATGCGCAGTTCCTTGGAGAATAAGAATTACGTGTAATGTCGGAACGGCTAAACAGATTTAATTAAAATTTAAAACATTGAAATTCAAAACACAAATAGTTTTTAGTCCAGAACCCTACTATTCTACTTTCCTACTTCCTACTATCCTACAGTTTTATTATAAGTATAGATAACAAAAGTTGTCTTAAGATCTACTCGAAGTCTAGTTTATCTAGACAACCAATAAGAATAAGATAAAAATACTTATAGACTACAGGCCCGTGAACAAAATTTACGGGTCAAATGAACCACCAGGAGACCTATGTAGGATGATAGAAGGGTGTAAACTATTAAGATTCAGCACTATGCCGTCACTTGTAAGCTGTCCAACAGAGTGTGGTTGAAGAGGGGGGGTTGTAACCCTCTTCCATTTCTCCTTGTCGCATGATTTTTGTACGGCATTGCGAAATAATGGATTAGAAGAGGTATTGAAACTGTATGGAACCAATGCCGTACTTAATCAAATGACCAAATTTGCTCTGTAAATTACTCGTACTCTGTAAATTTTTCCGGCAAACTAATAATTAAAAAGTTAAAATTTTTATAGTTTCAATACCTCTTTTAATCTATTATTCCGCAACGCCGTACAAAAATAATGCGACATGGAGAAATGATCGAGGATTGCAACCCCCCCTCTTCAATTGCACTCAGTTGGACAGCTTACAAGTGACGGCATAGTGCTGAATCTTATTACTTTATACCCTTCTATCATCCTACATAGGTCTCCTGGTGGTTCATTTGACCCGTAAATTTTGTTCACGGGCCTGTAGTCTATTATTACACTTTGCTAAATAATTATTTACAATATTTACAAATATATAAAAATCTAAATAAAAATATTATACCATACCATAAAAATAAACAAATTTACAAATTACGTTATTAATTAATACGGCGTGTTCAACGCCGTCGAGATCACTACAGCGCGGCAGGGTACCGAGAATGCTGGCAGCGTTGCCTCTTTGTCTAGCTAAACTGAGCCTTTGGGCAAAGTAGGCGCCAGCTCTGGGATCCCCTGAAGCGAGGACCAAACGTTTCGAAAGATCCTACTAATAGGTATCTATTAAAAATGTCAATGTATGGGCGTTTGGATATTTGGATGTTTGTTGCTCAATCACGTCGTAACCTCGTAACGCCTGAACGGATCAGCTTGAAATTTGGAACATGTATAGATTACAGTTTAGAAGTACATATAGGCTTCATTTTCGAAACAAATGCACAGATTCTTAGGGAATAAGTATTTACTGTAATACCCCGTTTACATTATTCCAGTCCAGCGACCGAATCCAGCGCTGGATTGCTTACTGGAATAATACCCCGTTTACATTATTCCAGTCCAGCGACCGAATCCAGCGCTGGATTGCTTACTGGAATAATGTAAACCGGCACTGGAATGCATTGGCACTGGATTGATGCATTCCAATGCCGGTTTCCATTATTCCAGTAAGCAATCCAGCGCTGGATTCGGTCGCTGGACTGGAATCATGTAAACGGGGTGTAATGGAAACCGGCACTGGAAACCATCAAACCAATGCCAATGCATTCCAGTGCCAGTTTACATTATTCCAGTAAGCAATCCAGCGCTGGATTCGGTCGCTGGACTGGAATCATGTAAACGGGGTACAACATCGGAACGGCTAAACAAATATGGCTAAAATGTTGAACACGTATATTATAATGTATACATTATGTTATAATGTATACATTACAGTCTAAAAGAACACAAACATAGATTTTTTTCTTAGTGTATTTGGTTATATTTAATTTAACTAACGTGCTGTGGGCATAGTTATTCTCAAATTGGTAAGCGTATGCTAAAAACACATGGTCGGTATCTGTACTTCATAATGCGGCGTATTGCATATAATCCTATTTTACCTATTTGAAAAAAAAATAATTGTACAATGACCAAATCTTCACTTAATATATAAATTGTCCACCAATATAAATATAATATACAACTGTTTTCGCAAAATGTTTACTAGCATAACCATATACAGCATATCGATAATTTACCATAATGTTTAAACACATAACCATATATAGCATAAACATAACTTAGCAACCGCTCGAAAGCCCCTGGTCCCTTTGGGGACCACTAATGCAAACCAAACAAGCTTATATTTTGCGGTTGGGTTTTTGGCGCCAAAAGTTTTTTTTTAATATTTTTATTTGGGAAAGTATACCCATATTTTTTTGTTTAATGGCATTTCCTTGAACCGGTCTTTATTTTGACATAAACTACATTAACATTAAAGTTCTTTACATAGAAACTTTGTAAAATGAAAAAAATCTATAAATGTATTTTGTGGCGGGAAAATGGTCCCGAGATATTGAAACAATAAAAAAAACGAATGTTTGCTATAGCATGGAGTTTTTATGTTTGTTTTATCACATACAACAAAAAAACAGACAATCACTACGTCTATCTTATAATTTAAAATCTTATAGCTTCAGAACACTTGAGAACTGGAAAAAAAACGTGTCAAGTGTCAAAAATGTTAGTTAACATTTCAAGTAATTACAAACTACTACTACTAAAAACTACTAATTAATAAATAATAAATATTGGTGGACAATTCACACACAACACCATCTGACCCCAAACTAAGCAAAGCTTGTATGATGGCGGCCAGATAGTTGATATAATACATATATAGTTTTTAAATACATACATATTATACATATAAACAAATAATAAATAATTACAAACAAAAGATACCGCTAGAAGCGTCTTGAAACGTTCTTGAGAATAATGGGCTTAAACACGTACAAGTACGGCGGCACTTCATATGCCAAAGCGTGAAAACACACCTAGGTAACCTGACACCCGCCAAAATTGTAAAACGCACAATTGTTAAAGGCACACATTGAGAAAAGCAGATGGCACACCAAAGAAGTATGTACTTTTTGATTCCGGGTGGGATAGCCAGAAGCTCTGCGGTCAGCCCTGAGTGACCTCCCTGGAGCTTCTGGCTCCCGCATTTTTTATAGACACTCTAAAGGTAGTAGCGACAAGACTAGGTGGAGTCGGGGTGCTCCGAGTCAGATTTGGGTCCTATGCACCCTGGGTCTATATTTAGTAGCACAACAAATAAATAAAAAATGCCTAAAGACTAATGCGTCTCATCAATATGCCTAAAGACTATTATGCATCTCATCAATAGTCGAATCGAATGTAATAATTAACAATAAAAATTTTAAAAAACCGCTGTCACGAACCGACGTCTTTTTCTTTACCGTGTTGAATTTATTAAGATTTTTCCGTGTATTCTGGTTTTGTAATCAATATTTAAAAATAAAGGGCCAAGTGCGAGTTGGACTCGCCCATGAAGGGTTCCGTTCCAGCAAGTAACATAATATACATAGTACACATAGTTCTTGTAGTTCGTTGTAACTTTGATCGAAGTTTTAATAATAGTGTATTTATGACGTACTAAAAAAAAACTACTCATCAGATCGAGTTCAAACTAATTTTCGTTGGTAGTTTTCATGGTAATGTACATCATATATTTTTTTTAGTTTTTTCATTCTCTTACTTTAGAAGTTAGAGGGGGGGGACACACATTTTACCACTTTGGAAGCGTCTCTCGCGCAAGTTATTCAGTGTAGACAAAAATTATATTAGAAACCTCAACATCATTTTTTAAGACCTATCGATAGACACCCCACACGTGTAGGTTTGATGAAAAAAAATTTTTTGAGCTTCAGTTCTCAGTATGGGGGGCACCCCTAATTTTTTTTTTTTTTTTAAACTTTTGTAAAAATCTTAATGCGGTTTACAGAATACATCTACTTACCAAGTTTCAACAGTAGTTATCATAGTTTCGGCAAAAAGTGGCTGTGACATACGGACGGACAGACAGACAGACAGACAGACATGACGAATCTATAAGGGTTCCGTTTTTAGGGTTCCGTAAAACGTAAAAACGGAACCCTTATAGATTCGTCATGTCTGTCTGTCTGTCTGTCTGTCTGTCCGTCCGTATGTCACAGCCACTTTTTGCCGAAACTATGAGAACTACACTGTTGAAACTTGGTAAGCAGATGTATTCTGTGAACCGCATTAAGATTTTTACAAAAGTTTTTAAAAAAAACAAAAATTAGGGGTGCCCCCCATACTGAGAACTGAAGCTCAAAAAATTTTTTTTCATCAAACCTGCACGTGTGGGGTGTCTATCGATAGGTCTTAAAAAATGATGTTGAAGTTTCTAATATAATTTTTGTCTACACTGAATAACTTGCGCGAGAGACGCTTCCAAAGTGGTAAAATGTGTCCCCCCCCCCTTCTAACTTCTAAAGTAAGAGAATGAAAAAACTAAAAAAAATATATGATGTACATTATCATGAAAACTACCAACGAAAATTAGTTTGAACTCGATCTGATGAGTAGTTTTTTTTAGTACGTCATAAATACACTATTATTAAAACTTCGATCAAAGTTACAACGAACTACAAGAACTATGTGTACTATGTATATTATGTTACTTGCTGGAACGGAACCCTTCATGGGCGAGTCCAACTCGCACTTGGCTACTTTATTACGTTTTACGGAACCCTAATAACTGATGCGAAAAACCGGCCGACCGCCGCTGCCGGCACGCTTGGGGTCTGTGAGGCAATTTGCTTCACGCCCGGCCCCCGCTACCGGTGGTTTAGTACGCCGCATGCGATGAACTCACCAAATGAATGAGAACTGCCTGCGTGCCTATTACAGGGTCACAGAGGGAGGAACCTACCTGACCGCGTACTGTGCCAGGATGCTGCTTCTGTTTCAGGCCCTCGAACTGATCGTCGCCGTTTCCGCTCAACGACTATCTGATCAAGTGAGAGCAATACGGCGGTGCAAACTGCTGGATGACTCGAGACTTGATCGGCTACACCTGGAAGAAGAACGTACTTGCCCAGCTTCTGCCTCGACCCGGAATCTGCCTGCCACGCCGCCGACCCTGTCACTGGCTTCAGTGCCAATGCCAGTGGCGACTGTATCAGCTTCGTCCGTGAGAAACCACCTTTTTTTTTATAACTATTATAGGTTCGCACTTGACCACCATCTCGCCTGATGTCAAGCGATGATGTGATCTACGATGAAGCGTGCTTACCTAGAAGAAACCGATTCACTCTCGATTTGAAGACACCAAGATTGTAACTATCAGAGAAAACCCACTCAGGCAACTCATTCCACAACCTAGATGTTCTTATCACAAACGTGGAGTCAAATCTCTTCGTTCGTGCTTTTCGAACATCAACCATGAAATGATGTCGCTTTTTTGAGATGCGAGAAGTGCGATAGAAGAAAGGGCTAGGTGGTATTCGATCATGCAGATCAGTTGCACACTCTCCGAAGTGTATCCGATAAAAACCCGATAAGCTGGCAATTTTGCGGCGATGTTCAAGACTTTGAAGTCTTTTACGCACAAGAGTGTCATTACCTATGAGCCTTTTGGCACGTCTCTCAATCGATTCCAGAGTCTCCAGCTGATACTTTGCCGCTCCATCCCAAAGGTGCGAACAGTACTCCATACAGGAGCGAATCTGTGCTTGGTACAATGTGAGCAACTGTTCAGAATTGAAGTATCTTCGCACCTTTGAGAGGACACCTAGTTTTTTGGCGGCTAATTTCCCCTTAGACTCAATGTACGTGCCAAAGTTGAGCGTAGATATCAAAGAAACGCCCAAAAGCTCGAGATGGTCAGTAACCGGAACGGATACACCTCGAAAAGTAGGAGTCAGTTAGAATGGACTCCTTTTAGCAGAGAACTAACACGCATGTGTCTTTCCTTCGTTAAACTTGGCCAAATTGGCATCGCCCCATTTTGAGACTGGCTCAAGGGCCAAGTTCAAACGCTCGATTATGCCTTCTCTCATTAGCTGAGTTTGTTGCCCACTGGTCCTTGCGCTAGATATATAACTCTCTACGACGGTGCTATCACCGGGGACATTCTAGCGTATGTCACCCACATCTGGAGTGAAGCTATCGAGAAACACGGGACAGCACTTGCAGTCTTCCTGGATATCTCGAAGGCTTTCGACAGGGTTTGGCATGATGGCCTTATAAGCAAGCTTGCGGCTATGGTTTGTCACCTGGGTTTATTGCGTGCATATCAGACTTCTTGAGGGATCGATCCATACGAGTCGTCATTGATGGCTGCTCATCGGATCAAATGGCTATCAATGCCGGATTTCCTCAGGGGTCGGTACTCTCTGCGACGCTCTTCCTGCTACATATCAATGATCTGTTGGAGCCCGGTATCGTTGGGTACGCAGATGATAGCACCGTCGTAGAGAGTATATATCCAGCGCAAGAGCCAGTGGACAACACGCCTCGTCGGTGCGGCACACCACGTGTAGCGGCGGGCGCCGGTACAGCAGTGGAGGCACGTGTAGCGGCGGGCGTCGGTACAGCGGCGGAGGCACGTGTAGCGGCGGGCGCCGGTACGCCAGCGGGCACGTGTAGCGGCGGGCGCCGGTACAGCAGTGGAGGCACGTGTAGCGGCGGGCGCCGGTACAGCAGCGGGGGCACGTGTAGCGGCGGGCGCCGGTACAGCAGCGGGGGCACGTGTAGCGGCGGGCGCCGGTACAGCAGTGGAGTCACGTGTAGCGGCGGGCGCCGGTACAGCAGCGGGGGCACGTGTAGCGGCGGGCGCCGGTACAGCAGCGGAGGCACGTGTAGCGGCGGGCGCCGGTACAGCAGCGGAGGCACGTGTAGCGGCGGGCGCCGGTACGCCAGCGGGCACGTGTAGCGGCGGGCGCCGGTACAGCAGCGGAGGCACGTGTAGCGGCGGGCGCCGGTACGCCAGCGGGCACGTGTAGCGGCGGGCGCCGGTACAGCAGCGGGGGCACGTGTAGCGGCGGGCGCCGGTACAGCAGCGGAGGCACGTGTAGCGGCGGGCGCCGGTACAGCAGCGGAGGCACGTGTAGCGGCGGGCGCCGGTACAGCAGCGGGGGCACGTGTAGCGGCGGGCACCGGTACAGCAGCGGAGGCACGTGTAGCGGCGGGCGCCGGTACAGCAGTGGAGGCACGTGTAGCGGCGGGCGCCGGTACAGCAGTGGAGGCACGTGTAGCGGCGGGCGCCGGTACAGCAGCGGGGGCACGTGTAGCGGCGGGCGCCGGTACAGCAGCGGGGGCACGTGTAGCGGCGGGCGCCGGTACAGCAGTGGAGGCACGTGTAGCGGCGGGCGCCGGTACAGCAGCGGGGGCACGTGTAGCGGCGGGCGCCGGTACAGCAGTGGAGGCACGTGTAGCGGCGGGCGCCGGTACAGCAGCGGGGGCACGTGTAGCGGCGGGCGCCGGTACAGCAGCGGGGGCACGTGTAGCGGCGGGCGCCGGTACAGCAGTGGAGGCACGTGTAGCAGCGGGCGCCGGTACAGCAGCGGGGGCACGTGTAGCGGCGGGCGCCGGTACAGCAGTGGAGGCACGTGTAGCGGCGGGCGCCGGTACAGCAGTGGAGGCACGTGTAGCGGCGGGCGCCGGTACAGCAGCGGGGGCACGTGTAGCGGCGGGCGCCGGTACAGCAGCGGGGGCACGTGTAGCGGCGGGCGCCGGTACAGCAGTGGAGGCACGTGTAGCGGCGGGCGCCGGTACAGCAGCGGGGGCACGTGTAGCCGGCGCCGGTACAGCAGCGGGGGCACGTGTAGCCGGCGCCGGTACTTACTGCTTAAAATGAGCACAATTATTAACCTCATCATCATCATCAACAGCCCACTAAACGTTCCCACTGCTGGGACTCGGGGCCTTCTCTCGCAAGGAGAGAGTTAAGGCCATAATCCACCACGCTGGCCCAGTGCGGGTTGGCGGATGACACATGACACTTCGAAAGATTCTAGGTACATGACGGTTTCCTCACGATGTTTTCCTTCACCGTTTTAAGTTAGCGGCATTACGCACATGACTTCGAAAAGACAGTGGTGTGGGGTTTGAACCCGGGGTCTCCGGATCGGCAGCCGCCGTTCTCCCGACTAGACCACCGTAACTTATTTACCTAACAATTACGTAACAAATACGTAATTATTAACCTAACAGTAAAAATTTATAACTAAACGATTGCAAAGGTTTATTTTTGAATCGACGATTCCACTTTAGTACGCAACCATACGCAACGTTCTCCAGACACTATATATCACGACGATTTAAGAAGGCTAACATGAAGTATCGTGCGGCCGCTTTTTAACGTTCTCTCGTATTTGGTCGGTTACTGTGCCGTAAACACTTCGAATAGTTTTTTATCATTATTGTCTAAACTAACGGGTATATATAACTTTCATTCAAGATAACCTCAAAAAACAGATAAAATCGTTAATAACTCTCCAATGATATGTAGTAGATCGGCAAAACTTTACAGGATCGTGTGTAAATACATATGATATTCTATATAGGTACCAATCGGCACTAACGCGAAGTCCTTAGACTTGTTCGTTCTAGAGCCAGTGCCTTTTTCAAATTTTCAGGAAAAATATAATAACTCCTGCACTATGCTAGTCATGTTAATAAAAATTCTGGCACAAACATACACAAATTTAATGTATCTGTATAACAAAAATCATGACTGTGCGTCCAACCGTTTCCGATATATAGCAATCTTCAAAACGTTCGCCCAGCAAAAAACGAAATATCTCTGAAACCTTAAGAGGCACAAATTAAGGTTCAGGGCACATTTATACTCGTATATAAGCTATGTATATTTTTGCATATCCAGCTAAACCCAACATTGAAATTTTTTTTTTGCTGGGCGGACGTTCGTTTAGCAAAATCTCTTTTTCTTAAATAAATCTGAAACCTTAGGAGACTCAAATTTAAAATTTCGGGCACATTTACACGAGATAGAGCACTAATTATCTACATCATTCAATTCTTGAAAGGCGATACTTTTTTGCTGGGCGAACGCACACACCACTGTCTTTTTGAAGTCATGTGCGTAATACCGCTAACTTAAAACGGTGAAGGAAAACATCGTGAGGAAACCGACATGTACCTAGAATCTTACCACTGTATAATAAAATTATATACCTATTTGTATACGTTGCTGTCTAACAGCACCACCTGCAATTCATGACTTCCTTATTTTTATTTTCCATCCAAAGGTTGTCTGGAAGAAATTGCTTTAAGGCCGCCCTTACACTGCATAATACTGTTATCAAATTAAACAAGGTTAAATTCAAAATTCAATTGCTTAGTACTTACATTCATTTTTGTTATTTTATTGTTTAGTCTTAGTTTAAGTTTAAAATTGTATATTTGTTTTGTAGGTGTATTAATAATTTTATTATTATTATTAATCTTTCGAAGTCATGTATCATCCACCAACCCGCACTGGGCCAGCGTGAACAGAGCCACGATACTAAATACCAAATGTCGGAATTCCGGAACAGCTCCGAAACTGGAAAAATATTTAAATTGTACCTACAGACAAGTAACACTGATTAAATTCTATATATTTAAACATTCTAAAGTACTACGACAGTGGACGGCCATATCGCTGAAAGCGATTTCTGGCATGCAGAGTACAAATCATTTTCTAGCACTGCACTGCGCTCGTCACTTTTAAGCCAAATGAATTACTCCACTGAATGGTATATTGATTCTTTAAAACTTATCGTGTGTGTGTATCTGTACATCATGGTTGCGTTTGAAAATGAGTCAGTGGTCAAAATACCGACATTGAGGTTACGATATTGAAGTGTTTCAATTTCGAAATTTAAATATCGAAATAGTTTCTCCAAGATTTCGGAATTCCGGAATACATGCCCTAGTTTTGAAAGTTTTTAATCTATCGAAACTGGAACAATTATTATAAATGTATGAATTTACCAGGTTCTTCTCTTTCTTTCAATAGGGTACGTATTTAAATGTCTAAAATTAAAAAACCTCACGTTAAAACACCTCCGTTCAAAATACCTAAATTTGAAATACCTAATAGTTGTTTCACTTAAATTAAAAATCCCTAAAGTTTAAAAGGGGTAAATATGTCTAAAATTGAAAACCCTCACGTTAAAACACCTCCGATCGTATTATACGCACGTTTAAAACGAAACCCCAACTAACTAACCTAATACGAGTACCAAGATTGTAATTTTTGAATATCTAAGTAACAAAATAGGACCGGTTAGGTTACTAAGGACCCAGATCAGACTCGGAGCACCCCGACTCCACCTGGTCTTGTGGCTATTGGAGTCAAATCTCAGTGATAGACCCTAATCGAACCGGTTGTCAAAAGTCAATGACGGAACCAAATCAGAATTGATAGTTTTCAAAAACTATTTATCGCGGGTACTCTCAAAATATTTGGTTCAAATTTAATTTTGTTAAATATTAAAGTTGTAAAAATAATATTTTATGAAATAAAACAAAATTAACAAGTTTAAATTTATAATAATTAAAATAAAATAAGAAATATTATGAGAGTACCCGATAAATTGTTTATGAAAACTATCAATTATTCTGATCTGGTTCCGTCATTGACTTTTGACAATAGGTCCAATTATCTATCACTGAGATCAATTAACTATCAAAATATTTAATAATAACTATCAATTAACTATCACTGAGAATTGACTCCGGGTGGGCTCCCGCCAGAAGCTCTGCGGTCAGCCCTGAGTGTCGCTTCTCCATACTCGGCCTACCCTTTACTACGGAGGTCGCCGCCTCGCTTCGCTCGCCACCTCCCCCCTTCGCTGCGCTTGGCGTCGCATAGCTTGCTCCACTCAGGACCTCCCTTGAGCTTCTGGCTCCCGCATTTTTTATATACACTCTAGGGGTAGTAGCCACAAGACCAGGTGGAGTCGGGGTGTTCCGAGTCGGATCTGGGTCTTAAGTAAGCTAACTGGTGCGATTTGGTTACTTAGATATTAAAAATTACAATCTTGGATTAGGTAATTAGCTAGCAAGTGATACACAATTTTAGGTATTTTGACCATTTGGTATTTGCATATATATAAATATTCTCCTTTATTAAAATATTTCGAATCCAATTTCAACATTATCTGTTTCGTGAATTAGGTAGACTATACGTAGTTCCATATATTTTCCATTAAAATTTACTTATCATTATCATTATGTACCGACATAATGAGCCCAATTCTGAAGGCACTATTTGAAACTATATGATTTTGTTTTGTCGGTTGAATTTTTTTATTTATTGCATAACGTACATACCTACTTCATTTATTTCGTTGATTCATATAGGTCTCTGGTCTCTGCCATTTAAGACAATTCTTCTAAATACAAATCGTATTTTATGATGGTGGTTTATTCGTTTATAGTGGTTCTTTCTGAAGCGTAATTTGGCACAATGACGAAATTGTTTTGTGCTATGAACTTCATTATTTACTTTTGAGTTGCTAACTCATACAGTCAAATAAAGTGGCCAACTGCGAGTTGGACTCGCCCATGAAGGGTTCCGTTGCAGCAAGTAACATTATATACATAGTACACATAGTTCGAGTAGTTCGTTGTAACTTTGATCGAAGTTTCAATAATAGTGTATTTATGACGTACTAAAAAAAACTACTCATCAGATCGAGTTCAAACCAATTTTCGTTGGTAGCTTACATGGTAATGTATATCATTTATTTTTTTTTAGATTTTTCATTCTCTTACTTTAGAAGTTAGAGGGGGGGGGACACACATTTTACCACTTCGGAAGTGTCTCTCGCGCAAATTATTCAGTGTAGACGAAAATGATTTTAGAAACCTCAATATAATTTTTGAAGACCTATCGATAGACAACCCACACGTGTAGGTTTGATGAAAAAAAAATTTTGAGTTTCAGTTCTCAGTATGGGGGGCAACCCTAATTTTTCTTTTTTTTTAATTTTTTTGTTCAAATCTTAATGCGGTTCACAGTCACATCTACTTACCAAGTTTCAACAGTGTAGTTCTCATAGTTTCGGCAAAAAGTGGCTGTGACATACGGACGGACAGACAGACAGACAGACAGACATGACGAAACTATAAGGGTTCCGTTTTTACGTTGTACGGAACCCTAAAAACAAAATGGTCAAAATCATGTAGTTAGTTAGTTAGTTTAGCGGGGCCTTTTCCGCACCTAGCCTCTTTATTGGGCCATTGTACGTGACTCATACTTCCCTTTACTCCAACCAGCCCAGGCTGTCCCAGAAGGCAAGCATCCTGTTAAGGTTGCGACAGGCATCCGGAACAGACGATGGAGATTGGAGGAATTCTGCCCGTTGATCTGCCACACTGCTGCACTCCACAAGTACATGCTGTGGCGTTTCTCCTTCCTCCATGCATCCTCTGCATAGAGGACTGTCTGTTACACCTATGGTATATAAGTGCTTATTTAGGGGACAGTGACCAGTTATTATACCTATAACTTTACGAATTTTGTCCCTGTTTAGTCTGATGAGGTTGCGAGCAAGTTTTTTAGATGCTTCCGGAATAGCATTTTTTGTTTGCCTGCATCCTTCATTGTTGTTCCATTCAGTTAAATGGGCTTCTTCGGTATTTCTACGCAGCCATGTTTTTATTTGAGCCTGGGGTATAGGCATAAGTGGTTCCGGTCCATGTACCTTTGTCTTTGCTCCCATGGTCAAAATCATATAACTTACCTTTATTGAATTTCTAACTTTACTTTAATATGATCTACTTGTTCGCAACTCAGAAAACTGTGTCCAGATTTGAAATAATAAAGCGTAATTTGCTCTGTGCCGATGATTTTCCTATTTACTAAATGACACTGAGAAAAAGTGAACACAATAGACATAACATTTTTTTTTTTGCACTTTTATTTGGCTCCCATAGTACAAGCTTTGCGTAGTATTGAATACCGGTATTCCAATATTTCGTAATTTTCTTTTTATCGTATTAATAGTTAATGGAATCGCGAACATATTTTTCCGATATTTCAATTCCGGAATTGAAACACTCAATGTCGCTATTCCAAAATCGATACTTTGACTAACTTATTTAAACGCAATCATGACGCATAGACACTTACATACACGAACCACGATTAGGACCGTGAAAAATGTCGTGCACGCAGCATTCCCGTCAGTTGTTGTGACATAGGTACCCTATTTTCCGATGATAATGACCCTACCTTACTACAGCAGCTGAATAATGAACTCAATAAGTGCAAAAAAGCTCATAAGAATATGACCATATTCACAAATTTTGACCTCGCAGAGTTTGTCAAAATAGAGGAAGCCATGAACAATAATGGAGGAAATCGAGGTGTTAATCTAATAGAACCTTTAAACTATATCGTGCATTCTTACTACGCGTGTTGATAGTGAGAAAGTATTTTCATCTTCTGGTTACTTCGGTAACCAAATACGAAGTTCACTCTCAGACCAAATGCTAGGTGCTTTATTATTCCTAAGAACGCACTAATAAGAACAAAAAAGTCGTTCCCAAAAAAAAAAATATTGTTTTTGATAATATTAGACAATTCGATTTCAGCTCTTGCCAAAAAAAAATCTTTTAATTAGGGTTCGTTTGTTTTTCATCGTATCGTACGAATCTAATTTGTTCGCACAAAACTATTGTTGCAGCATTGAAGACTAAATAAGAAAGTCGTTCTCGAAAAAAAAAAATGTTTGATCGCAGAAAACGATTTGATTTCAGCTTTTGCAAAAAAAAACAATGGCTATTTTTTTAAATTTTATTTATGGTATCGTACGTAACCTACTTATGTCATTTTTTTTTAAACTTTAAGTATTGTTGTCTGTATTTTAAACAATATATGTTATTGTTTCTTTTGGTTCAGGTGAATAATAAGTCTGTATATGTTGAGTTGATTAAAGCATCGATACATTTCTATAATAAAACTTGTTAGATTGAAATGGAATGAAATTGTATTGTAGAAGAATGGAAATAATTCAAGTTCTTACTTCGTATAACATCTCCTGACATTGGGGGGTGACAAGTGCTATTTTGTTCGCTTCTACATTTTTTCCGTCCACTTTTCTTGGAAACACGTCAAATCCGTAGTCTTCCATATATAACGTTCTGAAACACAACAAGACTAACAATCTTTCTATAATGTCTGAACGGGCCTTTTATTTTTTGAAGTTTAGTAGTGCCATGGGTAATGAGGTAATCTACGGGAAAATTTACAGTATGCTCTTAATCAGCCAATATGAGCAATAGTGCCACGGGAAAGTAAAATTTCCCATCACTCTACCAGTAGTGCCAAGCGGTAGTGTCAAAGGAAATAAACGGAAATATTTTACAGCCGATCTCAAATATACAAATCAATAATTGCCTGCGAAGCCGAGGGTCGTGGGTTCGATTACCACCCAGTGCAAATATTTGTGTGATGAATTCAAATGTTTGCACTGTGTCTGGGTGTTTCTATGTAGAATTGTTCCTAATTGATCCACAAATTAAATAAATAAATATTGGTGGACAATTCACACACAACACCATCTGACCCCAAACTAAGCAAATGTAAGACGCAATTTTAGTTTTAGAACATGTGAACCTACATGTTCTAAACGTTGCGTCTCATATTTATGTCAGATACTAAACATGAAGAGTCAACACCGTAAAGTGTACTCCTCAGCCAAAAACACGATAAGAATCTGATTAAATAGAACCTGATTAAATTTACGTTGAGTGTGTGTTGGTTGCAAACGTGCGTGGTGAATGAAGGAGATTCCATCCACCGCGTTTTAACATTGTACAGCGCCATCTAGAAATGTAGGTTGAGGTTATAACATCTAAAGTAATTTAATCTCAAAATTTTAGTAGTGGTAGGACTCTTGGCAGAGTCCGCCTGGAGAAGTACCACACCTTTGCCAGTTATTCTACCGCCAAGCAGTGATGTGCAAACATTACTGTGTTCTGGTTTGAAGGGCAATGTTTCCAGAGAAATTACAGGCCTTAGAGATATAACATCTTAGATCTCTGTGTGACGAGCGCAGTGCAGTGCTAGGTAATGATTTGGACTCTTCATGTTCCAATAGCTGTGTGTTACTGTGCTGTTATGTGCCAGGTATGTTGCTTACCATCAGACATATGTTCTGCTCGTCTCGTCACTTTTTAGTTGAAAAAAATAAATAATAATAATAAGACTAAAACTGGCGTCGTGGCTTAGCCGAGGGTCGTGGGTTCGATTACCACCAAGTGCAAATATTTGTGTGATGAATTCAAATGTTTGCACTGTGTCTGGGTGTTTCTATGTATACTAAGTATGTATTTAAAACTGTATAAGTATTATATCAGCTATATGGCCCCCATCGTACAAATTTTGCTTAGTATGGGGTCAGATGGTGTTGTGTGTGAACTGTCCAACAATATTTATTTATTTATTTATAAGACTATTAAACATAGCTCTAATTTATGTGTATTGTGAGCGACGAACATTCCAACGTCCACAAGCATTACACTAAGCAACCACAATCACATTACAATCACATTTTACACTGTTAACTAGCAATATTCAGGCAGGACGGGTGCAAGGTGCCAAGTAAACCTTCTTTAATTAAAACATAATTTCCAAAATCGTTAAGATGTACTTCTCAAACTTACATTTTCAAACTGGCTGATAACTCCCCGCTTCTTAGTGAATATTTTTAAAAAATAATCAATGTTTTCTTCGATCTCTTCGTCCGTAATGAGTTAATGACAGCCCGCTGTTCCGGTTCCATCTCTGGGTCATCTACAGCCAATCTTTTCTGCAAGTTTTCTTTAGCTCTCGCCCTTAGCAGCATATAATTTCTTCTTGTATGAGGTACTCTTTGATCGTCCTTTCTTTTTCTGTTGAAGGTCAATGCTAGCGCTTTTGGCCATCTAGAAGTTTCTAGCATGAACCACAGTCCGACAAATATTACGGCTATAAAAACTGGTCTGATAAGCTGAAACAAAATCAATGATGAAAATCTGCATAAGAATAACAAGGTATAAATAAACCTAAGTACTTTTATCACTGTTAAAGCCTGTTCACGCCGGAGCGATATTAGCTACCGCTGTAGCACAGATCAGAAAATAGTAACTGTGGGTAGAGGTAAATACCGCGCGGGATTCGCGCGGGTTCCGCGCGGTATTTTATACGTACCGCCTGGGTAGGTATTTTTTGGTGTGAACAGTAATTATACCGCTTACTCTCGGTTTTCTCTACCGCAGGAGCGAATACCGCTTAGGTTTGAACAGGCCTTTAGGACTCAAAGACTTCTCTCTCAAGGCTGTTATCTACAACGCTGGCTAAATAAGAAATGGCCAATTGCACCTGTTCTCAAAAAAAAAATTGGGACGTGTCGGTTCCTCACCAGGTAAGTTTTCAATATCGCTGAAGCCTATTGAAATACTAAAGTCTCTACAAACCTGTATACTCTGACTGTCTGGTAGGTATGTATATATCGGGAACAGGTTAAAGAAGACGAGTATTGACGTGTGCACTTGGAAGAGGTGTCTTTTGCAAGTAAGTAGTTACACTAAAGCAAGGGGTGATCTCCATTGTGGATTCACCGCCTTCACCCTTCATTTTCAACCCCCGACCAAAGCCACCCCTTCCAGCGCCCCTTTGTGTTATAAGTTTGACGTCGATGTCTGTCTGTCTGTGTGTGTGTGTGTGTCTGTCTGTGGCACCGTAGAGCACAAACGGATAAACCGATTTCGATGTGGTTTTTTATTAGAAGAAAAAGCGGGACCCTTATAGATTTGTCATGTCTGTCTGTCTGTTCGTCCGTATGTCACAGCCACTTTTTTCCGAAACTATAAGGCCAGATTCACACGGCGCGGCTGCCAACCGCGCGCGCGGTCGCGGTTTGCGCAAGACTGCGGTTCGCGGCGCGGGGGACAATGCGGTCGATGCTGGACCGTGCTTACGTAGAAGAAACCGATTCACTCTCGAGCCTCGAGTCTTTATGACATCAAGATTTGAACTATCGGGAAAACCCAGCAAAAGTAAAGTACGATATAACGATACATTTATCGTACTTAAAGTAAAACAAATATGAAAGATAAGACGCAATTTTTGGATTTTTGGAACACGTGACCGACGTCTTCCAAAAATTATTAATTATCAGATACTTAACCATGAAGAGTCGACACCGTAAGTGTACTCCTCAGCCAAAAACACGATTTCATATCTTACATTGTATATTCTAGATACATTATACGTTGAGTGAGTTGCATGGTTGCAAACGTGTGTGGGAAATGACAGAAACCCCATCCACCGCGTTTTAACATTGTACAGCGCCATCTAGAAATGTAGGTTGAATATCTAAAGTCATTGAATCTCAACAACACGTTAGAATGAAAGCAATACGTCTGAAATGGATTATTTAATGCATCGGTTGTCAAAATAAACAAATGAAGTTAAATTAATAATAAAGTTAAATTAATTTAGTAGTGGTAGGACTCTTGGCAGAGTCCGCCTGGGGCAGTACAAACTTTTTCCAGTTATTCTACCGCCAAGCAGTAATGTGTAAGCTTTACTGTGTTCCGGTTTGAAGGACGATGTTTCCAGAGAAAGTACTTAGAGATATAATATCTTAGATCTCTGGGTGACGAGCGCAGTGCAGTGCTAGGTAATGATTGGACTCTTCGTGTTCCAATAGTGTGTCACTGTGCTGTTATGTGGTAGGCATGTTATTTACCATCAGGCACAAGTAATGCACGTCTCGTCACTCTTTAATAAAAAAAAATGTGACAAGACACTAACTACTTCCTAACTTACCACAAACTAAGCTATGACAACATGACAACAAAGACGATAGGAGAATAGAAGCATATATAACAAATAATTAATACATAATATAGTAAACAGATACAACATGAGTACAAACAATTGTTCAAAAGTTTTATAAATCTATTATTTTACCTTTTTACAAGATTCTAGTTTCGACACATTTCTCTTCCATACGTTACTATCTTTAACAAAGTTATCTATATTATAATATGCCTTGCTCAATAGGTAGCTTTTTATTTCATTTTTAAACTTTGTTTCATTAAGACCTTCGACTTGTGCAGGGATTGCATTATAGAAGCGAATGCCATTACATTTAAAAGAGTTATTTGTTTTCTGAAGTCTGCACTTAGGAAATACAATTTTGTGTTTATGGTGGGCTTTTGGATTCAGATCAGTTAGTTTCTTAAGTCGACTTGTACTGTACTGTATTGTATATAATCTTTGAACCCTGATACAATATGTTTTTTGCTATCTCACCTTGTTGCACCCCATTCTAATAGAGATGACGTCATTGAGGCTAATCAGCAAAAAAATGAAGATAGTCATGATTGGAGGTCGAAATTTGTAAAATATAAGCTAAGTTCGGATTATTTTATGCTGCCTATACATACTGGCCGAGTGCAGGCCAACGCCAGTGTGTGGAGGGTCGCCTTGCCATGACTAGTGATCACTCGCCGTGACTCGCCTAGCTGGCCGAGTGACGGCAAATGGCCAGTGTGTATAGGGCTCTTTTGCCTCGACTCGTCTCACTCGTGACCGGTTGTCGGTTTTTGTGCACAAAACAAAGGCGCTCGTAGTTCGTATTGGCCTGCGCTCGGCCAGTGTGTGGATGTTACCACTCGTCTTGTGCCGTTTTGTTGACGCTCGCGTTGGCCATGTCTCGGCATGTCCCGTTTTGTCGGCGCTCGCGTTTGCCTGCGCTCGGCCAGTGTGTGGAAGTGGATGCTACCACTCGTCTTGTGCCGTTTTGTCGACGCTCGCGTTGGCCTCCACTCGGACAGTGTGTAAAGGCGGCTTTAAACAAAACGCATCAGTTTTGTGTAGTTATTCAACATGGCGACAGCATGCTGGGCACGATTCCGACTGGTGGTGGGCATGATCATTTTGATTATATTTAGACCTTCATTGGTCTACGGATAATTCGGATGTGCTTAGTGTTGTAAATAGCAAGGAATGTAGCGTAGTGTAGTTCTCATTGTACAGTACCCGGCGATAAGTATTGCACATCGGCCTTTGGAGGGAGACAGTCGGCTGATTTCGGCTTCGTAGAGCATTGTCTCTGTCGCACACTACCTATGTGACGTTTTGTCAGTCGTTGTTTAAGCAGTGGCGTAGCGTGCCTTGGCGGGGCCCCGTATAAAAAAATTTTTGGGGGTAAAGATTATGAAGGGTAATTATTACTCACAAAAGAAATGTTTACTTACATAAAATTAAAAAAAATAATGTCGAAATTATCTATCTGTCTCTGTTTTCAGTTTTTTTTAGAAACAATCCATATTAAATATTTTAGGTACCATACTGGCCTTTTTAATAGCTGATGATAACTTCAGTTTTTCTAAAATTTCTGCTTCTATGGGCAATAGTGACAGGTCTGACAGACGATCATGTCCCTTTGAAGTTCTTAGGTAACTTTTTGTAAGTTTAAAATTAGAAAAAAATAAAAATTGGTAAGTTTTTTTGATTTTGCTTACGCACGTCGGGGGCCCCCGTGACTCGGGGGCCCCGTATAATTGATACGGCATATACGGTGGTAGCTACGCTCCTGTGTTTAAGTGCGATAGAGTGCAGTCGCGTCCAGTTCAAAATATATAATTAGAGTTGTTAACACCCCCAAATTTAAATAATTTAAAGTTGTACTGTGGCATCTTTAGGAAAAAAAGGGAAACCTTTACGAGGTCAGTCACGCCAAATTATATACAATGTTTATAAATGTTTTGTAACCGAAGCTGACAGATTTAAAAAAAATGAAGATGAAAATGTAAGTTGTTATTTTAAGAAGGTTCAAGCGCAAGTTGCAAATCCCACTGGAATTTCAAGAAGAACTTTGAACAATATATTAAACGAAGTCAGTACTGAAACACATTCTACTGAAATTAAGTTTAGCACTCCCAAAAAAGGGAGACCAAAAAATCAATTTCGTTTGGATATGGACGATTTTGATTATGATGTTGTTCGAAGAATGGTGTATGATTTTCACTTACGATTTAATAAACTGCCAACAATAAAGCCATTAAAAGCTAAATTATGTGAAGCTATTAATTACAATGGGTCTGAAAAGACGTTGAGAAAAATACTTCACGAGATGGAATTTCGGTTAACTAAAATGGAAGATAATCGAAAAGTTTTAAAGGAAAAGCACGATGTAAGTCTCAAACGAATGGAATATAAATCGATAGAATACACAAATTTCGCGAAACAGGAAAAAATATCGTCTACATGGATGAGTCTTACATACATACATCCCACACTAAAGGGAAATCTTGGAGTGATGATAAGAAAAAAGGAGTAAAAAGC
The DNA here is from genome assembly GCA_963693475.1 of Ectropis crepuscularia. Classification (NCBI taxonomy): domain Eukaryota; kingdom Metazoa; phylum Arthropoda; class Insecta; order Lepidoptera; family Geometridae; genus Ectropis; species Ectropis crepuscularia. The sequence goes on from OY856338.1 coordinate 7,758,017, forward strand.
CAATTTCAAAAGGTCAACGTTTGATAGTACTTCATGCGGGAAATAAAAAAGGCTTTGTAACCGGTGCCTTTTTAACGTATAAATCCACGGATACTACAGGTGACTACCACAATGAAATAACGAATAACGATAACTACGAGAAATGGCTGGTTAATCAATTAATCCCAAATATATCTAGTGATTCCGTTCTAGTTATCGACAACGCACCCTATCACAATAAATATGTTGAAAGACCCCCCCAACTCAAACACCATTAAACAGGAAATGATCAACTGGTTAAACAGACACGAAATTCCAGTTGATCCAAAATTAACAAAACCCCAGATTTACGCTATTATACCTATGTCAGCACAAGGAGAGGTATACAGAGTTTTCCGTGAACAAAGTACTTGCCGAACATGGGCATACTGTGTTTCATCCGGATTTTAATCCAATTGAAAATATATGATCTCAACTAAAAGGCTATGGAGCCTCTAGAAATTTGGGTATGAATTTAACTACAGTAGAAACGTTATTGACTGAAAAAGTAAACATGAACGGGACTGAAGAGTGGAAAAAGGTTTGCGATCACACGATCAATGTGAGAATGAATATAGAAGCATTCAACACGGTTTAGACAATTACACTGATAGACTAGTGATAAATACGGCTGATAGTGACAGTGATATTGACCTCTTTGAGAGCACAAATAGTGAAATGGAAGTAATTGAGAATTATAATTATTATTATTTTTATAACAATGTCTCACTTTAACAATAGGTACAATGGTGTTTATTATGTATACTACAGCTGTCATTTTCCAAAGTAATTAAATACGTAAACATAATGTGAACTTTTTTATTTTATTTAACCCGAACCTAAAGCCATCACTTATAGAAAAAATTGTATTTTATACAAAGAATAAAAATAATAATTAAAAGAAACAAATTAAAATTGTTTTAACAGCTCCTAATAGATGCCGGACTATTTGTATTTCGTGCGACAGAGATGACGCTCTACGAATCCGAAGTTGGCCGATTGTCTCCACGTCACCGGACAAAACATTTGTGAACAAAACAAATACCTTAGTTAATGGTGACGCGCGTAACATTGAAACTACCACTAACAAAAATGAATGGACAAAAACAAAACTTACTTCACATACAGACAATGACACTATAATAGAAAGTCAACATATTATGAGAAACATCACTCGGACATCAACATGCATAAATACGGTACAAGACACAGAACACAGTAAATTACATAATAGCAAGAGCAAAACAAAACATGTGAGCATCATCACAGATAGCAGAAACGTTACAAAAACCCAAAAAACCACTAAAAAATGTCTTAATCGTAGCTGACGAACAAGGACGTCACATTAGGAAATTGATTCAAAGACATCTAGGAGCAGAATATAGTGTGAAAAGTTTGTGGAAGCCAGGAGCCCCTCTGGGGAACATTTTTGAGTCTGCAGCAGCTGAAGTTTGTAATTTCAATATGAATGATTTTATAATTGTAATGGGTGGTATGCATGACTCAAACCCATATGAAACTCAGCTCAACATGAATCAGTGGCTAAAATATAATTGTAATACCAATGTAATTATAACTGAAGTACCATTCAATAGAAATTTAAATGAAGCAAAGCTGAATTATGAGCTGAAATTTATATGTGGTAAATATAGAAATGTTGCTTATCTTGAGATGAATTATGGTATATATAGACCAGACCGTCGCTATTATCCTTCCTATCTAAGTCGTTCACTGCTCAGGGAAATCTTACGCATACATTATTGTAATGAACGACAAAACTTTGCGAAGCAAAAAATTAAGCAAATGGTGGACAAGTATGTTCAAACTGAAGAACAAGCTCATGAACATGAACAAACAGGCAGTAAAATTGTTAATGATAATGATATTTCGAATAATAATATTAGTGCAGTAAGTAATAATGACCATGAAAAAGTAAATCTTGACATTTTATCTAATAATGCTGATATATTGACTCAAAATAATGTGAATGTAAATAACGCCAGTAGTTTTTTTCGTTTTTAATTGTATTAACATACTCCATCAAAATATTGACGGCCTAATTAATAAAGCAAACAGAGTAACCGTAAACTTATCGAATTTGGAATCGCAGGGTAAACATGTTGATATTATCTGTTTTTCTAAACATAACATGAAATCCGATGACACACCTCTTTTGTCCATCCCGTCGTTTAAGTTGGCATCACATTTTTGTAGAACTCAGAGACGAGGGGGATCATGTATTTTGGTTAAAAATGGAATACAATTTAAGGAGTTGAGTACAGTTAGCGTTAATAAGTCTGTGCCTAATATAGTCGAATGTTGTGCTATCGAACTACCAGAACATAGGGCCTACGTAATTTGTGTATACAGACCTCCAAAAAATAAAAGTAGTACTGTGCAGATATTTTTTGATCAACTGGAACAGATATTAGAAAAATGTTGTCATAATCTTAAGTATAAAGTAGTAATTTGTGGAGATTTTAATATTAATATTTTAGATAAAAATCCTCGTGTAAAAAAGTTCGAAGAATTGCTAAGTTCATATAATCTTAAGTTTGCGTTTAATCAACCAACTAGATTATCCAGTGGGACATGCATAGATAACATCATCCATAACGTAAAAGGGGGAACAAGTGAACTGCTTGAATTAGCTGTTTCGGATCATTCTGCTCAACTCTTCCGATGTCCTATAAAAAAGAGCTGCCGAATCCAATCGTGGTACACCACGAGAAGAGATTACAGCCCTGACAATCGACGTAAATTTTATGAATGTGTCAAAAATCTCAATTTCGATGAAGTCTACAATAATAATGATCCAAACGCCGCATTCGGCGCTTTCTATGAGTTATTCACTATGTTCTATAACTTGTGCTTTCCCATGATAAAAGTAAAATGTAGACATATAAATAAACCAAAATGGGTAACTAAAGGCATCAGAAATTGCTCGAAAAGAAAAATCAGTCTTCTGTGGCAATATAGAAAAGAAAAAACAGTGGACGCCAGAAATGCTTTCAAAACATATTCGAATAGACTAAAAATGATTATCAGATTAACACAAAAGTCTCAAAATAACTATTACATTAAAAATGCTCAGAATAAATCTAAGGCCACCTGGGCAGTAATAAACAAGCATAAGAAGCATTATCCCGAAGATACAGTGACAAGCATAGAAAATACTGAAGGCAAAATAATTACTGATCCAACCATGATTGCGAATTGTTTCAATGACTATTTTATCAATGTGGGGAATAGTAACAAGGGACATAAAATTAACAATGATTATAGTAATAATGAAACATTAAAAAATCGCCAACCAAATTCACTTTTTCTGACTCCGACTATTCCATTTGACATTGCAAGAATAATATGTTCGTTGAAAAATACAAATAGTGTAGGTATTGATGAAATATCAACAAGAGTTGTAAAAGATGTGGCTGTGATTATAGCTCCAATTCTTAGTCACGTTGTAAACACTTGCATGGAACAGGGTGTCTTTCCGGAGCCAATGAAGGTGTCTATAGTCAAGCCGCTATTTAAAAAAGGAGATAGAATCCAAATTACCAACTATCGGCCAGTGGCACTAATACCTATATTTTCAAAAATTTTTGAAAAGGTAATACATGATAGACTTTATTGCTATTTTGAACAGCAGAATATCTTTAGCAATGATCAGTATGGTTTTCGAAAGGGTAAATCCATTAATTTAGCTATTTTCAATTTTTTGAGTAATGTTATGACAAATTTGGACAAAAATAAAAGAGTATCGGCTCTATTTATGGACATTTCAAAGGCTTTTGATAGTGTAAATCATAAAATTCTATTAAGTAAACTAAATAATAGGATTCAAATAACAGAACTAAACAGACTATGTCCTAAAACAGAAATGTTTAAGACATATAGATCGGCAGCAAAACAAGTTCGATACGGTGTGCCCCAAGGAAGTGTCCTAGGCCCCCTTTTATTTTTAATTTATATTAATGACTTTCCAAATGCTACAAATCACCCAATGACTCTGTTTGCTGACGATAGCACAGTTTTATTTATATGTGACAAAAATACTGACATACAATTTGAAATTGACAAAACTATGACATCACTAATAAAATGGATGAATAGCAATGATTTAAATATTAATATTAGTAAAACTAACATAATTGAATTTAGAATAAAAAATAATGACATACTTAATAATGATCTTCAGTACAAGGGGGAAAAAATATCAGAAATAGCAATGACACGCTTCCTAGGTCTAGCGATAGATAATAAACTGACTTGGAAACCACACATCGACAATATCTGTAAACGACTGCACCAATTCGCATATGCACTTTTTCAACTTCGCAAAGTAGCGAATGAATCCACACTACTAACTGCGTATCATGGTCACGTTGCGTCAATATTGCGATACGGTGTTATGTTTTGGGGCAATTCGACAGATCGTCTCAAAATTTTTAGAGCCCAGAAAAGATGCATAAGAGCTATATGTGGACTGAAACGAAGAGATTCTTGTAAAGCACACTTCACTCGACTGGGACTGTTGACGCTACCTTGTATTTACATAATCGAAGTTGCTTTTTTTGTAAAATCTCACCCTGAGCTATTTAAGATGTGGCCAATAGGTAGCAGACGTGAGGGCAACTTGTATGGTCTCGGCTCAAAAACTACATTTCTAACTAAAAGTGTATTCTGTATGGCGTCAGCGATTTATAATAAGATACCAGCGAAAATTAAGATAAATCAGAATCCAAACATCTTTAAGAATACACTTAATAGCTTTCTAGTCAAAAAAGCTTATTATAGTATAGACATGTATTTAAAAGATAAAAAAATAGAAATCGAGTCATAAAGTGTTAAATCGATACGATCGATATCTGTTACTACCACATAACTAGTTAAGTGTGCATTTACATTGTTTTGATCTGAAAACATTGTATGCTAAATTTAGTTTCTATGAATGTGAATTTGTGAATAGTGATTTTAATACATAATTCTTAGTCTTAATAACTTATTTATTGTATCAGTGATTAGGTATCGTTTATTAGATAATATTATGTTTTGTTACAAAGAAAATACTCGCTGAATGCCAAGAAAACTACGACTCGCTATACCTAAAAAAGATAAGTAACAAATGACATGTATAGATTTCGCCGCTTTGTTTTTCTTATCAAGGAACTATCCTTCATAACAGAAGCAAAAAAGTGTCTGTATACCATCCACGGTGGGGACTAGTGAGACCAAATTATGCTCCCTGACATTGTCAACTGTTTTTAGACCTAGTTTCACAGACTATTAAAGTTTCATTGAAGTTTCATTGAAGTTTCTCTTTCCAGGTGTCGACGTGCAATATTTATCGCCGGGTACTGTACATTCGTATCTGTACTTATAATATTATAAAGCTGAAGAGTTTGTTTGTTTGTTTGTTTGAACGCAAGGATCTCGGGAACTACTAAAGGTTCTTTCTCTGTTGGATAGTTCACTTATCGAGGAAGGATATAGGCTATTTAACATTACGCTACTATCAACAGCATAAATGAAAAATGTAACAAAAACGGGAAATAATTTTGCTTTTTGAGAGTTTTCGTTGCGTGACAGCATGTGTCATTCGTCAAAGATTCGTGAAAGGTTGCGTCATTAGAACCTTTTTTTTTTCTTTCTTTTTTTATTGTGTAGGTGAATGCATTTACGCACGAGTTAACAGTGTTGGACTCGGTGCCAGAAGAGCACAATACCAACTAAACCCCCTTCACAAGATTTCGCCTGCAATAGCGCAATGTCAGAGTTGCGGAAGCGTCATTAGAACCTAAGGTAACCGAATTTGTTCATAATTTGAATTGGTACGATGAATTTTAGATAGATGGCGTAGCAACGCGCGCGCGATTCAGCTAGTTATTAATAAACATCAAGTAAGTGTAGTAGGTTAGTCAAGTGAAAACCTTTAATAGTTAAAAAAACTTTTTACTGGAATAACTTTTGCAGAGTCCGCCTGCGGGGCTAGCACGGGCAGTGGACAATTACTCCACCGGGAAAGGAAATAATCTATTTCCCCCATTGAACTCTTAAAACACTAAGAAGCGGCATGCGCTCATCTACGATCACAATGTAAAATCAGGTGACGTCTCCTGATTGAGTCTCAGTCGCAACAGGAGCCACAAGTTGAGTGGACGTTCGCTAATAATTCAAAAAAATCCGATATGAGCCGTAATAATGTCTTATTCTGCTTTTGCAAGGTGCACAAACAGTTCAAAGACTAAGAACAAGCTCCATGGTATCACTTTTCATGCGTAAGTACACAAAATCTTTAATTATTTCCATAACAGTTCAATGATTATTACATCTAAAATTATTTTTCTGTTGGAAACAATTTTACAATTGGCCATTTCTAAAAAGAGACAGATATACATACAGCGTAAGAGTGCAACACGACCGGCGATATGTTAGTTGCGGCTATTTTGTCTCTTTCACGCCAGTGCATTTGTATGTCTTTCTATTCTTGTCGAAAAAAATATCGAAACAAATGTGATGTATAGCTATCTCATTTCCACCTACTGCCTACTTGTCATGATGTCTTTGCCATTCATTCAAACGTCTCTCACGATGCAAGTGAAGCTGTGTGCACATTGCGTATACTTGTGTGAGATTTTCGTTACATTATGCTGTCTTTATATTAGAGCGTACCTTATCTTCGTTTACTTAGTTTCATCAAAGATTTCCCCCTTGTCAATTTTGTCCACTTTCAGAGCACGGACTCGCCGGTGGATAGTTATTCCACGGTGGATATACGGCGGGAGTAGCGTTATCACTTCAGTATTGCCGTTATAAGAAAATTAAATAATAAAGTTGCCAAGTGCAAGTTGGACTCGCCCATGAAGGGTTCCGTTGCAGCAAGTATAACATAATATATACATAGTACACATAGTTCTTGTACTTCATTGTAACTTTGATCGAAGTTTTAATGATAGTGTATTTATGACGTACTAAAAAAAACTACTTATCAGATCGAGTTCAAACCAATTTTCGTTGGTAGTTTGCATGGTAATGTACATCATATATTTTTTCATTCTCTTACTTTAGAACTTAGAGGGGGGAGTGGGCACACATTTACCACTTTGGAAGTGTCTCTCGCGCAAATTGTTCAGTGTAGACAAAAATTATATTAGAAACCTCAATAGTCAATATCATTTTTGAAGACCTTTCGATAGAAACTCCGCAAGGGTAGGTTTGATGAAAAAAAAATTTGAGTTTCATTCCTCGGTATGGGGGGCAACCACAGAAATCTATACAATAAGGTACCTTATTATTTAGATTTCTGTGGGGGCAACCTTAATTATTTTTTTAATATTTTTCAAAAACTTAATGCGGTTCACTGAATACATCTACTTACCAAGTTTCAACAGTGAAGTTTTCATAGTTTCGGCAAAAAGAGGCTGTGACATACGGACGGACAGACATGACGAATCTATAAGGGAAGTTTTTACGTTTTACGGAACCCTAAAAATGACGTATTAATCATCAGTTTTTCTGTCAACGTTCGCTCTTTTTACTTTTATTTTTTTCTGTGCTGCGTTTTGAAGTTTTATATGTAGGTTTATTTTTGTAAACAACTATAAAACATTTTCTCATCTAAATCACATACCTTAGTATAGAAAAGTCATTTAGATATAATTAATAATATTTAATCTTTTTTTAATATCTATATCTATACTAATATTATAAAGCTGAAGAGTTTGTTTGTTTGTTTGTATGTTTGTTTGTTTGTTTGTTTGTTTGAACGCAAGGATCTCTGGAACTACCGGTCCGAATTGAAAGATTCTTTCTTTGTAGGATAGTCCATTTAACGAGGAAGGCTATAGGGTATTTAACATTACGCTACTATCAACAGGAGCCGAGCATGAATGAAAAATGTAACGAAAACAGGGAAAAAATATTGCTTTTAGAGAGCTTTCGTTGCGTGACAGTATTTGTCATATGTTAAAGGTTACGTCATTAGAACCTAAAGAAACCGAATTTGAACAAAATTTGAATTGGTACGACAAATTTTCGATAGATGGCTTAGCAACGCGCGCGCGTTCAGCTAGTTTAGATATAAAAATCAGTAATTACAATTAAAAATATAATTATAATATGCTTGCGACATTATGTTTGAGAGAGATTTACTTATATCGCCACCTCCAAATCAGACGATAGTTTGTCTCCTGTCATATGTCAATTGAAGAGTATTTATCTTCGTTTTCCCCGAGTCCGTGCTATACAGCGGGGAGTAGCGGGATATAATTTCCACGACAAACGTCAAGTGGAAACATTTTATCCCTTTCCCCTGTTGCCATGCTATGCAAGGTGGAAATGATTATTATATCCACTGACAGGTGGATAAAAATGGTGGAAAGACTATTAGTCCACAGTCCGTGCTAGCCCCGCTGGGGAAGTGCTACACCTTTGCACCTTTGTTACCTTTGCCTGTCAAGTAGCAATATACAAACTTTACTGAATTGTCTGTATTACTGGGCAAAGTGTACGAGAAGGTACGTAAATATTTACAACTACGCTCGTCACCCAGTTGTATACGGGCACATTACATACGGGTGCAGTGCTAGCATATTATATATTATCTATTCTGTGGTGCTAGGCAGACAGAGATTTTGACTCTTCAGAATTAATGGCCGTATGGCACTGTGCTGTTACTTACCATCATGCGCAAGACTAGCCAGTCACTCCCTATTATAAAAAAATAAATAAATCTGTTCTCTAGCGAACCAAATTTTTGAAATTGTGAAAGGCAACAAAGCGCAGTCGTGAAAGGGGTTTGGGTGCTTGTGTATGGGCTCGTAGCGTCGTTTTTTTTCTTAGCGGCCAAAGATCTGTTATCGCTTTCTTGTAACAATGAAGTACCCTGATGCTATCTGTGCAATCAGATTTGCTCTAAGTCATAGCGGAGCTGAGTTATGGCCTGTCAAACTTATTTATTTTTGGATTTTTTGTATGAGTGGGTATAATCAGATTTTCTGTAAATCATATCGGAGCTGAGTTAGGGCCTTTCAAAGTTTTTTTAGGTATTTTTATATCGACTAGTGGCGCCATTTGCGTTAGCAGCCAAAGATCTGTTGTAATTTTTTTTGAAACATTACCTTACCTCAAACGTATTCGAGCAATCAGATTTGCTGTAAGTCATAACGAAGCTGAGTTATGGCCTTTCAAAGTTTTTTTTTGGGTTTTTCTTAAACGGGCTAGTGGTGCCATTCTGTATAGCGGCCAAAGATCCGTTATTATTTTTACTAAACATTATCTTACTTCAAGAGTGTTTTACTATCATATTTGCTGTAAAACATATCGGAGCTGAGTTATGGCATTTCAAAGTTTTTCTCTGGGCCTTTTTATATGGATTAGTGGCACCATTTCCTTAAGCAGCCAAAGATATATTGTCTTTTTTTAAAACATTTCTTTACTTCAAGAGTATTGATGCAAACAGATTTACTGTGAGTCATATCGGAGCTGAGCTGCATTTGCAATTGCATTGCAAGTGCAATTGCATTAACACATTTGGAATATAGTATTGTTTCAAAACGTGACAACAGATCTTTGGCCGCTAAAGAAAATGGCGCCACTAGTCAATACAAAAAAAAACCTAATAAAAACTTTGAAAGGCCATAACTCAGTTCGGATATAGTTTACAGCAAATCTAATTGCACAGTTACCTTTTAAATAAAGTAGCGTTTCATAAAAGTGATAACGGATTTTTGACCGCTATAGCAAATGGCGCCACTAGTCCATGTAAGACAAACCCTAAAAAAACTTTGAAAGGTCATAACTCAGCTCCGATATGACTTACAGCAAGTCTGATTGCATGAATTCTCTTAAGGTAAGATGATGTTTGACAAAAGTGTCAACAGATCTTTGGCCACTAACACAACTGGCGCCACTGGTCTATATTAAAATACCCAAAAAACCAACTTTGAACGGCCATAACTCAGTTTCAATATGATTTACAGCAAATATGAATGGAAAATACTCTTGAAGAATTATAAAAGTGATAACGGATCTTTTGCCGCTATACAAAACGGCGCCACTAGTCCATTTAAGAAAAACCCAAAAAAAAACTTTGGAAGGCCATAACTCAGCTTCGATATGGTTTACAGCAAATCTGATTGCAAGAATACCTTTGAAGTAAGGTAAAGTTTCAAAAAACGACAACGGATCTTTGGCCGCTAACGAAAATGGCGCCACTAGCCTATATAAAAATACCCAAAAATAAACTTTAAAAGACCATAACTCAGCTCCGATATTACTTACAGCAAATCTGATTACACAGATATCATCAGGGTATTTAATTGTTAAAAGAAAATTATAACAGATCTTTGGCCGCTAAAAAAAACGACGCCAACTTTACTCAAACCCCTTTGCATTTCCAAATGTTTACATCTAAATACCACCTACTTTTTCAGGAGCTCAACTAGTACCACTATTTATTTATCGAGTGTATTATCATATACAAACCTGGCTAGGAAGAGAAATTGATCCAGAACCTATGAAGTAGGGTTGGGAGTTAAGAAATAATAAATATGCTATAGCCATCGATATAAACCATTGGAACTTCCCGAACTTCTGGCGCACGGAATTATGTCATCTTTGGGAAGAGTGAGCTCACTCTTTCAGTTCTAGTCGGTAGCAGGAAGCGGTGAATGCCGGGCGTATTGACCTATCATTATTTGTTGTCAACAACAAAAATAAGTAGAACCACAGTAGGTATACCCCGCCGCTAGCGATTCTAGGGGTCAAATAGATTGGTGATGTGTAATTGTGTAAAAACCACTTACACTATACACACAGACGCAGTTTATTACCAATTTCAAGGTACTGAGGTCACACCCACTAGTATATATAGATGACTATAGCTAATAACAGCTTTATTACCATTAGCATCCGATGATCTACTGAAGATATTATTTCGTTATTGTACAAAAGTTTGCGGTGGTTGTTTAAAAAAAATAAGGTTGTAAAAAAATTTGATGAAAATGTTCAAAATGTGGACATAACCGTGCACGTGCAGACTTAAATGCATAGATGATGATGATTAGATGATTTAAATACATAGAAAAAACCTCTTGTCACGGATTATGCCTATGGAAAAACCAGGCAAGAAACACCACTATTCTCCAAGACCGTGAGGTAACGAGTGTATTGTCCTCATACCTCTATAGTCGCTTTCTAAGCGCTCTACTCTGAAAACGGCTAATTTCATAGAAAAATGCATAAGGCATTTTTGTAGACTATTTTAAATATCTTTTGACCTTTATAACTTTTTTAGGCGGCACAATATCAATGTCGATTTTTCACATATTATTAACAATGCCATAATAAAGGTGTATACAAAAATTCAGCCAACTAGGAGTTTTTCCGCAGATTCGCAGATGGATCATAAAATGCATTAAATGACAGGACTATTATTAGACTTAGCTCTAATATATGTGTATTGTGAGCGATAAACAATCCAACTTCCACAAGCAGCACCCGTTCACGAGTATGACACATGTTTCAGCCATCGGTCTCCTCGACCTTACTTGCGGGAAGAGAGCGAACCCCGGCGGGACTCCGCCGCAACAACATGCCTCTCAGCAAACATTATTTAGTGCTTAAGGCACACACGTGATCCCCGTATAGGCCAGTCATTTAAACTTAAATTAGGTAAGAATCGCGGAATTCGAGATACCCAGCTGTAAGTCAGTAAATACTTGTATATTGACACCCTAAAAGTTCTCTCAAAACCTACATATGGTAGGTAGGTGTAAGCAACTATTAAATTTCAAGGGCAAAACTCACAAAAATCGTTTTTTTGTGCTTTTGTTGTAAATATTTCATTTCCTATGGGTGTTTTGCTATTTGTATGAATAATCAATATTGTAGAATACAGAATTCTCTACAAATTTGGTTAAAAACATTTTTTATACGGTGAACCGTTTTCGAGACAGAGGGCGGAGAGCGCGCGGTCACAGCATCACTTCAGGTCAACCGGTGCCTCCGGTCGATAACGAGAGATATACAGTTTTCTCAAATTCTTCCATGATTTCGGGGTCAAAGGTTCCATATTCGTTAATGTCCCTCTAATATGGTAGAGCATTGAGCATAGTAATTTAAAACAAAGTAAAAAAAACTTAATCAAGGTCTGTCCATGCTGATTTCGACTTTCCTCCATTTATTTATTGCCTCTATCACTGCCGCGATCAATGATATTAAAACCAAGAATTTCACGTCAGCGAGCGTTCAAAAATGGTCACTCAAAAGTTAAACAAAACGCCATACAAAATAAATATTGCGGTCATATCTCAGTAGCAACAAGTGATCAGTAAAATACTGATATTCACTATAACTTTATGATTGCAATTATATTGATTGACCAGGTATGGCAATGTATTTATTATAGTTCTACACTAATGTTTTAAAGCGGAAGAGTTTGTAGCACTGAACGCGCTTATCTCAGGAACTACTGAACCGATTACAAAAATTAATTCACCGTTGGATATTGTTCGTGATTCCTAAATACTTCAGGTTATTTATATTATTTATATTATTATTTTTCTACCACGGACAAAGCCGTGGCGGACCGCTAGTATTAAATAAAACGGACACTATGGCCGGTGACTTAGAAAAGCTCTTTAACGGTTCCATTTTGCGAAAAGGTTTAATTTAGTTTTAACGTTAATTTAATCTCTTTCAGCTTGTCTTCGCACTAACCAAAACTAATTAAAATACTATGACGTATTCTAGAAAATTATTGAAAATTTTCGATCGAAATAACACAAATTCTAACGATTTTGGAGTAAAATATACATGCTTTTGATAGTAACCATCGTGATTTGTAATAATTAGAGATTTGGGATTTTTTTCGCCTCTCGTTACGACACAAGAAATGTTTTTCTCGGGGCTTCTTACACTGACAAGATCTGTGCGAAATGGCCGCAAACCCGAAATCAACTAGTTTTATAAAACGCGGCTGACAATAATGATCATAATGATGGCACTTATATGGGCACGAAAGGGGTATGTTAAAACTAGGCTCGTCCCCTAAGAATAAATAGTTGGTCTGAGATATATTTTGTCCAAATACAGTTTTTAGGGTTCCGTAAAACGTAAAAACGGAACCCTTATAGATTCGTCATGTCTGTCTGTCTGTCTGTCTGTCTGTCCGTCCGTATGTCACAGCCACTTTTTGCCGAAACTATGAGAACTACACAGTTGAAACTTGGTAAGTAGATGTATTCTGTGAACCGCATTAAGATTTCAACAGAAAAATTTAAAAAAAGAAAAATTAGGGTTGGCCCCCATACTGAGAACTGAAACTCAAAATTTTTTTTTATCAAACCTACACGTGTGGGGTATTTATCGACAGGTCTTCAAAAATGATGTTGAGGTTTCTAAAATCATTTTCGTCTACACTGAATAGTTTGCGCGAGAGACACTTCCAAAGTGGTAAAATGTGTGTCCCCCCCCCTCTAACTTCTAAAGTAAGAGAATGAAAAATCTAAAAAAAATATATGATGTACATTACCATGTAAACTACCAACGAAAATTAGTTTGAACTCGATCTGATGAGTAGTTTTTTTTTTAGTACGTCATAAATACACTATCATTGAAACTTCGATCAAAGTTACAACGAACTACAATAACTATGTGTACTATGTATATAATGTTACTTGCTGCAACGGAACCCTTCATGGGCGAATCCAACTCGCCACTTTATTTTTCATTATGATAGATTTACACTTGACCGCCTTCTTACTAGACGCAAAGCGACGATGCGGTCGACGATGGACCGTGCTTACGTAGAAGAAACCAATTCACTCTCGAGCCTTTATAATATCAAGATTTCAACTATCGGGAAAACCCAGCAAAAACATTATTTAATGAGTACGAAATTGTTATGTACGATAAATATATCGTACTTTTAGTGAAGAAGATTAGTAACATAAGACGCAATTTTATTAGCAGCACCTGTTGTAATCCAACAACAGCTGCTGCTAAGCTAATTGCTTCTCATTTGACAGATACTAAACTATGAAGAGTGATCACCGTAAGGTGTACTCCTCAGCAAAAAACTAGTAAATTACTCGTACTTTTTACATTGACTTGGAGTTAGTGATTGACTCTGCGATGGTTGCAAACGCGTATGGGGAATGAAGAAAATTTCATCCACCGCGTTTTAACATTATACAGCGCCATCTAGAAATTTAGGTTGAGGTTATAACATCTTAAGTAATTTAATCTCAACAACACGTTAGAGTGAAACCACCGTCTGAAATGGATTATTTAATGCATCGTTTGTCAAAATAAACAAATGAAGTTAAATGAATAATAAAGATAAGTTAATTTAGTAATGGTAGGACTCTTGGCAGAGGCCGCCTGGGGAAGTACCACACTTTTGTCAGTTATTCTACCGCCAGGCAGTAATGTGTTAGCGTTACTGTGTTCCGGTTTGAAGGGAAATGTTTCCAGAGAAGATACTGCTATTGAGGTATAATATTTTATCTTAGATCTCTGGTGACGAGCGCAGTGCAGTGATAGGTAATAGAATAGAATAGAATAGAATAGAATATTATTTATTATCATGGTAGCAACATTCACATATATAATTACAAAAAAAATAAGTACATAGTATGAACGCCACTACACAGACTCGTCACATTACAATTTGACATTTGATGTACAACATAAAATGTGTTTGTACTTAGACTTATTCAAATAATAATAGGTACTCCGTTTATATTTTCGTAATAATAAAAAAAAAAACAATATATATGGAAGGTAGATACCACCTTAATGATTGATAGGTCACTGTGCTGTTATGTGGCAGGTATGTTGCTTACCATCAGGCACATGTCCTGCTTGTCTTGTCACTCTTTCATTGAAATAAATAAATAATAATAATATGACTTAGACTGGCCTCGTGGCTTAGTGGGTGGCTCTGCCTGCAAAGCCGAGGGTCGTGAGTTCGATTGCCACCCACCATCCAGCGCAAATATTTGTGTGATGAATTCAAATGTTTGCACTGTGTCTGGGTGTTTCTATGCATAATAAGTATATATTTAAAACGATATAAGTATTATATCATCTATCTGGCCGCCATCGTACAAACTTTGCTTAGTTTGGGGTCAGATGGTGTTGTGGGTGAATTGTCCACCAATATTTATTTATTTATATATTTATTTATAAGACTATTAGACATAACTCTATTTTATGTGTATTATGAGCGACGAACAATCCAACTTCCACAAGCAGCACCTGTTCACGAGTATGACACATGTGTCAGCCATCGCTCTCCTCGGCCTCATTGGAGGGGTAGAGAGTAGAGAGCGAGCCCCGGTAGGACGCCGCTGCAACAAGATGCCAAGATGCAAACATGAGTGCTCAAGGCACACACGTGATCCACGTCACGTCACGATCACGTCTAAACAAAGTAAAAAAAACTTAATCAAGGTCTGTCCATGCTGATTTCGACTCTCCTCCATTTATTTATTGCTACTATCACTACCGCGATCAATTATTTTAAAACCAAGGATTTCTCGTCAGCGTTCAAAAATGGTCACTCAAAGTGAAACAAAACGCCGTCCAGAAGGCTCGCTTCACGACCGTCGTTGTATGGCTTAGCGCTTCACCGGTCTTGTTGTATACCTAGTTGTATACTCCTTCGAAATGTCAAATAGGGGTAGCAATCTGGAAAACTAATCTGGTAATCCGGTAGATCCGGCATAATTAAGCCGGTACTAATATATCTCATTCCGTGACCTAGAAAAAGGGTGTTATACATTTTACGTCGATGTCGGGCTGTGTGGCTTCGTGGCTCACGAACGGATGAACCGGTTTGATTTGGTTTTATTAGGTTCAAATACCGACATTTCGATTTGAGTACTTTAATAACAGGTCATTTTGAAAAACGAAAGCCATTCTGCTTCGGTATTAGTTACAGATCCAAAATAATAAATTTAAATAAGGTATCAGTATATCCGAACCCATAGGTCGTGCAACATTACACATAAATACAAATTGTCTCAAAATAAACTCCAATTATACTCAAATTTACAATAGCAACTTCATTAATTTCTATATAATGTCAATTTTATCATTAAAATATTCAATCTATATATATAAAAGCGAAAGGTCACTCATCAAGGAATCTTAGAAACTACTAATGCTAGGAATCTGAAATTTTGCATGGAATACCCTTTTAGCACGTAGGCACTCGCTAAGACGGGGTTTTGCGAAATTCAACCCCAAAGAGGGTGAAACAAGGGATGAACGATAGTATGAAAATTCGTGATTTTCAAAGTTATCAAATTTTGTATATTGACACTTGACACGAAGCAATTAAATGTTTGTTATCAATTTTGTAATTTCGAATAGTACGGGGGTGAAATTGGGGTTGAAATGAGGGATGAATGTCAATATGGAAGTTCCCAACCGTTGAAGATAAAACTATGAAACTCTGTAGTATATAGACACTTGCCACGAAGCAAAATAATGTTTGTTCTATCAATTTCGTAATTTCGAATTGTACGGGGGTGAGATTGAGGTTGAAATGGGGGATGAATGTCAATATGAAATTTCCCAACCGTTGAAGATAAAACCATGAAACTCTGTATATAGACACTTAAAACGCAGCAAACGAATGTTTGTTCTAGCAATTTTGATCCAAGGTGTTGCAGAAAGGTGCAACAATATTTATGGTAGTTCATCTACATTAAGTTTTGAATCATGTATGTGAAAATTAGGCATGAAAGCTCAAATTTTTTTTCCATAAAATAAAAATAAAAATCGGTTGTTATTTCATTTGACATACCCCTAATGACCAGATCTCCGCACAGATTTTTGTACGATGTCACGGCGTCGGCAGCAAGGTCATTTGTCTGCTGTACATGCTTTAGGGTTGAAGCTGGTGATTTGGTGGGAATTTTACGTCAAACTTTGACTCGAATTATCTCGTGATCTACCGTGCTGAGGGGAAAGAGACCTTGGGTGGTGAAGTCTACATCAGTGTTAGAATGGACTGTTAAAATATTGTTGGGGGTAAATCCACCACGTTGTATATGGGGATGAAATTGAAGTTGAAATGGGGAACGAATGTCTCTTATACTTTCACACCTAAACAACTGAACCGATTTTGATGAAATTGTTTTAATATAAGTTATTTTTAGAAACCGTAAATGTTACGTGTCTGGGTATAAAAATAAGTACTGAGCCTGAGAGTTACCTTAGTATTTATTTCGCGCGAACGTAGTCGCGGGTAACAGCTAGTGATAGTATAATATGCTTTGTCAATTAAAAAAATATTTAGTTTCACCCCCGTACAGTTCGAAATTACAAAATTGCTAGAACAAACATTGAATTGCTTCGTGTCAAGTGTCTAGGTACAAAATTGATAATTTTGAAAAGCACTAATTTTCATACAACCGTTCATCCCTTGTTTCACCCTCTTAGGGGTTGAATTGCGCAAAACCCTACGAGCGCCTACGTACTAAAAGGGACCTCCATGCAAAATTTCAGATTCCCAGCATTTGTAGTTTCTGAGATTTCTTGATGAGTGACCTTTCGCTTTTATATATATAGATGATTACTAGCAGTGCACCGCGGTTTTACCCACGTAGTTCCGGTTCCCGTCGTTCCCGTTATTTCCACGGGGTAAAAAGTTTCAGCCTGATCCGTTCATACGTTACGGAGTGATTGAGCAACAAACATCCAAATATCCAAACAAATGGATGTTTGGATACTTTGACATTTATAATATTGTTAGTGGGATGTCGCAGAACCGATGGACGTTGGCGAAGATAGGTTCAGGGTAGCGATTCTCAAACCATTCGGTTGCATCCGACACGGAATCTCATCTCTCGGTCTTTGTCATGCTAAACAGATAAGACAAAGACCGAGAGATGAGATTCCGTGTCGGATGCAACCGAATGGTTTCAGAATCGCTACCCTGGAGTGGAGACCACGTTCGAGACGTCCCGTGGGACGGTCTCCCGCTCGGTGGACCGACGACCTGAAGAGAGTGGCAGGAAGCGGATGGATGCGGAGAGGCGAGGACCGGATTTGGTGGCGAAACATTGGAAAGGCTTCTTGTCCAACAGTGGATGACAACGGGCTAGTGAAGATGATGACGATGATATAAGTGAAAGCAAATTTTAGCATTTTGTTCATATTTCTAAAACCACTACGCCGATTTCGATAAAATTAAATGGGATTCTGAACCATGATCTACTTACCAAACAAATGATATCCATCAAAATTGTCATACAATTTTGAACAATTTTGATGGATATTTTTACACAAAAAAATTTTTGTGATGTTCGTAGGCCAGAATAGAACACATTTCCCGAGTCGAAAGTAGCTAGGTACTTACCTACTCTGTAAAACCTATTCTCGGTCAAGAAAAAAAGTTATTTTATACGTCCATGATCATAATCATAATCAACATGTTTATCAGATTTGTGGATAGTTTTTAAAGTTAAACTTTTATTAAGTACATCGGCATAGCCTCTTACGCCAAATAGAGTAAGATCCCATAGCTGCCAGACGTCACCTATTTTCTGATGAATGAAATGTGAACGATTGAGTAGAGTTAGTAAGTACTAAGAACACATGCTTACTCGCTAACTTGCTTAGACGGCCAATTTTGAGATACGGGGTAATGAAGGTACATATAAACCAGGGATGTTACGGAGCTTCGACTCCGACTCCGTTATGTCGGAAGTTCCGATTAGTTTTACACCTCCGGTTCCGACTCCGGTTCCGAAACTTTTGAATCGGAGGTTAATCGGATGTCGAAGCATAACTTAGCGGCGGCGCCCTGCGCCGACAGTAACGAACAGTTTCGCAGGAACATGTCGCGCAGGGAATCTCCCGCGCACGAGTGTAATGAAAAGTATACTAAATGAGCACAACATAGAAAAACGCAAAGTTCCAGTGTCCACCAGGCTCGGTAGCGAGCGAATACCTTTTTGGTGGCGTCGATTTAATCTACAAGGGGGCGCCTAGTGCCAGAAAACGAAAAAAAGGACATTTTCGACGCCGCTCACTGATGTTAAGAAACTAAAAACTATAACACAAAAAATATTGACGTGTGGGTACAATCAAGAAAAAGCACAATAACCGAATGGAATTTTAAAAATAGATCAGATTTTTTGACATAAAAAAATTAATAATTATTAATTAATATATTAATTAATCATTAATAAATTTTATGGCACCTGAAAAAACTATTTTAATTCATGTACTCGAAATTATCAGCGATGACCCCACATTATTTTTTGATAATAATATTTCTAATTTTACGTTCTATTAAAGTAACCGAACCACAGAATAAATATTAGACCGAACACTTTTTAAATGTATGTTTAATTATTGAGTAATTAAATAAAACTTGGTGAAAAATTGACTCCTGATTTAATATTGATTTCCCCTCCAAACTGTGTCATGCTACTCTCGACTTTATGCATATCGTAATAATATTAAGAACCTCGCCTCGCGCGGGTGAAATCAGATTTTTTCCTGGCATTAGGCGCACTCTTAAGAAATATCTTAGACTGAGACAGCTTCAAAGCTTATGTTCATGAAGTACATATACACACTTTTGGTGTCAATGTATTTAATTTAATTTGTTTGAAAGCTTTTGTTCATTTAACTTACTTTATATGGCATTTGGGGATTCAATAAATTTAATTTTTTGTTTATTTTTGAATATTCCACATTTTTTTTAAATTTTTTGTGATATTTCATGAAAGAAAACAATGAAAAGTTTGAATGAATGTTTTATTTGTCCTAAAATAAAAATCTCTCTCCTACCACTACTTCTGACCCTACCTCCGACTCCGGTTCCGACTCCGACTCCGACTCCGATAAATGAAATTTAAAAACTCCGACTCCGACTTCGGTTCCGATAAGATCACCTCCGTTACATCCCTGATATAAACATTACTTACTACACGTATTTTCTAATAAGTAAGTGATTTTCACGTATGTTTTAAGCAATATCCTTAAAAACAAGGTCCCAATACTCCCAGACACTTTCCATCGACCGTTTTGCTTAACAACTCCAAAATAATAATTTAACTTCACTTATATTCTCATGCTCCATTTGTAAATATGTTCTTGAGACAACTATTTTGAAGCTTTTTCCAATAAGATAGACCAATCTAAGGGCGCAATGACGTAAATAAACCTATAAAATATCATAGTTTACGTTCCCATCGTTTGTTTATATAAACGCCATCTAGCGTTAGTTTCATGCAACAGCAGAAATTCTTAAGCGCTATCAGAATTCTTCTAGTTTCAAGTTGAGTTCTTTACATGCAGGTAGTTCCAACCCATCATAATAGGTGGCGCTATTACGGAATTATTAATAGGTTGTGATGACTTTCAACAAATAAATATTTTTTCCATCGAAACGGTTGAACTGATCTGATTTAACTTTAGTAAGTTTATAAAAATTATTAAAAAATTTAAAAAAAAAAAAAAAATCTGGAATATAACATACCTACCCATTCTTATCCAGGAAAAAAAAAACTTAGGAAACAGATATATTAACTACTAGCAGTGCCCCGCGGATTTACCCGCGTAGCTCCCGTTATTTTCCCGGGATAAAAAGTAGCCTATGTGTTCTTCCAGACTATAATCTAACTGTATTCCAAATTTCAGCCTGATCCGTTCATACGTTACGGCGTAATTGAGCAACAAACATACAAATACCCAAACATCCATACTTTGACATTTATAATATTAGTGGGATTAGTATAATTTATAAGTTTTTTTTATCGCGTATAGTTCCGCTTTTAATCACCAACTCGCCTGATGGTAAGCGACGGTGCGGTCGAAGATGACGCACGTTCACCTAGAAAGTACCTAGTATTTGGAGCACAGCCGGTTTATAGCTTGGGATAGTAGATACATAGGCTACTTTATTACCCCGAATAAAAATGTAAGTTCCGTAGGGAATATTTATCTTTAATGCATATCACGCCGGAACCGTCCGGGCTCGCAGAAGACGCAAGTTCTCTACAGATTCTTGGTACATTCCGGTTTCCTCACGATGCTTTTTTTTATAAAGAGTGACGAGACGAGCAGGACAGGTGCCTGATGGTAAGCAACATGCCTGCCACATAACAGCACAGTAACACGCAGCTATTGGAACATGAAGAGTTCAAATCATTACCTAGCACTGCACTGCGCTCGTCACCCAGAGATCTAAGATGTTTTAAGTGTTCTAAGGCTTGTAATTTCTCTTGGAACATTGACCTTCAAACCGGAACCCAGTAATGTTTGCACATCACTGCTTGGCGGTAGAATAACTGGCAAAGGTTTCGCTGTTAAACCAGTGGAGGTCACAAACACTTTTAACGTTTAATATTATAATAGTTCTATCAGCTTTGGGAATTAATTTGATTCTTCTTGTTCAAATAGCCGCGTGTCACTGTGCATTGGCAAGCGTGCTGTTTTTTGGTGGACTTATATCTTTTGAGTCCCATCACTCTTGAAGTATCATTAAATATAAATTATGTTATGACAGTCATTGCCGAATGATAGAAGATTATTTATTTATTATACCTTATAAATAGATAGCTCACTTAACATAGTCCTTTGCTAAAATCGCAGATGGCGCTGTAATAAAAGAAGAAAATGTTTTCGGAAAGTGTTAGGTGACGATGATGCGAGCTCCATTATTTTTGTTCACCCAAAAAGTACTCAGCGTGGCCGAAGTTTTCACTACATACTTTGGTTATTCTAGTAGGTACAGCCTTTCCCAAAGTGGGCGAACGCCCCCTTGTGGGCGCTGCACTCCGGACGGGCTCAGGTCTCAAGTTTCAAATAAGGGCTCTTGCGGGTTATAGCAAAGGTTTCTCTTAAAATTGATATTTAATCTCCGCTTTTAAGTATGAAATCAGTGGGCGCTAAAGAATACTTTATTCACAAAGTGGGCAGTAGACGAAATAAGTTTGGGAACCACTATTCTAGTATCTAGTATGTTTTGAAATAAAAGACTTATGACTTATATATAAGGTTTATGGTGTTTCGTGACAAAAAATTAGATACTTAAATATAAGACGTGCTACATGAAGATCACTAGTTTAGAAAAAAAGTATACTACTTACTTCCCTAACAATAAATGCAAGTATCGAAGTAAAAAAGTACAAAGGACACAATTATATTCTTAAAATTAAACTGTGGAAAGACTTATCAACATATGGATGTCAGACGTAAACCTATTCTAAAGGTTAAAGAAACATGTTCATTCATAATTAGGATGAAACTCCCAATATTTTGGGACGATAATGCAAACAAAAAAAACATTTTTTTTTTATTTACTCGCAAACCAAGTACATGGACTTATTTTATTGTTCATAGGTAGTATGTATTGTACTCAAAAGTACTTAATTCCAAAGAATGACCGATGCAAATAATTTTACGAAAATATTTTTAAGAAAATATTTTTAACAGGGTTACCTACCCGTTTTCATCCGACAGAGGCGTCTTTTACTCATAGTACCTAATGGACTACTTTTAAAATGAATGTGTCAACCAAAAAACCTGATTGTTTCATAGAATTCTGCGCTTTAGACTCGTCACAAATATACGAAACAGCCGATCAGTCTCGCGATTCCTCATAAAGTTTTTCAAAATAGTAACTAGCACTTATAATCACTTCAGCTTAGTACAGGATTATGAGTAAACTGTATTTCAAGATCTTGCAATCCTTTTTGCAAGATCAGTTAGACGTTTTTAGAATGACATTTACCTAAATGTAACAAACTGTCAAAAATAGTTAGATTGTTTGGTGTTGTTTCGTTCCTGTTTTTTAGTGAAGCCACTTGAATTGTAATTGTGCTATATTGAATTGAAGTGTTGTGTGTGAATTGTCCACCAATATATGTTCAAACGAATCAGTCATTTCGAAAACACCTAATTTTTTACGTTTTTTAACGCTTATGTCTTCAGAAAAAAACTGATTTGTTTGTAACAACTTTCTAAAACATCAACAAAACGTTCCGATATTTTGACACATCCATATGCCAGTAAATCTATTCACATAATATAGGTAAATATGATGCCGCCAAAATAATTTTTAAATGCTTTAAAATTAATAAGACTATTTTACATACATCAAAATTTGGAGGGGTTGTTTTTGAGGTGTGGTCTAATATTTTCTTTGAAAAAACCCGTAGGAAGTATTTATGGGTTAACATTCTTACCAAATAAGTTAAAGTTATCCACCGAAAAACAACGATTTCATGAATTTAACATACATATAACTATTATTTTGTACCCAGTCTATTCAGGGATACCCGGAAAGAACGTACAAAGCCGTGTAATTACTAATGAAGTGTCTATTCCATACAACCTTTTCCAAATATTTCTTCAGCTGTTTCAAAGTTGCGCAAAATATTATTTTGGATATAAGGTAAACTGGATCTTATCGGTTAAGTACCCTTTCCGTATCACCCAGGCAACGGCAAAATATAACAAATGTATAATTTTAGTTAAGACACCGACACAATAACACCCAACATTAAGAGAGAAAGACACTAACATCTAAGTTTACTACAGATAATACGCAGAGATCCAGTTATATTGGGTGTTGCCATCGTAACCATGAATCTCGTACGCATCTAAGGTATACACGCATTGAGGGAAACGAGACGGATATAACACGATAACCTGCCAATATAACCAGATCTCAACACTTACGCGATTTCCATCTTACAGATTCCTTGTTATTTAGACAAGGATTTTTTAAATTCTCGATTTTATCGCAAGCATGGATGGCAAACTTTGACATGTGTCAGTAAAGTTGTTTTTGCCATATGCCACTTGCAATAGATGCCTCTCTACTATGTCTGGTTTTAGTTCTTGTGATCGTAGTCAGTCTATATGTCAGCAGAGACTGTCAAAAATGATTAGCGAACCATACTAACATTATAATCATCATGTTTGATATAAAATCGAGAATTGCGTGTGTTGGTACAATCGATACTATTTCTGTCGTCGTCCTCAGATGCTAAGGTTTAAGAGGTTATTAAAATGAAGCAGCCAAAGCACAATTTTAATACAAATTTAAGTATTCGTCTTAAATTTTAATAATTATTCTAGAAAAGACATAATAACGTCAATATTAAATGGGTAATTTTTTGTCGGAATCTCAAATTTTAAACCTTATTTTTAGTTAGAAATGTATTAAAATTGCATGTTTTGGCTTCTTCAAGAAAGGGTATTGAAGTCCGTTAAAAGTATTTTCTAGCTAATGCATTATACGCCAATGAGCTTAGCTTTCAGACACCTTTAGAATAAAATATGCACATCGCGTGTGAAGCGTAAATTCTACCCAATACATTCACACATACACACATACATCCATATATAATTATCTATTAGATATTAGAATCGAAATCTATAAATGTTGAATCACATTAACATTAATTATACATATACATATATTATTTTTACCTATCTTTCAAATTCAGTTATATCGCACATCAAAACACGAACTACGATTCGGTATATTATTAATTTTAATATATTTAAATATGATGTTAATATTATTATATTCAATATCCTAAGCCAATTTATTTCTGTACTTTCAACTCTTTATTTTTGTAATATTTGCCAAACATAAAAAAGTTGTATTATTTTTGCTCTTTAGCAAGAACGTTATAATTTTAGTTATATAAATTCGATATAAATATGATTTATTACTATGTTTAGTACGTATAGTTTGTAAGCAATATTTTACCACAGCCTTCCAAAATGTTATGTGGTGGAAGTGAATAAATTAATAAAAGTATTAAATAATAATTATACTATTATACAACAGGTTTAAAAGCGGTTATAACCTTAAAATATGAAAACAAAACAATTAACTACATTTAACACAATATTGTGATGCATTAATTTTATAAATTATACAATTCCTTTTTACAATATTCGTTGTGCTTAAAAACTATATTTTAGAATTATATAATAATTACCTATATTGGTAATTTTTATGACACTACTGTTAGAATGGGTACATTCAGAATATACACTAAAATAGAAAGGTTTATAAACTGTATAAATGTAAGCGATTATATATAATAATATATTTACTAACTAAAGACCTTGTACTAATATTTAGATATTATATTACGATGCCACGAATAATATAAAACAGTAATGTTACAGGCGCTCATTTAAATTGTTCTTCAGTACTATTAACTTCTAACTTCTGCGTACTAGAGATGTCACTTGGTTCGCTTCACCAAAATTGATTAAAATGGAAATATGTAGTAAATTAATATATTAATTAAGTGAACATATGGTCATCAGTTCATTTGGGATCGACTTGTCATTTGCTGTTCTTTTTTGTTTCCATCGATACACCAAGATTCGTAGAGAAAAACCCCATTTTAAAATGTACATTATAGAACTATTGATTTTAAAAAGTGAAATATTAAATATATATTACAACATGCATTTAAAATGGGTACATGAATATCCCGTCTTCGTTATAATTTAATGCATTTAATCGGAAATCGTACCAGACACTTAAAGAGTAAATAAAAGAATCAAGTGCAGACTTGTCTAGTACGCAGCACCTTCGCAGATTTCTCATAAGAATAAACCTCAAAATCACATTTATCTTTCATCAGTCACAACTTCACCAGTTTTAATATGTGTAATGGAAATGTATATATCGTTTATCGCTGAATGACCTAGCCTACTATAGAATTTTTATTAGTCAATTATGTCGGGAAGACTACGTGATTATACCTAGGCAATAGTCCTAGGAAACACGCCATCTACTATCCTCGCATATTACACTTAACAACCAACTTTTATCATATCATAATACCAAAAGAATATTATTTAACAATGGCAGTTTTATATACTATTGTAAGTAGATTGAATCTCAAAAATGCATCAAAATACAACGGTTTGAGGAGTTATATATCTATAGGTTCAAATATAATATAATACAATATAATATTTTGTGTAGATTCGTTTGAAAGTGAGGCGATATTTTGACGGTGACGTCAAAAGATTGCAAGTTAAAATGATATTTCTTCGAATAATCATGTTAATTTGAATCTTTAGTAATTCATTTTAAGATAATAATACATTGTTTGACGATTGAAATGTAACGTCCGACTTCGGTCTTAAAATTTAAGTCTAAAGACTTCGGTCTAAGAAATTGAGTCTAATGACTTTGGTCTAACAATTAAATTATGACGACCTCGGTCTAACAATTTAAGTCTGAAGACTTCGGTCTAACAATTTAAGTCTTTAGACATCGGTTCAACAATTAAATTAGAAAGAGTTCGGCCTAATAATTTAAGTCTTAAGACTTTAGGGTAACAATTTAAGTTTGAAGATTTCGGTCTAACAAGTTAATTATAAGGACTTCCGTATAAGAAATGAATTATGAAGACTTTGATCTAACAATTAAATTTTGAAGATTTCCGTCTCATAAATAATGTAAGTCTGAAGACTTTGGGCTAATTAATCATTTAAGTTCGAACATTTCGGTCTAACAAATAAATTTAAATTTTTGTTAAAAAAAATATATGAAGACTCCGAAATTAGAAATAAGCGGTCTAACATTTAAATGAATACTTCACAACTTAAATACTTCACAATAAAATAGTGAAGACTTCGGTCTAACAATTTAATTATGTCTTCAGTCTATTAATTAATTATGAAGACCTCGATCTAACAATTCACTAACTTTATCGACTTCTGTCTAACACTTTCGGTTACATCACTTTAGTCTAACGTCTACATTTTTCTGTACCTATGGCTGATGATATAATATTTTTAGAGTTACAGCCTGTGGCAAACCAAAAGGGCGACCTACTCACCACTATTAACAATGTAATACTATGGAGCCGAGAGGGGAAAAAACTCACCTATATATTTTGTCGGATCTAATGTGCACTCTGCCTTTTCCAGAAGGATTCAGATGCCTTCAAGTCGAAAGCTAATTCATATTGTTTGTTGATTAATCGATTTCTTTGAAGTATATATACTTTGAGTAAGTATATATAATGATATTATTCCGGATAAAATGCAGGCTAAAGAGATTTCATCTTATATCACCGGGTGACAAGCGCAGTGCAGTTCTACAGTACTATGTAGTTATTTATACTCTGCATGTTCAAACAGATGTGTAACACTACTGTCGCGCCTGATTTGCTCGTTTATTATTATTGACATACTCGTCACGATATTATAAAATAAACGTAGTGGCGATGGCGGTCAGAAGCGTTTAACGGTTTCAAAAAGTGAATATTTGTACTACACTCGAATTATTTTCTTGATTTTAGTATTAGGTCCATAATAAAATATACAAATAATGGTGAGAATAGTACACACCTTTCTGATTCGTAGGGCTTTGCATAAATAACCCTTCGTAAAATGTACGACCCAAACCTGTACCTTAACTGAATATTTTCCACGTTGACACATTTCGCTTTTAATAGTTAAATATATATATATATATATATAATACAACAAAACCACCCCTCCCTGTACGCTGTAATTTCTAACCATATTTATTTCGTATAAACTCACCTTTTTTTGCCTCGACTCAAATTGACAATAGCAAAAAAACCATAACACATTTTTTTTAATTAACAGATTGAATTGAGGAAAAAAATGATGAGGTGTCTAGAGACATTAATAGACTCAATTACAGACCTGAGTGGTATTAGGTTTGCTTTGGGATTTAGGTTTTTGTGACTATTACTTTAGATCTCTCTTTCCCAAACTAAGTTAGCAAGTCTATTAAAGCCTTAGAATACTTATTCGCTACATTCCTTAATACTATCTCCACTTGTGCAGTACACGTAACAAAATTATAACCTAAATCTAAATACCACAAAAACGCACTCTGCACAATGCAATTACGGAATGGAAGAAGAAAAAAGTAAATAATACAAAAAATAGTTTAAATATCTAAATTGATAATCTTTTAATATATCTAAACATAACTCTAATACGCATTACTTTAATATGTAAACATAAATATAATTATAAAGATTTTACGAATAAGTCACTTGAATTCTGTAAAATATATAATTAAGTAGCTTTATTCTATGTACGGTGGTAAAATTTTGATTCAAAAGTAAAATTTAAGAAATTCAGATTCACATCCATTCGTAAGTAAAATTATGATAAAAGTATATTATTTAAAAAATGGACATCGCGGCGATGTTTCGAACGCTGTCCCGCAATTTTATTATCGAGGTTCGTCCATTTTGTATGTGACTTATTCGTAGTATCAAAATATCAGGTAAGGCGCCACACTCCCCTATGGCCTGCGCAGGCGAGGCATTTATACGCGGACAACCAATCGAACTTCACCAACACGACACACACGAAACCCTACACCTGTCACACAAAATTAATTGGCGACGGGACAGTTTATTGTTCACAGCTACTTTAACGGTAATATGGGGACTTGTTACCATTATTGTTCTCCGGCAGTAAGGTTACTACAGTGAACATTTTGAACGTCAGTTTAAAATTGCATCCTTATATCATGGTAGTTAGAGCATAAAATGCTGTTATCAAAAATCTGATCTGATTTCCTGTGGTGTGTATGGCGAGGTCCGTAACGCTGACAGGCCTCGTATGCGCAGACCATTGTTAGAACACAAAAGGTAGTGCGTGGCGTCGGTGGGATTATCTACCGAACATCCCGCGAACCAATCAACTCATTTGTCACGCGGTTCGCGACGCGGGCGCGACATGCGTCTACGCACTTCTTCTTAATTTAAATCGACTTGACACTCTTTAACGTTTACTTTAAAATGTTTTGCACAGATTAACAATTCTCTTAATAAAATGTTTGGAAAACCAGTAACGCCCGCGCCGCTGCCCGCAAATGGCACAACGCATGCGGCGCTATGCGACCGCACCATAAAAAACATTTCTATACAAGCTAATAAAAAAAAACATACAATAAACAACGGCAATTATACGAACTCTCAACACAACAAAGAACAGAGGCCGGTGCCGAAACATCTATAGGAGATTTTTAGACGCTTTTTTTTACAAAAATTAATACGAATTAAAGCATTAGCGTAGTGTTTGACTCGGCTACGAGTGTAGCGGCATCTTTGGCTTGCAAGCACTCCCCATCTCGCTGACGCGCGTCCTTTTATCAAGGCTTTTGAGGCATATCTCTCCCTTACACATTTATTACATCTATTTATTAATTTAATACATAAAATCAATAAAACCATTAAAAGATTGGGCTATGTCGATTTGTTATTTGAATATTTTGAACAATTATTTGTACAAAACATGGCATTTTAGCGAAAAGTAGCCAGATTCCGCCGCTTTTCCGCCAAAATGAATTATTTGAACATTCTTAAAAACACATATATTGTATACTGTGAATTAATTATACTTTTAAATTGTTGAAATGTGCAAGAGAGAAAACAGCATACTCAAACACCTCTTTAAAGTAATAAAATTGAGGCATGCTACTAGGTCCATACATTGAACACGTCTGCGATGCAAGTCAAAATCATTGCCACGCAATTGTAAGCTTTATCACAATAAGCAATAGCATTCGCAATTGTATGGACACAGATCTACTTGGACCGCACTGTGTTCAAAACACAGACCCGACCGTTTAACAAACTAATTAGCTTGCACGTTACTTTCAATGTTACCTCCATGTCTATCTCACTCTATCTTAATAGAAAGAGGGAGAGAAAGAGTAAAGTAATACTGAACAGCCTCTTGTCAATTATTTCAGAATTAAGGCTTGTTGTATTGCTATGTCTTACCACAATGTACCTGTTTTAGCTATTCGTTTTTTTTTTTTATCGATAAAATTAATATTAACACTTGCCGCACCACCATCTAAGCTCATGTTACAAAAGCGACGATACAATTCATTGCGATTTATCATATATTTTATGCAGCTGGAATATATAAGATACATTTAAAATAAGATAAATTATTACAACGAGCTATGTATATCCTAATAATAGAATATAAAGTAATCAAATGAAGCCTTTTTGGATCAGTATCAAAAATAAGCAACAGGGTACAATTGGTATAATTGAGGTATATCATAGCATTACAACTGGGCCTTAATACTTCCACAGACTCAGTTACATTTATCATTATTCTCATAACATCTTGTTGACGTATACAGAAATGTTTTATTTTGATAATCTTAGTCTGGTTGACAAATAAACGAACCTGTTAATACACCATTGTCATATATTTATACCTTCATGTAGGTAAAAGCCAGGATTTTCACCATCAATAACTTAGATCAATGATTCCAAAAAAATTACAGCGCAAAACGATAAATCACCTTTTATTTTATTAACTTTCGAGTGACGAGCGCAGTGCAGAGTTCATGCTCATATTCAAGTAGATGCATGTCACTGTGCTGTTGCTTGCAATCAGGCTCGTCACTCTATTTAATAAAAATGAACCAATACAGTGTCAATAGCTCAATTTAAAAACTGATCTAGATCAGGGGTTGTCAACCTTTTGGGAGTCATGGGCCACATGGTGAAAAAAGTAGATAAGCGGGCCGCACTTCTAAACAATTTTGTAATTCATTTGCATCCTCCCCCCCTCGCTCTCTCATTTTTACCTTTGAAAAGACTGCGTAACCTAAACTTTAAAATCGTCGCGGGCCGCGCGTTGCTGACCCCTGATCTAGATGGTAGCTTTTATCCGCTCTGATGTTTGAAAATGACCAACATTATGTTATGTATGTTTATAAACTATAACTGTAGTCTGTAGAAGTTTCCTAGCTTTTTGAGTCGTTACTCGTCCATAATCTTATTTGTGACCCAAATCCTTTAAATTTTTTGGTTAGTAAAAGATCTAACATCAGCAGTAGTACCTGTAGCGATAATTATATTTTATTTGACGGAATTTGAATTTTACAAGTTGACGTTAGTCAATTTAGGGGAAATGTTTTAACTATGATTCGGTCCCGTTCCGAATCGACGATACACGACAAAGAAATCTCTGAATGCAAACAAGCTGTCAAAAACAGTTTCTAAAAATATTGGTGGACAATTCACACACAACATTAACATATTCTTCACTCGTGTGTTACTAACTTATATCTGTTATTCTGAAAATTAACTTCAAAAATAATTTGACCGTTTACAATCTAGATAAAAGTTGAAAGTAATTTATTAACCAATAAATTTAAAGAAACTTTAACAACAACACGCTTCAGACGATGTTCAGATGATTTTATATAAAAATCTCAGCACAAAATTGATCTATCTCTCAATTTAGCAAACGAAAACCACTCGTCTGTTGTTTGTCAGAGAGAGATCGCTACGTTGTGCTGATAGATTTCAATAACATCGATAAACTCAGATGCGAATGGCTTAGGAACTTACGTGATTGTGAATCAACCAAGTGCAACTCATTTTTAAAACAAGAAGTTAAAGAAGTTTTACAAATGACAATAATAATAACATAAAGGATAACTCATCCGAAATTATTATCGAAATTTCGTTTTCAGGTTTTCACAAAATTGGTTGAGTAGTTATGACATAAATAAAAGTCCCTCATCTCCTTATTGTAAATTTTACGATAGTAAGAATGTTTAGATCTCAACAGACGCTACAAAACCTAATCTATTAATTAAGAAAACATCTGAAGCGTTCAACTCAAAATCGACTCAAACCAGACGAGTAACGACTCAAAATGCACTGATCAAACTAAGTTGAAACATTTAAGGACGCGCGAACTCCGCACCGCTTACTTCTTCCTGCGGTTACGGATGCGAGGCGGAGGCCGGAACTCGGGCTACGCGTGCCTCTTGGCATGCAATGCGAGGTGGTCCGAGCGCGAGAAGCAGCGGTCGCAGTGGCGGCAGCGGAACGGCTTCGCTCCCGTGTGTTTACGGTAATGCCGGGTCAGTTCGTCCGAGCGGGCGAAACGCCACTCGCAGCCTTCCCACGAACACTTGTACGGTTTTTCACCTGTAAACACACGGCACATTTATTTGGACTGGCCTAGTGGCTTCTAAGTGGCAACAGGACGGCACTAAAGTGACATCGATAGTTTTGTCTCCGGTGTCGTGGCAAATTTGATTTGCACGGTTTGTGGACCAGCCTGCCTCTTCCTTAGCGAATAAATTACTTTGACTTTGACTTGACTTTGACTTCTGTGTTGGTCTTTTGAAGTGAAAACTTCTTTTGGTGCTAGTTCAATATAGGTGCTAGTAGCAATGCTGACGCATTGCTGACGCATTGCTGACGCATTTATAGATGACCATCCAGAAATGAGTGAGCATTTCCCATTGGCTATCTAGAAATGCGTCAGGATTTAGATAACTACGCGGGTGAAACCGGAGGGCGTCGTATGGTCCCGAGTTTACCAGTTTTCTATCATTACCGAGCGTGACGCTAGAATTCAACACAGCCCAAGAAAAATCTGTCTGTGGTGCGCCAAAAGAAGTTTTCTCTTCAAAGAAACTACACAGCATTAGCGATTTCAAACTAGGTAAGATATTTTATATGTGACTCTTTCTTGTTCCGGCCGTTGATTCGGGACCCGACACGCGGCCCATAGCGGACCTCCCGTACCTTTAGAAGCGGGTCCGCTTTCACGGCTCAGGTAGCGTCTCTTTTGAGCATCTGATTACACGAATGGGTACACGTATAAGAACATACCGATCCTAATTGGGACATCACAGGTATTTTGTTACCTATTTCGCTTGAAATCTGCTACTTTTTATTTATAGTTTTCACCAAGTCACATAAACTCGACCATAGAGCAATATTACCACAGACTAGGTACAAAGATAATGTAATTGACTAGGTAGAGAGAATATTACTCAATCTTCAATCTGACCACAGGCTATAGCAATAAACAAATCAGTATTTAATTTGGTATTTATGTTTATGCGACTTATGCGTGTATGTCAAATAATATATGGTAGTGTGCGTAATGTTTTCATTTTATTTAACGTAACCTTTTCTGTTTAAACAATAAGTGTGCGAAATTCCATACTCCTCCGTACGCCCAATTTTCGTAAAATGGAGTACAAAGTTTTAGCTTCACATATTAATTAATATGTTTTTGGATATTTCAAAAGAAACACAAAAAGAAGGAGGTTCGGTTTGAGCGATGTATTTTTACCGTTATAGCGTTGGTCCGCCATATCGCGCCGAAGCGATCTACGATGAAGTACGCTTGGTAGACGAAACCGATTCACTCTCAATTTGAAAACACCCAGATTATATCAGGAAACGCCCACTCATGTAACGCATTTCATGGCTTAGTTGTTATTTCTACGAAAATAGTGAAACTTCATACAGTGCCGGTGTTAGGGTAGGGCGACCGCCCAGGGCGCCGAACATAAAAGGGCGCCTGCGCGGAGAGGGCCCCTTTCTCCTTCGTTCGTTCGCGTTCGGAAAGGGGGCGCCGTAGAAATCTCGCCCAGGGTGCTGGTTACTAATACCGGTACTAACTGACCTCATAGTTCCAATCTTTGGAACGATAATAGATAATAGCCTGAAATGACATGTTTATTTTTATGGCTACTGTTAGTGTAGAATAATTACCAGTGTGAGTTCTCTTGTGTGCCTTCAAATGCGAGCTCTTGGTGTAGACCTTGTCGCAAGCAGGGAATTCACAGCGGTGGACGCGACGGCGCGGGTCAGACGCGGGGAGCGGGTGCAGGCGCGGAGGGAGACGCCGCATCGGAACCGGCATCGGCATTGGCATCTCATCTGAAAAAAAAAGAATGTTTTTAAACATTATATTTCCCTTTTTCCGAGCTACGAGCCGTCCGATAGAGAAAAAAACGATGGCAAATAAATGAAATTGATCTGATAATAAATAATTAATTTTTTTCCGAAAAAAAAAAACTAAGTCCGATATCCAATATCAATTTTAATTAAACTCAGATACTCGAATAAATTTAAAACGTATATGAAATTAAATAAACACACCGTTCCTATGAAACAACGAGATAATACTAATAGACTGATACGATAACCAGGTAAGCCAATTTTAGATATTTATTGATATTTCAGAACCCTCTACACCAATATCGAAAAAAATTACGAGTATAAGGGACTATCCCTAAAGTATAATTTTCAAAATCATTTCACAATTAGCGGATCTACCGCCTAACATATTATATGATACGAAAAACGTAAAAACGATTTGAGAACTCCCTTTTTGCAAGTCGGTCAAAAAAAGGCAATATGTAAATCAGTTGCATAGGTACTCTTCGAAATGTATCCGATAAGAAATAGATATGTAATGAAGTACGCACAGAAATGTAAATAATTTACCTTATTACTTAGATTTCTGTGGATATACGTCTACAGTATTCTAAGAGTCGTATCAGTGAAAAGAACAGCACAATAGACACTCCAGACAACGAGAACTTATAAGCGAAATACGAGAATATAAAAGCTAAGCCGATATTGCATTGTTGCGTCGACGCGACATGAACATCGATATAAACCATTGCATGTGCCCTCCCAAACTTCAGGGGCACGGAATTATGCCATCGTTGGGAAGAGTGAGCTCACTCTTTCCGCTCCAGTTGATTGCAGAAAGCGGTGCATCACTATTCGTTGTCAACAACCAAAATAGTAGAACCACAGCATCCCTCGCCGCTAGCGGATTCTAAGGGTAATTAAGTAGATTGGTGGTATGTAAAACACTTACGCTACTCACACAGACGCAGTTTATTACCAATTTCAATGTGCTCAGAGCACATCCAATGGTTTGCATCGATGGACGCATGGATCGCACGATGGATTGCATTTCACCAGTCCGTATGTGCCATTAATAATGAAACATTGACGATTGTTAGTACAGGAACTTGATCGTGGTTCATCAATGTTCTCAAGTAGACTGACTCGCAATATATATGAGTTTTCGATGCACGACTAACGACTATGTGTGCGTTTCGGCACAGGGAACGTCGGAAATAGAAGCTAGTTTGATTGTGTTGACGATATATCCAGGACGTCTACTCTATTTCTACGAAAATATTATTTCGAAAAAAAAACTCGCGGCTTTTCTGCTCTCGTTCTACTTTGTTTCGTCCGATACAACATTGTTTGACGTGTAAATGTTCTATGCATACTCTAATTTGGGTGGGCTTAGAACATTTAAACGGACAAAACGACGGATCGAAGTAGTATTATTTCGAAATTACGTTTTCGTAGAAAGAGAGTAGATAGACCAAGAGCCCATGCACCCCAGACCTTCGTTATTTTATAAAAGCTGAACGTTTGTCAGAGTATGCTCCCAACACAGTTAAGAACGATGGCCCATGATGAAGTTTGGATCATCCTGGCTTTGGCAGATAAACGGTACTAAAGGTGTACCGATCTAAATTTGTCAAATTATAAAGTCTGATATTTTGGTAATACCTTCAGAATATTATTAAAAATTACACCAATAATTGCTAGACACTTAACATCGTGGTAAGCACTTGCCAGACACCCATGTTGTGTTAATGTTCATGCAATTGTAATTCTACTTGCGCCATAATATGCGCGCTTATTTTTAAACATAATATTTGGGTAACAATTAGCAGCCTAATTATCATAAGCAGCCCACTAAAAGTTCATACTGCTGGGACTTGGGGCCTTAATACCATTTATTTGCCAAAGCCAGGATGACCCAAACTTCATAATGGTCCATCGTTCTTACCTGTGTTAGGAGCATGCGCTGACAAGTTTTCAGCTTTTATAAAATAACGAAGGTCTGGGGTTCACGGGCTCTTGTTCTAAGACGTTCAGTTAGTACGGAAACATCTAGTTCCGATTCACGTTAGAACGAAAGAACGCGAAACATACGAGTAATAACTCTAAACCAGGGGTCACCAATTAGATTCGCTCGGGGTCCATTTCAAGAAATGATCTTCGCGGTCAGCTTCGACGCATCGGTCAGCATCGGTCGGAATTTTATTTAAAAAAATCATAAGTAACAAAGGTACCTATTTATTTACTAATCAATGAGAAAAGTGACATTTTTTGTTGTTGATTGTCTGTCTGAAATTTGGAGTGAAATTAGTGCAAGCAATTGACAATACGTCAACAAATATCCGCACATAATGGGTCGACGGTCTGGATGAGGACCGCGTTCCGCCATTTGCTCTAAACCATTTTAATATTCAGATTTATTTATTTTTAAATTTTTAGGTAAACCTAATTTACACGTCACATTTAATAGAAATTGATAATAATTAAAACATTTTTTTTTTATCTATCTAAATAAAACCAATAATATTACAATTCTACAAACTCATTAGCATCATAAAACGAGTTTTCGACAAGTCAGCACTTAAAATGATTGATTGTAAAAAGCCTGTCGTTTTTGCGCCGGGGAAAAAAAATCATAAAAAATAAAAGAAATAAAAGAAAAAAAAAGAGTGCGTGGAGATGGCATAAAAAAGCGGTTCTAAAACATCTCGACTCTCTGTCACGATACGGCACTCTTTCTGATACTCGGATTAACGATCCAACCACTACCAGTTGCCGTTTTGACATCATTCAATCATGCGAGGGTTTGAGTTAAAAACGGAGACTGCTTCCTTTTTTCTAGTTCAGATAAATAAGGTACTCCACACTGGCTTTGACGGTAAGACGGAATACAAGATGTCTTTAAGGAGTACAGGGGGTCTACGCTTTGGCATTGCCGTCTCTTTCATTTCAAGCGAGAAGAAAAGAGACAGCAATGTCAAAGCATCAAAGCGTCAAAGCGTTTTTCGTTAGGCGGTAAAAGCGCGGGAACGGCTTTCGGTAGGTCTACCGCCTAACTCTCCTGCTTTCTGCTATGCTACTATATATATTTTATTTGTGACATCACCTGCCAATTTGATAACGCCTGATGAAAGCTGGCTACTACATCTGCTTTCCGTATGCAGCGGAACTGAGAACAGACGTAGTTGTCTGCTTTGATCGGCGAAAGCCGAAAGCAGGAGAGTTTGGCGGTAAACCTGCCAGCGCTAACTCACTTACGTAAGTTACGATTACGACTGGTATAGTCGAGAGTCGAGAGAACGGCGCCTGCCGATCCGGAAGACCCGGGTTCAAATTTTTCAAATCCCACGCGCACCACTGTCTTTCCTAAGACATGTGCATTATGCCGGTAACTTAAAACGGTGAAGGAAAACATCGTGAGGAAACCGACACGTACCTAGAATCTTTCGAGGTATGTGTCATCAACCAACCCGCACTGGGTCAGCGTGGTGCATTATGCCTTGACTCTCTCCTTGCGAGAGAAGGCCCCGAGTCCCTGCGTGGGAACATTTAGTGGGCTGTTCATGCTAATACGCACTTGGCCAGCGTGGTGGATGTCTCCTTCGTGTTTTTCCCTGATTTTGAAAAGTTTGCTGCTATTGCTAAAATTGATGTAGTAACATGACTACCTATACTGGAAGTTCATAATAATATAAATGTCAATGTTTAGATATTTTGATGTTTGTTGCTCAATCACATCGTAACGTATGAACGGATAGGGCTCGAATTTCGAACACAGTTAGATTAGAGTCTGGAAGAATACATAGGCAACTTTTTATCCCGGGAAAATCAGTTTAGTAGCAGTATTATGTATATTTAATTATATACTACCAGCGCCCTTCGGTTTTACCCGGGTAGTTCCCGTTCCCCTGATTTTCCCGGGATAAAAAAATGCCTATGTATTCTTCCATACTCTAATCTAACTGTGTTCCAAATTCGAGCCCTATCCGTTCATACGTTACGAGGTGATTGAGCAACAAACATCAAAATATCTAAACATTGACATTTATAATTTATAACATGATAATAGGATAGGATAAGTTAGATCGGTTTGCACACAGTTTATGTCTCGATGACCATTTCTCGAAGATTCTGTAGAGGTCGATTATGCGTTGAAACGTGACGAGATGTAGTCAGCATGGGAAACGGGCCGTGAGACCACCACCACATCTGGTGTTATCTTACTGGGAGATCCATGCGATTCTTTATACAGCGGTTCTGAACCTTAAGTCCGCTTTTCCACCAGAGATGTACTGCAGCTAAGCTGCGAAGAACCGAAATTTATGCTCGAAGCTGTGAGACCGTCTAATACCAAGCTGTGCAGTTTGGCGAGCTTTGAAAAGCAGCCGTTCGATCCTTTGACTAACAAAATGATAATAGATACAATAGTACCTACATGTTAAATGAAAACTTCTCAATTCCGTTACGGCGTTACGTATCAAGGCTTTCTAATTTGACGCTGAGCTTTCGAGAAGAATTCACAGAGGAGCGTCTCACGCGAGTTCTTTTTTATGTTTCTAAAGTCGTTCTCAACCCTATGTCTCACATTAACAAGTGCATATGTACGAGACCGAGTGTGCTGTCTGAGTAATTGGTAGTTAGAACGCACAGATTGTTAGGAATTCCGAATGCTGGCTCACGCTGATCAGCGCCAATATAGCGAATATCTAACAAGTTATACATATTGGTCGACTGCGTGCACCGTAATATAAAGTATTGTTTAATTCATGATTCATTGTCCTGTCTATCGCTGCCAAACAAGTTTAAAATATTAGATAGATATTGACGCCACTTCAATATCGCCTTATCGTCTGCCAACCCGCTCTTGGTCAGCGTAGTGAATTTTGGCCTTGATTCACTCTTTAAGAGAGGAAGCCCCAAGTCTCAGCCATTTATGCTCTTTTTAAATGTTATCCCCAAAAGTTACGATCCAAGTGCAAACAACAAATATCTCTACAAATAACTGTTTAATAAAATAGCCTTTTGGGGTCATCTAAAGGGACTCTTACCAAATATTTTTTCTAAGGGGGTGTGTGCGCAAAAAGTTTGACTAACCCTGGACTCAGTGCAGGGATGGCAATAATGTCATTTCTCGATCTATTCGACTGAACAGCAATATCTTCCTCAGAAGCGAATCGTCCCGGATCAATTCAATTTCCCGACGAACTAGATACACAAATAAAGGTACAAGTGACTTGTTAGTTATTTTGTGTACCTTTTCGAGATTTGGTTGTTTCTTGTATATTTATGTCACTGTAAAATTGTAAAAACCGTCAGATTATAATGTAACGACATCAGATTATTGTCAGATTATAATTTTATGGTGACATATATATAATATACAAATAGCAACATACCGTAATTTTACTCGCGTAGTTCCCGTTATTTTCCTGCGATAGCCTATTCGTTATTCAAGACTATAATCTATATGTGCTCCAAATTGCAATGATTTTTGTATGGCATTAAACACTTTCACTTTAACAAAATTAAACACTTTAACAAAATTAAACATTAGTATTGACAAAACAAAACATTTGTTGATTAGCAGTGAGCTCCAAACTAAGTGCAAGACTTGTATCTTGGAGCTCGAGTGCGAAATTTCAAAGAATAAATTCGTTTCAGTTAAACTGTAGATTACTAATAGCTAAAACTAAATGAAACATTTCACACAGTTATTACAATGAAACAAAAGGTGAAAAATTAAACAATTAAACAAAATAAAAATTATTACAACTCTAGAAGTTGACAAGAATATCTAACCGTGTCTAACAAACTAAGCTATCCACTGTTTATGAACTATTTACTATACAAACAACCTATGAGTTCCTCAGTGCCATCATACGTAAGAGTTTGTAACCAGGCTTTTAGTTTATTTTTAAGTTCGAATTTCGTCAAGTGTTCGCAGTCTCGCAACCGCCTCGACACGTTGTTGTAGATACAGACAAGCGAGTACGACGGCGCACGCCTAGCAAGGGATGACCTGGCGTGGGGTAGAGGCAGTAAGTATGCCCTGGTAGAGCGCTTAGCCAATAACGTTAAGTAATCTTCGCGGGATCTTAAGCAAGAGTGAGTCCTCATAACAGCGTTGAGCACAAACAACTGTCGAACTCTTAGAACGCTAAATTCGGAGTAGAGTAGATCGGTGGAAAAACGAAAAGGCTTCCTTAGCAATACTTTAATTAGAGCCCGTTGTGCTCTCTCAACCGTTATCAAATACGTCTTTCCAGCGCATCCCCAGACCGAAATGCAGTATTGGATGACTGACTGACATAGCGAGATGTAAATGTCCTTAAGAAGAGATATAGGTGCACAGTCCCTCAGGTTTTTCATAATATGAATCAATTTACGCACGCGTGATGATATATCGTTTATGTGGTATTTAAACGATAGATTCTCGTCAATTATTACTCCTAGGTATCTTATACTCTGGACTCCCTCAATGATGCTACAAGAGCAAGGCGAAGATTGAGATTGGTAAACTGTGGAGCAACAATGGATTTTCAAACGTAAGTGAGAGGGTGGACGAGAAACCGAAGTTTTGCCAAAAGCGATGTATTTAGACTTACGCGCGTTTAAAGTGAGCAAATTTTTAGCTAGAGTATCGGCAAGAACCGCCAGATTATCTTCGGCAAGGCGAAATACCTGACTCCATGACTCGCCATGGAAAACAATCGCAGTGTCATCGGCGTAGGTGATTATAGCATATATATATAGATATTGCAGATAATAGATTAGAAGAGGTATTGAAACTATAAATATTATAAATTTTAAGTTTTTAATTATTAGTTTGTCGGAAAAATCCGTGATTTTCCGATGATTTACAGATTAAATTTGGCCATTTGATTATTTACGGTATTGGTTCCATACAGTTTCAATACCTCTCCTAATCCATTATTTCGCAATGCCGTACAAAAATCATGCGACAAGGAGAAATGATCGAGGGTTGCAACCCCCCTCTTTGACTGTACTCAGTTGGACAGCTTACAAGTGACGGCATAGTGCTGAATCTTTTTACTTTATACCCTTCTATCATCCTACATAGGTCTCCTGGTGGTTCATTCACTACGTAAATTTGTTCACGGGCCTGTAGTCTTTTCATTTATCAACATATTATACGACAACAACAGCACCAATCATCAACAATAACTGTCATGCAGTGGTGGTACTGGACTACATCTAACAAGGCTTGTAAATAATTAAATACTGACCTTTTTCATCACTGTCACTGATTGGTTCACATTTCACGGCTACTTCGTAGATTGACGCCGGTGACGACACGGATGCGTATGATGCTGAAATAATAAAAATATTTACTATTAATAAATTAAAAGTAACAAGATCTTTAAATAGTTAAATGGTAGGTATTTGAGGCAAGCTGAAAACTTGTCACATGTCTCTCCTATCTATACTAATATTATAAAGCTGAAGAGTTTGTTTGTTTGTTTGAACGCTAGGATCTCGGAAACTACTGGACCGATACGAATCTATACTAATATTATAAAGCTGAAGAGTTTGTTTGTTTGTTTGAACGCTAGGATCTCGAAAACTACTGGACCGATACGAAAGATTCTTTTTTTGTTGGATACTCCATTTATCGAGGAAGGCTATAGGGTATATAACATTACGCTACTATCAATAGGTACGGAGTATGAGTGAAGAATGTAAAGAAAACGGGGAAAAATATTTCTCTTCGAGAGCTTTAGTTCCGTGAATTTAAATTCTTTTTGGTTGCTGAAGTCTGTGACGGCGCGTGTCTTGAAGTTTGTGTCATTTGAAGTAATCAAATTTGTTCTACAACAATGTATTGTTGCTTATTTACGTATTTTTAGGGTTCTGTAAAACGTAATAAAGTGGCCAGCAATGGATATTTTAGTATGGATTTTCCTCAAATAGACGCGGGTGAAACCGCGGGGCACAGCTAGTTTATTAAACCCCAACACGGAGTTGCAGACCTGCAACATTTAATCCGTACATTTTTAATTAAAAAAATATTCTTTTATTGTCTTTGATGCAATATGATATTGTTAGGTACCTACATGTTGTACATTAATGTTTACAGAATAAAAAAAAAAGTAAATTTAACATTGCCAGACGCGTGTAAGAATGTTTTATATTAGGTCCTTACACATGAAATTGGTGTTTTGTCGTACTGGCCGCTTTGATCTCAAATATCTCCTCTTTGGTTAGGAATTCCAATTTCAATTTTTAACTGTTAGTTACTCATGCGTCTGTGTTTTGAAAATCGTAATTAATATGTTTTTTCCTCTCATTTCATTTTCTCATGTAATTTTTTTCATTGGGTTTTTTTTCAAGTTTAGTATTTTTTTTTTGAGTCAACTTTCGCTTGGGGCAGGATTTGGCTGGTTCGCCTGGGACGCCTGGGTTCAGCCATTGCGATGAGCGTTTCCGATTTTTGTACAGGATCCACTATATTCATCACAAGTAATGATTCGATTTAAAATCTCTTCATTATTATGCCCGTTGAGCAGAGACGCGCGTTTGTCGGCTTGCTGCACTCGATCCATGAGGTACCTACCTTTCAAGTTTTTTCACCTTCCCAATTTGCTTCAAGTGGATTAAAACAGTTTTATCACTAACACCGCAGCCTCCAAGCTAACTCGGATGTGGTTTGCGATGGATCCGCTTCCACATGATTTCCTTCAATTCTTCATTAACTTTGGTTTCCGGCCGTCCACGGGGCTTGTTCTGCTGGTCGAAATTTACAGAACGAAAACATGGGAACCAAAAACGAACTGTGTTTTCTTTTGCGACGTTTCGCGTTATCTGCGCTATCGCTGACTGACTCGCACTTGACGACCACGGTATAGAGCGTGGGTCTCTGTGGCGGCATCGGTGACGATGCGGGCTAGGGTGGAGACGCCGGTGATTGTGACACTTAAATAATTAAGGAGTTTCATTATCTTTATGGCCTTATTCTATGGGTTTATCTCATCTTGTCTCGCTTCAACTCTTTTCATCTCATCGTATTTATTATCTTACCTTATTCTTCGGGCTTATCTTATCTCGCTTCAAGTCTTTTCGTCTCATCGTATTCTACTTCTTCTCGTGTCACTAGACCTCACATTACCTCACCTCGTCTTAAGGCCGATTTAAACTGAACGAACATAGAGATGGAACAAGAGCATTCTTTTTCGATCTTTTAGTGTAAACGAAAGATCGTTCTTAGCGTTTTCCATATTATATATTTCATAGAATCTTTGCGAACGCAAACAAAATAACGAAAGAATATTCTACGTTTGTTTACACTAAATGAATTTGATACAGTGGGGATAGAATGAGCATTCGCTCGTCTGATATAAATCGGCCTTTACACTATCATAGCTCATATCAATAGGGAATTATGACTTACGTTTAGCGCTTCTACTAGTTTCAACTCGGTTCGTCTCATTGTTTCAACCTCATCTCGTGTTACCTTACCTCATCTCGACTTACATTATCTTATCTCATCTCAATAGTGAAGTATGAAGTATGACTTACGTTTAGCAATTTCTTTGCTATCGCTGACCGGTTCGCACTTGACGCCCCACGGCACGGAGCGCGGCACGGTCCCAGTGGTGACACTGGTGTTTGCGAGTGGCTCTTAATTACTTAAGGAATTTTATTATCTTACCTTATTCTATGAATTTTATTTCATCTTGTCTCGCTTCAACTCTTATCGTCTTACCATACTCGTAACCTCAACTTGTGTCACCTGACCTCACCGTACCTCATCTCATCTCGCCCCTACATTATCTTATCTCATCTCACTATGACTTACGTTTAGCGCTTCTACTCGTTTCAACTCGGTTCGTCTCATTGTTTCAACCTCATCTCGTGTTACCTTACCTCATCTCGACTTACATTATCTTATCTCTTCTCAATAGTGACGTATGACTTACGTTTAGCGATTTCTTCGCTATCGCTGACCGGCTCGCACTTGACGGCCACGGCGTAGAGCGTGGGTCCGGGTGGCGACGACGGAGATGATACTGGCGAGGGCGGAGACGCCGGCGACTGTGACACGGAACACACCCAATCTTCCTCCTCGTCGTTGCTCTTGTCACGAGGCTCCTCGCGAAGGTATCTCTCCATCTCGTAACATGTCTGCAAGATACAACACGAAATTAAAATCTGTATATTAAAACATGAAGCAAAAACTATGCAACTCACATGTGAAAGTTACGCGGACGGAGGAGTTTTCAGTTTTCTACACTCATAGTTAACTAGCTTTTGCCTGCGACTTCACTTGCTTGTAAGTCGTTGGCGTAAGGCTTAAACGTTGATACGACATTTTCATTCTTTTTACATACAATAAATAAAAAGTTTTATACTTTTGTACCCTATTTCACCCCGTTGGTGATGGAATTTTGATAAATTCTTCCTTAGTAGATCCCTACGCTATGGGAGGAATACGTGTGCGAAATTATAATTTTCTAGCCCTAGGGGTTTGGCCCATGTATTTATATAAAATGTCATCCCCTAGGTATTTTAAACTTTTAGGGATGGCATTTTGAAAAAGGCTGTAGATAGATAGATAAACTCTTTATTGCACTTAAATTACAAAGAAAAATACAGAATAAAAACCTTAGAATAAA
Source organism: Ectropis crepuscularia (assembly GCA_963693475.1). Taxonomy (NCBI): domain Eukaryota; kingdom Metazoa; phylum Arthropoda; class Insecta; order Lepidoptera; family Geometridae; genus Ectropis; species Ectropis crepuscularia. The sequence continues at coordinate 7,802,412 of OY856338.1, forward strand.
GTAGCAATTGGCGAACTTATCGCTGAGAGCGATTTCTTCCAGGCAACCGTAGGATGGTAAAAAAGAAATTCATAATGGAAGACGGGGAGTACAATTAAGAGTATACAGACCCATAACTAACAATTAATTTTAAATACTTACATATATCAATTTTACGTCCTAATACACAAATAATTTTATAATAATAGACTAATAGATAATTAATAATAACAGGTTCAACGAACGAAAATATTTGAAGATAAATACATTACAATTTTATTACAATTTCAAGGAGAATAATGACTTTAACTAGCTGATGGCTGCAACAAGTAGAATTCTTCGACTTGGTTCTTAAAAACAGCATGAGAAGGAGTTTGCCTAATGTTGACGGGCAAGGCGTTCCACAACTGGACAGCTTGGAAAGCAAATGTCTTGCCAAAAAAAGTTTCACTGCGTGCAGGCGGTGTTTGAAGGAACAAGTTATAGTTTGACCTGAGAGGTAGACCATGTGCATTGCTCCAATAAGTAAAAAGTGTTTTCAAATACCGCGGAAAAAGGGGTTAAATAATACGCTATAGGGACAGAATATGAGCATTCCGACGAAAGTGAATGGGCAATTCATACGTAACTAATTATTTTGACATATTGAATTCACACGAAATTTCATGCAAATGTGTCCAAGGAATAAAAAGTTTCATTCAAACAACTATTATCCCCTATTTCATCAGTTTGGGGGTTGAATTACGACAAATCTTTCATTAGATGCCTGCATCATAGCAGAAATACGTGCTAAGTATTTTAAAACTTTTCTTGACTTGATAATGTTTATTTGAACTTCGGTTGAAATTCGCAAAACCCCGTCTTAGCGAGCGTCTACGTGCTAAAAGACACCTCCATTCAACATTTAAGACCCCTAGCATTTAAAGTTTCGGAGATTCAGAGGTGAGTGACTTTTCGCTTTTATTACGAGTAGGTACTCGTAATAAAAGCGAAAAGTCACATAATAATATATAAATAAAGATTCAGAGAAGAAGTGCAGAGAGCTAATATTAATTTAAAAGTATGAATACATTAAATCAAATAAAAATGTGTGTGCTTAGTACACATGGCAGAAGTGAAAACTTTCACTTCTCATCAATCGTAATTTACATGGTTCTAGTAAATAATATTTTGTACCTAGAATTATTAACGTATTCATAGGATAACTGAGAATTAGTCAGCAATTCAAGTTATTATGAATGTATCTTTCTCGCTCGGGTACACTCAGCGGTCCCGAGTTCACGCGATGAAGATTTTCACTTCCGAGCGTGACAATCAGCCTCATTCACAGCCTACAAAAAAATCTGTTTGCGGTGCGCCAAAAGAAGTTTTCACTTTAAAAACGCTACCATGTATTTGACACACACAAACATATCTCGTTTATTGTTAAAGTCTGTGGGCAAATTGAGAACAGATTAATATTGATTTGTCGAACCGCTGTAAGCGATTAGGCCGGCATTTACGGCACTAACTATAACTCATTATCTGTATTGTTCTTTTTTTCTGAATACCATTTCTGGTGTACATAATAAAGTGTGCTGTCTGTCTGTCTTGACAGATGATCCGGAGTCCTAGCAATAGAAACATTCAGTAGGCTGCTAAGCAATCGTGTCGCATGGGCGATTCAAATAGGGCGCGTTATGATTAGGTATATTGACTTATATGAGTTCGTACGTGGCTATAAGGCACTCAATTCATTTGCATACGCACCCCAGTATCGACCTGTGTGATATGACTCATACATGACTGCTTCCTCGTGCTACCTACTGTCTAAACATGTTTAAATACTCCAATCTGTGTTTATATCTTACTAATATTATATAAGTATGCGAAAGTTTGAATGTTTAGACGTTTGTTGCTCAATAACGTCAGAACGGCCCTTCTACCACCTAACTAAATCGGCTTTAGCTTTGCAATTGCTGTCTTTATCTATTCAAGCGAAAAGAAAAGATAGGACAACACCAAAGCTAAGCCAGTTTTAGATGAGCGGTAGACCACCGGGTCGGGCTGAAATTTGGATCACAGGTTATGGTCTGAAATAGTACATATTTTATGTTACTTTTTATCGCGGTAAATAACGAAACAAATACGCGGGTGAATCACGAGGAACTGCTAGTCATATTGATATGTACATATAATGTCATCGTACAATTGTAAACAAAGTCAGTGTACTGAGAGTATTGTCGAGAACAAAACGCGTTCTACTGTGAGCGCGTAAACTAAACATTTGTTTGAAGAACTCCAGTGTCGCTAAACGCGCTATAATTTTCTTCAAATGTCCTGGACGTCTACTCTATTTCTACGAAAACGTAATTTTGAAATAAACTCGCGACTTTCCAACTCCGATTCTACTTCCATCCGTCGTTTTGTCCGTTTAAATGTTCTAAGCCTACTCAAAAGAGTACCATATGCTTCGAACATTTAAACGTCAAACAATGTTGTATGAAGGCAGATTTACATCAGACGAGCGAATGCTCATTCTATCCCCACTGTATCAAATTCATTTGGTGTAAACAAACGTAGAGCATTCTTTCGTTGTTTTGTTTGCGTTCGCAAAGATTCTATGGAATATCTATTATGGAAAACGCTAAGAACGACCTTTCGTTTACACTAAAAGATCAAGAAAGAATGCTCTTGTTCCAGCTCTAGCTCTATGTTCGTTCAGTTTAAATCGGCCTTCAGACGAAACGAAGTAGAACGAGAGCAGGAAAGTACCGAGTTTATTTCGAAATTACGTTTTTCATAGAAATAGAGTAGACGTCCTGTTCACGCGGTCACGGTAGACCGCGTTTTATTTTCGTAAAAACTTACACTCAGCATAATGATCACAAATTCACGCGCGTTTTAAAGATTTGTTTTATTTCGCGGAACCCTGTTTATTTTCCTCAAATAAGAGTAGCATACGTTATGCTTTAGATCATCAGCTATCTAGTAGTGAAAGCCCCGTCATAATTAATGCAGTAATCCAGACAATTACCCAATGTTAAATAGCCTATTAATTATTTAACAATTCATTACAGCGATAGTTAAACAATTAATGTAATATAACCAATTAATAATTTATTTTGTTATACGAATTGTATCTTCGTCATTTTTTTGTTTGTGAAACAAAAGAATATACATCCACCATGCTGGCCCAGTGCGTGTTGGTGGATGACGCATGACTTCAAAAGATTATAGGTAGGTACATGTCGGATAAGAAAGTCGGGGAAGAAAGGTTCTCGAGTGGCGACCACGAGCTGGAAGACGCAGTGTTGGACGGCCTCCCACAAGATGGACAGATGACATCAGAAAGGTCGCTGGAAACCGCTGGTTGCAGGTTGCGCAGGACTGTTCGTTGTGGAAATCTAGGGGGGAGGCCTATGTTCAACCGTTTTAAGTTAGCGGCACATAACTTCGAAATGACAGTGGTTCCGGATCGGCAGTCGACGCTATCCCGACTCGACCAGCATCAACGTCAATTAGGTTTAATCGTCGTTTATTTCGACATATTACATTCGTTAAATAAATGTTTTCGTTGCTGCGCGCCGTAAATACCGTTGATTTTGATTCAACAAACAAATAACAACAATTCAAGCAATAAAAATAGAAATGTGCAAATAATGTTTTTGTTTGGTTTCCTTTAGCAGACATTTATTGTTAAGGCCTTTACAATCAATGTTTCTCTTTAACTGACTTCAAAACAAGAGGAGGTCCTCAATTCGGAGTCTGGAAGTCAGCTGTTTGTTTTTTTTGGAGATAAATAATTATTTCATTGATTTTTATTAACAGACTTCAAAACAAGAACAAAATGAAAAATGTTGATTTCCTGACAATCTCGGATTTGTAATTTGTACAACATTCTACTTAGCCCTTTCATTTGATACCAATCAATTCAATTGTGTTTTGTTATCTGTAGGTTACGCGATACCTCCGCCAATTAGATTCGATGGATACTTCAGAGGTAGTTGTTGTGCATAATATGTACTTTCTATTGAAATCAGTCAATCAGTTTTTGATTTCATAATTCAAGAATAATGTAAAATTTGCATATAGCTGATGAAATATTATAGTCCAAGATCCCAGAGTTGCCAGACGTCACCTATTTTCTGATGAATGAAATGTGGACGATTGAGTAGAGTTAGTAAGTACTAAGAACACATGCTTACTCGCTAACTTGCTTAGACGGCCAATTTTGAGATATGGAGTAATGAAGAAACATACGAACATGACTTACTTCACGTATTTTCTCTCGCGGTCTTACCCATAGAGGCATAGTTGAGTTTAGGGGATGATTGGCCCTTTATATTAGTCTGTCTTATTGGAAAAAAACTTTAAAATAATTGTCTGACGAACATATTTACAAATGGAGTATGAGAATTTCAATGAAGTTAAGTTATTATTTTGGAGTTGTTAAGCAAAACGACCGACGGAAAGTGTCTGGGAGTATTGGGACCTAGTTTTTAAGGATATTGCCTACAACATACGTGAAAATCACTTATACGTGAAGTAAGTAATGTTCGTATGTACCTTCATTACCCCATATCTCAAAATTGGCCGTCTAAGCAAGTTAGCGAGTAAGGATGTGTTCTTAGTGCTTACTAACTCTACTCAATCGTCCACATTTCATTCATCAGAAAATTGGTGACGTCAGGCAGCTCTGGGATCTTACTCTATTAGTTTAGTGCGAAACATTGGTGTTCCATCGAAACATTTCATTCCATTTCACTGTGTTTTCAGTTGGTTTCACTCTGTAACCCGTGGTTTCACTAAATTAATGAAATTTAGTCGAGTCCCTGTTTAATTTTAAATTGAAGTTGGTGTTTATTTCAGTTAAATACAAAACAATTCTTCTCATTTACATGACTAATAACGTGTGTGAGGAGAACAAGGTATTTTATAAATTGAATTCAATGGCACAATTTATAAATAACAAAAAATAAATGACAATAAGGAAAAAATGCTAATACCCTCTGTGATGATTCATGTACAAATGTACGTATTCAGATACGTCATTCAACAAAAGATAATGGCCCTTAAGGATTGACCCTTATACATTTTAGAGTTCCTTTTGTAGCATAGGAAGCCATTTATAATATGTACACGTCTATGCATAAAGTATACATCTATACGTATAAATTGATTTGTTTTTTTTTTTGTAATTCCGCAATTGTTTTATTTCCGAAATAGCAGCAGTTTATTAAGGCGTATGAGACGTGTATTATATCGTATCTACATATGTAGGTATATATTTACAAACGAAATCATTTTTTTTAATATATACATATATATGTAGAGTGAAGGAAGGACCAAAGAAATGCGAAGGAACACGCATAACTTACTGAACCATTTGAACATGAAGAGTCGAAATTACTGCTCAGTACTGGATTGCTCTCGTCGTCAAATATTAAATGATTTGTCTCTTTAGCCCGTAATTTCCTTCAAATTGGAACACAGTAATACGCCAACGGCGGTAAAATAACTGGTAAAGGTATGGTATTTCCCCAGTAGGACTCTGTAAAGAGTTCTACTACAACAAAGTGTAGGTAAGTGATGTCACTTGCATTCCTCATTGACATTTTCCGGGATAAAAAGTAGCAAATACAACAATCATGGATGACAGATTAACTTGATTTACATGCTACTATTTTATAGTTCATTTTTAAACTCACTCGACTTTGGTAATTTATTTCAACTTCATACGATAAATTGTACAATAAATTTCTTTCGTACTGGTTTCCTTATACTATTTCCTTCTCTGTAAGAGCCAGCGGCCATGTAAAATTCGTAATTTGAAAAATTAAACAGAGGTGCTAGCGGGATTCGACCCTACGAACTGTTTTATAGTAAATTATGTCTTATTACAGTTTTACACAACTGTAGGCTGCACATTATACATATCCACAGGGAGAGTTACCTAACCTAGTTTCTATACATGTACATATACACTAATGCGAAATTAATTTATTTTCTGATTTAATGTTTCGCGACACATGTTTTTAGTGTATTGTGACGAAGTGAACATAATGTACGATTGTGTTTTCAATAATACTTGTAACAAATGGTTTAATAATTAATAAATAAATATTTTTTTACAATAATAATTGTAAAAATGTAGTGCATCGAGATAGCTAAATTGTCGTGTAGTGGGCGAGTGGTTTGTCCTCTAGAGTTCGATGTTTGCGTCGTATTAAAATAACCGTACGACAGCAATACAGATTCTCCAAATACGTGTGATTTCGAAAATGAGACACTTGGGTAGAAGGATATATATGTGTGTATGTATTAAACAATGATAATAGGTACATTGTTCGAGAGATTCCCTTTTTTCGATGCAGTTTTTTTTAATGTAAATTAATAATGTGAATCAAGTTTGATGTTGTTTTTTTTTTTGGTAGATCATAGTTCAGAAGTCGTCCCATACAAATGTAATCGAAAAAGATGTGGTGGTTTTTAGAATATGAACAAAAAACTAAAATTTCCTTTCATATACCACGATGACTTAATGATGGCTTCTTATGAAATTTGGTCGAGTGTCTGAATTAAATTCTAAATTTATGTTTTTTTTTTGGGAAAAAAAACACGTACAAGACTGATGGTGATGACAAGTGAAGAAGATGACAAGATGGTGGGTAATGGCCTTGACTCAATCCTTGCGAGAGAAAGTCCCAATTCCCATCAGTGGGGCAATTAGTCGGCTGCTAGTGCTACGAAGTGGGATTTACAGAAATAACAAAGTTCTATGACAGTGACATACATGGATGGATACCTACAAACATGATATTGTGTGGTGATTCTATTTATATTAGTAAACGGTCTAATTTTCCTGTAGATTTAAGGAACAATCAGTTTTATTAATGCATAGTTCTAGATTACCAGCAGGACATCGCCATTTATCTGAAACCCAATAGGATCCAATGGATTTTACCGAAATAAAATTCGTTAATTTTGAATGAAAACACAATATGTTTTCGAAACTGCTAATATCGTTTCTATAATATTTGTATGATCAACGAATTCTATATTCTGTAATAGCATATCAAAACTCAGAAATAATTCTTGAATGATAGACTCATTGATTCATTAAGAATTACTTGACTTGGAACCAGATAGTGCTGTGTGAGCAATATCTACCAAAATGTATTTATTTACTTTGTTTTTGCCCGGGACTAGTTACGATGCTTCGTTATTAAATTTATAAAATTACGAAATATGTTGGACAGCAAGACCTAACAAGTAGAATTTTAACATAACATTAAAACATGATGGAACATAGTTCCTACAATTTTTCTTATCTTCCCCTGATCCAAGTCACATTAAAAAAGAAGCCAAGTGGCTAATTTCAATTTGACAAAAAAAGGACTACTAAGTTGATAGACCTATGGTTGTGTACAATTGTAACAATTCCTGGGCTTTTAGTCACGAAGAACAAAAAAAGGAACATTAAACACCCGTCATTATAATTTGATATACGACTCGCAGAATTACAGCGAGTTTTGGTACCAAGTTAGTAACCTAACACACCTTTTGTTTATTGGTAAACGGGTAAACCAACCGCGTTATGCGTTTTGACTAATAGGTATTAAAGAATACAGATAGTGATTGCTACGAGGTGCGGAAATTATTATTCTATACATGTAAATAACATTTACAAACACAATAGACGCATACCGGATTATGCAGAAAGAGTACTAACCCGAATGGAATTCACAGTATAATTAATTCAGGTTTATTTTAAACGTAGGTATACAATTATACATTTTATTGTATCATATTGTTACATCATATTGTACAATTATATATATTGTAATTAATTTCTATATAATATGTACGACAATAAACCATTTATTACACATTTTGTTATGTACATATTATACAATACAGTATTTAGGTATAACGAAATGATTCAGACAATTAAAGAATATTATAAATATTTTTACGTTGTGGTTTTTTTATTAAATTTCGCTTTAATAGCATTTCTGATATTTACTAACATATTTATTTGAGGCATTTTCTTCTTTGTCGAATTTTACGTAATCTTATAAAAAAGCATAAAAAACAAAATACTCAATATACTAAATAATTATTTAAGAACGTAACATATAAATAACTGTTTCTAACTCCCATACCAAGCATTTACTTTAATTCTTAGGCGATCCAAAAGCTATCAAATTTTCGATTTAAGTAAATTATAGTACACATTCGTTCGACCTCTACAAAGGTCAAAATAACTCAAATGGGAATCTGGAATAGAGCAGTTTATGAGGACCAAGATGAATCTGTTAAGGTTTAGTTTTGACCACCATCTCGATAAATTCTACTTGAACGATGTAATGTATGATTGCGATTGCTTGGAATATGTTGTTACTATTCATAAAGTTGTCATTTGAGTTGTACTGAAATCTTTTTGTTTGCTCATATCACAATCATAATACCATATATTCATTTTACATCAGACGATCCGGCGGGCTAGCGATAACCTAAAAACTGGTAGAAAAGGGGAAGAACATGTAAAAATGTAAAAATTCGCATTTGAAATATTGATGCTAAGCATTATAATCAAAATATCATCATTCGCAAGTGCGGTACACCAGCAATGGGCATAGCAATTTAAATTCAACACTTATCGCAGTCGCGTATGGACGCTAGCATAATCTTAACAAAACTCAATCTAATACTTGGATATACCAGTATTCATGGACGTATAAAAAAAGTTGAACGTAGTCTCACTAAAACTAAAACTGTGTCCATCGCGTCGGCCACATAATATGCACGTGTGCGCTGTCACATACAGGCTGACACGCACACAACAGTGGGTCATTACACGCGCTACTTGTGTATATGTGTGCGTGTCAGCCTATCAGTGACAACCTGACAACGCACACGTGCAAACATGGCCGACTCTAGTGACACAGTTTTTGTTTTGGCGTGACTACGTCCGACTTTTTATACGTCCATGACCAGTATTATACAGAATGTATTAGCCGAAACCAATAAAACCACGCTTTTGTGTATACCCAAAGTGCATTTCTAATGACATATTTGTAGATAATATAAATGATTTCACAAATGACACATGAATTGACACTCGATGGCAGACTTTGCACATTCGGGACGAAAAAAAAGACAAAACGCTAAACTAAATGACATAATATATAAATACGGAGGCAACTCGAAAAAAATTATTAAATAACTATAAAACTGGTTTACCTTAGGATATAACTATTGTTTTTTTACGCGGAAAAAGTCGCTGATACTTATTTAATATCCGTTTTTATGCAAATAAAAAATACAATTGTGTATTATGGATTTGCAATACGCATTCAAAATAACCATGTTTATTGTGTATAAGTATTATTTATTGAAATAAACATAATAATTCCTGAAAGTATCCAATATCTATGAATCTCATTTTCAATTTAAATATAATTGTTTTAATAGTAAACCTAGACTTATTATACCAATTAATCTTATGTCATGTCAATAAGAGTTTTATTATTTTTGTAATTTATCGATGATTAGCCAAAACAAATAAATATATACGCTTCAGTGACGATATATGTTTCTATACAAACCATCCATTGATTCATGTGCTCGCGCATTCATCTACATACGTTCCATACGGAACCCGTCATAATAACACCCACTCTACCTTGGCCGTATTCGTGAAGTTGAACGCCCTAACTCAAGGTTGTTAAAGGTGCAGGGTATGCTCGGTTAACTTAACGGGAACCTAGCTTAGAACCAACTTAAGTAACGTAATCGTAACAGTTAAATTAGCCTCTAGCGATTATAAAATAAGGTCGAGGGTGCCGGGAACGTGATGCAAATGGAATGTGGTGAGTCAAAGGGATATACCGTCGCGTCGTCGATTTGAAAGAATGGGCTGTTTGTGGCGAGCCTGTTTTGTTTCACTCGTGTATGAAGTGAGCGTAAACACAGAATATTTAACAGTACATAGCGTACAATAAGTTACGTTGTGTGTTTGTATAGAATGTAGGATTGCAATCAACGCACAGGATACTTTTGAATGTGTTACGTCATACCTTCATTCAAAATGTTCAGTAATCTTTTTTTTTTTTTGAGAGCTTTTATTGTTGATGAATAGGTTTGACTCACCATACTATGATGATACACAAAATTGGCCCTTACAAAATATTATAAACGCAAATGTTTGTAAATTTTTTATTTTAATTTTAAATAAATAGTGACGAGACGAGGAGGACATGTGCCTGATGGTAAGCAACATGCCTGCCACATAACAGCACAGTGACACGCAGCTATTGAAACATGAAGAGTCCAAATCATTACCTAGCACTGCACTGCGCTCATCACCCAGAGATCTAAGATAATATATCTCTAAGCCTTGTAATTTCTCTGAAAACATTGCCCTTCAAACCAGAACACAGTAATGTTTGCACATTACTGTTTGGCGGTAGAATAACTGGCAAAGGTGTGGTACTTCCCCAGGCGGACTCTGCTAAGCGTCCTACCACTACAACTTTCTTTCTCTTTTAGGCCAAATCTATTGAAGGGATCTGATAAAAATTTCGTACATAGATAGATCATAGTCTGGAATAACGCAAAGGGTAATTTATAACCCGGGGAAATAACTGGATCGGGAACAATGCGGTAGAAACCGCGGGCAGCTGTCAGTTAACCACAAACTTTAATACTAATGCGCCAGTTGGTGGCCAGTTGGGTCAGAATACGAGATGCACGTACAGATATATTAAATTAAAATACAATTAAATGATACTGTAGTTAAACCTAACGTGAAAACACTAGTACTTCAATATTAAAATAAAACATCCTATTTTGTTATTTATTTAAAGAGTGACGAGACGAGCAGGACATGTGCCTGCTGGTAAGCAATATGCCTGCCAGCCTGCCACACAACAGCACAAACATTACTGTGTTCCAGTTTGAAGGGCAATGTTTCCAGACAAATTACAGGGCTTAGATATATAACAACTTAGATCTCTGGGTGACGACCGCAGTGCAGTGCCAGGTAATGATTTGGACTCTTCATGTTCCAGTAGCTGCGTGTCACTGTGCTGTTATGTGGCAGGCATGTTGCTTACCATCAGGCACATGTCCTGCTCGTCTCGTCACTGTTTATTAAAAAAAAAATACAACTACCCGCATAGAATGTATGTAACAAATAAACTAAACACAAATAATGTAACAAATTGCGGGCTAGCTTGGAGGTACCCTTCAAGTTTTAACCTAGGTCTTTTCAATGTCAGATTGAATTGGTGACTACATTCTAAGCCTGCTTTATCTTCAGGCCGATTTACATCAGACGAGCGAATGCTCATTCTATCCCCACTGTATCAAATTTGTATAAACAAACGTAGAGCATTCTTTCGTTGTTATGTTTGCGGTCGCAAAGATTCTATGGAATATATAATATGGAAAACGCTAAGAACGATCTTTCGTTTACACTAAAAGATCGAGAAAGAATGCTCTTGTTCCGGCTCTAGCTCTATGTTCGTTCAGTTTAAATCGGCCTTTCGACTACTACGATTACGTTCGATAGGGACGATTTGGTTGGAGGTCGAATGCAGTCTTAACGCATAATAAAACTCATCTATCTAATTTATCTTCAAATTAGTTTTGAATTCCTCCCTATATCTCTGAGTGCCAAGAGCTGTGTAGACAGTGTATTATACTCTTTTTATGTTCGAACTAGCAGCGCCCCGCGATGTTACCCGCGAAGTTCCCGTTCCCGTTGTTTTTTCGGAATAAAAAGTAGCCTATGTGTTCTTCCAGACTATAATCTATCTGTGTTCCAAATTTCAGCCCGATCCGTTCATACGTTAGGACGTGATTGAGCAACAAACATCCAAACATCCATACATTGACATTTATAATATTAGTAGGATAGTTGCGTTGAATTTTGTTGTTTTGGATAGGTATAATGCTTACTATCAGGCATATGTCCTGTTCTTCCCAACATTCTGTACTTAATACATACTAATAATCCATTCTTTAAAAAACATACAGTTTGTCGGAATGGTACCGCAAGAGTGGAATCTTGCAGTGGTGACTTTTAGGACCACCTCCATATAAGGCTACCTCAACAGATGGTGAGGTAAATGTATTTGTTGAATCACCGGACGGGAAAACCGTGCAAAAAATTTAAGATTTAACTAATATGTAAAGGTCACAGAATCAGTTGAGAATGACGAAATAATACCTGCGTTTCTTGAAACGACGAAAAATAGAACTTAAGTAAAAACAGTAAAAAAACATGTTTCGCGAGGAGCAAATAACTCTGAGTCCGTTTAAAGTCAATGTTAGTTATTATTCGCAGATTATTATAGATGTGTGGTATCATACAGACTCAAAGTTTGATCAAAACTGACGAATGACGTCACGAAAAACCGACAACCTGAAGTTAGCTAATCAACGTTTTAGTAAACTACAGGTAAATACAATACAATACAATACTTATATTAATACGTTGAAGATATTTTATGTTCTGTGATTGAAGTTTAACTTTTTAGCACGAGGAAAAAACAGCAGAAGTTTTCATTTTCGTGTGCGGACATGAGTGCAAATACACACTTTTCATTAGAATAGAATATCATTTATTGTCATGTTGGTAACATTCACATCTATACTAATATTATAAAGAGGAAATATTTGTTTGTTTGTTTGTAATGAATAGGCTCCGAAACTACTGGACCGATTTCAAAAATTCTTTCACCTTTGGAAAGCTACATTATTCCCGAGTAACATAGGCTACGGCAGATGGCGCTGCAGTTGATATCTAGGTTATTATTCGAGCGAAGCCGGAGCGGGCCGCTAGTATTATATAATTGCAGAAATTAAGTAGTATGAACGCCACTACACAGAACACAGACTCGTCATATTAATACCATTTGATTTTATGTTGCTTTACAAAATAATAATAAATGCACATAAATACCTTGAACTTGTTAAATACTAATCAAACAACTAGTAATTGTGGTAATAGAAAACTTCTGCTGTATAAGGGCTTCGTTTAAAATCTTACTAAAGTAAAACAAATCAATTCAAATTTGAACCATTTGAACCGGAATCGTTGTTGCGACACTGTACAAAGTGGAATAAGAGCAACAATGTGCTGTTTTTGCTAAGGTTTCCAGCGTTCGACAACACAAATTACTATTCTTCACATAAATGTCGGATATTTACGTGGACTTACCATTTACATTTCATTCGCGGTCACCCATCCGGAGACTGGAAGGACCGTTTGCCGCTTCGGTGATTACACCATTGACCGTAATGACAATACGCCGTTCCATATTCCATAACAGCAGCCTATTTAACAATGTGTTTATCAGATTTTGTGTGGAAGATGTGTCAAAAGCTGTTTTGATGAATGAACAAGAGTTATTTGTATCACCGTAGATGATATAGAATGTATTATATATCTTTTTAGGGAAAGTGGAATGTCTGATAGAATGGGGTGAATCGGAACGCAGGTAAACAATACTATTATGAATCCCACGAGAAAGGAACCGTCACTTGCTGCCAGCCATTTTGACATTCTAGCCAGTTAAATTTGACACTTGCACAGTGACTTTGACATTTTACATAGATTGCTATCTATGACGCGACGATAATTTTTTTAAAGAAATCTATGGCAAATGGCTTTACATGGCTAAACTTGCTAACTATGCCTACTTACGCGCCATCACGATTACATTTTAGGGTTCCGCACCCAAAGGGACCAATTTACTGAGACTTGGCTCTCCGTCCTTCCGTCCGTCTGTCACCAATCTGCATCTAAAGAACGGCGATAGCTAGACAATTGAAATTTTCACAGATGATGTATTTCTATTATCGCTAATTAATTAAGCTTTTGGATGAAAGCCTGTGCGCGGAAACTGCGATAGTCTATATATAGGGAATTCGGAATAAAGCCAGAGGTTTTCGTCGTTTATTTGGTAAGGAACCCTTCGTCCTACTCGCACTTGGCCGGTTTTATTTTACTATATAACTAGTGATACTAAGGTCACTGTTAAAGTTTAATAAGATAATTATTTGGAGAAAAAAGGACTACAATGTTTGTAATTTGGGTAAATTCCACCGCAAAAACCACCGTTTTAATCCCCTTTAAAAGAATTCTTTATTTGTAACAAAACAAGTACAAAAGTCAAAGTTACAATGATATTGTACACATTGTTATTCTTTTTTTAATATTTGTAATAATTATGATTCAAAATAAATAAGTTGTTAAGAATTTTTAATTTTAACTCAAAACAATAAAACAGCCTGAATGAGCTCTTGGTGTCGATAAAGGAAAACCGGAATGTTGGCTGGCAAACTTTTTCTCTCAAAAGGAAATCCTAGCAATCCTACCAGCATTCTTCCAGTTATTCCTTTATTAAGTAGGTAGTTTCAAAGCTAAGGGGTTTTTAAATAGCTTTAACCATTTTCGGATAGATTTTGCATGACGTAAAATATATTTACTCGCTTTTAAGCGATAAGGCCGCCGGTCACAACATTCGTTGTTATTCTTTATCTTCTCCTGTACAAATGTTTTCTTTTTGGTATTTCACATACCACTTTTCAAAAATACATAGAGAATAGAAATAAAGATTCTCTAGCTATCAAATTTTTCAATGATCTTTGTACAGCTTGCAGATACGCCTTATTAAATTAAATCTTATTTTGATAAAAAAAACTAAGTAGGTACAGAAAAGTACCTCCCCATCACTCATCATCTTATTTTACATGGGTAACTCAACTCAACCTTTGTTATGAGTAACTTATTTGTGTGTGAATGTGTGTATGTGTACTTTGGGTTTTAGTATAAAACATGTAAATGTACGTACGTTTGTTGGTATTCTTGTTCTTGCTGTGAGTTTTTTTTTTAATGTATATATTTTAATTTAATTTAAATTCATTATGCCTAGTTTAATTAATTTGATGTCATTATGAAATATAAATAGGGAGACGCCATTAGGTATCGAGATACAGTATACTTGTACTAGTTCGGACCTAATGGGTTCAAAATGTAATTATGTAACAAAGTTTATGAAAAACAAAATATTTCTTATTTAAAAAAAAATCTACTAACATCGTATTAATTTTATTTAAAGTTTATATTATATACCTGCTTCAAAGTTAGAGAATTTGAATGCTTCTAAATACTTCGGTTTACGAATAGCGCGCTGTAATTCAATAACAGGTTGTTCCGACTATGTAATATAGGTAGGCAAGCGCCCAAAGCTCAGTTCAACCGCTTCAAAATTGCTAAGCCATGATATCATGTTGCCCGACATGCTAAAAGAGATCGGGGGGTCTACCGCCTAACGAAAAATGTCATCGCTTTGATGTTTCTCTCTCTTTTCTTTTCGCTTGAAATGATAGAGACAGCATTAGCAAAGCGATAGCTGATTTAGATAGGCAGGTAGACGCGCTGAAGGCAGGCAGGCGACCTTGGTCCGCTCAAGCCTTTACCAGTATTTATAGTTTTTTGTGTATCTCAAGTCGGAAAGTTCGTTGCGACCGTTACAACTTTTTGAACGTGGAATGTACAAGTTTTGAATGTGGAACTTCACGTGGTTGAATTGGCGCGTCTTGCGTCTTTGTGGTTTTTGTGGTCATTCTTGGGCTTATGAAATGCAAGAAGCGGGAAAGTGGACGGTTTATGTAATATTTTTGACTATAAACTGGGATAATTAGATACTACAAAATAAACATTTGATTTGATTTGACAAAATATAACCGAATTATTAATAAATAAATATAACAAAAACAACATCAAATTTGAAAATAACGTTTATGTGTAATACGAAGAAATATCGTATTTCATAATGAATAAAAAAAATGTTTTCTATCTTTCTAAACATAATATGGTTCCATGAGGCCGTTACACGAGGCCTAGTCTTCAAAGGCCACATCTATTCCAGGTAAGCTTATACAGAATAGGATAGAGATAACTTAGTATTTTTAAGTACTTATTATTTCAAAATAAGTTGTTTTTTTAAATAAAGTGTGACGAGACGAGCAGGACATGTGCCTGAGGGTAAGCAACATACCTGCCACATAACAGCACAGTGACACGCAGCTATTGGAACATGAAGAGTCCAAATCATTACCTAGCACTGCACTGTGTTCGTCACCCAGAGATCTAAGTTGTTATATCTCTAAGCCCTGTAATTTTCTCTGGAAACATTGCCCTTCAAACTGGAACACTGTAATGTTTGTACATTACTGCTTGGCGGTAGAATAACTGGCAAATGTGTGGTCCAGGCGGACTCTGCTAAGAGTCCTAGCACCACAAGTTATTACCATAAGTTAAGTTATAGAAGTACTTAAACGTGTTAAAACCTATTTTAAGTATAAAGACCATCCTTTCCAACAAATTACACTACAAAATGATGGTATTTATAAACATCAAATGAATTTGAACATCAGAGAGGCTGTAAATAATAACAATGACTATAAAAAAGAAACCAATTCCAATAAAAAATGAACAACTCAAAGTAAGTAAACAGAACGTTAAAAGAGAATAGGATTAAAAGATATTCGCGTGTTCGTCAATTCGATTAAATATTCAATAGGATTGTTTCAATCAGGTGAGATTGCTCGATTGAAATTGACTGCAATTGGAACGATTGTGCAATTGTACTCGTATCAACTTCGATAATATTAAGTTGGTTTGCCACGATTATACTTTTTTATTGAAATTTTATCGATTAATATATTTATATCGATTAATAGGTTTATAGATAGTATGCCTGCGAAGCCGTGGGTTATGAGTTCGATGTCCACCCAGGGCAAACATATAGTTTTTTTTTTTTGGTTAAAAGGTGACAAGAAGAGCAGGACATCTGCCTGATGGTAAGCAACATTCCTGTCACATAACAGCACAGCGACACGCAGCTATTGGAATATGAAGAGTCTAAATCATTACCTAGCACTGCACTACGCTCGTCACCCAGAGATCTCAGTTGTTATATTTCTAAGCCCTGTAATTTCTCTGGAAACACTGCCCTTCAAACCGGAACACAGTAACGTTTGCACATTACTGCTTGGCGGTAGAATAACTGGCAAAGTCCTACCACTACATAACCACAACATTACCTAGCACTACACTGCGTTCGTCACCCAGAGATCTAAGTTGTTATATCTCTAAGCCCTGTAATTTATCTGGAAACATTGCCCTTCAAACAGGAACACAGTAATGTTTGCACATAATATTTACACGGCAGCGGGCAGTGTACGTATGTAGTTATATAAGTTTCAAAATTATGTTTGAAAAGTGAATGTACAGTAATTGCGGTTAGTTTCTGTCACAACAAAGATATTTCAGTATTAAATATCGATTAAAATAGGCGAATCTGTTAGCCAGAGTATTCAGTTTAAAAGTACATACTCGTCCTTAAAGATCGAAAGTAAATTCGAGATGTATATTATAATGAGAATCGCCAGGGCTGTTACAGGATGAATGAGGTCGAATTTAAATGAGATGGATCTTTAACCGAAGGTGAAATGCAGGATAGGATAGTTTTCACGTTAACATGTAGTGATAGTTCGTTTGGAAGCGAATGCAAAAATGACATAAAACAAGAATCTGTGACGAATTTACAACAACTTTATTCAACTCTGACGTTTTTCATTTGTTTTTTTATATTTGTTTTGAATGTATGGAGAATACAAATAGTGACGAATTTACTTTAGGACGAATCGCCTATAACCCAGTGGAAGAGCTTTTTAGGCGTCAAGACGTAGGTTCGAGCGTTTCGATCCCAGAAGCACCTTCCCAGAAGATAGTTTAACTCTTTATTGTATCTAATTTCAAACCAATAAAAAATACTTAAACAAAAGAAAGTAGTAATTGACAACCTTATCACTGCCAACGATCTCTTCTAGACAACCGTAGGATGAAATGAGATATCTGAGAATAAGGAGACGGGGATGTACAAAATAGGTGTGATGTGATACATACTTATATGTGCTTTGATAATAAAATGTATTTTGAAAAAAAAATTGACTCGCTAAAAGTCGATTTTTTTTTACTACTTAAAGATACCTACTTAATTTTGCTTTAAAAACTGCTAACTCTGCTCTGCTAAGATCATACTCTACCAGAGTATGATCTTTTTATCATAAAATTACAAGATTCTAAATAAATAGTGTAAATTTCAAGTTATTGGAAAAAGGAATAATGTGTCAAAAACTAAAAAAAAAAAAAATTGGCAGTCATGAGAACTGCCGATAGAAGTGAAAACTTATAACTCAGAATTTCATAGCTTACTTTGGAAACTACACGGGTGTAACCAGTGGGCGTGGCCTGTTCATCATGGCATGGCCTTCTAGAAATGGGTCAGCATTTCCCATTGGCTTACGCATTTCTAGATGGTCATGCCATGATGCCCTTTCAGCATTTCCCATTGGCTGACGCATTTCTAGATGACCAATGGCGATGGTCCCGAATTTACCCGAAGATTTCTTATCATACCCGAGCGTGACGCCTGAATTCAAATTCACACCCCACGAAAAATCTGTCTAGGCGCACCTAAAGAAGTTTTCACTTCAAAAATCATAAAGCAAAAACACAATAAGGACATGCGACAAAAAACTATAGACCGGCAGGCCTATCGCCTTTATCAAAATTTTAAACTTTAACTAAACATTATTTTACACTAACACAATATGTCCGCAAGTCTACCGCTCAACTCTCCTGCTTTCTGCTATACTTTGATTTGTATCGCAACTGAAAGCAGACAACTACATCTGCTTTCCGTTCCGCTGCACACGGAAAGCAGATGTCTGCTTTCATCGGCGTTACCAAATCGGCCGATGACGTCACAAATAAAAGCATAGCAGAGAGCAGGAGAGTTGAGCGGTAGACTTGCGGACATATTGTGTTGGTGTAAAATAATATTGCAGTTGTAATTATTATGAAAAGTAAAATGGCTGTTACACAATATTAATTAATTCCCGAGTAACTCACGCATGACATGGTCGGTCCAGTCCGGATTAAGTTTCAGACGCATCCGGAGCCTTTTTCGAGGAGAATGTGCACACGCGCGACCGCCATTGGTTTGACGTGAGTTACCCGTGAATTTGTATCACAATAAAGATCTCTCGGCATAACCAGCCCACTAAATGTTCAAACAGCTGGGGTAAGAAGCCTTCTCTCGCAAGGAGAGAGTCAAAACTGGCCTATCACCATCAGCCTTTGGCCATTATACTGGCCTAGTGCGGTTTGGTGGATGACTCATGATCTCGAATTTTTTTAGCTAAGATAGCAAGAAAATCCCGTTTTTAAATTAGTCGCGTTTTGCAACTATGCGTGAGATTCGTGGGTTTTTGAGCGAAGAAAGCTAGCAAATCCCGTTTTTAAATTAGTCGCGTTTTGCAACTATGCGTGAGATTCGTGGGTTTTTGAGCGAAGAAAGCTAGCAAATCCCGTTTTTAAATTAGTCGCAGTTTGCAACTATGCGTGAGATTCGTGGGATTTTTTAGCTAAGAAAGCTAGAAAATCCCGTTATTAAATTTGTCGCATTTTGCAACTATGCGTGAGATTCGTGGGATGTTTTAGCTAAGAAAGCTAGAAAATCCCGTTTTTAAATTAGTCGCAGTTTGCAACTATGCGTGAGATTCGTGGGTTCTTTTAGCTAAGAAAGCTAGAAAATCCCGTTTTTAAATTAGTCGCATTTTGCAACTATGGGTGAGATTCGTGGTGGGGTTTTTTAGCTAAGAAAGCTAGAAAATCCCGTTTGTAAATTAGTCGCATTTTGCAACTATGCGTGAGATTCGTGGTATTCGAACCAGGACCTCCGGATCGGCAGTCGCCGTTCTCCCGACTAGACCAGCCGTAAATTCAAATTCAGTATACGAGTATAATAAAACTAAATCCCAATATTTTTTTGCAAAAATGAAAGCAACACTTTTCACCTTACATGTACTTGTATAAGATGGATAGAAAATTCGAGACGCAGACTCGATAATGGTAATCGCAAGGGCTGATGAGGTCGAATTTAAATAATAAGAACCACAATTTAAATAATAAGAACCACAAGCTCAATAAATTGTTTTGATTCGATTTGAATCTTTAACCGAGGGTAAAATGTAAATCAGGATAGTTTAGCTTATAACGGGACTTTTATTTACGTTAAAATGCAGTCTTGGCCTAGTGGCGAGAGCGTCCTATTTCTAAGCGAAGGTCGTAGGGTAGATGTTATGGATTTGCGTCATCGACATGGTAAGGTCGATGGGAAGCATAAGAGCGGTGTCGGAGTAGCGCAGCGGGGGATCTACCGGCTAACAAAAACTATCATAGTTTTGTTATTGCTCTTTCTTTTCTTTTCGCTTGAAATGATAGAGACAGCAATAGAAAAGCCATAGCCGATTTAGTTAAGCGCTAGAAGGACTGATCGGGTCAGTAAATAGTTTTAATTGTTATAGAGCAGTCGGAAACGTCTTGCAAAAACTATTACAAATTCAATTTAAACAAGCTCATTCAATTACAAAAAAACACCTCTCGTTTCTGAATAAAATTAGATTTTTTTCAAATATTTTTTTTTATTCGCCGAAACAATACAACACAAATTCTTTTAATAATTTACATAATTTATTTCTATTTCAGAAGATATCGCCCAAAATAGGTGGTATGACTGACAGATCGCCAAACCGTAGATGTAGGTAATAGGGTCCCGTTTTTTGTACGGAACTCTAACAAGCAGAAGTTGTCGACAGCATCAAGCCATGTGCATGTGCATAGCGATGGTAAACATACGCATCGACTAAGGACACCATCATTCTGTGTGTTTCGGAATACCGACGTAATAGACCGATTATATTACTCTTAATTGTAACACTATGTGACTAATGAATTAGCGCCACAAACGACGGCCTCATTGCTGAGAGCAATCTCTTCCAGGCAACCAGCTAAAGGAAAATTGCCTATATAGAAGGTTAGGCGAAGCGAGGTGACGTTTTACCTTAATGCTACTAAAAATACTATGATTTAAAGCTAATTAATGCATATATCTATACTAATATTATAAAGCTGAAGAGTTTGTTTGTTTGTTTGTTTGAAGGCAAGGATCTCGGGAACTACTGGTCCGAATTGAAAGGTTCTTTCTCTGTTGGATAGTCCATTTATCGAGGAAGGCTATAGGCTATTTAACATTACGCTACTATCAACAGGAACGAAGCATGAATGAAAAATGTAACAAAACCGGGAAATAATTTTGCTTTTTGAGAGTTTTCGTTGCGTGACAGCATGTGTCATTCGTCAAAGATTCGTGAAAGGTTGCGTCATTAGAACATAAGGTAACCGAATTTGTTCAAAATTTGAATTGGTACGATGAATTTTAGATAGATGGCGTAGCAACGCGCGCGCGATTCAGCTAGTCTATTATAATAGTGAATATAATACATTAGTATTATATTAGGATGCTAGTAATTACAAACCTACTACACCGAACATACATTTATGAAAAATTTGTACCTGAGAAATGTAACATCGATCAAAACAAAGAAATACAGCGTTACAACCAGCAATGGACAACCGGACAACCTCGTGTAGCTCGGACATTAGCCGAGCTACACAAGGCTAGTTTTTCAAGCTAGGATAGCAAGCTAGCAAGTTAGTACTTCTAGCTTCGTGTAGACAAAATTAGCGTTGAGTAGCGTTGTCTGCACGGAGCTAGAAGAACTAGCTTACTATTCTAGCTTGTAAAACTAGCGTTGTGTAGCTCGGGCATGACACTTACGATTTACTGGTGATGGCAGCCCTGAATTGTGAAAAATAAATTTCTTTTACATTGCTTTTAAAGATATTTTGAGACTGTAATATTGGGGATGTTACATTTATAAAAATATAAATAAATAAATATTGGTGGACAATTCGCACACAACACTATCTGACCCCAAACTAAGCAAAGCTTGTATGATGGCGGTCAGATAGCTGATATAATACTAGTTTATAAGTGTGTTTCTGTAATATTTTAAGTTTTTTTTTGTCGTGTCACATAAAGAGTTTCTATCTATCTATAATACTTATATAGTTTTAAATACATACTTATTATACATAGAAACACCCAGACACAGTGCAAACATTTGAATTAATCACACAAATATTTGCACTTGGTGGGAATCGAACCCACGACCCTCGGCTTCGCAGGCACATAGCTACTACCAACTAAGCCACGAGGCCAGTCTATAACGAATCAATAACGATTGACAGAAACAGGAGTAACGTTAAATTTTACAAGACACGACAGTGAGTCGGAAGAAGGAATAGATAAAATATTTATGAACCGTTTAGCCGTTTTAAGCTTACACAGTAGGTGTAAAAAAAAAAAATTCTGTGGTACATCATAATAATCTTGAGAATTTCTATTGCATGCGTACGATCATGAAATAATGACTATTACGTATTAAACAAACTCGGTTATAAATTACAAAAATCATTGTTTAATTTACTTTCATCACCTATGCCTATTTTTTACATTATTTAAATTTAAACCAAAAACAAATTGTATTGCCAAATACTGTATTAATCTCGAAGAGGTCAGTTTGTATGGGTCAACTTTAATTTAAAATAACATGCATCATGTTATCTTACCTACAAATAGTAAAAAAGATTTTTGTAAATGTATCTGCGCGGTACCTATTTAGAAGGAGGTAGGCGATGACTAATATTTTTTTGTTCCCAGAAGAGTAACGAGCTTTGGCGTAAAATTATACAATACAACAAAAAGCACACAAAATCCTTATAAAAACATTGAATAAGTAGACTTAAGATTAAAACATTTTAGGCACAAATGGTAGGTTATATAGGGATAGACATGACATTTTATATCAGCTATATAATTATTATATCAGCTATTTGGCCGCCATATTACAAGCTTTGCTTAGTTTGGGGTCTCAGACGGGGTTGTGTGTGAATTGTCCACCAATATTTATTATTATACATTTAAGTAATACGAGTATAGGTTCTAAATTGGGGTGTTTCTGCGTATCGTAAGTAAGTATTTAAAGTTATATGAGTATTATATCAGCTGTTCCTATTAACACAAGCTTTGCTCCGTTTGGGTGTAGTTAGCGTATTGTGATGAATGTCCAACAAAATTTATTTAAATTAAGATATTAAAAGTTTATGACTTCGTACGTGACTTGAGACGTGTAACTTGTATCGTCATTAGCGAATATTAATTTACAATATTATAAAGAAAAAATATGTTAACAATGGCAAAAAAAACTTAAATCAATTATATACAAGAACTAAATATACTTTCGTTAATGATCCGAATTAAACGTTCATTTTCTTCTTAGTATAAGAATAACGCCATCCGGCAAATTTTCCGATCCGCATTGTATGATGGTTACCCTACATTTTGTGCGAACGGCTTTCACGCACGGCCTCCGTTTCTCGCGATTTCCACGGCGCAAAAAAACATGCGGAGATACTAGAGATTTACTTGCGTCTTATGATGTACGATGTACCTAAGCTTACTTACTTTTACACAGACTATTCTTTACGGTTTCTGCTCTATGAGTTAGGCTAGTTTGTAGTGGTATGACTCTTTGCATAGTCTAATGAGCAAACATCACTGTCTTCCGGTTTGAAGGGCAATGTTTCTAGAGAAATTACAAGGCATAAAAATAAATCATACGATATCTTTGGGTGACGAGCGTAGTAAAAATATATCCCATCAAAAACATAAAAAGAGAGTGGGTGCATGTGTGGGATTCGAACCAAGGACTCCGGATCGGCAGTCACCATTCTCCCGACTAGACCAGCCTTGACTTTGGCTTAGCTTTAGAACAGCGCAGAGGCTCCTTTTATTGCTGGAAAATAACGGGAACAGGAACTACACAGGTAAAATCACGGAGAACTGTAGTTCAGATCCCACGCGCACCACTGTCTTTTCGAAGTCATGTGCGTAATGCCGGGAACTGAAAAACGGTGAAGGAAAACATCGCGAGGAAACCGACATGTACCTATAATCTTTCGAATTCAAGTATCATCCACCGACTCGCACTGGGCCAGCGTCGAGGATTAAGACCTTGACTCTCGAAAGAAGGGCCTGAGTCCCAATTGTGGGAACATTAAAATTTTGTGGGTTCCTTTTTCTATGCTTATTTACACTATTGCTGTACGATTAATATTGAAATAAAAATTTACCGCATTTAAGAACTTCACAATTATAAATACTAAAACTCATAATATATATATGTTTTTAAACAGTATAGTGACGAGACGAACAGGATATGTGCCTGTAGGTAAGCAACATGCCTGCCACATAACAGCACAGTGACACGCAGCTATTGGAACACGAAGAGTCCAAATCATTACCTAGCACTTCACTGCGCTCGTCACCTAGAGATCTAAGATATTATATCTCTAAGCCCTGTAATTTCTCTGGAAACATTTCCCTTCAAACCGGAACACAGTAATGTTTGGACATTACTGTGTTAGAATAACTGGCAAAACTTTGGTACTTTCCCAGGCGGACTCTGCTAAGAGTCCTACCACAACCAACATTATAAGTTCGGCTTAAAAATGTCTAAAAAGTTTTTTTTTTATTTGTTGTACCACAACAAAGAGCTTTATATTTATCTATCTATCTAAATAGATAGAGATTTAACCGAGTACATATTTTAAAATTTACTATAAAGACCGTCAGCCCTCAATTATAATTGCTATTTTCTTTTAAAGGCAAGTTTACATTCGAATGGAAATATACATATTTTCATAAAAATATTAAAGTTTACCAGTTCCTGACTTATTTCTTGGTGTGCACCCTGTTACCTATCTGGATGCCAAATTTGAACTTTCTATATCATCTGGAACTGGATAAAATCTTTTATGTCTATATCTTATTCAGTGTTAAAAATGACGATTTTAGGACGTTTATATCTAAATAACCGTTTGAGGTATGTTCATGAAATTTGGAGCACATATTCATATCCTGCAAGTCTCAATGTGTGCGCAATTTCACAAGTTAATGTGCAATAGTTTTTAAGTTATGAAGAGGACAAAAGTAGCTCCCAATGGTTCGTGTAATATTACACAAATGATGCGGCTCGCCAGTTTACTTGAATGAACTTGGCTGACCACGCTGCCATGTCTCTAGATAGATATTATATCAGCTGTCTGGCTTTCATAGTACAAGCTTTGATTAGTTTAGGGCTAGAACCCATGGTAGTCCACTAATATTTATTTTATAATGCATTGCGTATTGACGTACGATTTAAAAAATAAAAGCGGACAAGTGCGAGTTCGACTCGCCCATAGCAGCAACAAGTAACATAATACATAAGTTCTTGTAGTTCGTTGTAACTTTGATCGATGTTTTAATAATAGTGTATTTAATTACGTACTAAAAAACTACTAAATAGATCGAGTTCAAACCAATTTTCGGTGGAATTTTGCATGGCAATGTACATCATAATTTTTTTATAGTTTTATCATTTTTGTATTTTAGAAGTTAGAGGGGGGAGGAGACACACGTTTTACCACTTCGGAAGTGTCTCTCGCGCAAATTATTCAGCATATAAAAAAATATGCTAGAAACCTCAACATCATTTTGGAAGACCTATCCATAGAAATGTATGGGTAAACAACACGTACGGGTTTCATAAAAAAAAATGAGTTTCAGTTTTAGGTATGGGGCACACCCAAAATTTATTGTTTTTCAAAATATTTTCCTGTAAAAACCTTAATGCGGTTCACAGAATACATCTACTTACCAAGTTTCAACATAATAGTTCCTATAGTTTCGAAAAAAAGTGGCTGACATACGTTTTCTCGTTTTACGGAACCCTAAAAACAGCTAACTTGAAACATTAACAATTATTTGTAAGTTAGTATTGCAACCTTTAACACTAAACACTACACGCTAAATCTGCGTAATAAAGTTAGATTTCCCAAGAGGACTACGTACGGGAGAAAACCTAATATCCCGTCCTGTGACCTGTAGTATTTCGAAGACCCCCCCCCCCCTTCTTTCCCCCTTAACGGCTGACGTAACGAGGGAAACGTTCCCTGCTTTTCTAATGGGACAATGACATTACAACGTATTCTGTATAGTAGTCTAATACAGAACTTTGAGTTAAAAATTCAGACCAATCTTATGCATTGTAGACCATTCAGTTTTAATATTCACTTTGCAGAAATTAAAACGAAAAAAGTAGTTTTTTTTTTTTACAGAGTATTTACAACACTATTAAAGAAAGTGTTGTATCAGTTATGAATGATGGAAAAAAAATACCTAAAAGTTAAAGGTAAAAGCTAAAAGTGGTCAAGTGCGAGTTGGACTCGCCCATGAAGTGTTCCATAGCAGGAAGTAGCATAATATAAAAATTCTTGTTGTTTGTTGTAACTTTGGTCGATGTTTTAATAATTGTATTTAGGACCATTACAAAAAAAAACTGCTAACTAGATCTTGTCCAAACCAATTTTCGGTTAAGTATGTCCAGCTCGTCCCGTCACTCTTTATTTAAAAAAAAAATTGCATATCATAGTTTAGGCTACTTTACCCTATTTCTTTTATGTCCTCGAAATTTAATCTTAGTTTTAAGTAATTATTATTATTAATTAATTAATTATTCTTATTGTATTTCATATAAATCGGATTTGATTAGCTTGCTACTATAGTGTAGTATAGTATTTATTGCGATACATGTACCTTGGGAGGAGGCCACCGGACCCCGAAATACAGTTTTTAACTAGTTCGGGGACGGTGGATCCACATTATGTGTTATATGTAATTTGACAATAAAAGAATTTGTATTTGTATAAGTGTTTTTTGGTAGATCATACTTAAGAGATAGTACCATTTACATTGTGTCGTAAACAGTTCAACGTTTTTAGAAAAAAAAAAAAAAAAAAAAAATGTGCAAATTATGTATCGCTTTGTGGTTTCTTTCAACAACTTAACAATCAACGTTTCAATTTTTTTTTTTTTAATAAAGACTGAAGAGACGGTCAGACCATGTGCCTGATGGTAAACAACATGCCTGCCACATAACAGCACAGTGACACGCAGCTATTGGAACATGATGAGTCCAAATCATTACCTAGCACTGCACTGCGCTCGTCACCCAGATATCTAAGATATTTAATCTCTAAGACCTGTAATTTCTCTGGAAACATTGCCCTTCGAACCGGAACACAGTAATGTTTGCACATTACTGCTTGGCGGTAGAATAACTGACAAAGGTGTGGTACTTCCCCAGGCGGTGTCTGCTAAGAGCCGCTAAGCTATTTAACCGTCATCAAAAACTGAAGATGCCTGTTCCTGCTTTCGGGTGTCGGTTGTTTGTTTATTTCATTTCTCGTCGCTACATCAACCATCTGTTACTAAAGTCTAACCACTCGCTTTAATTACTTCGACACACAAAAAATTGTGGTCAGTACATTAAACTACATACACCCATCTAGTCATGGTTTGTGGTACGCTCAATTCGGCTTCGGCCCCATTACCTCTAAATTACAAATACATTGCAAAAATATGTTGATATTTAATCAATGTTTATTACGATATAGATAGAAGCAACATTGAGTTTCAAGACATACTTCGTCTTGACAAAGTAGGTAAAAACAAAACAATAGTTATCTGAACCTTAGGTGTGCCTAAGACGCACTTAACCTAATTTATTTTTAGCATAACAACCGCTTTCTTGCGATACTATGAAAGAGGTCACATCGTTATTAACGCGTAGAGAGCTCGGTTTATTGTTAGAGTGCTTATTACCCATAACAGCGGCCATACAACCCATACAACCGCGTATTGTTCGTACAATGGTATTCACTTAGACCAGAGAATAAATTTCTTACGATATTTACAATGTATGTATGGCTCTTTTCATACAGTCCATATTCTTCATTTCCCCTACTCATTGACTATGGTAAGTAAATGGAATACATCCAAGGATATCGGATATCTATGAATACATCGGATATGCTTTCAGCTATGCTCTGCGTATTGCGTATGAATAGCTTATTTTGTATGAGCGGAACTTTTATTAGCAAATTTAAAATGCAATGAGTAATACATACCTAACTACTTACATTAAGTACATCTTAATAATCCATATACCAAAGGTATAAAGATAATCAGGAGCATTACCAATCGGAAGCGAGCGGAAGCGAGGATGCCAGCTGAAATTTAAATTATTTGTGGGTATAATTTTTTTCGCATATTATTTAGTGGATTTAAATTACCAGGGCCTTGCGTGTTGTGCTATATACTCAGTAGTAGAGATGTGCTAATATATATACTCGGTACAAACTCTGTAATGGGGCCGCCATTTGTGATGCTGCCAACGAAGAAAACAAACAAAGTTTCCACTGTATTATCTGTTTGGTCCAGTCAATCTCATTAGATCTTTTAAATTCATTGATATTTAAGTCAGCCTTTGTTCATATTTCGTGTGATGTGTAATGTTAAGGATGTAGCACGTCTAAGTATGGGATCTGTGGTCTAATAATGTCGCTATACACATGATCATTTCGAAATAACATATTAAAATGCACAAATTAAAAATTACCTCGACGAGAATTGTTTTAAAGTTGAAACTTCATCAGCTCATTTTGGTACATAAGTGATCCCTAGTTATTTTAAAACTAGCTGTGCCCCGCGGTTTCACCCGCGTTTATTTGAGGAAAATCCATACTAAAATATCCATTGCTGGCCACTTTATTACGTTTTACGGAACCCTAAAAATACGTAAATAAGCAACAATGCATTGTTGTAGAACAAATTTGATTATTTCAAATGACACAAACTTCAAATGTAGACACGCGCCGTCACAGACTTCAGCAACCAAAGAGAATTTAAATTCACGGAACTAAAGCTCTCGAAGAGAAATATTTTTCCCCGTTTTCTTTACATTCTTCACTCATACTCCGTACCTATTGATAGTAGCGTAATGTTATATACCCTATAGCCTTCCTCGATAAATGGAGTATCCAACAAAAAAAGAATCTTTCGTATCGGTCCAGTAGTTTCCGAGATCCTAGCGTTCAAACAAACAAACTCTTCAGCTTTATAATATTAGTATAGATTGAAACAACTCAGGTTGTACCCATCCAGAAACAAACCAGAGTGCAAAATAGAAAACTGTGAAACAGGTGGATACAAACTCGACTAACACAGTGAAAACGGTAGAGGCCTCTTTTTAAAGAGCCAAATGAAAAAGCTTTAGCCGCCTCGCCTTGGCTTAAAAATGGCGAATCTGAATTGCGAACGCGAAACACTGAAATGTTCCAAAGTTCCTTTTAAATCTGGAGATTTATTATTGAACACGTTGCTTTCTAGACACCCATAGACGAATTGGTGAAGTGTAGCCTTATTATCACTTGTATTTCCAAACATTTGATTAAAGTATATTTAAGTCAAGTACGTGTCAACTTTTTTTAAGCCCACGATTCAGAAATTTCGGCATGTTCTGTATATTTAAACAAACAACTTTTGTTCCACAACTTTCGTTAAAACTCAATAGATAACCCAAAAAAAAATAGTGTTTGTTGCCCTTTTTGGTACTGTTTAGCGACTTTTTAGTGTTTATTCACTTCGGCACATCATTTTTTGCGCGTTAAATAACGTACGCGCTCTTGTTACGAATTGTTACGAAGACTTCGATGCTTTTAGACCGTGCAAATTTTTTATTTTTTTTTAAAATTAAAAAAATCACTTTTTTTTAAACTGTAGAACAAAAGTTGACGTATTGAATGTACCTAACATCCCCTTAAAAGGATGCAGGCTGATTACCAATAACCCGTATAGGTGTGAAACTATTTTTGAAAAAAGAACCCAAAAGACAAAGGTCACGGGGACCTCAGAATCTGTGGAGTTGCTAAATTGAATAATAAAAAACAAATTATTCATATTATACTATAATTAAGTAGATAATAGTAACATTCAAGGAATGTGTGTTTGTTGTTTCCAGATTATCAAGGAGCTAATATTAAATCTGTGTTTAGCACATTATCAACGCGACTTTCAATCTAGAATAATGAGGCAGTATTCCCAACATTTGACGTCAAACGCTAGCCTATCAACCTAATGTTCATCCAATTTACTTGCAAATTTGGTTCCACTCTTTACCGGCGCTACTCTTAGGCGTAGGCGGGGACGGCTGTCTGGTGCTATGGTGATGTTACACACTCTCTCTTACCTCATTCGTGGCGATCAATTATGGTAGTTATCTCTCATTATCAAAACAAATGATTAAAATTGGAGTGGCTGTATGTCATATCAAATGAATAGCTTCTTACTAAGTTCCAATGAAAGTATACACGGAACGTACGTCTAATAAACTATTTTTAATTGTTTTGTCTGTCTGTCTGTCTGTTCCGGCTAATATCCGAAACGGCTGAACCGATTATGACGGGACTTTAACTACTATAGCTGATCTTCTGATATAGGCTACTCTTAATTATACAAATCCGTGTGGGGTGCGAACCCACGACCTCCGGTTTCGCGATCGCGATAAAATAAATAAATGAATATATATTGGTGGACAATTCACACAGAACACCATCTGACCCCAAACTAAGCAAAGCTTGTATGATGGCGGCCAGATAGCTAATATAACACTTATATAGTTTTAAATACATACTTATTATACATATAAACACCCAGACACAGTGCAAACATTTGAATTGATCACACAAATACTTGCACTGGGTGGGGATCGAACCCACGACCCTCGGCTTCGCAGGCAGAGCTACTACCAACTAAAGGCCAGTTTGCATTTTGATTAGTGCGAGAGCGAGTGCGAGTGCGATTGCGAGTGCGAGTGAGTAATCGCGACTGATAACTATGTACTCGCAATAATCAATCGGTGTCCACACGTGTTTGCTACTAATCACTCAACACCTGTACTACTCACTCGCACTCGTACTAATCAAAATGAAAACAGGCCTTAAGCCACGAGGGCAGTCAATATTATTTGTGACGCTTCTGATGTGCTAAGAACTAGTTCGTGACCGAGTGAGATATTTCGCTCGAAAGTTTAGCCAAAATATTAACGCGGCCTTGTGACGTTTCATGAACTCACGAACTGAAATTTAGA
The DNA here is from genome assembly GCA_963693475.1 of Ectropis crepuscularia. Classification (NCBI taxonomy): domain Eukaryota; kingdom Metazoa; phylum Arthropoda; class Insecta; order Lepidoptera; family Geometridae; genus Ectropis; species Ectropis crepuscularia. Next base: position 7,833,456 of record OY856338.1, read on the forward strand.
TCAACCGGACCCGTACCGACGCACATAGGAGTATTTACATGATCTAGCCGGCCAAAATTACATTTCTCAGAATTACGCTCAGGTAAAAAAAAATGCATTCCTAGAAGAGCCAGGTAGTTGGGCGACCCAACCCTATTGTTGTTTTTTTTTACCCACCCCAAATTTAACAAGATATAGTCAGTTGAAACTGAGACATTGCTCGAAGCGGTTGTTTATTTTCAATATTCGTGCTTTAAAACTCAATTTTAACTATTTTTTATTTTATGTTGTGTTGTGAATAATCCAAAATTGGCTATGGATTCTGAAACTGCTGGTAAGTGACTTATTTTACACATTTAAAATATTTATTTTTGTGACGGGATTATATTATTTTTCGTCATTTGAAAAAATACCGGTTTAATTCCCTAATTTTTTCAAGAAAATTTAGTTTTACGAGGCTTTTTGTTTTAGTGCCCGGCATTACCCGGCTATAATTTTTATATATTCGTAATATATAGACTTTCTACTTTTAAAAAAGGAAAAAATTGCTTCCTACTAATTCCTACTCCGTCATCTGGAGCGATTTTAGATATCGTACTTAAAAATGTAAAAAAAATAATGAAATTTTGATTTAATTTAGTTTTTATTATTTCAGGACCATCTGGAAGTACTTTAATGACTCGCAAGGAGATATTTGGTCTAATGAGATCACAAAATGATCTCAATTTTAACGACCAATTAGAATATGTTGAAAATTATTTGATTTCACATAAGTCGTAATTTTGCACGCATGAAATCAGAAATGAAGCATCGATGGGTAGCAGCAAAATATAGAAGTGATCTATTTGAAAATTATACACCTGTATTTAAGGTTTTATGAGATACTGAACCATTTCTAATTGATTAAGAGCGATAAATAATTTTGGCCAGCTAGATGTCTCAAATACCCCTCTGTGCGACGGTTGTTTTCATCAGAAATAGCACATTTATCCTGAATTTCAGACGTAACTGAAGCAATGTGAAGCGTTAAGAACCATTTTTTTTTTATAGCATAGAGTGACGAGACGAGCAGGTCATGTGCTTGATGGTAAGCCACATGCCTGCCACATAACAGCACAGTAACACGCAGCTATTGGAACATGATAGTCAAAATCATTACCTAGCACTGCACTGCGCTCGTCACCCAGAGATCTAAGATATTATGTCTCTAAGCCCTGTAATTTCTCTGGAATCATTGCCCTTCAAACCGGAACACAGTAATGTTTGCACATTACTGCTTGGCGGTAGACTATTTTTTGGCAAAGGTGTGGTACTTCCCCAGGCGGACTCTGCTAAGAGTCCTACCACTATTAATATAAACACACAAATGGTCTATCCATTTGATTAACTAAGATTTTCACTTCATTATGACTGTAGTGGTAGGACTCTTAGCAGAGTCCGCCTGGGGAAGTACCACACCTTTGCCAGTTATTCTACCACCAAGCAGTAATGTGCAAACACTACTGTGTTTCGGTTTGAAGGTCAATGTTTCCAGTGAAATTACAGGGCTTAGAGATATAACATCTTAGATCTCTGGGTGACGAGCGCAGTGCAGTGCTAGGTAATGATTTGGGACTCTTCATGTTCCTATAGCTGCGTGTCACTGTGCTGTTATGTGGCAGGCATGTTGCTTACCATCAGGCAAATATCCTGCTCGTCTCGTCACGCTTTATTTAAAAAAAAAACAACCTTACAATTTATACCGTTGTCTTACAGACACAAATAAGTTTAAGATAATAACAGAGAGAGAATAAGATAAAGATAAATAAGATATGATTTATGTCTCCGCTTCGCGGAACGCTGATCTTCGAATAATAAGCTAAACTTAAAGGCGTCGTTGAAATAGGGGGGGAATGGAAGGAAACAAATTGTTTAAAAGCATAATCAAAAAAACATGAGCGAGGAAAGCGAAAGAGGAAGCGAGGAGTGTAGGTACACGATGTAGGACATAAATGATTCTGCTACACAGCTTTTCGATCAATCTCAATCAAGTCGGAACAGATGAACGGATCAGGTTTAAAGTAGGAGGGGAACACAGTTATACACTCACAGCTTCAATTAACCACCCCGTATTTTTTCTGTTTCCAGAAATCGTTAATTTTGAAGCAAGTTTAATGGAAAGTAATGTTACAAAGATATTGACAAAAAATACGGGTTATAAAGATAATCTTGTTGATGTTAAATGATTTTGTTAAACATAACATCAGCGTAACGAAAAATTTGTGGCCGGTTAATTTTGCCTGTGAGCATTTTATAGACTGGAAAGGCACGTAGTTTGCTTTTTATCGTGAAAAATTAACTGTAAAAAAGGTAGTGGTTCGCGCCGCGAGACCGCGACCGGAGACCAAGACAGGCACTTGATACTATGGAATTGTATGGGCGCCAGTGTCGCGGTCTCGGCACGAACTGGCGCCCATACAATTCCATAGTGTCAAGTGCCTGTCGCGGTCTCGTGTCGCGGTCTCCTGTCGCGGTCTCAGCGCGAACTTGTACCTTAACAAGAACTACTCGGGTAAAAGCAAGGGGCGCTGCTCCACAATCTCAATTTACGAGGTCGTACTCGCGGGAAGAGACATAAGCTACATTTTTAAGGGTCTTGGAAGTTCCCATTGGGAGTGCTTACCCAAGTTATGGTCCTACTAACCTGAACTCATTAACTATGCTTATGCATAATTATACCTTTTTACTTACTACGCTACATTACCTTATGCAACGAGTGCAACCTCTCTAGGACTAGTGCAAAGGTATCTTTGGCGGTAATTTGGTGTGAAATGTCGCTGGTAAGGAAAATCAAGAATTGGCCTAACATCCCCGAAGGGAAAACTATAGAAATTTAAATCAACATTTCGATTTATTTTATTTGCTGACAGCGCTCAACCGTAAACTTATCAATAATTAGAAAGAACAGCTTTATAAAGCGGCCCTCAAAGACAATTCTCAAATCCTGCAGAACCATCTAATTTTTGGTAGTTTTTATGCTTCACGAGTATTTTTGATGTGAAGACTTCTTTGGGCGCATCACACACAATTCGTAGTTGAGCTCAAGCGTCACGTTCGTTAATAAAAGAAATCTTCGGGTGAACTCGGGAACATGGTCTTCTACATGACGAGGGCGAGGGCGTGTTACCATGATTACCATTACACATTTCCACATCTAAAGCCGCCTATACATACTGGCCGAGTGGAGACCAACGCCAGTGTGTGGAGGGTCGTTTTGTGATGACTCGCGTCGCTCGCCTCGCTGGCCGAGTGACGGCAAGTGGCCAGTGTGTATAGGGCTGTTTTGTCTCGACTCGTCTCTCGTGACCGGTGTCGGTTTTTGTGCACAAAACAAAGGCGCTCGGCGAGTATCGTCCTGTTCTCCTATTGGCCTACCTCGCTTTTGCCTGCGCTGGGCCAGTTTGTGGATGCTACGTTTTGTCTCGTGCCGTTTTGTCGGCGCTCGCGTTGGCCTGCGCTGGGCCAGTGTGTGGATGCTACGTTTTGTCTCGTGCCGTTTTGTCGACACTCGCGTTGACCCCATACTGGCCCCAGTGTGTATAGGCAGCTTAACCATGGCTATTTAGATGGCGATGCTTAGAAGACCTATTTAGACGACAATGCTTTGAAGATTGCAGACCAATCCAGACTTGCAGCATCATTCGGTTTCCAAAATGAGCTATCAAATTCTATGTCATAACTTTTTACTTCTATCGGCAGTCCTTATGACTACCAATTTTTTTTCACCATTAGTTACCTGCGACAGTCAGCCTCAGGTCGACTACTGCCTATCAAACCTTGGGCTGGCGCAGAAGACACACATCCCTACCACGATTGTGAATTTTATTATTCCTATTCTTGATAAGTGTTTGGTTTCGTCTTGGTCCACGGCACGAAATGTAGAACCAGACTGTTGACTAGAAGTGCTGAACTAAAACATGATCGCAAGAGTAGTTCAGCGTAAGAGTAAGACATCTTTAGACTAGGTATTTCTGATCGGACGGTAAAAAGTTTCCCCGAGTGGATATAGCCCGGATTATAGTTGTTTTTGAATTTCTTCAGTCTTCTAGACACCGCGGCCATTGTAACGCTGCCCAAACACCGAAGTAAAATAATAATATAGATCGAAAAAGATAGATATAAAAAGTAATGTTTTTTATATATGACAGTACTAGATCAAAAATAAAAAAAGGTATTTGAGCATCTCAATTTTATTAACATACTTCCAAAAAGGCGGAGGTTATCAATTCGACCACCATAAGTATATATATATTTATATATGTTTTTATGTATGTTACCCGCAGGTCTACTACGAAGTCCGATAAACGATATATCGGCCGAACTCATGAAGTTTTCGACCACGAAAGACAATCGGTCGGTTGATCAGATCGGCCGTTTCGTTCGATCCGACCCTCATCCGACCTAAGTCTATAACTTCCGACCCGAAATGTATCGATCCGAATGTTTTTCGTGGTAGGCTATAATCCGATTCAGCTGTCGGTCGGATGCGATCATTCGGAGTTTGTTTTCGTAGTAGACCTGCTGATTTCTCGGGAAAGCCCGAACCGATTTCAAAATTTCTTTTTGTGTTCGGTTGGATATGCTTCCCGAATGGAATGGTGCCAGCCAAGTCTTAAAAGTAGTAGATAGATAATATGTACTTGTAGGACATATGCCTACTTACTACGTACATAGTATCTATCTACGAGCTCCCTGACTTTACTGGCACCGCCTTCAAATAGATGAATAAGTAGCGCTTATATAGTAATTATATTAACTTATTTTTCTCTTTTAAGTGCCTATTTGAGGTTTTGAAGTCGGTTGATTTTTGTGTATAAAAAGAGTTTATTTATTATCATAAATTGTATGCCAACACGTTTACAACGTAACGAACGATTGCAATTGTTTATTATGTAGTGATAAGAGATAATTTAGATTACATAATCATTAATGTTACATTATAAATATTTGTATAGTGATACGTTATCATTTCCGAAAATACTAACCGCGTTACAAAAGCTGACTTTAGCTCAATTTTGTTTTTGAGTTAGTATGACGTCACAAACACGGAACATTTCTTTACTGATTTGAAGTAAAAATATTCTCTTTAAAAGTAGACAGTTAATGCCCAGTGCACATTTTGTCGAAAACAATACACGTTATACCATAAACGCGTTATCATGACGTTTGTATTACTTTTTTTGTATTGTAAAGAATGACTAGATGGGCAGGACATGTGCCTGATGGTAAGCAACACGTTTGTCTATAACAGCACATTGTCACGCCGCTATTAGAACATGAAGAAGCCAAAAATAACCTAGCACTGCACTGCGCTCGTCACCGAGAGATGTTTGATGTTTTATCTCTATTCCCTGTAATTTCTCTGAAGTTTTTAACTCTAGACACCGTTAGGAACGCTGTAAATTTCCTCATTCAAATATCATCGTTACGAGCTCACGGTAAAACGCGTTTTTAACATAACTCGCACTCAGAAGTTAATAACCAAGATAGCTTAAAATAGTGTTTTACATCGGATCTGTAATTAAATCTATAATAAAGTATGATATACAGATGGTGCAATCCACGAAGACGCGCCCCACTATTCCTCCTATCCGTTTATAGTATATGTGTGCAAGCTTCCGTCAATGGTTGAGTGTTATCGATACACACTAATTACCTATGAATGCACACGCACACTACAATGACTGGTGAATGGTTCGCGACTGACGCTCGGAGCAAACGCGATTGGTGGAAAACAAAATTGGTGGGGTGCGTCTTCGTGGATTGCACTATCTATATCTCTAAACTATTTTTGTACAAAATTTTTTTAAAGGCCCAGATGATCTAACACCTAACTAAAACTGTCTTAGCTTTGAAATTGTCCTCTCTTTTCTTTTCGCTTGAAATGACAGAGACAGCATTAGCAAAGCCATAGCCGATTTAGTTAGACGGTAGAAGGGTTCGAGCTTCTATCGCCGCCTCGTTGCAATCGTTAATGGCCATCGATAAGTTGCAGTCCCTCAAGGCAGTTCGCAACAAAAAACGCCATATAGCATCGTCGTCGATGTCGTCGGTACAATAGATAAAGGTCCCAGTGTTCCGAGACAATGCCACGACTGCTTGCGGGACACTGTCGTGCAATTTCAGCTTAGTCTCGACGTTAATAGCGATTACTGACTCGTACTTTAGTCCTTGAGCCTGAATTGTTAGGGTAGATTCGTAGCCGTAGCTGGTAAGCTGCTACTTTCTCTTTTTCAACGGTAATAGGATTGCACTTGACCGCTATTTCATCTGATGTTAAGCGACGATACGGTCTACAATAGAGCGCAGTTAGAAGAAACCGATTAATTTTATACCTGTAGACACCAATATTTCATCTATCGGGCAACCCTCTCAGGTATACCATTTCACATCGTAGATGTTGTAATTACGAAAGTGAACTCATACCTTTTTAGCAGACTTTCTGGAACGTCAACCTTGAAACGATATCGCTTTTATAGCTATGAGCACTCCGTTAGAAAAAATAGCAAAGTTCGTCTGAAGAATGGCTTGGTTCTATAGTCAAAGTTCTTAATTCATAAATGTACAATTTACACGTCAAATATTAATAAAAAAAAAAAACAAAAGAATTAACATGATTACAAATACATAGTACCTATACATTTTCAAAGTTTAAAACTAATGTTTCACTGTACGATAACAATTGCCGTACAGATAAGTCAATCTATATATTATAACTATCAGAACGCGCGCGCGTTGCTACGCCATCTATCGAAAATCGATCGTACCAATTCAAATTTTGAACAAATTCGGTTACTTTAGGTTCTAATGACGCAACCTTTAAAATATGACATATTATGCTGTCGCGCCACGAAAGCTCTCAAAAAGCAATATTTTTTCCCGTTTTTGTTACATTTTTCATTCCTGCTCGGCTCCTGTTGATAGTAGCGTAATGTTAAATAGCCTATAGCCTTCCTCGATAAATGGACTATCCTACAAATTAAGAATCGTTCAATTCGGACCAGTAGTTCCAGAGATCCTTGCGTTCAAACAAACAAACAAACAAACTCTTAGCTTTATAATATTAGTATAGATATTCATTTATTACAATTATTGTAATAAACAATGTATTTTTTGTACCATTTTATCATAACTTTAAAAACTCTCTGTAACTATAAAACGTTTAATGGATAATCCAGCATTTTTCCTTCGTCTGTACCTTAGAATACTACGTCGTTTGAGACTTTCAAAAAGGATTTCTTGTAAGTCTCAAACGACGGGTTTACGGAGTTATCAAAGGAAGGCAAAGCACTAGCAACGGCGGTAGAGTTCACAAGCAGCTATAGCCACTTACAATCAGATCAGAACTCTCAGATCAGAAAATATAAAAACACATCAAACGTACCGATTCGCCTAAGAACTAATCGCAGACAGTGTACATTGAACTTGTATAAAACGAATATATGTATTTAATTTAGATAGCTTATATAAGTATTATATCAGCTATCTGACCCCCATAGTACACTCTTTGCTTAGTTTGGGGTCAGATGGTTGTGTTTTTTAAATGTCTACCAATATTTATTTATTCTTATTTATTTAGGTCGAAAAAAGCAACAGAATGCCCAACAAGGATATCAATTATGGATGTGGAATTTCGACATAAATTTATGTTTCTATGTCTACACAAATACATGAAAAACCCTAGTAAAATTTGTCAGATGATGCAGAGAAATAATCCCATCGACTTCAGAACTGTGCAATCAAAAATAGCCGAAAGTAAACAAACAAACGAGCGAGCGTCTTTAGAGAATTAGAATGTTTACTCCAATCAAGATTCCGCTCACGAGTTTGCGACACAAATAACAAAAGAACAGATGCACAACATAAGCAGGTGTACCTTTTTATATCGGACCACGGACAATAGAAGACTAACTTTAGCAGAGAATATCTAATGAAAATCTCGTAGTCCGCCAAATTGCTAAATATTTAATACATAAATACTACCCCTCTGTGTATCCGAATATAAACTAAAGCACGATTTTTAGGGTTTCGTAATACGTAAAAATGGAACCCTTATAGATTCGTCTTGTCTATCTGTCTGTCCGTCCGTATGTCACAGCCACTTTTTGCCGAAACTATGAGAACTACACTGCTGAAACTTGGTAAGTAGATGTGTTCTGTGAACCGCATGTAGATTTTTACAATAGCAAATAAAAAAAACAAAAAAATTTGGTGGCGCCCCATAATTAGAATTGAAACTCAAAAAATAAAATTTTCATCAAACCTCTACATGTAGGCTGTTTTATCGATAGGTCTTCAAAAATTATGTTGAGGTTTCTGATATCATTTTTTTCTAGACTGAATAATTTGCGCGAGAGACACTTCTAAAGTGGTAAAATGTGTGCCCCCCTGTAACTTCTAAAATAAGAGAGTGATAAAACTAAAAAAAATATATGATTTACATTACGATGCAAACTTCCACCGAAAATTGGTTTGAACTCGATCCAGTGAGTAGTTTTTTTTAGTACGTCATAAATATTATAAATACTATTATTAAAACATCGATCAAAGTTACACCGAACTACAAGAACTTATGTATTATGTTACCTGCTGTTACGGAACCCTTCATGGGCGAGTCTGACTTGCACTTGACCGATTTTATTGTAGTGACTAAATGTATACCGACTTGACTATTCAAAAACTTTTGACCGCTCGTGTTAAGTTGTGAATTCGTATTTAGTACTTTGCAAGTACTTAAATAAAATTATACGTACATCGTACATACGTAAAATCATGTCTTTACGTCAGATTAAAAAAATCTTCCATTGGCAGTGATGTAGTTTGAATGACACAAGACAATTACTGTTGCCTATGCATGTTTCTTAACACAATATTACATTTTATTGCATCGGAAAGCCGGTACTTGCCGATCTATCATAAACAATAAACATATTACGCCATACATGAGCGGACCTATGTTTGGCAAAGAGTTACCAAGTGTTCACAGTAATTAGGTCACATGCGTCTTTGAAGTAGACCATTTGTATACAAGTGCATTTACCCTCTTGTTTATCTAACGTTACTTAAATTATTCATCTACACTAATATTATACAGCTGAAGAGTTTGTTTGTTTGTTTGAACGCTAGGATCTCGGGAACTACTAATCCAAATTAAAAGATAATTTTTCTATTGGATAGTCCATTTATCGAGGGAGGCTATAATATATGTAACTACATAACATTACTCTACTATCAATAGAAGCGGAGAATGAATGAAGAATGTAACAAAAACGGGAATAAATATTCCTTTTGGAGAGCTTTCCTACCGTGCGTTGACGTGACAGCATGTGTCTGAGATTGCGTCGTTATAAACCTTTGCTAATCAAATTTGTTCTAAATCTGAGTTGGTACGACCAAATTTCGACAGGTGGCGTAGCAGGTAGCTGAAGAGGTTTTTTGTTTGACCACGATATTCTGAGGAATTACTGAACTGATTTCAAAAACTCTTTCACCGTTGGATATATACGGGATCCCTGAGTGCTATAGGCTATAAATATGTACCACGGGCGAAGCCGGGCAGGCATTAGTATTATAATAAAATACATAAATTATAGTATCTATACTAATATTATAAAGCTGAAGAGTTTGTTTGTTTGTTTGTTTGAACGCTAGGATCTCGGAAACTACTGGACCGATAGGAAAGATTATTTTTTTGTTGGATACTCCATTTATCGAGGAAGGCTATAGGGTATATAACATTACGCTACTATCAATAGGTACGGAGTATGAGTGAAGAATGTAAAGAAAACGGGGAAAAATATTTCTCTTCGAGAGCTTTAGTTCCGTGAATTTAAATTCTCTTTGGTCGTTGAAGTCTGTGACGGTGCGTGTCTACATTTGAAGTTTGTGTCATTTGAAGTAATCAAATTTGTTTTACAACAATGCATTGTTGCTTATTTACGTATTTTTAGGGTTCCGTAAAACGTAATAAAGTGGCCAGCAATGGATATTTTAGTATGGATTTTCCTCAAATAGACGCGGGTGAAACCGCGGGGCACAGCTAGTTATATAATAAAGTAAGACCACGAATCGGTAATCGGTAAACGTAGGGTGTCTTAACCCTGAGACTAGATGGAGTGACGATATACGGAAGACAGCATGCAGTGGATAGAGACGTATAGCCGAGGATAGGGATGAGTGGCGAGCCATGGGAGAGGCCTATGTCCAGCAGTGGACTAAGATAGGCTGATGATGATGATGATAATAAAGTACATAAATCGCTTTTTCAGTTGTTAGCCAGATGTTCACTAAATTCAATATGCACAAAGTTGTCTCTCGGTGTACTTAATTTATCTGTGTCCCACATTTTAAGAACGACGATCACACACTTTTGCTCCATCCCTTTAAAAGCATTTGTTTGCCCTCACTTTCTAACAGTGCTCGCTAGAAAGAGAGAGACGAGGGGAAGATAGGGAAAGTTGAGAGAACTTGGAATTTGATAAAAGCTTTATAGATTGGTATTGAAAGATTTCTTTCGAAAGCAGAATAAACCGTTGAAATGCTCACAACTGCTATAAAGGGGAAATTGAATACCATCTCATGCGAAATGCGTCCGTACTGGACATAAGTTGTTTATATTCAGATCAATGGCTCTTACTAAACGGATTCTCGACCACCTAACTAAAAAGGTCACGGTTTTGTTATTGCTCTATTTAGTGTTGTTATTGGGTATTTCTACGTATCACAAGTATGTATTTTCAATTACACATATTAAAGAGCTAGACCCCGACGTTACCCGCGTTGTTCCCGATATTTAACCGTGACGAAGAGAGGACAAAGGGTCTTGAAACGATAGAGCACTCTCTTTTTTAAACCATTTTAGTTAGATGGTATAACCTCTGGTTAGAAAGTATGATCTACTGAGTAGTAGGAAGTCTTTATAACTTCCCTACTACTGAACTGGTACAACTCAAGTACGGATCTGGAATGTAGATCTAACTTTGGTATATAGCTTTTAAAAATTCGCGATTTGAACTCAAATTGATAACATTAGACAGAACTTAATCACGATTTAAATTATTTATTAATTACTCGACGTCGACGACGTCGTCGAGGAAAACGGAAAGACGGGAATGTCGAAGAGATGAGCAACGTCGTCATCGGTGAGAAGACTCTCATTCACGTGACTACGGCTGTTGTATCGATGCCGAAACGTCGAGGTAATTAATTTATAATAATTTTGATCGTGAATCAGCTCTGTGTAATAATTTTCATATAAAGGTAGAATCCCTAAATTTGCAGTATCATTTGTTCAGTAAAAAGTACACAGAAATTGTTACAGATTAAAGATTTGAATATATTATACAACATCATTCTCAGACTCATCAACAATAACAACAGTAAACTTTGTTGATTTAGTTAAAGTGAGAATAATGCGCCCGACCCTATCTTATTTGCGTAAGATCTTTATTTGCGCACCTAATGTATCATATTTGTGTAAGCACATACCTTCTTTGTAAGGCTTTATAACAATATCGGCTGACAAGAAATAAATCAGAGAACGATGGATGAAATTACATTGTGTTTATATACAGAACATAAAACGACAGGTAAATTACAACTACAGGTACATGCTTCATCCTCGGACGCATCATTTATTCCAAGAGCTGGTAGGTACGAGTATATGAGGCAACTTGTCACATATTTCTTTTATTATACCCAAAGACAATACCCGTCTGTGATTATACCCCAACACAGAGGTGCTGAACTGACTGGTGAGTAGAGGGACAAAATTAACACATTTTTTTTGTTTTGGTTTCAATAAATATGTTAAAGACAATGCAATTTTTGTACGTTGTTGTTACACATACAAAAAAAAAGCCAGACGATTTAGTCGGGCTTTTAACACTGCCAGACGCGTGCGAATATGTTTTGCAAAAAGTATAAAAATATAGGTTTGAGGCAATTTGAAATTTAATCTGGTTGTTATTTATAACTGAAAAATAGGGATTCTCAAAAAGAGAGATAATTTTGGAGGGACTATCTATCTGCCAGGTGATCTAAACTGAGGGATTCATTTCGCCCCGCCACTCACTAGGCAGGTCTACACCTCCGTGTTGGGATATTATAGGTTATAGGAGAACCATGTGACATGTTTTCAATACCTACCCGAAATTTGCTACCATGGGATGGTTGCACAACATCAAGTTGTTGTCAAACTTATCTTGTAGCAGTTGATCTGTGTAGTGTCACCCGTCAATCCTACTAATATTACTAATGCTTAAGTTTGAGTGTTTGTTGCCCAATCACGGAACAACTAAACGGAACTGTTTGAAATTTAGAACACATATTATAATAAATAAATTTTTAAGTATAGAGTGACGAGACGACCTGCACGTGTGCCTGATGGTAAGCAACATCCCTGCCACATAACAGCACAGTGACACGCAACTTTTGAAATATTTTAGAGTCCAAATCATTACCAAGCACTGCACTGCGCTCGTCACCCAGAGATATACGAGTAAGATGCTTTATCTCTGTGCCGTGTAATTTCTCTGGAAACATTGCCCTTCAAACCGGAACACAGTAATGTTTGCACATACTGCTTGGCGGTAGAATAACTGGCAAAGGTGTGGTACTTCCCCAGGCGGACTCTGCCAAGAGTCCTACCACTACAAAATTATGTGTGGGTGTATATTTGTTACTTTTTTACGCTAACACTACTGAAGGGATGTGGATGTAATTTTGGTACGTATACATGCTTATGGTCGGGAATAACACATGGTGGGCTATTTTTATCCCTGTAAAATAGTGGAATCGGGAACTACGCGGGTGATACCGCAGGCCGCTGCTAGTACTGAATATATGAATTAAAACAAAACTTATTATTATACTTATTAACACACTAGCTGAACGCGCGCGCGTTGCTACGCCATCTATCGAAAAATGGGCGTACCAATTCAAATTTTGAACAAATTCGGTTAGTGTAGGTTCTAATGACGCAACCTTTAAAATATGACATTATGCTGTCACGCAACGAAAGCTCTCAATAAAGTGGCCAAGTGCGAGTTGGACTCGCCCATGAAGGGTTCCGTTGCAGCAAGTAACATAATATACATAGTACACATAGTTCGTTGTAACTTTGGTAGAAGTTTCAATAATAGTGTATTTATGACGTACTAAAAAAAACTACTCATCAGATCGAGTTCAAACCAATTTTCGTTGGTAGTTTACATGGTAACGTACATCATATATTTTTTTTAGATTTTTCATTTTCTTACTTTAGAAGTTAGAGGGGGGGGGGGGGGACACAATTTTTACCACTTTGGAAGTGTCTCTTGCGCAAATTATTCAGTGTAGACGAAAATGATTTTAGAAACCTCAACATCATTTTTGAAGACCTATCGATAAACATCCCACACGTGTAGGTTTGATGAAAAAAAAATTTTGGAGTTTCAGTTCGCAGTATGGGGGGGCAACCCTAATTCTTCTTTTTTTTTAGTTTTTTTTGTAAAAATCCTAATGCGGTTCACAGAATACATCTACTTACCAAGTTTCAACAGTGCAGTTCTCATAGTTTCGGCAAAAAATGGCTGTGACATACGGACGGACAGACAGACAGACAGACAGACATGACGAATCTATAAGGGTTCCGTTTTTACGTTTTACAGAACCCTAAAAAGCAATATTTTTTTCCCGTTTTTGTTACATTTTTCATTCATGCTCGGCTCCTGTTGATAGTAGCGTAATGTTTAATAGCCTATAGCCTTCCTCGATAAATGGACTATCCTACAAAGAAATAATCTTTTAATTCGAACCAGTAGTTCCAGAGATCATTGCATCTTTGAGTTTGTTTGTTTGTTTGTTTGCTTCAAACAAACAAACTCTTCAGCTTTATAATATTAGTATAGATTTAGAGAAATAGAAAAGTCATTTGTTTTATCTGAATTATTGTATATTGAAAACAGAGTATTATTTTCCTGCAACATTAAATTGAGTGCAAGACTTCACAAAAGTTTGAATTAAACTTGTTTCACTAAGATAGCGTGTTGCTTCAGAAATAAGGAACTGCGTGTTTCTTTGAGTAAATAAATTATACTCTATTTTGATTCGTGTTAAGTTTAAATTTCCCTAACTTGTTCGTTTCAATTTTCACCCTGGAAAACTAGACGGAAAGTGGATTACTTATACTAGAAAATGGTTTAAGCACAAGTTTGTCTCGATCGAGTTATTTTGAAAGGGCAGCGGTGGCATGGCAATTAAGTCCGATTTTCTTCGAATAATTTTTCGAATTTAGAAATTTAAGGGGGCGCCTAAAGCCAGAAAACGAAAAAAGGACATTTTCGACGCCGCTCACTGAATTTAAGAAACTAAAACCTATGACAAAAAAAATATTGACGTGTGGGTACAATCAAGAAGAAGCACAATAACCGAATAGAATTTTAAAAATAGATCAGAGTTTTTTACAATAAAAAAATAAAAATGACACCGTAAAAACCCGTTTTAATTCGAGTACTCGAAATTATCAGCGATGACCCCACATTATTTTTTGATAATAAAATTCCTATTTGTACGTTCTAGTAAAGTAACCGAACACTTTTGTAAATTTATGTTTAGTTATTGAGTAATTAAATAAAACTTGGTCAAAAATGGACTCCTGATTAAAAATTGATTTTTCCTCCAAACTGTGTCATGCTATTCTCGACTTTACGTACATCACATTAAGAAACGCGTCGCGCGGGTGAAATCTGATTAAGGGCATTACACAAAAATAAAACAAAACTTTTGAAGTCTACGTTGTAGTGGTAGGGTCCGTCTAGGGAAGTACCACACATGTGCCAGTTATTTTATCTCCAAGCAGTAACATGCAAACATCACTGCGTTCCCGTTTGAAGGGCAATGTTTCCAGTGAAATTACAGGGCACAGAGATAAAGCATCTTACTCGTATATCTCTGGGTGACGAGCGCAGTGCAGTGCTTGGTAATGATTTGGACTCTAAAATATTCCAAACGTTGCGTGTCACTGTGCTGTTATGTGGCAGGGATGTTGCTTACCATCAGGCACAAGTCCTGGTCGTCTCGTCACTGTCTATACTTAAAAAAAAAACATTTCAAGAAGATTTCCATGAAATTCAGTTTGTTAGAAATTAATACTAGTCTATTATGCCTCAGTTATGGTCTTAGTATCTTTTTCTCGCTTCTGTCCAAGCGTTCCATTGTATTTAGAGACAATAAAACCACAATTCTTTGTACCCCATTCTTCTCGGGGTATTAAACTCGTCATGTGCCGTATTTCTATGCTGGCTTAAATACCGTTTAATGTTCTGGACTTTGTCAATGAAGGTCGTAGCCCTGATCCGTTTGGAATATGATGTGTGACAAATCCAGGTTTGAGGGACAATTTTCCCAGAAATTTCGGGATGTAGAAATAAATCCTACTAATATTATAAATGTCAATGTATGGATGTTAGGATGTTTGTTGCACAATCACGTCCTAACGTGTGAACGGATCGGGCTGAAATTTGGAACACAGATAGATTAAGTCTGGAAGAACACATAGGCTACTTTTTATCCCCGAAACACAACGGGAACAACTGGAACGGGAATATCTCTGGGCGACGACCGCGGGAACAACTAGAACGGGAACTTCGCGGGTAACACCGCGGGGCGCTGCTAGTGATATCATATCTCTGGGCGACGACAGCAGTACATTACTAGGTATGATTTGGATTAGGTATTCGTGTTACAATAGCTGCGTCACACTATGCTGTCATAGTCAGACGTGCTGCTTTCCATAAGGCACATGTCCTGTCACTCAATGCTTTAAAAAAATGTCTGGCCATTGTACTTACAGTATACTAAATAATAAATAGGGCCTGTAGTCTAATAGTGGGAAAACCAGAATGTTCCTAGAAAGACAAATTTTGAAATGTTGAACTGCAACCCCACTGAGCCAGTGAATAGTGGGCTTGATTCTCTCCTTGTGGGGGTTCCGAGTCCCAGCACTGGGAACATAACCTAAAGTGGCCCATGAATGTGATTTCAGTTAACACGGCCCTAATAACCAAAAACACTCTTTATTACCCAGTATTTAAGTCTATTTAGTGTTTTATTCAATTTGTCGGCATTTTGTGTTATTTGTGAAAATGAATATTGCTTCGTTGCGTTATTTCGCAATCTTTAATAAAATATTGAGAACAACCACATGTTGCGCTTTTTGCGAAAGATCTATTTGGGTGAGAGGGACATACTACATATTCCGCATGAGGTAAAACGAGAAAGGTATAACTTCCATGATATGAAGTGTTTTCTGAGATCATCACTGCATCACGTAAGAATCCAAACCGGCGAAATTCCTAACAATGGAAAATAGACCTTATGACTCTGTAAACGCGTACTGCAATTAAACGAGAGTCCTTTAAAACAAATGAACATTTTGTGACATTGCAGAAAAATGAACTGTTAACCTAACTTGTTAGAGTCGAAATTTCTGCGTTCGTTGTTGTGTTTACGAATAACTACTCGCTTAATGACATGATCACTTCACAAACAAAACACGGTCGACTTCAAACACAAAATTTTATTGCTAATTGCAAATTAGTGGGTTGTTAATATTGTAAAATACAAGCATAGACAACTGAACTGAGTTAAACTTATAGTTTTTAAACTTATAGTTTAACTGACATAGTCTACTGGACTAGAGTTTCTCGAATATAGTCTATCCCATGAATCCTCATCCCATAATCCACCAAGCTGTCGAAGTGCGATGGACATCGAATGTTCCCAAAACATGTCGTTTTGCATTTAAATAAAACAGTTTCTCACGATGTTTACATTCACATCAAAACCACGATAATCTTCTTAACCTTAGAAGAGGTGCTGGATTCGAATTTACGACCTCATCCAGCATAGATTGTGCCAAATAGCAGTATCACCTTCCTCTCACAGCTCGTCTATTATTTTATAGTGATTCAAAAATGTCATTACGAACATTGTAAAATATTTTTTGATGTTTGAGCTCACTCCACAGACCACGAAAAACCAGCGTGTGGTGCGCCAATAGAATTTTCACTTCAAAACACAATCAAAGAACTTCGGTGTCGAATTAGGTGTCGCGCGCATCATACAAAAATACTCTGAACAGACAGTTGTCAGCCAACTTCATCGTATCGTTGTTTGACTGTCACCTTTAAAAGTTCACTCTTAATTTTATAAGCGCACCAAAAGAAATATACATAACTCCAAACACTGGGATTTTTCCTTTTGACTCCCGATATTTTTCGGGGTTATTTTCGTTCTGCCGTCAATTAGCCGTTCGTCAGTAGCTAACTACATAGCTCAGATAATAACTTGGAACAGTCATAGTCACCCACTTAGTGATACAAGGCCATTGCAGTTGGTGAGATAAAACGGAATGACGTCATGTACATTGTTTAGCGTGTTTGTTTTTAGGCCACGCTTCTCTGTTCCTTTTCACGATGTACGGTTTTAGAAAATACTATTTTACACGACTTATAGGAGGGTTTTTTTTTAAATAAAGAGTGGCGAGACGAGCAGGACATTTGCCTGATGGTAAGCAACATGCCTGCCACGTAACAGTACAGTGACACGCAGCTATTGGAACATGAAGAGTCCAAATCACTGGCACTGCGCTCGCCACCCAGAGATCTGAGATGTTATATCTCTAAGCCCTGTAATTTTCATTGGAAACATTGCCCTTCAAACCGGAACATAGTAATGTTTGCATATTACTGTTTGGCGGTAGAATGACTGGCAAAGGTGTGGTACTTCACCAGGCGGAGTCTGCTAAGAGTCCTACCACTACAACTATAGTATAACTACAGGGTATAGTTTTTAATTACATTATTTCAGTCCAGCGATCGAATCCAGCGCTGGATTGCTTGATTATGTAAACCGGCACTGGAATGCATTGGCACTGGGTTGATGCTTTCCAGTGGCGGTTCCAGCAATACAAAGCTGTATTCGACCGCTAGACTGGAATAATGTAAACGGGGTATATAATATTTCTATTGGTCCAGTTGGAAAATATGAGTGAATTTTTAACGATGCTCGTGAATACCGTCAGCCATATTTGAAGCACTGAAGTTCAGAAGTGGGCGTTTTTTTTAAATGGCAGTGGCAGTTCAAGTGCCTAGACAACTTGAAGTAGCGCGGAAAGAGCGTAAGTTCCGCGTGTAGGGTTCGATGTTGTTATAAGGCCGTTTTTAGGGTTCCGTACCGAAAGGGTAAAAACGGAACCCTATTACTGAGACTTGGCTGTCCGTCCGTGCGTCCGTCCGTCTGTCACCAGGCTGTATCTCAAGAACGGTAATAGCTAGACAGTTGACATTTTCACAGATGATGTATTTCTATTGCCTAATAATAAAATAAAATTAATATTTAACGGGGGCTCCCATACAACAAACTTGCTTTTTTACAGTTTCTTGCTCGATTAGCCCGTTCCAAGTAAACTAGATGATGCCACTAGTACACTAAAACGCGCATTCGACCTCGTCGTTAAAATCGTAAAGTAAAATCAACATTTTAGAAAACCTTTTGGTTGAAAGCCTGTCTGTGGAAACTGCGATAGTATATAAATTAATACATTAATTTTAAAAAAATGTGTACGGAATTTAAATAAAGCCAGAGGTTTTCGCCGTTTATTTGCTAATGGTACGGAACCCTTCGTGCGGGAGTCCCGCTCGCACTTGGCCACTTTTATTTACATCACATGAGCGAATGCTCATTCTATCAAATTCCTTAAATGTACGTAGAACATTATTTCGTTGTTTTGTGCACGTTTGCGAAGATTCTCGGAATATTCTAAGAATGTTCGTTCGCTTGACATAAACAGGACGTCTACTCTGTTTCTACGAAAACGGAATTTCGAAAAAAAAGTCGCGGCTTTCCTACTCTCGTTCTACTTCGTTTCGTCCGATACAACATTGTTTGACGTTTAAATGTTCTAAGCATACTCTAATTAGAGTAGGCTTAAAACATTTAAACGGCCAAAACGACGGATCGAAGCAGAATCGGAGTTGGAAAATCGCGAGTTTATTTCGAAATTACGTTTTCGTTGAATTAGAGTAGACGCCCAGGACGTCAACTCTCTTTCTACGAAAAACGTAATTTCGAAATAAACTCGCGACTTTCCTCTATTCTACTTCGCTTCGTCCGATCGAACATTGTTTGACGTATAAATGTTCTAAGCCTACTTACTCTAATTAGAGTAGGGTTACAACATATATTGGGACGAAACGACGGATCGAAGTAGAACCGGAGTCACAGAATAAATATTAGTACGAGAAAATCGCGAGTTTATTTCGAAATTACGTTTTTCCTAGAAAGAGAGTAGACCTCCTGTACTTGCGCAATGACCACTTGTTCGATTTAAACTTCCGTTCAAGAATTCTAGCTCTTGGTTTTTATTCTTGTTGATATTTTAAGGCCGATTTAAACTGAACGAACATAGAGCTAGAGCTGGAACAAGAGCATTCTTTCTCGATCTTTTAGTGTAAACGAAAGATTGTTCTTAGCCTTTTCTATAATATACAATATTCCATAGGATCTTTGCGAAAGCAAACAAAACAACGAATGAATGCTCTACGTTTGTTTACACCAAATGAATTTGGTACAGTGGGGATAGAATGAGCATTCGCTCGTCTGATGTAAATCGGCCTTTAGTGTAAACGCGAAGCATGCGCTTTCGTTTACACTAAAAGATCGAGAAAGAATGCTCTTGCTCCAGTTCTAGCTCTATGTTCGTTTGGTTTAAATCCGCCTTTAAGGAATAACACGCGTTGACATTGATTAAACTGATTGTTTAATATAAGTCTTACGTGGTATTATTTAGGAATCAATTCCCAATTGTGCGGATTTTAGAAATTTAGAAGAAAGATTGAAACGTGAGGTAAGCCGATGTGCAAGCTAATGCACTAAGACAGCCCGAATGCCGAGGTTCGGCTATCGGAATGTACAACAACAAGACGATACGCCCCCGAAAAACGATTATACACGACTGTTTTACTTTTTTTTTTAATATAGAATGACGAGACGATCAGTACATGTGCCTGATGGTAAGTAACATGCCTGCCACATAACAGCACAGTGACACGCAGCTATTGGAACATGAAGAGTCCAAATCATTACGTAGCACTGCACTGCGCTGCGCTTGTCACCCAGAGATCAATTTCTCTGGAAAATTTGCCCTTCAAACCGGTCCACAGTAACGTTTGCACATTACCGCTTGGCGGTAGAATAACTGGCAAAGGTGTGGCACTTCCCAGGCGGACTCTGCCAAGAGTCGTACCACTACTGAAGTACGACTGCGATTCTCAAGGTTCTTTTATAATTGCACGTGTTACTACTGGTAGTAAGACGGGTAGTAACACGGGCAATAAACGCTTTTATACCACACTCTTCACTATCAGTGCTAATGAGGTGTTTCTCAATTACTATGCATTTATTGACTAATAATTTATAATATATTATTATTTATTGATACAATCATCATAGAACTACTAATATTCTTCTCACAGTAGATTAATATCTCATAACATTAGTAATACGTAGTACGAGTAATAGTAGGTACCTAAGTAATACTTAAGTATACATAAGTAATAGTAGGTAGTAGGTACTTTAAAAGTAGGTACAAACACGGACTTTGAAAATAAATGATTTTATAGTATTAAATGAATACATAGAAACATCACACAAATCGGATTCATCTTACAAATTTACATTTACATTCGGATTCATCATACAAATGTTTGTCCTGGATGGGAATCGAACCAAGGACCCAAGAAGCTATGACTCAATCAGCAGAGTACCGATAGACCAACGAAGCCAGTCTATGTGAGTTGGGCTTTTTCCTACACAACATATCAACATAATTGATTGATATGAAGTCCTTGAAATTTCAATGGCTCTTTTATAACTGGTTTTGCTAAGCTTTTAGATATGGCTAACTATCTCCAATTCAAAACTGGTATTCCGAGACTGGGTAATAACAAAATGAACTATTTGAATAACAACTTTTTTCTATTTTTAACACTTGTGTCATCTCAACGCAATACTTGTTAGAATAAGTATGTCCAGCCGTTTCACTCTCGTTTAAAAAAACTTATAATTCACACACTTAGCTACACTAGCAGCGATATAGCCCGTGGCTTAACAGTTTTTCGTGATACTATTGTTAATTCAAGTAGTATCATAAAGAGAGGTCTAAGCTTACTTGGGTTTAAGAAAATTAATCGTATTTTAACATTATTTACAGCTGGTCTTGCCGTGAGAACGGCGACTACCGTTCCGAAACTTCTATGCGTACCGCTGACTGCGAATTCATGTGCGTAATGCCGCTAACTGAGCGGTGAAGGAAAACAGTGCGAGAAAACCGGCATGTCCCAGGAATCTTTCGACGTCATGCGTCATTTACCTACCCACACTGGGCCGGTGTCCGGTGTGGTGGATTATGGTCTTGAGTCTCCTTGCGAGAGAGGGCACCGAGTCCCAACAGTGGGAACTTTTAGTGGGCTGCTTATGGTAGCATAAGTTCTCTCGTGTATCGCGACTTTATTTAGGTAATATTAGTATTTTGTAGTAGTGGTATTACTCTTTGTAGAGTCCGCCTGGGTAAGTACCACACCTTTGCCAGTTATTCTACCGCTAAGCAGCAATATGCAAACATTACTGTGTTCCGGTTTGAAGGGCAATGTTTCCAGTGAAATAACAGGGCATAGAGACAAAACATCTTATATCTCCGGGTGACAATCGCAGTGCAGTGCTAGGTAATGATTTTTGACTCTTCATGTTCAAATAGCTACCGTGTCATTTGGCAGGCGTGTTGCTTACCATCAGGCGCATGTCCTGCTCGTCTCGTCATTATACTATGAAAAAGAAATAGGTTCACACTTGACCGCCATCCTGACGTTAAGTGACGATACGACTATGTACGGCTTTGTTAAAGGTCACAAGTTACAAGCCGCTCTTAGAAGCTACAATCGATTGGAGCCACCTAGGTATTATTTAATACTCTGACCTTGATCGGGTGAGTCGCTAGGTTATGCTCTGGGTCGGCGACCCTCCCTGTGAGGGCGGTCGCCGCCATTGACATTGTGCATCCCACGCAATACGAGCGAGTTTCATAGCTGCCACTTCACTTACTTATATATATATTGGTCTAAGATCCGGCTGCATAATCTCTACGTTCATCGCGTAGTTAATCAAATTCACATTTGAACATACATTTATGATTTGGGGAATACATTGATAATAGGTTGCCAGTCAATAAGTGGCCGCAAGTATTTTTAATTAAATTAACATTAATTAATTTTCCAACAAAATTTCGTTCACTTATTTTTTTAATAAAATATCATCCACATCATAGCAATGTATGTAAAGAATTCGAAAATCAATGGGTGCCGTTGCACACTCGGCCGCAACTACTTCGCAGCCAGGTGTAAACATACATTGCCATAATGTGGATGATATTATATTTAAAAAATAAGTAAACGATTTTTTTTTAACTAATTTAATTATAATTACTTGCGGCCACTTACTAACTGGCAACCTATTATCAATGTATTCTCCTTATCATAAATGTATGTTCAAATGTGAATTTGACTAACAACGCGACGAACGTAGAGATTATGCAGCCGGATCTCGTACTAATAGTTTCGGACCGAAACTAAGCTGTGTCGAAGCTAAGTAAAGCGAATTACATTGTCTCAGATTCAGATAAAGCGGCCAAGTGCGAGTCGGACTCCGTAGGGTTTCGTAGCAGCAAGTAACATAATACATAAGTTATTGTAGTTCGTTGTAACTTTGATCGAAGTTTTTAATAACAGTGTATTTATGACGTACTAAAAGAAAACTACTTACCAGACCGAGTTCAAACCAATTTTCGGTGGAAGTTTGCATGGTAATGTATACATAATATATTTTAGTTTCATCATTCTCTTACTTTAGAAGTTACAGGGGGGCCTCCCCCTGTACGACGACATTTTACCATTTTGGAAGTGTCTCTCGCACAAATTATTCAGTATAGAAAAAAATTATATTAGAAACCTCAACATCATTTTTGAAGACCTATCCATAGACACCCCCATACGTATGGGTTTGATGAAAAAAATCTTTGAGTTTCAGTTCTAAGTATGGGGCACCCTAAAATTTATTGTTTTTTTTATATTTGTGTATAAAAATCTGAATGCGGTTCACAAAATACATCTACTTACCAAGTTTCAACAGTATAGTTCTTATAAATTCGGAAAAAAGTGGCTGTGACATACGGACGGACCACAGGAATCTAAATAATAAGTATTTAGATTTCTGTGAGACGGACAGTCAGACAGAAAGATATACAGGCATACAGACATACAGGACAAATATATAAGGGTTCCGATTTTAATTTTTCCGGAACCCTAAAAACTACTTGGCACTGTGTTTTTAAGGGCATGCCATCAGACCCATATCTTGCTCGTTGTATAGGTATGCAATACAAAAGTAGAAGTAGTAGAAGACCCGTTTCATTTCTGTATTATTTACCCGGTTAGTAACTAAAAATATAACCAAGTTTCGTTATATCTTTTTTACACATTTTTGGAGAAGTAATTTCCTCATTTCAAGACTTGAAACGAATCAGGAAACTGCAAAAAATATCGAGTTAATGAGTTTTCGACTTACAAAGAATTTCCAGACACAAAGGATTTAATAACTGAGGATGTTGGCTGACGAATACATAATTATTAGGTAATTACGTCGGAGTTCGCTTTCTGAAACTCGTAATTGCAAATCAAAAATAGATTCTATAAGTATAGAAGCTTATGGTAGAATTTGCAATGTTGTCCACAATATTAGTAGGACATTTGATGTCAATCCATTGTGTTGCCTACTCCATGTCGTTCCAGGCTGCATCACCCTCTCAATATTGTATACAGCCCTTCGTATTCGTGACAATTTCCATTTCGTAGTACCCTATCTTGTAACGTATCCATTCATCAGATCGTGTGCTAATGTTTTAACAACAGTACCTGGGTGACCGAGCTTCGCTCGGTTTTAACACTGAGTATACCTAGATACCTACAGATAAAGGGTTCCCAGTTATGGTAATTGGTACACTGCAAACAGTCTTATCACTACAAAAATACTATACTAATTTACATTAAGTGTCCCGAGGGGGGGTAGTTTAGATCATAAAAACAACTTATTAATAAATTAACAATAGACATATAGATTAACTGTTTCCATCAACAAATCCACCAACCCGCACTGGGCCAGCGTGGTGGATTATGGCCTTAACTCTCTCCTTGCGAGAGAAGGCGCCGAGTCCCAGCAGTGGGAACGTTTAGTGGGCTGTTGAAGATTAACTGTTTACTTCATTTAATTTTAAAATAAACAACTTAACTATGTTACTGCTCTACGTTTTACATTAATTAAAAACAATAATGCAAAACAAAACTACGAGTATTAACGAGCTTCTAAAGCTTATAATGTCTGTTTTGTTTTGGCAAACGTATAATTTTAAACGTATATATTTATTTATACAACTACATTCATTCTACACTAGCGGTCCGTGCCGGCTTTACTCGTGGTACATAATGTATTACAGGGATCAAGTAAATGTCCGACGGTAAAATAATTTTTGAAATCGGTCCAGTAGTGCCTACGATTCACGCGTTCAATCACAAATCTCTATAGCTTTATAATATTAGTATAGATTACCATTAAAACATCTAAATCTGTAATGTACTTGACGATATAATAGTTGGTAAAATTTCCAATTCACTGCAAAGACTCCTATCACTACAAAAATACTACATTATTTGCATTAGATGTCGAGGTGGGACAATTAAGATCACAAAACAACGAGAATACGAAAACCGTTAAGAATCGTGGCTTAGTTGGTAGTAGCTCTGCCTGCGAAGCTGAGGGTCGTGGGTTCGATTCCCACCCAGTGCAAATATTTGTGTGATGAATTCTAATGTTTGCACTGTGTCTGGGTGTTTCTATGTATAATAAGTATGTATTTAAAAATATATAAGTATTATATCAGCTATTTGGCCGCCATCACACAAGCTTTGCTTAGTTTGGGGTCAGATGGTGTTGTGTGTGAATTGTCCACCAATATTTATTTATTTAATGACCTAACAATGATACTAAGAAGTGCAATAAAGAATAAGAAGTTAATGACACTGTTACACCAGTTTATTAGAAAAAAGATTTTAAAAGAAGGTTGGATGACTATTAACCAGCTTCTGAAGCTTAGAACGTTCTAAGTGCACAAGAAGCGGAAAAAGCAGATATCTATGTTTTCCGCAACCGTATTTTTACACTACTATTTTAATATCAAAAGCTGTCCCTGTTATACACAGTATATCCGGCTGCGGGCCAAGTGAAAACAAACAGAAACTGCGACAAGCCACGTAGTAAAACCCAATGTAAGCAGATTTGTTGCAAGCCCGACGGAGCCAGATTTTTACAAAATAGGTCAGGAATATTTTTCACTGGCGCTATGGCTAAAGCGAGGCTAAAAGGTATATTTAGCGCGACTGTCCGCTTTGGGTGCACTTCACGATTCAATGCGTCTTCCAATCGGAACAGGTCAGTGGTCATCTCGGCCGAAGAATCGAGGCGTTCAATTGTTGCCGCACGGTAGTGCTTCAAATGCTTTCGGAAATGACATGAGTATCGCCACAGAAATCTAAATAATAATTATTTAGATTTCTGTGAGTATCGCCAATGAGCGCTGTAACTATTTTTGAATAGGAATGTAGTGGTAGGCCTCTTTGCAGAGTACGTCTGCGGAAGTACCACGCCTTTGCCAGGTGCTTTACCGACTAGCAGTAATGTAAAAACATCATTGTGTTCCGGATTGAAGGGACATTACCTTCCAGAGAAATTACAGGGCATAAGAATAAATCTCTGGGTGTCGAGCAAAGTGCAGTGCTAGGTAATGATTTTATCCGGCAGTTCATGTTCTAATAGCTGCTTGACACTGTTCTGTTACGGACAGGCGTGTTGCATACCATCAGACAAATGTCCTGTCACTTAATACTAAAAAAAAACTAAGTTTAAGGACCCTGATCTCGGCCGGAGAATTGGGGAATTCTGTAGTACCACAAATTCTTTTGGTAGACCCGACTAAAACCACATATGGCCAATGATAGGCCATCATCATCGTGCGATTGAGCATCAATTTAGCACTAATAAACTCCCAGAACTGCTAAAAGACGCTAGTTCTCCCACTAGCATCTTTTTGCGGCGTGGCAGCTTCTTAACATCCCACCCTCTAATTACCGAGAATCGTGAGACCTCCAGGTACCTGTTTTCGTATCTGTGCCCACAGACAGACCTGAGGGTTTGCGTCTGTCTATTTTACTACCGCCCATGTTCACAATATTCACATATTAGTAGCCTAACAAGTAGTAAGTACCTAGTCCATAACGAGTATGGAAAAGATTTTATTTTTTATTTTATTACAGTGATTATGATAAGTACCTATTATAGTCATGTAATACAATGATAATGACAACAATGACATACTGCATGGTTCGCGTAGGTTCTAATCAGCGTGGCAGTAGTTGTAATGACGGTGAACCTTGGTTTTTTTAAAAATAGAATAGAGCGACACAAGCATGACATGTGCGTGATGGCATAGCTACTGGCATCATTTCAAGTATTAAGTTATTATGTACAGATTACATATTTAATTCCACTGTAGTTTTATATTTGCTTCTACAAAGGCAGTTCAAATAGCTTATCATATTTCTTCAGCAATTTTACCTGTTATTATTTCCATGTACTGCAATAATACTTCTTATTCGATGCAAGCGAATGCGATTCTAGTAAGACTGAGACCCTCAACGTGAGGCTTCTCAGGAAAAGAGCGAGCTGATGCCAGTGTAATTGATGCCATTGACTGAAGTCTTTGCGGATCATTGCAATATTTCCTTTGAAACTGAACTTCTAAGAATCTTCGCTTCACCTTTCGATTGGTAAAGATGGTGTAGCGTACGATTGCTTTTTAGATCGTAATTTTTTCTAATTCTCCATTTTGATTGAGGTGTCATTTGATTCGGAATTGCGTCTAGATAGTTTTTGAGAAAATGCTAAGCCCACTCACAAGAATTCCAAGTAACAATTAGAAGAAAATAAAAAGGGGTTTTCGTTATTTGCAAATATTTTAAAAACTGTTTCAGATAATTCCAGTTTGAAATAAAGTTTCAAAAAAAAGAGTTGAGAAAATACGACCGAAAACGGAGTTTAACATTTTTTTATAAATTTTCAACGGGTATCTATTCTAAGATGTTTGAAAACAAGCTCCACGAGAGGAAACAAAATCCCAGATTAGATAATAACAAACAAATATATTTAATTTGGAGAACGAATGGAAAAAAATATTGAAAATGTTCCCAACTAGTTTTTAGTCTGGTAGTTTTCAAACGTAAGTTGTCTTTTTTTTCTGGATAAACGTAACACATTTTGGATCATGCCTTTGCTTTCCATCAGGCGAGGCGATGATCAAGTCAACAACGTATAATTGATATAAAAATACTCTAATATTTATAAAAGTTTTTAACTTAAATTTTGACACATATAACCAATTTACTGGGATGATGTATAGTATGACTCAAACCATTAGCAAAGTCTTCATTAGATTATAGACATGCCCAACTGGGGTATATGAGAGACGGCGGATCAAATCAAATCATCCCCATTGAGACATAACTTCCACAAGCGATATATGGGTCAGCTAAGTTCACGAGAAACATTACCACCAATAGTTGTGTTTGTTTTGAAAGCGCTTTAAGCTGCTTGTAGATTTATTCAGCTGATATAGTGAAGTTGTATATTACATGTAAAGTGGACATTTAGCAATCAGAAGGTGGTAGTTAAACTATCACAAAGACTTAACTCAATATTTGACCGACGCGACGTCAAAAAGGAGGGGGTATTTAATTCGGTTGTATGTTTTTTATGTATGTTACGCGCTTAAGCGCCAATTGTTGATAAATTTTGATGGTTCTTTTTTTGTTTGGTAGATCATAGTTCAGAGGTAGCCCCATAAAAAAATTATCGACATCGGTGCAGCGGATTTTGAAATATGAACAAAACACTAAAATTTGCTTTCACGTATTTTTGACGTATTTAGACGATATAGTGATAGGTTTTTATGAAATTTGGTGGAATGTCCAAACATGATTTCAAATTGAAGCCAGTTTATGTTTTTTTTTGGAGAAAATAGATTATGTCTTTTGGTACGTTTGCTGGCATAAAAAAATGCTTCGCTACGCTTAGCCTCGCATGGCTCGCTCCACTTAGGACCTCCCTTGAGCTTCTGGCGGGAGCCCACCCGGAGTCAAAAAGTGCATATTTCTTAGGTGTGTCGTCTGATTTTCTCAATGTGTGCCTTTAAATATTATGCTAAGTTATCTTTATGCTATAATATGGTTATGTGTTTTAACATTATGGTAAGTTATTTTAATGCTGTATATGGTTTTGCTAGTAAACATTATGCGAAAACAGTTATGCGTTTAGTTGTTATAGGAAATTATCGTTAGTCCCAAAAACGTTATGCCTTCTTAAATTAGTACAACAATTGTTATGCTACCACATATAGACCCGTTACAGCACGGTCATAAATACTTGGATGTCGGGATAATCTTCTTTCTTATATATAAAATTCTCGTGTCACAGTGTTTGTTTCCTTACTCCTCCGAAACGGCTTTACTGATTTTAACCAAATTTTATATGCTTATTCAGTAGGTTTGAGAATCGGCTACTAGCTATTTTTCATACCCCTAAAAGATAAGGGCTGCTCACACCAAAAATTTTTTTTTAATTTTCGGACAATTTTTTTTGTTTTTATTTTTATATAATGTGGCGTTAAAAAATACATAGAACCCCTTAATTTTTACTCTTTTATCACCAGCCCCTATTTTTTAATAGCCACTTTAGTAATTTAATCATTTGACAGTGAACTCCTCCTAAACGGCGGGACCGATTTGAATGATTTTTTTTTGTTTGTGTGTAAGTGAATTCGAGGATTATTTAGATTCACAAATAAGCCCGGCAGATGGCGCTGCAGACAGTGTCTAGGTTATGATCCGAGCGAAGCCGGAACGGGCCGCTAGTTTACTCTAAAAGCAACAATCGATCGATCGTTGTTACATGGTTGTCGTTCCACAGATTCGAACAAAGGACTTGTTGTAAGTATTATCTGATGGATATAACCTAGGTGTTTTCAAGTCGAGAGTGATTCAATCTTTGTTACGGGATCCATCGTAGACCACATCGTCTCTCAACATTGCACTAGATGGTATCAAGTGAAAACTTACTATCTATTTTTATCTATACTAATATTGTTAGTCTGAAGAGGTTTTTTGTTTGCACGCAATAATCTCAGGAACCACAGGACCGATTTCAAAAAATATTTCACCATTGGATATGTACGCAATCCCTGAGTGCTTATATGGGTAATATAAAGGATTTAAGTTTAACATAAATGAATGGAACAAACCTTATAGCCCTTAAGGATATTAATTATTATTTAAGTTATTATTCAACTGTCAGGGTACTTATCAAAGTGGGAGTCTAGAAATAAATAAATAATGGTGGACATCACAAACAACCCCATCTGACCCCAAATTAAGCAAAGCTTGTACTATGGCGGATACCAGATAGCTGATATAATACTTACAAATTTTTAAATACATACTTATTATATATAGAAACACCCAGACACAGTGCAAACTTATCTAAACTTAACAACTATCAAAGGAAACTTACAGAACGCAAGCGAACCCGAAGCTAGTCGATGTAATAAAAGAGGTAAATTTTAGACGAGTGATGTGGGAACCAAATCAGATTAACAGGAAACTGTATTGAAAGTAGTTTCCATAGAAATATTGCTATCGTCGGTAAATGCTCTACACTGATAGAGACAGCTAGCTGAGCGTAACTCCCGATTCAAACAGTATTTGCACGCCCGGCTTATACGGGCATAATCAGAATAATCACGGTTAGAACACTTTCATATTGATTTAAGCGTCCTATCCAATTTGCAATTCGTTCCTGCCTTTGATTAAATAGGTGCACGGATTCCTTCATCAAATATTGAGCCCACATGTCGTATTTCTTGCCGTTTACGCCAACGGTGGAGTTTACTTGCAAAACAAAATTTCGTTTTTAAATCTCAATTAGACGGCGGCGGCGCGGCGTTCAGTGTAATACGCCACCAAAATTGCATGTCTAGGTATTTTTCGTGGAAATGCACTCTTGCGCCTAAAAGGACGGTTGGGCTATGTCGCCATCGACACTACTCTACTAAAACTTCCACGAACCTTTGGTGCATATGGCGGGAACACGCTTTTAAATTCTTCCACGAACCCGTCGTAGCCTGAACGTAACCAGACCCATATCAGCAGCAACACCCCGTCACCGGCGCACCAGAAAGCACATGGCACGCCAGGATCATCAGCTCGGGGACCAATCAGTAAGTGGGTGCCCGAGGTGCAAGGACTTGAGAGGTTCCTATCTGTTACAGGGTACGTGCTTTTTAATCTTATTCTCTCTTATTTTGTCCTTTTATGCGATTTATTTCGCAGGAAGGAATACTTAAGAACTATTGCTATGCAGCAAGCAGCAGTACGCAAACAGCCACCGATCATGAGTTTGACGTGCGCAGTAGGCATTGCTATCCTCAAAAATGTTTTAGGGAACGATTACGAAATGCTACTTTGAAAAAAATGCAGTTGTTAAGTCGAACATACACATACACACGCATGATATGGTTATAGAATGCTGCCGGAGTCCAGCAGATAGCACACAACCTCAATCAATTTAGCCTTTAAGCGTTGTAAGTCCAAAGGAGGGTTGCCACCCGCACTTTATAATAAAGTATTTCAGGTACGTTATTTCAGGTGTTAATTGTACTCTATTCTTTATGAGAAAAATAAAAAATGCGAAAGTACTTTATTTCGCATGATTTCATTTATTTGGGATTTTGAAAAGTTTGGTCATTCGTATTTTTTCATTAAACGAAATTTTTCGATTGATGTTGAACCGATGTCGTCACTCGCCAGCGCCACATCACTTAAGAACTCGAGACAAATTAAATGTCAACAATGACAGTGTCATTAACTTTTTTTTTTGTAGATCGGTTAGAGTGCAATTATCCTAAGATTTAACGTTTTATAGATTTATGCTACAGTAAATCATGGAGAAGAATATTCCACACAACCGACCAAATAGATAGTCAATACGATAAACTATTTTTTTTAAATGATACGATTAACAGAAAAGTAACGGATTGTAGAAATATAATAAAGTTGGAAATGTAAAATGGTGATTAGTTAATTAATGATCCAAAAAAAACTAATATAATGGAGAGGGTTTATTGTGTGGAAATACATTCACAATTAAGCGATTTCAAGATGTTTACAGACATGTCAGATATAGTTCTCAACTATACCTATACCATAGTACCTACAAGCTTTGCTTAGTTTGGGGTCAGATGGTATTGTGTGTGAATTGTCCACCAATATTTATTTTATACCTGAGAAACATCAAATGGAGCCAAAATTTCATTTTGTTAGAGACATTATAAAAATTTAAAAACATTGATGCCACACATGGCTAGTTTGAGAACTATTATTTTACAGTTCTATTTGGTCATTGAAAACGCTATATTGTTTCAGCAGGAACATTATAATTATAAGTAAGAAGAAAACATATCGTACCTGTAATAACCAATGCACTTTATTTACAACAAAAAAAAAAAGGTGGCAACCCTATTCCAGCGGGTCGACCGCCCGTAAAATGGTATTATTGGCTTTGGTATTGCGCTGTTTCTCTCTTCATTTTCACATGATTTTAATGAGAGCAATCAATTCTTTTGCGAAATTTATATTAATATCAATCATTGCAATTATTTGTGTAATGAATTCATATATTTGTACTCTGGGTGTTTCTATGTATAGTAAGTATGTTCTTTGGGATGGATCGGCTAAGTATCAGCTGGAGGCTCTGAAATCGATCGAGGGACGTGCCAAAAGGCTCATACGCATAAACATTCTTTCGAAAAAGACTTTGCTTGAACATCGCCGAATAATTGCCAGCCTATCAATTTTTTATTGGATACACTTCGGAGAGTGAACCACTGATTTGCATGATCTAATACTAATACCTTGCCTTTTTTTCTATCGGAATGCTCGTAGCTCGAAAAACATCGTTTCATGGTTGATGTTCCAAAGACACGAACGAAGAGATTTGACTCTACTTTTGTGATAAGAACGTTTATGTAGGCTGTGGAATACGTTGCCTGAGTGGGTTTTCCTCGATGGTTACATTTTTTTTTGTTTTAATCGAGAGTGATTCGGTTTTTTCTAGGTAAACACACTCCATCGTAGACCGCATTATCGCTTAACATCAGACGAGATGGCGGTCAAGTGTAAACCTATAAAAGTTTAAAAAAATGTAGTTAAAACTAAATCAATCAAAGGTCCAATCACGCCGCCTGACCAAAATCCGCACCAGACAGTTAATCGTTGTGGGTGCATTTGTTTTTCATGGATTGCATGGGGATTTTCTGAGTCCCAAATTCGACAATTTTGTGTATTGACGAAGCCATTCATATGGAAATGCGCTTTATCGGAGAAAATAACTTTGAAAATGAAGTCATGGAAAATTTCATGAAAAGAGTAATGGCCTGTCATTGAAACCGTGAGGGTCATTTGCCGGATATTTTATTCCATACTTAATCGGAACATGTCTTCTTTACAATACAATAAAAATCTACATAATAATACAGATGGTGTTGTGGGTGAATTGTCTACAAACATTTAAATTAATAAAAGAAAATACAGATTATTATCACTATTAGTCCAGTCATATCTGCCGTAGGACCGATAACCATTGGGATAGACGCACTCTCTACTTAATCTGTGGATAGCCGTGTCATAGAGTTGAGACCGTCAATAAGTAAACGTGGCGTATGACGCCTTAAACTTGATAGACTGACGGAATACGTAAAGCAGCAAGCAGTAGCTGAAGAATAAAATCCGAGCATAGGGTTGAGTGGCGTATCATGGGAGGAGCGTATATCCAATGGACTAGGTTGGGCTGTTCATAAGCCTGTCCAATAATTACTAGCAAGCCATCAGCTAATATTAGCACACTGATCCAATTAGGTATTATAATAACAATTACGGCCACAATTAACGGATAACCAAACCCAATGTGTGTGTTGACGATATAGATTGAGCACAAAATCCGCAACAGTACAGCGATTTGTTGACAATGGTCAAGAAGCGGAACATACAATCGACAGTGTAACTTGAAATATGATTTCGCAGGGTCGCAATTAAACTTAGGGTCAACTTATTATGGTGTAATGTGTTTATACGGTTACTTATTGTATTTTAGTTTTGTTAATAAAGGCTCTCCCGTTCGTTGGAAGAAAAAACAAGAAATGGTGTCCCATTTTCGAGTCACATGTAATCCGATAGAAAAAGGCCAAAGGTATTTATCACGCAGATCAGATACATACCGATATGTAACTGATAAAAGCCGGCAGACGTGCCGAAACGCTTATAGGAAACGAATCCTTTGATTGAAAAAGATTTCAAAGTCGAAACATCGCCGCAAAGCTGCGATCTTAACGTTTGTTTTTTTTTTTGACACATTGGACACATTCCGGAGAGTGTGAAGCTGATCTATATGATATCCCACCATTTTACCACCCTGCTCCTGACTCGAAAAAGAGACATTGTTTCGTGATTGATGTTCCAAATATTTAAAATAAGAGGTTTAATATCACTTTCGTATTATTAATGTAGGTTGCCGAATCCGTCGTCTAAAGTCCGATTTACATCAGATGAGCGAATGCTCATTCTATCCCCACTGTATCAAATTCATTTGGTGTAAACAAACGTAGAGCATTCTTTCGTTGTTTTGTTTGCGTTCGCAAAGATTCTATGGAATATGGAAAACGCTAAGAACGATCTTTCGTTTACACTAAAAGATCGAGAAAGAATGCTCTTGTTCAAGCTCTAGCTCTATGTTCGTTCAGTTTAAATCGGCCTTAAGTGGATTTATGATTTATCTCGATGGAAGTCTAGGTGTCTTCAAGTAGAGCGTCAAGCGATTTTTTCTCCAAATCAAGCGAGATGGCAGTATCGTACAATGCTTAATTCGTTTACAACTTTTCTCGATTCTTCTTTACAATCGTATTGAGGCTAAGTGTACCTACTCAAGGTCCTCTATTCTCTATTATACGTATTATTACCTAAGGATTTATGGCGTCGGCGTCGTCCATGCCGGTATTATCACAGCGTGTAACTCACTCTGCCCTTATTTAAGGTAACCTGAGGTAACTTCATTATAATACCACCGACAGAAGGCAATTAATGAAACTAACTGCGGACCGGGCTACAAAATTGGTACTACGATATCCCAATTAATATTGCCAGTAGTCAAAATACGACCCTAAAGCTATATTATTCTACTCTCAATTTAACCACAGGCTTTATACAATAAACAAAATTTTATTTATGGATAACAGGCCACAGAAGTAGATCGTCTCATATCTCTGGGTGACGTGCACAGTGCAGTGCTCTTATGATTTAAACTCTTCATTTGAATTGCTTGACAATGTGCTGTCATTGGCAGACATGTGCCTGAATGTAAACAGCACTACGTGTTGCTTAACGCCAAATAAATCTACTGATCGTTCCGTTACTCTGTATTATAAAATAAAACCGGCTAAGTGCGAGTGGGACTCCCGCACGAAGGGTTCCGTACCATTAGCAAATAAACGGCGAAAACCTCTTTGGCTTTATTCCGAATACATAGACTATCGCAGTTACCGTGGACAGGCTTTCATCCAAACAGCTTTACTAAAATTTTGATTTTACTTTATGTTTCTAACGACGAATTCGATAGCGCGTTTTAGTATTATAGTGGCGCTATCTAGTTTGCTTGGGACGGACTAATCGAGCAAGAAACGGTAAAAAATTAAGTTTGTTGTATGGGCCGCCCTTAAATATTCGTTGTAATAGCGGCAATAGAAATAGATAATCTGTGAGAATTTCAACTGTCTAGCTATCACCGTTCTTAAGATAGGTACAGCCCGGTGACAGACGGACGGACGGACAGCCAAGTCTCAGTGATAGGGTCCCGTTTTTACCTTTTGTGTACGTACCTAAAAAGCAAGTGTCCCTTGTTACGAACACATTATCTTACATTTGAAATACCTTGAAGACTTCTAAACTCCACACGAATGCTCGAGCTTCGAGCACACTGGTGTGATCATAGATTTACCATACGGAGCCCATTTTAAGATTTCAATACAAAGGTAAACTAGAACAAGGCCCTTCATCGGCGTGAAATAATGAGTCGGAATACAACTGCGGTGACTAATTACGTAATGTACCAACTCGCCTCATGTTACTCCATACTATCGAACCAACCGGCTTTGCACGGGTAAAAATATTTAAATCAAACACTTTGTTATGAATTAGAAACCTCGGAAAGAGAATTTTTGCTCTTCGGTATCAAAGAGAATGTAATATACTACGTATTCGGTATCTGAGTGCAGAAGTCGTTTCTATCCTCTGGAAAATAAAGCAAATTTGAATTTAGAACATCGTCGCACAAAGTTTGTAAATTCATCATTAACCCTATTTATTTCTACCTCCTTGGTGCCCAATTTATCACACAACTTTTTTAAATTGTTTATTAAAAACTCAGACTCGGAACCTCCTTGGTGTACTTGTTTTTTATTTACTTTGCGCGAAATTTACTTTTCACGTATTTGTTTTATTAAAGAGTGACGAGCCGAGCCGGATATGGGTATGGAACAGCACAGTGACACGCAGCTATTGGAACGAAGAGTCAAATCATTACCTAGCACTGCACTGCGCTCGTCACCCAGAGATCTAAGTTTTCATATCTCGAAGCCCTGTAATTTCTCTTGCCCTTCAAACCGGAACACAGTAATGTTTGCACATTACTTGCTTGGCGATAGAATAACTGACAAAGGTGTGGTACTTCCCCAGGCGGACTCTGCTAAGACTCCTGCCACTACAACGTATATTTAAATATTTATTTTCATGTCATATTGTTATTTACTACTAAACAAGTAATCACTACGTTTTATTATTATTGTTAAAACCTTAGGTTAAAAACAGGAAAATTGAAAACACGTGAAAACCCTAAAAGTGAGTCTAGCGACGTAAAAGTTTATTCGCCGCCAGCGGAATTGACTTAAGCTGTTAATAAAGGGCAAACTGTGAGCGTAAAGCATTTAGTCATTTCCTCGCTGAGGTGGGACGAATAGTTGCGTGTTAGTTGCATTCGAGTGCAAAGATTTTTCACCTTGTGCTCTTTTAATTCATTCGCATGCTCGGTAATCAAAATAGAGCGCGATTACACGGGTTTAAAAAACAACTTAGCACTCTTTTAAAACAAATAACTATTAAAGAAACGAATAAATAAATTGGTGAAAATTTTTTTCACATATTACCGTCTCATCCCAAACTAAGCAAAGCTTGTATTAGCGAAGTCAGGTGGTTGTCGCTCATAACACACCAGTGCCACGCAGCTATATAAACATGAAGAGTTCATAATTTTGAAGTTCCAAATAAATGAATTTGATTTGAAATTCCAAATAAATTCATTTGATTTGATAGTACAATTCACTCCCTAGCATTGAATTGTGCTCGTCACGCAGTAGGTATAAGTACTATAAGATGGTAATATTTGCCTTTGTACCATAACTCTTCAAAATCTTAAAATCCAGTGGCAAGATGTTTGTTTCCCAACAACTCTTCGTCGACTCAACCGACATTCACGAAAGTTGGTAATTAATTTAATTTGCTCCAACTTGAGGGATAGAATAGTTTTTATTTCGATTAAAAGGCTTGACATGACAATACCCAAGCGAAGCCTGAACGAACCTCTAGTACAATATAGATAAATAGATGATCTTTAATATACACACCAAAATCAAAAAAAATATATACAGGAGAGAAGAACGATAAAAACTAGTGCTACAATCGGCGGCATTATCGCTAAAAGCGAACTCTTCCAGGCAACCTTAGAATGGCAAATATCTATTGGCTATAATATCAAGTACATCAATTGGAAATATACTTTAGGATGGATCGGCTAAGTATCAACTGAAGGCTCTGGAATCGATTGAGAGACGTGCCAAAAAACTCATAGGCAAGGACACTCTTGTACGTAAAAGACTTCAAAGTCTTGAACATCGCCGCAAAATTGCTAGTGTATCGGTTTTTAATCGGATACACTTCGGAGAGTGTGCAACTAATCTGCATGATCTAATGCCACCTTGCCCATTTTTCTATCGGATTGCTCGTAGCTCGAAGAAGCGACATCGTTTCATGGTTGATGTTCCAAAAACACGAACGAAGAGATTTGACTCCACGTTTGTGATAATAACGTCTAGGTTGTGGAATGCTTCGCCTGAGGGGGTATTCCCCGATGGTTACAATCTTGGGCGTCTTCAAATTGAGAGTGAATCAGTTTCTTTTAGGTAAGCTCCATCGTAGATCGCATCGTCGCTTAACATCAGGCGAGATGGTGGTCAAGTGCAAGCCTATAATAGTTTAAAAAAATATAGTACGAGTATATAAGTTATAATCTGCACACTAGTTTTTTTAAGTATATTAATTTAGAATAAGGCCAAATTGTTAAAAGGAAATAAAAATAATTAGAAAAAAAAAAAAATATTTAAAAAACTCAGTATTTCTTACAATAAAATAACATCAAAAACCAACGGCCCGATCACAACATACAATATTTTAAAGTCACACAGACAAATCTCGACTTTAGTTATCTAAAATATTTATCGTGTCTACTAAATATTTGCATAATAAATATTTAGTCACGTTTACAGAAACGGTTCGTTTAGTTTCGCCGTTTTTTTTGGGTACAGCAAATAATGGCCCAGTTCGAAAAGACGGTTTCGTTCGAGAAAGAAAAAAACACATCACTACTTTGAACTCTTAAAAATATTAGATAATATCAAAATACATAAATAACTACGACACTTCGTGACATACAAGCCAACACTTTTTGTCCCACCGTACACTAAAATGAAATTAAATTTATTGTATCAATAATTTACAAACATTTTGAGCTTCACAAATTAATGCAGAGTAGCGGTCGTTTAATTAAATTATGGGTGAAAATCGACCATAATTGAAATAAACAAGAGAGTACCTACCTGCATTTATTTGAGTTTGTGTGTCAAATATAAGATTATATGTGTGTGTGTATTGTTACCCGACTGAGAGAAGGGTTATGTTTTGCGCGCGTATCTTGTACATATTTGTAAATTTCTTTATTCCCACGTACCTTACAAACGGCGGAATAGATTTTGACAATTAAAATATCGTAAGATTGGTCTCAATTACCCAAGTGTATATTAATTGTAATTCTTAGGTAGTATATTGTATTACATAATGTTTTCTGCAGTCGGGGTTCAAAAAATAAAGTTATTTTATTTATTGATTCAATGTATTTTATTTATAAGCAAACTTAAAAAAACATTAGCATTCTGCACACCTCTATAAACTAAAGGTGTGGGATAATTCACACTCCTCCGTTCTCCTTTCATTTTTCATTCACCTCACAAATGGGTACAAAGGTCTTGCTTCACGTATTTATATTCTCGTATTCTCTATTCTCGTATTATTACAGATAGATCTATTAATATTACGTGAGATACATTACCGATTGACTGGCAATTCCGGTTGAAAGGCATTGTTACTCAAGCTAGGATTAACCCTGTGTTATGAGTAAACAATACCCTCCTCCGTGCAATGTTTATCCTGCAGGGTTATATCAGCAGTGTTGCATGGATAATACCAGTAACCTAACATAGATTTACTAAACGATTGTTGAAAAAAATCACTTTGGGACATAATTACATTTAACACTTGACAACATTAGGAAACTTTAATTGTGTCTAGTATTAAAAATGAGAAAATTAGGTTTCGTTAGGGAACAAATTCTTTAAGCTTTGAATTGAAAATTATTCTTACGAACAAATGAATTTAGGTATTACAAATTTAAAAATATTGGCTAATTAATCTAATTATAACTTAGTAATGAACAATAACTAATTGTTAATTATATTTGTACACCATTTCGGTTGGAATATTTGAGAAAACATTTTATAAGTGACAGCACAACATTTGTGATAGATTAATTAGGCCTACTGTCCACGCACGCGTCTTTTGTCGAATGCATGCATCCTACGAACAAACGCAAGACGTGCGGCTGTCGTGTCGTTGTCGTTTCGTGGACACAGACTTCATTATTTGTACGCAAGATGCAAGCATTCGTCTTGCATCGGACAATTGTCGAAATCGTGCGGATTTCGTGCAGCTACGTGGACAATTGGCCTAAATCTGTGATAGACAATATTCTGTCAAGTAAACATTTTTTTCTTCATTTCAATTTTCCTATTTCAACTTTTTTTTTTAATATCGAGTGATATGACGAGCAGGACATGTACCTGATGGTAAGCAACATGCCTGCCACATAACAGCACAGTGACACGCAGCTATTGGAACATGAAGAGTCCAAATCATTACCTAGCACTGCACTGCGCTTGTCACCCAGAGATCTAAGTTGTTATATCTCTAAGCCCTGCAATTTCTCTGGAAACATTGCCCTTCAAACTGGAACACAGTAATGTTTGCACATTACTGCTTGGCGGTAGAATAACTAGCAAAAGTGTGGTACTTCCCCAGGCGGACTCTACTAAGAGTCCTACCACTACAAACTTCAATAAAGCATACAGCAACATAAAGCAACAAATTTCATATGTTACGTTGCGATGTATTATTTAACTCGGGCGAAGCGACGTCGGAATAACCTATTAGTTATTCATAATAATGACGCGCAAAATACACTAGCTCATTTATAATTTCAGCGAAACACACCATTTCAGCTTAACCTAGTGCAATGAGTAATTGAACGACCTAGACCGAATTTCACTTTAAATTGTTGAATGCGCCAAAAACGAGAGTAGGGGGAGAAGGGGTGAGCAAAGGGGCAAGGGGATGTCTGGAGGTGAGACTGTGAACCCTGAAAGGGGT
This sequence comes from Ectropis crepuscularia, assembly GCA_963693475.1. Taxonomy (NCBI): domain Eukaryota; kingdom Metazoa; phylum Arthropoda; class Insecta; order Lepidoptera; family Geometridae; genus Ectropis; species Ectropis crepuscularia. The sequence goes on from OY856338.1 coordinate 7,873,580, forward strand.
CGACACTCTTCGGAACGTACTAAGAGCACGAAGAATTTACTCTCCTTGAAATTCTTGGAGCCCACCGACAGACAGCGCATGGGTCGATAAATGTAAAAGTCACAAAGAGGTTTTACAGTTTTTAAAAACTGTTCTGACATTGGAGACTTACTCGCAATATATCATCCTAATCTACGAGTATACAGTCCGCGAGGTATAAGCTGAGCTTTGCATTAGTGTGAGTGATCACCAAAAGTACAGTTAGACGCAGGACGCTGTGACCATGTTCTCAATATATATATATATATATCTCAATAAGGTGTCAATTTTATATTCAATAAATCGTTGATTATTATGCAGTATCAATTGCATATTGGTATAAGCGATAGGCCTGCCCTGAATACGGTATTCGGAAATTTTAAGTAAATAAGTTATACGTAGGTGACGGATCTCATGCTTTTCCATTAAAAATTTTCTGTTATTCTCTGTCCTTGACCATTTGAATCCTAAAAGAGATACTTCTTTTCGCAATGACCATATTGATCCTGGATAGTTAATGTCAGCTTGTTGTTTAAGAGTTTGTTGTCTGACTGTACTTTTGGTAATAGATGCGTATGCATGTGATCACTCACACTAATGCAAAGCTCAGCTTATACCTCGCGGACTGTACTAATCTATACTAATATTATAAAGCTGAAGAGTTTGTTTGTTTGTATGTTTGTTTGTTTGTTTGAACGCAAGGATCGCTGGAACTACTGGTTCGAATTGAACGATTCTTTCTTTGTAGGATAGTCCATTTATCGAGGAAGGATATAGGCTATTTAACATTACGCTACTATCAACAGGAGCCGAGCAGGAATGAAAAATGTAACAAAAACGGGAAAAAATATTGCTTTTTGAGAGCTTTCGTTGCGTGACAGCATATGTCATATTTTAAAGGTTGCGTCATTAGAACCTAAAGTAACCGAATATGTTCAAAATATGAATTGGTACGATCGATTTTCGATAGATGGCGTAGCAACGCGCACGCGTTCAGCTAGTATTATAATAAAGCTGAAGAGTTTGTTTGAACGCTAGGATCTCGGGAGCTACTGGTTTTGAAAGATTATTTTTCTGTTGGATAGACCATTTATCAAGGAAGGCTATAAATCATTATGCGACTATCAATAGGAGCGGAGTATTAATGAATAATGTAACAAAAAATATTTTTTGAGAGCATTCGTTGCGTGCGTTGACGTGCGCTGAAGTCCGTTACAGCATGTGTCTATCTTTTAAGGTTCCGTCGTTATAACCTTTTTTATGCTATTCTAATGGCAATTTCATCACACAAATATTTGCACTGGGTGGGAATCGGACCCACGACCCTCGGTTTCGCAGGCAGGGTTACTACCCACTAAGCCACGAGGGCAGCCATATTACATATTAAAATATCCGAGGGAAGCTGGAACGGGACGCTAGTACGTTATATAAAGCGCCGAATGTGTGTATGTTTTAATAATAATAGTTAAACAAAACTTAAAAACACGCATTTAGCACGCACTAAAAATTATAAAATCACGTGACTATTTTTTTCGTATTCCTGACACCATACCCTTTCATTTGATACCCATATCATGGGGGGTGCATTTCAAACAGCCGGTCCGACGTCTTAGACGTCCGCCGTATTGGATTTAAGTCACGTGACTATTTTTTTTCGTATCCCTGACAGCAAACAACCCCTTCATTTGATACCCAAATCATGGGTATCAAGGCCGCCATATTGGATTTGTAATGACGTTTCTGAGCTAGTCATGTATTGTCATCAGAACTCAGAGCGTGTGCAAAATTTCATCCTAATCGAAGACCGGGAAGTGGGTCAAATTAAGATTCCATGATTTTCTTACATACATAGTTAGTTACAAGTGAAGCTAATGAAAGCGTGTTAAAAACACTTAACGTAACTAATTATACATATTTAAGACCCTACAACAGGGTCGTTCTAAAATGTCAGGACTTTAATTTTATTTAAGTTGAAAATATTTATCGAGTCTGTTGTGAATCGGATTGTTCTAAGTTCTAAGTAAGTACGCTCCATGGGCATCGTAGTTGTCGCTTAAATCGACATGACAGTCAAGTTTTTACCTATACCTAATAGTTGAAAACATCGATAAAAATATTGATAACGACGTCATTCTCATTTTCAATAGTTGAAATTTAGTTCGTGAAAATTAACATTTGACTTTTTTTTTAGTATTTACAAACATATTTACCTATTATTGTTATAATATTAGTAGCTGTAGCCTGTCACGCTTCGCTGTGGTACATTATGGTTCCGTGGATAAGGAATTAAGAGCAAAACAAAGCATACATATGTGCCAAAGGCTATTATTTATTACGGTCGCAGGTATGTTACTGACGCGAGAAATATATAAAATATTCTTAGAAGCGAATTGTTCACATTTTACGATATTTCGATATATTTTTGACGTGACAACGTCTTATAAATTGGTTTGCCGGGTGACACTTCAAGAAACTGCGTTACGCTCCGCTCACGTTATGCGCTCACAATGAGAGCGAGTGAGAGGGACGCGTGCCTTTCACTTTTTATGTCTGTCTCTCTCGCTCTTAGGCGGGCTAACCACTCAAAGTCGTTGTCATGTAAAACTTTCGCCCGTATACCGACTTTACAGGCAACCAATTTTTTATAGTATAGAATGAGGAGACGAGCAGGACATGCGTCTGATGGGAAGCAACACGCCTGCCACATAACAGCTCAGTGACACGCAGCTATTGGAACACGGAAAGTCCAAATCATTTACTGCATTGCGTTCGTCACCCAGAGATATGAGATATTTTATCTCTATACTCTGTAATTTCACACATTGCCCTTCAAACCGGAACGCAGTAATGATTGCACATTACTGCTTAGCGGTCGAATAACTGGCAAAAGTGTGGTACTGCCCCAGATGGTCTCTTCAAAGAGTCCACTACAAATATCGTAATATTAATATGTAATATTAACGCTAAAGTTTATGTGTATGTATGGATGTTTGTTTATCTTATTTGATACATAGATAATAGTCTGGAATAACATTATATGCTACTTTTTATCCCGGTAAAATAACGTTATCAGGAACTGCGCGAATGAATGAATGATACTAGTGTTCAATATATTAAGTAGGGATACAAAACAGATATGTATTTGAGAGAACCATCGATACGAAGAGATACATATAGAGGCACATAAATATAGCAAACACGGTACGGTCATTACGATACTATCATTCTACTCATTGCAACGGAATGCCATTCATGATAGCTGTGAGTCACGGTCTATTTATAGTATGGCGTTGCTCGCAGTCGGTCGCTGTCCGCTTCACACACTAATGTTGGTACTCCGGTACTCCCTAGCGTTATACACAATTTTTATGATTAAAAACCGATCAAGTGCGTGTTAGACTCAATGGTGATGGTCAACATATCAACAATGATACGCATATTGATATGTTGATGTTGGATGCGTACAAAGAAAACATTTTTGTTTCGTTTCAAATTAATGTGTCATCGTGTTCTTGACCAGCGTTGTGGATTGGTGACTCCTCGTTAGAGCAACATCCAGCAGTCCTAGCAGCGGGAAATTATAGGGATATGTTTACGGTTCTCAATTTTTTATGAATTCTTTGAGACAGACGTAAATGACGCTTAAAAATAGCTTCACTAAGATCTTTTTCTATAATTATCTCCTGTTATTGCTCTGATTATTGCCCTATAAAATGAAACACGTTTTTTTTAAATTTTATAGGTTTACACTTGACCGCCATCTCGCCTGATGTTAAGCGACGATGCGGTCTACGATGGACCGTGTTTACCTAGAAGAAACCGATTCGCTCTCGATTTGCAGACGCAAATATTGTAACCATCGGTAACATTTGCACATTACCGCTTATTGGCAGAATACCTGGCAAAGTTGTGGTACATCCCAGGCTGTTTCTGCAAAAGACTCCACTAACAAACAAGTTTTACATGCGACCCTGCGGCGCAACATTCCTACGTATAAGATTACGTCATGCCAACGGCTAGTCTAGCCCAGTCGAGTTACTGTAATCGTTAGCCGTACATCATAAAAAGTTTACATTATGTTTCTACTACTAGGTCTTTAATTTTTCTGTCACAAGGAGACAATCAAGGTCGTACACTACGTTAAAACTAGCTAAGTTGACGGCCATATCCTCCTTGAAATAACTCTGAGACCCAGCGACAGCGTTGGGAACATACAGTGCTAACTTTAGCACGTCAAAAACGTGGACAATGTCCATGGACGTGTAAAAAAAGACCGATGTAGCCTTGTTAAAACAAAAACTGTGTCTTCAGAGTCGGCCAGTGTGCTGTGTATGTGTGCGTGTCAACCTGTATTTGACAGGCTGACACGTATACATAAGTTTGCGCATGTAATAACCGTCTAATGTGGGTATGTGTGCGTGTCAGCCTGTATGTGACAGCGCACTGGCCGACTCTATGGACACAGTTTTTGTTTTAGCGAGACTACATCTGACTATTTTTATTCGTCCATGGAAAATGCCTTTAACGATTGGAATATGCACAGAAATTGCTCAGGGATTATAGGCGCGCTAACTTTGAAATACGGTGTTCAGCGTGCGTATATTATGGATTTCAATTCAATATCTATATGTCACCGTAGAATTGAAGATACTGTCAGTTTACAAAAAAACCGTAAGATTATAAACCAAACGGTGGGTTATGTTAGAGCACAATTTAACGTCGTGTCGTTAGTTTATAAACTGGCGGTTTTTACATTATTACAGCGACATGTCCATTACACTATGATTATGGTCGGCTTACGAACCTATTGTTACGAAAATAATCTTTATTACGTTTTGTTTGATACATCAAGACTCGAGTTGGAATTCGATTGGTACCTCTTGAATACATAACTAAGCAGTAATGTTTTTCGATAGGTATAACTTAAGTGTCTATCTATACCTACTCTATATAGTAGGTACCTGTACTGTTACTAAATTTTATTTTTTAGGTTGTTGTTTCTTAAGGTGCGTCCCCCAGCAAAACGAGTTTTTTGTCCAGTTTTAAGAGCTATCTACTCATTAGCCAAAACAAATATCAACTGGTAAAAAATACATTAAATTTCTACAACTTCTTGGCTTCAAAATGGTAGTTTTATTTTTTTGTTAATGAACTCATTGTTTAAATAATCGCCTCACAACGAAACCATGAAAAAATTAAATAATTGTAGTTATCATGCATCTCCTCGAAAATCGTCCATTATTTTGATTTTGTATTTATACCAACGGATAGACGATTCCATTACGAACATTTTGGTAGTTTTATTTTTTTCAAAAGACCAAAATCTGATTTTATAACGAGTTTATTCAAAAATTTTAGCGTAAAACAGCGACAAATCCTACTGTTTCTCTCTTGCTCTTTCTTGCGGTGTGCGATAAGGTGAGAAATACTCAAGGTCATTTGCTCGGGGTACGCCCTTAAGATGTTTTTTTGTTTATTTAGTGGAATAAAGAGTTTATCTATCTATCTATCTACTCAAATTGGCAAGTTCCTTTTAAGTAAGCCAAGTAAAAATTAGAATAGCCGGTCAGAACTGGCGTAAATTGAACCCTTACTGATAGTCTTCAACAAATTAAAAATCCTCCTTCTTTTAGTTTTGACATTTAAGAAAGACCAGACCAAAACGATTATTAATCAGACTAGCGACCCGCCCCGGCTTCAGACGGGTGCAATGTAAAATCTTCAAAAATTTGCGTTTAATTTTTATGCTGTTAAAGGCCATATTGATCTGTATTATTTGCACAATGTATTTAAAGTACTTTAATGGATAAGGATTAATGATTATGCTAAAATTGGTCTGTAAATAAGCCTGTGTAATCTAAGCTGTGGAATGCGTTGCCTGAGTGTGTTTTTCTCGAAGGTTACAATCTTAGTGTCTTCAAATCGAGAGTGAATCGGTTTCATAAAGGAAAACACGCTCTATCGTAGACCGCATCGTCGCATGAGGCGAGATGGCGGTGAAGTGTTAACATATAAAAGCTAAAATAAGTCATTATTTTTCGTTAAAAGTTAAAGAAAAAAGCGGTTATTGTGGGTTATCCATAAGGGATAGACATCATGAATTTTTTGTAGATCTTAATAAGGTGTACAATACTTTGGCACTTTATTTTGATCTCTCTCTCGTAGAATTCAGCCAGCGTTTGCAATATAAGCATAAAAATGTGTAAAATTTTTTTTTAATTTTTTTTTTTTAATTAGTAATAATTGTAAAAATTTACGACATCACATTATAAATTTCTAAAAATTATATATCAGTGTTTCTCTACTATAATATTCATGTATCAACTACATAAACCTTCTTCTTGAATCGCTATCTAATAAAAAAAAACTGCATCGAAATCTGTTGCGTAGTTTTAAAGATCTAAGCATACACATGGACGAAAAATGTCATCGCTTTGATGTTTCTCTCTCTTTTCTTTTCGCTTGAAATGATAGAGACAGCGTTAGCAAGGCGATAGCCGATTTAGTTAGGCGGTAGAAGCACCGGAAGCAACTTTGTTTTATACTACGTAGTGATAAAGTGTTTTAATAAAATACATACATTATTTGTAGGTGCTTTAAATTAATAAGACAGTACCTTTTAAGACAATAATTACGTTCCAGGTAGTCTAATTATTTATGAATCATCAACAACTTGTACACCTAAAGTCATGCCAAGACGTGCACAATGCGTAGGTACTTAACATATAATAATTAAATACTTTTATTTATTATTATTTAAAAAAAAAAGAGAGAATACACTTAATCAGTAAAATGACAATTAGTATAAAGACAATTTTAACAAAACATTACGAGTAAATTGTTTGATGATTTATCTGTATGCCCTGCTGTAATTTATCTGAAATATTGCCTTCAAACCGGAACACAATATCACTATATTTGCATTACTGCTTAGCGGTAGAGTAATAAGAAAAAGTTTGGTACTTCCCCAGGCGGACTCTGCAAAACGTCCTCCCACTATTATAGATAAGAAAAAAAATAATTCTATCTCGGATTTGTTATTTGTACAACATTCTACTAGTCAAGCCCTTTATTTTTTTTATACCCATATTGAGGGAGGTTGTGATTAAATATTTTGTCCGCCATTTTGTGGAGGCGGCCATCTTGAATCGATGTTAACCAAACATTGCTAAGAACCATCGCACGAAAACTAACTTTAAAAAAACCGTATTGAAATCGGTCCATCCGTTTGAGCTCTACGGTGCCACACACTCACAGGGAGACAGACAGACGGACATCGACGTCAATCTTATAACACCCCTTTTTATGTTCAAGGGTTAAAAATTTAGTGAAGTATTGTATTTGTCTTGCCACTGCCCTCTACTTATTAATCGCGATTTACATGACAGATAATACATTTGCCGGTTAGGAACTAACTATAATAATATTGATGGTTATGTATTTCATACTAATAGACCTTCACTTCGTCCAGTCTACACGCATATTGCAATGCAATCTATTAGTGTGACCATGAGAACTGCAATGTTGCATGGTTAGTAAATTATCATCTGTCATGCACATATGCATACCGCAGGTATTTCGGATTCTGTGAAATGTACAGATTGCGTTATTGCATGTCGGACGTGCATTGCAGAATGTCTCTCGTTAGCATTATTGGGAATTGTTACATTCACTATACCAAAAGATTATGCATGTTCGAAGTGAAAGATGGCGGTTAAGGTGCGTCCCCCAGCAAAGCGAGAGTCCCATCACACAAAATCTCTTTCAAAATATCGACGAAAGTATCCGAGGACTAAGGTTATTTCAATATTTATTACATCTGTTGGTTTTAAAAGGGTTATGCCTTCCTCATGAAATTTTAATACGGGTCCGAAGCTATAAATTTGTGAAGCCATGTTATAGATGTAAAACAGAACATTGAAATAGATCATCTTGAAATACAGTTACCTATATTATTCCGCCACAAACCAGTAGCAATTATTAAGTTTGAATACCAATGTTTCGACAGTAAATACTCGTACTTGTCAAAGAGATACCTAGGTTTTTATTCGACTTCCAAATAGTAGGTTTTCAATTCAGCTAGTAGTTTTTTTTTGTGTATTTGCTACGCGACGTACGAGATAACTCCGCCAATTATTCTTCTTAGTCGGTACACTCTTGGCAGAGTGGTCGTGGTCGTCATTTTCCGCCAATTATCAATCGATTTTGATGATTATTTTTTTGTTTGGTAGATCATAGTCATGAGGTGGCCCCTAATCAATTTTATCGTAGTCGATTTAACGCTTTTCGAGAATGGACATAAATCAAATGTATGTGTGAATATTTTTACAACTACCTACTTTGCAGTAAGTACACTTTTCACAAACTAAAGTCGGTTGTCTAGTTGTCAGTGAAAGCCAATAATTACAATTCTCCGGATCTCTTGTCAGCCAGGGATATAGGTAAGATGATTAATTTCTTTGTTTCTTTTTGTCCTCTAATTTCATGGAGTACCCTCACATACACAAGCGTACAAACTTTCGCGTACAAATTTATTTATTATTATTATTTATTGATATTAGTGCAGCGGTTCCGAAATCAACTTGACGCATAAACCATTACTGGCTAGATCGACGTTCTCTATAATGTCAGTATAGATTTCGTAGCCACTCATACGAGCATGAAACTCGTGCGGTCTTATTCCAAAAAACTAAGATAGTCCAGGTTTAAACCAGGACTAATTAATCCAGGTTTAATACGGTATTAAACTTAGTACCAGGTTTAAAATGTGTTCCTATTACAAAACTCAGACTATCCAAAGACTACTTAGTCCAATGTTAAACCTAAGATAGTCCAAGGTTATACAGACTAAACAAAGAAAAGGTTGTCATTCATTCACTCACGGAATGTTAAAATTCACTTTTTATGCATAAACATGTATTCATTAGTAAAAACTTAAGTAAATATTGATGTGTAATTTAGTTTCAATTTATTAAATCGGCTTAATGATCATTTATAGAAATATTTTTTGAATTGAATAGATTTTACTTGTGGCGTCAAAAAAAAACTCTGGTTATGACAAAAGAACAATGTCAATCGAATGTGGCGCGTAATTTGAGAAATAAAGTCACAGCGCGCACCTTTTATCAAGAAATTGAGAAGTTTAAATAAATCTTCCACTTCAGAAAATTTAAGTGCTTATTGTATATTTACAATAACGCTATTATAATATTGCTCTTGTTCGTTGTTTCTAAACGCATAGTACTATGCAGAGGTTTCGTGTGGATTGGTAGTGTACAAAGTGGGGAACAATAGTATTTGAGATTTATTTGATTTAAAAATGGAGCAACAAAAGAAAAAACGAGGTGAAAATTGGAGTTCTGAAGAGAAAGTAAGTACAACATCCTTTGCAATACATTTTTCTATATCGATAGTTTTATTGACATTGTCTGTAATCAAACATAATAATAAGTATCTTAAGTTGACTAATCCAAAATGTTATTTTTAATAGGAAGTCCTGCGCCAGCTAATAGGGGAATCGAAAGATGTTATAGAAGACAAGTCCACTAAAACATCTGCCAATATGTTAAAAATGAAAGAATGGAAGAATATATCAAATAAGTATGTATTTTTTGCTTGAATTCTCATTAGAAGTGAAATATTCTTTGCTTATATACTCAGCATACTTATCTGTTTTTTAGATTCAATGAAATATGTGGAAAATGTCGGTCTGAAGGAGAATTGAAACTTGCTTGGAAAAGGATGAAGTTGGCTGCCAAGTCCAACTTATCGACATTTAAAAAACAACAAAATAAGACAGGGGGTGGAGCAAAACCACCATCACCATCACCCGAGGACTTGGAAATCATGGCGATTGCTCCACATGACTTTCATGTGGACATAAATAATTATGATAGTGATGCATTTGTAAGTAACATTTGTTATTTTGACAATAATACACATAATTGTTAATATACAATATACATTAATGAAATTTACATGTAAATATTTTTTTATAATTGTATAAATTCAGACCAATAGAAACTGTTTTGCCAGAAATATTGCATGCCTCTCGAAGAGGCCAGTTTGTGTGGGCCAAGTTATAAAATGTTTTGTAATATCTTACCTGCAAACAGCAATAAGCATTTTTTTGTTTGTATTTTAGATATTAGAAACAGCTCCAATAATCGAGCCAAATGTAGAGGCCACGCCTGGCCCAAGTAGCGAGGAAACACCAAAATTTAATGTTGATCTGCCAGTGGAGAATATCGAGGAGCCACGTGAGTAATAATAGTTGCATTTACTACTTGTTTTCTGTGATTCAGCCGAGTGCTGCTGACAAGAAATGTAAAGACAACTGGCCTATGATAGAGCTTTGGAACAAATTTTAATTCAAATCAGTGTAGCTAATTTGCCATGTTGATAAAATGAACAGACAGAAGGTCTGAGTGACATAGTCAGATTTGTTTTTAACATAATGCTGGAAAGGAAGATAATGCTATACAATAACACAAAATAATTGGAATGTTTACTAAGTTAATCACTTTATTTTACACAGAAAACTGCAACTTATTTAAAAACATTGAAAATACAAGAAAAATTAACAAGAAGGCAAAGAGCATAAGAAAATTAAATAACAGGTATGTTGTAATGAATGACACATCATGTAAATTATTTACTGCAAAATGCTACTATGCCCACAATAAGAAGAGGCTTTGATACATAATTAAATAAATTTAATGGATTTTGTAATTTTTAAAACAACATCCTAACATTACTATTTTTGGTTTTACAGACAAGACATTCGCCATGAAATAGTTAGGACAAATACTAACTTTAAAGAAGAACAACTAGAAATCATGAAAGTGGAACACAAATACAACATAGAAATTGCAAACCTACAAATAAAAAAATTACAACTGGAAATAAATCTATTAGAAAATAAATGTAAATAAGATCCTATTCAATATAATATGTTATAATTAAAGACTGACACAACAAAAGTGTTAAAATTATTTACTCCTCAATGTTAATATGTCTATTTTAAGTGGCTTTCATACTTTAATACATAATTAAAGGTATTAATATTTTTTTCACATTTAACAAAAAAACTTTAGATGTGATATGTAAACACATGAGTGATTGAGCCTTCAATCATCATTAGCCTTATTAATTTAAATTTACTTACTTACCTTTTAAGTTCAAACTAAGAATTAATCTAATTACTAATAAATTATTCATTTTAGGACCTATGAAAGCCTGGACTTAGTTACAATTGAAAATTCATTGAAAGTGTGTCTCAATGAAATGTATCCTTCTAATGTTACCTCTAACTGTATCAGGAGTATGGGTAGGTATGTACAGGAGCAGGTACATGGTATGGTGTCACAATATTTTCCTCACCAGGAAACAGGTCCTCCCTCATATCAATGGCAATGTTGTGGAGTACAGCACAAGCAACAATTATTTTCCTTGCCGTCTCGATATCCACAAATATTCCCCTTAAGAGGCAACGGAATCTCTGCTTTAATAATCCAAAACATCTCTCAATTCTGTTGCGAGTTTGTATGTGACACCTGTTGTATCTCTCTTCAGCTGGTGATGTAGTGTTCCGCAATGGAGTAAATAAATATGGAAGGCATGGATAGCCACTGTCACCCAGTATTATTCCAGAGAATGCTCCAGCTTCAAACCTTTGCTTTAATCTACATTCTCAAAATATGCTGGAATCGTGTACACTACCACGCCACCTCGTCACAATGTCCATAATTTTCATATCGGCATCACAAACAACTTGTACATTAATGGAAGAAAATCCTTTTCTATTGATAAATAATTGTCCCCCATCAGAGTTTACTTTTTTTATTCGGATGTGAGTACAGTTAATTACCCCTATCAGTGTAGGAAAATTAGCGATAGCCCTGAATTTTCTCATTAGAGCTTCCTCTTCATTTAATGTAGCAGGCATCTTAATAAAACGGTGAGACATACTTGCTAATATCTCTGCTACCTTTTTACAAGTTTTTCTCACTACTGGCTGAGACACTTCATGCAACTCAGCTGTATCGTCTTGAATCTGGAATTAAAACAACAATTTAAATGTAGTGAGTGCTTAAAGTATGAGAAAATTAAATATAGCAAGCATTTTTCTATCAAGGTTATTAATTTTATAGGACTTACTTCATGGCGAGCCCAGTTACGTAGAGCACATGCACTTGAATTTCAGGACTAAGTGGGCATCCCCGAGGGTCACGCACCAGATCGCCACGTAAAATATCCACGATTTTTTCACCAAAATCGATATTTGTATCGAAATTCTTCATCACTCAATTCGAAAGGATTTATTAGTTGACGAGGTCTGTCCGATCGCCGAGGTGTCTCCAGGGTGTCTAAATCCTCTAAATCTATCATATCGATCACATTAATATCCATTTTTGCAAATTGCGAGAGTCGAAATTGTTAAATATGGAACAAACATATGTTGTCCTAACCTCAAAATGACAGTTCCGAAGTTAGACCATAGTTAAACTAGGGGTCTCTCAGGTTTATCTTTAGTACCATAGATAGTCCGTGGTTTAGAGTAAAACTTCGTTTTGTAATAACGTTTAGACTTAGACTTGGTTTAAACCTAGTTTAATCCCAGTACTATAATTAGTCCGTGTTTTGGAATAAGACGGGTGGAGTTCAATTGAAAAGTACGTTTCGAAAAGCAAGGCCGTGATATAAATAGCATCAAATAGACGAAACTTACATTATACGTTCTCTAATAATTCGGAACGGCAGCATGGAAGGGCTAGCCGGCCTATTCTGACAAATATCGACGGTGGAAAAACGGCGCTATTCGCTTCCGAAAATAAGCCGCAGGACTCGTTTTGTTTTTTCATTTATTTGCAATTAGAACATAACACATAAGCAAAACGGCCGACGGAAAGTGTCTGGGAGTATTGGGACCTTGTTTTTAAGGATTTTGCCTACAACATACGTGAAAATCACGTATTAGAAAATACGTGAAGTAAGTAATGTTTGTATGTACCTTCATTACCCCATATCTCAAAATTGGCCGTCTAAGCACGTTAGCGAGTAAGCATGTGTTCTTAGTACTTACTAACTCTACTCAATCGTCCGCATTTCATTCATCAGAAAATAGGTGACGTCTGGTAGCTCTGGGATCTTACTCTATAACTTGTATTTTAGAGAATTCCATTTTTAGTAATAAAAAAAGACTCAATAAAAATTTCAAACTGCCTTAATTATTTTTTTGTAATATTTGCAAAACATTTTCCTACGCGTCTTGCAATGTCTGGCAATCCCGACTATGTCGTCTGGCTTTATTTTTATTTTATTCTTTAAATATCAAACTATAACAAATAGAATTTGGATATTGCCTCAAAAATATTTAACAAAAAAAAAAATTTTTTTTTAATGTTTGGATATATTTTGCTCAGCTACTATTTTGACCAGCTGGGTCTGCACTCTGCACCTCTCTGTTGGGGTAGCTCATACAAATAAAGGTATTTGGTCAAATGATAAATTATTTAATCGTATATTAATAATTGTTGTAATAAAATTAATAGCTCCAAGAATTACAGCAGGAGACAGGAGAGCTATGTGGCAAGTGTTCAGCTTGCCTTAAATACCTATTCAACATTTCCTGCCAGCTCTCGGGATAATAGGTAAGTATTTAACCTTATGGGTAAAACCAATAACTCTATACAAATACCACGTTAAGGTGTTGCAAATTAGGACGATGCCACAGCTTAGTCCTGCTCATTAAAATTATATTCATGTACTACTTGAGTGTCATCAAGTCTAGATCGGTTTCTTCTAAAGCAAACTTACTCGTGTTGCCGATTAAAAATCGTAATGAATTGTTATTAACTAACCTTCTTTTTAGATACAATGATCCATAATATATGTTTAACTATTTTTATAAACAGCTGGTGTGACTAGCGGCTTACTAACTAACTACAACTTATTTCAAGGAGATAAAACTTAGCTATTTACTGTGTCAATCCAGGTAATGAAGGCAAGATAACGGTCAAGTTAAAAAAAAAAAAAAAAAAATTGCATAGAAGCATACATATGATACCTACGCATCCGAAGTCCCTGCATCAGGTACCATTAACACAATTTACATGGAAAATCATGTTTAGTTTTTCTATACACAGCGCAATTTTTGCGTCACCGGTATTCATGATAGTTTTCAAACTTCTCGTCCATTCAACTCTTATTACGTAGGCGATAGAGTTGCAAACGGCTCGCGTAATTTGCCAGTCAAGTCACGTAGGTAAATACAATGGCATTGATTGCGGCGTCGGTGGCGTATGGAATGTTCATCATTTGATACCATTGTGGTGGTAACAATGATTCGAGTCAGAAAACCGCGTTTGCACTGAGGTACCAGTTTACTGAGCTACATTGAACGGGTACAAATTACCTAGTACCCCACTTGTAAGTTCCCACTCCTGGGGTTTGGGGTTTTATCTTGCAAGGAGAAGAAACAAGGCCATTATTCACGAAACTGGCCAAGTGTGAGTTGGCAGTTGAAAGAGGTCCTCGAAATTACAAGTTGAAATTACAATTACAAGTTTATCATCATAATTGGCTTCAACGGTGAAGGAAAATCTCGTGAGGAAATCGGCATGTTTCAAGTTGTTTGCGTGGGTTTTTTCCGTTGGTTACAATCCTGGTGTCTTCAAATCGAGAGTAAAATGGTTTCTTCTAGGTAAACACGCTCTATCGTAGACCGCATCGTCTAACATCATAAATATAATATCATATCAAGCGAGACGGCAGTCAAGTGTAAACCTATAGTAAAAAAGTGTGTATGTATGCACGCAAAACGATGCTTCTCTTTATTCCGCGTAGAAGAAGTCTTACATCAATCATACAATAGATAATATCTTCAACGTATAAATGAAGCTTAAATTAGTTACAATATTTGCTAAAATGTTGTCTAGCTAACTTCAGGGTATTTTTTTTTAAATAAAGAGTGATGAGACGTGCAGGTCATGTGCCTGATGGTAAGCAACATGCCTGCCACATGACAGCACAGTGACACGCAGCTATAGGAACATGAAGAGTCAAAATCATCACCTAGCACTCCACTGCGCTCGTCAACCAGAGATCTAAGATATTATATCTCTAAGCCCTGTAATTTCTTTGGAGACATTGCCCTTCAAACCGGAACACAGTAATGTTTCCACACTACTGCTTGGCGGTAGAATTGGTTTTTCGTGACGATGTGCGTGTGCCATCAACTAGCACTTTGCCAGAGTGGTGGAATTATAGTATCAGCAATCGGAATATAAATTGTGTTATTTACCTATGCTTATTAGGCTACGTCCATCAGTGGGCAGCCATATCACAGAATAAATATTAGTACAAGTACAGAACACTCTCTTAGCGAAAACAATTACGAGTATATAAATAGCGACTCTTGCTGGGACACAACAAAGTTCAATTCAGCTCGCAATACCTGTCGCGATTTTCAAATAAACATTTGCGCTCTTTCTAACGCGTAACTCTGTCCCTGTCTAGCGCGGAGGGTTGTCGACATAATGTCTAATAACAATATGCGCGGGAAACGTGTTGCTGGAGCTGGAACAAGAGCATTCTTTCTCGATCTTTTAGTGTAAACGAAAGATCGTTCTTAGCGTTTTCCATATTATATGTTCCATAGAATCTTTGCGAACGCAAACAAAACAACGAATGAATGCTCTACGTTTGTTTACACCAAATGAATTTGATACAGTGGGGATAGAATGAGCATTCGCTCGTCTGATGTAAATCGGCCTTTACGCGAGCGCTCAGCCGTGCGTCCGACAACCGACTGGCACTTGTTCCCTGGGAGGAACGGTCTAGCTGTAGGCTAAAACCGCGCGACCTTGAGCGAGTGATGATGCACTGGCCATATGGTGATGTTGACGTCTAATGTGTACCATTCAGATTACAAACAAAAGGAAAATAATGATAGCTTCCACGCTGAATGCGCGCGGACACTGGTATTCCCACATGTTCAGCCATTGTAGTAGGTAAATGGACGTTCATTTCATCAACAACTGTTTTCAATTACACCATGATCTAATAACGTGTTGCCCTTTTATCTACCGTAGCTCGAAAAAGCGACGTCGTCCGATGGTTGACGTTCCAAGCACACGAACGCACGAAGAGGTTTGACTCCATTAGTGATTTTTTTTTTCCGAAAAAACCGATTCACTCTCGATTTGAAGACACAAAGATTATAACTAACGGGAAATACCCATTCAGGCAACGTATTCCACAGTCTTGACGTTCTTATCACAAAAGTAGAGTCAAATCGCTTCGTTCGTGTTTTTGGAACATCAACCATGAAACGATGTCGCTTTTTCGAGCTGCGAGCATTCCGATAGAAAAAAGAGCAAGGTGATATCAGATCGTGCAAATCAGTCGCACACTCTCCGAAGTGTATCCGATAAAAAACCGATAAGCTAGCAATTTTTCGGCGATGTTCAAGACTTTGCAGTCTTTCCTCGTGCTAGGAAGTCTAACTTCAACCATAGAATATGTAGGTATCTTCAACGCAAGAAGTATAAAACTGAAGCTAGTTAAAATATATTTACTACAAAGGAAATTTCTATAAACTAGCTAGTTTCCGGGAGTCGGTTTTCAGAGACGGTGTCCATCGTAAAAATTGACTCATCATTTTCCCCAAACCAAAAAAGTATAACTTCTATACACTTTTTACTATTATTGTACTACCGACTCACAGAGCTAAGTTTAAACACGGTGTTACATAAAACTGAGTAAAGTTTTTTTTTTTTTTTTGAGTTTAGTTGAAGTCACAAACGTTTTGTACCGATTTGAATGGGCTCAAAAATTTCGACATGTTTTTTTTACGCACTTAATTTATTTAAGATTTAATGTTCAGAATATGGCGGTACATTTTAATCAACACAGTCGGGGGTCTACCGCCTAACGAAAAACGCTTTGACGCTTTGGCATTGTCGTCTCTTTCATTTCAAGCGAAAAGAAAAGAGACAGCAATATCAAAGCATCAAAGCGTTTTTCGTTAGGCGGTAGACGCCCGGGTATTCGCAATCAAAACACTTCTAAAGAAATATATTGCGTTAAAATTAATCCATAGAAACCGCAAAACATCACACGGCAAACGCATTCTGGAAAATCTAATTACTTTAATAAATACCTTATCTTTTTCCATTTCTACGAAAACCTTCCCAAGCACCTCAGCGATTTTATTAGAAAAACCTTTGAAGTTATTTAATTTAATATCCAGAGATTCAAAGGTTTTCTCTTCATTGTGGGTTTTAATCATATCTCTGGTTGTTACGATATTTACCTCTTCCGCGTTTTAAGGAATTTTCTTAACGTGCCAAAAATACTTGTTTGTGACTCCGGTAAATTTAGCGTCAAAGGAAATTATTTCCTACTGCAATGGATTAAGATTTAATTTGCAATGTCCTTAAATATATATGTATTTGGAAGCGAATGTAACTTTTTCACAATATTACATTTCTTAGACGACCGTGTAAGCGCAGGATAAGGAAATGATCGTATAATAAAGTTAGCATTTTTTTTTAGAACCTGACTTATGGTATCTTGCATTGTGAGCCTCTGCTACCAATCTGACTATTGAGTTAGCGCGGGAGCGCAGGACTCAAAATAAACTAACCTGACACCCTAACGTACAATACTTACGCTTAAAAGCATACTAATATGATATCTGATACCTGTAAAATAAAAATCGAGCTAGCTAGGAGAGAACTATCTGACTCATACATACATACCGACACAAAGTTAGCTGTACATCATTTATAAAGAGTGAGAAAGAAGCTGACGGGCCACCTGATGGTAGCCGACCTAAGCTTAAGCAAAAGAGACGATAACGATGACTTTGCCAAAGAAAGGAGATATAGAATCTTATTAAATTAATCTTAATTAATTCATAGTAGGTTTTTCAGGAAACCATGAAGGTGAAAGTTAAAAAGAGAGAACGTACTTTAATTTTGGGTAAGTCGTTATAAGTTCTAGACAAATTCACAGGATTATATACATTACAATCATTACATTATATTACAGAGAAATATTGCTAAGTTACCGTATCACCGATCGCACCTTCGCTGTTGAAGCCAATGTTGGAGTCAAGATTGTGAAGAACCTTGTATTAAGTACCTGAAAAACATAAAAAAATACGTTTCAAACATTGTGTAACAATGAAATTCGATTTTAAGAAAAAAAATAAACGCATAGATAAGACTAAGGTTATGTAAATAATATAAATTTATATAAAAAATTGGTCTAATATAACAGCTATCTAGACCCAAACTAATAAAACCTTGTACTGTGGAAGACAGATATAATACATATTTAGTTATGACTATGGGGTCCATGAACATCAAATCAAGCTTCATTTTAAAATATTTTCTCCATTTATTGTTTCTTTCTTGTTTTATCACCAGTTTTACAATCAATCACGAGCACCACTCTATCCGCCATCAAAAAGTGATGCCATACCCATAGCAGACTTTTTTTTATAGTATAGGGTGACGAGACGAGCAGGACATGTGCCTGATGGTAAGCAACATGTCTGTCACATAACAGCACAGTAACACGCAGCTATTGGAACATGAAGAATCCAAATCATTACCTAGCACTGCGCTGCGCTCGTCACCCAGAGATCTAAGATATTATATCTCTAAGCCCTAATTTCTCTGGAAACACATGTAACTGTATTGTAGACTTAGTGATAACTATTTGGATAACCATAACACGATAACATTACATTAAAAGAGGACATGGTATTTATGAAAACCTAACATAAAATACATAGCTATGACACAAAGTGATACCCTAACAGCAAATACACGCGAAGAAGCTATTAAAATGTACCCTTTCGATGAGGAGCTACAAAAACACACAAAAACAAACACGCCCCATACTATTCTCTTATTTGTACGTAGGGGTTAAACAAAACGAACAGAAAGTAAAATTACTTGAATAATACCATTTCTAATTCTTCGTTTCCAGAAAGTTAATGAATTATTTCTTCCCACAAATTCTCTAATTTGGATTGCTCCTTGAGCGGCCATATTTTAACGTTTATTTGCAAATTTTCAAATATATTGTCGAATATTGCCGGCACGTATATGCTTCTTTCGTCTATCATGTCGTTAAACATTCTCGATATAGAGTTCAATTCTTTTTTGTTTCTTTCATTTATTTCATAGTTAGTGCTGATATTTTCAAAAAGATATATTAACAACGTGGCCATCTTCACTGTGTGAGCTGGAATTACATCAAATACTTGTGGATTAATTAAAATATCACATAAATATCCCAACCAGTCCTTCTGTGTCACTATATCAGCATATACAACATATGTCAAAGTTTTTTTAAGTTTAACACTAGGCTTTAGAAAATATTTGTGTTTGTCTAGCACATTTGGAAGATATCTAAAAAAATCACGAAGCGAGTTTGATTTCAAATTCAGAAGAGTTTTAACCCAAGTATTTAAGTATTCAGAATAAGTGACGAGTTCAATACAGACGCCTATTTCGCACATCTTCTTTTCTATATATCCATTTGCTGCTTTAATTTCTTGTCTCAATATTTTAAGTTTCAAGCTATTATACCATTCCGTTGGCAGCACTATATCTAACTGATTCAAGTTATTCAATACCACTCTTTCTATTAGCATCATTGTCATATTAACTACTTCTAATATACTTTCTTTCGATGTGTCAAACATTTTATTCTCAATTATAGATATTAATTCTGATTGTATTATGTTTTTGTATTCAGGAATATCACTGAATAATTCATCCAGGAGTCGTTGTATGTTTGGATTTATATCGTAATTGGAATTAATATTTTTGCGTATATTTTTTAGCGCTTTGTTAGACGATTTTATAAGTACATCTATATAAGTGAACCATGTAACAAGATCACTTGAATTCGTGTTGGCTTCCGTTTCGAGTAATGCATTTAGGTTATCTCGAAATACATCTAAATTTGATATTTCACTTAATGTTACGTCTTTATCGGTAGTGATATCACTTATGTTTAGTATCGATACGATATCTTGTGCAGCAATACATACTGTATCTAGAATGAAAACAATCAGTTAAATCAAATAAACGTTTCCGAACTTTGGACATTTGGAACCAATAGCTTTGTTTTAAGTATTAAACTCACACGACAAAACGAGATTAAAACCAAACATTGTTACAGGTAAAACTGGTACTGGTAAAACAGGGTTTTCTTTAATATTGAATGTGCTTTAAAATGTAACTGCATATTGACGTAAAATCGATACAGAAGCTATAAAAAGTAATGTATTATTATCGATAATATTTCCAAGCTATGATTTACTGTTGTTTATGCAACGAAACGTGCCCTAACAACTAGCGGAGATGAAATATTAGTGCAAATTGAAATACAACTGTATTAAGTGTCCAGTCCGTATTGAATGTTTGTTAGTATTTTCGCTAAATGGAACGACGAACTGAATGTTTTGAAATAATTAACGGCAAATATAAGGTTTCAGAAACCTACGGAGAATACAAAAATAAACCAACAGGTAATATACATAAACAGCTGATTACACAAAATTACTAATATATCAACGGTTCCACAAATGTGTGAGTACATAAATAATTATGTCTGTATTAAAGTTATGATATGGATGCTAAGCCACTGACAGACAAACAGTCAGAAACATATTAATATACACACTAGAAAGATTAAATTAAAATAAAACAGGCAATTATTTCTACCTCGAGCTATAAATGTCGGCTTTATCGAGCAAAGCGATTTCTTCTAACCAATCATTAACAACAGGAAACGCGAATAAGAATATAAATAAAGTAGATAGAAAAATACGATTGAATGTATGAAAATAATAAAGTATTATTCAAATATGTATATTGAAGACAAAAATTGTAATAGGCCAATTACAATTATCGTAACTGACACCCATCGGGAATGAATTCAACTGAAAATATTCTTCAGTAGTACGGCAAAGGTAGACAACAAGACATCTGATAAACTATGTACAAATTTTAGGAGATTTGATAAGCGCCATTGTTAAGGCCAAATGTCCACGTAGCTGCACGACATCCGCACGATTTCGACAATTGTCGGATGCAAGACGAATGCTTGCATCTTGCGTACAAATAATGAAGTATGTGTCCACGAAGCGACAACGACACGACAGCCGCACGTCTTGCGTTTGTTTGTAGGATGCATGCATTCGACAAAAGACGCGTGCGTGGACAGTAGGCCTTAGTTACTATGGTTCTGAGTCAAAAAAATGATATTCGAACTAAATAAAATCCAATTCAACAAAGAACATCAATCAAACAAATTACATTATCTGTAAACGAAAATTGTATCGAGACGTCACAGCTCCAAAGCCCCGAAGTCCGGAATCAATTGGAAATCAAGGGGATATTAAATATGAATCATTTTTGTTCAAATTCAATCAAAAATGAAATGTTTTAGGCACGTCTATAGCTTAAACTCCCGCCTACCGAAATACCGGGAAGAGAGTGCGAGAGGGGCCAATTGCCTTGACCTACATAAGGAAACGCAATATACGATCCTGACAGTACACAGGACCGCTACATTTAGCATACGTAACTTTTTTACTTTTTAAATATTAATGTTAAACCATTTTTATTAAAAAAAAAAATAAGGACCTAGAATTACTCTTACTACTTCTAAGAGCATAAATAGTGCTGAACACTGCTTGGACTGAGCATACTAACGAGCAAAACATGAACGACTGTAAGTGTGTAAGTACGTCATGACACACATGAAATATACCGTTAAATATAAGAGACCCATTTATTAAATGAATAAAATATATAAATACGAGTAACTAAATAAGTTGTGATTCAGGAAATAAAGAAAATTGTAGCTGTGGATGTTTATTATATTTATAAATAACTAGCGGCCCGCTCCGGCTTCGCTCGAATAACAACCTAGATATCAACTGCAGCGCCATCTGCCGGGCTGATTTGTGAATCTAAACCTTCCAGAGCCCTACCCAAACGTATACAAAAAAAATCATTCAGATCGGTCCAGCCGTTTAGGAGGAGTTCAATAACAACGAAAAGTGGCATTGATTTTTATATAAATAGACTAGCTGAGACCCGCGGTTTCACCCGCGTCTATTTGGGGAAAATCCCTACTAAAATTTACATCGCTATAAAAAGCTATGATAACTAAGAGAACTATAGAAAAATAACGAAGGAACGCTAGATAAACGTACTGGGATATACTAAAACGTTTTATATAGTAAAGTTATTTAAAAGTAGTTCTGTGTATATGATATTTTTAGTTTTTTATTTCTTACGGTAGAAGATCAAATTTATTATATCTGTTATCTGATGATCTTGATAACGCAACAGATACTTAAGTAGTTGTCCGTATAAAAAACCGTCTTTGCGTGAATCGATTCCTAGGCGCTTAAATGTTTGCCCCTGTGCTTTAGTAATAGTTACAGTACTCCTTAACGGGAAATTGTATTATTTTGAAATTAAAAAGCAAATGGTGCCGTTTTATGTGGAGGCAATGCATTATACCATTCCGCTTGAAGAGAATGGTTGATTTGTGTCAGATTCGACATGAGTGGTACCGACTAAAACCTTTGCCGTGGACACGGGTATGCTCTAGCACTCTTCTGCGAATCCGCCGCGGATAATGCACGCCGTGATCACCTCGGTAACCAACTGCCTCGTCGGTGCCAGATATCTTCACGTCTAGACACCCTTTGTATCAGGCGGTGGGACTAATGCCTACCATCATCCGGCTGAAGAGGACGGGGACAGCAGCTCACCGATATATCGGCACTCTTCATCCCCTACAGCCCCACCGCGTCCACCATCATACGCTAACGACCACGCAAGGCCGCAGTGGGCAAGGAGAGCGGCGCACCGTTATATCGGTATTCCTCTTCAGCCGGGGTATTTCTTCTACGGCCACGGTTCATCGCGGCACGTCTCAGTCGCGCCAGCATCGTCTACGGCGCGCCACTCCCCCCTGACCGAATTGCTTGGACCGCAAGCTTTGGAGCCCCTGGTCACGCATTGACATAGTGGGATATGTCGGGATCAATATTACGTACGGATATGGCAACCTTACCGATCAAACCCCATACCTACGACAGGTTTTTCCAGCCGTGGGTTGGCAGCAGTCTCGGGACCGCTATCGCATTCGACTGTGACTCAATCTGCCATTGCCGCCGCCTTTTGCACGGGGACACCTCATGGGAGACGTCCGAACCACCGCATTTGGTTCTAGTGATGCATTAAAAACCAGCGACGCGTCACGACCTTGGGAAACCATATCCCTAGGTGCGATGCCGGACCGCCCTAAGCGTCCGACACCCCAGACCCTCCGGTGGAAACTGGATGCGAGTCAAGTGCGCCTTTAAGATCGCTCCCATGTCCACTTTCACGTCATTGGATGAGTGACAGGTATCGGCCTCCTCTCGTTTCTCCAATTCACATGACCTCTCATTGTTGAGCGTCTTGGCTAAGATCGTCGAGTGCGAGAAGTTCGCCCTCAGGACCGCGGCTACCACGGCGACCACGTGTCCTAATAAAGTGGTCTATTATTTTGTTACCGAGTTGTTTAAAACTACGATATATCCTAAAATATTCATTAAAATCAAAAAACATCACGGGCTTTTGTTCAAAATTATATATTTGTGATAAATAATGTATTTGTTCAGATACATATTAACATCATGTTTATAAAACAACAACAATGCATTCTTCTCTCCTTCTTTTTTCTTATGGCTTCCATTCGGCAATAGAAGGTAGGTACGTATCACCGCAATTTTGCCGACGTCCAGCGTTTGAACACTGAGAACATTATTCTATACGCACAGATTACAGAAATAAAACAGCATATTTTAAAACAAAACTTAAAATCACACGGGACGCCCGTACAACACGGAAGTCCATTTCGTACTGACTGGAGTTTGTATTTGCTTCAGCGTTTGTATTTGCTTTGTCTGCTTCAGGTTCTCTGTTCTGCGCGTTCCATCTGGTTTTATTTCTGTAATCTGTGTCTATATGTTAATCATTGTAGTATGATTCTTCATTCAGGTGATCAGTCTTCTTTAGATAATCTTGAGCTTGATTATCGAAAACAGCTTTGGTGTAAAATCGAGGCAGCATGGTTCTTTCTTTAAGTACTTCTAATGTACGATTGTATGTGAATAGTTATATTGGTGTAGATAATTTCATATAAACAATATTACACAATATAAGATTAGAGATATTTTTAATTTACACGTAAAAATTTAACAATGCATTTTTGCAACTTTGTTTACATAAAATGACGCAACCTTTAAATCTGTGACACATGTCTTCAAAGTCTGTGACACGTGCTGTCACAGACTTCAGTCCACGCCAAGGAGAATGGCACACGCAGCTAAAGCTCTCAAAGATAAATATTTTTCCCCGTTTTCGTTACATTGTTCAACCCGGGTGGAGTTGAACAATGTAACGAAACTTTCTCCGCAATAAAAAGTAGCCTATGCTGTGTCTCGGAGTCTAGTCTATATGTATACCAAATTTCATCAAAATCGGTTCACTGGTTTAGACGGGAAAGCCCAGCAGACAGACAGACAGAGTTACTTTCGCATTTATAATATTAGTAAGGATTAAATGCCAATAGTAGTTGAATGCTAGACGACGACCCTCTTCATCAATATTTTTTCAATGAAATCATCTGCAGAACTGAAAACTACTGTTGCGTAACGTTATCTACACAAGGCTAGAAGTACAAGCTTTTTAAAAAAAAAAATTAGTGACTATACGAGCAGAACATGTGCCTGATGGTAAGCAACATGCCTGCCACATAACAGCACAGTGACACGCAGCTATTGGAACATGCAGAATCCAAATCATTACCTAGCACTGCACTGCGCTCACCACCCAGAGATCTAAGTTGTTATATCTCTAAGCCTGAATTTCTCTGGAAACATTGCCCTTCAAACCGGAACACAGTAATGTTTGCACATTACTGCTTGGCGGTAGAATAACTGGCAAAGGTGTGGTCCTTCCCCAGGCGGACTCTGCCAAGAGTCCTACCACTACGAAACTACCAGCTTGCTCGCTTACTAACACTAGCTTAAAAATCTAGCCTCGTGTATCACGGGCATAAAGCTTTTATGAATACAAGTCACTGTTTTCAAAGTTTATTGTGTTCATAAACGCACCATGTAATGTAGTAACTACTGACGAAGCTATGGCCGAGGGGAGAAGGGAGAGTACGCGAGCGTGATACCTGTTCCTGTGGAACTCGCACGAAAACACAAATACTGCGTTTAGGTAAATATGTTTTAGACAACTTTAAACAAAGACATTTTTAGCGAAGTTTATGAAATTTCTCCGCAAGTAAGACTCTTATTTGGACGATTTTTAGGGTTCCGTAAAACGTAAAAACGGAAACCTTATAGATTCGTCATGTCTGTCTGTCCGTCCGTATGTCACAGCCGCTTATTGCCGAAACTATGAGAACTACACTATTAAAACTTGGTAAGTACATGTATTCTGTTAACCGCATTACGATTTTTACGAAAAAAAAAATTAGGGTTGCCCCCATACTTAGAACTGAAACTCGAAAAAAATTTTTTCATCAAACCTACACGTGTGGGATGTCTATCGATAGGTCTTCAAAAATTATGTTGAGGTTTCTAATTTAGTTTTTGTCTACACTGAATAATTTGCGCGAAAGACACTTCCAAAGTGGTAAAATGTGTGTGTGTGTGTGTCCCGTAACTTCTAAAATAAGAGAATGAAAAGATAAAAAAATATATAATATAATATGATGTACATTACCATGCAAACTACCAACGAAAATTGGTTTGAACTCGATCTGATGAGTAGTTTTTTTAGTACGTCATTAATACATTATTACTAAAACTTCGATCAAAGTTACAACGAACTAAAAAAACTATGTGTACTATGTATATTATGTTACTTGCTGCAACGGAACCCTTCTTGGGCGAGTCTAACTCGCACTTGGGCACTTTATTTAGCAATAATGTAGAAAAAAGTAGCGCAGTCTCGTAAACATTTGACGTCGTTTTAAAACCGTAAGCAAAATTTATATATGTTCGTGACAAACGCGATTCCGATGATGTTGTGGCGCCATAATCGAGTAATTTAAAAAAGTTGTGCGATATCGTGTATGTGAGCGTAGTATCTATTTTGGTCACACGTTATAAACGGAAAATTGGGTTTATTGAAACAGACAGTTGTCTGACGTTTGGCTAACGCACTTTAGTCAGCCGATGCTTTGATAGAGCTCCGAAAACTCGAACGAAGCGGTTCGAGTCCACTTCTGTAGGCTGAGTGCGAGTTTTGTCGACAACAAAACGCGTTCTACGGTGAGCGCGTTAACTAAAATGTCTTCATACTAAAAGACTACAGGCCCGTGAACAAAATTTACGTAGTAAATGAACCACCAGGAGACCTATGTAGGTTGGTAGAAGGGTATAAAGTAATAAGATTCAGTATTATGCCATCACTTGTAAGCTGTCCAACTGAGTACAGTCGAAGAGGGGGGTTTGCAACCCTCGATCATTTCTCCTTGTCGCATGATTTTTGTACGGCATTGCGAAATAATGGATTAGGAGAGGTATTGAAACTGTATGGAACCAAGCCGTACATAATCAAATGCCCAAATTAAATCGTCGGAAAATCATGAATTTTTCCGATATGACAGTCAAGCACAAACCTTACTCTTTAATAAAAATTACGCAAAAGCGATAGTGTTATAAGTTTGTATGTGTGGTCGTCGTTGAAAAGAGTCCAGGACGTCTACTCTCTTTCTACGAAAACGTAATTTCGAAAAAAAAACTCGCGACTTTTTTGCTCTCGTTCTACTTCGTTTTGTCCGATAAAACATTGTTTGACGTTTAAATGTTTTAAGCATACTCTAATTAGAGTAGGCTTAGAACATATAGACGACGGATCGAAGTAGAATCGGAGTTGGAAAGTCGCGAGTTTATTACGAAATTACGTTTTCGTAGAAAGAGAGTAGACGTCCAGGATAGCCGCCGCTACAAAATTGTATGTATTACATATTTTGACACAACTTCCTCAATATGGGTAACAAATGAAAGGGGCTTAAAATATTAGTGTAATTCTACTCACTACGATAAATTGGAAATCCAAGATGGCCAGTATCGATTTTTATTTCTATTATTTAATTAGTTATTCTTTAAATTAAATGCTTCACTTGTTTAACAAACGTTAAACATTAGAGTTGGCGTTGTACTCGTATACCGTCGAAGTATTCATATGACATTTTAATATGAAATAAATTTGAAGAAGGTGATATGAGAGAAAAACGAGTAGAATTTCGCTGAGCACAAGGAACTTACGTGAAGTCCTTTGAAACGAAATAAGCCGTGAAGAAGAGCGCGTCAAGAATACTTACAAACAAGGAGGTCCTTAAAAACAACAAGATGTATCGTGGAACTAACGACACAAATAAGCTAGATAATATTTCTACGTAGTTGGTTTTTTATTTCTAAAAGGACTGTTATTTTACTATTTCACTAGCTGTTGGCCGCGACTTCGTCCGCGCGAAATAAATACTAAGGTAACTCAGGCAGTACCTATTTGTATACCCAAACATATTTACGGTAACTATACAATTTAATCAAAATCGGTTCGGTTGTTTAGGTGTGAAAGCGTAAGAAACATTAATTCCCCATTTCAGCTCCCATTTCATCCCCATACAGCTCAAAATTACAAAATTGCTAGAACAAACATTTATTTGCTTCGTGTCAATAGCCTATAGGTATACAGAGTTTCATGGTTTTATCTTCAACGATTGGGAGCTTCCATAAATACTTTTATCCCCCATTTCCATCCCAATTTCACTCCTGTACAGTTCAAAATTACAAAATTGCTAGAACAAATATTTGTTTGCTTCGTATCAAGTGTCTATATACAGAGTGTCATGGTTTTATCATCAACGCCTGGGAACTTCCATATTGACATTCATCCCCCTTTTCAACCTCAATTTCACCCCCGTACAGTTCGAAATCACGAAACCTATAGAACAAACATTCGTTTGCTTCGTGTCAAGTGTCTAGATACAAAATTTGATAACATTGAAAATTACGAATTTTCATACAACCGTTCATCCCTTGTTTCATCCTCTTAGGGGGTCTAATTTCGCAAAACCCCATTTTAGCGGGCACCTACGTGCTAAAAGGGACCTCCATGCAAAATTTCAGATTCCTAGCATTTGTAGTTTCTGGTATTCCTTGATGAGTGACCTTTCGCTTTTATATAGATGTATTGTGTATTTTATAAGGTAAAATTGTAGTTTACATGGTATCAGCATATTCCACCCTCAGCGATCAAAAATAGAGTTATTAATCTCATAAATTGCAATTATAATTATTTTAATAACCATTAAGAAAAAAGAGTGTGCTTAGGACCGCTCGGAAGAAGAGATAACTAATATAAGAAATAACTATTAAAAACTATTGAATACTTAATTTAAGTAATAAAAAACAAAAATGACTACATATACATTGAATATAGTGAACACAGCGACACGAGAGTGACAGATGCGGCTAAAGGACTAGTATCCATGGCCAAGAATGCATAAAAATGACAGTGACAACAGCAGCTGACTGTCTTTCTCGATCTGACGATGAGCTTCATTCACAGCCCACGAAAATTCAGTATGTGGTGCGCAGTCGTGTGGCAACACATAACAGCAAGCAAGCAGTAATTTAAATAAAATTATGTAGTTCAAATGTAGTATAGTATAGGTACCTATAGTATATGAGACGATTTATCAATTTCCACGATAATTTCTATGGAAACATTACCTTTCAAACAACACCAAGAATCACCAGATGGACTCCGCAAAGAGTCCTACCATTACTAAATTAAAATAAAAAACGATTCAGTAGTACAGGCATAAATATTCAAAATTCTTCAAATCATTAATATATAATTATATATATTTAGGTACATAGGTTACTGACTTTTAACAAAGCTTCAAGTTTATCGTCCCACGTTGTCCATTAATGTCACACGCTGTCCGGTATGAACCGTGCGAGGATAATGGCAAAGACAATAACTGTTCGGAAGGAAACAGACACCTCTATTATTGAAAATAACCATGTTTTTGTACGAGAGTGATTTCTTAGAACAAAACACCTAAGTACACATAAAAGAAAATATCCTTATCCTATATATAGAGCAAAGACATTATGTCTTTGCTGATATTAACCCTGATATAGAGCAAAGACATTATGTATTTGCGCTATATCAGGGCTACGCAACTCAAGGCCCGCGGATAAATCAGAAATCGGCCGCGTAAAGTTAGAAAAGTCTATGTATCCCCATTAAATCGAAAAACTGTTAAGCTCCGGAATTTTTGTACTTATTATTAATAAAAAGTACGGAGTGAAGAGTCTAACGAGTGTATTGTGTATAATAAAAAAATCAGACCTCTTTTTGTATTTATTTGAGAAAAAAATATTGGAAAAAATTGTTAACTTTTTCGATTTTATTTATAAGGGTGACAATACAGGAAACAGTCTGTTGATGAAAACCGGTTCCCGTTGCTTATGGAAACCGGCAACATCTGAGTGGTTGACATTTTTTTACACAGTTATTTTTTAACTGACCAACTAAACCGGCTTCTCTTTAATTTGCTTTCTCTTTCATTTTCAGTAAACATAAAGAGATTTTAAGAAAAAAAAAAACATTCCCCATTGCACTTTGTTGAAAAAAAAGTACCGAAAAAATATATTATGATATAAAAAGATTTAAGCATTTGATCCAACACTGCCTGGTTGGATCAAATGTTTTAATCAGCAGCAAATAGAGCAGAGTAACGAAATGTGCATAAATTTATTTAGAAACGAATAGTATTTAATAGTGGCTTAGTTAAGGGTAAATACTGGAGCCCTAGCCGTTTAGCTAATCTTGCAGGCGTGCCACAATAGCGATGCTCCGAACTTCGCGATTAAGTTTGAAACTTGGTGAAACATGTTTCTGTTCTAGGTATGTATATCTCTTACTTCGTTTTATCTCTGAGATACCTATGAAAAATGACGTAAATGATATTTAATTAACTTTTAATAGGATTGTTAATTTAGCGTAAAGTCATTTTATCGCCTTTTTGCACATCAGTGCAAAGAAATAGGAATCTTAAGTCTGGGCCCATTGATAATAAAGTTGAGCAGCTATGAAATTAAAGATCTTAATTACTTAGCGCAATTCGCAGAGTTAGGGGTACCTCAGTGAGGTTTCTAAGTCACTTGGAACTTTCTTAGAAATCACGCCACATTATAATATCAGCGATCCTAGTTCGGGGAAAAGTTTAATATGAAATACAACTGTAATATACTAATATTAATAATTGCGAAAGTTTGTAGGTATATCCATACTTACAAACTTTCGCAATTATTACACTTTCAAAGCAGAAAAATACTAAATGGATTTGAATGGAACGTGGTACATAGATAGATAATAGTGTGGAATAACAGATTAACTACTTTATATACTAACTATAATAATAGTCCAGGATCCCTGGTACAATTTTTGCAAT
The DNA here is from genome assembly GCA_963693475.1 of Ectropis crepuscularia. NCBI lineage: Eukaryota > Metazoa > Arthropoda > Insecta > Lepidoptera > Geometridae > Ectropis > Ectropis crepuscularia. Next base: position 7,904,186 of record OY856338.1, read on the forward strand.
TAATTAATATAAAAATGAGCTCGATAGTAATGAAGCTAATTTTGCGTGAATAGCTTCATTTTGATGAGACGCCCAACGATTTCCTGTAAGAAACTCTCGATTGTCGTAGCTAACAGAGATGGCTAAGATAAAATATTTCTAAGCGTGGGACCGGGATAATTTACCACGCAATTTGTAGGACAATATGACTGTTAAATTATGTAAATATTAGCTAAGTGAAAAATTAAAAAATCAGCTGGTTAGTAATCATTTATGATCTCGTATACATAAGCTTTGTTTCTTTAACGTTTTACTGCTGAATTCTATGACAATAAGAGAGGATTCACACGGCGCGGCTGCCAACCGCGGCCGCGCGCGGGCGCGGCAGATTTCCATATAAAATTGAATTCAATTCACACGACGCGGTTTACGGCCGCGGCGGCTGCGCGCGGTTCTTGCGCAGTAGCTTTCCGGAGCAGAAACCGCGAAAACCTACGGTCTCGTGAGTATTGAAACAAAACCGTCGCGCGGTGCGGCGCCGCGCCCGCGCGCGGCCGCGGTTGGCAGCCGCGCCGTGTGAACCGGCTCTAAGTCGATTTCTCCTAATATAAATCGGCGCACGGGCAAATGAAGAATGAAAAATGAAGAAAGAAATCACTTTTCATGAAGAAGTACACACAATCTTTATTTATTTCCATAACAGATCAATGATTATTTCATCTAAAATTATTTTTCTGTTGTAAACAGTTTGCCATTTGTAAAAAGGGACAGATATACATACAACGTAAGAATGCAACACGACCGGCGATAAGTTAGTTCCGGCTATCTTGTCTCTTTCACGCCAGTGTATTCGTATGTCTTTCTATTCTTGTCGAAAAAAATATCTAAACAAATGTGATGTATAGCTATCTCATTTGCATCTACTGCCTACTTGTCATGATGTCTTTGTCTTTCATTTAAACGTATCTCACGATGGAAGTGAACCTGTGTGCACATTGCGTATGCTTGTGTGAAATTTTTGCCACATTATGCTGTCTTTATATTAGAGCGTACCTCATCTTACTTTACTTATTAATATCAATGCATTCTAATAATAATTAGTTCGTTTGTGGAACAAAACAAAAAATAGGCTTTCTATATTTTGTAATAATCTAAATTACAGAATAGTTTTTTTGTCATCTCACCAATCAGCTTAGATTCTCACCTCGTGAGATCAGGCCCCGAGTCCCAGCAGTGGGAACATTAAGCGGGCCACTTATGCTTAACCCGCAGTGAGTAGGAAATACAGTTTCGCAAGTTTTACGGTACGTACTTTCGATAGCCATCTCAACCTTTATCAATAACAAAACTTTGACAAGAAAATTAATCAAGTCGGACCAGTCTCGTGATGTATTAGGGGTTCCGATAATGGATTTATATCACGTAAGCGCATTACTGACGTAGCATTTATTTCCTTTTAGCTGAGAATCAAATAGGAACTGAAAAGTATCCGGTGATTTGCCTCCTTTGAATTCCGCGTAATTACTGAATCCTCTAAAGTTTTTTGAGGAGAGTAATTTGTTAGCCGCGTTCTGCACTTTTTGGTACAAAAATACGTTATGGGTCCACCGACATATTAATGTAACGATGTAGATTGAACGACGGCGGAGAAGTGTAGGGGGGGGACGCAGGTTAGGCGCATCAAGAAAAGCAGTATCTCTGTAGCTATTCAAATGACTAATACCAAAAATCTATTGTTTCTATCGGTAATCTGTGTATCATTGTCATCATTGTTATAGTGCAGAGTGACAGGGTAAGCAGGGCATGTGTCTAATGGTAGGCAACAAGCCTATCTATAACAACACAGTGTCACTGAGCTATTGGAACATAAACAGTCCAAATCATTACCGCACTCGTCACTCAGAGATATACTGTAAGATGCTTTATCTCTTACACATAGTAATCTCTCTGGATACAATGCCCTTCAAATCAAAGCACAGTAATTTTTACACATTACTGCTTAGCGGTAGATTAACTAGCAAAGGGTGTGGACTTTGGACCGTTCCCAGGCGAACTCTACTAAGAGTCATACTTTTACAGAAATGCCATGATGGGAGATATGTTTAATGTAATGGCCGGTTTACATTATTCCGGTCCAGCGATCGAATCCAGCGATGGATTGCTTACTGGAATGATGTAAACCGGCACTGGAAAGCATCAATCCAGTGCCAATGCTTTCCAGTGCCTTCCAATGCTTTCCGATTTCCATTTTTCCAGTAAGCAATCCAGCGCTGGATTGAATAATGTAAACCGGACAAAATAGTTTTTTTTTGTGTTGAATTTTCATTTGATTATATTTCATTAAATAAATTATTTGACCCCTGAATTAGTTAAAATATCAGTATAGAATAACTAAGTCTCAAATAATGTAGGTATTTCACACGTCACAATATCCATGGCCTCATTTGTAGCTAAAAAGGTAAATAAATAAGTTGAGTCATTGAAAAGTGCACATTTCCAACGACTAGCTGGTTTACAAAATACATCAAATACTTGAACATGGCCGCAAAATCGTAAATACATTTCAGAGCTTGCAGCCGATCTGCATTATCCAATTCTACCTCGCCCTTTATGTCGTTGCGATCGTGACGGCTTAAACCAATATTGGACATCCAATCTCTCACTTTAAGCCTTTCCGAGCGATTGGTCGGTCCGTCGGTCGCGTCCCGTGACTCAAATTGCTGGCGTTTATTTGGCCCAACGTTTAAGCATTGCCATTTAACGTTGCAATGCCGCCGGCATGCTTATGACTGGTGGCGGTTTTGATCATTTAAATTATGTTTAGACTTTCATTGGTCTATAAATCATTCAGATACGTTTAGTGACAGCAGTTCAGTATGTAGTATAGTGGCTCTGTAATAAAGTTTTGTTAATAAAGGTTCTTTCTACCCGTTAAAACAAAAGTATCTCACTTCAATAATATTGAATTGGTTGCCCATACATTCTTAAGCGTTTTCGCCACGTTACGCTAGTATTCGAAGTTTCTCCGTCACGATATTGTTGTAGAGAATACGAAGGAACCACACGTGTGGCTTCCTTGAATATTTTTTCTGGCCCCATTAAACTCTTTTTACGACTATTTTTACGTTTCAATTCGAGAGACTTGAATGGCGGTGGCATTATTTTTAATACTGCTTAAATCTATTTTGATTATAAGCTTCGCTCTTCTATACTGAGGTACAGAGAGAACCCGCAAAGCAGCTTTGTAATACTGGTTCAAATTTTCTGTAAATTCAGTTACTTGTATCCACAGTTTATTTGCAATTTTTAATTGTAAAATGGTTTTATGCCACATGACAGTCAATAATTATTATAGACCTGTTGTCGATCTCAGAAAAATAGATGAATTCATATTAGTGCAAGAGATTACATTGCATGTGTTAGATTTTTTTGTCAGGAAGGTCATTGGAAGATATATGTCTAACGATTTGTATGTAACAAGAGTATTATTCACATTTTACATCATCTTTTACTTCGGGTAAGGGAATTATTCCAACAGAGAGCAAAGAAACAGCTGACCTCTTACTGTTATTTAATGACCTGTTCGACTCACAGAATGGTAGTCACAATAAACAAAAACAGAAACTCACAAAGCCACTTCTCGGTAATAACACAGCAGATGAGCTGACCAAAAGGGGAGCGAAGGCAAAGGACCGGAACCACTAATGCCTATACCCCAAGCTCATATAAAAACATGGCTGCGTAGAAATACTGAAGAAGCCCATTCAGCAGAAAAGAACAATAAAGGAAGCAGGCAAAAAAAAATGCTATTCCGGCAGCATCTAAAAAACTAGCCCGCATCCTCATCAGACTAAACAGGGACAAAATTCGTAGAGTTATAGGTATATTAACTGGTCACCGTCCCTTAAATAAGCACCTAGATACCATAGGTGTAACAGACAGTTCTCTATGCAAATGCATGGAGGAAGAAGAAACACCACATCATGTACTTATGGAATGCAGCAGCGTAGCGGATCAACGGGCAGAATTCCTGCAATCTCCGTCGTCTGTTCCGGATGCCTATCGCAACCTTAACAGGATGCTTGCCTCCTGGAACGGTCTAGGCTGGTTGGAGTAGAAAAAGGAAGGATGAGTCACGTACAATGGCCCAATAAAGAGGCTAGGTCACAGATCAGAAAATAGTTACTTCGTAACAGATGCATCACTGCCATACAAAAGCGCAAATACCTACACGATAATAACCTAAACTTTCGTAAACTACTTACCTACTGTTACTTGTAAGCAAAAATACACCTTTGCACAAGCACGCAGAGTTGAGAATACCGTGCGCCCCGTGTGAGTTGTCGTCTGCTTACGTCACTGACCAAACGTGCTAGGGTTATACGAAATATGATAAGATGATAAAAATACTAAACTGCAAATTGTAATTTTCTTTTTTGTTTATTTAAATGGAATGAAAATGAAAAAACATGTTTATTATCTCAATAACGAAAACCATATCACAAGAAAAGCTACAAAACCTAGCGTCTACCGCCTTAAAGTTATTAAAAACAGTTTCACGCGCTCCCACAACAGTTACAGTTAGTAACAGTTTCTCGGATGTTAAATACAAAGCGACAATAAATACAAAGAATACATATATGTGACAATAAATAGGTACCTACAAAGAATTAATACTTAACATGTTTTGCTAGTGTGAACTAGATCCCACACTAGAACCAGAACCTCCTCCTTCTTTGATTCCGGTTAAAAATTCTATAGCTTTTTCAGGTAGGTACATATTATAGCTCATTGATGCTGAAGTATATTTTAGTTATACAATGTAGCTAGTTGTAAGTTGTTACAAATTAGTATCATTCAGTATGTACATGAATATTCAAATAAAACCGGCCAAGTTCCCACCAGTTTTCACGAAGGGTTCCGTACCATCCCACTAATATTATAAAAATGTGAAAGTATGGATGTTTGGATATTTGAATGTTTGTTGCTCAATCACGCCGTAACGTATGAAGGGATCGGACTGAAATTTGGAATACAGTTAGATTATAGTCTGGAAGAACACACAGGCTACTTTTTATCCCGGGAAAATTACGGGACGACGGGAACGGGAACTACGCGGGTAAAACCGCGGGGCACTGCTAGTTCGCAAATAAACGGCGAAAATACGAAATTTCTTTTACATCGCAATTTCCGCAGACAGGCAAAAAGTTGTATTAAATATTGACTTTTCCCTCATGATTATCACAAAGAAGTCTACATTGCGATCTATTTTTACTAGTAGCGCCATCTAGTTTATTTTCGACGGACTAATCGAGCAAAAATTCTGTGCCATTGAAACCTACCAAAATGATGCTCAAAAATAAATATTAACAATAAAACCACTTACCTTGGTTCCTGTTTCGGCAATTTGAAATACGATAAATTATTACATTTTAGTGTATTGCTATTGCAGCCATCCACAATACAATAACGCCGCGACATTATTTATGCGCGCACTCGGCGTTCGTTCGCACGTCAACTCGGGTAAGCGGCCGGCGCCCCTGTGATTTTAGAACACCCGGGTGGACCCGAAAGAGTAGGTTATTATCTCGCGCCGTATAGCGAGTGGTGAGGGTGTGGCTAGGTGCGGAAAAGGCCCTGTCAAACGCCGCCCATTAAAATGCTATTATTAGTTTAGTCTTATTTAAGTTTTATATTTTTTTATGTACTTACCTGCGGCTACCATACCATCCTTGTAATAAAGAGTTAAGTGTACATATTATTTTTATTGGTATGCAATACCTTTACTGCGGCAGTCCCCGAGTGCCACACGTTTTTTTTTCGTAGTATTTTACTAGTCAATCCATAGGATATCCATTTTGAAAGAGTTTTGAAAAAAAATCCGTTATTTTGTGGCGGCGGCAACAAAACAAACACACACACAGATACGTTAACGTTTAGCACCCCGTCCTTTTTCCATCAGGGGTTAAAAAGATTTGCTTAGTTTAGAGCTACATATTAAACTATGTACTATGTTGAAAGTGTCATGAAAACGGAGTAAAAGTTAGCAGGTTAAAATAAAGAAGGCTGCAAAGCCTCACAAAGTTCCGTTGTTAAAAGTAAAGACACAGTATGAACAGCCAACCTGAAAACTATACAAAGCCTACAACTTCCCTTGAAAGTATTTTTAACTCGAGTGAAAGTTGGAGATGTTCCTTGAATGTGATTGTAAGATTTACTCGTACAAAGGCCTAATTCGTCGAATGAAGTAAGCGTATTGGTTTTTATTGTACATACTTGGAAATCGCCCATTGTGGTACATTTGTTTTTAATATTGTTTATGTAATTGAAATTAGTTTTTTGTTTTTTATAATGACCCCAGAGTCGTCCTCCAACGCGATGGAAGGACGAGCTCGGAGCGTTTAAAAATGATTGGACGATGGTAGCTCAGGTTCGGATAGTGTGAAGGTAATTGAAAGACACCTGGGGTTAAACTAAAAAAATAATATATAAATGTAGTTTCTCTAAGCCCTGTAATTTCTCTGAAATCATTACCCTTCAAACCGGAACACAGTAATGTCTGGACATTACTGCTTGCCGGTAGAATAACTGGCAAAGGTGTGGTACTTCCCCAAGAGTCCTGCCACTACGAAAAATTTGATCTTAAATGTAAGGTTTCCTTCAGAATGATGTCTGCAGGCTATGATTTATCAGAGCTGGAATGATTGCACGTCTGACTCACGAGATGACACAAGCCGAGGCCCGCCAGGTGGTCGGCCCAATTGACCTTGTTGACTCACTCGTGGATCTCAGCTGATTAGACTGTTTTACTGTTAGCAGTTGATTTCGAAATGTTTCGTGGTCTTCAGCGGTTTTCACTAGTTATTTCTTAGTTATTTTATATAGTTACTAGCTGACCCCGCAAACGTTGTTTTGCCATATAAATAAAAGTATGAAAAATAGCTAGTAGCCGATTCTCAGACCTACTGAATATGCATATAAATTTTGGTTAAAATGAGTAAAGCCGTTTCGGAGGAGTAAGGAAACAAACACTGTGACACGAGAATTTTATATATAAGAAGATTATTCTGAAGTGAAAACTAATTTTGACACGTTAATTATTTTTTGAATTGGGAAGAACAAATGAACTCGTAACCCTCAACTGAACAAATGAACTCTGTTCCCGCTACCGATACTGAAACCTTTGTACATGTCACCATAAAATTACAAATACCGTCAGATAATAATTTAACGAATGAATGAATGAATGAAAATTCTTTATTGTTCACACCAAATAGGACACATAAAATTTTGAAAAACAGTAAGACTAGCGATACAACGGGCGGCCTTATCGCCAAAAGCGATTTCTTCCAGGCAACCTTAACGACGTTAGATTATAGGATTAAAATAAAAACATTCTTTAAGGGCCCCCCTTAAAGAATGTTTTTATTTTATATATATAACAACAAACCTGATATTTGCTCGATTAGTCCGTCCCAAATAAACTAGATGGCACCACTAGTAACGCGATATCGAATTCATCGTCAGAATCATGAGCCAAAAATCAATATTATTATAAAACTTTTTAACTTCTGCGGAAATTGCAATGTAAAAGAAATTTCGAATAAAGCCAAAGAGGTTTACGCCGTTTATTTGCTAATGGTACGGAACCCTGCGTGCGGGAGTCTCACTCGCACTTGGCCGGTTTTATTATAAATTTTATGCTGACATACTTATGTGCCAAACGTACAATACATACGCAATATTACCGCAATAAAATCTACTTCCTAAATGTACTATTCCAGAGTTCCAGATTAATTGTGTTCTGAATTTTAACGCGATCCGTTCAAACGTTCTGACGTGATTGACCAACAAACGTCCAAACGTACAAATTTTCTCACTTATTTATTATATTTGTGTTTTTAGTTATTGATAATAGATTTAATTTAGACCGCCGCATCTCCTGATGTTAAGCGAGGTCTTCGCATGCTTACCTAGAAGAACCAGATTAACTTGACTCTAAAATACTTGTAGTGGTAGGACTCTTGGCAGAGTCCGCCTTCTACCGCCAAGGAGTAATGTGCAAACATTTCCGGTTTGAAGAGCAATGTTTTCCAGAGAAATAACAGGGCTTAGAGATAGAACTACTTAGATCTCTGGGTGACTAGCGCAGTGCAGTGCTAGGTAATAATTTGGAATTGATTTGTTCCAATAGCTGCGTGTCATTGTGCTGTTATGTGGCAGGCAACTTGCTTACCATCAGGCACATGTCCTGCTCGTCTCGTCACTCCTTTCGTCGCCTTTATTAACAAAATAAAACTTATGTTACATTTAATAGGGAATATCCACTCAGGGAATGTATTCCACAATTTAGATATTTTATAGTTAAAGTGGAGGTAACCTTCTTCGTTTAGTACGGCATACTTCTTACGGGTGAGGTTTTGCAGACACCTACTTTTTTAGGCCCTGTTTTAAACATTGCGTAATAAGACAACAAGTACAACCATTCTATCGCAATCTCGATTGATATCAGATGGCGGTCAAGCATAAACCTACATCCAATAAATAATAATTGATTTTCTCTGAAAAAAAAACAATACCCAACTTCAAATTTAAATTAAAAACTCGATCAAATTTTTTAAGAAGTTATCACTACGTCGTCCAGCTAAAAGAAAAAAATATTTTAGTTTATCTTTAATATTTCAAAAACCACCACATTGATTTCGATAAAATTTATCTGGTATCACCTATGAACTATAATCTACCTAACAAAAAAAGAACCATACATTTTTTAATTGGTGGAGCTATCGCGTAACGCGTAACAAACATACATAAAAATAAAATCGGCCAAGTGCGAATGGGACTTCCGCACGAAGGGTTCCGTACCATTAGCAAATAAACGGCGAAACCTCTTTGGCTTTATCCGGAATTCCTTATACATCGCAATATCCGCAGACAGGCAAAAAACATTTCTAAAATTTTGATTTTTGCCTCATGATTCTGACGATGAATTCGACATCGCGTTTTATTTTCGCCAAAGGCGACATTTAGTTTGCGGACTAATCGAGCAAGAAACGGTAAAAAATCAAGTTTGTTGTATGGAAGCCTCCTTAAATTTTATTTTTAGTATTTGTTGTTATAGCGGCAATAGAAATAAATCATGTGTGAAAATTTCGCCTTGTTCCCCACGGCACTACCAAGTTGCACTACTGGTAGTGTCGTGGGGATTTCCCCCCCCCCTTCTGCAGTACCAGCCAGTAGTGTCGTGGGGAATTGTTTAAGGTCTTTACATCTTCATTCCCTTCTACACTACTGGTACAAAAACGTTTTACCAATAGTACCGTAGGGAATATTTCTGCTGGACTACCAGCGTAGGAACCGGCGTAGGAACTGAGTAATTTAAAATGGGTCTTATTACATCACCATTCCCATCAACACGTCTACTCGCACTGCACTATATCCACAAAAAAATTCATGACTACGCGTGAAAGAGATAAACATAAGCAGCCCAATAAATGTTCCCGATGCTGGAACTCGGAGGCTTCTCTCTTAAGTGACCGTTTTCAAGTTAGTGGCAATACGCACTTGACTCTGAAAATACTGGTGCTCGTGGGATTCGAACCAAGGGATTCGAATCGCCAGTCGCCGTTCTGTTGACCAGCCATCACTATCTAATCATAAACAAAGTATTTCGTTTATTGGGTATTTGCAAAACTGCAATAGACCGCCCGAAAATGCCGCAAAAAAACAAAAACCTTGTACTTAATTGACTTCTGCCAAGAGTCCTACCATTACAAAAAGTATAACATAACTGTCGACGTTCAGAAATAATTTCTACCTACTCGCAATTTTTAGAACGGAAAACGGCGACTGCCGATCCGAATCTCCTGGTTCGAATCCCACGCGCACCGGTATTTTCAGAGTCAATACTCAATTATCTATTGCGTCATTATGTTACAGATAAAAGTAATTACAAGGAAACAAGTAATCAGATTTAGGACAAAGCTAAGTCGTAACACAACGTACCCCAACCGGGCATTGCAATTTATGTGACATTATGGAGCGAAGCGTTTTTTTTCACAGTCAGATAGGTATTTAATTTTCATCCTCGGAGATTTTTAGGTTATCAGTAAAAAACTCGGATAGACTATAATAGGCTTTTGACAACAGAAGATCCCTCAAAGTCCTGACAAACCTACGCTCATCCTCAATTTCCTTAAGATTATTGGGAAGTTTATTATAAATTTTTGTAGCCATCGCATGCGGACCGGTACTATGTAAAGTTAGTTTTGATGTCGGTACGTTTAAGTTAAGCTTGTATAATGTCCTAATAGGGTAGCGCCAGTTGTCTGCTACTTTTTCAAATAAATTTGGATATTTTTTGACAAATTTGCAGTTTTCTAATATATAAAGTGATGTCAAGGTTAAGATTTTGTAGTCAATGAAATATGGTTTGTGAAAATGTGTTTTACTTATGTCGGGGAGTTTAACATTGGCGAGGATACGCACGCATTTTTTTTTGTAGGATGAAGAGGTCAGCGGCATCAACACTTCCACCCCAAAGGAGAATCCCGTAGGTCAGCCTGGAGTAAGCGTATGCGTAATAGGCCGATAAGGATGTATCCAGATCGGTGCCTCGTCGCAACTCTCTTAGGGCGTAAATGAAGCTGGACAATTTTGATTTTAGTTTCTTTACGTGAGACTTCCAATTTACGTGTGTGTCAATGTCTATGCCTAATAGTGTGGCTGCGTCAACAAATTCTAGAATATTATTATTATATATAAAATTAATGTCAAGAGGGGAGTCATGTGCGTAATGCCACTAACTGAAAAACGGTCACTTATTAGAGAAAAGCTCTAGCATCCAGCATCAGAGTTCCAGCATCGGGAACATTTAGTAAACTGTTTATGTTATCTCTTTCACGCGTAGTTACGAAAATTTTAGTAGATATAGTGTAATTACTGTCATTCTACTTGTAGTAAAAGTAGAAGTGTCGATGGGAATGGTGATGTAAAAAAACTCATTATAAATGACTACGCTGCTGGCTGGTAGTGCAGAAATATTCCCTACGACACGACGGTAGTGTAGAAATATTCCTTACGGCACAATCGGTAAAACGTTTTTGTACCAGTAGTGTAGACGGGAATGAAGATGTAAGACCTTTAAAAATTCCCCACGACACTAATGGGTGCTAGTGCAGAAGGGAAAACAAATTCCCCACGACACTACCAGTAGTGCAGCTTGGTAGTGCCGTGGGGAATACGGGAAAATTTCAACTGTCTAGCTATCACCGTTCTTGAGATACAGCCTGGTGACAGACGGACGGACGGACGGACGGACAGTAATGAGGTTCCGTTTTTACTCTTTGGGTACGGAACCCTAACAAAAGAATTGAAAATCTCCCCCTTTTTTAAAGTGTAAGTGAAAAAGAAAAACCTTTGCTATAAATGGTTTTCGGCCGTTATTTTGACGTATTGTGATCCAGAAATGTCGACGTCTTTGGATAAATGATTATCTATCCAACTCGAAAAAGTTTCCCAAATTTCTAACTAAATTTGCTATGATCAATCAAAACTTGTTAATCCAATTTCGAAAGCAGATAATGGTATTACGAATTACGAAATAGTTTGTAGTAGAAATAGTCGTTTATAGCAAAACGAATGGAAATACAGTTTTATAGAGGTAGGGTCTCCGCAGTGCCCGCCTGGGGAAGTAAATTTGCCAGTTATTCTACAGACAAGCGATAATGCAAACATGCAAAAACATTAGATTTTGTTCTAGTTCTAGGCAACGTTTCGAGAAAAAATACAGGGGCAAAGGAATCAATCATCTTATAACTCCGGGTGACGATCGTAGTGCAGTGCTTTGCAGTAATATGGATTCTTCATACGCTAATAGCTGCATGGTGTTTTTATGGGCAAGCGTGGTGTTTAGTGCTTACGTCATCGTCCCTGATGGTGTAATCATTTGGCAAGACACTTTGCTCGTCACGTCACCAAAGTTGTAAAAAATATTTATTTTACCTTTTTTAAATAAAAATAGTATAATCATTAGTTTTGTCAATGGTGATTGTAGCTACGGAAGCTTTTGTGGGAAAATGTTTTTTACTTTTATATGTTTACAGTTGGCCGCCATCTCGCCTGATGTTAAGCGACGATGCGGTCTACGATGGAGCGCCTTTACCTAGAAGAAACCGATTCACTCTGGGCCAATGGGCAAAGCGTATTACACTGTAGATGATTTTGTAAAGGACAGTAATGTTTGGAAAAGGAATATGTCGAAACTGGAACTATTGATTAAGGTCAAATAATACCGGACATTAATGTAAAAAATTAAAAGTACCTACTTACCCTATCTATTAACTATTTGGATAATTTGTATTTTGTCAGAACAAAGTCTTTTTACAGCTCCATCTAAATGACCCTAAATGATCCATCTAAATGATCTAAAGGCCCCTTTACAGCTGTTTAGTTTTTATTTGACATTATTTTTGGGTATTATTTTATTATGTACACAGAATAATTATCTATAATTTATAAATTGTAAGTGATGTTACCAAGTGCTCTTTTGAAATAATGGTTCGAATAAATGAATTGAACTGACTCTCGATTTGAAGACACGAAGATTGCAAACATCGTGAAAACCCTACTCAGGCAACGCCCAAACACACATTCCACAGTCTAGACGTTATTTTCACAAAGGTTTCACAATGGAGTCAAACCTCATAGTTCGTGTCTTTGTAAAACCAACCATGAAACGATGTCGCTATTTCGAGCTACAAGCATGCCCAAGTTTATCCGATATAAACACTTGAATATTTTATTTATATTTCACCCTCGACGTGCACATTTTCCAGTATGGCTATTTCCAATATCGAATAGTTCAAATGAAAACGGAGGTAAATATTACAATATTTTGCTATTGGAACAAATTCCTGGACTAGTATGTGAAGTATTTCCAATAAATATACTCACTCGGTTTCGCTTCCAAACGTTTTATCGCTTTCAAACGTTTATCGCTTTTAACGATTTTAAGTTTTTAAATATTTTCCGGTTTAGGATGGAACGCAGTTTCCTGGAATCCGATTCAAACGATCGGTATATTAAATAAATAAATAAATATTGGTGGACAATTCACACACCATTTTCGTTGGTATGTTTCATTGGTAGTGGTGTCGTTCATTATTATTTATTCTTAAGTATGTTAACGATATTTATGTTGTATTTATTGGATTTTATCACGATTTATCCATCATCGTTATTAAACGTGTATAATATTGATAGACATGTTACCGTAATATTGTACATACCGTCTGGGGAAGTACCACACCTTTGCCAGTTATTCTACCGCCAAGCAGTAATGTGCAAACATAACATTAATTACAGGGCTTAGAGATATAACAACTTAGGTCTCTGGGTAACGAGTGCAGTGCAGTGCTAGGTAATAATTTGGACTCTTTCATGTTCCAATAGCTGCGTGTCACTGTGCTGTTATGTGGCAGGCATGTTGCTTACCGTCAGGCACATGTGCAGCTCGTCTCGCCACTCTTTATTTAAAAAATATATATATATTAACAACGTTATAGATAATCTACTAACATAACCTAGGTTTATAAAACAAATTTACGGTGACTGATAAGTTTATATAAAACTCTTAACAATTACACAAACAAACAGAAAAGTTTAAATTGAACACTTATGTCTCAAGCGCAATAAGAAGTCTGGAAGAAAGACAACCTACTGTTACAGTTAAGTACATATATTTAAAATTAACAGAATTTACGACGTTGTATTTTTAGGGTTCCGTAAAACGTAAAAACGGAACCCTTATAGATTCGTCATGTCTGTCTGTCTATCTGTCTGTCCCTCCGTATGTCACAGCCACTTTTTGCTGAAACTATGAGAACTACACTGTTGAAACTTTGTAAGCAGATGTATTCTGAAAACAGCATTAAGATTTATACAAAAAAATAAAAAATGTAGGGATGCTCCCATACTTAGAACTGAAACTCAAATTGTTTTTAATAATGATAAATTTAAAAAATATATATGATGTACATTACCATGTAAACTTCCAACGAAAATTGGTTTGAACTCGATCTGATTGTCTTCTTGACGTTCTTATTTTACACCCTAGTCTGACTCTGTTTTTCATCTTACTTTCCCTACTGTTAATAATTGCTTGGAAGAAAATATAGTTAGCGATAGGGCTGTCATTATGGCAGTAGATTTACATTTTTATTTTTGTGTTATCATTGTATTTTTTTTTTGGTCTACCTACTAAAGTGTTGATTGTCTATGACTGTCTATGGAACTCTCAACTTGAAGACACCAAGATTGGAATCTAATGGGAGAACCCCAATCTGCCAACTCATTCCACAGTCTAGTTCGTATAACGTAAGTAACGTCATACTTATTTGCATAATGACAATTATGTTGTAAGTTATTTCAGCGAAAATGTAATTATTTCATTTATAATGTTATGATTGATAACCGTTATCAATGTATACTAAAAACTTAAGTAATAAGATTGTATAACGAGCTATCTATGATATAATTTACTCACAAAAAAATTGATTAAGTACTTTTCGTTCACATAGAAACCGCTAAATATGTATATTTTGTTATCGTTATTTTGTTTCAATAATTTACATTACTTTTTAACTTTTTATGTATAGAATAATGAGCAAAACTTAGCCCGATGGTAAGCTACACGCCTGCTTATTACAACACAGCGATAGGTATCTGTTTGAACTTGAAGAATGCAAGTGTTAGTCACCTAGAAATTTAAAATTACCTATCGCTTTGCCACGCAATGTCTCTGGACACATTGCTCTTCAAATCGAAACGCTGCAATGTTTGCACATTATTTTGGGTAAAATAACCAACAAAGGTGGGTTTTGCACAGAGCCTTACCACTACTAAAGGGGCCTATCGCTACTGTTATCAGTTTATACCAAGATATTAAAAAATTAAACAATATATCTTGCTATAAACTTAATCTGGATACATCAATAGTAAAATTGTTGAGACGTTTCGAGTATTCTTTGCATCTAGTAAAAAATAAATAACTGCGCGACTAGCAAAGCCGCTTCAAGACATCAAAGGTAACATCTGTGAAAGTGAACCAACGAACTATCACCCATATGATTATTGCCTTAAGAGTAAAAGTAGTTTAGCCCCCATTTTCACATATAATATGATCCCCTACACCCTAGACGAATAGCCGCTGAAAAGTACAACACACTCTCGTCTTGAAAAATAGTCACAATATTTCAATGCGAAGAAAGCGAGAAGGCAGTACATAGGCAAGCGTATTCCATTTAAGACTGGTGTTCACTATTGAATGAATTGCTGCCAACATAAGCAGAACCCTGATGTTCCCACAGGGACTCGGGGCCTTGTTTCGCAAGCAGAGACAAGGTAAAATCCACCACGCTGGCCCAGTGGGGGTCGGCGTATGAAGGATGACCTCGAAAGGTTCTTGGAACATGTCGATTTCCTCACCATGTTTTCATTCATCGTTGAAGCCAGTGGTGATAACAAGGTTGTATACCTGCACTTTAAAAAAAACTGAGTTGCAGACAGAATTCGAATCGATCACCTCAGATTGTAAATAGCACGTAATAGCCACTAGGCCTTTACGACTTCTGTAGTCTAACACTAGCCTATTTTACGACAAAAAATGTTTTTCTTTTCATAAATAAATACAGAAAATAATACATACATACTCATACACAAAACAACGCGAACAGAACCATAAATAACAAAACATAATTTTATTTCTAGAACTTTTACGTGATCAGTTTTTCACCATTCCTAGCAAATCTTCTAATTACCTTGCACTGCACTGCTCTCGTCACTCAGTTTTATCTCTATGGCTTGTAATTGTTCTGGAAACATTACCTTTCAGACCGACACACAGCGAAGTGCTAATTACTACATGTACTTGGTTTTAAATTATTGTTTTTGTACAATAAAACCGGACAAATTAACCTCTATATACAGAATACTCAATGCAGTCTTAAATTTGCTTAAAATTGTCATAGTCTTTGGCATACTAGATTCCCCGAAAATTGGCAACACAGGCCAGGCCACTCGCAATGATCGAGCGTATTTCTCCTTAGGGTGGGCGGAGGTGGGGGTGCGATCGATTCCACCCCAGAAGGAAGTGTCGGATTTCGAACGCGGTGTCATGCTAACTTACTTTCGACTCTCGTATAGATACATTAGTTGAGTAGGAAGTTTATACAACTTGCGGCCAAATAATATACAGCTAATTCTTTATTAAAAACATCTATATTATCTATATCATAAATCTTACTTAACGCTCCTTAAGTAAAACATAATGTTTATTATAATTACATTGGTATTTATGTATTGGGGTGTACAGATGTACCTATGTAGTAGATTTGAAAGTCTCTCCCACTCGTTATTTGTACTTCCTACTTTCCGTTTTCTTATTCTTCCTATCTCCTTTTCCATCTTTTGGATTTCATTTCATTTTTTAAGCGCTTGTATATTCTGTTGTTTTGTTTTCAAATTAAGGACCATAGAGTTGACCTATCGATCCATCTAAAGGACTACAAGGTTAATGTAAACGCGATGTCCTTTTAAATTGTGGTATGGATATTTTCTTTGTAAGAAATGTTTATTAGGTACCTAGTCATTTGTCATAACAATAGTATATATATAGCATAGCAAATATAACGATTGCACTCGCTGATTCATAATTCGTTTTCGGTTTGTTTATATTACGTGGGTGACAACCAATTTGAAGAGCTCACCAGCCAATCACGGGCCACTATTATTGTGGTCACGAGATTGACAGACCCGACGAAGCGCGGAAATGACAAATACGTATTATAAGATTTATAAATTAACATGGGGTTTAAATTTCACAAGAATGCCATCAAATGTCATCAAATAGCCGAAGCAAAGACGGAGTAACTTTCTTTTGTTATCTTTTTCAGAAAGTGGCTTCGTAATTGTTACAAATGCTATTCTTTTGCTTATTTTTTACTTAAAGAGGAATAATTATGAAAACTGATGTTGGTTACAAATAATTAACATAAATTATAAAAGAAAATAATAGTCTTAGTGGGGCAAACACTCTTTTACAGAAATAATGGACAATAATAAAATTATGAAGATCATGTCAATAGACAAATAAATATAAATCATGTGTTTTCTTCAAATATAAATCATGTGCACTATTCTATATGATCTATTCTATGGCACTATGTAGAATTGTAGTCAAAATCGATGATTTTGGCAAAATTTTAAGTTATACTCTTCTGTTAACAAGCGGCTGACAAGAGGTGAACGATCTTTATTGCCAATCTATCTGACACATGTCACTCATTACTATATCATATAAAAAACTGGGTACGCTTGCAATTTTAATATTCTCTAGAATGTCATCAATCTAATTGTTATGTGCTTAATAGTACAAGAAAGTAAGTACCTAGAATACCTAGTTTTCATTGCAATTTAGTTTTATAAGTAAAAATTCCCGTAGACTTTTCGTGGAAATACGACTAGACAAACGAAAAAGATGGGTATATATTTTATTTCATGCTAATTTGTGACTTATTTTTTAGAATCGTAAGTCGATGTACTGCTCAGCTGTACTTACAACCTTTTAAACATCAAAGTTTAAGAGGACAATGGTAAATATTGAACATAAGTTTGGCAATACAAGCAAATATCCCTCAGTAAGTAGGGGCGATCTTTATAACATTTTCTATTCTGGTGTTTTTGCGACTTCGGAGAAATAAGAGAAACATTACTTATTTAGAAAATAATACATTTTCCGCGAAAAATCAAGTTGCCACAAAGTAGGGTACTTAAAATAAAAATGTTCGCAAGATTTTTTTCTTTGAAGTGATAAATTCTTTAGCCTCGTGGTAATTTTTTTTTGTGACGGAAAATTAGAATTTTATCGTTACTATGTTATAGTCCAGGATCCCTGGTACAATTTTTGCAATTTATTTACCTATCAAGCTAATTTTGCGTGAATAGCTTCATTTTGATGAGATTCCCAACAATTTTTTTTTTTTTTTTTTTTTTTTTTAATTCACACACAACACCATCTGACCCCAAACTAAGCAAAGCTTGTATGATGGCGGCCAGATAGCTGATATAATACTTATATAGTTTTTTAAATACATACTTATTATACATAGAAACACCCAGACACAGTGCAAACATTTGAATTCATCACACAAATATTTGCACTGGGTGGGAATCGAACCCACGACCCTCGGCTTCGCAGGCAGAGCTACTACCAACTAAGCCACAAGGCACAAGGCCAGTCTACTACGTGTAGGAAACTCTCGATTGCGGTAGCTAATAGAGATAGCTAGGATAAAATATTTCTGAGCGTAGGACCGAGATAATGAACCACGCAATTTGTAGGACAATATGACTGTTAAATTATATTAATATTAGCTAAATAAATAAAAAAAAATCTGCTGGTTTAGTTACTTATGACTTCGATGTCAATACATATTGGAAGCTTTATGGTTTAATACTGTGATAATACTATATATATACTCTTAAATACATACTTTTGTCAAAATACTGTGAGAGCAAATGTGCTCATTTCTATCAGCAGATTTCGTTCGCCACAATTCTCTGAACTCACCAACTTTAACACCGACCATCTTGGATTTGAAATTTGTCGTAGTGTACAACGCACGTATATTATTTTACTAGTCAACCCCTTTAATTTGATACCCAGGATATTACAGATAAGAAAGTGGTTACTATGTAACCTATATTGAGTTGTAAAAAATGTAATTCACCTTTTTGTGGTGGCAGCCATCATGGATAGATTTTCATCAAACATAGCTAACAACACTTCCGATTAATGCACGTTTCAAACGAAAAAAAAAACAAATTTAAAATCGGTTCGTCCGATCGGGAGCTATGATGCCACTGACACGCACAGTGTGTGTGTGTGTGTACATACACTGTGCGTCCACACACTAACACACATAAAGACACGTTAAATTTACTACACCCCGTTGTTTTTCCGTCGGGGTTTAAAAGTGGACCGCAGCGCTAAAATGACGTCATGTCTCTAATGTTTACGAGTTTTTAACTCCCAAAAGCTGCGAAGGACAACACAAAATTATTTCACCAGTTACATTTTCCCGACAATCAAAATAAATAGTTTTGTGAATAAAATCTAGATCTTCTACCAACGGTATAAGGTCCTATTTTCGTTATCTTATCCACGTGCCCAACACGCACAGTACAAAAATAGGCCGCTGAGTTAGCTCTAATTAAGGGCTCATTTGAAGCCTTAACGCCACTCATTGTTCCAAAACTGGACCGTTCTTTTTATAGAAGCGAGTTTTTAATGAGATATTATTCTTAGCACCGTTCAGAAGTCTCAGTTTCCTATGGCACGTTCCGAGGCTTCAACGAAGATTATTATATCTATGTAGGTATAGTTGTATCGCCGAGCCTGCGTGGTCGTAACCGTACCAGCTTAAGCTTGAAAGTTGAAATATAATTTCATTTTCTCAGAAAAAAACAACACCTACGTATTTATTATATTTTTAATTTAATCTCAGACTCAAGTTCATAAATTTTGTGAAACCAACTAATTTCTTAAAACAGATTGTTTGAGGCAAATAAAAGAGGATTCGGAGAAAACGAATATTTGGAAAATATGTTTGCAATTTTTTTTATTTACAAAAATTTAATTTTATTTATCTACGAAATTCGTGATTACCAAAAGCATATCTAGACGAGACCGCTATTAGCGACAGTATTGCCTTTTGTTGTCAAAACGTTTTGTTTTTTAGTTTGCATATTGTTTCTCTGTTTATTTTTGAGCTGTAATACAGTGTTTTGTTTTTAATATACAGGACACAGGGAACAATGGAGGTCCATGCCTCGCTACGGTGCCAAACTACAGATGAAACTGAAATCCTACCATGCTCCAAAGGTCAAGACATCGGAATTGAAGCTGCAAAACTCAAGTTGTATTAAATAGATTGATTCATTAATTCGTTTAAAAGACATCACAACTCACACAACATTATATACTCTGAACGCACACTTAATTTATGTGGGCAGTCACTATTAGCAGTGCTAGGTTGGGGACCTGTGCTACGGCTACTATGATTCCCACTTCAGCCGCTGAATAGTACTAGACATACTAGTAGGCGTTCTGACTAGAAGGTGGGCAGTTATTATAAGCTGAAGCAATGTAAGTGGAGCGTTGCGTTGGCCTCACAACAGCACGATGGGTCTTAAAATCAAGAGTGAGTCGCTTTCTCTTAGGTAATGGCGCCCCATCGTAGATTTCATTATTTAGCACTTACCATAGGGCAATATGGCTGTCAATCGAATCAATGAAGACAATGATTTTAAATAGATAGTTTTGTGATAAAAAATGGTAGTGTACAAGTGAAAATGTTTAGTACTTATTATACAGCATAAATGCATCACAATACATCACCTGCATATGTAGCTACAGATATACTGCTATTGCCCATGTCAGTGACGCAATCCGATAACGTTTTTATCTACCAAAAAATCCTCAACGCTCTAAATATTTTTTTTACTTTAGAAGCCACAAAAACTTTCCATCTTACCCCCAATTCCAGTACATTCTCTCAATTCCAGTCTTTATCTTTTCGTTTGACATCGCGTCATATCTGAACGTAGCTCTAAAAGCACTATCGCAACCGAGGACTGCCAAAGGCAACCACACAAGCATTTCATAAACGAAAGATCAAACGCCTCGAAAGCTATAGAATCAAAGTGAGAATGTAAAGGCCGATTTACATCAGACGAGCGAATGCTCATTCTATCCCCACTGTATTAAGGCCGATTTGAACTGAACGAACATAGAGCTAGAGCTGGAACAAGAGCATTCTTTCTCGATCTTTTAGTGTAAACGAAAGATCGTTCTTAGAGTTTTCCATATTATATATTCCATAGAATCTTTGCGAACGCAAACAAAACAACGAAAGAATGTTCTACGTTTGTTTACTCCAAATGAATTTGATACAGTGGGGATAGAATGAGCATTCGCTCGTCTGATGTAAATCGGCCTTCAAATTCATTTGGTGTAAACAAACGTAGAACATTCTTTCGTTGTCTTGTTTGCCTTTGCAAAGATTCTATGGAATATTTAATATGGAAAACGCTAAGAACGATCTTTCGTTTACACTAAAAGATCGAGAAAGAATGCTCTTGTTCCAGCTCTCTATGTTCGTTCAATTTAAATCGGCCTTGACAGGGAAATATGTCACATATTTCGCTGCCTTCACCAAAGCGTGAGACACGGGTTGCCGATGCGAAGTAGCTCAGAATGTTTGCAAGGCTGACTCTCCACTGCATAGAGATAAGCATAAGCTCTGCATAAGCATTAGCAGCCTATTAATGTTCTTACTGATGGGACTCAGGGCTTTGTCTTGCAAGAGTCAAGGCCATTATTCAACATGCTGGCATAATGCGGGTTAGCGGACGTCTCAGAAAACGAATTTATCTGATTATGTCGATGCCTACACTATATTTTCGTTTGTCGTTGAAACATTCTCGTACATCTATACATGGAAAAATTATCACAGATGCCTGTCCGTAATCTTGGGCGTCCACCATATTAGGTTTAAGTCACGTGACTATTTTTTTCGTACTCCTGACAGCAAACCCTTTTATTTGATACCCATATCATGGGGTTGGATTTCAAACAGCCAGTCCGCCATCTTGGAGCGGCCGTCTTATTGGTTTTGTAATGACGTTTTTTAGCTAGTCATATATTGTCATCAGAACTCAGAGCGTGTGCAAAATTTCATCCTAATCGAAGACCGGGAAGTGAGTCAAATTAAGATTCCAAGATTTTCTTACATATAATACATAGTTAATTACAAATGAAGCTAATAAAAGCGTGTTAATAATAATAACTTTAAAAACTAAAAAATACGGTATTAGCAAGCACAAAAAATTTAAAATTATGTGTTCCTGACAGCAAACCCTTTCATTTGATACCCATATCTTGGGGGTGCATTTCAAATAGCCTTTCCGCCATCTTGGACGTCCGCCATATTGGATTTAAGTCACAGCACATTTTTTTTCGTATTTCTGACAGCAAACCCTTTCATTTGATACCCATATCATGGGATTTCAAACAGCCAGTCCGCCATCTTGGGGAGACCGCCATATTGGATTTGTAATGACGTTTCTTAGCCAGTCATGTATTGTCATCAGAACTCGGAGCATGTGCAAAACTTCATCCTAATCGAAGACCGGGAAGTGGGTCAAATTAAGATTCCAAGATTTTCTTACATACCTACATAGTTAGTTACAAGTGAAGCTAATAAACGCGTGTTAAAAAGAATCACTTAATTCTGATTATTATTCACGGAGTAATCGATGTACATACATAAAAAAATACCGACCGAATTGATAAAACCTCGTCTAGTTACTCTCGGTTAAAAATATTGTGAAAGCCTCGTAAAAAAATACAAATTCCCACTGGTATGATTTTGTTTCCCTTTGAGTTTTATATTCATCAAACAGAACCGTTCTAGGTATTTGGTTTACAATAATGGGACACGTTGAGAGGCTTCAGACGAAAATAAACTTTAGTTCGCTCATATTTAAGAGATTTTCTTTCAACTGAGTAATTGTAAGGCTGTGACAATCAATTTCGCGATATAGTACACAAAGATTTCGGTACGACGGTTTGATATTAGACGACCAAAATTTAATGGGCAAAATAAGCTTGTACAGTCTGTATTGTAAATAGCTTAGCTTAGCTTTCGGTGGATGATCAATCTACTGAGAATATGTGAAAAGCTCAATATACAAAATGGTCAATATACAAAATTACATATTCTGCTCTACTCGTAGTTCGCATTGTATCTTTACATTTATATATTACGAGTAATACTGCAAAGGGAGAATATATAAGATATTATGTATTTTTGTTTGTAATGCATAAGACGAAAAACAAGCAGACCAATTTTAAAAAATATTTCACTATTAGTTATATGAAGTTATAGAAATATGCTGTTCATAGCACTTAAAATAAACAAAAAATAGTAATTGACGACCTTATCACTACAAGCAATCTCTTCCAGGCAACTGTAGGATGGAATGGAAGATTTTTAGAATAAATAGACGGGGAAGTAGAAAAAGACACAGCTACTTTATGATTGCGTAACTTAGGTCCATCCACCAACCCGCACTGGGCCAGCGTGGTGGATTATGGCCTTAACTCTCTCCTTGCGAGAGAAGGCCCCGAGTCCCAGCAGTGGGAACGTTTAGTGGGCTGTAGATGATGATGAACTTAGGTTATTTTATTTATCAATTCAAGATAAAACTCAAAGTGTAAAAGAAGAAGTGCAGAATTCTATAATATTGCTTTATGGTCGAATTTCGACCACTTGGCGATCACTAGGTATACATTATTACATACTAGCTGAACCGTGCGCAGCAAACGCGAGCACGGTTCATTACATACGCCATGTTTCGAAAATTGGTCGTACCAATTCAAATTTTTAACCTTTAATAGATAGACACAAACATGCTGTCACGCAACGAAAGCTCTCAAAAACCAACATTTTTTTCCCGTTTTTATTACATTTTTCATTCATGCTCCGCTCCTGTTGATAGTGGCGTAATGCTAAATAGCCTTCCTCGATAAATGGACTATCCAACAGAGAAATAATCTTTCAATTCTAAGCAGTGTTCCCGAGATCGTAGCGTTCAAACAAACTCTTCAGCTTTATAGTATTAGTATAGATTATCACAATTCATAGAAAGGCACAGAAAGAAAAAATACAAGAATACAATAACTTTAAGGAATAAAATGCACCTAAACCTAAAAATAACGGATACAGTTTGACTACTTTATTCCAATCAGTAATTTCGGCCATTAGCTTTGTATTGGACATTCATTTTGTAGGTTTAGTGTTTGGAATGTCACTGTCCTTGTCACGCAGTCTATGTAGCAGTGAACATAGCTCCTGTTACTCGTAGTATTTTATTATCGTTTTTGGATACCTAACGTTTTATAAATCGACAAACGAAAACGTGTCACGTTCTGCTTAAGCCGAGAGTGCAAGCGAGAACGCGAAACATGCGATAGAGAGATACGATCGGCCTAAGCATTTGGCTTGTGACGCATCTGTCTCTCCTCTTCTCCATCGGCCGATGCGTCCGAGTAGAAGAGAGACAGCGTCAGCATTAAACAAAACTATGATATTTCAATGATAACAATTCAATTCATAAAAGTATGAACTTTTTCCGCGATTTCTTTTGACGTAATAAAAAAAATATCGTTCGTTAAGAGACTACAGACTGCCATTTTTTTAATCTTTCCAGGATGTTTGAGTCTATTCATTCCACAAGTTCGCATTCTCCGCTTTTTATAATAATAGAAAACTAAGCCGAGAGGGCCATGATAAATAACGGATTTTGAACAAGTTTTATTATTGTCTCGGTGTTTCTATGTATAATAAGTATGGATTTATATAAACTTTATATAAATATTATACATAATTTAACTTATGTTTATTCCATTCACAGTATCGAAGTAGGCAAAAAAAAACCTTTTCTGCACAAAATTTAGTCTTTGACAGGCAAGGTCGTTTGTCCGCCGTACATGCATGCATTATGGTTGAAGCTGGTCAATTTTGCATCAAACTTTGACTCGTATTATTTCGTGATCTAACGCGCTAAGGGGAAAGAGACCTTCGGAGATGAAGTCTACATCAGTGTTGGAATGACCTGTTAAAATATTGTTGGACCTTTCCGCCACAGATTGTATAAGTATTATATCAGCTATCTGGCCGCCATAGTACATAGTGCTTAGTTTGGGATCAGATGGCGTTGTGTGTGAATTGTCCACCAATTATAATAGGGCCGCTGAAAACACGAAAACCAGCTGCTAAGTTTGGGTCTAGATGTTGGTGATGGTGCTATGTGAGAAGTTTTTAACGTGATTTTGCTATTCAAAGTTTGATTTTGACGCTTTAAAGAGACCTATAACTTTCATTGTGTTATAAAAACTGATCGTATGTTTTGCGTCGTTTTGACCTCGTCATATCATGACATCAATAACGAGCTGTTGTACCGTAACCCATGTATATAAATAATTGGATGTGCCCTAAGCATCTTGAAATTGGTAACAAACTTAGGCATGAAAGGTAATCTCCGTGGACTTGTTTCTTGTGTTTCACATTTGTGTTTCTTGATTTATAACAACACTTTCTGAAGACACAGGAAGGCATATTTTGTATTTATGTATATAATGATCAAAACCAGTGATAGGTAAAACGTCCGGCATTCACCGCTTCCTACAACCGACTAGAACGGAAAGAGTGAGCTCACTCTTCCCAACGATGACATAATTCCGTGCGCATGAAGTTTGGGAGGGCACATCTTTTGATTTATATCGATGCCGTAACCGTATTAAAGCGTTATAATCAAATACAATTTCGCATTTATTTAAACTATTAACAAAGGTTATTATAGTTATGCGATAACCGCGAGAGGTGTACTGATGACCTTACATTGTTCTCTGAAGTACGTATGAACTTTATCAAGTTTTTTTACTGATAAACGTATATTTACATTCGAAATAGTGATGATAATGTACGGTGAGGTAAGGTAACGGTTTGAAGGGCTAGGTTTTTAGAGAAATTACAGAGTAAAGAGTCTTCTTTTATCTCTGAGTGACGAGCGCAGTGATTAAGCTGGCCAAGGATTTGGATTCGTCATGATGTAATAATAGCTACACGTCACTGATACGTGTTGACTGGCCTCGTGGCTTGGTGGGTAGTAGCTCTGGCTGCGAAGCCGAGGGTCGTGGGTTCGATTCCCACCCAGTGCAAATATTTGTGTGATGAATTCAAACGTTTGCACTGTGTCTGGGTGTTTCTATGTATAATAAGTATGTATTTAAAACTATATAAGAATTATATCAGCTATCTGGCCGCCATCATACAAGCTTTGCTTAGTTTGGGGTCAGATGGTGTTGTGTGTGAATTGTCCACCAATATTATATTTATTTATTTATACTTATAATGGATAAACGTGTTACTTACCATCAGCTGCATGTTTTGATTGTCAGTCTTTATTACAAAATTTTTGTAATAAATACTTGAAGAGAAAAACCCTATCGAATAAAAACAGTCTCACATCGAGTTTTTCGTACCAACCAATACTGATAGGGTATCACTTTGCGCAGTTAGTAATTCACACCATGCGTTCACATGTCGAACGCTTTAAAAAGGGAAAAGTTCGCGTTCGCGTGAGTTCGCAATAAAGTTGGTGAACATAAATGATTTTTCGGCATTTTTGCAAATCGCTTTTCGTTGCGTCGCGAATTGCACGTTCTACGTTTATGTTTTTTAGAGGATTTGTTTAGAATGGTGAACATAGTACAAAATTGTTGACAAAGCTGAACAAATTTGTTTATTATTGTGTACCAGCAGCTAGCCCGCAGTTTTAACCGCGTAGTTCCCGTTACTTACCCGGGATAAATAGTAGTCTGTGTGTCCTTCCACACTTTAATCTGTGTTCCAAATTTCAACCACACCCTTTTAGACGTTACGACGTGATTGAGCAACACGCATCCGAACATTGAGATTTAAGATATTAGTAGCGTATAGCGCCAAATTGTTCAAAATTATGAACATGTCGCATCTAATGTCCTTTTTGGGTTAGGTTAAGTGACTCAATTAAGTAATTTTTAGGATCGCTTACGTTACTTTAATTTGCAACTACATAATAAACAATTCTTAAACTAAACGTAGCACACATTTCTTCATTATTTTGTACCAGCAGCGCGACGTGTACTCGCAACTCGTTTTAAACTAACCGCGTAGTTCCCGTTCCCGTTATTTTGCTGGGATAAAAAGATGTTCTTTCAGAATTTAATCTATCTGTATTCCAAATTTCAGCCCGATCCGTTCATGCGTTACGACGCGATTGAGCAAACATCTATTCACTGAAATGTATAATATTAGTAGTATACGACTATAGCGCCAAATTGTTCATCGTATTAACATGGCGCAAATTCGTTCATAACGATGCGTCTTTTTTGGTTCAGTACCGAAGTTGTACGTAACCTTATTTTCACGTTTGCTTACGTTAATTTACTAAGTACTCAGTCTAAGTAAACAAGCCGACTACCTGAGTAACCGTAACTTACTTAGTAACTTGCAGAATCAATAACCAAATACCATTCGCTTTGCTAATTAGTCCCAAATTACTCAGGTAGAGATGCAATGGTCGTATCTGATGTTAGCTAGAATCAATGGTTGAATTGCTGTGTTGTGTATGTCGATCAAGAATAATAGTGTTAAATAGAACTCGTATTTGGGCTATGGCTTCAAAGCCACCTCGCCTGATGAAATGCGCCGATGCGGACTATAATGGAGCAAACATAACCCATAACAAAGCATCACTCTCGACTTAAACACGCCCAGATTATTTACATGAGGGAATATCAACTCGGGCAACAATAATAATTAAGAAAATTTTTTTCAACAATGATATTTTTGAAGTCAAAACTTCTTTAGGCGCGCCTAGGCAGATTTTTTGTGGGCTGTGAATTGAATTCATTCGTCACGCTCGGGTATGATAAGAAAGCTTCGGGTAAACTCGGGACCCTGGCTATTGGCTATCTAGAAATACGTCAGCCAATGGGAAATG
This sequence comes from Ectropis crepuscularia, assembly GCA_963693475.1. Taxonomy (NCBI): domain Eukaryota; kingdom Metazoa; phylum Arthropoda; class Insecta; order Lepidoptera; family Geometridae; genus Ectropis; species Ectropis crepuscularia. The sequence continues at coordinate 7,931,834 of OY856338.1, forward strand.
CTGAAAAGGCGTGGACAGGCCATCATGGCATGGCCATCTAGAAACGCATCAGCCAATGGGAAATGCTGACGCATTTCTAGATGGCCATGCCAAGATGGCGAGGCCACGCCCTCCGGTTACACCCGTGTAGTTTCCAAGGTAAGCTATCAAATTCTGAGTTTTAAGTTTTCACTTCTATCGGCAGTTCCTATGACTGCCAATTTATTTGTGAAAATTATGAAAACTAACGTGGTTATTAAACATATGTGTGTTTCTATGTATAATAAGTATGTATTTAAAACTATATAAGTATTGTATCAGCTATCTGGCCGCCATCACACAAGCTTTGCTTAGTTTGGGGTCAGACGGTGTTGTGTGTGAATTGTCCACCAATATTTATTTATTTATATACTCGTATAATGTTCACTTTCCACTTTCGTTCCGAGGAAAAGCTGAGTTTTCAATTCGTCACTGCAGCGGTTGAACCTTCTCGCTTACATATTGCTCCGTACAACGATAGCTCGTCTCTGCCTCTAGATGTCTGCATGATCAGATAAATTCGAGGTGATCATATGACCAAGGTACCTGACTTCTTTGACCTTCTTCAATGGTATCCCACCGAGGGCTAGCGAAGGCAGTTAGTCACAGCCTGTGGAGAATATCATGTACACTGTTACATTTGTCGGAACTGTACATCATATTGTGTTCAGCCGCATAGGTCTCACAAATAGCAGCAGCAACAGTTTGCGCATCGCGGATATCGATTCACCCTCGACAATTTTTTGACCAGAAACAGTTGGATTGGCGTATGATCCTATGACATTAAACAATTTTCATCAAGCTACAACTGTATCAGATAGCGTATCAACAGAGCTTATCTGTTGAGTCAGTATCTACATACGTGCTATTTTGTTTACCTTTTTGTCACAGATTTGCGAGAAAAGGATTTATTTTTAAAGAAAACATATAATAAAAATAGTGTTCGATGGACATTATGGAGGATGGTGAAATATGACAAACAATGTACAATTTATAACACAATATGGTACCGGACTAGGTCAAAAATACACCATCCTAATTAGTCCGTCAGCTAGATCATGGAAAAATAATGGACACGTATTTTTTGTTTTTTCATAATATTCAAAATCGTCAAAGATATAGACCATCAAACTTCGAGAGTGGGGGGTCGCGACGTCACTCGTGAGTAAAAATCGTACTCACAAGTGACGTCACACGAAACTTCGAAGCGCTGTATCTTCGTCATTTTTTGTTTGTGAAACAAAAGAAAAAATACGTGTACAATATTTTTTGGCAATCTAACTAACGGGCTACTTAGTTTTTTTTTGAGGATTGTACCCTATTACGTGTGGCAAGATTTATTTATTATGGTCTAAGATCCCGCTATACAACGACCTTCACCGAGCTGGTCAATGTATCAATAGTTATTTGTTGTACAAGAGTGCAAAGTGGCTTTTTAACCGCGTTCTCAATTTTGATGACCGAGCAAGCGAAGGATTCTAAAGTTGAATCACGAGCGTAGCGTGGGATTCAAAAATTAGAATCCTGAGCGTAACAAGTGAATCAAAGGGGCACAAGGTGAAAAATCTTTGCACTCGAGTGCAACACGTAATTTTTCATCCCTTACCTTAGCGAGGAAATTACTAAACGCTTTGCGCATTTTCAGTTTCACTCAATTCTGTTGGCGTCGAATAAACTTCTTGGTCGCTAGAATTACTTGTTATTATGATATTTCAGTTTTTCACTTGTATTCAATTTTACTGTTTTTAACCTAAGTTTCAAACTTTAACTTTATTTAGCCATGGTTTTAACAATAACAATACGACGTGAAAATACGGAGAGTTGACCGATTGAGGTAAGGAGTTTTATATGTGGACATGAAAAAGTGTCCGCCCAAATGCATTAAATTATAGTAGCGCTAAATTTGCATCATGGTACATTTTAAAGGAAATAAATAAACGTACTATTCAGAATTCATGAAAAATAAAATTGACAGTCATAGGCACTGCCGATAGCAGCGGTAACTTATAACTCAGAATTTGATTGCTTACTTTGGAAACTACGCGTGTGAAACCGGAGGGCGTGGCTATGAGCATGGCCATCTAGAAATGCTGACGCATTTTTAAATGGCCAATGGGAAAGGCTGAGGCATTTCTAGATGGCCAATGGCTATGGTCCCGAGTTTACCCGCAGATTTCTTATCATTCCCGAGCGTGACGCAAGAATTCAATTGAGAGCCCACGAAAAATCTGTCTTTGGCGCGCCAAAAGAAGTTATGACTTCAAAATATATTGTACCTACATGTTTTCTCAAAATAGTAATTATTTATTTGATGTTATATTTACTACATTATTTTGTACTGCAGAAGTAGTTGAAATTATCTATTAGTTACTATTTTAGTAGTCAATAATGTTTAATTATTATAACTCGGCATACTTCAATTCAGTGTCTGGGTGTTTCTATGTATAATAAGTATGTATTTAAAACTATATAAGTATTATATCAGCTATTTGGCCGCCATCATACAAGCTTTGCTTAGTTTGGGGTCAGATGGTGTTGTGTGTGAATTGTCCACCAATATTTATTATTATTATTATTATTCATTCATAGCATTTTTAAATGTTCTGCCATTTGAAATAACATTCTTTACCTCTATCCTCCATACGTGAAAATAAAATTGCGCGTAAAGCATTTAAAAAAAAGTACACCAAGGAGGTTCCGAGTATGAGTTTTTAACAAATTAAAAATAAATGTAAGATGAATTCGGCACCAAGGAGGTAGAAATAAATAGATTAAATTATGTTTTGAATTCAAAACCTCGGTACACACGATGTTCTAAATTCAAATTTACTTTACCCTCTAGAGGGTAAGGTAAAAAACGACTTTTGCGCCCTGATATCGAGGAGCAAAAGTACTCTTTCCGAGTTGGTGGGATGAAAAAGTATTTTATGTCCTATTTAATGTGTCAACTAATACATTGCAAATGAGTTATGCAAAAAAATTCAGTCTAGAATAGGATTAATTAACCATAAAAAAACAATTTAACATTTCACTTAAATTGAGAATTAATTCAATCCTTTGGAGATTGATTTTGAAAAACTGTGTAATACGTTACTCATTATTTTGATCATGCTCAATTAATTCAAAACTTTATGCCAATATGTTTGAGAAATGAAGTTTATTGTACATTTAAAAACAGAATAAAAAATTTCACACAAACTTGCATCCCCTATTTCATACCTTTAGGACAGGGGTCTCCAAACTTTGGAGCCAAAGGGCCATTAGCGGACCGGATTTGGCCCGCGGGCCGTAGTTTGGAGACCCCTGCCTAGGGGATGAATTTTGAAAAATTGTTCCTTAGTGGGTGCCTACGTCATAAGCAGAATACATGTGAACGGTTTGGGCTGTACAATGTGATCTATCAGTAAACCACTTTTGCCTTTTATATATATATAGATGATTAATCAAATGAGGATCAGTAAAGTTATAGCAAATTCAATAGATCTATCATCCACGTTATTCTTTATGACATAAGGATCATATATATTTTTGAATTATCCAAATCGGACCATTACTTACGAAGATATTAAATAATAAACATATACCGTTCCTGTCGCTAAAAGTCAATGCACGCGGGAGCGTGTGACGTCACTGTGACGGAACCGAGCGCGGCCGGCCGGTCGGCCGGCACATTTGACGTAGCAGCGGCGACGCGCGACTCGGTTGGTCCCTAATATTTGGCAATTTATTTACATAAAGTGTTGTTGGAGTGTAATTTTGTGATACTTAAGTATAAAACGTACATAAGTAATATGAGTACTAATAAAGTAGAAGCGGGTTTTGTGCAAGCTCAGTCAGATAATCTTCCAAAAGTGGATTCTTTTATGGTAGGTATTTGATTATCTAGGATCTAGGTAATCATTCCAAGTTCACCAGCGTTGAAATCCGTGGTTGGAAACTACAAAGCTATGGATGCTGCTTATTTATCTACGTACGTAGGTACTTATTAGTAATCTTTAATTTGTTAGTTAGTGGTTAAAAAATCATTCGCGAAATGATCTACATATGAATGAACGAAAGAACTATTCATTTACACATTCTATTTATTTTCTATTTATTTATTTATTATATTTCATTTACATTCGATAGTATATACAATATACACTACTCTTAAGTTCTGAAAATGTCCCTGTACCTACACTTTACATTCATTTTATTACACCTGCCTATGTAATAAAAGTGAATGTAAAGTGTAGGTACAGGGACATATTCAGAACTTAAGAGTAGTGTTTATACTATCGAATGTAAATGAAATAATTGTTTTCGTTCATTCATATGTAGATCATTTCGCGAATGATTTTTTAACCTACTTGCGCTTTATTTAGTGCATGGTTCTCTCACTTGCTGATCTAAGTATGACAGAATCCAATATAGTAAGATGTCATGGCTGTTTTTTTGCCATCTCGCGTTTTGTTACAAATCGTTCGTTCAGTATGTACTTAGGTAGGATGGCTTGCATATATTTTATTTCTGTTTTATTTTTATTACCCACGACCCACGACCCATGACGCAACGCAGACGGTCTATGCGTTTGGGGGGGGGGAGGATGTTTGTTTGTGCAATTCATGTCGCCATTTTTCTCCAAGACTACTAGTCTGATTTTGATGCAGTTTTCAGTTATGGGTTTGGGTTTGATTGGTGCATGTTCTTAGATAGGTGTTACGGTGACAACTAACAAGAAGCCGCTGAAGGAAACATTGTTTGTTCCATGTTGCCATTTTTCTCCAAAACTACTAGTTCTATATCTTGTCTTTTCTTATAACCTGGTCGGTCAATTTTCTTTTTTTGAGGATTTTGACATTCAAACTTATGAGGCAAAACTGCTTTCTTCAGTTTAAGCTTTCCTCCAACCAACTTAAACTTTACGTAATTTTCCATATTCTTCTTCCAACTGAAATATAAAAATACTAGTTAAGCCCCGCTGATGATGATGATTAAAACCTTGGTAATCGGTTATGTTCAACCAAGCGGACTGCGCTACGTGTGTTACAATTTATGCGACTGTTATATTAGTAGGATATATTAATGTAGTTGCTTCTAACAGTAAGGCATAGCTGAGGCAGATACATACATGCACCGCTGTTGTGTAGATGATTAAAAAATAAATAATATATCACTCACTCTTTGATTTTTACCTAAGTACGTTTCTGTGCTTTATTTAACCTTGGAATATTACATAGAAATGAGAACGGGCAAATAGGTAGGTACGTAGGTTTATACACAATACTCAGAAAAAGTAAGAAGGTATGTTTCTATTAATACAGCAGCTTAAAATAAGATAAATATAAAAGGTACACTGCACTTAATACCTAGTAGGTACCACCTTATTTTAATAAATATCAACCAAATAATAGGTATAGTTATGTAGGTACTCACATCGAAATGATCTTCACAGCAATGTCTTGTAGCCTGGGCAGAGGGCAGAGTTTCATGATCTCTTTTTACAATCAAATACCATTTTTTACGAAGTTTTGGGTCTTTCAGCACGTGAAAAAATAGTTTTTCTGGCGTTTTAATAGAAGTGTTTATACATTTTGGCACTATACAATATTTATACATAGTTTAAAAAGTGAATTACACACAAATCGGACACTTAATTTGTTTTAAAGTCACAATTAAAGAAACAAAACACTGCGCGCCTTATCGCTGCCAACGGCTAACTGGCGGCGACCGTCACAGTGACGTCACAGCTATCGCGACGCCCACTCGGTGAACTTCGCTAGTAATTCGGTCATAACTTCGTCAATTTTTGTCGTAGAACAAAAATTTTTACACTGTTTGTTAAGGATTTCTTAGCTCTATAAATCTGCATACTCAACTAAAAACGTTACGGATCCTCATTCTGGACTGACATTTTTAGACAACTCATTTGCAATGTATTTGTTGACATGTTAAATTGAATATAAAATACCATTAACCAGCTCGGTGAAGGTCGTTGTTTAGCGGAATCTCTTACTATTATAAAACACTATTCATAAGTTCTTATCATTTAAATAATAAGTACTTGGATGACCAAGCTTTGCTCGGTTTAAACACGGTTAAAACAACGGTTTCGAAAAATTAAACCTAGCTAGATCGATTTATTATAATCGCCCCCGAAACAGTGCATTATGTGCAGGGGCACACTAAACTTCATGAGAATCGTAGGAAGTTTGATGAATCTTTGACGATTTTTAATAATTTGATAAAAAAAAACACGTGTCTCATATTTTTTCCAAACTCGACCTGACGGACTATTTAAAACGGCATATGCCAATCATCATACCAATTTTAACAGTGACAAAAGCAAAAATATACATATTATCATACTAAAATTTCGAATGTTAAAGTTTGTTTTTTAGTACTGAATCAAGTCGGAACTTTGAGCATTCTAGTTGGTCTGAGCGTCGAAACGGCATCGTGATGAAAGTCAGAACACAATATTAGATTTTAGCCTCGAGAGGAGCTTAGCCTTTACGCAGCAAAATTACAATAACCCGAACTACGCAGTTAAAACTTCTGTTAGTTATTAAATGTTCTTCATTTAAATCCATTTATTTATCAATTATTTTTTTTTAATAAAATTTGACGGGACGAGCAGGACATGTGCCTGATGGTAAGCAACATGCTTGCCACATAACAGCACAGTGACACGCAGCTATTGAAACATGAAGAGTCCAAGTCACTGCCTAGCACTGCACTGCGCTCGTCACCCAGAGATCAGTCAAGTTGTTATATCTCTAAGCCCTGTAATACGGTATTTGACTAAATTTGTAAAACCGTTTAAATGATTTTTGATTACACAATATACCATACTACATGAATATTTCCGCAAGATTCACTGTTTTACCATTAAAAATAAATGTTTAAAGTAAAAAGTTCAAAAACCCCACCAAAAACGCTGTTTCTGGTCACGTGACACGCGTGACGTCACGCGCCAGTAAACAAAGCAGTGTTCTCAAAGAAACCGTTTGCTGTAGATTGAATATTTACTGGCAGGTGACGTCACGCGCGTCACGTGACTAGAAACAGCGTTTACGTCGCAGATTATAATTCAGTATTTGTACAATTTTCATTGGCGTATTATACAAAAGATACACACTATATATTCCAAAATAGAGTGAAATATGTTTATTTAATGTGTTATCTGATAGGATGATCATAAATTATGCTATATTTTAAACATTGTCAAACACCGTATTTCTCTGGAAACATTGCCCTTCAAACCAGAACACAGTAATGTTTGCACATTACTGCCTGGCGGTAGAATAACTGGCAAAGGTGTGGTACTTCCCCAGGCAGACTCTGCTAAGAGTCCTACCACTACAGTCCTACATCTAATTGTGTGGTTTTAAAGTTTTTATAACAAATATTTTCAACCGAAGATGCGCGCCGTGTTCTTTTTTTTTTTTTTTTTTTTTTTTTATTTAATTTAAACACTCCACAGACTCCGGGGTCCGTGACTTTTGTCATTACATTAATCTTTTTTTTTATTTACATAGTTCTTGGATTAGGAGAAGAAGAGGAAAATAAGGGGGGGAGTAGGGGGGTGGTGAACATTTTAAGCGTAATTCTAAAGCTAGTCAGTCCGATTTCGTCTGTTGAGCCGATCACTACCGGTTGGGATTCCGATAGTAATCGACTCGACATCGTCTTTTGCCTAAGCCGCCTCCTCCTGGCCCAGAGCCTCCACTACAGCCGCATTTCTGTCTCTAATGGCCATCTGCAGGTTGAAATCTTGAATGGTCTTTGGTGATGCAGCCAACGCTCGCCGCACGAACCGACCGATGGCGTCGTCGGTGTCGTCAGCGTAGTATGTGAAGGTCCCCGTGTGCCGTGAGATTGCAACAACCGCATGGGACACGCTCTCGTGCAGCTTCATGTTTGCCTTAGTTTTAATTACGATTACCGACTCGTATGTCAATCCCTGCGCTTCATGAATGGTAAGGATGCGTGACCCGGTGCCTGACCCGTAACCCTGGTTTGTCAGGGTCTCCTTTTCCTCTTGAGTATGCACTAAAAAGAGGGTGTTGGGTTGGGTGCCGGGTATTTGCGCTCCTTTATACCTTCTCTGCTCCAGGGACTTTATACGGGGTACTGAGGAGTACATACCTGAGTATATTTCCCTCAGCGCATATGCAACATCCATCGGGTTGCGATGTGTGCAGAGCAACTCCTGGCTGATCTTTGCTACCAGGTTCGGGCGGTGATACCTCATTTCGAAGAGATTTTCCCTGTCGATGTAAGGCAACTGATTGACGTCTCCGATGAGGACAATTTCGCCAACACCAGACAGCCGTGAGACCATCACAATGGCCCCGAAATGGTTCATGAGAGCCTCATCCACCAGGAGGCGGCTGAATTTCTCTTTTCCGAAACCATTTACCAGAGCAGAAGCCATAGTTCGCACCCTGGTTTTGACCAGGTTTCCGATACGGTGCGATAGCTTCTCCCTTAGATCTTTTGCTGCCTCAGTTGTTGTGGTGATGATAGCGTCTTTGTCCACGTCGAAGTGTCTAATCACCCACGTTGTCTTTCCACATCCTGGAACTCCGTTGACCCACTGTATGCTTGGTACCTCCCAGTTTTCCCAACACGCTTTGACGTTTGAGGTCCCTTCAATGGACTTGGCCATCTCGAGAATCCTGTCGTCCAGCATAATCTTGGTGCATCGGGCGGTAACTACAATTGGGTCGTTTAGTGGTGTCGCATAAACGGGTCTTCCCGCGCGCTCTGTCTCACTCTCGTTCAGTGTCACGAAGCCATTTTCTGCACTGTAAGCTGCCATATACTGTCCTGTCATGGTTCCCTTGATGACCCGGGATGTGACATTATTATAAATCGAGATTCACCTTTAGAAGGCTTTCACTACCTAGCCTATAGAACTGCATGATGTTTTCGCAGGTCTTGAGGTTAACTAGTCTTGTTGCTCTCAGTATGGCTATGAATTCGATGAAGGCGTTACGTGCATGGCTCCGCGGCTCCGAAGCCGTGACATAGCGGGGCGGTTCAACCTGTCCCATGTCGGCTCTCGTTCGGCTCATTTGTTGCTGTGAAGCTGTTTTGAGGGTCCCTGACGTTAAAAGGGGTGGTGCATGGGATGAGATTCGGAGTACGCTCCCTGCTGCAGTGTTGAAGGCAGCCACGAAGGTCGTGTTGGTGCTTCGGCTGCCGCTTTGATTGGCTGCGGCTTTTTCCGCGGCTGCCCTCTGCTGTGCTCTTTCGGAACCGGTTTGGTTGGTCGAACTAGGAACGGGGTGTCCCCAGCTGTCAGTTGCATTTGTTAGGTCGTGCGAAGGGGCTCTGAGGAAGCTCAGATTTTCTCCCCTATCTTCGTATACGACAACCTCATGATGTTTAGAAGCTTCAATGCAACCCAGCCGGTCTGCGACTTTCGCTCTTGAGTATTCGATTGCCATCGCATCCACGCTTATCACCCGGGGTGTTTCACCCGCATTTCTGCTAAGATGTGCAAGCAGCGCACTTGCCTGTGTGAAAGGTGTCCGACCTTCCGAGTATTCTATTAGTGCAATCGTTTTGTTTCTCGATCGCACCAACCGAAATCGGTGGCCGTCTACCTCGCACACTGGCATAGCGTCGAAGGTTTTCCGCTTCATTGTGACTTTTGCGGTACTCCCATTGAGCAGACAAGACAATCCCGGCGACAAACGGGCGCGTTTCCTTTCCCAGGCGAAGCAAAAGCTTATTCCGAATCTCTCTTTGTTGCTATCCATGAAGAGAGCCACCCCGCGGATACGGATCCCCGCCTCTCCTCGGTCTGCGTTCTCCAGTAGTTGTTGGACGGAGATGCTCTTTGAGGAGCTATCTTGGACGGAGATTGCACCCGGCGTGGCGTCCACGGACAGTGGGGTAGGGTGTGGTGGTGAAGGGGGGTGTGTATTAGACTTAAGTGTGGAGTTTCTTTTGGCCGCTATTCGGAATGAACTCTCCATGAAAGCCAGAAGCCGTGGTCTACTATCTGGATCTGCCAAGACGTTGTGGAGATCCGAAACAACCAGCTTCCTGTCAATCATAGATTCGAGATCATGTCTTGCAGCCATGAATCGGGGACAATCTACCAGCACGTGCCAGACATTCTCGGATTTTTCAGAGTCACACTCGCATACAGGACTGCTCTTAAGCTTAAATCTGTACAGGTATTCTGCTATTCCTCCGTGTCCCGTCAACGCTTGTACCTGGAAATGAGTCAGTTTCGTAGTCCTTATCAACCGATATGCGTTTGCTATATCGGGCAGGAACGTCTGAGTGACTCTTCCGGTGTCCGAGGTCTCATATCGATCCTGCCACTTCTTGACCGATTCTTCGCGGATTTTGCGTTTGACGTAGGACAAGGGGATCCCCTCGTAGTCCCTGGGCGATTCCGTGAGTGCTGCCGATTTGGCCAGTTCGTCAGCTCTTTCGTTGCCGACGGTGCCCACATGCGCTCTTACCCAGAAAAGACGAAGAGATCTCCCTTCAGCATTTATCTGTCCAATGTTTTCCTTTATGCACTTTGCCAAGGGGTGACTCGTTTTTGGATTACTCAGCAGCTCGAGTGAAGATCTGGAGTCACTCAGGACATTGACTTCTGGGTCCTTGCTCTTTAACACCATTTGAGTTGCCCGGCAAAGAGCATAGAGTTCCGATTGAAAGACTGTGCATTCGGAGTGGAGCTTGAATGTCGAGTTCTTGACCTCTTTGCCATTCTCCCACCATGTTAGAGCAGCTCCAACCTTACCCTCAATCTTACTGCCATCAGTATAAATTTGAGGTCCTTCTGGAAGATTGGAGGTGTCTTCTATAAGTTCGTACTCTACGGATGTCTGCGTGGACGGATGGGGTTTGTCCAAGTGGTTTACGTTCCGCTCGAGTTCCACTTCTGGTGGGAGGTAATCTTGGGAGAGGTTCTTTTTTACTCTGTACAAACTTGCTGCTTCCTGTATCCTGAGATCCAGGGGGAGCAGACCTGAAAGGGCAAGTGCTGATTTCAGAGAAACAGTACGGTACGACTTGCAGATTTTCTGGGCAAAGCCTCTTTGGATCGCGTTTAAGTGAGACTTGTTTTCCTCGAAGTCTACTGCTTGTGCCCATACACTTGAGGCGTACATGATGATGGGTTCCACTACCGCGACGTAGATAGTTCTCGTGATTTCGCCATTTAATCCCCAGGTCACCTTCGCTGCACATGCGAGCTGTCTATAAATGTTCGCCACTTTTTTACATTGGGCGTTCACATGTGCTTTAAAGTAGAGCCGGCGGTCGATCATTAGGCCTAGCAGTTTGACTTCCTCGACCAGATCGAGCCGGACGCCGGACATGACTATGTTTGGAGTTTCGTACTTCAACTTATTTGTGAAAAGCATCGCGTTAGTTTTATGCGCTGCAAAGTTGAGTTTATTAGTTTTACCCCATTTCACTGTCATGTTCAACGCCCTGCTCGCTTGCTGTTCGATGATGTTCGGGCTGCCTGTAAACACGAGAACGACGTCGTCCGCGAATGCTTGACAGTATACTCCCTCGGCTTCTAGCATTCGTAGTAATGAGTCTAGAATCACATTCCAAAAGGTTGGTCCACAGATAGACCCTTGGACGCATCCCTTGGTTGTTTCCTTCTCATAGACTGCTCTTGCATAGTTGACCTTGATTTTACGATCGCTGAGGTAGGAGTTTACCATGTCGTAGAGGTTTGTTGGGCACCTCTTCTTCGCTAATTGATGTTTGAGGGCGGGCCACCAAGCATTGTCGAAGGCACCTTCTATGTCCAGGGAGATTAGGAGTACGGTGTCTTTACTGTCTACTCCTTTTTTGATGTGCTCTACCAGGTCATAGAGGGCGTCCTCGGTGCCTCTTTGAGGCATGAAGCCGTACTGTTTTCTACTGATGGTTGGGAGGAGATGCCATTGGAGTCGGTTTACCAGAAGCTTTTCAACGATTTTTCCTAGAACGGACAGAAGACCTATGGGGCGGTAAGATTTTGGATGTGTGTAATCTGTCTTACCGGGTTTGCGTAATATGACCACGTGCGCTTCTTTCCATTGCTTGGGGAAGTATTTCAGCGACAAGCATTTGTTTGCTATCGCCAAGAAAACCTCCCATTCGCATCGAATGGCTGCTGCACAGATATCAGCGGATAGCCCGTCTGCGCCGGGGGCTTTTTTCGGATTCAGAGTTCTCAGTACTGATTCCAGTTCCGCTGATGTGAATAATGGGTCATTTTCCGGTAAGTCCATAGGCGTTTCTGTCGTTCGCTCCCGTAGCTCTGTATGACACGGTTGGTCTGTGCTCTCAGAGTCGTCGGGATAGAACGTTTTAGCAAGTAGTTCTGCAGATAGCTGGGGGGATAGAGTGTTACCTTCGGTGTCTCTTAGGAGTATTTCTTCCTGTCTTGTCGAGGTTTTTTTCATCACTCTGTAGATCTTGTCCCACATGCTTTCTTTCTCCTGATTCGTGCAGAACTCTTTCCAGCTTATCGTCTGAGCTTCTTTGACTTTATCCTTATAGTCTTGCCGAGCAATTTGGTACTGTTCGACTACAAGTTCCACTCTGTCGGGGGCGGCATTCCTGATCCGTCTCTTTCTTCTGAGAACTTCTTTTTTTAGATTATCGAGCGTTTTCGTATACCATGGGGGGGTTGGATTTCCCTTCGGCGAGCTTACAAGTGGAATGGTTTGTTTGCAAGCTTCATGTATACTAGCTGTGTAGCCCGTAATCATCGATTCAAGTTCCAATGGACTTTCACATTTCTCCACTGACTCCGGCGAGAGGTTTCCTTCTGCAAGGGAGGATTTGAACTGTGACATAAAGTTTGACCACTGTGTCTTCTTGGTGTAGTATTTACGAGTTGTTATTGGTCTCTGTTTTTCGAGACCTTTAGTTAGACGCAAAGTGAAGGTGATTGCGTTGTGGTCTGATGTTGTAATACTTTTGTCAACCTTCCATCCCTCGATTTTCCCCAGGAGAGACCCACTGCACGTTGTTACATCTACTATGCTTGTGCAGAGTTTGCCTTCCCTAACGATCTCGAAGGTTGGTGTATCGCCGGAGTTGAGAATAAATAAGTCCATTTCGTTGAAGAAAGAGTTTACGGCTTCTCCTCTCTCATTTTGCGATGTGCTTCCCCACCAGTGGGACCACGCATTCACGTCACCAGCAACAATAAGGTCTTTAGTCGCTAGTTTTTCGCTGAATACTTTAATCCTGCTGAGATAGGGGTCGACTTTTTGGTCTCCTTCTAAGTAGACAGAAATCACTCCCAGTTTTAGGCCTGTGCCGACCAACAGGACCGCCGCTTCCGTTTCGGTAACAAGTTGGGGGTCATGGATGACCTCCAGCCTGTCATCGAAGACTATTATGGCTGCCTTAACTGGTTTTTGCCTATTTAAACTGCACTGAATAACGCGAATTCCAGGATACTGTTTCATTACGCCTTTGTTTCCCACATAGGGTTCTTGAACAAGGGCAACTGAAACTCCCCTTTCTCTCGCGACCTTCAGGAGTTCTGTCGTTGCATTCTGGGAGCGCTGCAGGTTTGCTTGGATGAAACGCATACCTGGTTCGCCTACTCTTTGGGAGACTGAGCCACTTTCCTCATGAGTGCCCTTAGCAATACGATATACGAGACCGCGCTATACCATCCCATTTTATCCTTTCAGGGCACTCGCTACTAAAGGCGTTGTGAGCGAGTTCTCTGTTGGGGCTGTTGGGATGAGCAATCGCACAGTTCTTGCATTTGGGTGGCAGGTCTTCTTTTCTTGCCTTGCATTGTGTCCAGGAGTGGGGTTTTCCGCAGTGACTGCAGGACTCATCCCTTTCCCGGCAGATCGCTTTTGTATGGCCGAAACCTAGGCACTTGGAGCACTGCACCAAGGGCGAATGGTCTGCCACAGGTCTCCTCTGGAGTCCTATGTAGACCTTTTCAGCGTTCAAAAAAGCTCTGTGAATGCGAGGGGAGACCTCGATCACTGGATGACACTCGTGCGGATTTCGCGCCTTTTTCCTGTATCGCACCCTGATCGCACTCTCTTGCAAATTAACCCCCTGTAGCAGGTGTTTATTCTGCGCCAGAAGATTTTCCACTATTTCGTTATCCTTATGAATCGACAAGACGTCTCGAATGATGATCAGTGGGTTACCTGCTTTCGCAGTTTCAACCTTTAGAGACTTGTCTTGCTGCACACGATTTCTGACTAGGCCAAGGTCTTCCTCTGTGCTACAACTCAGGATGACTTTCCTGTTTCGACCTTTGCGCACTCGGTCAACTCTTGCTCCAGTCTTCTTTGTGTCCAGTGCTAACGCTATCTTGTCTATCAAATTTTCAGATGTCGTGGATGATGTGGGATTTGCCGCTGTCACGATCAGTGTATGATTAGGTTTTGGCACAATGGGCTTAGCCGCGATTTTGGCGTAGGCGGGCTTCGGTGGCTTGCCGGTTTCCGCTTGCGAGATTTCGGCCTCGATGCTCAGAACTGGTGCAGGAAGAGTTAATTTATCTTGTCGCATAGTCCGGAGTTCCGAAGATACAGCCTCGAGCCGTTCGGTGATTGGTAGCACGTGCTCGTCGATGTTAATTTTAATTGGGGCGGGGGGTGGAGGGAGTGATTGTTCAGTCAACATTTTTTCGATTTTGCAAAACCTGTCCGAATAATTTAAGGGGATTGGAGGTGGAGGAATCAAGGCGAGCTCTTTTAGCATTTCAGCGTTTTGGCGAAGGGCCTCAACAGTTTTCTCTCTTTCTACGTTTGAGTCTCTCCGCATCTCGTCTACCTGTCTTTGAAGAATTTCTATCCCAGTTTTAAGGCTGTGACAGTCATTCCGCAGCGGTGTCAGATCGACGGTGGGGTTTTGGCTCGGCGCTGGTGATTTGAGGTAACTGTTGATGCTCTTCACCGCCTCCGCTGTTGCTTTGATCTGTTGGTGGGGCTCTATCGACTCGAAGCTCTGCCAGTCTCTAATAGCTTTAGTTTCTATTTGGAGTTCGCTAAGTGTCTCGCGCGCCAGAGCTACCTCTTTTGTTAGGTCGTGATCAATTGTCTGTAAGGACTTTGAGTGGGCCCTTTCCACCGAGAGCAGCTCCACTGCGTGTCGAGTTCGTTCTTGTTGTAGTGAGACTATGTGACGGTGCCTGGACTCTGCCAGGGAGAGGACGATCTCGTAGAGCGCCTGGAGACTCTCGATAGCTGTTTGCTTTAAATCCTTTCTCAAATTATGGGATTCTTCGAGAGCGTCCTTCCCCCGGAGTAGTGCGTCATTTGCCACTTTAGTTGCGCTGTCCATCTCGACCCCCGTCCGCTTTGAGCTATGTGCGATCAGCATACTGGCTCTTTTGCAGCGGGCGGAGTTCGGGAAAGATGTCTCTGACACACTATCCATATCGTCATCCGTCCTCAACTCTTTTGGCGGTGAGATCCCGCACTGTTCCCAGTCCCCGATCCTGTCCATCGCGGCCACACGTTCTGGGCTCGTCCCCGGCACCGAGGTCACCGGAGCCGAGATTTCGCTAGCTGTTTTTGAATGCGGTGGCGAGGAGGCGTGCCCGAGTGTCTGAGCGCAGCGGGACCCCACTTCAGGGAACTCTGTGGGCACCCCAGGGCATTGTCCCGGGTGCTGCGTCGGCTGCACCACCTCCGACTTGCTGGTCTTAATAATTTTTTTCAAAATGCGTTTATGTAAGGTCGATGCCACTGACCTTACTGAAAGCACCTTTGTTCGTGTGGGTGCCATGGCAGGGGCAGATGTGAGGCAAGCAGAGGTGGAGGGGGCGGATTTTTTGGTTGTATCGGACATGTTTAGTATATTAAGAAGAACAAAATACTTATTTAGGTATTATTTAACAGCTTATGTTGACTAGGTCTAACCTGCAATTACTAATTAGGCTTAATTTACGCGGTCAGATTTAACTTTTAGCTTCTTATCCTACTCACGGGTATTCCTCTTCTTCTTCTATTCCAAGCTTGGATTTGTCAATTTTTTTCACGTACACACTCAACGTAGATGTTCTTCGGGCTGTCCAATAGTCCAGTAAACAGCAGTCAGTTTTTCCGCAGGGGCCGACGATTATGTTGTTGTCTCCTAAGTTCGCCTCTGAGATCGGTGTAGAGTGCAGAGGGTGACGTCACAGTTGGCGGGGGGAGGTGTCGTAGGCGCCTGCCGATGACCGATGACGTGCTGCAGATTGGTCTGTACAGCGAAACGAACGTGCGGCGGATATCTCTATATCGGTGATAACTCTATCGGTATTAGGTATGTCGTCGAACGTGACTTTTGTTCGATTCTTAGTTATGCGGTCTCCTGATGTTACTTCCGAACTAACCTTTGTTTTCAGTTGGATTTCCGATATTTTTTAAGATATCTCGTTGTTCCTGAGGTCCTTGGGGCTGTCAACACCGCTCCGGGGTCGCTGGACTGTTACTAGTTACACTGATTCTACTGAGATGCACGCAGCTCAAAAAAAATCCACTCGTTTTGATTTTTTTTTGCGGAGCTGTTGTTGAACGTGTACGTGTTTGATAGGCTCTCTCTTAGTTTAGTTAGTTAGCGCGCCGTGTTCCGGATGGCTGCCTTTTGTATCTGAGCTTTGACTCAACTATCTAGCGGAAGCCTTTTAAAATGTTGCCACAATCTTTTCGTTTTAAGACCGTTTACTGAAACGACTACCGGTCTTTCTACCGCCTATCTAAATCGGCTTTAGCTTTACTATTGTTGTCTTCATAACTTCAAGCAGAAGGAAAACAAAGCAATATCAATACAGTTTTAGTTAGTAGTGGTATACCTCCCGGACTATGATCGTACTATCAATATTTTTTTAAGTGAAAACTTGTTTTGGCGCACCATAGACAGATTTTTCGTGGGCTGTGATTTGAAATCTAGCGTCACGCTCGGGAATGATAAGATGTTCGGGTGAATTCGGGACCATGGCCATTGGCCGTCTAGAAATGCGACAGCAATTTCCATTGGCTATCAAGAAATGCGTTAGCATTTCTAGATGGCCGTGGTCAAGGCCACGCCTTCCGGTTTCACCCGCGTAGCTTCCATAGCGAGTTATAAATTCTGAGTTATAAGCTTTCACTTCTATCGGCAGTTCCTATGACTGACTATTTTTTTAATATAAATTTTTACTTTAGATTTTTTTAAATGTACAAAATATATCTTAACGACATCTGATACAGAAAGTACTTTTTTTAATTAACTCAGGGTTAATCCTATTATTTACGTTGGCAGTACACGAAAACGGATGAACGAAAATTACGTAAGAAGATGGCCACCCGGTAGGATCCGACAGCGTTACCGACAAGAACCAAAGTGTCATTGCCTTGCATTAATCAACGCTTATAATACCCCACTATTCTGTTAGACCAGTCTATTAAATCATACAGTCGTTCGACGAAGCCGTCTAGACAAGGCAATCATGCGGGGCGTACGGGGTGAGACGCGGGAAGCGCGCTCCTGCATTGCTTACATTACAGTGTTAGTATTCGGCGGCCCAGGGCTGACGTCTTCCGTATGTTATTGTAAAATTCTTCTAAAATATTTTAATAAGCATTTTTGTTTGCGACAACCCTACCTGACATAACGTTACTTAGACATTATCGGCGTTTCTCCCGAGATGAACTACTGGTAGTTTTTCTTTATACTGTGGTTAGACCTGTGTTACGAGAGGCTTTCCTTACATACAGTAACATCTCGTGACGTAGCGAATGAAATCGCGAGCGTAGGTAAAATCTTTACAATGTTAAATATTGGATGTTCTGACGTTTCTTGTTCTTAATTTCATTGGTAGCAGTTAACGGATTCTGTCACCTGTGATTCTTCCATCCATCTACAGCCTTCTCCATCGCACTGTTGGCTATAGCATAAGCAGCCCACTTTATATTCCCACCGCTGGGACTCCAGGCAGTGCATCATCACTAGCTCAAGGTCGCGCGGTTTTAGCCTACAGCTAGACCGTTCCTCCCAGGGAACAAGTGCTAGTCGGTTGTCGGACGCACGGCTGAGCGCTCGCGCAACTCGTTTCCCGCGCATATTGTTATTAGATATGTCGACAACCCTCCGCACTAGACAGGGACAGAGTTACGCGTTAGAAAGAGCGCAAATGTTTATTTGAAAATCGCGACAGGTATTGCGAGCTGAACTGAACCCAGCAAGAGTCGCTATTTATTATAATTGTTTTCGGTAAGTGACTGTTCTGTACGTGTACTAATATTTATTCTGTGCTCCAGGCCTTGTCTCATAAAGAAAGAAACAAGGTCATAATCTGCTACGCTGTCAAGTTTAGTGTAGATTGGTGGATGGCGTACGTACCTACTCTGTACTTCCAAAGTGGAAGTACTCTCTCGGTATTTTTCTTCACCGCTTAAGTCAGCGGTGACGAGACACGTGTATAACTATGCTTGGCAAAGTAGAAGGCCAGGCGGAGGTTAACGTATAACCTCACCTATTTCCAACCGTGAGGAATACGGCTGGGAATAGGCATCTCTCTTACTTTGCTGTCTGCTTCGGTCCTGTGCCAAGGCCGTCCAAGTTCGACCTGCGATTGTTATATTGTCGAACAATTTTGCTGGTGGATGTCAATATGGTTTTCTTATTCATCATTCTTGAAAAGAAAGAGTAATAGTAAGTTTTAATCCGGATTAAAATTAGAAACGATGATAGACTTTACACACTATGATAGACTGTACAGAAGAGCACATAGGCTACTTTGTATCCTGACAAAAATGTTTGGTAATCCTGTAACCCTTAAGTAATACCCCGTTTACATGATTCCAGTCCAGCGACCGAATCTAGCGCTGGATTGCTTACTGGAATAATACCCCGTTTACATGATTCCAGTCCAGCGGTCGAATCCAGCGCTGGATTGCTTACTGGAATAATGTAAACCGAAACTGGAATGCATTGGCACTGGATTGGTGCATTCCAGTGCCGGTTTCCATTATTCCAGTAAACAATCCAGCGCTGGATTCGGTCGCTGGACTGGAATAATGTAAACGGGGTATAATGGAAACCACTGGAATGGATCAATCCAGTGCCAATGCATTCCAGTGCCGGTTTACATTATTCCAGTAAGCAATCCAGCGCTGGATTCGGTCGCTGGACTGGAATAATGTAAACGGGGTATAACAGTAGAAAAAATATCTTTGACACTACCATGATCCATCTCATTAAAAAGTCTCCTACGTAAGAAACAGCAATCCCGAGTAATAAAAATTATAATTGATGTAGGACCCTTCCCCTCGTTGTTGTGAGTTAGCCAACGGGTCCCTTAAACGGCTTACTACCGAGCTTCAGTGTTGTTAAATCAATTTGAACGCTGAACAAGTTTTGAGGTAATATGTTTAGGCTACCTCGAGGCTTCAACCAACAATTTAGCCGCTTTCTCGGGAAAGACTAATAGGGATTTAGCCTTGATTTGATATCATTTAGAAAATGTACATTCACAAAGTCTACGATGCTCAACAGCGGTTATAATCAAGTGTAACTAGCGCGAAATGACTTTGGAGAAGCCTGTTGATCGGTCAGTATTGTGTGAGGCGATGATGGCAGATGAGGGTAGACAGCGGATAGTCTTATCTTCCGAGGAGTTGCTAATATTTTTCAGCTACATACAGTATTTAAAAAAATATTATTTAATAACCATTGAACTCTTAAAACACTAAGAAGCGGCAAGCGCTCATCTACGATCACAATGTAAAATCAGGTGACGTCTCCTGATTGACTCTCAGTCGCAACAGGAGCCACAAGTTGAGTGGACATTCGCTAACAATTCAAAAAAATCCGATATGAGCTGTAATAATGTCTTATTCTGCTTTTGCAAGGTGCACAAACAGTTCAAAGACCAAGAACAAGTTCCATGGTATCACTTTTCATGCGTAAGTACACAAAATCTTTAATTATTTCCATAACAGTTCAATGATTATTACATCTAAAATTATTTTTCTGTTGGAAACAATTTTACAATTGGCCATTTCTAAAAAGAGACAGATATACATACAGCGTAAGAGTGCAACACGACCGGCGATATGTTAGTTGCGGCTATTCTGTCTCTTTCACGCCAGTGCATTTGTATGTCTTTCTATTCTTGTCGAAAAAAATATCTAAACAAATGTGATGTATAGCTATCTCATTTCCACCTACTGCCTACTTGTCATGATGTCTTTGTCATTCATTCAAACGTCTCTCACGATGCAAGTGAAGCTGTGTGCACATTGCGTATACTTGTGTGAGATTTTCGTTACATTATGCTGTCTTTTTAATAGAGCGTACCTTATCTTCGTTTACTTAGTTTCATCAAAGTTAATAACTTTAAGTTTAAAAACCCGAATGCAAAAAATCTACTTATAAAAAACATTGTTATATGTACTATGTAAGGACACTAAGGTGATTGAGACGAGTCTAACGATATCTTAAGGTGCATCCCCCAGCAAAACGAGTTTTTTGTCCAGTTTTCAGAGCTATCTACTCATTAGCCAAAACATATGTCAACTGGTAAAAAATACATTAAATTTCTACAACTTCTTGGCTTCAAAATGATAGTTTTATTTTTTTGATAATGAACGTATTGTTTAAATAATCGCCTCAGAACGAAACCACGAAAAAATTAAATAATTGTAGTTATCATGCATCTCCTCGGAAAACCTCCATTATTTTGATTTTGTACTTCCACCAACGGATAGACAATTTCATTACAAACATTTTGGTAGTTTTATTTTTTTCAAAAGACCAAAATCTGATTTTATAAAGAGTGTATTCTAAAAATTGAGCGTAAAACAGCGGCAATTCCTACTGTTTCTCTCTTGCTCTTTCTTGCGGTGTGCGATAACGTAAGAAATACTCAAGGTCATTTGCTCGGGGTACGCCCTTAATTGTCAAAATCCATCTAGCCGTTTAGAAGTTACGTGGGAATAAAGAAATTTAGAATTTACATAGAAGATACGCGCGAAAAACATAACATTTATTTCATTCAAGGTAAAAATGTAGTACAGTTGTAAGACATTCAGTATTATAAGGAAAAGAAAGTAAACAAACATTTGATTTATTTATTTTAATGTAAAGGCGCGTTTTTGTGTCGTCGCGCGTTAATTACATATAAAATCAAATAAAATATTTCGTACGGTAAATATAGTATGTTTGCGTAATTTCTATTTGTTCAACAGTATATACTCTTTTTTTTATAAATAAAGAGCAGACGAGCAGGACATTTGCCTGATGGTAAGCAACATGCCTGCCACATAACACCACAGTGACACACAGCTATTGCAACATGAAGAGTCCAAATCATTACCTAGCACTGCACTGCGCTCGTCACCTAGAGATCTAAGATGTTATATCTCTAAGTACCTACGCAGACCCAACATTTTGCACAATACTAGTATGTATAGTTGGCAATCCTAGAATGAGACGATCCCAATTCTAAGTAATTTTTTAAAGATTGGCGTCATCGATATAAATCAAATACATGATTGGCGTCGTTATAATATCGAGAAATCCCGTCATAATCTAGTGTAACCATCTCGAAGTGAGTTTGCATACGGTCAGTGCGACAGCCGTGGTGACCCCACAGATGAGGGTAGATGCTAGATAGCGATCCTCTCATTTCGGAACGAGACTACCGTCATCGAAAGACGATTGAAAAGTGAATAAAAACATTTCACCACGACAAGCTTTTATTTTTAATTAATATACGATGTAAAAGAGCAATAAGTAGTGAACGACAAAAAATTCTGAATCAGTTTCGGCCTCTGTTTCGTTTTCGGCCAAAATATCTCAACAGCCCACTAAACGTTCCCACTGCTGGGACTCGAGGCCTTCTCTCGCAAGGAGAGAGTTAAGGCCATAATCCACCACGCTGGCCCAGTGCGGGTTGGTGGATGACACATGACTTCGAAAGATTCTAGGTACTTACATGTCGGTTTCCTCACGATGTTTTCCTTCACCGTTTTAAGTTAGCGGCATTACGCACACGACTTCGAAAAGACAATGGTCCGTGTGGGGTTTGAACCTGGGGTCTCCGGATCGGCAGGGAGAACGGCTCCCGACTAGACCAGCCGTAACTTCTAGACCAGCCGTAACTTACTAGACCAGCCGTAACTTACTAGACCAGCCGTAACTTCCACCGTAACCGTAACATCCGTAAAATATCAGGTATTGTCTCGTATTATCATTCAAATAAATTTGTGTAAAAAATACACTCGATTTCATATAAAGAATAAAATATACATTTTGACATATCTATATATATAAAAGCGAAAGGTCACTCATCAAGGAATCTCTGAAACTACAAATGCTAGGAATCTGAAATTTTGCATGGAGGTCCCTTTTAGCACGTAGGCGCTCGCTAAGACGGGGTTTTGCGAAATTCAACCCCTAAGAGGGTGAAACAAGGGATGGTTGTATGAAAATTCGTCATTTTCATAGTAACCCAATTTTGTTGCTAGACACTTCATACTAAGCAATTAAATGTTTGTTCCATCAATTTTGTAATTTCAAACTGTACGGGGGTGAAATAGGGGTTGGAATGGGGGATGAATGTCAATAATATGGAAGTTCCCAACCGTTGAAAATAAAACCATGAAACTTAGTAACATATAGGCACTTGACACGAAGCAAATAAATGTTTGATCTGGCAATTTTGTAATTTCGAACTGTATGAGGATGAAATTGGAGTTGAAATGGGGGACGAATGTGAAATCATCACATCTAAACAACTGAACCGATTTTGATGAAATTGTATAAAGTTGTTTGATTTATAAGCTGTTTTTAGTAACCGTAAATGTGTCTGGGTATACAAATAGGTACTGTTAGTATTTATTTTACGCGGACGAAGTCGCGGGTAACAGCTAGTGTTTTATAATGGTTTTATAAGTTTCTTGTTTTAACCGAAAGTTTAATTTCGGTTGAAAAACCTGTTTTGGTCGAACTCGAGCAATAAGTAAGTAAATATTTAAGTATGTTTTCAAAAAGGCATTCAAAATGCAAAAAAAGTCAATTTCGACATTTATTTTATTGTTTCCACTTTTTCTCCGGACTTAAATAATGGTCACTATGCATGTGGTGATAAATGCGCGGGCGCATCATCGTGTTGATACAAGTCGCATACATAAGTCATTGCGATATCGCTGTATAAACATATTTATGCCTATTTAGTATAGTATATGCCGAGGTATAGTTTTTGTTCACTGTATCTTTCCACAATCACCCTACATACCTACATCCTTCAAAATATTTACTTGTACAATCTGTAATGTAGTAGTAGGACTCTTTGCAGAGTCCGCCAGGGGAAGTACCATACCTTTGCCAGTTATTCTACCGCCAAACAGTACTGTGCAAACATTACTGTGTTCCGATTTGAAGGGCAATGTTTCCAGATTAAGCTGAAGAGCTGTTTTTTGTTTGAACGCGCTAATATCAGGAACTACTGGATCGTTTTCAAAAAATATTTTACCATATGATACCAATGTGATCCCTTAGTGCTGTAGACTATATATGATCTAAAATGTACCACGAGTGAAGCCGGGACGGAACGCTAGTATACTATAAAAGCAATACTAGTACAAGTTTAGTTTTGTCCGTAACTTCGTACGACGTAAGCGTATGAGTCAATGTCACCACATGTGATTCATTCCGTTTCTAGCTACAATGCAGATGAACGGTCAATGTTATTGTTACTGTACATACTGAGTTAAAACGCGAACAGATTCTTTTAACGACTATAGGATTGCATTTGACCGCCATGTTGCCTGATGTCAACCATGAGCCATGAGGTCTAGATGTACTAATACAAGCATTTCACACTTCATATTTTGAACCAATTTTTTTTCTAGTGTAGCGAATGGCCGGTTCGTACGTAACCAAATCGGAATTTTCAAATTAGAAGAAGTTTCCATTAAAAAAATGTGTGTGCTTAAGATCGCACGCCTGAACTGAAAACTAAGATAAGAAATAAGTACCTACTAAAAACTATTGCATAACTTTAATAATTACAAATAAAAACAATAGGGTACAATCTACAAAAATACTAAGTAGCCCGTTAGTTAGATTGCAAAAAAATATTGTACACGCATTTTTTCTTTTGTTTCACAAACAAAAAATGACGAAGATACAGCGCTTCGAAGTTTCGTGTGACGTCACTTGCGAGTACGATTTTACTCACGAGTGACGTCGCGACCCCCCACTCTCGAAATTTGATGGTCTAAATCTTTGACGATTTTTAATATTATGAAAAAACAAAAAATACGTGTCCAATATGTTTCCATGATCTAGCTGACGGACTAATTAGGATGGTGTATTTTTGACCCAGTCCGGTACCCTATTAGATACGAGTTGAATACAGTAAACACAGCGACAGGACAGAAACGGATGCGGCTGAAAGATTTTCTCTATGAATGAATTAAACCGAAACATTCATCAATCTGTAGTCACCCGTAAACAAAACCTGTGACCAAAACGAATTATTAAAAACGAAAGGATTTATTTTTTTATTTAAATCACAAGTTATGTCGAATGTCGACTTTATCGCTTTGTACATCCGATCAGACTTTGGATTTATAGAATTTTTATTGGTATGTAGCTATGTAGGTAAGGTTTATATTTAATTTACTTTGTTTGTAAAAAAATGAATCATCATTACAACAATCCCCGTTTTAATACACAATAGTATTTCTGGGGATAATAAATAAACAATTAGTTTCAACGCTAACTTCTAAATAACTGATTTTTAACAGACTTCAAAAAAAGGAGGCAGTTCTCTATTCGCTTGTATGTTTTTATTTTTTTAATAAAGGGTTACGAGACTAGCAGGACATTTGCCGGATGGTAAGCAACATGCCTGCCACATAACATCACAGTGACACGCAGCTATTGGAACATGAAGAGTCCAAATCATTACCTAGCACTGCACTGCGCTCGTCACCCAGAGATCTAAGATGTTATATCTCTAAGCCCTGTAATTTCACTGGAAATATTGCCCTTCAAACCGGAACACAGTAATGTTTGCACATTACTGCTTGGCGGTAGAATAACTGGCAAAGGTGTGGTACTTCTCCCGGACTTTGCTAAGAGTCCTACCACTACAGATGTATGTTTCGCGATAGCTCCGTCAATCGAGAATCTATTTTGATGGTTCTTTTTTATTTTTGGTATCTCACAGTTCAGAGGTAGTCCCATAAAACTTTAATTGAAGTCGATGCGGCGGTTTTTGAATTGACGAAAAACTACAATTTGCTTTAATTTATCTGAACACCGTGACGTTGTGATAGCTTGTTATGAAATTTGGTTAAGTGTCTGAATTTAATTTTTAATTTAGTACGTTATAGTTTTTTTTGGAAAAATAAATTTTTTTTTATCATAACTAGCCAGCGAACTGTGTACCAACAGCTCTATCCGATTTAACATTCATATGAAGCTTTCGAAATCAGTCCCAGAATAAAAAAACTATTTCGATTCTACTCGTATTTCCGCCGAGACGCTCTAGCCGCCTAAACAAACACGTTACTACCTGCATACATTTGTAGGCCGCTATATGCGCCCAGACGCTCGAGCGGATATCTAACTGCAAACCCTATGATCCGAACTTCAACAATGCTAGACTGCAGGCGGAAGCTAAATCTCAGGGGAAATGATTTTATGGCCTTATTTCCGTTCTTTGCAGTTACCCGACAAACTGAAATAAACTTACGTGCCTTTGGCTGCCAGGCCTTTGTTATTTATAATTCAAAGAAAGGTTCTCTATTAGGTTGTATATTTTTTTGTATTGTATTTCACGCGATAGCTCCTCTAATTATGAATCGATTTTGACGATTCGTTTTCTGATTGGTATGAAGTATCGAAGGGAAACTTCACAGGCGGTTAGGTCCCACATACATTTTACCGAAATCGTGTGGCGATTTTTGAAAGATGAACAAAAACTGCATTGGACTTGCTTACATTTGGACGACTTCTTGTGGACTTCTTTCTAGATAGCTTCTTATGAAATTCAGTCACATCCATTGATTTATATCGCTGCTTCAAGGTACTAAATTGATTTGAAAAATGAAATGTTGTTTATTTAATATTAACTGATAGGCTTTTGCTCGACCGCCATTTGCCAAAGTTAAGCGACCATGCATGTGGTCTACGATGTAGCGCGTTGACCTAAAGAAAGAAACCTATTCACTATCGACTCGGGAAACACAAAGTTTGTATCCACCAGGAAAAAACACTCAATAATTCATTCCACACGGTCTATTCAATTAACGAAACTGGCACCAAATCTCTTCGTTCGGGTCTTAGGAATATCAACCATGAGACGGTTGCTTAGCTTGAGCTCTGAGGATTCCGGAAAAAGGGCTAGATGGTGTTGGATCATGTAAATCAGAAGCACGCTCTTCGAAATGTATTCTAAATTCGATAGCAGCGACATTTTGCCATAGTTAGTGTTTACATGTACGGTCTTGGTTATCTTTCTATTAAAAAAAAAAAGACAAATCCTTAACAGTCACTGCCTCCTCGACTATAAATAACACTTTACCAATTGAATTCTAAGCAAGGCTAAGTAAAAATGTATGTGTGTACAGCTTTGTGGCTTCACTTAAATATTTATAAATTACTAAGGGAATATAAACGGTTCAATTGATTTACTCGAAACTGACTAAAGAGGTTATGTTTTGGGTAAGAGCTCCTAGCAACGGTTACATCAAAAACAATTACCACCGACAGGTTTATATAGAGCATTTCTTCATGACAACGTCATTGAGTGTAAATCCACAAAAATATCAACATATATTTTTATCAATATTTTCCTTAAATTAACAGCTATTTTAATAATTAACTTGTTTGAAAAAGACACAGCACTTATGTTTAAAACGTATTTTTTCTCACTTTGGATGTTGATTACACCGACATCTCCTGGAATTCAGAAAACAATCGCCATTTTGACCGGACGTCAAGTGTAAAGAAGTTAAGTGACTAGTGCTGCCGAAAAATGAGTGATGTGCCAAAGTTGTCGATAACAAGTGTCGGGTAAAGAATTCGAATCCGAATAAAAAAGTAAAAATGTTGCGATCACGACGAGTGGTTCCGATTCGTGGAGACGGAAACTGCATGTTTAGATCCGTTTCATACTGTATTTACGGAACGCAAGACAGGCATAGAGAAATCCGTCTGCGAGTTGTGGATCGAGTTGTAGATAATTGGAATCGATACAAAGATTTTATAATCGGTGATCATTCGTATGGTCGCCTTCGAAGCAGCAGTTCCTATAGAAACTTGATGTCGAGAGATGGAGAATACGCCGGCCATGTTGAATTACACTGCGTCAGCGAACTTTACACAGACTATACATTCAAAGTCCACAGAGACGGTTGTCCCAAAACCATAGACTACGGACGAGGATCTAAAGAAAAACATTTACTTTTTTCTGGATATTTAGACGCGGGTCATTACAGTGTTATTGAGAATTAGTGATTTTTTCATGTTTGTTTAGATTTATAGCAGTTTAATAAATTCTTTTAACGATTCTGCAGACATATTGTTTTAATTACATTATCGCATAGGACATTAATGCATAGTTTGTTTAAATAAATAAAGTATTGGTTTAAAAAGACAATACAGGTGTGGTGTCATGGGACACCGGGTAGGAATGAAGTTTCTTAGGATTGCAAAATAATAGTCAATATTTTATGAATCTTAATTTCAATGTGTTAATTTCAATTTCATGGATCCGCCGTTGTAAGCAGCTCAGCTCAATAAATGCTCCCACAGCTAGGACTCGGGGCCTTCTTTCGCAAGGAGAGAGTCGATGCCATAATCCACCACGCTCGCAAGTGCGGGTTGGTAACACATGTAAAGATTCTAAGTACATGTCGGTTTCCTCACGATATTTTCCTTCACCTAATACTTTCATTTATTTATTCTTGAGAGAAGCACTCAATCCTCTGAGCATATGTTGCAGACGCTAATCTTGTTTCGTAAGTTTACTGTTTGAAAGAAATAAATAAATTAGTATCTAAATTCATAATATATTTTAAAGTTAATATATCGTAATAGAATCCTTGGACCGTGTGAAAGGTCTACTACCAAAGGAAGTCAAACCTTCTGGGGGCTCATCAATGACGTAATACTAGGTACTCCAATTACCAGGTATTTACTATATATACTCGTACTTATGTATATGAGGAAACAGTCTAAGTCTACTTGTCGTTATCTGTACAGGGTACTTAAATGTTTCAATGGTTCTAGTTAGTTTGTCAATAGAATAACATAACTAGAGTAATAGTGTGACCTAATTTGACCATTCAATTCCTCGATGTTGGCTTATCACAAGAAAAATTATGTTTACTTGTACCATTGAATTCAATAGAAATGATTTAATTGGCAGTAGCATTGCTATGCTGAGCACGCTTCTAATTTGTAGTGGAATTCATCATCTTGAATATCTCTATACCTTCATTGCTCTATGGATAATTCAGATCTGAGTATTGTAAGTGGTTAGTGTGCTTTCTTTGTTATTTATGTTTAGTGAAGTAACGGCTGGTCTAGTCGGGAGAACGGCGACTGCCGATCCGGAGACCCCGGGTTCAAATCCCACGCGCACCACTGTATTTTCGAAGTAATGTGCGTCTACATTGTGAGGAAACCGATATGTACACAGAATCTTTGGATGTAATGTGTCTTCTACCAACCCGCAGCCAGCCAGCGTGGTGGATTATGACCTTCACTCTCTCTATTTGCGCGAGAAGGCCCATGCCCCAGCATTGTAAACATTTAATGTGCTTCTTATGTTTAAAAAAAAATAGTTCTGTAAATTCGGTTGGTTTACGGACGATAGTTTACCGTGATAACGTCATAACAAAACATTGATAGATGCGACGCAAGCGAACAATGAACGTAACGGGACATAACGGGACACTTTTTGGTGCATGCAACCGGCGTTCATCGATCTATTAGACGTTATCACGTCAAAATGAAATCCCACTAATACTATAAATTCGGAAGCTGGAATGTTTGTTGCTCAAACACCTCGGAACGGCTACAGATTGGTTTGAAATTTGGAACAGAGTTAGAATATGGAATAACACATACCCTCAAACTTTTTTCAAACTTCTTCCCAAAATTGAGTCCAAAAATGTATGTAATTCGAGTTTCAGTCAAAATTCGGAATTAATTGTTCGGAAAGGAAAGGAGTCGTCAATGGGAACATGTGCTAGTCATCTTGATAGGTGGGGTCAACAGCTGCCCTCTCTATTGGGTGTAATTCGATGGAAGCGAATTAAGGATGCACAGTCTGGACTCAAGAGTGGATATCTACAGAGACAAAGTGACATATAGAGTGGAAAAGTACACCACTACAATGATAATCGAGTGGCTTTAGGACATCGCAATGTTGGCGTGTATGAGGGAGGTGTGCATGTGTGAGTGGGAGGGAGCGTTTGAATGTGTGGGAGATGTGCGAGTATTTGTGAGTGTGTGTGTAAACATTTTTAATGCAGGTCTTAAAATGTACGTGATGTGTCTATATTTATTATTATCGTGGCATTGAGCCCTATTCAATTATACCCCATTAAATGTTTTTGCGTGTTCAATTTGTTGGTGTAAGTAACACAACATTTTTGACTACATTTTAAGATTGAAATTCCAAGTGTTTGTTCCCAGTGAACTCTTCACTAAGTCAATAGATGTTCACGAAAGTTGGCATTTAAGAACGTTTGTAATTGGATCCGACTTGAGAGATAGGATAGTTTTAATTTCGATTAATGATCTTTATATGAGAACATCCGAGCGAAGCTGGATCGGCCAACTAATAAATAAATTAGACATTCCTTTGGATATTTTTTAACCGAACATGTTTTTCAAAGTGTTTTTAATCTTCTACTAGGTATAGTGAATAATCTGTGAATATTTGAAACGGTCTGATTTTTTTTTAACAATTCGCTTCAATTGCTACGATTATGTATAAAGTTGTCGTTCTGCTTGATTGATAATCATGCATATGTGCTCGTCCAACCGCCTCTCGCGAAGATATGAATAGCTATCAGTTGTGATTGCTTCCTCGAGTCCAATTATACACCCGTGGGACCGCCTCCACGTGCAATGACACCTCAATAAACAGGATATTGGACAGACAGGCAATTGCCAGTTGGGGCGGCAAATCAATGTTTGATGGCGGACTCGAGTGCTGTGACTAACCAAAACCTAAATGGATTGACGGGGCAGGACGTCAGTGTTTGACGGTTAGCGTCAGACGAACACCCTAGCCTAAATCTAGTTAGGTCACGTTAGGTGCCGTTAGCCCGCCGCTCTAACACATAGTTCGAAACATAGAAACGACCTTTCGAGGGAAAGTTCAGTACTTAGGCACTATCGATTCAACGATTTGTTAGTATGAATTGGATTAGTATCATTTACTAAGGCAATCGCTACTAACCGAAGTTCGAAGTTCACCGGGTTCAATACCAGATTAAGTGAACTTTGAACCGCCATTTTTTACAGATATTAAACTGTTTAACATTATTTCATGTTTGTTTTTGCATTTTGGTATGTTTTTACTAATAGTTGCTCAAGTTACTCCTTATAACACGGTCATCTGCCAGAGAGAGTCTCGTTAAAATCGGTCCAGCCGTTCCAGAGACAAGTCGAACAGACAGGCAGACAGACAAAAAATCATGTAAGTGTACTTTTTTTTGTAGTGAAAAGCTAGTATTTTGGAATTGCAAACCTACATTTACACATTTACAAACATTATTTTGTTTAATCACTACATTGTATAAATGACACACAAATTTATTAATAAAAACAAATGCATAATTCATTTGGAGACTTAACAAGATTTACAAACTATCGTTATACTTATGGTAGATTACATTATATTACTTTATTGCCTTCCATAATAGAAGCTAGGCTTAAGAGTGCGCCGCGACGCGTCTCTTAATGCGATATACATAAAGTCGAGAATAGCATGACACAGTTTGGAGGAAAAATCAATATTAAGGAGTCCATTTTTGACCAAGTTTTATTTAGTTACTCAATAATTAAACATAAATATAAAAAAGTGATCGGTTACTTTACTAGAACGTACAATTTGGAATTTTATTACCAAAAAATAATGTGGGGTCATCGCTGATAATTTCGAGTACTCGAATTAAAACGGGTATTTTTCGGTGTCATTTTTATTTTTTTATTGTAAAAAACTCTGATCTATTTTTAAAATTCTATTCGGTTATCGTGCTTCTTCTTGATTGTACCCATACGTCAATATTTTTATTTGTCATAGTTTTTAGTTTCTTAACTTCAGTGAGCGGCGTCGAAAATGTCCTTTTTTCGTTTTCTGGCTTTAGGCGCCCCCTTAAGCTATAAATTGTTTGCATAGCTTATTATTATGTTTTACGGGAAGTTCACCGAGGTCCGCGGTGGGAAACTAAGAGATACCTCAGTCTGAAGAAATACCACAGACTGTGGAGATACATAGACGCTCTAAAACAGGAAAAAGCAGTGAAACTCACAGCCACGACACACTTACAAAAACCACGTTTTATTTATAAAAGCAATATCAAACATGGACTAATTATTTTGATATGAATTGTACGAGTTCCTAACATTCTATGGGAGGAACGCTAAGGATGACAATGTTGAATTATCCTTCTAATTAATGATTCTATTTTCCTCTACCGCTGCAGGAATTAACAACGAATAATGTATATTTAATAGAGGAAGTTAAAAATTATAACTTTGTATTGAATAGTACATTAATTACTAGCGATCTTTCTCAGCTTTGCTCGGGTAAACATTTATTGACATCTAGCATTTCGTAATACGATAAGAATTATAATAATCTACTTAACCAATTACCATCATTGTTGAATTTTATATACATATACAAATTTTAGTATGAAAACTAACGTGGTTATTACACACTTTAAACAAATACACGGGTAACTCACGTATAAAATAGTCAGAACAGTCCGACTCGAGTTTCGATCGCGTCCGGCGATCTTCTTCAAGGCGAGTGCGCGCGCATGTCGCAGCTCGATTAGCACTGCGGGCTGCTTGAAGAAGATCGCCGGACGCGATCGAAACTCGAGTCAGACTGTTCTGACTATTTTATACGTGAGTTACCCGTGTATTTGTTTAAAATATACAAATTTACATATTATATAGCTTTAAATCTAAATATGTGTTACATATACCGTGGCGCAATATTTATTTTATAACTACTAACGCCCCGCAGTTTTCCTGTTCCTTTTATTTTCTGGGATAAAAAGAAGCCTATGTAAAAGTAGTTGTTTCAGACTATTATCTAACTTTGTCACAAGTTTCTACACGATCCGTTCCGGCGTGATTGAGCAACAAACATACAAACTTTGATTTTTATAATATTAGTAGGATTGGTGATCCCGCTTCGTACCGATGCCGACGTAGCGAAATAAAAACGAGGGGGTGTTATACATGTAAATAAGTTGCACGTAAGGATGGACCGATTTTGATGTTGCTTTGGAATTATACGATCTTAAGGGGGCGCCTAGTGCCAGAAAACGAAAAAAGGACATTTTCAACGCCGCTCACTGATGTTAAGAAACTAAAATCTATGAAAAAAAAAATTGACGTGTGGGTACAATCAAGAAGCAGCACAATAGCCGAATAGAATTTTAAAAATAAATCACATTTTTTCACAGAAAAAATATTAAAATGGCGCCGAAAAAATCCATTCTAATTCGAGTACTCGAAATTATCAGCGATGACACCACATTATTTTTTGTTAATAAAATTCCTTATTTTACGCGCTATTAAAGTAACCGAACACTTTTTTAAATGTATGTTTAATTATTGAGTAATTAAATGAAACTTGGTCAAAAATTTACTCCCGATTTAATATTGATTTCCCCTCCAAACTGTGTCATGCTATTCTCGACTTTATGCATTTCGTTATAAGAAGAGCCTCGCGCGGGTGAAATTTGATTTTTTCCTAGCACTAGGCGTACTCTTAACTATGTATATATAAAAGTATATTCATTCATATAAATGTGTTCATTCGTTACAAAGTTATCGGCTCTTTTGCTGTTGCGGAAAGAATGTTAAACGCATACCTACTGGGTATTTACTTTACTTGCAAACATAGGTGACCTTACATTTACCACACTATATAAACTGACGGTTTTGTCAATTTTACGATGACATACATACATATACGTATATGTTGAATAAATACTGATAACCACATGATTAAATATAATATGATAACCACATTTATTTAACTGTATGACAACGGCAGTGATGTGAATGTTCGGTTTAAACTCAAACATATCAAAATTCCACGAAAAATAGACAATTTCTCATTAGCATAGTTAGTGGCTTACATGGTACTCTGCCTGCGAAGACGTTGGTCGTGGGTTTGATCCCCACCCATTGCAAACATTTGTGTGAATACAAATATGTGGTGTGTCTGGGTTTTTGAAGAGAAAACTTCTTTTGGCGCTTCTAGACAGATTTTTCGTGGGGTGTGAATTGAATTCTAGCGTCACTCTCGGGTATGATAACAAATCTTCGGTTAAACTCGGGACCATGGCCATTGGCCATCTAGAAATGCGTGAGCTAATGGGAAATGCTGACGCATTTCTAGATGGCCATGCCGTGATGATAAGGCCACGCCCTCCGGTTACACCCGCGTAGTTTCCAAAGTGAGCTATCAAATTCGGAGTTTTAAGTTTTCACTTCGATCGGTTCCTATGACAGCCATATTTATTTACTAGCAGCGCCCCGCGGTGTTACCCGCGAAGTTCCCATTCCCGTTGTTTTCCGGGATAAAAAGTAGCCTATGTGTTCTTCCAGACTATAATCTAAATGTGTTCAAAATTTCAGCACGATCCGTTTAGACGTTAGGACGTGACTGAGCAACAAACAACCACACATTGACATTTATTATAATATTACTAGCGGCCAGTTCCGGCTTCGCTCGGATTTCGTCATATAAGGACTATTAATCGAAAAAAAAACTATCCTATCTCTCAAGTTGGACCAGACTGCTCACGGTGTGCCAATTTAATCTAAAATCGGTTAAGTAGTTTAGGAATCCATCGCGAACAAACATCGTGACATGAGATTTATATATATCGCAACAACCTACTTACAGATTCACATTTTTTTTCTCAAAATTTAACAAAATTTTAGATTTAGGCCAACGGCTAAATGTATGACATGAGTTTATCCGTAGCTCGGACTGACATAAATATGTCGCAGACATATATCACGTTTTACAATAGAAACTACATATACAGCTCAAAATCTTGAGTTAATCATTATTGACGTTCCACCGCTGATTCATGAATTCCGACAACGCTAATAGGTGCTATAAATATTGATACACTCACGTCCGTACTTGAAACTCCTTTCGTAATGCTTCCAGTGAATGTCGTATACAAACTCGATATGAATTCACGCTTCGTGTGCGGCCATTTTTTGACGTGATAACGTCTTATAATTCGTTGCAGCCGGCTGCACGCCCACAAAACATGACGTCATGTACCGTTACCGCGTTACCGTCGGTCGTTACCTCGCCGCATGTTTGTTACAGTTGTATTAATTATTTCGACCAGTAGTTCAAGCGGGGATGTAGCTCAGTGGTAGAGCGTTCGCATTGCATGTGAAATGCCCCGGGTTCGATCCCCGGCATCTAAAAGCTTTTTTGCATTGTTTTGATTGAAAATTACTAAATTCTACTGATTACTTTTTACATACAAATCTATTAAACAAATTAAATTAAAATTTGATTTTGAAAAATGCTACCATTCCATCAGTATTTTCTTAAGACGTTGTCACGTTCTATCGTCAGTAAACCGACTTTACAGACAAACTTTTTTTTTTATAGAGTTATAAGACGAGCTGGACATTTGCCTGATGGTACGCAACATACCTGGCCATAACAGCACAGTGACACGCAGCTATTGGAAAGAGTACAATTCAATACCCAGCACCGCACTGCGCTCGTCACCCGGAGATATAAGGTGTTTTATCTCTTATTCCAG
The DNA here is from genome assembly GCA_963693475.1 of Ectropis crepuscularia. NCBI lineage: Eukaryota > Metazoa > Arthropoda > Insecta > Lepidoptera > Geometridae > Ectropis > Ectropis crepuscularia. The sequence goes on from OY856338.1 coordinate 7,966,852, forward strand.
TAATTTCTCTCGAAACATTGCCCTTCAAACCGGAACACAGTAATGTTTACACACCACTTGTGTGGTACTTCCCCATTTCTAAATCTCGTCGCAAAAACGACGTGGTGTTATTAGTTTTTTTTTTTTTCTTTTTATTTAAATTAACCACTCCACAGACGCCGGGGTCCGTGATCTTTGTCATTACAATTCTTTTTTTTTTTTTTACATGTGTCTTGGATTTGGAGAAGAAGAGGAAAATAGGGGGGAGTTGGGAACATTTTACACCTAATTCTAGTGCTCGTCTGTTGAGCCGATCACTACCGGTTGGGATTCCGCTAGTAATCGACTCAACATCGATTCTTTGCCTAACTGTCATTTGCCCAAGCCGCCTTCTCCCGGCCCAGAGCCTCCACAACGGCCGCATTTCTGTCCCTGATGGCCATCTGCAGGTTGAAGTCTCGGATGGTCTTCGGTGATGCAGCCGACGCTCGCCGCACGAACCGGCCGATGGCGTCGTCGGTGTCGTCAGCGTAGTATGTGAAGGTCCCTGTGTGCCGCGAGATTGCAACAACCGCATGGGGCACGCTCTCGTGCAGCTTCATGTTTGCCTTGGTTTTGATTGCGATCACCGACTCGTATGTTAGTCCCTGAGCTTCATGGATGGTAAGGATACGTGACCCGGTGCCTGACCCATAACCCTGGTTTGTCAGGGTCTCCTTCTCTTCTTGAGTGTGAACTAAAAAGAGGGTGTTTGGTAGGGTGTTGGGTATTTGCGCTCCCTTATACCTTCTCTGCTCTAGGGACTTTGTGCTATTAGTTTAGGTGTTATTAGTTTACCGTATCTATGTGTGTGTATGTCTGTGGCATTGTAGCTCCCGAACGGCTGAACCGATTTTGATATTTTTTTTTGTTTTAATTGTGAATTTGTCGGGAGTGCAAATATAAACAACAAATAACCAACTACGCCAACCTGCACTCAGTGGTTTATGCTTTTCTTTCTTTCTGAGACTTCCCACCGGTGGGAACCTAAACTGATTGTTTAGGCTTATAACTGTGAAAAACCGTGGCGATCCAGTGGAGAGAAAGTTTATTTCAATAATAAGATCGTAGGTTCGAAAGCAAGCTGCACCTTTAAATATTATTTCCAAATGCAAATTGGTCATCACTACTGGGTTTAACGTTAAAGGAAAACATATTCAGGAAACCAATATATTTCAAGACATCTTTAAAGTGTACGCGTCATCCGCCAAACCGTTATGCCAGCGTGGTGGTTTATGACCTTGACTGTCCCCTTGTGACAGAACGCCCATGTCTCAACAGTAGAAATATAATGTGGGCTGCTAATACCATGTATTTTTTTTTAATAAAGAGTGACGAGACGAGCAATACATGTGCCTGATGGTAAGCAACATGCCTGCCACATGACAGCACAGTGACACGCAGCTATTGGAACATGAAGAGTCCAAATCATCACCTAGCACTGCACTGCGCTCGTCACCCAGAGATCTAAGATGTTACATCTCTGAGCCCTGTAATTTCTCTGGAAACATTGCCCTTCAAACCGGAACACAGTAATGTTTGCACATTAGTGCTTGGCGGTAGAATAACTGGCAAAGGTGTGGTACTTCCCCAGGCGGACTCTGCTAAGAGTCCTACCACTACTAACAAAATACGGTGACAAATAAAACAATTAGTATTCACCAACTTTTACCTCGAACCGTTTCGTAACCAGATACGCTATCTATACAATGCATTTTCAAAGTAAATACTTTTTATCATTCTCTTCGAAATGACGATGACAATCATTATCCTGCTTATCAGCCGAGATACCGGCGCGATACCGTTCTGTAGCGTTACGATCAGCTGTTTCATATACAGGTACACAGAGGTCAAATATCTACCTACAGTGCTGCCAACTTTTCTATACAACGGCCAAAAACAGAACTTACGAACCGACAGACGACGAACCGACGAACAGAACCGACCTACGAGTATTAAAGAACACAGATGTTGTACAATTTTGTAATAGGATGCAACATTGTTCCATCGTGGCGCCATCGCAACGTTCTTCAGATACGTTGGTCGTACCTTTACTTGACCGCTATATCGCCGGATGTTAAGCGACGATGCGGTCTACGATGGAGCGTGTTTACCTAGAAAAAAACCGATTCACTCTCGGTTTGAAGACACAAAGATTGTAACCATCGGGGAAAATCTACTCAGGCAACGTATTCCACAGCCTAGACGTTCTTATAACAAAAGTAGAGTCAAATCTCTTCGTTCATGTCTTCGGAACATCAACCATGACCATTGACCAACCGTACTGAATAAGCCGACGCTGCAGAAAAACTGTCGTGAAATCGCAACGTTCTACGTTCAAAATTATAACAAACTAGCTGTTACTTATACAGCTTATAATAAAACAATTTTATTAAAATCGGTTCACTTGTTTAGGTGTGAAAGCGTAAGAGACATTCGTACCCCATTTCAATTCCAATTTCATCCCTATAGACTTTCATGGTTTTATCTTCAACGGTTGGGAACTTCTATATTGACATTCATCCCTCATTTCAACCCTAATTTCACCCCCGTACAGTTCGAAATTACAAAATTGATAGAACTAACATTTAATTGCTTCGTGTCAAGTGTCTAGATACAAAATTTGATAGCTTTGAAAATCACGAATTTTCATACAACCGTTCATCCCTTGTTTCACCCTCTTAGGGGTTGAATTTCGCAAAACCCCGTCTTAGCGAGCGCCTACGTGCTAAAAGGGTCCTCCATGCAAAATTTCAGATTCCTAGCATTTGTAGTTTCTGAGATTCCTTGATGAGTGACCTTTCGCTTTTATATATACAGATTTAAAAATCGACCGCTTTCGCCTCCCGAGTCTATTTCTAATCGTAGATATACTAACAGGCCATTGCCAATAGCTTTAATTTATAATGAAAATATCGAACCGATATTCCAATTTACAATCAAGACATCTTTCGAGGTCGCGTGTCATACGATACCCCCCACTTGATCAGCTTGGTGGTTTATGGCCTCTTTCCGTATGAGTGAAGACTCCAAATCCAGTAATGGGTCCATTTACCTTGGTTATGCATTAGGCTAATAAGTGGACTTATCGTTGTTTATGTACACATATACAGCCTTTATTATCAAAATTAAAATACAACAAATATTTAAGTACACTGTGTACGTAGACCTACTTCGATTACAAAGACCGACAACGGACAAGAAGGAATTATGAGTGAAGGCCTGTTCACACTGGAGCGGTATTCGCTACCGCTGTGGGTAAATACCGCACGGGCTTCGCGTGGTATTTTGTACGCCTGGGTAAGCGGTATTTTTGGGTGTGAACAGTAATGTTATAGTTTACCGGTTTTCTCTACCGCAGGCGGCTGCGAATACCGCTTAGGTTAGGAACAGACCTTTAGAAGTTTACCCAGTATTACCGGGAGCCTTACCATGCTGAATGACAGTGCTTTTACAGCAAGTCAAATGAACGTTACGCCACAGAATAAATATTAGTACAAGTACAGAAGCCTCACTTACCGAAAACAATTATATTAATAGCAACTCTTGCTGAGACACAACAAAGTTCAATTCAGCTCGCAATACCTGTCGCGATTTTCAAATAAACATTTTGCGCTCTTTCTAACGCGTAACTCTGTCCCTGTCTAGCGCGGAGGGTTGTCGACATTTCTAATAACAATCGGCGCGGGAAACGTGTTGCGCGAGCGCTCAGCCGTGCGTCCGACAACCGACTGGCACTTGTTCCCTGGGAGGGACGGTCTAGCTGTAGGCTAAAACCGCGCGACCTTGAGCGAGTGAGGATGCACTGGTTACGCCAGTTATAGTCACGCGTAAAGTAGATTGAGGTTAGAAAAAGTTTTTTATAAATTAGTTAGAGCAGTTCAATTGTGTATTCATTGGCTGGTTACCCATGAGATGTTTCAGCCTGTCTTAAGTTCATCCATTTGACAATTCATCCCAATGAGATGCGATCGTATACGCACACTCTCCTTGAAAAAGGCCGGATCAAATCCGGTTGAAACTTAAGATGATATCGTCTAAAAATCACTTAGCAAATGTTGTTTACAGTTTTGGCAGTTAACGTACCTACACGACAACGAAACACAATTCCAACATAGAGTCCAAAAGTGACCGAAACGTTCCATTAATCTGATTGATCCAAAAAAACATTTTGTTGCAGGTAATTTTTGTATCGACAACTAGGTATTCTATGTCCCAACACTAATTGTATGAACATCAGAAAGGTTGCCAAACTATTTACTTGTCAATCAAGTACTTCCAAAAAGTTCGGTATTTGACGAATTCAAATAAGTTTCGTATGCAGATTCAATTCTCCCGAAGAGATTTTGTACCCCAGTTCAGTTCCGATTCAATAAAACACACATTTAAAGATTTGAGTATATTTTAGAGAACCGCAAATGAAGTATGTGTACATCCACAAGCCATAAATTAATAGCCCACTCTGTGTTCCCATTGCTGGGCTCCGGGGGGTCTACCGCCGAACGAAAAATGTCATCGCTTTGATGTGTCTCTCTCTTTTCTTTTCGCTTGAAATGATAGAGACAGCATTAGCAAAGCGATAGTCGATTTAGTTAGGCGGTAGAAGCGCGGGACCTTCTCTCGGGAGAGTGAAGGCCATAAGCCATACTGGCGATGTGTGGTTTAGCGGAAGATGCGAGATATCTTTATCCTGCCGATTTTCACACGATGTTTTTGTTCACTTGTTATTATGACATACTTGGCTATCTGCACTAGGAAAAATACTTAAAGACACAAATGAGATTCGTGCTCACGACCTCAGTATTGTGAGTTCAGACGATCTTGCCACTACGCCACCTACCCACGCTTTTTCTAGAATATATAAGCCAGCCGATAATAAACAAAAATAAATGAAATTACGGAGCAAAGTGATCCTTATCAAATGATCAAGATATTATGTTAAATTATTTAAACGAATCGTTTAAGGCCCTCTTTCAGAGTTTCGACGAAATCGTTAACTTAGCGCACTCCAGTATACATACTTAAATGAAATATTGAACTAGCTTATGGCACTCGCGTAATTCCGAGAATTCTAACGATACCTTTTTTATCAAAATCTGGCTACAGGTTTGATTTACGGAGTGCTACGAAACAAACATACATATCTATAAATAAAATAGAGGTATATGCATCCACCCAGACTGTTAATCACATTAGTATCCTTTGCGATTGCGCATTCTGTTAAAGAAGAAGATTAACAGCAAGAGAACCCTAAATTTTTCAATTACTTCCAATAAAAGAAGGTAAGAAGTCTGTGCTTGGGTGATTGGCAAAGTTTTGAAAATGAAAAGTTATGTGAATGGGTCGCAATGAGCTTTCAAAACAATCGGTCTGCTCGGGAAGAGTTAGTTTAATGAGTCAAAGGTCTACTGTTAATCATATTAGTGTTCATTGAGATTGCACATTCTATTAAAAAGAAGATCAACAGCAAAAGAACCCGCAATTTTTCAATTACTTCCAATAAAAGAAGGTAAGAAGTGTGTGCTTGGGTGATTGATAAAGTTTTTCTTTATTGAATAGAAAATGAAAAGTTACTTGAATGGGTTGCAATGAACTTTCAAAACAATCAGTCTCCTCGGGAAAAGTTAGGTAAATCAGTCAAAGGTCTACTGTTAATCACATTAGTATCCATTGCGATTGCGCATTCTGTTAAAAAAGATGAACCCCCAAGTTTCAATTTCTTCCAATAAAAGAAGATAGGAAGTCTGTCCTGGGTGATTGGCATAGTTTTTAATTCTTGAATAGAAAATGAAAAGTTACATGAATGGGTCGCAATGAACTTTCAAAACATTCGGTTTGCTCGGGAAGAGTTAGTTTAATCAGTCCTTAGGTCTTAAGGAAGCGGGTCGTGGACACTCAGCATACAGATAGCTGGGTTCAGTTAGACTTAACGATCTTCAATTAGGATGAGCTGGACAGGGCTGCGCAAAACTTCTTGTTAGCATCTATCTCATGGATTTAATTCATTGTCTCATCTACAGAAGTGGAAGAGGTCCAGTATTCTAATTAACATATTAAGTTTCCAGATTCTCAGCCGTTTTTCAAAAATTACGGTCATTTACCGTTCCGTGAAGAATTAATTTCGATTTGATCCAAAAAAATCTCAGGATAATTACGGTTATTTTAGTCAAGATTACGTATTATATAGCATAAGTAGCCCATTTTATGTTCCCGCCGCCAGGCTTCAAAAGAAGAGAATCACGGCTATGATTCCACAAGTCATCCAAGCGCAGGTTGGCGGATGACGCGTGTCTTCTAAAGATGTCTTTCTTGGAGCATTTAGTCAAGATTACTTGAAATGTGAAAAAACACGCAATTGTGTTTGCGAGGACCGAATTGTTACAATGCTCTTCACACGGGAAACCTCCAGAGGAGAGTCACAAAAGCGTGATAGCCCTCTTCTTTGAAAAGGGTCATGAAACTCTTTACTTTTGTACACTATGAGAAGGCGTTTGATTTCATCAAAGCCTGACCTATTCTGGAGTCGTTACAGAGAAGCCAGGGTCAAAACAAATGTACGAGCCATATTGCTCTGCATCGAGGGCAAATACAGAGGAATGAATCCCCCGTCGTAGTAGAAGTTTTTCATGATAATTGGTAGATTCAAACCCTTTGGGTTCTGTACGTGTTCGGATGAACCTTGTAGAAGCGGCGACTTACTGGCGATTTGGGCTAAGAACGCATGGAACGATTTTCACCCGCGCCCGTTTTCATTTTAAAACTCACGAGACCCCTGATATTGGCAATTTTGCAGCCGCCGCGGTTGAGATTATCGGCCGCGAACGTGGTTTAAATTTTTGCTTAAATATATCTTTATTTAAATATATTTTGATAGAAGCCGGAAATTAATAGAAAATGAATCAGATTACATATAATACGATACAACCGATTCCGAAGATTCCGTGACCGAAAAGCAGAAGAAGAAGACATTTAACAGCTCTGACTATTATTTTTATCATTGTATAAATTCAGACCAATAGGAACTGTATTGCCAGACATATGCCATGCGTCTAGAAGAAGAGGCCAGTTTGTATGGGGCAACTTTAAAAATGTTTTGTAGCACCTCATCTTACATACAAACAGCAATAAAGATTTTTGTGTTTGTATTCTACAGAAACTGGCGGGCCCGAAACCGCGGCGGGCGCGGCTGGAAATAATTCCATGAGTTCTTAGCCTTAGGCCTGCTTAGGCCAATAATTTTCGAACGCCATATCACACACACTGTTAAAATTAAAATAATTTGAACTTACGCTTAACTGCCGGATTTATTCACGGCGTATGCGAAGCGCTGTAACATGTTTGAGTAAATGCAAATCATACAATCTTCGATGTTTGTTATTACGAATACAATTGTGATAATGTCTGTGGTAATGCCGCCAGAATGTTGGGCACGCTTTCGACTGGTAATGGCTTTGAACATCTTGATTATCTGTAGACCTGGGTCTATAAATAATTCAGATGTGCTTAGTGTAAGTAGTTAGGTGTGTAGGATAGTGTAGTTCTCATTGTATTTTAGTTTTGTTAATAAAGGCTCTGCCCGATTAAAAAAAGTGATTAATTAACGTTAGAGAATACATAGATGAGATGATAGATGTCCTACATTGGGTTAATAATGATTAATTAATCAAATTTCTCCCAATAGAGTTTCGTTGATTGTGATTGACAAGCCTAGTGAGTAGCGAGTGACCGTTGCCCGTTTAATTTGAACGTAGAATACGGAGCGTGAATTTCGAACCGTTAGTGAATGGACATCGGAGTAACTGCGCTAACGAATCGCCAGTTTCTCTAAAAAATAGACTAAAATAATCAAAATTGACTCTTTTTCGGCATATGTACGTTCGGTTAGTCATTTTTATTTGCAGGGAATAGGGGACAAACTCGATTCTTGCCGGAAAAGCTAGGATTCTTTAGCATTATAACCAGAGAGATGGAAGGTGAGAAGGTAGGCCTTTGACTCGCGTTGCGACAAATTGTGCGAAAATAATGTAAATTTGCAAAAAGGAATGAATAGACTCTGTCATCAAGTCATCAACAGCCCACTAAACGTTCCCACTGCTGGGACTCGGAGCCTTCTCTCGCAAGGAGAGAGTTAAGGCCACGCTGGCCCTGTGCGGGTTGGTGGATGACACATGACTTCGAAAGATTCTAGCTACACGTCGGTTTCCTCACGATGTTTTCCTTCACCGTTTTAAGTTAGCGGCATTACGCACATGACTTCGAAAAGACAGTGGTGCGTGTGGGGTTTGAACCCGGGGTCTCCGGATCGGCAGTCGCCGTTCTCCCGACTAGACCAGCCGTTACTTAACTTAATAGACTCTGTACGGTTTTCAAAGTCTCACAAGAAACAGTTTTATCTATAAATCGATTTATAATTGACGGAATGATCACGTGACTTGTACTTACAAAAATACAAGTTTATGGCTCTTTGCAGAGTGCGCCTAGGGAATTTTGGCAGGTATTCTACCACCAAGATGTAATATCACTGAGTTCCAGTTTGGAGGGCAAAGTTTTTAGAAAAATTACAAGGCATAGAAATAAAGCATGCCTATCTGGGTGACGAGCGCAGTGCTCGCAGTGGTAGATATTGATTTGGACTCTTTCATATTCCAACAGCTACGTGACCCTCTGCTATTATGAGCTACATCAGCTTACCATCAGGCACATGTGCAAACATTACTGTGTTCCGGTTTGAAGGGCAATGTTTCCAGAGAAATTACAGGGCTTAGAGATATAGCATCTTAGATCTCTGAGTGACGACCGCAGTGCAGTGCTAGGTGATGATTTGGACTCTTCATGTTCCTTTAGCTGCGTGTCACTGTGCTGTTATGTGGCAGGCATGTTGCTTACCATCAGGCACATGTCCTGCTCGTCTCGTCACTATTTATTTAAAAAAAAAAATAATCATATCATGCTCATCCCGTCCCTCTTTGCTATAAACAAGCATCTCCTCTTTTAATGTCTATAAAAATGAAGTAGAAAGAGTGAAAACCTCAGAGTTGTTAAAGTATTGCCTACGCTACGGCTATTCTATCGTATTTTATTACCTCTAGTATCCGCTCGAATTAAAAACTAGCAATTCGAATGCTTTTACGTATTTTGTTACGCGGTGAATCCCCCGCGGTGTGAACAGAAAAGATCGATTGAACGAACGGTAAAACATATCGATGGTAAAACGAGCATCATCGAGCAAAATACCGTACTCGTAAAACACCAATATTTCAGTTACCGTGAAAGGCGATCGGGCAAAAAATGGTGATTAATATTATGCTCGGCTCTGAAACCACAATATTGTTTATCGATGTTCAATTTAAATAATCATATTTTTTTACTATTACATTAAAAGTAACTGGGTGACCGAGCTTTGCTCGGTTTAAATACTAAAAATACTTAGATAAAAGGCTCCAAGTAATAGATTTTCTTTATAAAAACAAAACTTTAAAAAAAATAGAAGCCGTCTAGATTCGAACCTGGAGCTACCAATTCGTAACCCCCATGACCGCCCGACTTCCGTCTGAGCTATTATGCTGTCGCGCGAAATTTACTGTCGTATTCTAATGTGACAGTTTTTCATTGTCTAAAAACGCTATGCGCGTTTTATTTAAATCAAAACGTAGTTAGTTAGATCGTCCCCGAAACCCTCTGCATACATCATTTCATCAAAATCGTTCGAGCCGTTTCCGAGATTCAGATTCTATACATACATATATAGGTATATACAAGAATTGCTTGTTTAAAGGTATAAGATAAGATATCGCTTTGTGTTTTATTTCAATTAAAATAATGAAGTTTACTATTTAAAAATATCGCTTTGTGTCGACAGCAGAATTTCTCTATTCTTCGTGCTTTCTAGAGCAGTTTCCTTGAGGCTGTTATATTTATGACTAGCGACCCGCCCCGGCTTCGCACGGGTGCAATGTTGATACTAAATATACTAATAAAAATGGTTATTGTGGGTTATACCTAAGAGGTAGACATATACCATAGTGAGCTTTTTTGTAGACCTTTTTAAGGTGTACAATACTGCTGTACATTATTTTGATCTATCTCGTAGGGTTCAGCCAGCGTTTGCAATTTAAGCGCAAAAATTGTGTTTATTTATGACATCGTTTTAGAAATCTTTAAAATTCAGTCAGTGTCTTTCTACTGTACTATGCATGTATTCTACTTATAACCCATCCTCTTGAATTTTTTGCGGGGTTTTTTAATAGATAGAGATCTATCTATTAAAAAAACCCGCATCAAAATATGTTTGGTAGTTTTAAAGTTCTAAGCATACCTACATAGGGACAGAGAGACGCGGAAAGTGATTTTGTTTTAATACTATGTAGTGGTTGGCGGTCGTGAGTTATAACCGCCGGTTCAACAAACATTTATTTTAAAAGCTTTTGGTACGACTATTTGCAGAGCTCACCTGGGGAAGTACCACACTTTTTCCAGTTATTCTACCGCCAAGCAGTAATGTGCAAACAACTATGTTGCTGTTTCAGGGGCAATGTTTGAAAAGAAATTACAGGGGATAGAGTAAAACAGTATTCTAATAATTTTACCCTTATAATTATAATGCGTCAAAAGAAGTACAAATTCAATAATTGTTTGTAGGCGTCGGTTTCATGAGAGCAGGATTCTCTGCGAGTTTCGTAACATTCATTACGAGTATGAAGTAAGAGGCGAAATTACGCCGACTTCATTAATACTTCCAAGAATTTGTTAGTAAACACGCCTTAACAGAAATAAAGTTAAATGAACGAACACAGCCATTGAACTCGCCGCCGTGTTAAACTTAAAACTAACGAGTTCAAAATATTAATACACATGTAACTATCGGAAAACTTCGGCTGTACTCGACGAACATCGGAGACTGAACAGGACCGAACTATGTAAGCAGTACTTGTTGTAATCTATTTTTAGTCAATCTTTCTCGCTTTCTCGTGAGAGATGTCCCACTTGTTGGATTCAAGATAAGAAAGAGAAAGAGAAGACATCTCCGGTCTCAGAAGTTTCTTCATTTTAATCGGTTTCTCCCATAAGAAGAACTCTGTCGTGAAAGATTACGACTAGTCTGCCCATCGTTTGAGTCAAATGCTCTGCAGGTCTACTACGAAGTCCGATAAACGATATAACGGCCGAACTTATGGACGTTTCCTACCTCGATAGACAATCGGTCGGTTGATCGAATCGGCCGTTTCGTTCGATCCGACCCTCATCCGACCTAAGTCTATAACTTCCGACCGAGATGTATCGATCCGAGTATTTTTCGTGGTAGGCTACAGATCCGATTCAGCTGTCGGTCGGTTTAGATCATTCGGAGTTTGTTTTCGTAGTAGACCTGCTGGAGTCTATTAGACTCCAGAGAGACTCTAGAAGAAAGAGCAAGGTGGTATTAGATCACGCAGATCAGTTGCACACTCTCCGAAGTGTATCCGATACAGTCACAATACAGTCAGTCCGATACAGTCTAATAAATGAATCTTTATTTAATCCTACTAATATTGTGAATGTAGAGATTTGTATATTTGTTGCTATAATCGCAAAGGGCTGAACGGATCAGGTTGAAAGTACAAATACATGGAGATAATATTCTGGTAAATTTCTGTGACGAAAAAAATACAGCAAAGGCAAATACATGCGTAAAACCGAGGGGCGCAGCTAGTCTTCTATGTATAAAAAAATCTCGTTTATGCGTACTCCTCCGAAACGACAAATCTATGATTATTTTATAGTTTTTTTAATAAAGAGTGACGAGACGAGCAGGAAATGTGCCTGATGGTAAGCAACATGCCTGCCACATAACAGCACAGTGACACGCAGCTATTGGAACATGAAGAGTACAAATCACTACCCAGCACCGCACTGCGCTCGTCACCCAGAGATCTAAGTTGTTATATCTCTAAGCCCTGTAATTTCTCTGGAAACATTGCCCTTCAAACCGGAACACAGTAATGTTAGTTGATAATAAATAGGTGGTAAATACTTGAACTGCCGTCATTGTTCACAAAAAGTCTCGCCATTTTAAACATTTTGTACAATACCAATATCGAAATAATTGAAGCGTTATTAATGAAAGTGTATCCGTGCTCCATGCACGTGAAGTGTCGGGACACTACCATTTCACATTTTCATTATCCAATTTTTCGATATTAATTTTTCCGGGTCAGCAAATTTGTATAAAACTGATTTCGATTGTGACTAACGAGAAACTAATTTACAATTGAAATTACATTTCGTATTATTTGTACTCAAAAACTCACAAATAAATAAAATGAGTAACAAAGCATTCTTGTTTCGTTATTTCAGAACATCGTGTTAAGCAATGATACCTCATATCTTGAAAAAAAAGTTAGAATTTCCAACTGGTAAGTAGTGGGGTTGATTATTTTGATTGTATTAATACCTTCATCGGTCTATGGATAATTTAGGGGTCATATATAGATCGTGCCGTGTGGCGATCCATAGCAGAGGCCTTCGTCCAACAGTGGATAACTATTAGATAGGCTGATGATGATGATGATATAGAATCACCCAGACAACTATTAGTATTCATCACACAAATATTTGTTCTGGATGGGAATCAAATCCTGTCTCTCGCAGAGCAGACGTACTACGAACTATGCCAATGGGAGTAACAAATAAAACTTTGCACTTCTTTTTACGCAAAATTCCGCAGACGTATGAAATTTCGCACTCTTTTCTATACTAATGTTATAAAGAGTGTTTCTATGAATAATAAGTATGTATTTAAAAGTATATAAGTATTTCACCCCTATTTTATCCCCGCGTACAGTTCAAAATTACAAAATTTTTAGAACAAAAATTTATTGGCTTCGTTTCAAGAGTCTCGATATAAAGTTCAATGCTTTTATTTTCAACGACGAATTTCCATACAAACTTTCATCCCCTATTGCAACCCTTTCCACCCCTTTTTTGGAATAAAAAGTAGCATATGTCCTTTCTCGGTGTCTATTCTACCTATGTACCAAATTTCATCAAAATCCGTTCAGTGGTTTAGGCGGTAAAGACGAACAGACAGACAGACAGACAGAGTTACTTTCGCATTTATAATATTAGTATGGTAGTATGGATTATATCAGCTATCTGGGCGCCATATTACAAGCTTTGCTTAGTTTGGGGTCAGGTGGTGTTTGTGTGTGAATTGTCCACCAATATATAAAAAAAAAAACTTTTTTATAACGCGCTTATTCAGGACTAAACCGATAGGATTATAGCTACTGAACCGATTTCCATTATTATTTCACCGTTGGGTTTGTATGTGATCCTTGAGTGCTATGGTATATGTTATTATTATGTTATGTACAATGGGTAAAGCCGCGCTGGAGCGTTAGCACTAGTACGTTAAATTATGTGCTATACATTTTTAAATTTTGTGTGGAACTTCTTTGCTAGATAAACATTGGACGAAATAACAGCGAACTTCGTAATTATATCACAAAGTTTGTTATTTCATCCAATGTAATTTAATCACAAAGTTTTAACTTGCGCAACCCTTGACGGGGTTACGGCGGGTACTGGTTAATACTGGGGGTGGTAGGACGAAAAAAGTTAGCGTTCCGTACGCAAATGGCAATGAACCAATGGTAAAACGGGGCTATTACCGACACTCCACAGTCCACCTGTCTGTCACCACTCGAACCGAACTCTAACACTTGTGAATTGTAATAGTTGAAATTTTCACAGGTTTCTACAACTGAACTAATAGACAATGAAACGGAACCCTTCGTACGCTGAAATTTCTCCACAAACTCAAGACTACTCCGTGTAAGTGTACCTTTGAATTATTCTCCACGGAATCCGTGGTCCGTTCTTTTCTATTTTAAGCTTACTTTGTTTATTGTATTTGGCATGCAAGAAGACTTTGATACTACATCTGTCCTTATCTCTCAAACTATTTATGTGTAATATTTAATTTTTAATTTTGCTCTGACTGACTGGCTGAAGCCTGGGGGATCCAAGCCCAGAGTTTACGGCAGTTTAGACCATCACGGCTGTTTTACGATGTTTTGTGACCACCGACGTTCGCAAAACGACAGATTCCATACATTTATACTGATATTATAAAGCTGAAAAGGTTTTTGAAGTGAAAACTTCTTTTGGCGCGCTTAGGCAGATTTTTCGTGGGCTGTGAATTGAATTCTAGCGTCACGCTCGGGTATGATAATAAATCTTCGGGTGAACTCGGGACCATTGGCATTGGCCATCTAGAAATGGATCAGCCAATGGAAATGCAGACCCATTTCTAGATGGCCATGCCATAATGGGCAGGCCACGCCCTCCGGTTGCAACCGTGTAGTTTCCAAGGTAAGCTATCAAATTCTTAGTTATAAGTTTTCACTTCTATCGGCAGTTCCTATGACTGCCATTTTTTTTGTTTGAACCTGCTAATCGCAGGACTACTGGACCGATTTTTTTTGGAAAAATATTTCACAAGTACTGCAGTAATGTTTGCACATTACTGCTTGGCGGTAGAATAACTGGCAATGGTGTGGTACTTCCCCAGGCGGACTCTGCCAACAATCCTACCACTACAAAAATTATGAGAAAACGCCAATCGCAAAACGCCGATTATGACGTTATGATCATAAAGTGGGTTGCTTATACGTATGAACTATAGATACTATATACTATAGATAAGTTGTTATGGTGTACGCCAGGTGACTATGACCCTATTTCTTCATTGTATCTGACATATCGACCGCCGAAGCGTTCGAGTGTTTTGAGTGCGATAAGCAAACAATCAGTACTAAAATAACCATAGTTTGTAACAGTCGTCCTGTTAGCGATGACAGGCATCGAGAAGGGAAAATAATGAGGTAGGTGTCGACGGATACAAACGTTACTTTTGGTATTATTGGGGCAAATGCACTCGAACTTTAATGTAGGAATTTTGTTAGACATTCTTACCAGCTCACCAGCAAGGCGTTTACATTTGGACGCTACAAAATATATTGTTTTAATATATATTATGTATGTATAGTTTACATCGAGTGACGAGCAGGGCATGTGCCTGATAGTAAGCAACATGCCTGCCCATAACAGCATAGATAACACGTAGCTGTTGGAACATGAAGAACCATACCATAACCTAGCACTCCACTGCACTCGTTACCCAGAGATATAAGATGTTTTATCTCTATGCTCTGTGATTTCACTGGAAACATTGCCCTTCAAACTGGAACACAGTAATGTTTGCACATTACTGCTTGCCGGTAGAATAACTGGCAAAGACCACATTACTGCTACTGGGCCACTAAGGGCACTGGGGAAGTACCACAGTACTATAATTCCCCTCGCAGTAGGCGGACTCTGCTCAGAGTCCTACCACTACTATTATGTATTGATTGACACATTATGCGATATTCCTGGGTCGACCTAATATACAACAATACAATATTCTTAGTAGGTATTTAACATTGGTCGTATAAATTATTATACTATCAACGCTAATTCCAAAGTATCTATACTCACAAGCACAATAGGGTACAATCCTAAAAAAACTAAGTAGCCCGTTAGTTAGGTTGCCAAAAAATATTGAACACGTATTGTGCAGCGCTTCGAAGTTTCGTGTGACGTCACTTGTGAGTACGAGTTTTACTCACGAGTGACGTCGCGACCCCCCACTCTCGAAGTTTGATAGTCTATATCTTTGACGATTTTTAATATTATGAAAAAACAAAAAATACGTGTCCAATATTTTTCCATGATCTAGCTGACGGACTAATTAGGATGGTGTATTTTTGACCCAGTCCGGTACCCTATTGACCGTCCACCTATATTTTTCGTTACCTCATTATTTTCGACAAAATCGGTTTTGTGGGATTATTTTTAGAAACCATTAGTGTTTTCAACATCTTCATTTGTTTTTGCTGAATGATAACTTTCAAAGTAAGTAGGTACTACCATAAAATTTGTTTTAAAATTAACGACTACTGCAAACTACAGAAATACAGAATGGGCGGTTTATTGTGCATGCGAGTATATATTTAGATTTTTTCTGCATTCTGCAGATTACTTTCTGCAAGACCCCGCGAAGAAATCTGAGTGGTGTGTAGAGGTTTACGCGTGGTTTATTTATAAGATAACTGAGATAGATTATATTCTGGAATTGCAATCATTTTTATTCCGGAAGACCACATAGTCCCTTAGGGAATAAAAAAATAAACAATGCTTGTCTCAACCCTTCGTGGACGAATTTCCAGGCAGATGATTTCAATTATTTGTCTATCCGAATATTCTTTAAGGACAAATTACACTTTATCTGAATTGCATGAAAACTATGAAATATAGCATTTAGTTTAGCATTTAGTAATATTACCTATCTACTAAATTATTTTCGGTTAAACCATCCTACCGCTTCAACTTTTTTTTTTACTTGACTGCAAGAAGGGTTTTTAGGGACGAGTCCGACATGTATATAACACACACAACATAGTTACGCGGCGATTGGAACATGAAGAGTCCAAATCATTACCTAGCACCACACTACGCCTGTCACCAGAGATGTATGATGTTTTATGTATCTTCATAGTTTCGTGTCAACGATACATTTCTGAACTAATCTTTACCAAAAACTTTACCATCTGAAACTGCAGCGTGATTTGTTTCAAACAGGTCGTTCAGTGTGAATGTGTTACACAAACTAAGATGACACATTGGGGTACCTATGTTACGGAACAGTGGACACTGGACATACGAGACCGTGATCCATAACCTGAAAGTTTACACCAGTCGCACCGCTCAAAACATTTACTCATACTACCTATGTCTGCAACGGCATAGTTGTGTTCGACGTCTATTTAAAGATTTCCAGATAGGCCATTGCAAATCATGGCGTGGAAGAAACTCTTCCTGTAGGTTCAGTTAGGTGGAACTGGATGTTTCTCCATATTTTCCGCCTAATTTGTTCAGCAGTAGCTTTGAACGCTGTGGTTTTGGGTATGACATTATTACGGCTTAATCTGAGAATAAGCGTTATAGCTGAAAACTGGTTGATGCGAACCGGGGGTCTACCGCCGAACGAAAAATGTCATCGCTTTCTCTCTCTCTTTTCTTTTCGATTGAAATGATAGAGACAGCATTAGCAAAGCGATAGCCGATTCAGTTAGGCGGTAGTAGCGCCGGACTATTGTCTTTTTTTCGACGGCACAGGGAATTTCGATAACGGGTGGCCGCAATTCAGGCTGAATAAAGGGCATGTTAGATTTAGTGATGTAGGCTTCAGAGAGCTAGTTATAGTTAGCTAGAGAGGGAGAAGAAAGATGACAGACTGGTTGGTACGTTCGCAATGGACAGAACTGTTGGATCTACCTCAATTGTATCATCTACGCTATGTACACAGTTTTTACAATATACTAGCTGACCCCGCAAACGTTGTTTTGCCTTAGTGAACAACCCTTGTCACTTAGGGGTATGAAAAATAGCTAGTAGCCGATTCTCATACCTACAGAATATGAATATAAAATTTGGTTAAAATCAGTAAAGCCGTTTCGGAGGAGTAAGGAAACAAACACTGTGACACGAGAATTTTATATATAAGATATTATTCTATTCTATTATATTGCTTTCACATACCTACAATGCGACGTTTGAACTGACCGTCAGTTACGACTTACGAATTCCAAAGGAAATGCAGGTCAGAGATATGGAATCGATACCGAACAGATGTGCACACTAATTACAATATCAATTGTATATACCGATCCCTAAACATTAATATGTTTATAAATACCTAAGTTTAAATTACCTATTATGAGTTAATATTATAAGAATTATTGGTACAATTCTCAATCAAAAATTTAAATATACGCCGTCTTTTTCGCTTTGACTGTAACAAACAGGGACAGCAATATCTTAAATTTAGATTATGGCGTCATAACAGCTCCTACTGATGAATGTTATAAAAATAACAATGTAAACATAAATTAACAATTGCATAATGGAAAATAAATCGCACAAAACAAACAAAATCAATGCAAGTTGTGAACAAATATAGAAACATATCACTTAGCTAAATTAGAAATAAAATTGCAAATCAGTATGTAGATTATCGTTGAATGAAAAGTGGTGGGTGTACTAGGTAGATACCTAGGTAGTATTATACAAACTCTTCTCACTTCCTTCCTCTCCCTATCTCGATATATCCGTCTAAAGTCAACTTAAAACTCAAAAAAGAAAACAAGTAGGTCGGTACCTACCTATGTTATAAAAAGTATGTCTGTCTCACATCTTTTTTAATTTGAAATTCTCGTAATAATTTCTAGATATCATTGTCTAGAAATGTACTCTTTTTTATATTTAATCATCTTACGTAAAACGCTTGTCGAGAAGATAATAAGACCCAAGTATCGTTTTAATATTATCTATTCTATGGTACAGTATAAACAGGTAATTTTATCTTCTCAAAGCTCGAACTCGGGAGCCTTTTCTCACAAAAAGAGTCAAGGATATAATCCACTAAGCTGTCGAAGTCCTTGAGTTGGATGATGAGACAGGATTTCAAATATATCGTTCTTGGCACATATCGGTTTTCTATTGGAGTTTTCTTCACTTTTATAGAGCTAGTGGACATGACAAACAAAACTGAAAAATACTAGGTAAGAGATGGTTCGAAAATACGACTCTTTGAGTCGTATTTTCGAACCATCTCTTACTAGACTCTTACTACACTCTAATGTATTGGTAGATGTCGACAAATACCTATTTTTACATTTATATACAACTAAATAATAAATATGGTCGATGCATTGTGTAATAATTCAATGTCGACCATTGAACTCTTAAAACACTTACTTTAAAAACGTTTACTTAGTTTCATCAAAGATGTCGACTCGCATTTTTAAAAATTAAACTTAATAGCAACAAATACAGAAAAAAGTAAAGAAAGGAAACCAACATAAGTACCTAGGTACTTACCTAATTAGGTGTACGTTCGAGAGTTCTATACCAAATTGGAAAAAAACACATAAAAACACAATAAATGTATCTATTTATACCTACCTATTGTGTACATGTTTTTTTAATCACACTTAAATAAAAACAACAAATACAAATAAAAGTAAAGAAAGGAATGGCAACCAATAGGTATATCTAGGTACCTTATTATGTACGTTCAAGGGTTCTCAACCAAATTGGAAAAAAATCACATTAATAAACACAATACATGTATCTATTTAGGTATATTGTGTACATGTTTTTTTTAATCAAACTGATATAAAAACAACAAATACAGAGAAAAGTAAAGAAAGGAATAGCAACCAATATAGGTACCTAATTAAGTACGTTCAAGGGTTCTCAACCAAATCGGAAAAAATCACATAAAAACATAATAAATGAGTACCTACATTTATTGTGTACATGAACCCAAATTAAATCTTTAATCAGGCGACCGTAGGTATAAGAATTGAATTGGCTCTATTGCAGATAGGTAGGTACCTACGTACTTTTATAAAATCAGTGTGGAAGGGATGAGGACAACCAGTAAATTACTCAGAAATTGTGTGTTTTCCTGTAAACTTATTGGACCTGTTTTGTATGAAAAAGAACATTACAATAAAAACTCCACATTTTATTCAGGTAATCCTATAGGCACTTAAGCTGGCTTGACTTACAACTTTTAACATTAGAAATATTGAGGTGCTTATTCTTGACAGTTGAAATAAAAGCGAAAATATAAATAAATTTCCAACATAGTTTTCTGTTTTATTTACAAACAATTGAAGTACACCGTGTACCGGCAATCAGTTTGTGCCAAGGAAAAATGATAGGTAATTGATAAGTCAACAGAGAACAACCGAGATAGGAGTAGGTACTGAAGAGTACCTACGGGCAATTCACGTTGAATTCGAATTCGTAGATTATGTACTTTGTAGGTATCATTAGAGCACTAAATGAAAACGTAACGTTGACCTAACAGAATGAGGTCACCGCCAGAAAGTTATTTCAAGTTTATTGCTGGTCCTATTTATTAGATATTACAATACACGACTGCATATGCAGAGTTTGCAGAGCACAACAAACATGCTCCAAACAGCAGACCAGGACGGAGCCTCTATAACCGTGGGTATTTTTAGTAGTGGCGTAAGCTATCGTAAACTATCTTGATGATTTACAAGACGCATCAGCCTGAGACGTTGGTGTTTTCGGGATTCTCCAAAACGCCGTTTCGAAAATCGACCGCCTGGTGCGGTCACGCAAGCGCGGCTGAGAACCCAGACGACCCGCGAGTTTCCCAAAAATTTTTTTAACAATAATTGCGCCAGCAAGTTCGCGGTGTTAAAGTCGCAAGCAAACTCCTTACCTGTTGCCAGCAGTCTTCGAGGGTCAGCTTCAGCTCGAAGTAACCGGTGTCGGTGACATGCTCCAGCTCACGGAATAAATTGCCGCTTGGCAACACGTCCATCGTGCTGCATGCGATGTTGGTTCGGAACTCGGGACACAAACACACGACACGACACTGCCGCGGCACGCGTTTGACTATCGCATCGGCGGTTCGGCGGTCGTCGTGCTAAGGCCTGTGTTGCCGCACGCGCAAAACTAAATTACGCTAAGCCCGATAAATAAAAAAAATAAAAATGCCTAGCAATTTTTTTTTACGAAGGATATGTTGGATGTTATCTTCTACAGATTAAAGATGCAGTAGCCAAAATAGCTGATTACTCATTAAACATTTCTAAAATTAATTTAAATGTGCGTTCACTTTATGCTGATAAATCTATTTCGGAATAAATAATGTAATAGGTATACTAAAAATATTTATCACTAATCCCGATGTAACGCAATATTAATAATAAAAGTTTTTAAGGACCAAATCAAAACATTTTATTTTAGTATAAATTGACGAGACGAGTAGGACATGCGTATAATAGCAGTGTCAAGCAGATATTGGAAAATGAAGAGAGAAAATATTACCAAGCACTGCACTGCGTATGTGTCTAGTTGATTGTAATTATTCATTAATATGACTGTACTGTACAAATGTTATGATATTAACTATTTTTTTATGTATTATTAATTGTAATCTGACCAGTAATACACACTGAACTAATTATTAAAAAGTCAACTCATACTAATCCGATTAATGTCAGTAAGAAAACGGTACCATATTATCGTTGAATAATGTTACCGCAACAAATCATAGCATTGTAATGGTGTATGTTAGGGTTACATAGTGTAGCGTGCTGCTGAATAAGATAGTGTAGTATAACGAAATATAACTAGCCACACTTAACCATCTGGAACTATTTCGGAATTCAGAAAAATATATTTAAAATTTAAAACTTAATTTATCCAAAAAAAAATTGGCAGTCATAGGACCTGCCGATAGAAGTGAAAACTTATAATTCAGAATTTGACAGCTTACTTTGTAAACTACGCAGGTGACACCGGAGGGCGTAGCCATGAGCATGCTGAGGGAAACGGCTATGGTCTCAAGTTTACCGGAAGATTTCTTATCATTCCAGAGCGTGAAGCAAGAACGTTCACAGCCCACGAAAAATATGTCTGTGACGCGCTAAAAGAATTTTTCACTCTTAAAAATTGTTTAGATGGAATCTCAGAAATCTACCTTTAACACGAAGGTGACATAAATGTAAGTCACTTACCGTTTAAATTTAAACACCAATTCATTATTTTATGCATATAATAGTATTGCTCAAACTCGAAAATGTATTGCAAATAAGATTTAATAATCTGTATCAATTTAAAACTCAGTGAAAACAGAAATTGTTGTAATAATGAACGTATTAACTAAAAAAATATGTTCAAATAAAGTTTCTATCAGTCTCGATCCCACATTTATTAAAAGGAAACAATGAAACATGCTGTAGGTCTGATAATTAAATAATAAGAATAAATCTCAGTTTCTGCTGTTTTAAAAACCAACCGGAACAAATAACAACTCCCTTGATAAATGCATTTTTACCAAATCCCAACGTTATTTTACTTTTCAGTGCCACTTATCTACTTCAACAGAAATATGTAATTCGAATGCAATAACATAATATCATTATGATAAATATTGAAAAAAAGTATGTTATTGCATTCGACCACACAAGAAAGGCAAAAAAATTCGCTTATACAATTCTACTATTCAGAAATGTGTTATTCTATGCGACCACACTAATGTCATAATTGCCAAATCTAGCATAAGATTCTATGAACTGGCAGCACTGCCCCCCCGAACGCTCATGGCACGTTCGCGATCGTCCGTTCGTACCCCGGCTGTCCTGCCTTACTATCCTTAACTTATAGAACAGAGATAACAGAATATTCCTTTCCCTCTTTATCCGTTAATCCCGAGCCCTGTGCTTTACCATAAAATGTAGAATAACATTGGCTCAGTGCCAGGAAGCCAGGATCATCTATGAAACTACGAAGTACGCAATGCAATTGGAAAATAACGGTATTCCGTTGCGTTTTGGTTGATTTCAATTCGTGTTATCTCGAGATTTTTTGAATAATTTTTGAAATAATAAACTTGAAGTACCTACATTATGTAGGAGCATAGAAATCTACTTTTTGAATAAAGTGAAATATTAATAGCGTATCAAGTGTAAAATTAGTCAATATCATTTCCATTCTTACTTACTTATAAAGTAATTTAAAATACCTGTTATTATTACGAAAATAACTTCATTTTTTTACTTTTATCGGTTTACACTTGACCCCCATCATAAGCGACGATGCGGTCTACGATGGAGCGGGCTTACCTAGAAGAAATCGATTCATTCTCCACACAGCAGGTCTACTACGAAAACAAACTCCGAATGATCGCATCCGACCGACAGCTGAATCGGATTATAGCCTACCACGAAAAACATTCGGATCGATACATTTCGGGTCGGAAGTTATAGACTTAGGTCGGATGAGGGTCGGATCGAACGAAACGGCCGATCTGATCAACCGACCGATTGTCTTTCTTGGTCGGAAACTTCATAAGTTCGGCCGATATATCGTTTATCGGACTTCGTAGTAGACCTGCAGATTTGAAGACACCAAGATTGTAACCATCGCGAAAACTCACTCAAGCAACGCATTCCAGGTTCGCATTCAATGCATTTTGTTTTGACAAAAGTAGGTAGTCAAGTCAATTTGTACGGGTCTTTGGAACAACAACCATGAAACGATGTCGCTTTATCGAGCTACGAGCAGTGCGATAGAAAAAATGGCAAGGTGATATTAGATCAAGCAAATCAGTTGCAAACTCTCCGAAATGTATCCGATTAAAAACCTATAAGCTAACAATTTTGCGACGGTGTTGAGGAGTGAAGTTTTTTTCTCACAAGGCTCATAGGCTATGGCGCCTATGAGCCGTCACGGCACGTCTCTCAATCGATTCCATACCCTCCAGTTGATATGTAACCGATCCATCCCAAAGGTGCGAACAGTACTCCCTCCATACATCATTACAGAAATCATATTTATATTACACTAAACATGAATATTTTCGTTACAACAAATATTTGGAACACGACTATAGAGACTGGAATAACAGGCTACTTTTTTCACAGGAAAATTACGGATTACGGGAACAGGATCTACGCTGATAAAGCCACGGGCCGCTGCTAGTCATACTTGAAAGTTTGAATGTATCGATGTATGGACAACAACATTGAACTCTTAAACCCTAAGGGTGTTTTTCCACCAGATGTGCTATGCTACGATGCTATGGATGCGTTTGATATCCACCAATCATATTCATTGGTGCACATAGCAAAGCACTGGTGGAGACGGATTCAACTAAGATATGTTTTTTGTATGGAAGGATGCGTGCTATGGATGTGTGCTATGGATGCGTGCTATGGATGCGTGCTATGGATGCGTGCTATGGATGTGCGCTATGGGCCATCGCGAGTGGTGTAGCTATGTGCAGGGCAGAGTACCTACAGTATGCCCGCGTTTTTCGCTGAAAGTAGACATTCCATCGTGGAAGCAAAAGAATCGATACATAGCATAGCTCGAGATGCGCATCTTTCTCGCACAGCTACTTTGCGGCGGCGCATCTTCGTAACGCATCTTCCTCGAACAGCTACCTAGCGTAGTATTGGTGGAAACGGTCACATATTTTCGTAGCGTAGATTTCACATCTTCGCAGCATAGCTCTGCATAGCACATCTCTGGTGGAAAAGCACCCTTAGCTATGTCAATGGACAACAAGTTACTCTTTTAGGCAAAAACTTGTGAAAATAAATAAAATTTGGTGGACAATATAATCTGGAATAGCAGATAGGCTTTTAAACGCGAGAATATAATAGAAATAAGAACTACTTACGACTCGAATCGGTACTAATATATGTGATGTGATAGACATAGGTACTATGTTTTATATAGCCCAGGATACCTAGGTAGCGATTATAAATCCATTCGGTTGCATCCGACACGGAATCTCATATCTCGGTATTTGTCTTATCCGATTAGCATGACAGAGACAGGGATTTTCATTCCGATTTTGAACCATTCGGATTGCATTTAGAATCGCTACCCCGGTACAAGTGTTGCAATTGATTACTGTTAAGCTAATTTTGCGCGAATAGCTTCATTTTGATGAGACGCTCAACAACAATAGATAGTCAAAATGTCACTCCTGCGATCTCCTTCGGGATCTAAAACATCCTCAAAGAAGCCTTCCACTTCGCTGACGAATCTGACATCCCTAAGTGATTCCGAGGACAAAGTCCTGTTAAAAGTTACACGCGGAAAACGAAAGAGAGATGACACCGATTTCGAATCATGCTTATCAGAGATGCGACAAATGTTTGATAATTGGCAGAAGATACAAGAAGATAAGTTCACGGCTTTACAGGCTATAATTGAAGAATTCAAAGAAAACTGTTCTCAAATGAAAGATTCGTTTTCGTTTATATCAGCTCAGTATGATGATTTAAAAGTAAAATATGACAATTTACACAAAGAAAAAGATACACTTGCTGCTCGTACACAGATTCTTGAAAATGAAATTGAACGACTCCTGCACAATACCAGAGCGTCTTGTATTGAAGTTCGAAATGTTCCTACTCTTCAAGAGAAGCCTGAATCGAAAGACTATCTTGTCAATTTAATAACTAAAACAGCCCAAGCAATACACCATAATCTACGTCCTACAGATTTTAAGAATGTTTTTCGCACATATACCAAGGCTGGAGCCCCTAAACCTATAATTGCGGAATTTTCCAGTGTCATTGTTAAAGAATCTTTTTTAAATGCCATCAAAGATTACAATAAAAAGAACCCCGGAAATAAGCTCAACACCTCCCACCTGCAACTAAACTGTCCAAAAACTGATGTTTACATTTCTGAAGCATTAACTAGCAAAGTCAAGAAATTACTTTATTTGTCGAAGGAATTTGCAAAATTACATCGTTATTCCTACTGCTGGGTCTCCAACGGGAAAGTGTATCTACGTGAAAAAGACAAGTTCCCTATGGTGCGTATAAATAGTGAACGAGATCTAGAAAAACTTAAAATTGAAAAGTGACTATTTAATCACCAGTTATGTACGGTTCACCGCTCCTTGTTGGTTATTTTTCTCGTTGATAATAATTCTAAAAACGACCATTTAAGTATTCTCATAATGATAATCAAGTATTTCTTAATTGAAGTTAAATATTTTATGTACCACCCACACACATATACACTTTCACAACTCACTTACACACCATCTTCACGCTATTCTAATTTCACTGTAAAAACAAATAGTAGAAACCGAAATCCACACATCTCCATTAAACAGCCTAACTTTAATTACTTTAACATACAACGTTTGAAAATAGTATTCCATGCAAATAAGAGCGATCATTGTTATTGTTATCCTAGATTGGCAAAGTCATTAATAGATCACTCAACTTACATAAGACATCGACTACCTTATACTAACCAGTCCCCAACAAAGTGGGTACGGTCACTAAGGCTTGCGACACACTTCGCTATTTTTAATGGATAATCCCGAAGACATTGTAAATGAACTCGATTCAGTGTCCGTCTCCAAATCTTTTCAATGCATTCCAGAATTATGTTTGGACCTAATTAAAGAAAACCATTTAATTCGTGCTTTAAAAATATTCCACTTAAACATTCGTAGCATCGGACGTAATATTGACGAAGTTCAGATACTTCTACACAGGATGAACATTGATTGTGATGTGCTGATTTTTTCAGAATGTTGGCTAAGTTCCTGCCCACAAACCCCCATTCTAGATGGATATGACAGCCATAGATCGGGCTTTATGAACCAAAATGACGGAGTTGTTGTGTACACTAAGTCAAATATTATTAACTGGACTATTACTGAACCCATCATAGCTCATGCTAGCTGTTTATTACTTACATGTCAAAATAATATTGCGATAGTAGCAATTTATCGCTCCCCATCAGAGTCTAATTTGGACCCTTTCATAAACAGTCTGAATGCACTACTTACCAGCCTTACCAGTTATCAGACTGTATCTGTTGTCGGTGATATAAACTTAAATATTTTATCGCGAAGTAGTAACAATTATAACCATACATTTTCTGATACTTATTTGAATATGGTTGCTTCTCACGGTATGCTACCAGCTCATTTGTACCCTACACGAGATTCCAGTTGCTTGGATCATGTTATCCTTCGAACAAAATGTCCTACTGGTACGTTTGTGTTACCAAATACAGTTACCGATCACTCAGCTACTTTGCTGTGTTGCGTCCACAACGTAATAAAAAATAAAAAACGAGCACTCTCTCAAAGTAAAACCGATCATCGTGCAGTAGTGGCTGAGCTTCAAAATACAGACTTCACCTACATCTATGCATTGCACGATGCAAATGTTGCCATGAATTCCTTCATAAAAAGTATCTCAGATGTAATGAAATTACATACTAAAATTATAAAAAAATCTAATCGAAACAATATAATTAAACCTTGGATCACTCCTGGTCTATTAAAATGTATCCGTAATCGTGACAAATTACATCTTAAATATAAAGCAGACTTGAGTAACTCTTTAAACAAGCTCACGTACATTAGATATCGTAATTTCTGTAATAATTTGTTAAAAAAACTAAAACGAGAGTACGAAATAGAGCAATTACAAAATGCTAAAAACCAACCGAAAGAAACTTGGAAAGCCATCAAAAAGATTGCTAATATTTCTTCTCCTAGATCCTCATCTGCTTCGCTAATCGATCAAACAACAGAACCGAAAGCTTCATTAAACAAAATAAATGAATACTTTGTTAACATTGGTAGTAAATTTGGTAACTGTTCTACTCAAAATGCGGCCAATAGTGGCAATAACCTCCTTCACTCTATGGCAGTTCTTGATACGGATTGCAATGAAGTGTCTAATGTAATAAAAAGTTTAAAAAGAAACTGTGCAGTCGGTTGGGATGGAATTCCTTCCAGTATAATAATAGATGCCAGAGAAGTGCTAGTTCCTCCTCTGACGTATATTTTCAACCTCTGTTTAAACACAGGTATTTTCCCCAAGTCACTAAAAAAGGCAATTGTTCTGCCGGTATATAAAAGTGGAGACAAAAGATGTGTCAATAACTACAGACCTATCTCAATATTAAATTCCTTCTCTAAAGTTCTAGAAAAAATACTAAATATTAGGCTTACAAACTATTTAGATTCATTTAACTTATTAGCCAAAAACCAGTATGGATTTCGTAAAGGTAAATCTACTGAAGACGCCGTCCTGGATCTTACTAATTCAATTGTGAATAGTCTAGATTCAAAACTTAAAACAATTGGTATATTTTTGGACTTATCAAAGGCTTTTGATACGGTCAATGTTTCTAAGCTTTTGATGAAGATGGCAGCACTAGGTATAAGAGGCGTTGCACTGGACATTTTTAAAAATTATCTCTCTGAACGTTCACAATGTGTAAAAATTGAAGAATTCATTAGCGATGACATGTTCTCATGTACCGGAGTCCCACAAGGAAGCATTTTAGGCCCAGTCTTATTTTTAGTCTATGTAAATGACCTTTGTCTCTCAAATATACCTCACTGTGACATTTTTTCATATGCGGACGATACTGCTTTAATAATTCAAGGAAATACTTGGTCCGAGGTCAAATGCCATTCAGAACATGCGTTGTGTGTTGTATCGGAATGGCTCTCAAATAACATGCTAACTTTGAATATTTCAAAAACTAAATACATAACGTTCTCACTTAGGTCAGATTTTCAACCTCATTCAAACTCATTTTCAATAACGGCCCACAATTGCCAATTCCGTACGGTTTCAACATGTAACTGCAATATTTTATGTAGAACAGACAATATAAAATATCTAGGAGTGCTTTTAGATAGCACCCTTACCTGGAAATCGCAAATCGAATGTTTAGCAGCCCGAGCACGACGCCTAATATATATTTTCAAAAAACTACGCTCATGTGCAGACGCGGCTACTATTAAATTAGTATACATATCATGGGCTCAATCGATTATGACTTATTGTGATACGGTGTGGGGAGGTGCAAGCGCGGAAATACTCATAAGACTAGAAAGAGCTCAAAGAGCTATCCTAAAAGTAATGACCAAGAAACCCATTAGATATCCAACTGACAAACTATATAAAAACACAGATGTACTTACCGTTAGGCAACTTGTTGTATTACACGTCATAATTCGCAAACATAAATTAGTACCTTATGATTCAAATCTAGGTAGTAGAGAGCAGAAAAGAGTTTGCTGCACTGTACCCCATCGTACCAGAGTAGCTAGCAGGCATTTTGTGCATCTTTCAAATCATCTATACACAATAGTGAGCAAAAGTCTGGACATTTACCCTCTCAATTTCAAAAAAGTGAAAACCGTAGTGCAAGATTGGCTTAAGTCTCTAACATACAGTGATACGGAACTTCTATTTAAAATAGTAACCTAATTCAACTTTTTCCTCTATTGTCACCACACCATCACTCATATTCACACATAAACACATACAGTCCTACAAACTCACACATAATACAAACTTACTTTCCCACACAAAATACACACATGAAACACAATACACGTACATCACACAGATTTACACACTTACACACACCCTCACTCACACACACACCCTTATATATTCTATCGTACGTAAGAAATAAACTTTTCTTTAACCTTTTTCGTATAGTTGTTCACATGAATTAATATATATGATATTTGCTGATTCTTTCATGAACATGGATAAAGTTAATGTATAAAGGTATAACGAAAATGTATATAATATTGTTACATCCCTGAATTAATGAATAATAAATGTAAATGCCTATGTATCTAAATTATAATAACTATAAGAATAAATTAGCAATTTTTTACGTCGGCGGTTAGAAAACACTCGGTGTGTCACTGGCCTTAGTTCGAATAATTTGTCTACCTGTTATCGGGGATGCCGGCCGACGTTTCAACTTCAACTTTGGTTCCGTGAATTTCTTCTCTAAGTACCCACATATATATACTCAAACGTAAACAAAAATAAAATTTATAAATTTATAAAACACGGCGGGCTCTGGCACCAGTAATACAGTTTTTTAACTAGTTCGGGTGCCAGACAGTCATTACTATGAACAGTTTTTATCAACAATGCACAATGTATGATTTAAGAAAATTTTGTTTAATGTGTTAAAACTGTATGAATGAATGTATTTTGGTTAATAAAAGTTTTTGATTTTTTGATTTTTTTGAATTTCTTACTCAACATTAATATGATTTAACAGTCATATTGTCCTACGAATTGCGTGGTACATTATCCCGGTCCTGCGCTCAGAAATATTGTGTCCTAGCCAAGGACGTTTAAAAAATTTTAAAAAATTTAAACTTTTTTTAAACGTCCTTGGTCCTAGCTACGTCTGTTAGCTACCACAATCGAGTTTCTTACACGAAATTGTTGGGTGTCTGATCAAAATGAAGCTATACACGCAAAATTAGCTTGAGATCCTGGACGTCTACTCTCTTTCTACGTAAAACGTAATTAAATGTTCGAAGCATACTCTAATTAGAGTAGGCTTAGAACATTTAAACGGACAAAACGAAGGATCGAAGTAGAATCGGTGTTGGAAAATTGCGAGATTATTTCGAAATTACGTTTTCGTTGAATTAGAGTAGACGGCCTGGGCTATAATGGGCAACGATCTTAATACAAAGATGTGTCCTGCAAAACTTCAAGGCGCACGGAATCATGTTATCGTTGAGAAGAGTGAGCTCACTCTTTCCGTTCTATTCGGTTGCTCGGTTGCAGGAAGCGGTGGACGCCGGACGTTTTTACCTATCACGTTTCGTTGTCAACAACCAAAATAAGTAGAACCACAGATAACTCGCCGCTTGCGATCCAAGGGGTCAAGTATAGGTATTAGTTGTTTGTAAATTATGAACTTACAATACGCAGACGGAGTTTATTACCAATTTTAAGGTGCTCAGGGCACATCCATTGGTTTATTATCGATGATAATGGGTAGGTATTTGTATTTGCTTTATTTACAAACATACGTGTGACCTGCGTGTGACCAAAAATGTGAAGCAATTAGGTTTTATAAATTACTAACAGCGCCCCGCGGTTTCACTCGCGTAGTTCTCGATCCAGTTATTTTCTCGATATAAAAAATAGTCTATGTAGTATTCCCAATTACTATCTATCTATGTATCAAATTTCATCAACATTCATTTAGTAGTTTCTGCGTCAAAGAGTAACAAACATAGGTAAATACATCCGTCCATCCATACATTCTTAGAATCTTTCGCGTTTATAGTATTAGTAGGACAAAAAATAAAGTGGCCAAGTGCGAGTTGGACTCGCCCATGAAGGGTTCCGTTGCAGCAAGTAACATAATATACATAGTTCTTGTAGTTCGTTGTAACGTTGCGTTGATCCAAGTTTTAATAATAGTGTATTTATGACGCACTAAAAAAACCACTCATCAGATCGAGTTCAAACCAATTTTCGTTGGTAGTTTGTATGGTAATGTACATCATAATATATTTTTTTTAGTTTTTTCATTCTCTTACTTTAGAAGTTAGAGGGGGGACACACACATTTTACCACTTTGGAAGTGCCTCTCGCGCAAATTATTTAGTGTAGACAAAAACTATATTAGAAACCTCAATATCATTTTTAAAGACCTATCGATAAACAACCCCACACGTGCAGGTTTAATGAAAAATAAATTTTTGAGTTTCAGTTCTCAGTATGGGAGGCAACAGGCAACCCAATTTTTTTTTTTGTACAAATTTGATGAGTTTCACAGAATATATCTACTTACCAAGTTTTAACAGTGTAGTTCTCATAGTTTCGGCAAAAAGTGGCTGTGACATACGGACGGACAGACAGACAGACAAACAGACATGACGAATCTATAAGGGTTCCGTTTTTACGTTTTACGGAACCCTAAAAATGTTATGTTCAAATGTTTGTATTCAATTTTATGCATCGTAGAAATTATCAAAGTCGGAAATTTCAGTCTCACACCGCATAATTACCTAAGGAAAGACCCATGCTCAGAGTCGCATTGAGAGATTTAATTTAATTAATTACCTTACTTTCATTAACTTACACTTACAGGGTTATTTTAAACGTTTATATTTAATTTATTCGGTAAAATTTTGAGTTTTATACACGACCAAAGTTTTTAACCTTTTGTTTCATCGTCATCATAAGCCAACCCTAGTCTACTGCTAGACATAGGCTTTTCCCGTGATACGAAACTCAGTCATATTCTCGGCTTTTCTTCTACGATCACTGCCTGAAGCATTACGTATATCGTCAATCCATCGAGTTTCAGGATGTCCTACGACTTTTACCTAACCTGTTGTTTAACAGAAGTAAATAGGGTACAATATTTTCTTAAGTAACTACTTAGGTACAGCTGAATTATCCATTTACCAATGAAGGTCTAAAGAATGATCAGAATCAGATGAGAGGAAGATGATCAAGATCACTACCAGTCGGAATGGCAGCTACTACAAAATGTTAATAGCATTACCACGCTGAATGGCAATGCTTATATGATTTTGCGTTTGGGCATTGGTCACGCGTCGCGTCAACCAAGCCCTCGGAAAGGTTTTTGAAAATAAGCTGAGCTCCCTGCCCACACAAACCCAATATCTGAACACCAAATAATTTAATAAGTAATTGAAATGTATTTACTACTATAACTTTTTTTATAAGTTCTTGCTACCTACTATAGCTTAAGGCCGATTTAAACTGAACGAACATAGAGCTAGAGCTGGAACAAG
Organism: Ectropis crepuscularia; assembly: GCA_963693475.1. Classification (NCBI taxonomy): domain Eukaryota; kingdom Metazoa; phylum Arthropoda; class Insecta; order Lepidoptera; family Geometridae; genus Ectropis; species Ectropis crepuscularia. The sequence goes on from OY856338.1 coordinate 7,999,118, forward strand.
AGCATTCTTTCTCGATCTTTTAGTGTAAACGAAAGATCGTTCTTAGCGTTTTCCATATTAAATATTCCATAGAATCTTTGCGAACGCAAACAAAACAACGAAAGAATGTTCTACGTTTGTTTACACCAAATGAATTTGATACAGTGGGGATAGAATGAGCATTCGCTCGTCTGATGTAAATCGTATTAGGTACAATTTGTCTACTTGTTGACCGTTTTCATAATATATTTAATGTAAATAAAAGAAAGTCGTGTTAGTAATAGACCACAGGACGTCTACTATCTTTCTACGAACAACGTAAATTCGAAATAAACTCACGAATTTCCTACTCTGGTTATACTTCGATCCGTGGTTTCGTCCGTTTAAATGTTCTAGCCGACTCTAATTTGGGTAGGCTTAGAACATTGATTAAAAGAATTCAAACGTCAAACAATGTTCGATCGGACGAAACGAAGTAGAACCGCCCTTCTGCCGCCTAACTAAATCGGCTTTAGCTTTGCAATTGCTGTCTCTATCTACTCAAGCGAAAAGAAAAGAGACGGCAACATCAAAGCTAAGACAGTTTTAGCACAGAATAAATATTAGATTTTATTTAAATTTAGTTAGGCGGTAGACTCCTGGACGTCTACTCTGTTTCTACGAAAACGAAATTTCGAAAAAAAACTCGCGACTTTCCTTCTCTCGTTCTACTTCGTTTCTACGTCCGATACAACATTGTTTGACCTTTAAATGTTCTAAGCATACTCTAATTAGAGCAGGCTTAGAACATTTAAACGTAGGTACATAAAACGACGGATCGACGCAAAATCGGAGTTGGAAAGTCGCGAGTTTATTTTGAAATTGCGTTATCGTAGAAAGAGAGTAGACGTCCTGGAGTAGGAAAATCGCGAGTTTATTTCGAAATTACGTTTTTCGTCGAAAGGGAGTAGACTTCCTGGCCCGTAGACAAAATTAATGATTGAAGCCATGGACGTATAAATTGAAGCTAACAAGTTATAGACTACGGCCCGTGAACAAAATTTACGGGTCAAATGAACCACCAGGAGACCTATGTAGGATGATAGAAGGGTATAAAGTACAGCACTATGCCGTCACTTGTAAGCTGTCCAACTGAGTACAGTTGAAGAGGGGGGAGGGGGGGTTCCAATCAAATACAAAAATACAAAAATCTTTATTGCTGTTTGTAGGTAAGATAAGATAATACAAAACATTTTAAAAGTTGCCCCATACAAACTGGCCTCTGCGAGAGGCATGCAATATGTCTGGCAAGACAATTTGTTAGTCTTAATTTTTAAATAAAAACAAAAAAAAAATTAAATAATAGTCAGCTGATTAGTCTTCTTCTTCCTCATCTTCTATTAATTTCTGGTTTTTATTTATGTCATCTGATTCTTCATCTTCGATTCATTTCTGGCTTCTTATGTACGGCATTGGTTCCATACAGTTTCAATACCTCTTCTAATCTCGCAACACCGTACAAAAATCATGCGACAAGGAGAAATAATCGAGGATTGGAACGCCCCTCCTCTTCAACTGTACTCAGTTGGACAGCTTACAAGTGACGGCATAGTGCTGAATCTTATTACTTTATACCCTTCTATCATCCTAGATGGGTCCCCTGGTGGTTCATTTGACCCGTAAATTTTGTTCACGGGCCTGTAATCTAGGGGCATAGTGCAGAATCTTTTTATTTTATAAGTACCCTTTATCTTACTACATAGTTGTCCTCTTTACCCCGTCGTTTTTGCGTTGGGGTTTAAAAGGGGTACTGATTTGGGCTGTGATTTGGACTCTTCGTACCTAATTCCTAATTCCTTCTAAATATCTACCATCTTACTCCTATGTACACAGTTAAGATTGAAATATTCAATAAAGGATTCTGATTCGTGTTAAAATAGCTGGGTGGCCTTTGACTGTTACAAGCGAGCTTGTTGCTTACCATCAGGCGCATGTTTTGTTCATCTTGTCACTCTATGTTACAAAAAAACACATATACATTATACATAAATATGGTAAAACTCTTTGAAAATACAAATACATATACAAAAATCTTTATTGCTGTTTGTAGGTAAGATAAGGTGATACAAAACATTTTAAAAGTTGACCCATACAAACTGGCCTCTTCTGCTAGAATCTAGAGGCATGCAATATGTCTGGCAATACAGTTCCTATTATTGGTCTGAATCTGAATTCATACAATGATAAAAATAATAGTCAGCTGTTAAAACTATTCTTCTTCTTTTCATTTTTAGGGTTCCGTAAAATAAAGACGGCACCCTTATAGATTCGTCATGTCTGTCTGTCTCTGTCTGTCCGTCCGTATGTCACAGACACTTTTTTCCGAAACTATAAGACTTGTACTGACGAAACTTGGTAAGTAGATGTATTCTGTGAACCTCATTAAGATTTTTACAATACTTAGAACTGAAACTAAAAATTGTTTATTTTCATCAAACTTATAGGTGTGGGGTGTTTATCGATAGGTCATCAAAAATGATGTTTAGGTTTCTAATATCATTTTTGTCTACACTGAATAGTTAGCGCTAGAGACACTTCCAAAGTGGTAAAATGTGCCCTCTAACTTCTAAAATACGAGAATGATCAAACTAAAAAAAATTATGCCTACATTACCATGCAAACTTCCAACGAAAATTGGTTTGCACTCGATCTGATGAGTAGTTTTTTTTAGTACCTACCTACGTCATAAATAGGTACCTACACTATTATTAAAACATCGATCAAAGTTACACCGAACTACAAGAACTTATTTATTATGTTACTTGCTGCTACGGAACTCTTCATGGTCGAGTCCGACTCGCACTTGGCCGCTTTTATTAGCTTTTCGGTCTCGGGATCTTCGGAATCGGCTGTATCGTATTATACCTATATGCCATCTGATTCATCTTCTGTTAATTTTTAGTTTTTACCAACCAACGAACAAGGAAAGTACTACCTATATTATCTATTCTATGGTACTACACAACAAAACAGGTAATTTTATGGGGTTATACACGTCCACTATTCACTGATGGAAGCAAGGAGCATAATTATAATGTAACATACATGTAACTATCATGTAACATGCGTGAACGCGAACATACTTAGGTACGTTTTCTCTGAAAACGTTCCCTTCTAAACCACGGAAAAGATCTATTTCTCATTTCTCCCTACAGTTTTATCCCAAGTTTTAAGTATGTGTTCTGTTAGTTCTTGTAGTTTTGAGTTAGGAAAGTTAAACTTTACCATTTACTGTTCCAAGTATTTGCACTGGCTGTTTGTTCTATTGACAGTTCGACAACTTCGCGCGCTCTTTTGGAATAAGTGACTAAAGCGCCACCATCAACAAACGTTTAAAAGTTGAAGCTTTGTAACGTGCAGTGTTCTAAAAATTGTTTACCCAAAATTTAAAGCCGTAGACCTTTTACCTTTCAAAAAGTTACACAGAGATGCACAGAGATGGCGCTAGTTACTTTGAAATAGATTTGATGTTCACAGACCGTAAGATGGATCAACAAAGCAACCAAGAGGGCAGTTTTCCATTACCGTAGTACTTTTAGCTTCCAAAAAGTTACACAAGCTGCACAGAGATGGCGCTGGTTTGTTTAACATATTTGGTATTCACAGACCGCGAGTTAGATCAACAAGCAACCAAAGTTTTGATGTTAGGATTAGGATGTCTGTTGCTCAATCATGTAAGAACCACTAAATGATTGAAATGGAACGGGTTGAAATTTGGAACACAGAACTACACACGGAACACTTATAGCATAGAATTTAAATATCGTTGCATAGAAATGATTCTAGTATTTTTTTTTTCAGGTGAAAATAACGGGAACCGCGGAGCGCTGCCATAGATCGTAGAACCCAAGATGGGCCCTCCCAAACTTCAGGGCGCACCCAATCATGTCAACGTTGGGAAGAGTGAGCTCACTCTTTCCGTTCTAGCCGGTTGCAGGACGCGGTGGACGCCAGACCTATCAGTATTCGTTGTCAACAACCAAAATAAGTAGAACCACAGCAAATCTCGCCGCTAGCGATTATAGGGGTCAAGTAGATAGGTTAAGTAGATATTTTGTAAGTCACTTACGATACAGACAGAGACGCAGTTTATTACCAATTGCAAGGTGGTCAGGGCACATCCATCGATTTATATCGATGCTGCTTGCATACAAAATAATTCGTAAAACTCATGACTTAATTTTATGAAAACATTTTTTATGGTATAGAGTGACAAGACGAGCAGGGCATGTGGCTGATAGTAAGCAACATGCCTGACCGTAACAGCACAGTGACACGCAGCTATTGGAACACGTAGAGTCCAAATTACAACCGACTGACTGACTGAGATTGGCTGGAGGAAGTAATGGGTCCACGTGGCTGATGCCACGTGCCAATACCAATAGCAAAGAAAATTCGAAATCTATGAGCAAAACTAAGTCGAGTAAATGTACAAATTCGCGCTGAGACCGCGACAGGCACTTGACACTAGTGTTGCTGAGGATTCCTCTTCCGCTTCCTCATAATGCGGAAGTTCCGCAATATTTTGGGTTCCTCAACCGTTACCGCATCCTCATAAATTAAAATAAAAAAATCCTCTTCCGCTATCGCTTCCTCAAAATTTAAGAGGAATTTATGAGGAATTTCACTGCGCATGCGCGTAGCGTATCCATGGCAAGTTCTCATGGGGTTCCTAAATAAAATTGTATCATTCACTCATCTTTTTTTTTATGTGTGTGTAACTGAACTCGTTCTTAACTGCTGGACCAATTTAGATGATTCTTTATTGTGTATGTTTTGAGAATGGTTTAGATTCATAATTTGGGTCTAGTGGAAAATGCCCTTCTAATCTTTTTTTTGCATGGATGTACCTAGTTATGTACATACAGCACAACGGCTTTTAGGTTGGGTCCGCCAGTATTTATAATTTCCATCATCCTCATCCGCATCCTCTTCCTCACAAAAATATCCTCTTCCTCATCCGCATCCTCTAAATTTGCGCGTGACAATTCCTCCTCCTCTTCCTCATAATCAATTCCTCAACAACTCTACTTGACACTATGGAATTGTATGGGCGCCAGTTTGAACCGCGACCGCGACAGGAGACCGAGACACACACGTGTCGCGGTCTCGGCACGAACTGGCGCCCATACAATTCCATAATGTTATATGCCTGTCGCGGTCTCCGGTCGCGGTCTCCTGTCGCGGTCTCGCGTCGCGGTCTCAACCGCGTACTTGTACCTTAATAGAGTAAGATCCCAGAGCTGCCAGACATCACCTATGTTCTAATGAATGAAATGTGGACGATTGAGTAGAGTTAGAAAGTACTAAGAACACATGCTTACTCGCTAACTTGCTTAGACGGCCAATTTTGAGATATGGGGTACCTAATGAAGGTACATACAAACATTACTTACTTCACGTATTTTCTAATAAGTGATTTTCACATAGGTTGTAGGCGATTGCCTTAAAAACAAAGTCCCAATACTCCCAGACACTTTCCGTCGGCCGTTTTGCTTAACAACTACAAAATAATAATTTAACTTCACTTAAATTCTCATACTCCATTTGTAAATATGTTCGTCAGACAACTGTTTTAAAGCTTTTTTCAATAAGACAGACCAATCTAAGGGGCCAATCATCCCCTAAACTAATCTCAACTATGCCTCTATGGGTACTGGGTAGAACCCTACCAAAGCAAACTACTAGCAAAAGGTACTAGCAAAATTTTCCCAAGCGTACTCTGCAAAAAGTCTTACCACAGGGAAGGTTTTAAATATCTCGTTTTCACTTCTGTCGGCACTCCCGCGATGCCATACTGTTTTTAGGGTTCCGTAAAACGTAAAAACGGAACCCTTATAGATTCGTCATGTCTGTCTGTCTGTCTGTCCGTCCGTATGTCACAGCCACTTTTTGCCGAAACTATGATAACTACAATTCTTCAGACAAGGCCCCAATTCCAGCAAAAAGGATTATAGTTATTATCCATGCTCGTTTTTTACTAATGCTGTAAATATATTCTGCGAATGATGCAAAATTATAGCTGGGAATTTATACACGATACATAGGTTAAAGCGTAGAAAATGCTGAAATCATAAGCAAAGCAGTGTTTCAGCATGTCTCTCAAGTGAGATGAAGAGTCCATTCCTACAGAGAAGGGTTCGAAGGAGTTAGCGCTGTCGGTAGGTCAATTTGAGGCCGATTGCTTTTGTAGGGGTAGGGCTCTTTGCAGAGTCCGCCTGGGGAAGATCCACACCTTTGCCAGTTATTCTACCACCACGCAGTAATGTGCAAACATTAATGTATTCCGGGTTGAAGGGCAATGTCTCCAGTGAAATTACATATAGATGAAACGTCTTATATCTCTGGGTGACAAGCGCAGTGTAGTGCTAGGTAATGATTTGGACTCTTGATGCTCCAATAGCTGCGTGTCACTGTTCTGTTATGTGGCAGGCATGTTGCTTACCATCAGGCACATGGCCTGATGATAGAAGCGCTGGAGACGGTGAAATTCATAACACTAAAACAAAATGTGCCAAGCAAATTTTTTTTTAAATGTAGCAAAGCATTGTTAGTTTGAGCTAGGTTAAATTTAAAGGCGTTACATCCACTGTTATTATTTATCCTACTAAGACACGATCTGGTTTCGCTCGGATATAATCCTAAAAAGACCATGGATCGAAACGATAAGTATCCTATCTCTCAAGTTCGACCCATCAACAATCATCAACAGCCCACTAAATGTTCCCGCTGCTGGGACTCGGGGCCTTCTCTCGCATAGGAGAGAGTTAAGGCCATAATCCACCACGCTAGCGCAGTGTGGGTTGGTGGATGACACATGACTTCGTAAAATTCTAGGTAGGGCTCGATACAATTTTTTTTTTCATTAGAACCCTTAAATACAACCACCCGCATCATGCTAACGATCAGATTAACATACGTACATTATTAAAAATACGTAAGGCATTGACGCTATCAATATCTGATGCGCTCGAGGATGTCCATGCAACAGTTTTTTTTTACATATTTAAAAATCTATAGCCGCTTAAATGATGTAAAGGTATATATCATATAACATTTTTTTCTTCTTATCATCTAAGCTTTGCATCCAAATAGGTCTCTACGACGCTCGAGTAAACCCCCATTTAGCATCGTGGGCTCCCCTACCATAATGTAACAAGTCGTCATCATCATCCTCTTCTAACAAGAGGCGCATTAGTAAACCAGCGATGTCCGATATTCTGTCTCGCACTAAGGTACTGGAGTGACTGAGGAGTGCATTGGGTAGCCGTCTCTTGGAAATAGAAGCAATTTAAAAGTGTTAGGACTCTTGGCAGAGTCCGCCTGGGGATGCATCACACCTTTGCCAGCGATTCCACCGCCAAGCAGTAATGTGCAAACATTACGGTGTTCCGTTTTGAAGGACAATGTTTCTAGAGAAATTACAGGGTTAGAGATATAATATCTTAGATCTCTGAGCGCAGCTAACGAGCGCAGTGCAGTGCTAGGTAATTTGGACTCTTCATGTTTTAATGGTTGTGTGTCACTATGCTGTTATGTGGCAGGCATGTTGCTGTGCTCGTCTCGTCACTCTATAATACAAAAAAAATGTTTGTCTGTAAAGTTGGTTTACTGACAATATAACGTGACAACGTCTTAAGAAAATACTGATGGAATGGGAGCATTTTTCAAAAGAAAATTTTAATTTCATTTGTTTAATAGATTTGTATGTAAAAAGTAATCAGTAGAATTTAGTCATTTTCAATCAAAACAATGCAAAAAACAATGCAAAAAAGCTTTTAGATGCCGGGGATCGAACCCGGGGCATTTCACATGCAAAGCGAACGCTCTACCACTGAGCTACATCCCCGCTTGAACTACTGGTCGAAAGTTAGACATTGGAATACCTATAGAGTTGTTTTGGTTTGGCGATAAGTCGTAATATTTTCAAATCATATACGAACTGAAAATACTGGGTCTATAATAATGTTATCGCCAAATCAAAACGTCAAAACACCTCCGCATTCGTTGACGAAATCAGAAAAACACCGTGAATGTGATAAGCCCGTGTTTATAAACACAAACTTACCTGACTGCAGAAAAGTTGAGTTTTTCTTCAACATACTATTTAGATGACGGTAAAAGTGGTATAGCCACAAAAATCTGAATAATAAGGTAATTATTATTTAGATTTATGTGACTATAGCGAAGCACATACAATGATTATGTCGTACACAACACACAACCGTATACTGTGTGTTGGGTGGTTGAATGTATGTGCCTGAGTGGTTGTGTTTGTTAGAGAATGCTGCTTTCTGATGCCAGATATTTTTTTAAGTTCAGTACGGGACGAACAGGCCATCTGCCTGATAGCAAGCAACACGCCATAACATCACAGTGCGCAGCTATTAGAACATGAAGAGTTCAAATCGCACTGAATTGCGCTCGTTACCTAGACACAAGACGAGTTTTCTTTGTGCCTTGTAATTGTCTATGGAAAAAAAGCCCTGAAAACCGACTTCCTATACCTACCCTATAAAAAGAGATTCGGAGCGACAAACTCGGGGGTCCGTCGCTCGACAGCTATAGCCCCTAAGATGAGAAGCGCGAGAGGAAAGGAGGGTGATCTCCAATTTCGCCCATACAGAGGAACGGATCCTGGGGGACAAGCGCCGTCGACAAGGGCGGATCCATCCAGCTTTGGCTCCATGGGGAGGGGAAGTCACATATCTCCAGGGGGGGGGGTACATAGATGTGTTCAAGGCACAAAACTGTGCGATAAATACATGCATGCTGTTTAATGGACCACCACCTAGATGCTTGACCTAGCCCAGGGGGGGTCATAACCCCCCTGGATCCACCCTTGGGGCCGTGGTTCTGGTACGACACGAAGGTACATCGATGAAACAGGGCTTTTAGTGGGTATAACACTATCGGTCTAGTCCCATGTATCCATCGAACTCTTAGCCGGAATTGGAATTCATAAGGATTTTTTCCTGGCAAAAAAAGGCATGGGTTAGTAGTTAGTGCCGTATTACGTAGGGCTATTTATATTATTAGTTAGCAAAAACAATTGTACAGTTATTGCGTGCCTTGTATACCACACTAGGGTTGTCCTGTAGGATACAGTACTTTTCCTATTAGTTAGGATTTAAATGTTGATGAAATAAGTTACTTCAGTATTGAAAGCATACAACGCCCTAAATGTTTCCACTGCTGGGACTCGGGACCTTCTCTCGCAAGGAAAGAGTCAAGGCCATAATCCACTACGCTGGCCCAGTGCGGCTTGGTGGATGACACATGACCACGAAAGATTTTTTAGGTTCGGTTTCCTAGCGATGTTTTCCTTCACCATTTTAAGTTAACGGCATTGCGCATATGACTCCGAAAAGACAGTGGTGCGCGTAGAATTTCAACGGCTGCTCTAATCGGGAGAACGGCGACTACCGATCTGGAGACCCCGATGCCCCGGGTCCAAAACCACGCGAACTTTTTTTCTTTTCGAATTCATGTGCGTAACGCGTAATGCCGCTAACTTAAAACGGCGAAGGAAAACATCGTGAAGAAACCTATATGTACCTAGAATCTTTTGAAGTCATGTGGCAGCCACCAACACTAACTGGGCCAGCGTAGTGGATTATGGCATTGACACTCTCCTTGCTAGAGAAGGCCCCGAGTCCCACCAGTGGGAAACATGTTGTGGACTGTTTATGTGTATACCTACATCATACGTAGAGCAAACCCAAAAGTATAAATTATTTCCAAGACACTGTAACACCACAGTGTAAATAATCATTCAGTCGTTTGACGAAGACGCCTAGGCGAGGCAATAGCCTAATAATGTAGTGGTAGGACTCTTAGCAGAGTCCGCCTGGGGAAATACCACACCTTTGTCAATTATTCTACCACAAAGCAGTAATGTGCAAACATTAATGTGTTCCGGTCTGAAGGGCAATAATGTTTCCAGAGAAATTACAGGGCTTAGAGATATAACAACTTAGACCTCTGGGTGACGAGCGCAGTGCGGTGCTAGGTAATGATTTGGGCTCTTCATGTTCCAATAGCTGCGTGTCACTGTGCTGTTATGTGGCAGGCATGTTGCTTACCATCAGGCATATGTCATGCTCGTCTCGTCACTCTTTATTAAAAAAAAAATTGCACATATCAGAAAATAGTTACTTAGTAAGCAATAAGTACGGGGCTACGGGGCGTGACGGCGAGACGGGGGAAGCGTATTCCCAAGCTGCGAATACGAAAATGTTAGCAGTGAGGGAGCATGTTTCAGGGCTGACGTTTTACACAGGTTTTGACTTTATTTTGTTTATTATTGCATAAATCCTAATTTATAATAATTAGGATTTTTGTAGGATTATGTTTCCAATAATGTTGCTGATATTTGTCAATGCTGGTAATAAATGAATAAAATATTTATTAAAAAACATTTTTTTATCGCAGCACTCTGAGTAGGGTAGTAGAGTGGGTCAAAATTACACCATTCTAATTAGTTCGTCAGCTAGATCATGGAAAACTATGGGACGCGTAGTATATTTGTTTTTTCGAAACTTTATAAATCGACAAAGATATAGATCGTCAAACTTCGGGGGTCGCGATTCGCAACGATGTCACTCGTGGGTCGTGGGTAGAAACCGTACTCACGAGTAACGTCACGTGAAACTTCTAAGCATTTTTCGTTTGTGATACAAAAGAAAAAAAATTGGCAGTCATAGGAACTGCCGACAGAAGTGAAAACTTATAACTCAGAATTTGATAGCTTACTTTGAAAACTACGCAGGTGAAACCGGAGGGCGTGGCCTGGTCATCATGGCATGGCCATCTAGAAATGCGTCAGCATTTCCCATTGGCTCACGCATGGCCATGCCATGATGGCCAGGCCACGCCCTTTCAGCATTTCTCATTGGCTGACAGATTTATAGATAGCCAATGGCCATGGCCCCGAGTTTACCTGAAGATTTCTTATCATGCCCGAGCGTGACGCTAGAATTCAATTCACACTTCACGAAAAATCTGTCTAGGCGCGCCAAAAGAAGTTTTCACTTCAAAAATACATGGGCAATATTTTTTGCGATTACTAACGATGCGACTGACTAATTAGTTTTTTTGATGATTATACCTATTGTCGCTATTTACCGCAAGTTCAAATGCATCGTCCTACTGTTAGTTTTTCTTTACAATGTGGTAATAGGTACGTAAGTGTGGTGTAACCCTACGTACGCGCAACAACTAAGTTAGGGTTGCCAGATGGCCGAGAACTCCGGAAAAGTCCCGGAATTTCACTTGTGGTCCCGTGTCCAGTAATTACACTCTACTGTCCCGAAATTCATGACCACTAGATACCTACTAGATACTTACCTGAAGTAGATTTTACTACTACAACTATAAAGACTAATTTGTGACTCTTTATTGAATACTAGTGTGTTAGTTGGTATTTAAATTGATTTTGTATTAGAAAATTAAGCAAAATTTGTTTTTTATAAATCATTTGCATTTACCTTTTAAAATACCTAACTAGTAATATTGTACTATTATTTCTATTGGCCGTCTAACAACAAACATTTGTAGTTGGATTTGGACTCTGTAACTCAAATAACGTTTGTAACCCCAGAAATGTCCAGGACGTCTACTCTCTTTCTACGAAAACGTAATTTCGAAATAAACTCGCGACTTTCCAACTCCGATTTTACTTCGATTCGTCGTTTTGTCCTTTTAAATTTTCTAAGCCTACTCTAATTAGAGTAAGCTTAGAACATGTAAACGTCAAACAATGTTGTATCGGACGAAACGAAGTAGAACGAGAACAGGATAGTCGCGTTTTTTTGCGTTTGCGCGAGTTTTTTTTGAAATTACGGTTTCGTTGAAATTGATTAGACGTCCTGGTAATGATAAGCCTGAATCTGGCAACCCTAAGCTAAGTACATTCCCGGTTAGACTTGAGTTGCTATACTCGGCAGTGCAGGCGGGGTGCAGTGAATAGCCACTACATTTCCGGGCTGCGTGCAGTGAAAGTCTCTCCGTTGAACCCAACGGTACTAAGGTAATTCTAGTTCTAATAAAATGCTACATTGTGTTATACTGTTTACTATAGGCCGCAAATTGATATATGTGGTTTCAAGACATTGCTTCGCGGTCTTTGTTTTTAATTGATAATTATAATTGTACTAGCTGTGCCCCGCGGTTTCACCCACGTAATTCCCGATCCCGTTATTTTACCGGGATAAAAAGTAGCCTATGTTACTTCTAATACCTCTAAGAATATGTATGTGTACACAATTTCTTGATGATAGATTAAGTAATTTTCGCGTTAGTGCGTAACAATTAAAATTACATTCACATTTATATTATAATAGGTATTATAGTACTTAAAGGATATAGGATAGTATAAACATTATTAAACTTTTTTTGCGAAAATGGGTGGTTACTATATGGTAGTATGCTAAGAAAAAGGAAGACAGTAGTATGTATTTACTTTGAGAACTTAGATCAACATTGTGGGTTGTAGATTTTTAGTTATCTATAAAATTTTTAAACAAAGTTTAAGAAACTAAAGCTGCCTATTCAAGGCCAGCCTATGTTTTTCATTATACTATGGGGTTTCCATATTCGTAACCAAAAAGGTAAAATGCAAATGCTGAGACGAAATATTTTTAATTATGATTGAGTGGAAATTGAAAAAAAAATTGAAACCAATTTTTGTATAAACCTATTTTACCGTAATAAGATTATTTTTATTATTTTTGCTAATTACCATAGGAATAATACAATAACCGGAAAGTTATTAATTTTTATCTATGAACAGAACACTTATAATAAAAATGTGTTACGCTGAGAATACGAAATAAACACGGGTACGTTTATTTTATGTAACTTGTAGAACAAATTACCTACAATATCTACTACACTATTTTTTATTTTTTTTAAATAAAGAGTGACGAGACGAGCAGGACATGTGCCTGATGGTAAGCAACATGCCTACCACTTAACAGCACAGTGACACGCAGCTATTGGAATGTAAAGAGTCCAAATCATTACCTAGCACTGCACTGCGCTCGCCACCCAGAGATCTAAGTTGTTATCTCTAAGCCCTGTAATTTCTCTGGAAACATTGCCCTTCAAACCGACACTATTTACCGAAGTACCTTCAACTAAGCATTTAAGTACTTAGTCTAGATAGTTAGACGTACGTACGAAGAAAATTATCGATATAAGTTTTTCACGATTCCACTGTGAATGTTTGCCTTTAAATGCGAGAACAGTAACCCCGTGTGTTAAATGTCCCTTCCACAATAATATGAACTTGTACATGTTTTATCTATAAATATGTGTGTAGTCTCTAATTGAAAGTGAATAGCTTTCTCCTAATAAGCGCGCTGCACGTTAAGCCGCGTAGTTGTTTTCCATCAGGCGAATTAGCGGTCAATTACTAGAGAATTAATGTAAATTAACTAAAGTAAATTAAATTACAAATAATTTTTTATCACTGTTATTAACATTGAAGTACAGTTTTTTGATATTACCTACAATAATTTAATTTAATTAAAATAAATTACAGCAGCTAATAATACAATAAAAATAAAAGTCAATAATAAATCAATCATACACAATTAAAATTGTGAATTGTTAAATTAAAATTATAATTGGTTTGGCTATAATATTATTGTTGAAAAATCTGATTTCCTATTTTGATAATAATAAATTACTTGTTCTATATAATTATCTATAATAAATATAGTGTTTTTTTAAATTAAGTATTACCTGGACGACCGAGCTAAGTTAGATAGATAGATAAACTCTTTATTGCACTTAATAAGAACACAAAAATATACAAAACATAAAAAACAAAGTAGCAATTGGCGGCCTTATCGCTAAGAGCGATCTCTTCCAGGCAACCGCACGGAGTTCGGTTTGAACACGGATAAAAAGGACGTTTTCTAAAAACGAAACCTAGCTATATACATATACTAGCTGTTACCCGCGACTTCGTCCGCGCGATATAAATACTAAGGTAACTCAGGCAGTATCTGTTTGTATACTCAGACACGTTTACTATCGGTTAATCGGTACTATTGATAAATCTGTTCAGTTGTTTAGGTGTGAAAGCGTAAGCGACATTCGTCCCACTTTTCAACTCCAATTTATCCCCTTACAGTTCGAAATTACAAAATTGCTATAACAAACATTTATTTGCTTCGTGTCAAGTGCCTATATACAGAGTTTCATGGTTTTATTTTCAACGGTTGGGAACTTCCATATTAATATTAATTCCCCATTTCAACCCCAATTTCACCCCGTACAGTTCGAAATTACGAAATTGATAGAACAAACATTCGTTTGCTTCGTGTCAAGTGTCTAGATACAAAATTTGATAACTTTAAAAATGACGAATTTTCATACAACAGTTCATCCCTTGTTTCACCCTCTTAGGGGTTGAATTTCGCAAAACCCCGTCTTAGCGAGCGGTTCTAAAAAGGACCTCCATGCAAAATTTCAGATTCTTAGCATTTGTAGTTTCTGAGATTCCTTGATGAGTGACCTTTCGCTTATATATATATATAGATGCTGATTTATCGCCCCTAAACCCCCTGATTACCTACTATGAGTAAATTTCATGAAAATCTTTGGAGTCATTTCCGAGATTCCGATTATATAATATTTTGCTAGGCCCGCCTCGGCCTTCTGCCACCTAACTAAATCGTCTTCAAATCAAATTTCAAACGAAAAGAAAAGAGAGAGAGACGTCAAAGCTAAGACAGTTTTCGTTCGACAGTAGACCCCCCGGCATCACCCGTAGTAGGTACATAATGTATACCCCATATCACTCAGGGATCATGTACATTTCCAACCTTGAAATAATTTTTGAAATCGGTTCAGTTGTTCCTGAAATTAGGGCATTCAAACAAATAAATAAATTTGGCCCAAAGCATAAGCATTGCCATTCAGCGTGATAATGTCGCCAGCATGCTGGGTACGCTTCCGATTGGTAGTGGGCTTGAACATCTTGATTATCTGTAGAATTTCATTGGTCTATGGATAATTCAGGTGTGATAATAGACTACAGGCCCGTGAATAAAATTTACGGGTCAAATGAACCACCAGGAGACCTATGTAGGATGATCGAATGGTATAAGGTAATAAGATTCAGCACTATGCCGTCACTTGTAAGCCGTCCAACTGAGTGCAATTGAAGAGGGGGGGGTTGCAATTGTCGGTCATTTATGCTTATCGCATTATTTTTGTACGGCGTTGCGGAATAAAAGATTAGAAGAGGTATTGAAACTTTAAAATTATAAATTACGGAGCACGAGTAATTTACAGAGTAAATTTGGTCATTTGATTATGTAGGTACGGCATTGATTCCATACAGTTTCAATACCTCTTCTTATCCATTATTTCGCAATGTCGTACAAAAATCTTGCGACAAGGAGAAATGGTCGAGGGTTGCAACCCCCCCGTCTTCAATTACACTCAGTTAGTTGGACAGCTTACAAGTGATGGCATTGTGCATAGTGCTGAATCTTAATATTTTACACCCTTCTATCATCCTACATAAGTAGGTTTCCTGGTGGGTCATTTGACCCGTAAATTTTGTTCACGGGCCTGTAGTCTATCAACTTATACATTTTTTTGCGCTTACATTGTGAAGGCTGGCTGCTTTGCATTTTGCAATGCATTTACCTAGAAACTGATTTTTTGAAAAATTCTGAATAAACTTAGATTGTATTTTGTATTATATTTTTATACATTTTAATTTAATTATACATTTTAATTTATTTTATACATTTTAATTTATTTTAAATCATTATACCTAATTTAATTGATTAGATGTCATTATGAAATATAAATTGGGAGAAGCCATTAGGTATCGAGATACAGTACTTGTACTAGTTCGAACCTAATGGGTTCATAATGTATTATGTACCTAATCAAGTTTATGACAAATAAATATTTCTTATTAATTTGAAAAGACCTACTCGAGCAGTTTATTCAATATCATTCATGTAAGGTACATGTATAACGCTTAAGTTTTGGAGAGAGTATAAAGAGTTATTCAAGAAGAAGGTTTACGTGCGTAATACATACATAAAAATAAAGTGGTCAAGTGCGAGTTGGACTCGCCCATGAAGTGCAGCTTCCGTTGCAGCAAGTAACATAATATACATAGTACACATAGTTCTTGTAGTTCGTTGTAATTTTGATCGAAGTTTTAATAATTGTGAATTTATGACGTACTAAAAAAAAACTACTCATCAGATCGAGTTCAAACTAATTTTCGTTGGTAGTTTACATGGTAATGTACATCATATATTTTTTTTAGATTTTTCATTCTCTTGCTTTAGAAGTTAGAGGGGGGGGACACACATTTTACCACTTTGGAAGTGTCTCTCGCGCAAATTATTCAGTGTAGACGAAAATGATTTTAGAAGCCTCAACATCATTTTTGAAGACCTATCGATAGACACCCCACACGTGTAGGTATGATGAAAAAAAATTTTTTGAGTTTCAGTTCTCAGTATGGGGGGCAACCCTAATTTATCTTTTTTTTATTTTTTTTTGTACAAATCTTAATGCGGTTCACATAATACATCTACTTACCAAGTTTCAACAGTGTAGTTCTCATAGTTTCGGCACAAAGTGGCTGTGACATACGGACGGACAGACAGACAGACAGACATGACGAATCTATAAGGGTTCCGTTTTTACGTTTTACGGAACCCTAAAAAGATAGCGAAATACTGATATTTTTAAATGTTTCTGATGTGATGTCATCAATTTATACATTTTTTTTGCGCTTACATTGCAAAGGCTTGCTGAATCCTTCGAGATGACGACGAGATGATCAAAAGAATGTACTCCAGTATTATATTCCTCAAAAAGGCCTACAAAATAGTCCACGACAGTATATTTCTATCTCTTAGGGATAATCCACAATAACCATTTTCTTTTGTTTATTTATCATATCAATAGGTACAACTTTATAAGTATTTAATATACAAAAATTTTTTATTCTTTGATTTTTCTGCTGTCTATACAGAAAAAAAACACTGTGACGAATTTACAATTCTCAAACGAGGATTTATCTAAAAAAAATAGAATTGTGGCGAATTTATACACACTTTTTTTTGTGGCGAATTTACTTTGTGGCGAATCGCCTATAACCCATTATTAGTAAATTTAGTACATAATTACATAGTAAGTACCAGCAAGGCCCCCGTGCAAATCCGGGGCGGGTCGCTAGTTAATCTTTAAAAACAATTTAATATTGGGACTAAAATAATTATTACAATGAATTAATGATGCCAAAGCATGTGTTTACTACATGTAAAAGGGGGTGGCCCTATAAAAAAATGGACCCATTATTACACCTTCTGACAACATGTAGAATCAAAATGTGTATGCTTTTCTGAGTTCAAAACCGTACACTAAATACGGTCCTCATATTTCGCACACTTAACTCCATTCCACGCCTGGTATAATATAGAATATCAATGAAATGTTTTACGGTTCCGTACCCAAAGGGTAAAAAAGGGGCTCTATTATACTAAGACTTCGCTGTCCGTCCGTCCGTCTGTCACCAGGCTGTATCTCAAGAACGGTGATAGCTATACAGTTGAAATTTTCACAGATGATGTATTTCTATTGCCGCAATAACAACACATACTAAAAATAAAAAACAATAAATATTTAACGGGGGTCCCATCAAAACCCTTCTTGCGCGAGTTCCATTCGCGCTCTATGATTTTTTTAATTCTATCAACACACAGGTACAACTTCATCCGGTAGAAACTTCATCCCACTAATATTATACCTACATGCGAAAGTTTGTATGTCTGTTTGTTTGGATTTTTGGTACTCCTTCAAGCAAATATTACTGAAGAGATCAGGATCAAATTTGGTAATACATAGATAGGAATTAGTCTGGAAAGCGCATAGGCTACTTGTTATCCCGGGATTTTTTGTAGCGTCATCCATTGAATAGTTACTCAGTCCTATGAAGTAGACGGCATGACAGTTTCCTGTGAAAAATCTAATTTGAGAAACCATATGTTCAAGCCACTAAGGCCCTTCGTACACTATGATACGCAAATCTTGGATACTTGACGATTTTAGTCTCCAAGCGACTACCGCCATACAAATTCATTGAGGCTCGTACACTAGTTGCGTCGCCGACATTCGTCCCGCGACTCGCGTCGCGCCAGTCGTGCGCTACCTGCCTGCCGAGATCGTCGCTACATAAGTCGCAGCGATTTTCTAGATGGCGGAGTAGTTATTGAATGTTAAATTTGTTTCAGAGGTGGAGAATGTCATGTCGCTATGTCAGTAGTGGCTGAATAGGCAATTCACGTCTTGCGATTCAATGCCGTGTGTACGGACCGTGCGCTACTCGATACTCGCGACACGATACTAATGTAGTATACAAGTATACAACATTAGTATCCAAGATTTGCGTAGCATAGTGTACGAAGGGCCTAAGGAACTAAGTAAATTTTAATTCAAACGCAGCGCCATCTATGAGAAGTTGTAGTAGACGGTCTGAAAGTTTTCAGTGAAAAGTCTCATTTGAGGCGTCATCTGTTGGATACTTATGAAACTTCCTAACCAAAGTAAATTTTAATTTCAAACATAGCGCCATCTATGAGATGTCGTAGTAGACAGCACCACAGTTTGTTGTGAAAAATCTCCTCATTTGAGACACCATCTGTTTGAGACCTATGAAACTTCCGAATCAGAGACATTTCGAATTCAATCGTAGCGTCATCTATGAGAAGTCGAACAACTAATAACAGACGGCCCGAGGAGCGAAAGCGAAATCTCGCTCGGAGCTCGGAGGGAGCGAGATTTCGCTCCTGACGCAAGATGACGGTCTCGGAGTATATTATGTACTAGCTGTTACCGGCGACTTTGTCCGCGCAAAATAAATACTAAAGTAACTCAGGCAATCGGTACCTATTTTTATACCCAGACACATTTACGGTTACTAAAACAATATCATCGAAATCAGTTCAGTTGTTTAGGTGTGAAAGTGTAAGAGACATTCGTCCCCCATTTCAACTCCAATTTCATCCCCATAGTTCCAAATTACAAAATTGCTAAAACAAACATTTATTGGCTTCGTGCCAAGTGTCTATATACAGAGTATCATTGTTTAATCTTCAACTATTGGAAACTTTTATATTGACATTCATCCCCCATTTCAACCCCGATTTCACCCCGGTGCAGTTCGAAATTTATAGAATAAATATTCGTTTGCTTCGTGTCAAGTGTCTATATACAGAGTTTCATGGTTTTGTCTTCAACGGTTGAGAACTTTCATATTGACATTCATCCCCCATTTCAGCTCCAATTTCACCCCCGTATAGTTTGAAATTTTTTTGCATTTGTTTGCTTCGTGTCAAGTATCTAGATACAAAATTTGATAACTTAAAAAATCACTAATTTTCATACAACCGTTCATCCCTTGTTTCACCCTCTTAGGGATTGAATTTCGCAAAACCCCGTCTTAGCGAGTGCCTACGTGCTAAAAGGGACCTCCATGCAAAATTTCAGATTCCTAGCATTTGTAGTTTTTGAGATTCCTTGATGAGTGACCTTTTGCTTTTATATATATAGAAGATAATTATGTTCCATAATCTATGGCAGGGGCTCCCAAACTTATTTTGTCTGCTGCCCGCTTTGAGAATAAATTATGTGGAAGGCGTGGCCATGAGCATGTCCATGGTTCCGAGTCAACCAAAAGGTTTCTTATCACTCCCGAGCGTGACACTAGAATTTAATTCACAGCCGAAAACTCTGCGGCGCGCTAAAAAAGTTTTCACTTAAAAAATCATACCGTCTTTCGACGAAGACATCTAGACGGGGTAATCGTGCAGGGCGAGAGGGCGAGACGTGGGAAGCCAGAAGTGGGCTGACGTTTGTTCATAAGCAGCCCACTAAATGTTCCTACTGCTGGGACTCGGGTTTCATTATTAAATATTAGATAATTAATAAGCATTTTTTATTTGTCACAGCCCTTTGCTGTGACGGTATATACCGCAAGTTCAAGGACGGGCGCCGCTCTACTGGTTATTTATCTTTGTACTGTGGTACAAGTTTTAGACACAGTCATATTATCATAGATCATAGTCTATATTATCTATTCTATGACACAGTACAAATAATATTTGAATTCATCACATTATTTGTTATTTGTTCGGGATAAAGAGAAGCCTATGTGTTAATCTAGGGTGTCAGCTTACTCCATACTAAATATCATTAAAATAGCTTCACCCATTTAGACGTGAAGGAGTAACAAACATACACACTCACAAACTTTCGCCTTTATAATATTAGTCTGATAAGCAAGAGTACAATATTTAAAAAGTACCAATTTTTCTGCCTTTAATATTTATTACATTAATACACAGATTACGGATTGTTTCAGTAATATGTGCAATCTTATCTTATACCTTTAAACGAGCAATTCTTGTATATATGTATGTATATACATATATATAGAATCTGAATCTCGGAAACGGCTGGAAGAATTTTGATGAAATTATGTATGCAGGGGGTTTCGGGGACGATAAATCGATCTAACTAGGTTTCATAAAAAAAACGCAATATAGGCAATGAAAAACTGAAGCCAACAGCAAATTAGAAGCAGAATTAGAAAGCAAAGGTTAATTTTGCCGCGTGGCGCTACAGCATTATAGCACAGACGGAAAGTCGAGCGGGCGGTCATGGCGGTCACGAATTAGTACCTTCGGGTTCGAAACCTTCTCCGGACGCCTTCTCGTTTTTTTTCAAGTTTTCTTTCTTTTTGAGAAAATTTATTACTCCGTGTCTTTTATCTGTAGGTATCTAAGTATTTTTAGTATTTAAACCGAGCACAGCTCGGTCACCCAGGTACTAAAATTAGTGTGATAAGCAAGAGTAGGTACACAATTTAAAAAATACCATTTTTTCTGCCTATAGCATAGAATAGCCTATAGTGTGACGTTAATACACAGATTACTGATTGTTTTAGTAATCTGCGCATTAATACCTTAATACGGTCAAATAGTCAACAGAATAATATGTTTTGTTACTATGTAATAATTAGAACTGGGAGCTTCGCACGGACAAACGTTTGTAAAATGTCATCGTCAAATTGTAAAAACCGTAAAAAAAATGTTTAATCTAACTACGTTATGTTAAATTTAGTAGTGGTAGGACTCTTAGCAGAATCCGCCTGGGGAAGTGCCACACCTTTGCCAGTTATTCTACCGCCAAGCAGTAAAGTGCAAACATTACTGTGTTCCGGTTTGAAGGGTAATGTTTCCAGTGAAATAACATGGCTGAGAGACATAATATCTTAGATCTCTGAGTGACGAGCGCAGGACAGTGCTGCAGGTAATGATTTGGACTCTTCATGTTCCAATAGATGCGTGTCACTGTGCTGTCATGTGGCAGGCATGTTGCTTACCATCAGGCACATGTTCTGCTCGTCTCGTCACTCTATACTATTAAAAAAAAATGGTTGTCTGTAAAGTCGGGTTACTGACGTTAGTTGAACGTGACAACTTCAACTACGCCTTAGAGCGAGGTAACGGAGGCGGCGAGGTAACGGCGGTAACATTACGTCATGTTTTGCGGGCGTGCAGCCGGCTTCATCGAATTACAAGACGTTGTCACGTCAAAAACGTAACCCAACCTACCGTGAGATTATAATCTCACGCGTTATATTGTAAACGGCGCTACTACCGCCTAACTAAACCGGCTATCGCTTTGCTAATGCTGTCTCTATCATTTCAAGCGAAAAGAAAAGAGAGAGAGAAACATCAAAGCTATGACATTTTTCGTTCGGCGGTAGACCCCCTGATGATGATTGCAATTTTACGATGACATTTAGATCAAACATGAAAGTGGATCCGTTGGTCTGGGCTATATTTACTCACTAGCGGTCCGCCCCAGCTTTGCCCGTATGACATCTTATATATAAAATTCTCGTGTCACAATGTTAGTTACCTTACTCCTCCGCAACGGGTTTACTGATTTTTACCATTTTTTATATATATATTCAGTAGGTCTGAAAATCGGCTAATATCTATTTATCATACCCCTAAGTGATAAGGGTTGTTCACACCTAATATACATTTTTTAATTTTTGTACATTTTTTTTGTTTTTATTTTTTTATTATGTGGCATAAAAAAATACATACAACCCTTTATTTTTACCTTTTTATCACCAAACCCTATTTTTAATAGCCATTTTAGTAATTTAAATATTTTTCAACCTATATAACTGATCAATTATCGTCGTTTTTGTAAATGATTTTCACTCTATTTCGATTTAAATTTCCCGGAGCACATGGAAAATCTAAAATTGTTTTATAAAAATAAACATTTATTTTCATTATTAAAGTTTAGGGTTACCAATGTTAGATTTTTAAAATTTGGATTAATAATTTACATGGCAAAACAACGTTTGCCGGGTCAGGTAGTAATATATAGCCTGTGGCACTCAGGAATCACGTACACATTCAACGGTGGAAGAATTTCTGAAACCAATCCAGTAGTTGCTGAGATTAACGCGTTCAAACAAATTACGTCTTCAGTTTTATAATATAATAAATACCTCTAGATAGGTGAGTACTTTTCTTGCAAACTCTGGAGTCCTTCCTCTACTAAAGTACTCAGTTAGTTGAGGTTTTTTTTTATAAATATACATATGAAAGAGCGACGAGACGAGCAGGACATGTACCTTATGGTAAGCAACATGCCTGCCACATAACAGCACAGTGACACGCAGCTATTGGAATATGAAGAGTCCAAATCATTACCTAGCACTGCACTGCGCTCACCCTGATATCTAAGGTGTTATATCTCTAAGCCCAGTAATTTCTCTGGAAATATTGGCCTTCAAACCGGAACACAGTAACGCTTACACATTGCTGCTTGGCGGTAGAATAACTGGCAAAGGTGTGGTACTTCCCCAGGCGTTTTGCCAAGAGTCCTACCACTCTACAAGGTACGTGGAAAGTAGTTATAAACGGGTAGCGTGTTTAATTTCGCGTAATCGTCTAGTAACAACATTATGCATGTTTCATGTACATAGCTATACGGGTACCTGCATATTACATTCGTCATTTACGCATGAAGCAATGGTGAGTTACGTGCTCAATATTAGTTAGAATTTCATTGCCATTTCAAGAAGAAAACTACTTCAATCAAATATGTATAGCTCAGGATCTGGTTCAATAACTCTTATTCAAATACTAATTAATCACTACATTGTATAATGTTGTTTCTAAATTATATGTATATATATATATTTGGTTTCGCAAATCATACATTTTCTAAATTTTTCAAATTACTTTTTTTTCAGATGTGGCTGGCAGTGCTAGCGTTCGTGCTAGTGATTTGCTTATACTTGTACTTCGATACGGTCAAACCAAAAAAATATCCGCCAGGTCCAAAATGGCTTCCCGTCCTTGGTTGCGCTCACGAAGTATACAAGCTGAGAGAAAAAACTGGATATCTCTACAAAGCAGTTAAAGAACTCTCGACTGTCTGTAATACTACCTCACTTCTTGGCCTAAGAATCGGTAAAGATAGAATTGTCATGGTAAACTCACTAAGTGCTAACAAAGAGATGTTTTTCAATGAAGACATCGACGGTAGGCCCAAAGGAATATTCTACCAAACAAGAACTTGGGGAGAGAGACGAGGCGTTCTGCTCACAGATGGAGAGCTATGGAAAGAACAGAGAAGATTCCTGATCAAACATTTAAGGGAATTTGGATTTGGGAGGAGAGGCATGGGGAATATCGCACAATCGGAGGCGTATCATATGGTGAGTGATGTGATGGAAGCTATAAATAACAATAACGGCAAGTCTGCTGAAATCACCATGCATAACTTCTTCAATGTATACATTCTGAACACATTGTGGACAATGATGGCGGGGATTAGATACAAACCAAGCGAACCACAAATGGTGATTCTGCAAACCTTACTGTTTGAATTATTTGCTGCCGTAGATATGGTTGGCGCATTATTCAGTCACTTCCCAATCTTAGCTTTTTTAGCTCCAGTAAAATCCGGATATCGAGATTTTGTCAAAACGCATAAGAGAATCTGGAAGTTTTTAAGGGAAGAATTAACAAGGCATAAGGAAAACTTCGAACCAGAAAAGGAGGATAAAGATTTCATGGATGTATACATCAGGGTGTTGCGAGAAAATGGTGAAGCTAACACCTATTCGGAAGGACAATTGGTAGCAATGTGCATGGACATGTTCATGGCTGGAACTGAGACAACGAGCAAAAGCATGAGTTTTTGCTTCAGCTACCTTGTAAGAGAGCAAGAGATACAGAAAAAAGCACAGCAAGAGATAGATAAAGTAGTTGGAAAAGATAGGTTCCCAGGCCTAGATGACAGGCCAAAGTGCGTATAAACAAGTGTTTTACAAGTTTAACATTTAGTAACATAATGACCAAAACATGATGGTAAACCTAACACGTCTGCCCAAAACAGCTCGGTACCACACAGTTGATTGAACACGAAGAGTGCAAAATGCTGCCTAGCTCTGCACTGCACTCGTGACCCAGAGATATAAGATTTTTTACTTTGCCTTAGAGTTTGTTTGGAAACATTAGATACTCTTCAAATCGAAACATAGTAATATTTGGGCTTTACAGCTTAGCAGTAGAATATAGTAGGCCAGCACTTGTGTAATCAACTGATATTATAGACATCACGGAGAATATTCGAGAAAGTTTCAATAAAGAACCGACTTCGTCCACTGCCGCTTTCTGTCTCTATCACGAGACTGTCGGGGTTTTGTCGTGGAGATCTTCGACAGGGCAGGATATTAGTGATTGTTAAACAAGACATATCAGCTCGGTTGTATTCTACACATAGTGCAAAAATATTTCACTAGTCGAAACTTCCCTATCGTGTCGTAATACTTCCGAGTTCCGCAATTACCCCCCCCCCCCCCCTATCCTTTTCTCGTTTCGTATGGGCAATGCTCTCGCTTTCGTGGAGTAGATACAGTTGATAACAAATGTCCCCTTGACCGATAATAATCAGTCAGCCGACTATGGTACGAAACTGAAAAACAGTCAGTCGAAATTTGTATGGCAAAATCAGATGTATTTTTTGCAACGCAATCCCTAAATAATAAATCCGCCGACATCAGATAATAAAAATATATAATGTACTTGCACTACATACCGAACAAAAGTCTGCAGATGCCAGGTCCTTCCAGTTATTGCCGTAGGACTGGTAGAACACCCTTTTCAGAGATGCCAAGTTTCTAGTCTCTTGATCTTCCCTACTGTCGACAGCCCAAGGCAAGGTCGTACCGTCTGAGGTGCCCTTCCGTTAGTTGTCCAAGGGCGGATCCAGCTTTGGCTCCAGGGGGGGTCATATAGTAGTGGTAATGTCACAAAACTGTGCGATAAGTACATGCATGCTGTTTAATCAGTGGTCCACCTAGATACTGGACCCAGCCCAGGGGGGGTGTCTTGACCCCCCCTGGATTCCATACGACATGTAGAACTCGTTGGTTCAATGTATGATTATATCTATGGGCGTGAGTGGAGTTAGTAAGATTAATTTACCAAGGTCCTGTGCCTTTTGCGCTACTCCAAACTCCGGTAGGCAGTCGAGGATATTCGAGGCTAACTGCCCTTTTATATTAAAAAACATACAATTCCATAGTTTACATTATTAACCAAAAACAAGGCATGGTACTGTCCTGCAGCCACAAATCTTTCTTAACATAACCGCTCTTTTTTTCAGCATGCCGTATACCGAAGCGATAGTCCACGAGTGCATCCGACATTTCATGGGTCGTACCTTTGGCGTTCCTCATCGAGCCTTGAGAGACACCAGCTTGGCTGGATACAACATTCCCGAGGTAATAAATATGAAATTCAACCTACGTACAATAAAAAAATCAATTAACAAAATAACTAATTAGTCCATGGTCCAAAAAAAAAATCATGCTGGTGGAATTGATAACCTCCTCTTTTTTGGAAGTCGGTTACATTGCACACTACTCCACCTGGCTGTCCGACTTTTATGTACGAGATTCACATTCGCCAAATGGAGGTTTGCAAAGTGCTACGCAATCTGGACGTGAATAAAGCCAGTGGCCCAGATGGTATTCCTGCCCTAGTGTTGAAGGCCTGTGCGCCTAAGTTGTCTCCAATACTGACGCGCCTATTTAGACTCTCTCTCCAAACTGGGCTAGTACCGAAGTTTTGGAAGATTGCCAATGTGCAACCAGTGCCCAAAAAGGGTAGTCGTGCTGACCCTGCCAACTACAGGCCCATCTCGGTCACGTCCATACTCTGCAAGACTATTGAAAGTGTCTTAAACCACAGACTCCTGACGTACCTAGAATCAAACGACCTTCTCAGTGACCGGCAATACGGATTTCGCTGAAACCGGTCCACCGGGGATATTCTTGCGTACGTCACTCACATCTGGAGTGAAGCTATTGAGAAACACGGGGAAGCACTTGCAGTCTCCCTGGATATCTCAAAGACTTTCGACAGGGTTTGGCATGATGGCCTTATAAGCAAGCTTTCTAGATATGGTTTGTCTCGTGGGTTTGTTGCTTGGATATCAGACTTTATGAGGGATCGATCCATATGAGTCGTCATTGATGGCTGCTCGTCGGATCAAATTGCTATCAATGCCGGTGTCCCTCAAGGGTCGGTCTCTGCAACGCTCTTCCTGCTACATATCAACGATCTGTTAAAGCCCGGTATCTTTGGGTACGCAGATGATAGCACCGTTGCAGAGAGTTACATATCTAGCGCGAGAGCCAGTGAGAAGCAAATTCAGGTACTGAGAGAGAGTCTGATCGAGCGTTTGAGCTTGACCCTTGAGGCGGTGTCTAAATGGGGCGATGCCAATATGGTCAAGTTCAACGAGAGTAAGACGCAGGCGTGTCTATTCTCCGCTAAAAGGAGTCCATTCGAGCTGACTCCAATTTTTAGAGGTGCCGGGTGCCGTGCCGGTTTCTGACCGTCTTGAGCTTTTGGGGGTTACTTTGACCTCTACGCTCAACTTTGGCTCATATATCGAGTCCAAGGCTAAACTAGCTGCCAAAAAACGAGGTGTCCTCTCAAAGAAATAAAAAACTACCTAATGAGCAAATCATATTACACTGTAGACGCTTTTGTAAAGGACAGCAATGTTTGGAAAAGGAATATGTCAAAACTAGAACTATTGACTCAGGTAAAATGATACTAAACATTAATGTAAATTTGTTCATGTACTGTATGTATTCATTATTTGGATACTTAGATTTTTCACAATGACAAAGCATTTTTTCAGCTGCACCTAAATGACAAGGCCCCTTTACAGCTGATTATTTTTTATTTGACATTATTCTTTGGTATTATTTTATCATGTACACAGATTATTTATGTATAATTTTATTGTAAGTGACGTTACCAAGTGTTCTCTTGAATTAATGGTTCGAATAAATAAATTGAATTGAATTGAAAAGGTGAGAAGGTACTTCAAGTTTGAACAGTTGCTTACATTATATCAAGCACAGATTCGCTCCTGTATGGAGTACTGTTCGCACCTTTGGGATGGTTCGGCTAAGTATCAGCTGGGAGCTCTGGAATGAGAACGTGGAAGAGACGTGTCAAAAGGCTCCTAGGCAACAATACTCTTTTGCGAAAAAGACTTCAAAGTCTTGAAAATCGCCGTAAAATTGCTAGTCTATCGGGTTTTTATCGGATACACTTCGGAGAGTGTGCGACTGATTTACATGATCTAATACCACCTTGTCCTTTTTTCTATCGGAATGCTCGTAGCTCGATAAAGCGACATCGTTTCATGGTTGATGTTCCAAAGACACGAACGAAGAGATTTGACTCTACTTTTGTGATAAGAACGTCTAGGCTGTGGAATACGTTGCCTGAGTGGGTTTTCCCCGATGGTTACAATCTTTGTGTCTTCAAATCGACAGTGAATCGGTTTTTTATAGGTAAGCACGCTTCATCGTAGACCGCATCGTCGCTTAAAATCAGGCGAGATGGCGGTCAAGTGTAAACCTATAAAAGTTTAAAAAAACACGTATTTTGAAGTGAAAGCTTCTTTTGGCGCGCCTAGACAGATTTTTCGTGGGCTGTGAAATGAAATCTGTCGTCACGCTCGGGTATGATAAGAAATCTTCGGGTAAACTCAGGAGCATAGCCATTGGCCATCTAGAAATGTGTCAGCCAATGGGAAATGCTGACGCATTTCTAGATGGCCATGCCATGATGGGCAGGCCACGCCCCCCAGTTACACCCGTGTAGTTTCCAAAGTAACCTATCAAATTCTGAGATAAGTCTTAATATATATAAATCTCCTGTCACGATGTTTGTCCGCGATGGATTCCTAAACTACTTAACCGATTTTAAATTAAATTGGCACACCGTGAGCAGTCTGGTCCAACTTGAAAGATAGGATAGGTTTTTTTTTCGATTAATAGTCCTTATATGACGAAATCTGAGCGAAGCCGGAACGGGCCGCTAGTATAATGTATAATATATAAGTTTTCACTTCGATCGGCAGTTCCTACTACTGCCAATTTGTTTTTGTTTCACAAGTTACGAATATAGTCGTTCGAAGTTTCTGTTTTCGTATGACGTACGATTTTTATCCACGAGAGACGTAGCGACCACATCAAACTCTTGAAGTTTGATGTTCTATGTATACATACCTGTCGATTTTTAGGGTTCCGTAAAACGTAAAAACGGAACCCTTATAGATTCGTCATGCCTGCCTGTCTGTCTGTCTGTCTGTCCGTCCGTCCGTATGTCACAGCCGCATTTTAGTATTTTGAAAAAACAAAAAATACGCGTGCCATATTTTTCCATGATCTAGCTGACATACTAATTAGAATGTACACCATTTTTGACCCATGGTGTTGAATCCGAAACAAATCGACCATTCCCTTCAAGCGGAAGGCTATGTTAAGAGGGCGCCTAGTGCCAGAAAACGAAAAAAGGACATTTTCGACGCCGCTCACTGAAGTAAAGAAACTAAAAACTACGACAAAAAAAATATTGACGTGTAGGTACAATCAAGAAGAAGCATAATAATCGAATAGAATTTTAAAAATAGATCAGAGTTTTTTACAATAAAAAAGACACCACTCGAGTATTCGAAATTATCAGCGATAACCCCACATTATTTTTTGGTAATAAAATTCCTAATTGTACGTTCTAGTAAAGTAACCGAACACTTTTTTAAATTTATGTTTAGTTATTGAGTAATTAAATAAAACTTGGTCAAAAATGGACTCCTGATTAAATATTGATTTTTCCACCAAACTGTGTCATGCTATTCTCGACTTTATGTACATCACATTAAGAAGCGCGTCGCGCGGGTGAAATCTGATTTTTTCCTGACTTTAGGCGCACTCTTAAGAAAATGTTGTATTTAATTCTGTTAAACAACAGGTTAGGCAAAAGTCGTAGGACATCCTGAAACTCGATGGATGGAGCTCTTAAAAACGAATTCCCAAATAACCCGAGAGGAAATCGAGAGTGAATCGGTTTCTTCTAGGTAAATGCTCCATCGCAGACCGCATCGTCGCTTGCCATAGGGCGAGATGGCGGTCAAGTGTAAGCCTATAAAAGTTAAAAAAAAACACCCCATACTGCTGAGAGTATCAACTTGGTTTAAATTAAACGTTAAATAAGTTCTTCCTCTCTTTCAGGACACCATGGTGGTCAGCAACCTCACCAACATCCTGATGGACGAAGCTCTTTTCCCCGACCCTTACGCTTTTATTCCCGAAAGGTTCTTATCGGAAGGACGAGTAGTTCTCCCTGATCATTACTTCCCCTTCGGTCTCGCCAAACACAGATGTATGGGCGATGTTCTAGCCAAGTGCAATATCTTCGTCTTTACCTCAACCATGCTGCAGCGGTTTTCGTTTCTCCCGGTGCCTGATGAACCACCGCCTTCGTTGGTTCATATTGATGGTGTCACGCCTTCTGCTGCACCTTTTAAAGCTCTTGTAGTGCCCAGATTTTCGGAATGAATTTTGAGATCAACTTTACCATCGCTAGAATAAATTGCAGCCTAATACTTGCCGTTATTGGATTTAGACTTAATCGATTACGTTGTTTTTTTATTGATTGAATGAAATGAATACCTAATGAGATATTTTAAGTAAACTGGTTTTGAAATAAAGTGTGAAAATTAGAGTTTTTTTTAAGTCCTAATAAAGTAATCAGGTATTGGTGGAATTAAACGGCCTCTGCTAACATCCTAATACACGAGTAGGTAATAGTATGTTTCTTCAATAATCTATTTTCGTCAAAAAGAACAAAAAACCGGCTTCAATTTAAAATTAAATTTAGACATTCGACCAAAGTTCATAAGAATCTATCACGATATCGTTTACAACTAATACTACTACTACATTAGATAACTAATACATGGGACGGGACCACCTCTGAACTATGATCTACCAAACAAAAAAAAAGTGGCCAAGTGCGAGTGGGACTCCCGCACGAAGGGTTCCGTACCAATAGCAAATAAACGGCGAAAGCTTTTATGGCTTTATTCCGAATTTCGTATACATACTCGTTGACTATCGCAGTTTCCGCAGACAGGCATTCATCCGAAAAGCTTTATTAAAATTTTGATTTTACCTTATAGTTGTAACGATGAATTCGATTCCGCGTTTTAGTCTTCTAATGCGCCATCTAGTTTGCTTGGGACGGCTAATCGAGCTAGAAACGGTAAAAATCAAGTTTGTTGTATGGGAGGACCCTGAAATATTTATTTTATTTATGGTAAGTATTTGTTGTTATAGCGGCAATAGAAATACATCATTTGTGAAAATGCGAACTGTCTAGCTATCACCGTTCTTGAGATACAGCCTGGCGACAGACGGACGGACGGAAGAACGGACGGACAACCAAGTGTCAGTAATAGGGTCCAGTATATCTTCCGTTTGTACCCTTTGGGTACGGAACCCTAAAAAACCTACAGTCGAATTGATAACCTTCTCTTTTTGGAAGTCGGTTTGATCTAGGTTTTTGTTTTTGTTAGCATTTATGAGATGTTAACATATGATACATTTTTGATTCGCTTACTGTGTACTTTAAAACTATGATAAGTTCAGTTAAGATATAAATAAAAACAAACCAATAGGTATCTATTGGTTTTTAGCTTTTTAGTACAAATTTGGTTATTACTATCCCATCAAAAACATAAATGTAAAATGAGAGCAAAATTCCATACTATGATGATATATATGGCTTGATTGTTGACTTCAACAACAAAAGAAGTGAGATGTAAATGGGTTGGCACCCATCAAGTTCAATGATCAGTCCTGCGATTGTTTAAAACCGCATAGAATATTTTGTAAGAACTTAAAATTTATTGTTTTCTTATAACTTAACATAACATACTAAAGCCTCAGATTTTAAAATTAATCGCATTTAAGAACTTCACAATAAAATTGTAAACACTAACTCTGTTATTTAAAAAAAAAAACATAATTTTTTTAAACAGTATAGTGACGAGACGAGCGCGATATGTGCCTGATGGTAAGCAACATGCCTGCCACATAACAGCACAGTAAAACGCAGCTATTGGAACACGAAAAGTACAAATAATTACCTAGCACTTTACTGCGCTCGTCACCCTGAGATCTAAGATATTATACCTCTAAGCCCTGTATTTTTTCTGGAAACATTGCCCTTCAAACCAGAACACAGTAATGTTTGCACATTACTACTTGGCGGTAGAATAAATTGCAAAAGTGTGGTACTTCCCCAAGCGGACTCTGCCAAGAGTCGGCTTAAAAATGAAAAAAGGAAAATCGGAAATGCTCATCGCAATGGCTGAACCCTGGCGAACCAGCCAAATCCTGCCCTAAGCGAAAATTAACTACAAACAAATTACTTAAATAAAAAACTTATTACGAAAAAAAAACAAATGAAAAATGTTTTTCAAAACGCCAAAGCATGAGTAACTAGCTGTATAAATTTGAAATTGGAATTCTTAACCAAAGAGGAGATATTTGAGATCAAAGTGGATAGTACGACGAAACACTAATTTCATTATGTTAGGACCTAATAATGTTAGGCACAAAAATGTTGTTGATAAAATATAGAAAATGTTCGTGTAGTTACCAGTACAATTATTGTACTAATTAAGACTGATCCTGTGACGATAAAACAAGAAATAAAACGTTAATTTGATTTGAATTAAATATCATACATTCGCCGTTTCATTACTTTCAACTTTCCTATTTATTTTATACAAGCATTGAAAGTATCGAACGTACCGGGAATCCCGGTTCTTCAAAACGGAACCGGTTCTGCATTCCCTAGATACACTGCATCAACTCATTAAAATTATTTACATTTAAAACGCCAGAAAACAATGAAATACTCGTACAATATGGAATTTTTTAACTCAAACTCAAATTAAAATTTGCAAATATGAGACAACTTCAGCGCAAAATACGACGAATTGGCTGTTGGCTAATTGAGCGGAAAACTGAACACAGACCATGTGTTCAGTTGTCCGTAAATATTTAATTGACAACAATTAAAATTTTAATTTAATTTAACACGAAAGTGTTAAAAACTTTAAATGTTGCGAAAAGTGTGGTGATCGCGTATCTATACCATATATTATCTATTCTATGTCTATACGAAGAAAATTTTGAAATTAAATTCATTAGGTACTTAAAATTAAAATAAATCGCCTGACATCTTATACCTTTAGGGCACAAAACCACGAATTAGCATCGCATCTGAAATATCTGCGAATTTGCACGAATGCATCGCAAGAACTGCCGATTTGATTCGCATCGCGCATACATTACGTCATACTTGGTGACACCATTTAGTCAGTTCTGAGAAAGAAGAAGAGAAAGACGCTCTTCAAATGAAGATATGGTAATTCTAAAATAATAATAAAAAAATCTTCTATTCTCAACCCATAATACTTGCGAGTAAAATAGTTCCCATCAGCATTCATAATCGTAATATGTGTATGAAACCAAAATCTTTTTTTTTTCATATCTACTTAACAATAACAGCAGTACAACAATCTTTTTCGATCCATGTTACGCTTCTGAAAAACACGTCCAACACGGCTGACTACCGTTGAAGGTATGGTTACCCTAACCAACAACGGTTTGCCGCACGAATTCGCATCGCAAGTTCCTTCGATATGGCGTCGGATCGCATCGCATCACAGTTTTGTGTGGGAGCCCTTAAACTAGCAATTCTTGTAGGTACATATTATAGAATTTGAATCTCGGAAACGGCTGGAACGATTTTCATGAAATTATGTATGCAGGGGGTTTCAGGGACGATAAATCGACCAAGCTAGGTTTTATTTTTAAAAACGTCATTTTATGCGCGTTTTTTAGCAATAAAAAACTGTTGAATTGACATTAGAATGTGACAGTAAATTTCGCAGCTTGGCGCGGCAGTATAATAGCTCAAGTGGGAAGTTGGGCGGTCCCGAATTAGTAGATCCGGGTTCGGATCTAGACGGCTCCTCTTTTTTTTCAAGTTCATAAATATTTTTTTGTTGAGAAAATCTTTTACTAGGAAATCTTTTTAATTGAAGTATACTCAGTGTTTAAGAGCCAATACGCCAATACGCAATACATACGCCAATTCGGCCATTTAAAATGCCTGGATTGGGAAATCTGTTTAACAAATCGACCTGAATAAAATATATGTCATTTTTGACTATATTTCTGGTGTGGTGCGTTGCTACAAAACACGATTGAGAAAATTGTATCGATAAAAAAAAAATCGCGAAAAAGTCTCTAAAAAAACTCACTCATCTACTACACTGTTATTCACTAGTTTATCATTATAAAATATATACAGGTGATGCATCTCATCTAAATTGTTGTGTTGGTAGAAAAGATTTCATATATCTTGATTTTTATCTGCAAAAATACTTATAAATGTATTCGTTCTGGACAGACAGTACTTCCCCGGCCGTGACGGAGGACGGATCAGTGTAGCCAGACGTACGAGAAATCTCGTACGCGTACGAGTTTTATGGGTCGGTGTACGAGGCACGGGCAAACATTAATCTCGTATGCTTTCGTACAATATTTCCGTAATGCCGCCTGCCTGTGTACAAAATACCACAGTCCGAAATCGATCCACTCAACACAGCACTAGTATCACTAATATTGTAAATAATCATTAAAGTTCTGTCATTTGAAATCAAATTTTATTTTATTTATGTAAATGCCTCACGTACGCCATGGTAATACGCAATAGTTTCGTTTTGGGACCGTATGTCTGTGATGGAAGTAAGGGAATACCTAGGTTAAAAAAAAAAATACACGTACGAGATTTTTTAAATACGTGAATATACGAGATTTTAGGCAGCCTTGTACCTGAAAACCAGGTCTGGCATCTGGCAACCCTGGGACGGATGTGTCGCACGTTCGAATGCGGTCCTCGTCTCTTGGAGACACGAATAGAAAACCAACTGTCGATCAAACAGTTCTAATTACTCCATGAGATAAATCGAAATTTCAAAATACAGTAGTAAATGTTAATTTGGTCCCTGAGAAATAACACAATTTGGTCTATTGGTTATACTTCTGGGTCTAGATTCGCAGAGCAAGTGGCTCGAGTACCAGCTATAGTGAGTGATTTATTTTTGTAGTTTTTAATAAATTTTGTGTTTGATCGAGACTATAAAATATGTATTTAACCTACTTCAAAGAAGGAGGAGGTTCTCGATTCAGTTGTATGTTTTTATAGATCTCTTAATACGCGAAAGTTTCGCCAATTGTGAATCGATTTTGATGCTTTTCTTTTGTTTGGTAGGTAATAAACTTAGTTATTATCGAAATCGTGGGCGTGATATGTGAAATATCAACAATTAACTAAAATCACAATTTAATTTATTTATTTCTGCTTTCATACCAACTGGATTTAATTTCGTCATTTCACCACTCATATTTTATTTTTATCCATATTGTATTATTGTTTGAATTTTCACTGCAATTGAAAACATGGCTAGTGTTTTTTAATTTCGGTGTGTTTGAATAAGATACTCTGGTGTAAATCGATCCGACTAGGTTTTATTTTTAGAGTAAGATCCCAGGGCCGCCAGACGTCACGTATTTTCTCATGAATGAAATTTGGACGATTGAGTAGAGTTAGTACCTACTAAGAACACATGCTTACTCGCTAAAACTTGCTTAGACGGCCAATTTTGAGATCTGGGGTAATGAAGGTACATACAAATATTACTTACTTCACGTATTTTCTAATAATTGATTTTCTCGTATGTTGTAGGCAATATCGTTAAAAATAAGGCCCCAATAGTCCTAGACACTTTCCGTCGGCCGTTTTGCTTAACAACTCCAAAATAATAACTTAACTTCATTTAAATTCTCATACTCTATTTGTAAATATGTTTTGGTGTATTTCGACGTTCCCAATGAAGCTCCGCCCTGGGGCCTCCTCTAAATCCGGCCCTGCTCCCAACACAGGTAAGAACGATGGCCCATAATGAAGTTTGGATCATCCTGGCTTTGGCAGATAAACTGTACTAAAGGTGTATAGGTAGAATATTATTAAAACTCACAGCAATAATTGCTAGACACTTAACATCGTGGTAAACACTGTGGTACTGTGGTAATTGAAATTGAAAAAAATTGAATTGACACGGTAGTGTGGCAAGCCAAGTTCAAGTAAAACATTTTTTAAAACAAGCTTTTATTTCAATGCTCTAAAACGCAGAAAAGTATTTTATTGTTTTGTCATTGTCACCGAACTTCCATAAGTATACCAAAGGACAATGCCCTCGTCCCATACATTACTTATATCCCATACATACTTAGTTCCTTTTACTACCTTCCAGCTCCATTACCAGACCCTGGTTAGCATCTAGCACCAAATTACCCGTCAAGACAGTAATCCACGGTTGATTATTTACGAATAAAAATATTTCTTATAAGCGCTAGACTACTAATACTACTACGTTTTTTCTTAAATAACGAGTGGCAAGACGAGCAGGACTTGTGCCTGATGGCAAGCAACACACCTGCTACATAACAACACAGTGACACGCAGCTATTGGAACACGAAGAGTCCAAATCATTACCTAGCACTGCACTGCGTTCGTCACCCAGAGATCTAAGTTGTTATATCTCTAAGCCCTGTAATTTCTCTGGAAAAATTGCCATTCAAACCAGAACACAGTAAGGTTTGCACATTACTGCTTGGCGGTAGAATAACTGGCAAAGGTGTGGTCCTCTTCCCCAGGCGGACAGGCAAGAGTCCTACCACAACAAAAAGTCTTTTCAAAGTCGTGTACGTAATGCCGCTAACTTAAAACGGTGAAAGAAAACATCGTGAGGAAACCGACATGTACCTGAAATCTTTCGAAGTCATGTGTCATCCACCGACCCGCACTGGGCCAGCGTGGTGGATTATGACCTTGACTCTCTCCTTGCGAGAGAAGGGCCCGAGTCCCAGCGGTAGGAACATTTAGTGGGCTGTTTATGTGTTTGTTTTACTGGAGCAAAATAAATTATTAGTAGAGATTTACTACGATAACATGACCCGCCCCTCCAGAATTCAAAACGTTTGAAAGTAGGTATTTGTGAAAGTATTTACAACGCACCACCACGCGTGTGTGCGTACTGCTACTGCCGTCAAACACCTAGTCGAGCTAGCAAATCTATGGATTTGTTGCTCGACTAATTACAACTACATACGAATAATTACAACTACATACAAACTCTTTCGTAAGGATGTGACTACACACATTAAAACAGTAATTTGGAGGGGCGGGCCATGTTATCGTAGTAAATCTCTAGACGTTTACTTATTTGTAACTGGATAGAGTCTTTGTATCAAATCTAAACTACACTATAACACTTAATTTACAAAGCTTTACTGAATTACCCATATACCGATGTTAAAAATGTCGTTCTTCTTTTTTTGAGTCGGTTGAAAACCAACAGCTGTAAAAGTTAATCACTCACCAATAATAGAAGGATCTGAACTATAAGCATCTTAGTAAAAATTCACTAAGTTGGCTACACTCCATAGTGGCTGTGTAAATTGGGAACTTAAGGTACAAGTTCACGCTGAGACCGCGACACGAGACCGCAACAGCAAACAGCGACAGGCACTTGACACAATAGATTGTACGGGCGCCAGTCAGTGCATCATCACTCGCTCAAGGTCGCGCGGTTTTAGCCTACAGCTAGACCGTTCCTCCCAGGGAACAAGTGGCAGTCGGTTGTCGGACGCACGGCTGAGCGCTCGCGCAACACGTTTCCCGCGCATATTGTTATTAGATATGTCGACAACCCTCCGCGCTAGACAGGGACAGAGTTACGCGTTAGAAAGAGCGCAAATATTTATTTGAAAACCGCGACAGGTATTGCGAGCTGAATTGAACTTTGTTGTGTCCCAGCAAGAGTCGCTATTTATATAATAGTTTTCGGTAAGTGAGTGTTCTGTACTTGTACTAATATTTATTCTGTGCGCCAGTTCGCACCGAGACCGCGACATTTGTCTCGTGACACGTGTCTCGGTCTCCTGTCTCGGTATCGACGCGAACTTTACTGGCGCCCGTACAATACCATAATGTCAAGTGCCTGTCGCGGTCTCCTGTCGCGGTCTCGCGTCGTGGTGTCCGGCCGAACCGCTACCTTTAGAGGTAAAACATATATTATTTAATCTTAGGCAATTAAAAAAAAAATCTGTTATTTTTGTCTCGTTTACTACTTAGACGAAAAATTTGATACTTAAACGGCACAGTAGTACCTACATGGTCTTATTTTCATATCACAACCCTTTGTTGGGTGTTTCTCAATTACCCACCTACTCGAAACGGCCTAATAAGGTAGCCTGATATTGGCGGGGGGTGAGGAGTGTTCATTCTATTTATCCGTAGTGGAGCGCAGACTGAGTATGGAGAAGCGACACTCAGGGCTGACCGCAGAGCTTCTGGTGGGAGCCCACCCGGAGTGAAAAAGTGCAGATTTCTTACGTGTACCGTCTGCTTTTCTGAATGTGTGCCTTTAAATATTATGCTAAGTTATTTTTATGCTATATGTGGTTTAAATATTTTGGAAAGTTATCGTTATGCTGTTTATGGTTATACTAGTAAACATTATGCGAAAACAATTTTGCGTTTAGTTGTTATGGTAATTTATCATTAGTCCTAAAAACGTTAAGCCTTCTTAAATTAGTACAAAAATTGTTTTGCTACCACATAATATGTGGTAACATAACAATGTTATAGACCCGTAAGTTGTCAGTATCTAGCGTGTTCTAAAACATTGTAAAACATTGATTTAAGGATAAACGGTTCTATACTACTACTGTTACTAATTACGGCGCTGCTACCAATTATGGTATTATACAAGTACCTACCATACTTGTTTTACCTTAATCAATGTTTTAGACCGCGCTAGATACTTATTACGATACTGCTACTACGTAATTACGGGTTATTAATTTACTGTAGTTAAACTATATGCATATTGTCGGTTACTTCCATGTTCCAATAACTGAGCGACACTGTGCTGTTATAGATAGGCGTGTTGCATCATCATCATCCACAGCCTTTCTTATCGCACTGCTGGGTAAAGGTCTCTCTTTTTTCAAGCCATCTTCCTCGGTCCTGTGCAAATCGAGTCCAGGTTCGACCTGTGATAAAGATGATAATATATCGTCGATATATCTTGCAGCTGGACGTCCGACGCTCCGCCTACCTTGCCTCGGCCACCACTCGGTCACAGCTTTACTCCACCAGTCATCGGCACGTGTTGCATACTACCAGGCAAATATCGTTCTTGTGCCATCGCTCTATAGGTACCTAAATTGATCATCATCGCATAAATACCACACATAAATGGACGTCAGCTAAAGAAATAAAATGGCAGCAGTAGTTATCACTCGCTAATGAAAAGTTATCTTCCTTTAGATATTTGTAAAAAAAATATATAATTTAAAAACTCAAAAACCCGACTGCGTAAAAAGTGAACCAAACTACGTTCTCGCATACTAAAAAAAACTGAAAAGAATAAAACAAGCATTTAGATTTCTGGTGGTATAGAATTCTATAATATGTTATTGTATATATTGTATGTCGAATAATAATGGATATTATTCGACATACAATGTAATTGTTCAATGGATCCCGACTGTTCAGTTGTAATGTTCTTTTATTAGAAAATATTGTATATATTTCAATAGTATTAATACAATAACATATTATAGAATTCTAGACCACCAGAAATCTAAATGCTTGTTTTATTCTTTTCAGTTTTTTTTAGTATGCGAGAACGTAGTTTGGTTCACTTTTTACGCAGTCGGGTTTTTGAGTTTTTAAATTATATATTTTTTTAATACTTTTTAGTTATGAACAATGTTGTGAATGTTAATATGCTCAACATAATAATATGCATCTTTTGGTTGTTGACCAAATGTCTTCGTTTCTACTGATACAATATGTAGGATTTTCTACTGCATGTAATTCAGATTTATAGTTTTGTGTTAGTATAGGTTTTCGATTGACGTTGAGTACCTACTAAATCGTTTGAAGTTGGAGATGGGCGACCGAGTCGGAGCAATCCGAGAGCGGTTCCGTGGTCCCACTATCAGCGGCAGAGTTGAAACCCCATGGAGGTTTATTAGTAGATACCACCATATCCGAGAGCGGTTCCGTGGTCCCACTATCAGCGGCAGAGTTGAAACCCCATAGAGGTTTATTAGTAGATACACCATATCCATACATGATATAGAGTCTAATATAACCTGGCTGTGTCTCCCGGGCGGGGCAGTAGGGTTTGCGTAAATACATTTCCTGCACGTACGAAAAAAAGGTAGTCCAATATACCTACTAGCATAGATCGTAGAACGCAAGATGGGCCCCATCCCAAACTTCACGGCGCACGCAATCATGTCAACGTTGGGAAGAGTGAGCTCACTCTTTCCGTTCTAGTCGGTTGCAGGACGCGGTGGACGCCAGACGTTTTTACCTATCATTATTCGGTGTCAACAACCAAAATAAGTAGAACCACAGCAAATCTCGCCGCTAGCGACTATAGGGGTCAAGTAGATTGGTTGTTTGTAAACCACTTACGATACATACAGAGACGCAGTTTATTACCAATTTCAAGGTGCTCAGGGCACATCTATTGATTTATATCGATGCCTACTAGATACATTAGTATATAATGTCCATCCACATTCACACGTACAGTTAGTTATACGAAGTTTTCTGCTACCTAAAAACCTATAAATGTGAGAATGGTTGTTGCTCAACTTTAAATCGATATACATCCTAAACGGTCAGTCGAATCGAAAAATATTGAGAGAAAGCTAAACATTATTTTGAAATACCTATTCAACGATACCCCTCTTGACATATTTTGGTGATTTTCATTTTTTTTATTTGGACAACATGGCGTCCTGAAGCCGCCATATTGGACTTACACTAATGTCATGTCTTTAGTGTCACTCGCCAGATTAAGAGGAATCGATTGACGTGTGAATCATAAAAATCGGCCCAGGCGTTTGGTCTGTATAGTGCCTCAAAGGAACATACAAACATACATACATACATACATAGACTGTTAAACACATTACCACTCCTTTGCGTCGCGCAGTCGGGTAAAAAGAGCTTTTTTATCCTACAACCTAACACCTAACTACCTAACGACATTTTTTAAAATTTAATTACATAGGCGAATGTAAGTTTGTTTGCTACGCTTTAACGCGAAAACTACTTAACCGATCATCATGAAACTTTGTCCACATACTTTTGGAGGTATTAGAAGTAACATAGGCTACTTTTTATCCTGGGAAAGTCACGGGATCGGGTATTACGCAGGTAAAAACGCGGGGCACAGCTATTATATTATAAAGCCTGACTGACCGAACTCGCAACAGGTATAGCGCAATTATTTATGCTAATAAAACGCTAAGGAGGGGCAGTCGTAGGATCAGTCAAATGGGTATATTGTCTTTAGTGGTGAGGGTTACCTCAGTGCCGGCAGAGACTGCGTGGCGGTGATTGTTGCCGCAAAACTGTACACAACTGTAGCACTTAACGCGATAAGAGATTAGGGCTGCAATCTCGTACAGTGTGTAAATTTTAAACGACGTGAAACGCGGCCCCTCTGCCTGAAGATCAAAAACGTACCTTTAATTTTTGAAGTAGAACTTCAAAAAGTAATTTTTGAAGTGAAAACTTATTTAGGCGCGCCTAGACAAATTTTTCGTGGGGTGTAAAATGAATTCTACCGTCACGCTCGGGTATGATAAGACATCTTCGGGTAAACTCCGGACCTTGGCTATTGGGCATCTAGAAATGCGTCAGCCAATGGGAAATGCTGAAAGGGCGTGGACTCGCCATCATGGCATGGCCATCTAGAAATGCGTGAGCCAATGGGAAATGCTGACGCATTTCTAGATGACCATGCCATGATGGCGAGGCCACGCCCTCCGGTTACACCCGTGTAGTTTCCAAGTATCAAATTCTGAGTTATAAGTTTTCACTTCTATCGCCAGTTCCTATGACTGCCATTTTTTTTTTAATTGATACGTTCAGTTTCAATTTTTAAAGAGACATAATGTACTCGTCATCAACATCATCATCAGCCTGTATTCGTCCATTGCTGGACACTGACCTCTCCCATGATACGCCACTTAGCCCGATCCTTGGTCTTGCGTCTCCAACCGCCACCAGCTGCCTTTCGATATAATCACTCCATCTAGTCTCAGGGCGTCCTACTCGTATATGTTAGTAATTATAAATTACTAGCAGCGCCCTGCGGATTTTCCCACGTAGTTCCCGTTCTTTTATCGGGATAAATAGTAGCCTATGTGTTCTTCCAGACTATAATGTAACTGTGTTCTAAATTACAGCCCAATCCATTCAGACGAGATTGAGCAACATCCAAACGTTGAAATCCCACTAATATTATAAATATCAAAGTATGGATGTTTGGATATTTTGATGTTTGTTGCTCAATCACGCCGTAACGTATGAACGGATCATGCTGAAAGTTTGGAATACAGTTACACGAAGTTAGTCTGGAAGAACACATAGGCTACTTTTTATACCTGGAAAATGACGGGAACGGGAAATACGCAGGTAAAACCGCGGGGCACTGCTAGTTTATAATATAAATAGGATTTGTATTTATGATGAAGAAATTTCTATAGAAAAAGTAAATAAATAAATAAATATTGGCGGACAATTCACACACAACACCATCTGACCCCAAACTAAGCAAAGCTTGTATGATGGCGGCCAGATAGCTGATATAATACTTATATAGTTTAAATACATACTTATTATACATAGAAACACCCATACACAGTGCAAACATTTGAATTCATCACACAAATCATTTGCACTGGGTGGGAATCGAACCCACGACCCTCGGCTTCGCAGGCAGAGCTACTACCAACTATGCCACGAAAGTATAACTACACAGTTACTGTCATATGAATATTCTGTCCAGCTATTTTTGCGATCAATCGCATTTCGTAAATAATACGTACCTCATCATCATCATCATCATCAGCCGCAAGATGTCCACTGCTGAACATAGGCCTGCCCCCTAGATTTCCACAACGGTCCTGCGCAACCTACAACCATCGGTTTCCAGCGACCTTTGTGAGGTCATCTGTCCATCTAGTGGGAGGCCTATACTTATACGTACTTATCCGTTTATTAATTAATTCTGTTATGAAAATGTGAGATATGCAAAACATACAAAAAACGTTGGTCGGGCGTGTTTTTAATCCCTGGAATGTCCATTGAAATGATATTGATTTTATTTTGTTCATATTTACGTGAACAATTCTCAAAACTGTCGATGATTTTCGAAGCTTCGATCAGTATTTATTTTGCGGTAAGCTAATGAGTTACTGGTGCAATATTTTACAAAGATATAGACAAAAATCATAATAATTAGAGCACATTCAGTACATGCATTTAATGTATTTAAAAAAAAATGTTTGTCTGTAAAGTCGGTTTACTGACGATAGAACGTGACAACGTCTTAAGAAAATACTGATGGAATGGTAGCATTTTACAAAAGAAAATTTTAATTTCATTTGTTTAATAGATTTGTATGTAAAAAGTAATCAGTAGAATTTAGTCATTTTCAATCAAAACAATGCAAAAAAGCTTTTAGACGCCGGGGATCGAACCCGGGGCATATCACATGCAAAGCGAACGCTCTACCACTGAGCTACATCCCCGCTTGAACTACTGGTCGAAATAATTAATACAACTGTAACAAACATGCGGCGAGGTAACGACCGACGGTAACGCGGTAACGGTACATGACGTCATGTTTTGTGGGCGTGCAGCCGGCTTCATCGAATTATAAGACGTTATCACGTCAAAAAACTAGCGCCAGTTCCGGCTTCGCTCGGATTTCGTCATATAAGGACTATTAGTCGAAAAAAAAAACTATCCTATCTCTCAAGTTGGACCAGACTGCTCACGGTGTGCCAATTGGTTAAGTAGTTTAGGAATCCATCGCGGACAAACATCGGACAGGAGATTTATATATATATAAGAAGATATGTCACATTGTTTTTTGGTGTAGTGGTAGGACTCTTAGCAGAGTCCGCCTGGGGAAGCACCAAGCCTTAGCCAGTTATTCTACCGCCAATCAGTAATGTGCAAACATCATTATCAAACAGTAATGTGTTCCGGTTTGAAGTGCAATGTTTCCAGAGAAATTGCAGGGCTTAGAGATAACAACTTAGATCTCTGGGTGACGAGCGCAGTGCGGTGCTAGGTAATGATTTGGGCTCTTCATGTACCAATAGCTGCGTGTCACTGTGTTGTTATGTGTCAGGCATTTGCTTACCATCAGGCACATGTCCTGATCGTCTCGTCACTCTTAATTTAAAAAAAACTCCGAAATGGCTTGACCATTTTTGTTTTATGAAAAGTTTTGTGTACATTCTAGTAGATGACCTCAGTATGCCAACTAAAAACTTAAGCCGAACTAAAGATACCATAGAACAGGTCATTAACAACCCGTGAT
This sequence comes from Ectropis crepuscularia, assembly GCA_963693475.1. Taxonomy (NCBI): domain Eukaryota; kingdom Metazoa; phylum Arthropoda; class Insecta; order Lepidoptera; family Geometridae; genus Ectropis; species Ectropis crepuscularia. The sequence goes on from OY856338.1 coordinate 8,043,174, forward strand.
TTAAAAAAACGTGTTATATCCACGTTTGTTTTCTTTGGTGTGAATTAAAACATTGAAGCCATTTTTAATATCTTTTATTTAAAAAAAACATTTATTTAACATTTATATTAATTACATCTAATGATTAAAACTATTGAACAAATCGACAAAGTGTGCAAGCTAAAAAAATACTTAATTAAAATAAATATTACGAACAACTGAAATCATATCTATAGTAACTACTAGGTATCCATTATATTTTACGTTTTAGTCTAATTTTAATGATTAGTGATACACAATAATTTGGCACCTATTCTAACACAGCATTAAATTTACTTGCTGGCTTGGCCATTTTTGTTTTATGAAATTTTTTGTGTAAATTCTAGTAGGTGACCTCCAAAACTTAAGCCAAACTAGAGATACCTAAGGGCAGGTGATAAACAAGCCGTGATTTAAAAAAAAAAACGAGTGGCACTCGGGGTCTGCCGCGGTAAAGCTATTGCATAGCATTTTTTTAACAACTTATGCAATTATAATGACTTTTTAATTTTTTCAACCAGCACTTGAAGTCCAACTCCGACGGTCATAAAAACTAGGGAACATCCTATACTTCAAATTCTTCTTGTTCAAGTTAATCGAACTATCCTCGTATTACTTACACATATTCAGTCTTTAGGATTGTAACTGGCAAAGTTCTAAACATTTTTTTTTAGTTTATCCTCAGTTGTCCCACTGCTGGGCAAAGTTCTCCCCCAATTCCCTCCACCGTTTTAAGTTAGCGGCATTACGCACATGACTTCGAAAAGACAGTGGTGCGTGTGGGGTTTGAACCCGGGGGTCTCCGGATCGGCAGTCGCCGTTCTCCCGACTAGACCAGCCGTAACTTACGTTTTCGGTTAAAACTATTTAACTATGTGCACGCTGAAATCTTTTACGTTACCGAATCTAGTCTATAGTTTTTCGTAGTTTTTGTCCAAAAAGGTTCAGAAAGTTTTGGTTCATGTTTATCGTGGTTCAACCCGCTTGGTTCTTGGCCAGTCGAATCCAACGCCCTATATTTTTCACTAGTGTTCAAAATTTTTCATATTTTTGTAATGAAACGCCTATATTTTTGACTAATATTTCAAATATTTTCATATTTTGCTTTTAGTAACGGATAATTTACCGGAGCGTGAGTTCCGGTATACACTAACTTGTTGAGATATTTTTGTGCCTGTGAGTTAGATGTGTACAAACTTGTTTTAAGTAATGTTTTGAACTGAATACATCTCATTTCAATATGGAAGCCGTAACAATTTCAGCTAGATGCTAAAGGAAACAATTGCAATCTTTGGGAAAAGCTGGGTTACATTAATTTCTATTAATTATAATAGATCCAACCGTTTATTTTCTTTTTGACAGCACCAATAGAACGTAACTGCGTCATGTTACGCAAAAGTTCACTTTTAAATGCGAGGTTTTAAAAATATGACAACTGCTTAAATTTGCTCCTTGATCCCGTATAATGTTATGTAATGTATATTGATGTTGATAGCCATGGAACGTAAATTATTAAAAACGTTTGTTGTTGTGTGTAATTTATAAAAAAAACTACTGCTCATTATGCTATTTAGTCCATAAGGACTAAATTTGTCAAAGATGATTATTATACGGGATCAAGGAGCAAATATAAGCAGTTGTCATATTTTTAAAACCTCGCATTTAAAAGTGAACTTTTGCGAAACATGACGCAGTTACGTTCTATTGGTGCTTTCAAAAAGAAAATAAACGGTTGGATAAAATAATAAACACACATGCATACTACATACATACAGCTTATACGTAATAGGTACATGTGCAAAACATCTCTTATCTACTAGTGCTCGTTATAATAAACTTAATACTATAACGTTTAACTATAAGGTAAACATTTAACATTAATTATTTCGTAATTATTTGATAGTCAAGACAAAAACTATGTAATATTAGTTACACTATATTTATTAACACTAGTTTGATGGACTTTGCTATAAAAAAATTAACTTCAGTATTATTATTATTTTTTAACTTTTGTGGGTTTACATTTGACCGCAATCTCGCTTGATGTAAAGCGACGATGCGGTCTACGATGGAGCGTGAAGATTTACATTTACATAGAAGAAACCGATTCACTCTCGATTTGAAGACACCAAGATTATAACTATCAGGAAAAACATAGTGGAAGAACATGTTTTGAATATTGTTTCAGTTTTTTTTAACAAGTTTAAGTTAGATCAGAAACTTGGGTAAACGGCTAACAGTACAACGAAATACGTTAATTCAAAAGAATAAAATCAAGGTGAACACATTGTATTAGTTATAAAAACGTCTAATACCTACTATTGAAAAGGCTATGAAAAAAAAACACATATAAGTACGTAGTTTCGATAACAGTTCAATATTTTTTCGTTTTCTGACAAAATCAAACAACTAACTGCAATATAAAACTTAAATTCATAGCTAAATTTAATAAAATTGTTAGACCAAATAAGAAATACCCATAATATAGGTGTACGCAGGCTAATTATACGCATTGTTCCAATGGAGAGCTCCAGTGCTCCAAGGAGATAAACAAAGGTATCATCGATGTGTACAAATTTAAGATTTATTTTCGTGTCATATTTTCGTTAAATTTACATGATATTAAAACATACTTTTCTGAGAACTGGGCAAAGTGTGGTACTAGTCTAAGCGGGCTGTTTATAGAACCCAACTAGAACCCCAATGCGCTATATTACAACAAAATATTAAGCTATAATTATATTATATTATATTATTATATTAATACTACAGTATAAAGAAATACTACCAGTAGACACGGGTAGGGTTGTCCTAAATAAAAATGCTTGTTAAAGTATTTTATAAGAATTTTACAAAAACATACGGAAGACGTCGGCCCTGAACCGCGCTCCTGCAATACTATTATTGTAATGTAGGCAATGCAGGAATGCGCTTCCCGCGCCTCACGGACGGCTTCGTCGAACTTAAGTCGAAAAATGATTGTTCTCATAAGACGATCAACTACTTTATTCTACGAAGTTTATACGCACGATTAATACAAAGGCTTATATTATACAAAGGCTTATATTATACTAAGGCTATATTTCACTACTTCACGATAAGACGTAACATTTGAAATATCAATAACATGATATTTCAAATATTACGTCTTATCGCAACTTGCGTTGATACTCTGGCACCATCACTTCTTCCAGAGACACATTGTAGGGCTGGTGCAGCGGCTAATTCAGCGGAGCGACTCAAACGGCGCAAATATGCAACCCTCGGAAGAGGTTACATATTTGAGCCCTTTGGGGTTGAGACATTGGGTTCGTGGGGGCCGGGAGCTCACCTCATTTTCAAAAGCTTTTCCGAGCGCTTGGTCGACGCAACGCGTGACCAAAATGCTGGCGTTTATTTGGCCCAACGCATAAGCATTGCCATTCAGCGTGGTAATGTCGCCAGCATGCTGGATACGCTTCCGATTGGTAGTGGGCTTGAACATCTTGATTATCTGTAGACCTTCATTGGTCTATGGATAATTCAGGTGTGCTTAGTGTAAGTAGTTGTTAGGTATGTAGCGTAGTGTAGTTCTCATTGTATTTTAGTTTTGTTAATAATGGCTCTGCCCACGACTAAAAAAAAAATAATATCATTGGTATGGTGTGAAATGTCATTCATTTACACATCTCGATCAGATAAAGTTGCAGCACTACACTTCATTGCGAAATTTTCAACTTGTGAGTTTCATTTCCCAACTCTGCTCGCAGTTTTATGTACCGTAGGATCGTCCATGCAAACGAATTCGATCTGAAATTAAAACATTTGTATATTAATCAAAATTATTCAATGCTTAACTGATACAAACATATTATGAATTCACTGGCCCCGAACTATTTATAACATTATAACATGCATTTCCGAGTTTGACAGTCTCATCCCATCCTACTGATATTATAAATGTCAATGTATGGATGTTTGGATGTTTCTTGCTCAACCACGTCGTAACGTATGAACGGATCGGGCAGAAATTTGGAATACGGTGAATTATAGAACACACAGGCTACTTTGTATCCCCGCAATATAACGGGAACGGCAACTACGCGGGTAACACCGCGGGGCGCTGCATACTTGCAGCGCCCATACGCTGCATACTTTATATACATTTTTCTTAGAAAATCTGTTCTTATTTTTATTTTATTGTTATTTTTTGTTTAATTCTGAAGGAATCAATACTCTTCTATTACGTATAAAACTTTGTCCTCCTTTTTCGCAATCGCAATACCGAAAAAGGGATAATTGTACATAGTTACTGAATTTATCTGTAGTGGTAGGACTCTTAGCAGAGTCCGCCTGGGGAAGTACCACACCTTTGCCAATTATTCTACCGCCAAGCAGTAATGTGCAAACATTACTGTGTTCCGGTTTGAAGGGCAATGTTTCCAGAGAAATTACAGGGCTTAGAGATATAACTACTTAGATCTCTGGGTGACGAGCGCAGTGCAGTGCTAGGTAATGATTTGGACTCTCCATGTTCCAATAGCTGCGTGTCACTGTGCTGTTATGTGGCAGGCATATTGCTTACCATCAGGCACATGTCCTGCTCGCCTCGTCACTCTTTATTTAAAAAAAAAAAAAAAATTTTACCATAAGGGTTACCGCACACGGGGTACACGAAACAGCTACAAGGCCGCCACGCGAAGATGGAATCGGCTACATAAGCAGATTAAGCACGCGCCAGACTTATATTTGACTTATATTCTTTTATTTATACTAGATGAACGCGCACGCGTTGCTACCATCTATCGAAAATAGGTCGTACCAATTCAGATTTTGAACAAATTCGGTTACTTTAGGTTCTAATGACGCAACCTTTAACATATGACAAATGCTGTCACGCAACGAAAGCTCTCTAAAAGCAAGATTTTTTTTTCGTTTTTGTTACATTTTTCATTCATGCTCGGCTCCTGTTAATAGTAGCGTAATGTTAAATACTCTATAGCCTTCTTCGATAAATGGACTATCTTACAAAGAAATAATCATTCAATTCGAACCAGTAGTTCCAGAGATCCCTGCGTTCAAACAAACAAACAAACATACAAACAAACAAACTCTTCAGCTTTATAATATTAGTATAGATTCTCACACTTATATATTTGTTTGCAAGCAAAGCGCATACTCATTGTATAATGAGTATATTAATAACATATTAATATCTATGGTTTCTACCACAGCTAGTAAAACAGCTGATAAGTTATAAACGGCTGAATCGATTTTGATGAAATATTGCTCAGAATAGTCTCGACTGATTGAAATAATATCAAAATCGGTTCATCCGTTAGGAAGCTACAAAGTCACAAACATACACACACACGCACATAAACCCACACACACGCGGGTGCGCACACAGCCACACACCCACACAGAAAACTTATAAAACCTCGTTGTTTTTGCGTCGCAGTTTTGTTACAGATTGTTGAAGTTGATTGAAATAAATGTGTTGTGTCCATCTAACAGTAGCTTGATGTTTTTAAAACATCACAAGTCACATGTTTTTGCATTTCCTTTAATAAAACTGTTGTTCCATTTCCTATGGAATGTAGTTAATGTAACACCAGTAGCAGAAAAAAAACGAAAGTTGGATACTTATGTCCATCGTTGCTCTGTTCTTTGAGTTATCTAGGGACTGGATGATTTGAAAGTGCTGTGTCTGGGTGTTTCTATGTAAATAAGTATGTATTTAAAATCTATACAAGTATTATATCGGCTATCTGGCCGCTATAGTACAAGCTTTGCTTAGTTTGGGGTCAGATGGTGTTGTGTGTGAATTGTCAACCAATATTTATTTATATTTATTTGTTTTATGTAAAGAAGCAAGCAGCGACGATTTGTAGCCTGTGGCGGCCACCGACGTAAGCTGTGTGGCGAGCTGGCGAGTCCATATTAAAATATATGAACACTGCAAGAAATAAGACAGTGGCGGCGTTTTGTGGTTGTGGCCGGTGTTTCGTGTGCGGCGACCCTAAGTTGAGTGATCCTTACACATGCATTAGATCTTATAGTTTAAATAAGTTTTGACCGCAATTTGTCCCGTTTCAATAAATTGTAGGGCGAGTTGTGTCGTAAGAATCCAGAGGTATGTATTTCTCAGAAAAATGTACTGTAATTCATTACATCACTAAGCGTACAGAATTAGCTTTGTCAAAATTGTAAATGACAATAATAATAGTTCACTGAGTATCGAATGAAACCATAATAAGAATAAAAATAGTGATGCGGTCCGCATCGCCTTTTAACAACTGGAGAGTTTAAGTTTATGTAGACACTAACCTCTGTTATGGCCACCCAATACTTTCCGTTTGTTACAAAACGAATCCGCATAGCTGAAACACTACCGTATTTTTCAATATCCACCTGCAAATAAAAAATATATCAATTTATAATAATAAATATATTATATAATTATGATAAAACCGTAATCACCCGCACCCGGTTGTACCTATTGTAAGTAATTAAATGTGTAGAGTTTTTCGGAGTAATTTAATTAGTTTAGTTGTACACTATTTTAATTTTGTTATATTATAATAATAACTTTTGTTAGTTCTTCACTATACTAGTATTATAAATCGGAATATCGGATTGAGTGTCCGATTTTTTGATGTAGATTTATGCACCATGTTCACGAGTTCATGTAATCATTCATAAATATTAAGATAGAAGTTAGACGTTGATATGTTTACCTTTGAAGTCAAAGTTCTTAATATTAATAATTATTTATTAAAACTAGCTGAACCGTCCGCGCGTTGCAACGCCATCTATCGAACATTGTTCGTACCAACTCAAATTTTAAACAAATTCGGTTACCTTAGGTTCTAATGAAGCAAACTTTAAAAGACAGACACATGCTGTCACGCAACGAAAGCGCTCAAAAAGATGATGATTAATGGTAGCGTAATGTTAAATAGCCTATAGCCTTTCTCGATAAATAGACTATCCAACAGAGACATAATCTTTCAATTCGGACCAGGTCTGGTGTTCCCGAGATCCTTGCGTTCAAACAAACAAACAAACAAACTAACTCTTCAGCTTTATAATATTAGTATAGATTTACAATTTACAACTCAATCTATACTATCTATGCTAATATTATAAAGCTGAAGAGTTTGTTTGTTTATTTGTTTGTTTGAACGTAAGGATCTCGGAAACTACTGGTCCGAATTTAAAGATTCTTTTTCTGTTGGATAGTCTATTTATCGAGGAAGGTTAAAAGGCTATTAATTTACATTACGCTACTATCAACAGGAGCGGAGCATGAATGGAAAATGTAACAAAAACGGGAAAAAATATTGCTTTTTGAGAGCTTTCGTTGTGTGACAACATGTGTCTATCTTTTAAAAGGTTGCGTCATTAGAATCTAAGGTAAATAAATTTGTTGAAGGTTTGAATTGGTACGACCAATTTTCGATAGATGGCGTAGCAACGCGCGCACGGATCAGCTAGTAAATTTATAAAAAGAAAAGAAAATGTAGGCATTTTTTAACGTTGGAAATTAACATTTCACTGTACGAGATAAGTATCAAGAATTATATATGTATTTATTACTCGTACAATTTAATTAACGACGTATTTTTTTTATAATTTTATCGTAAGTTAACCATCACTCTTTAAAACTCGCTGTAACTACAAAAAGTTTGATCGGTGAGCTAGCATTTAAATCTGTTTATGAAACTGGCGAAACTTGGTGATTAGAAACTTTTGTGTTAATTCACGAATGAAGAGAGTTGCTCTCCATTCTTTAGTTTTCCCGAAAACGTAGTGCATAAAACTGCCTCAAAATATCGGGCGCCTACCATAAAACTACGGAAAACATCTCAAAATTAGTGACACTAGTTGTGTTTTAGTTTTTTTAATGAACCCATTTTCTAGTAAATTATGTACAACATTGACATAACCATATTATGTTAATAGGAGTTATACTTACTCTACCCTCCACCATGCCAAATTCATCGAATTGGTCGATTAGAACAAAGGTACCGTTAAGTTCATGGCTCTCGGGTAGAATTTCAAATACGGCATTGCTGATAATATCCTTAGCGTGTTTCAGATTGCCACTACGGATCAAGTACCTAGAAAAGAAGCACATATCAGAAACAGTATTCAACAATAGTAAAACTGCTAAGAACATATATATCTGTTAATATGAAAGCAAACGGTATTACATCAACGAAAATACTAACAAAATATCAATTTATTACTATTATCAATACGAAAGTCGAGATGTTTGGATATTTGGATGTTTGTAGCTCAATCGCGTCGGAAGGGATGAACGGATCGGGTTAGAATTTGGAATACAGACAGTTCATAGGCTACAATAATATATAGATTACTTATCATAGGGGAAAAATTACCGAGCGAGAACTATGCGGATATAACTGGGGGGTCTTTAGTAGGTATTATATATACGTACGTAAATTTGTATCTTTAACAATATTATAAACGCGATAGGATTTGAGTATGTTTTGTATGTTTGATGCTCCTTCACGTATATAAACCAAAGGGGTCTGGGTAAAATCTGGTGCATAGATATAGGTATAATAGTCTGGAGCCTATTTTGAGCCCAGAAAAAGTAACAGAGTCGGAAACTATACGAGTGAAACCGTCGGGCGTTGCTACTAGTAAATAAACTAGTTTTCTCATATAAATTAATAGCGACCCGCCCCGGATGCAATGCTGATACTAAATATACTAATTAAAATGTTTATTGTAGGTTATCCCTAAGAGATAAGACATACTTATACAATGACATACATCTTTGTAGACCTTTTAAAGGGGTACATTATTTTGATCTAATTCATAGGGTTCAGCCAGTGTTTGCAGTGTAAGCGCAAAAAAATGTGTATATTTATGAACCTTACATTAGAAACCTGTAAAATTATTAGTGTTTCTCTGCGTTTTTATGCACGTATTTTGCATATCAAAATTCATCTTGAATCTCTCTATCTATTAAAAAACCCGCACCAAAATCTGTTTGGTAGTTTTAAAGATGTTAGCATATATTTATAGGGACGGACAGTCGGGGGAAGTGACTTTGTTTTATAGTATGTAGTGATGACGGACCGGTTAAAGACGCGGCTGATGGTACCTAAGATCTAAGCAACACGCTAAGTCATAACAGTAGGTACAGTACCCAGCCACTATTTGAATAAATATGAAGAGACCTGCTGCCTGCCTAGCACTAAACTCATATAACAGGGTAACTGAAACCGGACAAATACATATGAATCTAAATATAAAACTAATAAATCCAGAGTAAGAAACCCGGACCTACACTAACACCTACAATACGGTAATATTATCAGTTTATAGGGAGTTTTACCTAAATTCTATTGAACCGTCATAAGCTTGATAATATTTGACTACGTTTACTAACAGTTCAATAATTCCGAAATGGTGATTGCCCGTTCGTATATATTTAGCTTCAGGAGCAACACTATCAAAACCGATCAAAAAAATTGGTTGCCTGTAAAGTCGGTATACGGGCGAAAGTTTTACGTGACAACGACTTTGAGTGGTAAAAGCGAATCGGCGACTCGGGCATGGTTAGCCCGCCTAAGAGCGAGAGAGACAGACATAAAAAGTGAAAGGCACGCGTCCCTCTCACTCGCTCTCATTGTGAGCGCATAACGTGAGCGGAGCGTAACGCAGTTTCTTGAAGTGTCACCCGGCAAACCAATTTATAAGACGTTGTCACGTCAAAAATAGATTAAAAAAATCGAAATTCAAATAGATGAACGAGTAGCGCTTATATGGTAGGTAATTATTTTAACTTATTTTTCGCTTTTGAGTGTCTATTTGTGGTTTTGAAGTCGGTTTAATTTTTGTATAAAAAGAGTTAATTTTACTCTTTTTAGTGCAAAACAAGTTTTCAACAATGCTTTTACACAATTTTGTGTTGACAGAAGCGAATTTCATAACTTTTGTGAAATCTACAACCATGTCATCCAGACAAAATTGTAGGCAAATTTTAGTTTTATGTTCATATTTTACAAACCCCCCAGCCGATTTTCGACAAAATTTATATGGGACCATTCGGGAAGCAGCATACCCATCGGAACACAAAAAGAAATTTTGAAATCGGTACGGGCGTTCTTGAGAAATCAGGTAACATACATTAAAAAAAAATGGTGGTCGAATTGATAACCTTTTTGGAAGTCAGTTAAAAATTTAACTTACCGATCAAATTTTTGGGGTGTCTCAAACCAGAATTCAATGACATCATTTTTTTTCGGCTGTTTGCCCCAGAAGAAGGATTTGCCTTTGTAAGCCTCTTCGATGGTGTACTGCTCATGCTTAGTCAAATCATTTTTTATATATTTTACAGGTGGGTTTTCATGTGGGAAGAAATCAGCTTTCTTTCCTGTATCTGACTCCTGAAAATACACTTACTTTCAGGAAATATTCGAACGTATTTTGTGTTAAATACAGCATACTGTATGCTGTGTTTATGTATAGCACCTGGAAATAGGATGCGACAACCAGTTATTTTTCTAAGCAGCTCTTTGTTTGCGATCACATCTTCAGGCAATTAGGAGTATGCAATATTGTACTGAGCGATCCTGACTCTCAGGACGCTAGAAGGCTGTATGATGAATTTCACACAGCTCTAAAATCGAGAAACGAATTGTTTTAGATTTAGTACGATTTCTTATAAGGGTGGCATTTAATTAAAACCCTGGTTAAATCCAATAAAAAGAAAAACAAATTGGTGGACAATTCATACACAACACCATCTGACCCCAAACTAAGCAAAGCTTGTATGATGGCGGCCAGATAGCTGATATAATACTTATATAGTTTTAAATACATACTTATTATACATAGAAACACCAAGTGCAAACATTTGAATTCATCACACAAATATTTGCACTGGGTGGGAATCGAACCTACGACCCTCGGCTTCGCAGGCAGAGCTACTACTACCAACTAAGCCACGAGGCCAGTCAAAAACAACATGAATTTTGCTATAGTTGTTGCTTCCCTACGTGTGTAAGGATCTGCGTGTACTCATAATATACTTACTTCAAATGAAAGTATACACGGTACCTAATTATACCTCAAAAACTATTTTGAAATTAAAAACGAGTTCGTTTTTAACATTAACATTTGAAACATAAGTACGTCGCAAATCTAAAAACTGGCAAAAGAAAAATCCTTGTAATGATGTTCAGCATATCTAAAATTAGATACACTGTAAAAACTGTTCTCTATAACGTCAATAAATAAAGATACAGACACATAATAAATAGAGTAATAACACTTATTATATCTATCTAAAGTAATGACATAAACATTCCCATCCAACAACATCATATACTACAATGACAAATTGTGCACAATAATAATTACAAACAAATATCAAAATAGCGATTTCAAGTACTCCAACTAGGTCCAGTTATAAGGATAATTATCATTAATTTTACCGCCAGGGATACTTTTATACATATCTAATATGTAATACGGAATCAATATCTGAATACCTTCAATTTTCTCATCAACTGAACAGCAATTGTAAATTAGGTAAGTAATCGTTTGAGATGCAGGTTTAATTTACCAATGGCGGTCGATTTGATTGGTTGATTGGGTATAATTGGACCTATTTGAGATACCCTGCAAAGCAATTACCTACGATGCAATTATACTAATATTGCAATATTAGTCCAATCATAATGTATTAATATATGTCGTAGTTAACATATACCGCACTGTTCCCGCACATCTTCCGCAATAGAAGCATAATAATTCAGATATCAGCTGCCAGTCATACGCATAAGATTCAATTTACAATGACAGCATTATTTAGAGCTGACAAAAATGTAGAAGTTAAGGTTGCCGATAATTTGCTGTCATTGTGCACATTGCAGTGACACTAGATCACTAGACAGTGGATCTAACGTAGTATACGTTAGATCCATATTTCAATGCCCATTTTCTGCACTGCGGGAGTTGTACGTTACTCGTCGGTTTGAAGCTTTAATGTTTTATGTTGTTGTGACTATCTCAACATTTAAAATGCATGCTTTTGAATTTAATTTACAAGTAATAACATAAATGACATCAATTATCTATTATCAAATATTTAAATTTATCTAAAATATTTACACTTTTATTATTAAATCTGAAATTTTCTTGTAAATTATACAGTGAACAACAAAGTGTCAATTTCTGTATCTGCGAACTATGGAGATTCTAAAGACTTACCTTTTAACTCATCAAAACTAACCTTAGTAAACAGACAGTGGCGTAATTTACAAAATGCAGTTGGTGCATATTTTAGCGTTTACCTCAACATATTTATTTGCAAAATTAGCAAAGAATTTACGACTAAAAAGGAGTATAATATTAACTATGTCCTAAAAAGAGTAGTTGGGCGAAATAAGTCATCAAATAAGCCCTTTTAGAGTGGGGCAGAGGCTTAAAGATCGCACACTTTTGTCAAATTTCTTTGAAATTATTAAACTTACAACTTTTGTATTATTTAAGAACATTGTTATTCCATAATATTGATGTATTATTGTTTCATATATTTTCAGTTTGAGCGTCAGTTTACGTAAATAAAGTATTTCATTGATACGTAACTAATATAAGGTAAATGTCACGCAAAGAAAAGTACGGAAAAATAACTGCTTATGGCTCCAAGCACTACCATTCGAGCTAAAGTAACAAAATAATGATAATGTCTTTGACAGCTTCAGTGATAGTAAAATACGTTCAATCATAATGTTGTTGTTTTTTTTTTAATGTAAGGAAATTCTATAAGTTTTCATTAGTACCTAGTACGATTTTTGATATTTTAATAAAAAAGTATTTTAACAGATTTAAAATCAAATATCTATATTTTTAAGAATTATCTAAGTTTTTAACAATGATACTAAATACAATTATGAAAAAAATATCATTATTACTTCAACTACTACTACCCCAACTAAACGAACTCACCCTGAGTAGAATTGAAAAAAAAAACATCAACAATAATTATTAACACATTATAACGGTGTATTGTTTTGGGAGGGTTTTTATTATATTAGTGAGGTTAACGGTTCTAATCCGATTTTTACCACGAATAAGAATTTAATTTGAAAAAAAAAATAGCTCTGTAGCTGTCAAAGGTAATTTGACAAAGGCAATTTGTAGAAAAAGAAAAAAAAACGCAAAGAAAATGCCATCAAGCTAACTTTTATACGAAATTGTGAGAGCATGCCATCCAGCTCTCACCTGCTGGACGTCTCCTCAAGCGAGAATCAGTCGCCACAATGGCGGCTGCGTTACATTTCCGAATCTCCCTAACATTCTATCCATAAACTGAAAAGAGAGAGGTGAACTTAGTAAACTAACAATACTATGTTTACCCTACGAAAATTAATCGATACCCGAACTAAGCGAACGTAAGCGATCTACTAAATGGTTTTAACTGAATCCTGACGTTAAGGTCACGATAGGTACAAGGACCGTAGTCACGAGAAGACCCTTGACTTCTTAGCGCTGTCTTCGGTGACGAGAAGACCGTCTCTTGGCCAAGGCCGTTGTGAAGCTACCAAAACACCAGGATTTAGTAAAATAATATTTAGTTTGCGATTAATTTTTGTATCATGTTTTTGAGAACTCTTGTCTTCGGTCAAGAAAACAACGGTAAGAAGTTAAGGGTCTTCTTGTTGTTGTTTTTTTTTTTTATAGCATAGAGTGACTAGACGAGCAGGTCATGTGCCTGATGGTAAGCAACATGCCTGCCAAATAACAGCACAGTAACACGCAGCTATTGGAACATGATAGTCCAAATCATTACCTAGCACTGAACTGCGCTCGTCACCCAGAGATCTAAGATATTATGTCTCTAAGCCCTGTAATTTCTCTGGAATCATTGCCCTTCAAACCGGAACACAGTAATGTTTACATATTACTACTTGGCGGTAGAATATTTGGCAAAGGTGTGGTACTTCCCCAGGCGGACTCTGCTAAGAGTCCTACCACTACTGTTGTGACGTTACTAAAACATCAGGAGGTAACTAATAACTTGATCCAATAGCTACAAGATACAACTAAATTATACAGATAAAGAACAACTTATTACAAGTCAAACTATAGCGCAGACAAACAGGTATTTACTATTGCTAACAATAGGATCCCGATTTCTGAATGAAAAGTTACTTAGCCGAAATAAATTGTCTGGAAGTAGTTTTTTGGTTCTATATCGAATTTTTTATACTTTTTTATGAATAAATTCGATTCTTTCTACAATAATTTTACGTGTTTCTAGTTACACTATGCGTGAAACAACCGATAACCGATCGTTTTAGCTACATTAGAATTGAAAAATTGAACCTTGTCTCTTATGATAGAGGAACTTCGAGTAACATTGGATCAGCTCCTGAAAAGCGCGAAACCGGGTATTTCTAAAAAAAAAACACTCTGTCTGTTTTAAGTTGTTTCAAAATTTTTACCAACTTAAAAAAATGCTCTTTAGGAGGTTTACAGTTTGCCTGAGTATTTTTGAAGTAAATTTAGCGATTCTTGAAATACACCTGAATCTGATCCGAATGTTTATTGAGATAGTACACCGGTTTTTATATACCGGTAAATCAGCAGTAATTTAGAAAATATCTATTTATTATCATTAACTTTGCCAGCTTCGTTGGCGCATATTTCACTTTTTAATTCATTGTGACGGTAACATTTTTAATTAAATTTATCGAAAGTAGTTTGGTTATTAATACAGGAATATTTATTCTTTAATGGAATATCTCACTAAGGCCAATTATCCACGTAGCTGCACGTCATCCGCACGATTTCGACAATTGTCGGATGCAAGACGAATGCTTGCATCTTGCGTACAAATAATGAAGTCTGTGTCCACGAAACGACAACGACACGACAGCCGCACGTCTTGCGTTTGTTCGTAGGATGCATGCATTCGACAAAAGACGCGTGCGTGTACAGTAGGCCTTACTGCACACAATACTACTCAGTTGTTATCATTCATGTATGACGTTCGGAAGCTATAACATTTCTTTTACAAAGTCTTGTAACTGTTATGTTTAGACAGCCGTATTGAACAGTAATTACGTTTTCAATTCAAACTTGCATAATGTTTAGCAGTTTGTAGGAATAAGTACGATTATTCCAACGTTAATGTAGATTATAAGATTAAAATTTTCAATGAAATAATTGTAGCTTGCAGCGGTATTGCACCATATCTTTTACTAATTATTATGTATTGTCGTTATCAGATTGCATCTACCAACTCGCATTTGGCCGACGTACGATAGACGGCCTTGAGCCTCAGCAGTGGG
The DNA here is from genome assembly GCA_963693475.1 of Ectropis crepuscularia. Taxonomy (NCBI): domain Eukaryota; kingdom Metazoa; phylum Arthropoda; class Insecta; order Lepidoptera; family Geometridae; genus Ectropis; species Ectropis crepuscularia. The sequence goes on from OY856338.1 coordinate 8,058,515, forward strand.
TCCCTATTGCTGTTTATAGTTTATGCTTATTGTCTTTTTGCATGGCAATAATTTAAAGAGATGATTCAAATAATTAGAACAGACTGATTTATGACCACGGCTCATTTATCTTATTATAAAAAAGTTGGTAGCAAGAAAAATATCAAAGCAATAATCACTATTATCTACTGTAAGTATTTTTACAAAAATTAAAAGCAAATCTAAGGTGAAAACGCAATAAATTGAGTTTAGATAATTTTTTTTCTAAACTGATTCACCAAGTTATATTGGATACTAATACGTTTTAGAATGTAGCCAATTGTATTAAGTCTAGGCTATGGAGTAATTTATATCTAACTTAAATTGCTACATAGTTTTTATATAACAAGGTATCTATCAGCAGTTTTCGAATTGACTCTATTAAGAGAAAGTCACTTATTTCACTTGACTCAGTACTGATTTGAGACTGAGTTTAGACAATGTAGGTATAAATATTATTTTACCGATCTAACGATGAATTGTATGCAAATCCCACGGTAACTTGGAGACTCAAGTCTGGGTGTCATTATACCGTACAGGTGGGTGAGTTATGCGGGCAGTTAATTCCATGAATGGAAAAACACTATTTTTCAAAGCCACCTCACGTTATTGGTCGGTTCTCACCAAAATGCTGGAGTATCGTTTTTTATTGTTTAATTTTAATCTATTTAAAAACCGTATTTAAATCTAACTTATAACTACTAATTAACAGTATAGGTATATCTTTTTCTGTGTATTTTTTTTTGGTGTGTCTAAACAGAGTATGTGTCTATCTGTATAATAGAAGAGCTCAATAAGTCGATGTCAAGCAACGTGAAGACCTTTTTAATTTTGACAATTGGACAAAAAAAAAAAAAATTTGAAGGCCGTTTCACTAAAAGGAACATTCATGGACATGAAGAGTCCAAATTAACTATTTGGACTCTTCATGTCCCAATAGCTGCGTGTCACTGTGCTGTTATGTGGCAGGCATGTTGCTTACCATCAGCCACATGTCCTGCTCGTCTCGTAACTCTGCATTAAAAAAAGTAGCCAAGGAGACTGAATGTTCCTTTTAGTAAACGGCCTTCAATTTTTTTTTTCTTTTGTCCAATTGTCAAAATTAAAAAGGTCTTCACGTTGCTTGACATCGACTTATTGAGCTCTTCTATTATACAGATAGACACATACTCTATCTGCACCTAGCACCTAGCACTGCACTGCGCTCGTTACCCAGAGATCTAAGATATTATGTATCTTTTGTTACATTTACAGTTGTGAAGAAATGGTTGGTCAAAGAGTGTTCTGCGTTCTGGCTTCAATCAGTTTGTTATCACACAATACAGACCCTATTCAAATAGAGTACATGGTGAGTTACAGCATTACTTACAGCATTACGAAATTCCAAGAATCAGAGAAACTGGGAATATTACGTAGATATTTGTAACTTTATAACATTCACTACTGAAGTGCGCATATATAAACATTGCAAATGATTACTCACTATTCGATGTAGTTTCTACCGACAATTTTATCCACGTAGCATTGTGAACAAGACTATTTACAAAATAACTGCATTTTTCGGGATAAAAAGTAGCATGTGAGCCCCATAGATGGTCTAGTGCTTGTTAAACCTTGTTATTGTATTAGAATAATCAGTAGCCTTACGCTTAAACTTGACGTTAGATAATTGGACAGTCAAATTCAATGACATCTTTTAAAATTTAGCTAGCAATTTCAGAGTTTCAAACAAAAATACAAATAAATCCAAAATTATACCAATAACTTCACCATCGAAGTTATTATGACAGAATTTGAAGGTTTCTCATTGAAGGTTCTGATCACCTATCGAACATTGCAAAAATAAGCAAGAATCGTCTATAACAGTCTTTCCCAAAGTGGGCGATAAAGCCCCCTTGTGGGCGCTGAAGGTCTAGAGGGTAAGAAACTCAGAAAAAAAGTAGTGTTGTGGAGGCTTAGAATCCATTGCATACTACCTACTGGGTTCAGGTCGAAAACAATGGGGGTGTTATGGAGGCTTGGAATCCGTGTCATACTACCTACTGAGTTCAGGTCTCAAGTAAACTCTTGCGGGTTACAGTAAAAGTCTTATTTAGAATGAATGTTTAATCTCCGCTAATATAGCTCAAAATAATTAATTAATTTAAATTGAAGTCAACGTGTTTTTAAAGTATATGAAAAAAGGAGGGCGCTTAAGAGTGCGCCTAATGCCAGGGAAAAATCAGTTTTCCCCCGCGCGACGCGTTTCTTAATGCAATATCCATAAAGTCGAGAATAGCATGACACAGTTTGGAGGAAAAATCAATATTAAATCAGGAGTCCATTTTTGACCAAGTTTTATTTAATTACTCAATAATTAAACATAATTTAAAAAAAGTGTTTGGTTACTTTACTAGAACGTACAATTAGGAATTTTATTACCAAAAAATAATGTGGGGTCATCGCTGATAATTTCGAGTACTCGAATTAACACTAGAAGCGCCACCGTCCCATTTTTGTCCCACCCGCAAGTTTCATCATCCATAACTTTTTATTTTTTCGTCTCAAGACCGTGAAACTTTTTGACTTTTCATTATTTATTGTATTTATCAAAATTGACATGTTTTCTATTTAATAAAAACAATAGTAAATAAAATATTATTTGATTTACCTAGAACTGCCGACGGGTCATTTTTGTCCCGCCAAAATTCTAGTAGTAATTCGACGAAAAAACATTGCATTGGTTGGATGCGCGGGTGGCGGGGGGCTACTAATCTGTTGATCAGGGATTATTTCAAATAATTTCAATATAGTTAATCGTCCTTTCACGTAATAAGTGCACGTTTTTTGTTTTTTCGAGCGCATACCGCACGTGTTATAATCATGTCTACTCAGAATTGCAGAATTTTGGAACCGTATGTTATTGTGTCTTATTTGAACTATATTTATGGGCACGAATCAAATAGGTACGAGGTAGAAAACAGTTTCATTTCTTCTTCTGACAAATCTGACAATACGATTCAGAGAGAAACACCTCAAGGTAAGTACGTTTTACTCTTTTAGAAGACATCGCTGTTTGTTTGCTGTTTATTTTTGTTTTGTGTTGTTAGTTTACCATATATTAGGAGTTAGTGTTCTACTGTGTGAGCTGTTGCTTCATATGAATTTTTTAGAAGTTTCAAGTTTTACGACTGTCGTAACTGAACCCCCAAAATCAAGAGACAGGTCAAAGAAAAGGACAAGGTCGAGGAGTTCGAAGCTCTGTCACGTTTGGCTATCTGCATTGACAAACTCTCGTTTAGAAACGACATGAGACTCAACACTTGTGTCTCCTAATGGCACCGTCTGGACTACAATTGAAGCTGGTAGTACACCTGGTAGGCATGTATGCCAAAATGTTTTTAGAAATCGTATTGGGTCAACTCCACACGCTAAGCGTAACGTGGATGAATTTTGTAAAAATGATTGGCAACTAATGGTATCCAAAAAAATTATGCAGCATACCTTAGAGTTCACTGTGGAAGTAATGACTGGGATATGACGATGGAAGAATTGGAGGCATTTGTTGCTGTACTTTATTTGTAAACATGGTGCAATTGGTGCACTTGGATCAGGATTCATTATGGTCGATACAATGGGGTAATACTATATTAAAACCAACAATGTCTCGCAATCGTTTTACCTAATATACGTACATATAATAAAGTCTATCTACTTGCGATTTGATCAAAACCCCATAAGAAGTCAAAGACTCAATAATGATAAGTGTGCTATGATTTTGGAAATTTCGTATGATTTTATCTCGAATGCAAAAAGATACCTATATACCGTATATTTATAACGATTGACAAACAGCTTTTTCTATCTAGACGCCGTTGTAAATTTACCCAGTTCATGAGCTCAAAGCCAGATAAGTATGGCCAAAAGTTGCGCAAAAGATGTAAATTATTTACAAATTATATTATATAAAAGTCTTAGAAAGCTAAATAATTTGATTTAAATAAATAAATATGGTTTCAAATAGCTTATATATCGTAATAATATTATTTTAGTACTTTATGAAAATGAAAGATGTTAAAAATATGCTGGGACAAAATTGGCACGGCGGCGGTTCTAGAGGGGTCATAAGTTTCGGCACTTCTAGTGTTAAAACGGGTTTTTTCGGTGTCATTTTTATTTTTTTATTGTAAAAAACTCTGATCTATTTTAAAAATTCTATTCGGTTATTGTGCTTTTCCTTGATTATACCCACACGTTAATATTTTTTTTGTCATAGTTTTTAGTTTCTTTATTTCAGTGAGCGGCGTCGAAAATGTCTTTTTTTCGTTTTCTAGCACTAGGCGCCCCCTTAAGAGTAATTTATTCTCAAAGTGGGCAGGAGACGAAATAAGTTTGGAAACCCTTGGTCTATAACGACACGAACTCTTATCTTCCCTAGTATAAGTGTTGCGACAAATTAGCGTTTATTAGATTATATCACAACGAGCTGTCAGAAGTCAATCATTTAGAGCCTAAAGTGTCTAAATTTTAGACACTTGCTTCTTTTACTCACACTTGACAATAAACCACACGTCGTTCTTCTTCCTGTAGATCACGTTATTTTGTTTTGTTAACAAAAATAAACAAAACAACCACATGTTAGGGCCAAAGCACACTAGCTACTTTTAGTATCGGCCAACGGCGACTAGTCGATGTTTAAAAGTTAAATACGGCGACCGAGCGTTCCTCATCCGCACAATTAATAAAAACCCCAAACGCGGCGATTCAGTCGCTTTTCGGAAGTGCGATACATCAAAAACGCGATACATGTGCGCTGTGGCCCTAAATTACAATTTTCATTAACTATACATTGATACCTACGATATGATTAGATTAAATATTGTAGAAATTATTTATATTGACTGAATATAGTGCTTGTATTATAGTGCTATTTGAAATGCTTATTTAATTTTAGGTGAGTTTAATCACACAAATACAACATATAACTTATTTAGCGAGGAAACAGTTGATAGCTCCTCGATTACACATTTTCATCAGTAGAAGCAATTTAGAGACACAGGTTTAGATATAACAAAAAATATTTACCTTGACTTTCTGTATTTTTCCTTTAAGTGAGGAATAAAGTCCAATGTGTTTGAAGAGATTCTTTTTGTATGTTGGTCTTATTCTTGTTTTCGCGTCAGCACACTCTTTCTGAAAGTTCGAAAAAAAATTTAAAATTTAGTTAATAAATTAAGATATTTTTTTATTTCTCATAAAGGTGTCAAGTTAGTAATTAATAGATAAATAAAGTGGCCAAGTGCGAGTTGGACTCGCCCATGAAGGGTTCCGTTGCAGCAAGTAACATAATATACATAGTACACATAGTTCTTGTAGTTCCTTGTAACTTTGATCGAAGTTTCAATAATAGTATTTATGACGTACTAAAAAAAAAACTACTCATCAGATCGAGTTCAAACTAATTTTCGTTGGTAGTTTACGTGGTAATGTACATCACATATTTTTTTTAGATTTTTCATTCTCTTACTTTAGAAGTTAGAGGGGAGGGACACACATTTTACCACTTTGGAAGTGTCTCTCGCGCAAATTATTCAGTGTAGACGAAAATGATTTTAGAAACCTCAATATCATTTTTGAAGACCTATCGATAGACATCCCACACGAGTAGGTATGATGAAAAAAAATTTTTTGAGTTTCAGTTCTCAGTATGGAGGGCAACCCTAGTTTTTCTTTTTTTTAATTTTTTTTGTTCAAATCTTAATGCGGTTCACAGAATACATCTACTTACCAAGTTTCAACAGTGTAGTTCTCATAGTTTTGGCAAAAAGTGGCTGTGACATACGAACGGACAGACAGACAGACAGACAGACATGACGAATCTACCTATAAGGGTTCCGTTTTTACGTTTTACGGAACACTAAAAAGTATGACTTCGTCGACCACGCGTACTAGTGGAAAGACATGTCGCTACATAATAATATCACAGTCTATTAAGTCATACAGTCGTTCGACGAAGCCGTCTAGACGGGACGCGCGCACCACTGTCTTTTCGAATTCATGTGCGTAAGTGTGTGTGTGATTTTGTAGTGGTAGGACTCTCAGCAGAGTCCGCCTGGGGTAGGACCACACCTTTGCCAGTTATTCTACCGCCAAGCAGTAATGTGCAAATAGTACTGTGTTCCGTTTCGAAGGGCAATGTTTTCAGAGAAATTACAGGGCTTAGAGATTTAACAACTTTGGGTGACGAGCGCAGTGCAGTGCTAGGTAACGATTTGGACTCTTCACGTTCGAATAGCTGCGTGTCACTGTGCTGTTATGTGGCAGGCATGTTGCTTACCATCAGGCATGTGTCCTGCTCGTCTCGTCACTCGACATTAAAAAAAAAATGCCGCTAACTTAAGACGGTGAAGGAAAACATCGTGAAGAAACCGACATGTACCTAGAATCTTTCGAAGTTATGGTGGGCTGCTTATGCATAAGCTATTAGGTACGGCTTTAATAAAACTCACCGCTCCTTTGTTAATGCCACAGCTTCGGTCGGCCAGGTATGACTCCGTCAGCCAGTCAACTGGCATATTGTTGTAAAACAATTGTACGTAAGTCATGAAATGTATCAGATCTGTGGAGCGGAATAGTTTTCCGATGCCGCCAGTCGTGCTGTACTGGATAAAGAACCAGCCAGGGTTGGTCACCGTAGTCGCTGTCGTGAACTGACGAATTTGCTGTAATTAATTCGAAATGTTAACATATATTTTCTTTAATACACACTGAAATAACGATAATAAACTTAAACGATAAAACATGGACACAGTAATGAAAATAACAGAAATAGTTTTTGTTTTTACTTTTGTTTTGTTTTTACAGAATTTGTAGTGGTAGGACTCTTAGCAGAGTCCGCCTGGGGAAGTACCACACCTTTGCCAAATATTCTACCGCCAAGCAGTAATGTGCAAACTTTACTGTGTTCCGGTTTGAAGGGCAATGATTCCAGAGAAATTACAGGGCTTAGAGACATAATATCTTAGATCTCTGGGTGACGAGCGCAGTGCAGTGCTAGGTAATGATTTGGACTATCATGTTTCAATAGCTGCGTGTTACTGTTCTGTTATGTGGCAGGCATGTTGCTTACCATCAGGCACATGACCTGCTCGTCTCGTCACTCTATGCTATAAAAAAAAATAGTTTTTGAACCTTTACGATTTGAACTCATATTGATAAAATTACTCTGGAGTGATTTGCGATCTAAATTATTATTTAAGTACCTGGGTGACCGAGTTTTGCTCGGTTTAAGCACAGAGTACGCTTAGACACCAACAGATAAAGATAATAGATTTTCTCAAAAAAAAAAGAAGGGACTTGGAAAAATAAGAGGAGCCGTCTGGATTCGAACCCGGACCTACTAATTTGTGATCGCCGAACTTCCCGCCTCAGCATTTATACTGTCGCGCAACGTTGCGAATTTTACCGTTGCGTTCTAATGTTAATGTAATACAGTTTTTCATTATCTAAAACCGCATAAAATGCCATTTTTAAAAAATAAACTTAGATCGATTTAACGTCCCCGAAACCCCCTGCATACGTAATTTCATGAAAATTGTTCGAGCCATTTCCGAGATTCAAATTCTGTATATAAATCTATAGGTACTTATATACAAGAATTGCTCGTTTAAATATTACCTCGACGTTTCGGCCGCCGGAGTTATTAATAATTTTGATCGCGATTCAGTCATGGGTAATGTTTTCAATATAAAGTATAAACATTATTAAATAATATTAATATAACCTACCTATAATGTTAAATATTTAAGAAGCATATACCTACCTACACATTTTCTGTTTCTGTTTCCGGAGAGATATGATCTAGAACTTTCCAAGGTAACAGTAAAATAATCTACTTCTAGGGTAACGTGACTACTTTCGACCACGCCATTGCTTTTACCTTTAAATGAGTTAGTAGTCAAAGACGGACTAAAGTGCAGTTAAAAATTACACCAAATGTTAACAGTAAATAAATCAATACTAATAATATAATAGTAATAAATAAGTCTATTTGTTATTTCAGGTATTATCTGTCTGATTAAAATTTCATCCAGAATCATTTAGCAGTTTTCCATATAATAATAGTAACTTTCAGCCTTCTAACATTTTTAATATGCTTGCACTTGAGCGTCAAACCGAGTGCTAGTTTTCTCTATTTAATGATTTTTATGGTCTCTATTATTATAAAAGTGACCCCATAGCAAGTGTCGTGAAGATCAAAAAATAAGGATTGTACAGAAAAAATAGTTTAATTTACACTTATAGGTATAGACTATTATGTTGATTAATTCTGACTCAATCCTCTTTCAATCAAGACCAGAGCGTCTACCGCCAATGTTTAGGCTTTGATATTTGCTCTCTGTATTTTCGCTTAAAATTTTAGAATGAGCGAAACCATAGCCGATTTAGTTAAGTGGTCGAAGGGTAGGGTTGATATGCAATTTGACTAGTTGTCCTGTGCGCGTGACTATGGCCAAAAAATTTGGTAGTCAAAGTAACTACCGATAGAAGTGAAAACTTGTAACTTAGAATTCGATAGCTCACTTTGGAAAGTACGCGGATGAAACTAGAGAGCGTGTTCATGACCATGGCCATCTAGAAATGCGCCAGCATTTGTAGATACCCAATGGGAAGTGCTAAAAAAAATTAAATTGAATGGGCAGGGTCCTGAGTTTACCCGAAAATGTATTACCATTCCCAAACATGACGCTAGAATTCAATTCACAGCCCACGAAAAATCTATCTGTGGTGCGCCAAAACAAAAGTTTTCACTTCAAAAAAAGGGTTCGGCACCCCGCGCGTCAAGCCCGCAAGGGCGGTAGCAAGGGCAGGGTCTCATCATCGAAAAGCTATTGGAGAATCCTGTGTGGGTTTTAGTCGCTAGGGGCATCACTCTAAGTGGTGTCGAGCTATCCCGCCGGGGGGTCTACCGCCTAACGAAAAACGCTTTGACGCTTTGATATTGCTGTCTCTTTTCTTCTCGCTTGAAATGAAAGAGACGGCAATGCCAAAGCGTCATAAAGCGTTTTTCGTAAGGCGGTAGACGCCCGGGTCATTCAACGGCGGACGATGCATAAAGGCATTTCCTCCACACAAAAAAACGTTTGTTCTGAAATAGTAAAAATATTGGCCAAACAATGCGATGGGAATCTGGAAAAGCTGATCACCTGATCAGCTGATCAGTGTTCCCAACTGGGAACACTGAGGGCAAACGATCTCGTGGTCGCTCACCAACCAGATGGACCGATAAAGTAAAGGACCCGTCTTCCTCGAAATTTTACTCGATCGTAAGAGACGCGCGGGACAGAAACCAGTGGAGGCAGATCATCCGCTCCAGGTGCAACCCTGATCCAATCCTGACCACGATCCTCAGATATGAGGGGCCGACCCAAGACAGAGAGAGAGAGTAAAAATATGGTATAATGTATCCCTCGAAAAGAAAAAATAACTTACTGTCATGTAGTTATCTACTGCCAGGACATCATCTTCTATCATCAAGTAATATAAACATCGCGATTGCGCAAATCCCATTAAAAATATTGCATCCAAGTTCTGTTTCGACCTCCATTTGACTCGCTTTAAGGAATCGCCAAGGTTCTGCGGTAAAGAGTCCAAGTCTGGATAGTAATGCTCACTGGGCGATATTATTTCAATGAGACCTGCTTGAATTGCTTGGGGAAACCTGAAACATAATATCATATTAATGTAAATAAATAAATACTTATTGATAAAAAAAACTAAGCAAAGATTGTGTTATAAAGCCATGTAGCCGAAATTTATCAATGATCTACAAATCAACCAAAATACATTTAATAAAACAAAAACGGTTGTGTTTAACGAATGATGTGTAAACGATAATGTATTTTTATATTTACACTAGCAGCGCCTCACGGTTTCACCCGCGTAGTTCCCGTTCCCGTTGTTCCCTTGGTTTTATCGGGATAAGATCGGGTAGTCTATGTGTTCTTCCAGACTATAATCTAACTGTCCTCCAAATTTTAGCCCAATCCGTTCATACTCGTACATTAGGACGTGATCGAGCAACAAACGTCCAAAACATCAAAACAATGACATTTATAATATTAGTAGGATGATACAACAAATTATAATCAGTTTTATACGGCCAATGATTATTTTTTTGAGTTTTATTTATTTGGCCGTTTCTACAGAATAATCTCCGAAACGTCTCATCTTAAAATATATAAAATCCAGTGTCATGATGATTATTCCTCGTGAAGAGATAGGATAGTATACGTATAATTATTTAAATTAACTGTCTCAATACTTTTTTATTGCAAATATTTATTTGTTTTTTGAATGTCGAGCAATCAATGAAGCCGGGAACGGCTGGTTCTAAGGGGCTGCTAGTATCTATAAATGTTGACGTGATAACGTCTTATAATTCGATGAAGCCGGCTGCACGCCCACAAAACATGACGTCATGTACCGTTACCGTCGGTCGTTACCTCGCCGCATGTTTGTTACAGTTGTATTAATTATTTCGACCAGTAGTTCAAGCGGGGATGTAGCTCAGTGGTAGAGCGTTCGCTTTGCATGTGAAATGCCCCGGGTTCGATCCCCGGCATCTAAAAGCTTTTTTGCATTGTTTTGATTGAAAATTATTGATTACTTTTTACATACAAATCTATTAAACAAATGAAATTAAAATTTTCGTTTGAAAAATGCTACCATTCCATCAGTATTTTCTTAAGACTTTGTCACGTTCTATCGTCAGTAAACCGACTTTACAGACAAACATTTTTTTTTTTCGATATAAAATTAGAATATTATTAGCTTTCTGTAGCCTCGCTTAGTTAAGAGCTCGATAGTTTTGTGGAAGAAATACTAATGCAAAATGAAAAATAAAAATAGAATAAACATTCGTATTTATAACAGAAACGGATGGGATTCGAACCCATTGCCTAACGTTGCCATAGTGTACCAATGCCCAGAACAAGATTTTCTTTCAGTAAATTTGAAGTTGCTTATTTGGGCATCAGGCAGTATTTTGTTATTTATTATTAACTTTTATAGCACTTGACCTCCATCTCGCCTGATGTTAAGCATTGAAGCGGTTTACGATTGTTGTTCCATCGTAGATGTTTCACCTTACCCAGAAGAAACCGATTCACTCATCGATTTGAAAACATCCAGATTGAGATCATCGGAAAAACCTACACAGGCAACGTATTCCGCAGCCTAGACGTTCCTTACCACAAATATGTAAAGCCAAACCTCTTCGGTAAATTTATTGACTGCCTCAATATTCTAGTTAAGTTGTGTGTGCATGCTTTGGATAACAGTTTAGAACATCACAATATAATAATTTATCTGTTATTTAACATTAACTGTAATCTGTTATGTACGCCTAATTAAATAAATAAATTATACTCACGAGTTTTCAATCCTGTGTGCCGTATCCAACACGTAGGTCAAGTCAGTTTCTCCGATCATTATGGTGATCATGGTATAGTTTTTGTCCTCTTCGCTCATTTTTTCCAACAAGGACTGTGGAATAAATAAAAAAAATTAACAACACGGATATAAAGTTGCTAAGAAATTTACAACATTATTGATGAAAAATTGTACATAGAATACGTATATACATACGTATATACATATATGTTACATATAATATTCACAAAAATCTATTAATGTCGAAGTAAGAGAAATAAACTAAAGTTTATTTAAATTAGCAAAGACTGTATAAGCAGCCCACTTAATGTTCTCAAAGCTTGGACTCATAGCCTTTTCTAGCAAGGATAGAGACAAGGCCATAATCCATCACGCAGGCCCAGTGCAGTTTGGCGGATGAAACAAAATTTTCATGTTCCAAAATCCTGGATCATCATCATCAACAGCCCACTAAACGTTCCCACAGCTGGGACTCGGGGCCTTCTCTCGCAAGGAGAGAGTTAAGGCCATAATCCACCACGCTGGCCCAGTGCGGGTTGGCAGATGCCACATGACTTCGAAAGATTCTAGGTACATGTCGGTTTCCTCACGATGTTTTCCTTCACCGTTTTAAGTTAGCGGCATTACGCACATGACTTCGAAAAGACAGTGGTGCGTGTGGGGTTTGAACCCGGGTCTCCGGATCGGCAGTCGCCGTTCTACCGAGTAGGCTAGCCGTAGCCGTAAATCCTGGATACATGCCGATATTCACACGGCTTTTTCCTTCAGTGATAAAGCCACTGATGGTGATAAATTTGTCCGAATGGACTTGGATTTTTTTTTTTTTTTTAATAAAGAGTGACGAGACGAGTAGGACATGTGCCTGATGGTAAGCAACATGCCTGCCACATAACAGCACAGTGACACGCAGCTATCGGAACATGGAGAGTACAAATCATTACCTAGCACCGCACTGCGCTCGTCACCCAGAGATCTAAGTTGTTATATCTCTAAGCCCTGTAATTTCGCTGCAAACATTACCCTTCAAACCGGAACACAGTAATATAAGAGGTAGTACACAAAAATACTTAAGAGGTACAGCCGGGTTTCAAATTTACGACTTCATCGTTTTGAATCGCGAGTTCTAGCCTCTAAGTGGTCACATCATTTCTAGTTCAAAATCTCCGATTGAAAAAAATCAAGAAAAATCCAGCTGATCAAATTATAATTTATACGGAAGTATTACCTTGATAGTCTCAAAAAGGTACGTCTCTTTATCGCGCTTAACATGCGGGATTCCAATGATGTAGTCAGCGTATTGGCGATTCGACCGAAGCTGGAAGGCTGGACGTAGGCTGTCCGGGTGGTCCATCAGATGGGGCATTATCCTCAGAGAAAATGGAGCCTTGATAGTTTCCGGCTTATCTGAGGATAATAAACCATCTGATGCTAAACTTCCTGAGGAAAAACATGAAATATCTTAATTAGTTGGAGAAATGGTTATCAGTATAAAAACCCCAAGCGCGCAAATATCGAATAAATAAATAGCGAAGAGAGTGCGATAAACTCCGATTATTGAGCCGATGCTATAACGTAATCGCCACTCAGTATTTCACGCACCTTGACTATGAAACGTATACGTTAGTGACAAGGTTCATGATCGCAGTGCATTCAATATTGAATATCCAACGTCATCGCCAAAACAACACGAAAATCATCACAAATATAGCTCTGGGTATTGATATTTGTAGGTACATAGGTATTGATATATTTACATAGGTCACTGAAATCAATTAAATAGTCACGCCAATTCCATTCCTTTTTCTTGATGATGTATTGGAAATCACTTGTAATCGTTCGTAATGTAGTTTTGTGAAAACCATGGTTTATGCCTATTTTTATGGCATACCACACAATAAAACCAAAAAAAGAAATTAAATCAACAAACTAAATCATCGATCATCTCTGAATTGTAATTAATTTGAGAACAAAGAAATTATAAAGTAGAAGCTCGTGTAAATATGTTAAGATAAAATCGGAAAGTGAAGTTCGCAAGTAGAAATGTCGGTGTCGTAACCCTTGACTCAAACAGCGAAATTTCTGGTTAGTAGCTAAAGCTTTTTCTGTTAGACAAACACAAATTAAAAGCACACTCAGTGGTTCGATCGAGTATTTAGCGACGTTTACAGCAATAGTGCTAACCGTTTTAAAAGCGAAAAACTGCACACTTCCACCTTTTGTCCCATCCCAAATTTCTTGTAAAGACACAATAATTAAGTGTAAGAATTGCAAATCTACACAGGCGTGAGATAGTGCGCAAAGTGTCTTAATGTACATTTGTTCGTTAATATATACAATAAATACTATCCATCGAGGGTCTAGTACCTGAGCGAAGTTAAAATGTTTTCTTGTACTAACAACAACAAAACATTTTTAACGCTTATGAAAAGAAGACTCTTACCACATTCACCGAAATCTGTATAAAATAATTCTATCAAAAGTTCTAATTCTAATTCTATCAAAAAAAAAAAAAACATTGGTTGTTTGATTGTGTTCCAATGAAATTATGTTTGTATTTTTTTTGCTCTCAGTTATTAGTATCATATTTTAATACTAAATAATATTATATTATTTTCTAATTGATGCATCTATAATGTTAAGCTGCTTTTCTATCGATACTAATCTCTTATTGAAATTAAATTATTTCCCGCAACAACTAAGCAGATTCTATAAATAATGACTATAAGCCAAACTAATTGATACTGATCATACTTTAGTAAGCTACTTAGTGATGTACTACAAAGTCTGTTGGTGTTGTTATCTATATTCGTCTCTTAACACCATTCATTTATGGTTATGATATATTATATCATAAAAAAGTTGAAATGACTATTTCAAAGCAAATCTGGATAGGTTTCGAGATGTACACATGTACACACCGTAATGCACTCGGATATTTACCAAAGTGATTCCAGTTCTAAACTACTAACTACTCTTCTAAATATTAAATGTGTCTAGTCACGTTCGTTACCTTTACTGGGAACTCTAGTAATTGATGAGATCTGAACCGACACCCGGTGCAATCTGAACACACCATTTAAATGAACTATCGTTGCTACGTAGCATGGAACGCTGGTATTAGACTACAGGCCCGTGAACAATATTTACGGGTTAAATGAACCACCAGGAGACCTATGTAGGATGATAGAAGGGTGTAAAGTATTAAGATTCAGCACTATGCCGTCACTTGTAAGCTGTCCAACTGAGTGCAATTGAAGAGGGGGGGTTGCAATCCTCGATAATTTCTCCTTGTCGCATTATTTTTGTACGGTGTTGCGGAATAATAGATTAAAAGAGGTATTGAAACTATACAAATTATAAATTTTAACTTTTTAATTATTAGTTTGCCGGAAAAATTTACAGAGTACGAGTAATTTACAGAGCAAATTTGGTCATTTGATTAAGTACCGCATTGGTTCCATACAGCTTCAATACCTCTTCTAATCCATTATTTCGCAATGCCGTACAAAAATCATGCGACAAGGAAAAATGGTAGAGGGTTGCAACCCCCCCTCTTCAATCACACTCAGTTGGACAGCTTAGAAGTGACGGCATAGTGCTGAATCTTAATACTTTACACCCTTCTATCATCCTACATAGGTCTCATGGTGGTTCATTTGACCCGTAAATTTTGTTCACGGGCCTGTAGTCTATATATGCTTTAAGTATTTGTGCAATGATGCTGAAGCTTAATCACTCTGTGTCTTGTTCATAAAGTATAAAAACGTCCTTAAAATCTCTGGTGTAATTTCAAATTTCATACCAAAATCAATAATGCATACTAGCCTCAAATTATAACTGAAAAATCAAGAGCTTAATGAAACGATCTAGCCCACGTCTGAATACATTATTCGAATTCTGAACATTGGTTAAAATCTAAGATTTAAAAGATTAGCGTTAAATCATCAGGTATATGTACAAGTTTCTTAATAAGATAATTCAAATATATTTTTTATCCGCTTCGCTTCATATCTGGTGTTTTTAAACTGCCTTATTATTAAAATGAATTATCATTACAATTTTCCCAAAACCATCACATGAATGAAAATTATGTATTACTTTCAATTATTTCAAAATTTCATTTGAGAATATTTTTTATTAAACTAGATTAGCCCTAATGCGCCTAAACCACTAGAACTACGTACTATTTGGGATGATGAATGGGTCAAAAATATTCCATTCTAATTAGTCCGTCACGTAGATCATGAAAAAATATGGGGATGTATCTTTTTTGTTTAATGAATTTATAAAAAATTGACACAGATATAAACCAACAAACTTCCGGATTTAATTCAATACAACTTATTTTTTTCGGAATAAATGTACGTCAATCAGTCCAACTTACATTGACAACCTTAGATTTGGACAGAAATTGTTCAAGCAACTTTATTCTTAGGTACAGTTTAAGCTACTTTTTGGTTTGATTAGCAAACATTATTAATTCAAAAAAAAGAATCGGCAAATTCTGATGATATAAACAAAAAAAAACCTTACATTTCACTCATTCACCAAACAGCTCACGCAGTTACCCAGAGATTTTTCAACGTTTAAATATGTTTATGTAACAAGTCTAATGTTCATGTAAATACCGCTTATGTTCTTGAGAAACGCAGTTAGCTCCGGCGGGTATGTGCCGTTCGGTTCATCGTTCCCCGTCTCCGGTTTAGGTGTATTACAGGCGCCGTCAACTCTCGCCTGGAAAATCATTAGATGGTATCCTTCTTAATCTGTACCTGCTTCATGACAAGGTATACCCGAAGATATACAAAAAAAGTTGTACGATGATATTATTTCAGTTGTAGTTAAATAAATTACATTTAATAGATTAAAATACTTCAAAGTTATGGAGATTCTAATGATTTGAATTAAAAGTTTTTTAAGTTTCGTTTAGGATGGGCCAATAAGTTTAGTTTATTGGCACACATGCTCATACTTTTGATTATGCTTAACATTCAGTCATTTAGTTTTAACGGTATGTGTTCCTATACTCTTTTCTAGGTACACAATTTATTACAGTTTTTAAATATAGTAATTATTATAAAAGTATAAAATAAACATAAATACAAAATACATATATTCATACAGTCTCCTTTAGCGAGTTGTTTCTTTCCAACAGACGCATTCAGAAAACTAAGCATTTTAAATGCATTCAAGAATTTAATCAGTTCGATTGTATTTCTTTGTTCTATAGCAAAATATTCTCAGTCGCTTTGCGAAGCTTTCGCATTCAGCATGATAGAGTTTATTAGAACACTTTTGTAATTCAGAATTCGATGGTAATTTTATTGTTATGTCCTGAGGATGACAATTGTCTTTGTCGTCGGCTATTCATCTTCCCGTTATGTGTATATACCATGAATGCCCCTAATCTAATTATATAAAAATAAAGGTTGAGGTTGAGTAGGGGATGATTGCCCCCTTATATTGGTCTATCTTATTGGAAAAAGCTTCAAAATAGTTGTCTGACGAACATATTTACAAATGGAGTTTGAGAATTTAAGTGAAGTTAAGAAGTGAAGTCATGATGTTAGTTCCCAGTTAATTATGAAAGTTTTATTTAAATTCGCTAATGTAACCGATATTCACAAAAGTTGTTATTTATATGTATACCCGGCAAACGTTGTTTTGCCATATAAATTATTTCTAGGTAATTTCTAGTAATAAACGATAATTGATCAGTTATCGAGCGGGATGAAAAATGATTAAATTACTAAAATGGCTATTAAAAAAAGGGGTTGGTGATAAACGGGTAAACATTTAGGGTTGTATGTATCTTTTAATCCCACATTATAATCAAATAAAAACAAAAAAAAAATGCTGAATAATTAAAAAAAATATGGTTGAACAACCCTTATCACTTAGGGATATAAAAAACCGTTATATATACGTTTCGGAGGAGTATGGTAACTAATATTGTGACACGAGAATCTTAAATATAAGAAGATGCATAATTTAGTCCACTTCGAAATATAATATAAGGAGTTCATAGCTGAATTTGTGGTCGTAACATCTAATATTGATTACATCGAATATTGGTAATAAAAAAATACTCGAACGAAGCCGGACAGGGCCGCTAGTTGTTTATGAAAAGCGATGGAAATAATAAATGTAAAGTAAGCGGCTTATGTTATGAACTATTTATGTCTGAGTATTATTCATGGTTGGTTGTATTGGCATGATAAACAGATGGACTGCTCTACTGATTCCCGTTTATATTCAAACAATGCTCTCAATTCTTTTGTAAATTTTCACATGTAGGTGTATTTAATTTTGATTTTATTTTTAGCATTGCGACAAACATTGTTTTTGTGTTTTAAGAGTACCTACCTACTGTGATTTTAATTCTTGCTTCTTTGAATATGGATCATAGGTATTTGGAATAGAGTTAATTATTATGAATACTAATCAATTTGAGAGGAAGTTAGGTAGTAGTAGTAGCAGAAGACGAGTATTTTATGTTGAGGTTTTAATAATTTTTTTCGGTCAAAATAAAAAAAAAAATCCTACTTGAATTATTTTTTACCACTTTTACGTTGCAGGACCAGTCATGCTAAAATGTAAGTATGACGCGATTAACTTTCCGGTTTCTTTTGCAGTATAGTGACAGAACGAGCAGAACTTGAGCTTGGTGGTAGGTACCTAAGGTACCTAAGTACCACGCATATCTATAACAACTCAACGTCATGCAGCTAGTGGAACATGTGAAACACATACATATGTGGTTTAGTAGTGGTAGAACTCTTAGCAGAGTCCGCCTGGGGAAGTACCACACCTTTGCCAGTTATTCATGCTACTTTTTTCACAACATAACTTCTGTGACATTTTTGCCTTTGATGGTCTCTGCTACCTTGGGAGCTTTGGACCGAAGTAGGATGAAAATGGACCTGTTCAGTTTGGCGAAATATTTTTAGGGACTTATGTCAGTTTTGGCGTTACTACCCGCGAACTTATAAGGCATAAACAGCCCACGTAATTTTCCTATTGATACTCGGGGCTTCCTCTAGCAGTCGGAAGGCAAGTAGAAAGCGCAAGACAATAAGTAGGTACGTACATAAGTACCGGCGATGAATCGTTAACAAGGAACGATTCGTCGGCGGTACTTATGTAGGTACCTACGGTGAACTTACGGAAGAAAATGTTTGATAAACATGTAATGGATATTATTCTATTTTTTATTTGTACAAATGTTCGGGTAGTATCGTAGTGAGGAATGCCAGGATATGGCATTCATAAGCTATTATATTCCTTGTGCTACATACAGCTTTATCTTTTAGAAATACGAGTAGGTATTATTTATTTAGCTTTGATATGTTTAATATAAACCTATTTAGTATTTTATTTGAATATTTTATTTCAATTGAACATTAGTCAGCTATAGTGAATTGGTTATATTTTGGAGTATAATTGACAAAAAAAGTAGTTGTAGTGGTAAGACTCTCTTCATGTCAGCCTGGGGAAATACCACATCATTGCCAGTTTTACTACCGACATACTACGTAGTAATGTGTGTTGTCTATTTGAAGGGTAATGTGGCCAGGTAAGTTATAGTACAAAGCTATATCTCCGAGTGACGGGCGTAGTGCGGAGCTAGACAGCTACACGTTGAGTTTTCTGTCATGTGCTAAAACAGACAAGCATGTTGTTTACCATCAAATATACATATTATACCTTTGTCGTCCCTTATTTCATCACAAAAATATATATAAAAGCAAAAGAGTTTCCCTATATTTTTAATAACGGTAGATTGTGATGGTCACCTACGACAGTTTTTATATCACCTACTCGCTAAACAGCTGCAAAAATACATACAGTTATATATTTATTTCGTGTTACTATGGCTGAAAAACTACTAAAAATATTTAATTGAAGAAAGATGTTTGCCTGTAGATTTCGAAGAAAACCGATAGAACTACTTAAGAACCATTGATAATTAAATTTGATAGCAAAAAAGATTACGTTAAAGATTAAATTTCAAAGTTTTTAAAAATAGATACCTAGGTGAGAAGGATGATACAATATTGATATGATTGGTTTTGATTAGATATGAAATACATTTATTTAATTTTATTTGATTCTATTACCGTCTTCACATTCCATGTTTCAAATTGCGCAAAAGTCACTCACTATAATTTAACTTTTAGGCAAATTAACTGTTATGTAAAAAAAATCGAAAATTCTTCTATTTACAGTATTTTATTGCTATATCAGGCAGTAAAGTTTATATGTGGTTGAGGAGTCACTGCACATGAAGATAACGAGTCACTAAGCATTCAAGCTGTCTACTAAATTTACCAGCGGTTCTCTAAATTCGCCAGCGACCCACCAAAAGAAGGTATCAGATTAAAAATGGGTTACTAAATTTGCTCTTATATTGCGAGTCGCAAATCTTGCGTGCAAGATCAATTAACTAGTGAACTAAACTTGTCAGCATTTTTTTTTAGTGTACTACTAAATTTACTACTGAGATATAATTGCAAGTGAGGCACTAAATTTGGCAGTAAAATGCAATTGCAAAAATTTACCAGCAAGGTACGAGTAATGTAGAGGGTTAAGCAGAGTAAAATGTACTATGCCAAAAGGGGAGAGTCGTCGTAACTATAAATAAATTTGACTATGGGACCAACTCAGACAAAGCAAAAATTCAACGCTTCCGTTCATTTTGCCGAATCCAAAGTTTAATTTTGTATAATATTGATTTTGATTTATGACTGGTCTGTTGGTTTATTTGGTAGTAAGTCTACCTGCGAAGCCGTGGGTTGTGGGTTCAATCCCCACCCAGTGCAAATATTTGTGTGACAAAAATGTATAAGTATTATTTCAGCTATTTGGCTCCCATAGTACAAGCTTTGCTTAATTTCGGGCTAGATGATGATAGATGGTCTTGTGTGTGAAATGTCCACCAATATTTATTAGTCACGTATTTATTTCTCTTCTTAAGTCAAAGTTTTTACAATATTTATTTATGTAAAACATTATAAAAACCTAAACCTAGATAGCCGCCAGCAGGGCCCAAGCTACCGGTCGGTGTTTAGGGCTGCAGAGTGAGGAACCTCCTGACGATGCGCGCTGTGTCTATGATAGCCGCCTTCTGCATCTGACCCTTGATCCAACCGTCCAGCGAAACTCTCTTGAGATATTGATCGAGACTTTTTGCTATAAAACCGTTTGCGGACACGACTATCGGGACTATGATCGTCGAATCAACATCCCACATGGCGGAAACTTCATGAGCTAAGTCAAGCTACTTGCTAAGCTTGTCCTTCTCGGCTTTCACGATGTTCTCGTCATGTGGTAAGGTGATATCGATGACCACAGCCCGGCGCTGAGACCGGTCTACATTCATTATTATTACTTTTAATTTTTGATCCCATAGCAAAAGTAGTTTTTGACGGCGAGTCAACGCGTCCCTTATGGCTCAGTACAGATCTGCATCACTTAAAATTTTCTAGTGTGTAACTAATTTTTCTGGTGATTTACTAAATTTTCCAGCATGTCAACAAATTCACCTGTATGCCAATAACGTCTTGCTGTCTCCCCCGATACTGCGACTCGAGAAACTTCAAACGTGTCCTCATTACTGCTATCGTTTCTTCCATTCCCTCTTCGCGTAACAAACGATTTGCTGGGGAGAACATTAAAAAAAATGAATGAAAATAAATATTATATGAAAAATGATAAACAATAGAATAATAAAAAAATGGTGGTCGTTGGTAAGAGTATGGCTTGAGAACGGCTGGTGAAATTTAGTAGATTTTGCGTCGCCACTGTCGTAGATAAGTTTTGTCATCGAACTGAAATTCGCGAGTAGACCTGTTGTAGCTTTTGGTTATTTGTATTCCAAGATGATAGAGTGCCCTAAACGGTTAAAACAATTTATATTTATTTTTTATCACAAGTAAGGCAGGCCAAGTCTAAGTTTTCGGTTTCTACGACCATAAAAACATCTTTTGAGGACATGCTTGTGTCATCCGCTGATACGCGCTTGGCCAACATAGTGGGTTATAGTCATGGCTCTCTCCTTGAACTGAAGGCGGGACTTTCTGTCCCAGTCCCAGCTGTAAGAACATAAAGACAAGTCATTGTAGTAATGGTGGAGCAAATGTTAATGTTTAAAAATTCAGTGTTATGCCATTTAATCCCAGTACTTCACCAAGCCAGCCGATATTCACGAAAATTGGAACTAATGTGCAATTTGGTCCAAATTTACAGATAAGGATAGTTTTATTTCGATTAATGGTCTTTATGTGACAAAGTCCGTGCGAAGTTAGAACGGACCGCTAGTAGCATATGGAATTTAGTCGGTAAATTGGTTGAGATTATAGTGATGAGATATCCAATGCAGGAAAATTTCCCTGTCCAGTTCTGACTATTTTTTTCAAGATTGACACAGAAACCAACGAGAATAAATTTAAGAGATTAAGTCGTTATTCTTAATATATTAACAAAGGTTTGGTTTAATTTTGGGATTTGGTTAAACTGTATTTAAAAATTGTTTGTTGTAATTGTTTTTGTGAGCCTATTTTCATTTTTTTTATTTTTTTATTTCTTGTCAGTAAACAAAAACTTATCTTTTGTTAACTTTATGTGTACTATGTGCACATAAATTTGACTTCATTATATTTTACAATTAATAATAGATATTCTGTTTATTAAGTATCATAGTTGATAAGTTCATGATTATTGTAAATAAACTACCTATCCAGTTTTCGGCTTCGGGTATTGGTACGCCATCTCACAGGTTTTCCTAGTTTGGGTACCAATGCACTTCTACATGGATGAAGACGTAATAAATACTACATGTAATACGAACTGTTTTTGTGACGTTTCTAAGCAAATTAATATTTCATTTCATTTCATTATTATTAATCATCGTCATAAATTATGTTGTTAATTTAATTAATAAAAATTATATGGTTTAATTTGCTTTTTTTTAAAAACTTTTCCTAGTGTTTGGTCGACGCCAACGTGACGCTTGACCAAAATGCTGGCATTTGTGTGGCTAAACGTATAACTATTACCATTTAGCGTGGTAAACCCGTTCGCATGCTAAACACAGTTCCGATAGTGGTCTTTTTTTGACTATGACATGTATACACTTGACCGCCATCTTGTCTGATGTTAAGCTACGATGGGGCATAAGATGGAGCGTGCTTACCTAGA
This sequence comes from Ectropis crepuscularia, assembly GCA_963693475.1. NCBI lineage: Eukaryota > Metazoa > Arthropoda > Insecta > Lepidoptera > Geometridae > Ectropis > Ectropis crepuscularia. Next base: position 8,081,165 of record OY856338.1, read on the forward strand.
AATACCGTTTCACTCTCGATTTGAAGGCACCAAGATTAAATTGGATATGATTTTTTCTGGATCTTCATCGATCTATGGGTAATTCAGAAGTGCTTATTGTAAGTATTGTAGAATTATTTAGTGTAAGTAGTGTACTTTCTAGTGTAGTTTAGGTTTGCTAATACAAGCTAAAACCCTTTCTGTATAGCCCTTTACTATTATTAGAAATTAATAAACCACGAGAAAAGAAAAGATGTCGAGGGAATGTGTCCATAAACAATAAGCTATTTCAGTGTAGTGTAACGTGATGATGGTAAAATACAATACAGTCTAGCTTCCAATCCATTTTCTAACACAAAGGTCTGGTGGACATGTTGCCCTTGTAAGCTTAGAACTAATAAACTAGACACAATACCCGTCACTCAATCAATGGTGTCTGTGGTCACCAAACAAAACGAAGAGGTTACATATTTCTCAGAATATCGTTAAAGACAAAGCAATGTCCTAGGGGTAGGAACAGCGTTATTTTTATGAGCCCTATTTTAATATTGTTCTTTACATCGAAAGATAACAAAATATAAAAGGTGTTATTGATTGCTCTAAACCTAAAAAAATGGATTTTATTTGCAACATCACAAAAATGTTTGGAAAGAAATATGTTTTATTACAAATAAAGTAGCCAAGTACGAGTTGGACTCGCCCATGAAGGGTTCCGTTCCAGCAAGTAACATAATATACATAGTACACATAGTTCTTGTAGTTCGTTGTAACTTTGATCGAAGTTTTAATAATAGTGTATTTATGACGTACTAAAAAAAAACTACTCATCAGATCGAGTTCAAACTAATTTTCGTTGGTAGTTTTCATGGTAATGTACATCATATATTTTTTTTAGATTTTTCATTCTCTTACTTTAGAAGTTAGAGGGGGGGGGGACACACATTTTACCACTTTGGAAGCGTCTCTCGCGCAAGTTATTCAGTGTAGACAAAAATTATATTAGAAACCTCAATATCATTTTTTAAGACCTATCGATAGACACCCCACACGTGTAGGTTAGATGAAAAAAAATTTTTTGAGCTTCAGTTCTCAGTATGGGGGGCACCCCTAATTTTTGTTTTTTTTAAAAACTTTTGTAAAAATCTTAATGCGGTTTACAGAATACATCTACTTACCAAGTTTCAACAGTGTAGTTCTCATAGTTTTGGCAAAAAGTGGCTGTGACATACGGACGGACAGACAGACAGACAGACATGACGAATCTATAAGGGTTCCGTTTTTACGTTTTACGGAACCCTAAAAATGATGCATAATTTTAGTTGATTTGCGTTTATTTATTACTAGCGACCTGCCCTCGCGTTGCTTCGGATGCTTTTGGGTATTTTGTGCCAAAAACCTCACGGGCGTCCTTAGTACTACACCCGTTGAAGTTGAATCACTAATCTAGGTGTGCAGAGGACCAACATTACCCAGTACCCCCACGAGTCTAAAGGATTTTATGGTTTTACATTTTAAAATATTGTTTTTTTTGTAGTTTTATGTACCTTAGTAAGTTTTTCTCTATCTATTTAGGATTTTTTAAAAGGTATACTCAATTGGCATCGCGGCGGTGGAGTAAATGCTGCGGCGGGAGAGGAACACCGGAATTATACGGTGCAGCGCTCGCCCTGCCCGCCGCAGCATTGACGGAGTCGCCACCGTTGGATTACGAACGCGTTGAGGCTTTAATTTATATGTATGATAATATAAATATAAATGAAAACCGGCGAAAAATAATAATATAAATTTTATTAATGTTATATTGATATTTTGATAACATAATAATATCTTTTGCACGGATCGCAGTGCAGTACATCATCGGGCACTGTTTGTGATCGTGTAGGAAGCTAGGGAAGCTAGAATAGGGCTTGCGCGTAGGATTATAGAAGGGTATAAAATAATAAGATTCAGTATTAGTCCGTCACTTGTAAGCTGTAAAACTGAGAGCAGCAACCCTCGATCTTTTCTCCATGTCGCATGAATTTTGTACATAATCATATCAAATTACCAAATTTACCCTGAAAATCGACGGAAAATTATTTATTTTTCTGACAAAAACAATAATAAAACTTGAAAAAAAAACATGTTTATGGTTTCAATACCTCTTCTAATTCATTATTCCGCAACGCCGTACAAAAATCATGCGACAAGGAGAAATGATCGAGGGTTGCAACCCCCCCCTCTTCAACTGCACTCAAGTTGGACAGCTTACAAGATACGGCATAGTGCTGAATCTTATTACCTTATACCCTTCTATCATCCTACACAGGTCTCCTGGTGGTTCATATGACCATACATTTTGTTCACGGGCCTGTAGTCTATAGGCAGTAAAGGTCGCTTGAGGGCAACTACTACCTCTATAAAAGTAAGACAAATGTATGGGAAAACTTAGGGTGGATTTGTCTCAAGAAAAGTTTTGCGAGTTGGTCATTCTTTGCGTAAACCGAAAACCGAAACCCGACTGGCGAAAACCGAATGTAATTACTGTCTATTCGATGAAACAATAGAGCAAATCACTTTTATTATTCTACGATACAATTAAATATGTTTATCTACAGTTTATCAGCTTTAGCTCGTTCGTAACAACAATGATACGATATAACAACTAGCGGTCCGTCACGGCTTCGGCCGTAGTACATAATATATAACCTATAGGAGTCAGGGAGCACGTACTTATCCAACGAACCAACGATGAAAGATTTTTTGAAATTGGTACTCTAGTTCCTGAGATTATCGTGTTCAAACAGAAAACTTATCAGCTTTCTTAATGTTAGCATAGATAACAGCGATCTGAGGTTTTACACACGGAGTTTCCGTTACCATGTTTCCAGGATATAAAAATAGCTTTTGTGCTATTCCAGCCTATATTCTGTATAACATTTCAAATAGATCCGTTCAGCCGTTCCGGTATGATTCAGCATAATTATCCAAACTTTCGCTTTATCTATAGTATTGGCACAGTCTATTAAATCGTACAGTCGTTCAACAAAGCCGTCTAGACGGGAAAATCGTGCGGGGCGCGCGGGGTGAGATGCATGAATCGCGCTCCCGCCATTGCCAACAAAACAATGTTAGTATTTCGTGAGCGCGGTTCAGTTTTCGGTTTTATCTAACCGTGTCTAGATATTTTTGGCGTTTCTGCCAAGATCAAAGGTGACTGGTAGTATTTCTTAATACTGTGGTATTAGTGGGATTGTTATACCTTTGTAGTGGTAGAAACCTCCGCAGAGTCCGCCTGGGGAATTACAACACTTTTATCAGTTAGTCTACCAAGCGGTAATTTGAAATTACTGTTTCTGGTTTGAAGGGCTTTGTTGAAGTGAAAACTTCTTTAGGCGCGCCTAGACAGATATTTCGTGGACTGTGAATTGGATTCTAGCGTCACGCTTGGGTATGATAATAAATCTTCAGGTAAACTCGGGACCATGGCTATTGGCCATTTACAAATGCGTCAGCCAATGGCAAATGCTGAAAAGGCGTGGCCTCGGCATCATGCCATGGCCATCTAGAAATGCATCAGCCAATAGGAAATGCTGACGCATTTGTAGATGGCCATGCCATGATGTCCAAGCCACGCCCTCCGGTTACACACGTGTAGTTTCCAAAGTAAGCTATCAAATTCTGAGTTATAAGTTTTCACTTCTATCGGCAGTTCCTATGACTGCCCATTTTTTTTTTCAGATAAATTCTAGGTTTATAAAATGATTATATCACTGCCCTATGGATGACGAACGCAATTCAGTGATAGGTAGTGTTATGGCGTCTACACTTTTTTTTTACTTTCATAGGTTTACACACAGATTACAGAAATTTCTGTAAATTGTGGGTTTACACTACATGATCAATTTACTGAGTGGCATAGCGCTGTTATGAGCAGATGAAAACATATTATTGTCTCTGTCCATTGAATTTCAAGAAATTTTAATAAACTGCACCGGACATAAAGTGCTGTATACCTACATGTACAACACTTTCTGATTTTTCCAGTGGTAGAACTATTTGGAGAGTCCGGCTGGAAAAATACTGGATTATGTTATAGTTTGGAAAGGTACATAGAATACTTGTATCCTAAATATGACCCTTTTTTTGAACGACTCCAAAAAAAGAAGAGCTTCAAAATTCAGTTGTCTGGTGTTTGACTTTTTTGTATGTTACGCGTTATTTTTTCGATTGGTAGAAAATACTACAGAGGTATCCAATATATAAACTTTTACCAAAATCGGTGCAGCGGTATTTAAATTAGAACAAAAATCAAAATTTGCTTATCTTCTTTCTTCTTATATCTTATATATAAAATTCTCGTGTCACAGTGTTTGTTTCCTTACTCCTCCGAAACGGCTTTACTGATTTTTACCAAATTTCATATGCATATTCAGTAGGTCTGAGAATCGGCTACTAGCTATTTTTCATACCCCTAAGTATTAGGGGTTGTTCACTAGGGTGGAGCACGAATGTATGGACAAAAAATTTTTTTTAGTTTCGAATTTCTAATAGGAGGGGATTTGTGCGTCATAATAAAGTGAAAACAAGTGCAATTTGTCATGCCATTTAGTTATTATCTTTTGCCTCCGCAGTGACTTCAAAAAAATTTTTTTTACTTAATGTTTTTGACTCGTAAAATGTGAAGAGTTGTGACCCATTTACAAGTAAGAAGGTACTTAATGATAGATAATGTATGGATTAAACATTTATGAGAATAATACTGTGAGAATGAACATGAAAATACTAAGGATTTGAAAAATTACATTAATCATTAAGCTTGAAAATCCTTTTTTGTTTAAAATTTAGGCATCACGTTCCACGATTCCAACGTGGCTTTTATCGCACATAATCGTGAATTTTCCGTCGTTATCTTCACAGCACTCCCAACAGCTTCAGTAAGGTAGGGAACCTTTAAGAACAATGGTTTGCTCTCACCGCCAGATTCGACAATGTCCTGAATTCTTTGGACACATTTGTTTTTAAAGCGGCGGTTCGGTTAAGTATTCCTACCAGTACATTAATTAATCAATATAAACTTGAAGCGTTCAAATTTATTTATTTATGTCATAGCTACTTAACATACTCACAGTCAAGCCAATACGTATGTCAAGCCATTAATTAAAAAACATTAATTACATTAAATTAAACTTAAATGAAATTAATGTCAAAATAAATGTATCATTGTCACTTGAAAAAGTCTAGGTATTGAAGGAAGGCTCACACTGCGTGCCTTTAATATGCGACGAGCAGCCAGCTCTCTAATATTATTCTTCCTCTCATCTGTTATCATCGCAAGAAGAAGGCTTTCGGGAGGCGCAAAATACGCGTTTCTTTGGATAACTGGATCTATAATCTTTCTTAAAGTTTATGGGCAGGTTTCTGGAGTCCATAACAATGTTAAACAGATAATGAATGACATTTTTGCAGGATGGTTGGATCCTAATTGAAAACCAAGACGGTCCAACTTTATATACGAAATTTTGCTATAATCCTTAAATTGTCCGTCGTATTTTCAGTTGCCACATACAAACGTAGTATTTGGTTAGCATGTGTGATCCAACGGGAATGTGAAAATTTAGATAAGATAAGAAAGGTAGATTTATTTTCAAGATCTGATTTAAGCAATTGGCCATGCGAGGAATATTTTTCCTGTAATGTGCTTTAATTTCTTTACAGTCAGTTTTTCACATGTTTCTAGAAATTTTCCTAGTGGATCTACGTAAGATAAAGGTCCTGAAGTTTACCCGTCGAGATAAAGAAATAAATGTCTTAGAGAATTCATGTAAAGTAAACTTATTTTTCACTGAAATGGTTTTTGTAGCCTTTTCTGTAGCACTTTTATGAATCCATTACACTTTCCAGTGTTAACATTCGTTCCGTCACAACCAATGGCCATAATACTAGCTTGGGAAATTTCTTGATCTAACAGAAAATCTGTTATCACAGATTGTATTCCTCTAGATGTACCAATCTCAGGTACAACGTTTACTTTTTTTGAGCATTTTGCTATTTCTTTGTACCAGTAACATCGATTCTGCTGATAGGCATCATTCGAGACATTTTTGATCAAGAATAGAAGCTTGCTCTTATTTAGGAACCTTTTTATCTATAGGACAGATGCACTGAGCTAATTTATTGCATTTAATTGCATACAATTGCATACATGCTAAAATAATATCAAACAGTATCTGACTCCATTGCTGAAAACTATCTGACTTCTATTGATGGATTTGAGTAGATTTTTGCATTTTAAATGATATGTTTTTAACATTTGAATGATCCTCATTCGTGTTACTATCGGAATAAACATAGTTTGTCGTATATTTCTAACCATAGATGGTACGATGTCTGCTATATCTGATAAATATGGCTCTTTTGCACTTTCTAGTTGTAATTTTAGTTGATGTCTCGTTCATGTCAATTCGTAATATTTCATTACATCTTCGTAAGTAGTTAACACTTTCTCTTTTATCTCACTAGCATCCCCCAAATAAGGATTCTGGATTCAAGGAAGGTTCTTTACATAGTGTTAAAAATAGGAACTGAAAAGAACAGAGCACTGTAAACGATGAGTGTCGTGACAAGAGCCGCTAGCGTCTCCTTCCGTGCTCCCACACTCCCCTTATTAAAGTTATAAACACATAATTTTTTTTCTTTGTGTAAAATATAGGATCCCAGAGAACGATTTGTAATAAAAAATAAATATTTTTATGAAAACATAGTACTGATATATGGCGTCCATGTGAGGTCTAAAACCAAATATTTTTTATAAAATCAGTGCCGATGCGGAGGCAATTACTGTTAACCGAATTGATTTATATTTTGTGATACTTAATTTAAGCCCAAATGGCACCAAATTTTTACTATTACATTACACTTAAAAGAAAAAAGTTTTTTCGCTCCACCCTATTGTTCACCCCAAACATTTGTTTTTAAATTTTTGGTACATTTTTTTTGTTTTTATTTTTTTATAATGTGGCGTTAAAAAATACATACAACCCTAAATTTTTACCCTTTTATCACCAACCCCTGTTTTTTAGAGCCATTTTAGTAATTTAATCATTTGACAGTGAACTCCTACGCGACGGGACCGATTTGAATGTTTTTTTTGTGTGTATTCGAAGATGGTTTAAATTCACAAATAAGTCCGGCAGATGGCGCTGCAGACAGTGTCTAGGTTATGTCCGAGCGAAGCCGGAACGGGCCGCTAGTATTGTATAATTTTACTACTACTACTACTCATTTTATAATTTTAACGTGTAGAACGTCACAGTGAAATACTAGTTGTATTTTACAATTTGACAAGAACAATTAAGAATCAATAATAAGTATTTTTAATTATTATTTATTATGAATTAAGAAAAGTTAATTTGTTTTTCGCGATTTTCCATTTTTTATGTTCAATGTTGACTAACGGGATAAACAAGTCCTGCACCTGATGGTAAGAATGTGTTTGTACAAAGTTTGGCGCTGTGTTAAACATATATATTATGTGTTTACTTGTAAACACGCTAGGTGTTATTCTCCTTTACTTTAAAGAAGTAATAAATAAATCTGACGCGTAACTATCGCTCCTTCTGCGCTTGCTCTAATCTGGCTACGCCGCGCCGTAGAGGCAGGCCACTAACGGCAACTAGCATAGGTCGCTTAAAAAAAAACGCGAAGGTTACTTTGGCGAATTTGAATTTGTCGTTGTGCACATATCATAAAAAAATTATCTCTAAAGATATAGTTGTCAGCCAACTCCTTAGTATTTTATGAATTACTTCCATTTAATGTAGTAGGTACCTCTGAGGTACTTCGGATCCGTGCGAGCATTGATTGTATCAAATAGCAGCTTCCTCTCACAGGTCCAGAGGCTCATTATTTCTTAGTCTGATAATAATAAAATAGATATAAGGAACTTTGTAAAACATTTTAGAAAAAATAAAAGATTAAAAAAAAACTCCTTCATGTCATAAATGCGCGTTCGTGTACGCACATCCTTAAAATTCACTCCCATTTTTTTTATAGTATGGAGAGATGTGACGAGCAGGACATGTGCCTGATGGTAAGCAACATACCTGCCACATAACAGGACAGTGACACGCAGTTATTGGAACATTCTAGCGCTCCAAAAGAAGTACCTCTATAACTTCGAAACTATTCGTAAGGGTGAGTGAGACGCGTCCTTTTCGACTAAGACTCAGAATCCAGTGCAACCACAGAACAGAAATCAAGTAGAAGGCTCGTAGCTGAATCTCACTAGGAAAACCACCGTATCAAGTTTGCACACAAACGTGGTTTTGATATATTTTAAACACATTGAAACAATGCAAGTGATTTGTCCCATAGTGACGAACCTAAAATGATGTATTGCATTTGGTTACGTACTCAAAAATGAACCCTATTGCTAAGCACAATAAATCTGTTATTGGCAACTATTCAAAATGTTGTTACGACTTTCTTGGATAACTCAATTTTGTCTAATTACAGGAAAAAGTACCGTATCCTGAATGTGACTAAGTCGCTTATTTTGTACCATTATCAGGACTTTTAGGGCGTATCGAATACATCAGTGCCACGAACTTTCTAAACTCAACCTTAGTAGAATAGAATAAGGTGGTAACTATTATCATCTTTCAAAAATGTAAGTTGTTTTCACTAGTGAGTACTAGATGTCACTAATTTTAAGATTAGTGACATCTAGTGCTCCCTAGTTCTGCTACTTCATACTAGATGGCACTTTATGTAATTTATGCAACTATAAACGCTACCTTCTTTAAAATAAGGGATTCGTAAATATAAGCCGGTCGTGCTAATAGTGATGTTAGACAATGCTGAAACATTTTCATTAAATTATCGATATTACGTTATTCAATTTAATATCATAGTATTATGATTAAATTTGTTCATGTACCATCTTAATTTTATTAACTATAGAGTGTAGCGTAACAGAGTTTTGTAAAAGAACGTAATTACCTACTAGGAAGAAATTACAAAAATACTCGGAAGAAACTAAATAAATATCTTAAGTAAATAAAGTAATGATGAAATTGGTCTTGGCAAGTAGCACTAAAATTTGTATTTTAGTCGAATGATATTTTTCTTGAGTGAGGTAAAGATAAATAAATATAGGTGAAACATTAACACACGACACCATCTGACGCTAAACTAAGCTAAGCTTGTAATATGGCGGCCAGATAGCTGTTATAAATACTTACTTATTATACATAGAAACACTCAGATACAGTCAAAATATTTGAATCCATCACACAAATATTTGCACTGGGTGGGAATCGAACCCACAATGTAAGGAAATAGTTATTTTCTTTGATATGTATCCTTGTCATTTAAGTTGTTGTGAGTAAAAATTCAAGATGTTTTTATAACCATGAATAGAAACTTGAGAAGACTAAAATAAACAAAAGGGATATAAAAAAGGAACAGGGTTTCAGTAAAAACAATACTCGAACTGATAAAAGTTTATACATAAAAATCAACAACAAAAACAGGGCAACATAACCATTTAAAAATTATACAAATTTCAATTTCACTGCTGATTTCCTCTCAATTACGCTATAGTTTTAAAAAATAAATACCAGCCAAGTGCGAGTTGTAGACGCACTCAACTTTTCCGTTACCAAAATCCGAACAACAGCAACAGCTGTGATAATTTTGTTACTAAATTCGTATTGTGAGCTACAAAGTAACTATTTTCTGATCTCTGCTAGTATTCCAGATTGAGTATGAGAGAATTACACTAATCTTAAGCAAAAACCAACTATTCGTATAATATTCATTGCAAAAACATTACAATATAAAAATGTTGCATTTTAAAAACAACGTTTTGCATGATATTTATTTCAAAAATATCTTACATCAAGAAATATTTTATTTTACAAACCATCATTTTATAACCAATTACATGGTAAAAATTTCACTTAGACAACATACTCAGTGACATTTTTTTGTACATTTTTAATTTCATACATTATTCTTTTTACAAATATTTTTTTGTACATTTTTAATTTCATACATTATTCTTTTTACAAATCTTCAAATTTGATATTTATTATTTGGTATCAATTATATACAAGCTATGTCCAAATATTCAAAAATTTGGGCTGCGTTGCGCTAATTCAATGGTTTTTTGTAACCGTATTGGTATACATTTCGCGAGTTGAATATATCAAACATTAGTAATTAATTTTAAAAAAAATCCGTAGCCTCACTTTCCTTAAATGACACAATTTCTAAACCTTTTCGGCAAAATTGCATAGCCTCTGCCACGCTTAGGCTAAAAAGTTGCGTGGCTAACTTCACCTGTCTCTGAGTTTATTAGATAAATGGAAGTTTTCACCTTGTTGTATTTTATTTAGCTCAACTAAATATTGCCACTAAAATTTCTTTATTTCCTTTTTTGCCTATTTCCTTTTTTGCCTATTTCCTTTTTATTAATTATAAAATCGCTGTCTAAAAAGTGCTCAGAGCAAATCGTGCTTGTTTTGGAAGGAAACCAATTTTGCCTTCTTGTAGCTTCTATCCATTTCTCCTTAGCAACGGGACTTTTAGGAAAACTGAAATGATAAAATGTACTTTTTTCAAATAAAACGTTAAATTATTCAAATACCAAATAATAAAAGATAATATATATGTTTCACACAATTGTACAAGTTAGAAATATCGATATTAGCAATTTCAACAGCTTTCCCGTCCTTCACTGAGTAGCTCTACTGAGTAGCGCTACTCGCATGCATAGAATGATCTAGAATATCAGATATAGTTTTAATGAAAATGGACCTTATTACAATGACTTTAAAGTTGACTTCCTTTAAATCATTTCTCTCTTTAGGCTAATATTAATTTATTTTCACAATAAAATCAAAAATAAATAAAATAGGACTTACCGATGGTACGATATGCCTCCTTTGGATAAAGTTTTGGCAAGGCTATCGTTTTTACACTCAATAACTGCACAATACGGCATGACTGCTTACTTATTATTCAAAATCGCGGATTCAAGAGTACTGTAGTAGTGGCAGAGCACGACTAAGTATTCGGAAGTGGGCGTACTCTCGAAGTATGCGGAGATTGCGCTTACTTAGTACTACGATTTCCCCGCCTACTTGCTACTTCTTCTTGATATCTGTTCTGTGAGTGCAACCCTTTACATCCTAAGTAGACTACAAACCTCACAAAATCCTTCGAGAATTTAACTATTGTCAAAGACAAAATCACACGCACCTCGAAATATCTTGGAACATATTCAATCTTGGATCCCTCAAACGTAGAGTGCCTTCCCATTTTCTACAGAAAATTGGATTTATTTCTCTACTTTGTGCTGTAAGTGCAGTAAAGTAGTGTTAAATTCGGTTTTCGTTTCTGTGTATGCAAGGCGTATTCTGCGGTTTTATCCGCGCTACCTGCTAGAATCTGAGAATAAATATGTACCACGCACCCATGTTCGAAAAAGGCTACAAAGCTTTGAACAACGGCGCAAAATTGGTAGCTCGAAAAAGCTCGTTTCATGGTTGACGTTTCAAATACCCCAACAAAGTGGTTTGACTCCTACTATTGTGATAAAAACGTCTAAGCTGTGGAATGCGCTGCCTGAGTGGGTTTTTTCCCGATGGTATCAATCTTTGTGTTTTCAAATCGAGAATCGGTATCTTCTAGGTAAGCACGTTACATCGTATACCGTATCGTCACTTAACATCAGACGAGATGGCGGCCAAGTGGGCTACTCCACTTTATTGTACCCACTAGTGGGCGTCTGGGCTTTCTCTTATAAAACAGGATCTAGAGTTAAAAACTTAATCTACCTTCTTTTTTTTAATATTTATAAGTTTACACTTGACCACCATCTCGCCTGATGTTAAGATTAACCTCAGAATGTCCTCGGAAGAAAATGTAACGAAAGAAAAAGAAATCGGAATGTTTTTCTTGGGAAATGCCGGCTTCATTCACCGCTGGAAGTTGGACGTATGCAATTAGTAAAATACGCAGATGTCTAGACGGGGCACGACCTAATGGCTTTACCTGGGTGAAATCGTTTAAACTATAACCGATTATTATAATAGATTTTATTAAATTTTATTGACTTCCGGTCCATCGCGTCTTGGTTAAATTTAACACTATTTTTGATTGACATTTACATATATTAATTTTAATTATTTTAGTTATTTTTTTATTCATTTTAATTTTTCAATTCAATTTAAATTAAAATTTTCAATTTTTCATTTAATTTAATGTGTTTTAAGTTTATAATATGGATTATTAATCTGGATTAAAAATATTACTTTACTTACTTTACTTTACTTTATTTTCCTCTGAAAATATAACAAGCCCACTTCAAAATAAAAATTGAACCCACGCAGTTCATTAATTTTATTAGAATTAACATAAAACTAATAATGTACTTATGTCGTTTTATTTTTCATTTACTATTTTACGAAAACCGCTTCGCCGATTTCGATAAATTTCAACGGAATCATCCTGGAAGCCTAAACTATCGAAGAAATAAAGTAAGTGGCCAAGTGCGAGTTGGACTCGCCCGTGAAGGGTTCCGTTGCAGCAAGTAACATAATATACATAGTACACATAGTTCTTGTAGTTCGTTGTAACTTTGATCGAAGTTTCAATAATAGTGTATTTATGACGTATTAAAAAAAAACTACTCATCAGATCGAGTTCAACCTAATTTTCGTTGGTAGTTTACATAGTAATGTACATCATATATTTTTTTCATGTTTTTCATTCTCTTACTTTAGAAGTTAAATGGGGGGGGGGGGACACACACATTTTACCACTTTGGAAGTGTCTCTCGCGCAAGTTATTAAGTGTAGACGAAAATGATTTTAGAAACCCTAACATAATTTTTGAAGACCTATCGATAGACACCCAGTGTCTTTACTTTTACATTACAGGGACAGAAATGCAGCCGTAGTGGAGGCTCTCAGCCGGGAGGAGGCGGCTTAGGCAAATGGCAATAAGGCAAAGAATCGATGTCGAGTCGATTACTAGCGGAATCCCAACCGGTAGTGATCGGCTCAACAGACGAGCACTAACTAGTATTAGGTTTAAAATGTTCCCAACTCCCCCCTTATTTTCCTCTTCTTCTGATTATCCAAGAAACATGTAAAAATAAATAAGATTTTAAATGACAAAAGTCACGGACCCCGGAGTCTGTGGAGTAGCAATTTTAAATTAAAAAAAAAAAAAAAAAAAAAAAAAAAAAAAAGACACCCAGTGTAGGTTTGATGAAAAAAAAATTTTTGAGTTTCAGTTCTCTGTATGGGGGGCAACCCTAATATTTCTTTTTTTTTTTTTTTTTGGTCAAATCTTAATGCGGTTCACAGAATACATCTACTTACTAAGTTTCAACACTGTAGTTCTCATAGTTTCGGCAAAAAGTGGCTGTGACATACGGACGGACAGACAGACAGACAGACAGACAGACATGACGAATCTATAAGGGTTCCGTTTTTACGTTTTACGGAACCCTAAAAAGAGAATTCTCAAAATTGGTTCACCCAGTTAAAAGTTCTGAGTTAACAGTCATAAAAAGTAATAATAGTAGTGAGTGAGTAAAGTGAGAGTTAGTGTTAGTATTAGTAGTCTAAGAAAAAAAAATGCGGTGTGCCAAAATAACTTTTCACTTCAAAATTTATCTCTGAATCGTATTTAGCGAAAATGAGTTACCGTGAAAAGCTGCTAAGCCACGTATTACGCAGCGGGGTGCAACTAAATAACTTAACTGAATGAAAATGAAATGAAAAACCTTAGGTCGTGTGGACTGGACAAAGAAGTAACATATTATGTCAAAGTCAAAGTTATTTATTGATAAATGTACAATTTAGGTACACGTAAATTATTAAAAAATTAAAACAAAAGTAAGGGCATACAAATTGTTTCCATTTTCAATGTTTGAAATTATCACTTCACTGTTTTATAATAACAATTATTAATTATCGTACAGAAAACTGTCAAACATTATACGAGTATAATAAATATGTTTCAAATACAATTGTACTGATATATGTAATTTTTTTCACATTTTTATAGGAACCATCACTCTCTAAAAATTCGCTGTAACTATAAAAAGTTTGATCGATAAGCCAGCACTTTAATCTGTTTTTGAAGCTGCCGAAACTGTAGATACCTACTACAGCTTCGTGGATCACGTCATTGTGCCTGGCGTAGTGGCTTAGTCGGTAGTAAGTCTGCCTACGAAATTGTGGGTTCTCACACAATTCAAGTAGTTATTCTGTGTCTGGGTATTTCTATTTTCATTTTTATTTTAATTAAATTCATACGCTCGAAAAAATTTCATAATTTTTGTAATGTTAACACTGTATCAATGAGACAGCGAAGTAGGACGGATATGTCATCGAGGTAACGAAAATATATAAGCAGATATTATTGATATCTCAATAAACTCTTTTTATACAAAAAAATTAAACCGACTTCAAAACCACAAATAGGCACTCAAAAGCAAAACATAATTACTATATAAGCGCTACTCACTCATCTATTTGAAGGCGGTGCCAGTCAAGTCAGACAGCTCGCAGATAGAATACTATGTACGTAGTAAGTAGGCATATGTATGTAGTATCTATCTACTATTTGTAAGACTTGGCTGACACCGACTTCAAATATATGAGTGAGTAGCGCTTATATAGTTATTATTTTTTGCTTTTGAGTGCCTATTTGTAATTTTGAAGTCGGTTTAATTTTTTGTATAAAAGACTTCATTTTACCCTTTTTAGTGCAAAACAAGTTTCAACAATGCATTTACAAAATTTCGTGTTGACAGAATCGACTTTCATAACTTTTGTGAAATCTATAACTATGTCATCCAGACAAAATAGTAGGCAAATTTTAGTTTTTGGAACGAAGTTCCTTATCGCGCGTTATGAAAGGGAGCTAGACGGAAAAAATTCTCACGAAAAAGTTGTAACGTTTCGTGCCTATGACGTCATAGAATTAGAATACGATAACAAATTTCACCCATATTAATAATGACCGGTTGGCGCAATTAGTAAGTAAGGGGTCACATATCAGGACGGGTGCCCCCGGTTCGAGCCCCGGTAGTTACCGCAATACGCTTTTTGTTCTTTTTTCTCTCAACATTATTTTTATTTTTTCCCTGAGAATAATAGTTTTTATAAAGGATCCCTCTTATCAACGCATTTAATTTAAATCTAAGTATTTTCTAACAAACAATAACGAAAAAAAAATTCTATTGGCGATTTATCACTACAAACTGACTCTTGCGCTTAAAAATAGATGGCGTTGTACAATCCCTATGAGTATTTGGTTAGAGGCTAGACCAACACTTCTTTCTTTTGAACAACTTTCGACTTGCACATCAAAGTTCCTATAATTACCAATAGGTGGCGCAGAACTCAAAATTTAATCAGCTGTGGATTGTATCCTACTCTAGTGTCATAGAAAATCTGGAGAGGTCACTACCGGTACGATAATTTTGTTCTTTTTTTCCTGAGAATTTATGTAAAGCAATCATTCAGAACCGCAAAATAAACCCGAAATACAGTTATTTGACTTGATTTTCTTTCACTTTTGTCATATTCTCTTCCATTTACAATGGGTTTCATCCTACTATATTCAGCTGCAGGCATCAGTCACGAAACTGTTCCATTTATCCAGGACTACACTTTACGTCGTAGTTCAGACGTAGTACGTCACGTTGCGTGTAATGAACTGATAGTGTGATTGGACACTACTACCTCAATATGGGTATCAAATGAAAGGGCTTGACTAATAGAATACTATGCACTATGACAAATTTCAAATCCAAGAAAGCTGCCACCACAAAATGGCGAAATACGTTTCACTACTTTCTCAATATGGGTATCAAATGAAAGGGCTTGAATTATTTCAATGTTATACAGATTACAAATCAGAGGTAGTTGGGGGTAAATCAAAATTTTTGATTTTGTACTTGTTTTTCCACTCGATTCTTTGTCTGTAATATTTCATCAATGTATTGTAATGATGTTGACACGTTATATAGTATCGTATATTATATATCGTAATGTTCATGTAATATCGATTGGTGTGATTGACGCATATTTCGACAAATTTAATTCGTAAAACTAATATTTGTACCTAGGCAACATTGAAAATAATATGAGTAGGTACTGTTTCTAAATGCAATCCGAATGGCTAACATTCGGAATGATAATAATGAATCATTGTTATAATGTTTATATAATACCTCAATGCTACTCCTTAAGTTTATGTTAACTTACATTATATTTGTTAATAAGTAATAAAAAAATATTATTATAACTTAATTTTTTTATTACAATTCCTTCACTACTGTCGTAACGCCGATGGATATCGTGTCTGCCTCCACTTATAACGTTGGCCTCAGATCAGGGAGGATTACCCGCCTTAATCGACAAGAACTTCGTTCCATCCGGGTGTCCCTTGACACCTCTCAACTTTTTTTTGTTCTTATTTTACAAACTAACCGGCCGATTTCGATAAAATGTATGTATGTATATATTTTTATATAAATACATTTTAAATAAATAATGACAAGACGAGCAGGGCATATGCCTGATGGTAAGGAACAAGCCTGCCACATAACAGCACAGTGACCGCACCTATTGGAGCATAAAATGTACAAATAATTACCTAGCACTGCACTGCGCTCGTCACCCTGAGCTCTAAGATGATATATCTCTAAGCCCTGTAATTTCTCTGGAAACCTTGCCCTTCAAACCGGAACTCAGTGACATTTGCACATTACTGCTTGGCGATAGAATAACTGGCAAAGGTGTGGTAATTCCCCAGGCGGACTCTTCCAAGAGTCCTACCGTTACTAAAATGGGCCCATTCGGGAAGCATATCCATCCGAACACAAAAATACATATTGAAATCGGTTCGGGCGTTCTCGAGAAATCAGGTAACATACATTTAAAAAAAATGGTGGTCGAATTGATAACCTCCTTTATGGGAGACGATTAAAACCCGCTAAACCAATTTAGATAAAATGTGTGACACCTCCTCCGAAGTATGAAACTACCAAACAAAAAAATAATCAACAAGAAACCCTTATTTTCTGAGACCGGTTAAAAAGGATTTCAAAATTGCACCGATTCGATGGTGAGTTTTTGGTACTACATATTATATTTAGTACATTTATAAATATTTGATTTGATTTCAATGATTATAGTTAAATTGTTACAGTACCTACATACAATGTAATGTAAAGTATATGTAGTGGTAGGACTCTTGGCAGAGTCCGCCTGGGGCAGTACCACACCTTTGCGAGTTATTCTACCGCCAAGCAGTAATGTGCAAACATTAATGTGTGCCGGTTCAAGGGCAATGTTTCCAGAGAAATTACAGGGCTTAGAGATATAACAACTTAGATCTCTGGGTGACGAGCGCAGTGCAGTGCTAGGTAATGATTTGGACTCTTCATGTTCCAATAGCTGCGTGTCACTGTGCTGTTATGTGGCAGGCATGTTGCTTACCATTAAGCACACGTCGTGCTCGTCTCGTCACTCTTTATTAAAAAAAAAAACTTGCAATTATTATCTATAGTTCAATTTTATTGTTATAGTACCTAAAATGTCTATAGTGCAATTGTTATAGTACCTATAATGATTATAGTGCAATGATAATAAAGTTTAAGTTAATAGCATAATTGATAATAATAAATTATCGAAAAAAGTGTGACGATAATAGTGAAATGACAATTGTTTATGCATATATATTATATAGCCCACTTAATGTTCCTCCTGCTGGGACACGGGACCTTCCCTCACAAGGGATAGCCAAAGCCAACAATAGTGTAACGCAAAAGTGTTGTAAATACAATGTTTGACCAGGGCTTCTACCGCCTAACGAAAAACGCTTTGACGCTTTGAAGCTTTGACGTTGCTGTCTCTTTTCTTCTCGCTTGAAATGAAAGAGACGGCAATGCCAAAGCGTCTAAGCGTTTTTCGTTAGGCGGTAGAAGCCCGGTTGGTAGTACAGTTTTATACCGGAGCTACACGAGGCTAGTTTTCCAAGCCAGGATAGCAAGCTAGTGTTTGTAAGCTAGCAAGCTAGTACTTCTAGCTTCGTGTAGACAAAACTAGCGTTGTGTAGCGTTATCAACACGAAGCTAGAAGTGCTTGCTTGCTAACACTAGCTTCCTATCCTAGCTTGAAAAACTAGCCCCGTATAGCTCGGGCATTAAGCCTACTTACATACGAAATGAACGCTGTTTACCATTTAGAAAATTGGCCAGTTAAGCGTCATACCCTAATGGGCTCATAGTGATTTCGAGCTAAATAGGTTAACTAGCGATTTATTATTGACGATGTGACATCGGTAGCAAACAAAACAACTTAGAAACGAAGCGACCAAGGACAGAGTTTAAATAATTGATTAATGGAAAAATATTATTGGACAAGCAATATTGTATCCATTGAGAAAATTCAGACAACGCATTTCACAAGTCTATACGTTCTGAGTGTGTTTATGTATCAAAAAAATATGTATATTTACATTGTTAAATCAGCTATCTGGCTAATATATCACAATTTTTTTTTAGGTTGCGGCTAGATGGAGGTGTTTGAAAAAGCGTCGCTAAATATAATATTCAAATTTGGCGTATTTTTGTTTCGTTAAAATAGCTTTGAATACCTCTTACATTTCTAAGTAGCAAGAAACATTGATTGACAGACAGCACAGTCTTGAGAAAATGGTCTATATTTTATTCACACGTAATTGTCACGCCTTCGAAAAGAATTATGAATTTCTATTTTCGACAGAGTTTAAAAATAAAACGAATTCATTAATTATGTTTAAGCACCGAAGATATTTCTTGGAATCCTTTATCTATACTTATTTAAAACCGTTGAATAATACCTATCGTTCACAAAAAAATAAACGCTCGTAATGACATTTGAGAAAAACTCTAGAATGTACATTGGAACGAAAGTGAAAGATACAATAAATAAATAATCTATCCTATTAAACCAGTGTAGATAATTATTGTCACCAAAAAAAACCCATTGTATAAGGGTTAAAACATGTCAAAAGCTTAAGGAAAAATAATTTTAGGCCAATCTGTGGTCGGGAAGTTAATGGGGTTGTCCGTTTTTGACGGTACAAACGGTTTATCTTGATTTCCAGCAAAACTACAAGTCGTGTGGAAATAAGTTGTAGGTAATAAAAAGATGTACAACTTTTAAGTTTAACTTTTAAAGTTTTTTCAACATAACCTCAAAATTTAAGTGAAAATTTCAAAAGTTTCTGGTTTTCAATTTTTATCTCATTCAAAAACCAAAAGTTATTCACAAAATTTGGAAAAAAACTACCTTTTTATGTCCCAAATACATACAAATTGAAGCTTTAAATTTATAATATTTGTTTTTTCACCTTAAATTTACTTAATATCGAAAAAGCACCGAAAAATATAAGTGTTTTAAAAAAACGTCGGTGGGCTTTGTTTGTTGAAATCTCTTCTTTCTGATAAATATTGTAAAAAAAATGTACGTTACTTTGGTTCATGTTCTCAGAAAATGCGAAGAAAAGAAAATAGCTTGAATTCGTTTTTATTTTATTTTGGTATAAAACGTATTTACATTGAAGTTTTTTTTATTTATAATGTTGTGTTTCTAATGTAAACTAACAAGTTTGACACTTGAGCATACGTCTTAATGGGATACTTAAGTGGCTTAGGAGCTTTTATATCAAATCTGGCCAGACCAGACAGCACTATGATTTTTTTGGGTTTGCTCCTGATTGGTTTTCGCTTGCACCCCTAGTGCTCGATTCCAACACATACGTACCGACCTCTATGTACTAGCCAGTATCATCAAAAACATCTGTTAAATTATTCTCAGGACTTTGTGCTTTATTTTATCACCGTGAATGAAATAGGGTAGGCAAATTGGGTTCAAAAAAAAAAAAACAATGGCGCTGAAAATGTTAAATACGACACTGAAGACAACCACACCCACACACATTTTGTGCTTATTATCGATTTTTTTTAAGAGGAAACCTTAGACTTATAGTTGGACCTGCGATACTCAGACATATTATTTATTCTTACTATACTCAAAGCTGCGATACAATTCCGCCGCAAAAAGAAGTCTTTAAGGGGGCGCCTAAAGCCAGAAAACGAAAAAAGGACATTTTCGACGCCGCTCACTGAAGTTAAGAAACTAAAAACTAAGACAAAAAAAATATTGACGTGTGGGTAAAATCAAGAAGAAGCACAATAACCGAATAGAATTTTAAAAATAGATCAGAGTTTTTTACAATAAAAAAATAAAAATGACACCGAAAACCCCGTTTTAATTCGAGTACTCGAAATTATCAGCGATGACCCCACATTATTTTTTGGTAATAAAATTCCTATTTGTGCGTTCTAGTAAAGTAACCGAACACTTTTTGAAATTTATGTTTAGTTATTGAGTAATTAAATAAAACTTGGTCAAAAATGGACTCCTGATTAAATATTGATTTTTCCTCCAAACTGTGTCATGCTATTCTCGACTTTATGTACATCACATTAAGAAACGCGTCACGCGGGTGAAATCTGAATTTTTCCTGGCTTTAGGCGCACTCTTAACCGAGCACGTTTATTGAAGTACCTATATATAAATGTATATACGCTATCCCAACCTACAAAATCAAGCCCTGTCTGTGATGATTTGACTTTCAGTTTAGTTTACACGCAGTTATATTAGGTACGGATATGATGTGGGTGGTGGGATGCTGCAATTCGTGCAACCGTTGTGCTAGATATGTATTTATGAATGGCTCTCTCATCTAAATTACTACCTAGCATTGCCCTGCGCTCGTCACTACGTTACTTTTTTGTTTTTTCTTTCGATTTATCTTTATACCCTGTATTGTTTTTGAAAATATTGCCTTCCATACCGTAGCACAGCAATACTTGTAACTGCTTGGCGGTGTATCAACTGACAAAAGTGTGGTTCTAATTCAGGCGGACTCTGCAAATATTGCTATCACTACAATAGATTTCGAGATAATTTATTTTATGATTGCATTGTGGACAATATGATGAGGATAAAGTTTGTGGGTACATATTTACAAATTTCCCGTGACAAATACACTATTAGGTAGCGGTTTATAGGTCATGTCAACTTCCATTTTGTAGTCAAATTATTACCGCATCCCAAACATTTATTCACTACACGTAGAGATGTATAAAAATAAATAAAAAGGTAATTTAGATATGTTCAACAGATTAAAAAACTTGTTGCCATGTCCCGGTTTTGGACTCTCAAATCAGGGACCCATCTCGTCTCGATTGGCAAACTTTTGAGAAGGCAACTTTAAGTCAATTCATTCAAAGTCATTCAACGTTAGTGACGCCATTTCAAATAACACTCTTGCGAAACTAACACTTGGAACTTGCGAAATTAAGGCCGAAAGAAGTCGTCTAAAAAAAATTGAAGTTTACAACAATTTGACGTTCTCAAGACGCAACAAGACCTGTCAAATACTGTCCTTAATTTCGCCATAGGTAGAACCATTGAAGTTAAGTGAAGTTACATTGCCCTATAACCCACAAAGAGCAGCAGATTATCTCAATGTTTTTCTACATAATGTCCTAAATGTATTATCTTCCGTATACGATGAGATTTAGGATCAATTTATAGTAGTCAATGATACGGAAATGACAAACAAATCCGATTTAACTTGATTGTCAGACACAGTATATGCGTGTGTGTCGGGACACACTACCGACATCGCGTTACCACATTCCGTGGTTCTATGCAATAACACACACTCATACTCAGCCTCGCACCTACACTCGCACGTATTCTCACATTCACACACTCATAAGAACGTGCGTGTTTATGATTGTGTGAATGTGAGTGTGAACATACATAAACATACACACGGTGACTATTTCAATATTCAATCGTTTATTTCTTCATTATATTGCATATAGAAAAATCACTAATAGAAAGACGAGTCGTAACACAGTAGACCTCAATATACCAGTCTTATATCGTATGTACCATCTTGGAGCGGAGTGATCTATTTAACCAGTTTCATGGAGAATCAGGACGTCTACTCTCTTTCTGCGAAAACGTATTTTCGAAATAAACTCGCGACTTTCCAACTCCGATTCTACTCCGATCCGTCGTTTTGTCCGTTTAAATCTTCTAACCCTGCTCTAATTAGAGTATGCTTAGAACATTTAAACGTCAAACAATGTTGTATCGGACGAAACGAAATAGAACGGGTGCTGGAAAGTCGCGAGTTTTTTTTCGAAATTACGTTTTCGTAGAATAAAGGCCTGTTTTCATTTTGATTATTATGAGTGCGAGTGAGTAGTGCAGGTGTTGAGTGATTAGTAGCAAAGACGTGTGGACACCGATTGATTATTGCGAGTGCATAGTAATCAATCACGAATACTCACTCGCATTCGCAATCACACTCGCACTCACACTCGCTCTAATCAAAATGCAACCCGGCCTTAAGAGTAGACGTCCAGGAACCAAGGCGTTATCGTGTTTTATGTTAGGATATTTCAGAATGGCTTGAATAATATGAAGTTATTACTTACAAGCGTTGTCGATAAAGTATAATCCGCTTGTGACGATTATTGAAAAGACAACCAGTGCCAGGAGCCAACTCTTGCGTGGCACGCCAGAGAACGTGCATTGCGACATGTTTCTTCTGAAACAAATAAAATTTCTTTTAAAAACAACACTTTTATCCTTCAAACATTGTCATTTACAAGTGACATACAATAATAAAAGCACACGAATACATACAATAATAAAAGTGTACGAATTAACAATAATAAAAGCGGGGGTTAATAATTTATGTGGATATATATATACAGTATTAATTAATCCTACTAATATTACAACTAGCAGCCCCTAGCGGTTTAACCAGCGGAGTTCGCGTTCCCTTTGTTTTTCCGACATATCCATACATTGATGTTTATAATAGCAGTTGGTAGTAGGATATCAATGTTTGGATGTTTGTTGTTCAATCACGTCGTAACGTATGAACGGCTCGGGTTGAAATTTGGAACACAGCTCGATTATAGTCTGGCAGAACACATATGGCACTTTTTATCCCGGGAAAATAACGGAAACAGCAAGGAGCTGCTAGTATATTATAATTTAATTTTCTCTGAACCGACTTCAGTTTAAAATTAAATTCAGACTCTCGACTAAATTTCATTATAGGCTATGACTACCTCGTCCAGACAAATGAAACCAAATTTTAGGTTTTTGTTGATATATAAAAAATCGCCACATGTACGAGTATTTAGATAAAATGTAAATGGGACTACCTCTGAAGTTTTTTCAACTAAACAACAAAAAGAATCATCAAAATTGATACACAATTAGCGGAGCTATCGCGTGGCATAAGTACATACAATAAAAAAAACCAAATTGACATGCTCTTCCTTTTTTGAAGTCGGTTAAGAAGCAAATTTAAGTCAAAGTTCTTACTTCATAAATGTACAATTTACACGTCAATTTGAAAAAAAAAAAACAAAAAAAGAGCATACAGATCGTATGGATTTAAAGTTACTTAACTTTAAAATTACGGTTTCGGTCATACATTTCTAAATATCAAAACCATTTTTAGGAAATTTCCTCTTCTATTTGTTTTTTTTTTCAAATTGGAATTATCTCAAAAAACTTTTGAAATATTGGCTAATAAAGAAACCACCTTTTTTGTTTTCACTTAATTATTTGTAACTATTGCATTTTTGGCAAGCGAGCTTAGCATTTTCTCAAAAACTATCTCGATGCCATTCTGAATCAAATGACACCTCAATCATAATGTTAGAAGTTGGCTTAGAGTCTGAAATACCACATAGAATACTTGTTATTATATCCTGGAAAAAAATCATAGCGGCTCAACAGATTTAATTGAAATTCGCGACGGCTAATTTGGACGAAGAATTAAATTTGTTCACAGACCACATCTTAAATTCCGGACGCACGAAAAACTTAAACACGCGGACGCAGCCGCGGGTAACAGTTACTTAATAATAAAACTTTAAATTTTGTCATTATTGCAGGCTCTAGATTATACCATACATAATGTCACTATCAATAATAATATTTTTTTGTAGTGATAGGACTCTTGGCAGAGTCCGCCTGGGGAAGTATCACACCTTTGCCAGTTATTCTACAGCCAAGCAGTAATGTGCAAACATTACTGTGTTCCGATTTGAAGGGCAACATTTCCAGGGAAATTACAGGGCTTAGAGATGGTAATATCTTAAATCTGTGCAGTCGCAGTGCATCGCAGTGCAGTGCTAGGTAATGATTTGGGCTCTTCGTGTTCAGGCGCGTGTCCTGCTCGTCTCGTCACTCTATACTATAAAAAAAATCGAAGAATGGTAGAAAAAAAGTGATAATGTTTAGAAAAATAAATTAATAAACCAAAAATTTTGTTTTAAGTGCTCGTATCCATTAGCCATAGTCATCGTCGATACATTTGACTCAGAAGCAGTATATCCGTCCAGTCCGTCTATTCTTAATATGAATAATTAACATCAAATTATAACATTATAGAAGCTTACATTTACATGAGCTTAACATGTGACGTCTAGAATCCCTCCTACCCCTTGTCACATAATGTCACACTTCGTCGCACCTAGGTAGCCCCCGCGAAACCAGTTCTGCGTTATGATTTATAAAACGGCCCAGCCGTGTTCCGGCATGTAGTCTAGTAACGCCATTAGGGAAAACGGGTCAGAACAGTTGCTGCATAACTGCAAGACCGGATAGTCACACACCAAAACTTTACATCGGGGCACTAGTCATGGAGGGTAGCGGGATCCGAGGCACGGTTTGCCGCACCGACCGCAGATAGTTGGGGGCCCAAGTAGTGAGCTAGCCACTCATGAAAGGCTGCCCCGCCATCTTGCGAAAAATCCCGGGATGCGCTATCCTGCCGGTTGGCGACCGGATGACAAGGCCAGATAGACATCCCCGGGGGGGCTCGGGCGTCCCCGCAGTCTCCAGACTAGTTTCCCACGGATGTATTCGTGTTGTGTGTTGTGACCGTTGGTCAGCAGTGTGTGGCCTCGTTCTACTGCCGTTTTCCCAACCGACACTCACTCCCAAACAATATGAAGAACAAGAATTATAGAAACAACGTTAAAATGCGGCTGCACTCCTCGTCACTCAAAGTGCACCTCACGAATATCCGAGGTCTGCACTCCAATATCACCGCAGTCCACCACCATCTAGAGACTGAGCAGCCGTCTCTCTTGTTTCTTACGGAGACGCAGATAAAATGTCCGTCGGATGAGGCGTACCTAACGTATCCAGGGTACACTTTGGAGCACAACTTTAGGCCTCGTGCTGGAGTGTGCCTGTACGCCCGTGACGACATCTGCTTTCGGCGTCTCCGTAATCTTGAGGACACCAGATTCTCTGTTCTTTGGGCGCTATTGGACACGGGCACGGACAAAATTGTCTATGCCTGTGTCTATCGGTCGCACAGTGGAGATCAGGAGACAACTCGGCTCACTGATTATTTGAGTGAGGCAGCGGACGCGGCTCAGCAGAAGTACCCATCAGCCCAATTAGTGTTACTGGGGGATTTCAACGGCCACCATAAGGATTGGCTGTACCCATACCGGGACACTGACCACGCTGGGTTGGAAATGAGAAAGCTTGCTTTGTCGTTAGACCTAACCCAGCTGGTCCAAGAAGCCACAAGGGTACC
This sequence comes from Ectropis crepuscularia, assembly GCA_963693475.1. Taxonomy (NCBI): domain Eukaryota; kingdom Metazoa; phylum Arthropoda; class Insecta; order Lepidoptera; family Geometridae; genus Ectropis; species Ectropis crepuscularia. The sequence goes on from OY856338.1 coordinate 8,106,869, forward strand.
AGACGTTGAGTCGCATACTCCCTATTGCTTAGACCTTCTGCTGACAACTGATCCAGACCGATACTCCGTGGCGGTATCTTCGCCGTTAGGCAGCTCCGACCACTGTCTGGTGAAATCAGTATCCGTTTACCATCCGCCTGATCTCAGTCCCAGAGGCAGCCGGCGGCTGTGGCGATACAAGTCAGCAGATTGGGACGAGATGCGCTCTTTCTTTGCATCTTACCCATGGCAGTCACTGTGCTTCTCTTCTGGTGATCCGTCAGCCTGCGCGGATGCTGTGACAGTTGCTATACGTACGGCTATGGAATATTTCATTCCATACTCTGACGTTCCATTGTCCGGCAAAGCTCGCCCATGGTTCGGTCCTCAATGTAAAAGTGCTGAAGCATTTAAACATGAGGCCTACCTAGCCTGGGTTGATGCTCGACAGCGTAAGGCAAGGGACACACACCGGAAGAAAAAGGCGTTTAACAGGGCTGCCAAGGCATGCAAGAGGGTTTTTCAGAGGGCTCGTTTTGACCACATTAGTCGAATAGGGAACAAACTAGCTTCGTACCCTGCGGGCAGCAAAGCGTTTTGGTCCCTAGCTAAATCGGTCGAATCGAACTTCTGCCGCTCCTCACTCCCTCCAATGCTAAAACCTGATGGGGCGCTGGCTCACACCGCAATGGAGAAAGCAAACTTGTTTGCATCTCAGTTTGCTGAATCTTCACATCTGGATGCTGGTAGTGCGACACCTCCTACTCCTCCTGGCAGTCCGACCTTGATGCCGGAAATACATATTCGCCAAAAGGAGGTTCGTAAAGTGCTACGCAATCTGGATGTGAACAAAGCCAGTGGTCCGGACGGAATTCCTGCCCTAGTGTTGAAGGTTTGTGCACCTGAGTTGGCTCCTGTACTGACCCGCCTGTTTAGGCTCTCTCTCCGTACTGAGGAAGTACCAAAATCATGGAAGCTTGCTAACGTGCAACCTGTGCCCAAAAAAGGTAGTCGTGCTGACCCTGCCAACTACAGGCCCATCTCGGTCACGTCCATACTCTGCAAGACTATGGAACGTGTCTTAAACCACAGGCTCCTGACGTACCTAGAATCTAACGACCTCCTCAGTGACCGGCAATACGGGTTCCGCCGAAATCGGTCCACCGGGGATATTCTAGCGTACGTCACTCACATCTGGAGTGAAGCTATCGAGAAACACGGGGAAGCACTTGCAGTCTCCCTGGATATCTCGAAGGCTTTCGACAGGGTTTGGCATGATGGCCTTATTAGCAAGCTTTCTAGTTATGGTTTGTCTTCTGGGTTTATTGCATGGATATCGGACTTCTTGAGGGATCGATCCATACGAGTTGTCATTGATGGCTGCTCGTCGGATCAAATGGCAATCAATGCCGGAGTCCCTCAAGGGTCGGTACTCTCTGCGACGCTTTTTCTGCTACATATAAACGATCTGTTGAAGCCCGGTATCTTTGGGTACGCGGATGATAGCACTGTTGTAGAGAGTTACATATCGAGCGCGAGAGCCAGTGGACAGCAAACTAAGGTTTTGAGAGAGAGTATGATCGAACGTTTGAACTTGGCCCTTGAGGAAGTCTCTGAATGGGGCGAAACCAATCTGGCCAAGTTTAACGAGGGAAAGACGCAGGCGTGTCTGTTCTCGGCAAAAAGGAGTCCATTTCAACATACTCCTACTTTTCGAGGTGTGTCCGTACCGGTTACTGATCATCTTGAGCTTTTGGGCGTTACCTTGACCTCTACGCTCAACTTTGGCACGTATATCGAGTCTAAGGCAAAATTAGCTGGCAAAAAACTAGGTGTCCTCTCAAAGGTGCGAAAGTACTTCAAATCTGAACAATTACTTCTCTTATACAAAGCACAGATTCGGTCTTGTATGGAGTACTGTTCGCATCTTTGGGATGGATCGGCTAAGTATCAGCTTGAGGCTCTGGAATCGATCGAGAGGCGTGCCAAAAGGCTCATAGGCAAAGACACTCTAGTGCGAAAAAGACTTCAAAGTCTTGAACATCGCCGCAAGATTGCAAGCTTGTCAGTTTTTTATCGGATACACTTCGGAGAGTGTGCGACTGATCTGCATGATCTAATACCACCTTGCCCTTTTTTCTATCGGACTTCTCGTAACTCGAAGAAGCGGCACCGTTTCATGGTTGATGTTCCAAAGACACGGACGAAGAGGTTTGACTCTACTTTTGTGATAAGAACGTCTAGGCTGTGGAATGAGTTGCCAGAGTGGGTTTTCCCTGATAGTTATAACCTTGGTGTCTTCAAATCGAGAGTGAATCGGTTTCTTCTAGGTAAACACGCTCCATCGTAGACCGCATCGTCGCTTAACATCAGGTGAGATGGCGGTCAAGTGTAAACCTATAAAAGTTAAAAAAAAAAAAAATAAAAAAAAAAAAAATGTTCAGATGACGCAACACTTCATGTAAATTACTTCACTTCATTGAACAACGCAACGGTTAAATTTCTTTGAGATTGTTTGTACGCTTTTATTAATAGTTTGTTTAATACCCTTCGATGGTCGATGAAAGATAATGATTCGATTTTGATTTTGTTTTTGGCTTTGTTTGAAAGGTGAATTATTTGTGTGTTCTTAGCTATATTTTATCAAAATCGGTTTAACCATTTCAAAGTTATCTCTTTTGCCAGCTGCGTTGGAAATCTTTGACGCATAAAGGGTATTTACTTTTTACATAGGTACGTGTGAACTAAAATTTTTCAATAGAGCTGTGATGTTTTTTTTTTAATTTTTAACCACCTTCCAAACAAGTGGAGGTTTTCAATTCGGTTGTACGTTTTTTGTATGTTTTGTAGCCCCGCAAATTATGTTTTTTTTTTTTTTAATATTGGTGGACAATTCACACACAACACCATCTGACTCCAAACTAAGCAAAGCTTGTGTGTATATATTTCGATCGTTCTATTTTGTTTGGCACATAATAATAGTTCAGAGGTGGTTCCATGACAGGCCTCGTGGCTGAGTGAGTAGTAACTCTGCCTGCTAAGCCGAGGGTCGTTCGTTCGATTCATACCCCGTCCAAATATTTGTGTGATAAATTCAAATGTTTGTACTGTGTCTGGGTGTTTCTATGTATAATTAATAGGTAAGTATGTATTTAAAACTGTATAAGTATTTTATCAGCTATCTGGCCGCCGTAGTACAAGCTTTGCTTAGTTTGGAGTCAGATTGTGGTGTGTGCGAGTTGTCCACCATTTTTTATTTTATTTGTAGCTTTATAAATTTTATCAAAATCAGTGTGGCGGTTTTGGAAATGTCAACAAACACAAAATTTTGGTTTAGTTTATCTTGACGACGCGACGTAGCATTCTTCTTCGTAGCTTCTCATGAAATTTAGTCGAGTGTTTGAATTTAATTTTAAGGTGTAGTCGATTTTTGTATGTTCGAATAGAAATAAATTATTATTAATTAAATGTATAATGTCACCGTAAAATTGTAAAAACCGTCAGCAATAATGTGCAAACATTACTGTGTTCCGGTTTGAAGGGCAATGTTTCCAGTGAAATTACAGGGCTTAGAGATATAACATCTTAGATTTCTGGGTGACGAGCGCAGTGCAGTGCTAGGTAATGATTTGGACTCTTCACGTTCTAAAAGCTGCGTATCACTGTGCTGTTATGTGGCAGGCATGTTGCTCACCATCAGGCAAATGTCGTGGTTTGTCTCGTCACTTTTTATTAAAAAAAAGCTGATAGAGTTGACAATTTTACAGTGACATACAAATACATACCTACATACGTTGATTATTATGTTTGAGTATTGTTATGCTTTTCTCAATGAGTGCCTTTAAACATTATGCTATTTATAGTTATGCGTCGAAACATTATACTAAGTTATCTGTATGCTATATATGGCTATGCGTTTAAACATTATGCTAAGTTATCGTTATGTCATATATGGTTATGCTAGTTATCATTATGCGAAGACAGTTATGCGTTTAGTTGTTATGGTAAATTATCATTAGTCCTAAAAACGTTATGCCTACCTAAAATAGGACAAAAAATGTTATGCCACCCCATATAGACCCACCTCTACATACTACATGTTACATTGTGTTGTACTACATGTACAATTATGTAGATACACCGTCTGGACTCGTTTTATTAAAAGTTGGTGTGAGTTGACTATTAACTGAAATAGAAGAACTCAACTCCTATGTATGGTAGAAAAAGTCGGAGGTCAGGATAAAAAATTATTATTATTATTTTGTTATGTTAAAAATATGCTCTCGGCTGTTTAAATAAATAATAAATAATTATTACTGAACGTTCCTTATTGTTGACAGGCGAAAAGTTAAACAGTTCTCGCCATATTATGTTATCACCTGTAGCTATGGTGTTGAGAGAACCAACGCACCATAAATAATATTGTTACTGTTGTTTAATATATAAGTAAAAGCATCCTTTAAAATTATTATTCAAATAAATTGAAAATGTCTTTCGCAACATAATATGCAACTAGCTGAACCGTGCGTGCGTTGTTCAACCAAACTCAATTTGTTCAAATTTTGAACAAATTCGGTCACCTTAGGTTCTAATGACGCAACCTTTAAAATATAGACGAATGCTGTCACGCAACGAAAGCTCTCAAAAAGCAATATTTTTTCCCGTTTTTGCTACATTTTTCATTCATGTTCCGCTCCTGTTGACAGTAGCGTAATGCTAAATAGCCTAAATGGATAAATGGACTATCCAACAGAGAAAGAATCTTTCAATTCGGACCAGTAGTTCCCGAGATACTTGCGTTTAAACAAACAAACAAACTCTTCAGATTTATAACATTAAGTATAGATTTGCCCTCAGTTACTCAACTCCCACACAATCAAGAACTTCAAACACGAAATCCATTATGGTGCGGACTCATATGCGTCCTACGGCGAATATTCGTGTTGGCGCGATTAGTGTGGCCGGGTACATCGTGTTATCGCAATGTATGCGCAACAAGACGATGAAGCATCGGAGAGCTCTTGGTAAACTGGCGCGAATCATAGGGACTTGTCGCGGCAATATTCGCTTGACTTACGTCAATTCAAAATCAAAATTCATTTATTTCAGGTAAGGTTCCCCATAAATTATACAATTCATACAATCAATTTCAAACGTCACAAAAGGAATGTTTAAGACTTAAGTATTGGAAAGCTTTACTAGCTTTTCTGATCGTATCTTTTTTAACACGCTTTTGTTAACTTCACTTGTAGGTAACTAACTACGAGTATGTATGTAAGAAAATCTTGGAATCTTAATTTGACCCACTTCCCGGTCTTTGATTAGGATTCAATTTTACACACGCTCTGAATTCTGATGACAATACATGACTTAAAAAGGAAACGTCATTACAAATCCAATATGGCGCCCTCCCCAAGATGGCGGACTGGCTATTTGAAATCCACCCGCATGATATGGGTATCAAATGAAAGGGTTTGCTGTCAGAAATACGAAAAAAATAGGCACGTGACTTAAATTCAATATGGCGGACGTCCAAAATGGTGGACAGGCTATTTGAAATGCTTTTGTAATTTTTAGTGCGTGCTAAAAGCGTGTTTTTTAAACTATTATTGGTAATTGCGTTTATAGTGCGACTTTTTGTAGCAGTATTTCAAAGCCAGATGTTGACGTACGTAAAAATCCAGAAAATTCCATGCCACTCTCTGCGGCTAAGTAAGATAACATACATACTTTCCATTCCTGTGCTGTACATGAGAAAAACAAAGTGAAATTATAATTATTGGGGAGCGGTGGACTGTAACTAGTTGGTGAATATAGGAAATGAGAGACGCGCACAATGATAGTAAAAATATTAAAATTATTTAAAAGATTTACAAAATTAAACTAAAACGCTCCTTAACCAAGGTAACTAAAGCAACAACTGAAGTCACAGGAAAAATAGAATATAAAATACAGATGATACTCGTACAATTTTAATAAATGTCAGTTTACTGACATATGATGCAAAGCCACTATTTCCTTCATTTTAAAATTACTGCCTACGTCTCGACGCACAACAATCTGAACAACCCTATTCGACACAATGCCTTTGATTATTGACTTGTCTAGATGAAGCGTTACGCTGTAATTGCGACAAAAGTAATTCAAAAGTAAAAGTGGGTAAATTATATTTCGATTTAGAGAGACCCATAATTTGTTTTAATTTAATTCATGGCCAATAGCCATGGTCCCGAGTTTACCCGAAGATTTCTTATCATATCCGAGCGTGACGCTAGAATCCAATTCACAGCCCACGAAATATCTGTCTAGGCGCGCCTAAAGAAGTTTTCACTTCAACAAGACGTTAGAGACTGATGAACCCTGCGCAACACCCACTGTACCACTCAGGCAACGTATTCCACAGTGTAGACGTTCTTGTCACAAAAGCAGAGTCAAATCTCTTCGTTCGTGTCTTTGGAACATCAACCATGAAACGATGTCGCTTTATTGAGGTACGAGCATTCCGATAAAAAAGGACAATGTGGGATAAGATCATGCAAATCAGTTGCACTTTGGACAAGTTGCAGAAGATGACGGCGACCTGCTCCCGAAGCTCGCACGCATTCAGGATCTCGCGGAGTAGCTCTCTCGTTCTCGTTAAAAATTAACAGAAAATTAACAAAAAATAACGGAAAATTAAATTCAAGAACAGGCAACCCTGTAAATTTGGCGGCAAACGACGCCGTCTTGAGACAAAGTTATATGTATTAAAAATCTATCGTTTACTTCTTTAACTAAATGGTAATGTAAAGGTTACTTACCGATATCAGCTAATATTTTTAGTTGTTTTCAATCGTCCTTGGTAATTTATGCAGACTTTTATAGCGCAAATATTCAAATGTCACAAAACCGCGCAACGTCATTGTTGCGACAATTAAACCGACAGGACGAACTTAACTTAACTTAACTTAACTTAACTTAACTTAACTTAACTTAACTTAACTTAACTTATATTTCTGATGTTTCTACGCGGAGCGGTCTATCTAGACAAGTAAATAATCAAAGCACAATACATCGCACCAATTTGACATGAATCTTCGCCTGCTAATGTAGACACCAACATCGTCTTAGTCAGAATACGATGTTTTTGTTGCGCCAACACGTTACGAATATTCGCCTCATAGGTGGGGCCGCAGCATTAGAACCTGTGAAAATTCAGGATATTTCTAGTTCCGCTGAAGAACTGCAAGACCCTTTATTAAAGTTTATTTATTAACGCACAGAAACTTAACGACTTGTTCAGTGACATAAACTTGCCAAAGCAAGAAGCAAAACTTCTTGGATTCTCAGAGCTGGAAGTTAATTAGTAAAAGCATCAACGTGTGCTTTTTGAGCTATAAGTAGGAAGTCTTTGAGTACTTAGGTACCTACATACATACATACAAGTGAAGCTAATAAAAAAGCGTGTTAAAAAAAGAAATCGCTCCCCGGAATTTTTTCTATTTCAGGCTAATTTTATGTCTGCCCCGACCGTACTAAGAGTGTATGGGAATATGCAGTTTTATTTTCATTTATTATAGGTATTCCATTGTAAAAGAAAATAGAGCTTATGCTGGGATCTCAAAGGAATTGCTGATTATTAAATTCCAGGTTTTGTTAGTACACTTTTTTAATTTTGCTGTCTCTTTGTGACTGGGATAACTTAGATCGTAATAACCATTACAAAGAAAAGCCATATCCCGAGAGAATAGAATCCTGATAACAAAAGAAAATGCCTTGTAGACTGATTGTTTTAATCCCGACATTCGTACATCGCAAAATCAATTGGAAATAAAAATAAAGTGGCCAAGTGCGAGTTGGACTCGCCCATGAAGGGTTCCGTTTCAGCAAGTAACATAGTATACACAGTACACATAGTTCTTGTAGTTCGTTGTAACTTTGATCGAAGTTTCAATAATAGTGTATTTATGACGTACTAAAAAAAAACTACTCATCAGATCGAGTTCAAACTAATTTTCGTTGGTAGTTTACATACTAACGTACATCATATATTTTTTTTAGATTTTTCATTCTCTTACTTTAGAAGTTAGAGGGGGGGGGGACACACATTTTACCACTTTGGAAGTGTCTCTCGCGCAAATTAATAAGTTTGGACGAAAATGATTTTAGAAACCTCAATATCATTTTTGAAGACCTATCGATAGACACCCCACACGTGTAGGATTAATGAAAAAAAAATTTTTGAGTTTCAGTTCTCAGTATGGGGGGCACCCCTAATTTTTGATTTTTTTACAAAACTTTTGTAAAAATCTTAATGCGGTTCACAGAATACATCTACTTACCAAGTTTCAAGAGTGTGGTTCTCATAGTTTCGGCAAAAAGTGGCTGTGACATACGGACGGACAGACAGACAGACAGACAGACAGACAGACAGACAGACATGACGAATCTATAAGGGTTCCGTTTTTACGTTTTACGGAACCCTAAAAAAAAAACGAATTTTTTCAAAAACGAATTTCTTGGACAATGAATAACTCTTACATTAACATTAGAATGCGACGGTAAATTTGGTTTTGCTGTTCGAAAGTATAATAGCTCAGTTGATAAGATGGGCGGTCATTAACCAATAGACCTGAGTTCGAATCCAGATGGCATCTCTACTTTTTCAAGTTCTTTTTTCTTTCTCACTTTTTTTTGAGAAAATCTATTACTGGGAGCCCTTTAGCTGTAGGTATCTAAGTATATATCAGTTTTTAAACCGAGCAAAGCTCGTTCACCCATGTACTTAACATTAGAATGCGACGGTAAATTACGCAGTATTCTAGCTCAGTCGATAAAGTGCCCACCTTATAACCGCCCGGTTATGAAACATTAGACCCCGGGATCGAATCCAGATGGTTTCACTTTTTTTTCAAGTTTCAAGTATTAAAACCGAGCAAAGCTCGGTCACCCAGATAATTTAAAGTTAAGCAAAAAGCAGCCTGGTTATAAATAATTATCATTGTCTGCAAGGCGCGCCCTGATTTTCTCAGTTCAAGTGTTCTTTACAAACGTGTATATTATTCACTTATAAATTTTGCTCTCCAAACCCCTACGCAGAGTCTTTGCGTGGTTTAATTCTTACCCAAGCTTATATTTTACTTTGTATACATTCGTCGCCAAACACGTACCCAGACTGGGCGTAACAAATAAACACCTATTCAATACTTTTGAATTACTGAGAAATTTCCATAATTCCTTCTTTTATTTGAATGGGATGACAATGGGAGTTCATTCAAATACCTTAAGTCGTAGTTTTTTGTTCGAAAGTTTGACTTAAATATATTTGTTTTGCGTGGGTCGTTCGTAACTAATTTTTTTTAGAAACCAACGAAATTTACGAATAAATTAGTGAATGGAAAAGTGGAAGGAGGTGGAGAGAAGAGCTTATGCTCTGCAATGGGACAACGTATAAGCTGAAATAATAATAATAAATTAGATAATACGTTTCAATGAAATCTAAGCATACACTCAAACTGTATAAGTGATCAGTATCGCCTAATTGTAAGTGTGAAAGTGTATATATTTGTTCCCGCTTATCGGTTGTGCCTAACGGCTGAATACATAGAGTTAAATGAAATCAGTCATTCATTACCTGGATTCAAACACATAGGAAATTCATTACCTGGCTTAACATATAGGCTACTTAGTAAACTGTCCATGTTGGTAGTTATCTTGGGATATTCGCTGCCAACGAGCTGTGAGCTCGTTTCCAAACTGCAAGATTGTACTTTTGATCTTTGGGCAAAGACCAAGTTTGCGCTCCGTAAGTCTTCTGACTTACGGAGCGCAAACTTGGTCTTTGGGGAGAATGCACATAGACAGACAGATAGATAGATAGAAACTCTTTATTGTTCGCAATATACAACTTAAATAACAAAAAGACTAAGACTAGAGCTAGTGATCAAGTGGCGACCTTATCGCTAAAGCGATCTCTTCCAGGCAACCGAAGGATGGTGAGAAACAAGAGTAGAAATAGACGGGGTTAGGGTACAGTGTGACTACAGGTATCATAAACATACATATCAATAATCATACATACTAATACTTGGAATACCTACATTTAACTAATAAAATAAATAAATAAATATGAGATCTTGATAAGAATAAATTCAGTGTGGTGACAGCTGTGACAGATAAAAGGCCTTGACTTGTTTCTGAAACACAGGCAATGACGGAGCATGTCTGATAGGTACGGGTAAGGCATTCCATAGTAGGACTTCCTGGAACGCGAAAGGTTTTCCGTAAAAGATTTCAGAACGTACAGAGGGCTCTTTTATTGATAAATTGTCATTAGATCGCAAAAAACGAGAATGCATATTGCTTCAGAATGTGATGTTTTCTTTCAAGAAGCGAGGGATTGAAGGACTAAACAAGACATTATAAAGAAGAGATAAGATAAGATCTGTAAGTAGGCATTCAAATATTTTTCAAATTTAAAATCATTCATAATAACACAGTTTATAGCTCTACTTATAAAATTACCGTAACAAATTCTACTACTACTTAAATCAATTTTCAATTAGATACAGAAAAATGATTCATGCCATCAAAACAAAATAATCAAATCATATTGCAAAAATATGTTTAAAATGTCACCACTCATACGTAATTAAATCTATCACGAAAAAAAGTGGTAAATTAATGTTTTTTACCCAATAAAAAAACTGAGTTCACGGGTTCAGTTCCCTTTAGGTTTTAATTCACTTGCGAGTGTCGAAAATTGAAAAAAAGAGCAGAGTATTAATATACTAGACATTAGAATACCTGTGCTTTTAATGTCGTAGTGTTCACTTTTTTTAATGATCTTTGATAGGACAGTGCATAGACGTACATAATTATATCCGGCCGGAGCTGGGAACTTCTACACGCGCTCTTCACCCCCTTGAGCAGTGCGTGTAGAGGTTGGGGAGAGGGACTGGAAGATTTGAGAAGGTTACTCGGCCGATAGATCAGCCAAGTAGGTAGCCATTCCTAGGTCTTCTAAGTAGGCTTCTCCTTCACTGAGGACACGGGGCGAGCCTAAGAGCACGCTCAGGTTCGCACTTTGTCTCCACTGAAGGGCCTGGGACGTTGGACGTTAAGGGCCGTCCAACGAACTTCCTAAGGACAGACCTTCCCGAGGAGGTGACGCACCGCTGGTTTTCGGCGCGTCACTGAATCCAAATATGGAGGTGTGAACACCTCCCGCGAAGTGGGCCCGCAAGGGTGGTGGTATGTGGGTCAGGGTCGTTGGTGAGTGCGAAAAGTGTTCCCGCGATTATGACCCCAGGTTATGCCGAAGAAAGCTTAGGGAGGATAGCTTTAGTTGATAGGGACACCATGTCCACTCTCATGGTGTTGACCCCGACATACCCCACCATGACCCTGCATGGTATTTGGTATATGGGCATACGTAAATGTATTTCCCCCACATAAAAAGGTGAGTATAAGCAGCAATTCATTAAAACAAAATAAATATAATTTATTATGCATAATATATTTATGTTACGGACAATGTGGTTAATGCAGGCATTTTTAATAATGCCCGGGCACTATTCATAATGTCTAGCTCTATCGCGCAAAGTGATTAACTTTTAACCCTTAATTACTATTTTAACTTCATTATTTATCATATTGCCCAGTCATTATTAAATCTCTATGAGACAAATGGGGAATTGGATAATAAAGCTAAGTTGATTCTAATTTTTGAGTTTCTAAGCAAGCAAATGGGACTAGTTAGTGAATGGTGAAACAAATCAGTTAACTTAGGTCTCAGATCCAACTCGGAGCATCCAGACTCTACCTAGTCTTGTCGCTACTACCTCTAGAGTGTATAAAAATATGTGGGAGCGAGAAGCTCAAAGGAGGTCCGGAGTGAAGCGACAGAGCGAGCTCTGTAGTGGAGCGCAAGACTAGTATGAAGAGGTGGCACTCAGGGCTGATCGCAGAGCTCCTAACCACCCAGAGTCAAATTTCAGCGATAGATCCTAACTACTGAACTACTAAAAAATATTTTTATAGTATTGAGTGACGAGACGATCAGAACATATGTCTGATGGTAAGCAACATGCCTGCCACACATGCATACATCTTATGCACAGTGACACGCAGGTATTGGAACATGAAAAGTCCAAATGATAACCTAGCACTGCGCTGCGCTCGTTACCCAGAGATATATAAGATGTTTTATCTCTAAGCCCTGTAATTTCACCGGAAACATTGTCCTTTAACCCAGAACAAAGTAATGTTTGCACGTATTTGCTTGGCGGTAGCATAACTGGTAGAAAAAAGAATATTGAAATATTTTTGTATTACTCTACCCAAAAGGTGATGTGCATTATGTATAATGCCCAGTCAATTTGATTATTTGAATAATTATTATCAAATTGCCCTCTCTTAGTGGGCATTTTTCATAGTGCCCGGTCATTGTGAATAATGCCCGATTTGTCATTTGGTCCATAATGAATTTACATATTATATACATTTATAAAGATAGAAACTTTTATTTGCTACAAATAGTGTTTGAAAAATATCTGTACAGTTGCTAATACAACTGTAGAGTTGCCAGCTCGTAAGCTATACAGCGAAAAACCCCTTTGTACCTTTTTTCGACATAGCTACCAGGGAACAAAGATGGCAACCCCACTAATTTGGACTTAAACAAAAGCCCCGCTACCCATCGCAAAACTAAAATTGCATCCGCTGAAAAAGGCAACCCAAACTAAGAAATAAATTTCCAACGGACTAAAAAGCATTTCCCTCAATTTGGTACTATATTCCAAATACGCAGTGCGCTTTTAAACCAAGTGAAACAAAGAACTGCTCGAAAATCCCTTTGACGTATTTAAAAAACGAGAGTTTTACTGTATCAAGTATATGTTACAGCTTTATTTAGAAACTAGCTGAACCGTATAAGTACTTACGTATAAATATTTGAATGGGTGGCCATTACACAAACCGAGTCAATTTGTTTTTCCACGCAAAAATATATTTATTCGAGTTTAGCAACTTCATATTTTATATTTTTAGCAACATCAAACACACTCGTAGTAAGGTTGTGGAGTATCGAACATAGCCGCAGTGTTAAGTTTGTAGGATTTTTATAGAACACATTACAAAGAGTCTGTAGCTGATGTGCGTGATCTGATACTTACCCACTTATACATTTTTACAGGATGATATCCTAAGTAGGTGATAGAGTTATTAGCCGATGTGATATTTTAGACTCTAAGCCATGTGTGTTTCAAATTTCAATCTAATTGGTAATGTCGTTCTGTCGTTAATATTGGTTTTGTTAGGGCCCATGCTTTTTCCGAGATGATAGGTAGTATATGAGACTATCTGTGTTTCAAATTTCAACCAAATCAAACCTTTACATAATATACATAATAATACTTAGTAGTAAGATAACATTTTATTCAATTTTAGAAAAACAACGTTCTGCTTTGGTCACCGAAGCTTGTTGAATACTATATTTAGTACAGTATTTGGATTGAAATAATATCCGAAAGAACAAAAACCGACTTCATATATTATCATTTCACGTCAACTAACTAACTTCTAGTCAAGTAAAAAGTTCACTCGACTAATTTAAGAAGCTGTGACTACGTCGTCCAGATAAATAGATAATGGTGGACAATTCATACACAAAACTTTGGCTTTTTCCACCGCAAATGTCTCAGGCATTCTCAAACTGGAGTGGTTTTACGCGTGACGATGGCATAAGACCTGACGGAATGACTTATGTGCCTCGGAAGTTGAGTCGGCCCCTAGTGCGAGACGCAGCTTGCGTCGATACTCTGGCACCATCACATCTTCCAGAGACACATGATAGGGCCAGTGCAGCGGGTAATTCAGCTGAGCGTCTCAAAAGCCTTTCCAAGAGCTTGGCCGGCGCAACGCGTGACCAAAATGCTGGCGTTTATTTGGCCCAACGCATAAACATTGCTATTCAGCGTGGTACTGCCGCCAGCATGCTGGGCACGCTTTCGACTGGTAGTGGGCTTGAACATTTTGTCATCCAGTTTTTGTTAATATTCAAAAAACCGCCTCCCTGTTTTCCATATAATGTATGTACAAATGTACATGGTAAAAACGGGACCCTATTACTGAGACTTCGCTGTTCGTCCGTTCGTCCGTCCGTGTGTCACCAGACTGTATCTCAAGAACGGTGATAGCTAGACAGTAGTAATTTTCACAGATGATGTATTGATATTGCCGCTACAACAACAATTCTACATTACACATTTTCTAATAAATATCAGATCGTGTTTCGTACCATGAGCTGCCATCTGTAGGTAATGTGAAAAAACATTAGAAAGGTCTCAAACTCCTAAACTCAACTATGCCTCTATGGGTAAGAGCGCGAGACTGAGTGAGACATTTATTAGGAAATATTGACTTAAAATTGAGTTTAGGGGATGATTGGCCCCTTAGATTGGTCTGTCTTATTGGAAAAAGCTTTAACATAGTTGTCTGAGAACATGTTTACAATTGGAGTATGAGAATTTAAGTGAAGTAAGTTATTATTTTGGAGTTGTTATGCAAAACTTATGAAATATTTGGTCTGCCATTTGGTGGAGGCGGCCATCTTGAATCGATATTAATCAAAAATAGCTCAAAACATTAACACAAAAATTTATCTTCAAATAAAAAAAACCGCATCGAAATCGGCCCATCTGTTTCAGTTCTGGTGCCATAGACAGATACACATAGAGACAGACCTGTATGTGTGTCTGTCTAATAGACAGACAGACTTCGACGTCAAGTTTATAACACCTCTTTTTTGGTCGGGGGTTAAAAATCGCCGTAACTGTGCCACAAAGTGGTCAAGTAGGAGTTAAAATATAGCAAAAAATTGCGAAGTACGAAAAAAATTATAAACTTTGAAATACTTATTCTCAGAAACTATTGGGTGTACAGAGACAATTCTAGTATCATATTGTAGCAAATTTAGTCTACTTTATAAGCGCTTTAAGAAAGTTTTTACAAAAACTAGTCGTTTAGGTTATAATCGCCAAAATTTGAAAAATAAACGATTTTTTCGCGGTTTTTTCGATTTTTGACAAAGTTGCGTTCGTCGCTCGAGGTCACAAACTTGGGACAATCATTAGGCCAACATCATAGACAAGTCTGCAAAAAATCAGATCTACCGGATTTAACGCATCCTACTCCATACATTCAGGCGACAAAGTTACTGGACTATAGATAAATCATCTTATATCTCTGGGTAACGAGCGAATTGCAATACTAAGTTATGACACACCCCGGACACTCGGCCTAAAATCTATACAGACGGTGCAGTTGACATACCTACACTCACACAACTACGCATATGTCGTTCGAACGCATTTACGCATGTGTGCGTGTCATCTAGGGATACGTTCGTTCCTTCGTTGAGTGCTTCTCGCGTTCTTGCGGGGTAGGAAGCTTGAAACTGGCGGGGGGTGGGGAGTGTCCGTTCTATCTGTATTATCTATTCTATGGTTATGATTTGGACTCTTCATGTTCCAATAGCAGCGTGCTGTGTTGTTATGAGCAGGCTTGTTGCTTACCATCAGGCACTTGTCCTGCTCGTCCCGTTACTCTATAATACTATAAGAACCTAATTGTTTTTGCTTTACCAGGGTTGTTTATTTTTGCAACCATGTAAACTCATGGTGCATGAAACTACATCTGAGTAACTTGGACTCGGTCCACTATTTATACGCTACGGTATACATCCCGTATTTATCAATATTAGTGTATCGTCGATGTATATCTTAGAAAAATAATAAGTACATAGATTAGGTTTTTCCGCACGGTTCCATTGTACCAATCGTGAGCAGATGAGGTGTATGTTAGCTATGGCAACATAGTGATGCGCCGCGACAAAAGTATGATGACACTTCCACAAGAGCGAAAGCACACCCATGCTTTCAGATATACGTAGTATAAATATGTAAACTATTTGATGTATCTCATGTAATAGATATCTATAAGCGGTGGTAACCGCTTACCATCACGAGGGTCGTCTGTTTTTCGTCACAGTTCCTTTGAAAAATACAGGTATTTTGGTTTTGGTATACTTATTTTCAAGAACAATAGACCAAGCGACTTGGGCAGACACTTATTATGCATGCAAACGTTTACGTATTGATTTCTATCGGTTATTATAGCGCACAATTAAATGCAATAATTATCATGGTATCTATTTGCATGTACAAGTTTTAGCTTAATGGCAAATGTTGTAGTTTTAGTATTAAGGTTTCTTTTTAACTACTAAGACTGGCCTCGTGGCTTAGTTGGTAGTAGCTCTGCCTGCGATGCCGAGGGTCGTGGGTTCGATTCCCACCCAGTGCAAATATTTGTGTGATTAATTCTAATGTTTTGCACTGTGTCTGGGTGTTTCTATATACCTATAATAAGTATATATTTAAAACTATAAAAGTAACATATCAGCTATCTGGCCGCCATCATAAAAGCTTTGCTTAGTTTGGGGTCAGATGGTGTTGTGTGTGAATTGTCCACCAATATTAATAAAAAATAAAAAAAAGTTATCGGCCTGTGGTCGATATTCGACCAAAATCGTGTCTATGCGACATATGCGTGTATGCATTTAAAATACTCGGTAGTGTACCTGTACGTAATAGACTACAGGCCCGTGAACAAAATTTATGGGTCAAATGAACCACTAGGAGACCTATGTAGAATGATAGAAGGGCATAAAGTAATAAGATTCAGCACTATGCCGTCACTTGTAAGCTGTCCAGCTGAGTGCAGTTGAAGAGGGGGGGTTGCAACCCTCGATCATTTTTCCTTGTCGCATGATTTTTGTACGGCGTTGTGGAATAATAGATTAGAAGATGTAATATATACATAGCATATTACACTATAGATGATGATGTAAAGGACAGCAATGTTTGGAAAAAGAGTGTGTCAAAACTA
Source organism: Ectropis crepuscularia (assembly GCA_963693475.1). Taxonomy (NCBI): domain Eukaryota; kingdom Metazoa; phylum Arthropoda; class Insecta; order Lepidoptera; family Geometridae; genus Ectropis; species Ectropis crepuscularia. The sequence continues at coordinate 8,123,774 of OY856338.1, forward strand.
GAACTATTGAGTAAGGTAAAATAATACTAAACATTAATGTACATTTGTTTAAGTACTGTATGTAATCATTATTTGGATAACTTGTTTTTTCACCATGACAAAGCCTTTTTACACCTGCACCTATTTCAATCTAAATGACAAGGCCCCTTTACAGCTGCGTGTCACTGTGCTGTTATGTGGCAGGCATGTTGCTTACCATCAGGCACATGTCCTGCTCGTCTCGTCACTCTATATTTTATTATCTACATAGATTATTATTTATGTACAATTTTATTGTAAGTGACGTTACCAAGTGTTCTTTTGAATGAAATGTTCGAATAAATAAATTTAAATTGAAAAGAAGAAAACTACACATTTTTTATTTAGATTTCACTACTTTGCCATCATAGCGGTTTTACTTATCTTTGAAACAATTGATTCTTTCGAGAACTTCGATTTGAAATATATTTCAAGTTTTTTTTTAACCCAAAACCTAAGACCGCTAAATCGCTTGTAGGTAAACGACAATGCGCTGAAGATTGAGCTCAAAGACTTAGAATTACATAGAAGGTACATAATCACTCTAGCCACACATCACACACAAAAGCATGCACGCAGGCACAGACACACTCACAAGCACATTCGTCAAACTCATTAAATAAAAATACATTTTTTTAAATAAAGAATGACGAGACGAGCAAGTCATGTGCCTAATGGTAAGCAACATGCCTGCCACATAACAGCACAGTGACATGCATCTATTAGAACATGAAGATTCCAAATCATTACCTAGCACTCCACTGCGCTCGTCACCCAGAGATCTAAGATGTTGTATCTCTAAACCCTGTAATTTCTCTGGAAACATTGCCCTTCAAACCGGAACACAGTTTACACAGTACACAGTTTAGCAATGTTTGCACATTACTGCTTGGCGGTAGAATAACTGGCAAAGGTGTAGTACTTCCCCAGGCGGACTCTGCTAAGAGTCCTACCACTACAACCAAAACTGAAATTTCAAAATCAGATTTTTTCTGGAACGAAAACTTCTATATGCGTTTTGGGCAGTTTTTGAGATGAGAAAACATAATTAATTGACCTTGGCCCTGTTACAGTTAACAATATCAATTAACTAAGATCGATCGCTCAAGTGTCGCGGCGAACGTCAGCGAAACCCTAATTTAAGTCACTCGGGATAATGACACTGCCATCCCTAGTGATATTCCAGGTGGCTGGCTCTCTAAATGAGACATAACTTGCATTCATTTGAGAAGCGAGGCGCTAGCCCAGTCTTTCCCAAAGTGGGCGATAATGCCCCCTTGTGGGCGCTGAAGGTCTAAAGGGTAAAGGGTAAGAGACTCAGAAAAAAGGGGGCGTTGTGTAGAAGCTTGAAATCTATTGTGTACTATTAATTTGAGAAGCGAGGTGCTAGCCCCGTCTTTCCCAAAGTAGGCGATAACGCACCCTTGTGGGCGCTGAAGGTCTAAAGGGTAAAGGTTAAGAGACTCAGAAAAAAGGGGGCGTTGTGTAGAGGCTTGGAATCTATTGTGTACTACCTACTGGGCTCAGGTCTCAAGTTAACTCTTGCGGGTTACAGTAAAAGTTTCGTTTAGAATTAATGTTTAATCTCCGCTAATATGGCTCACAATTATGAATTAATTTAATTTGAAGTCGATGTGTTTTTTTAAGTTTATGAAAAAAGAGGGGCGCTAAAGAATAATTTGTTCTCAAAGTGGGCAGTAGACAAAATAAGTTTGGGAACCCTTGCGCTAGCCACTCGTTCAAATACGACCTCCTCAATGTGAATAGTCTCGCGCGAATGTGAACAGTCTCGCGCGAATGTGAATAGTTTCGCGCCCGTTCACGCGAGGCTTGTGGGAAGTTGTTGTAGGCGTCGATAATAAGTCTTTAACGATTGCCGTCAGGTATTACCGATGTGTGTAGTGTTCACCCATTTAAAATAGAATTAAGAAACTGGCAAGATATTCTATTTGACGTGCAATTTTTGTGTGTTACAAATAAATAACATTGAACTTTGATACCTCTATACTTAAATATGTTTATTACGTTTTCATTTCTGTCAGCACTCTCTCCACTATATTTTTTTTCTATAAATAATTAACTACAGAAGTGAAAAACCAAAAGCAAGAGCAAAGGTACAAATAGTTTACGCTCTCAAAGTTTAAAATTAACATTTCACTGTACGATCATAAGTTTCACAGAGATAAATCATGTAATTCATATTTCAACTAGCAGTCCGTTCCAGCTTCGCCCGTTATACATGATAATACTAATATTATATATTGTAAAGAAGTAAAGTTTGTGTGTTTGTTAAATTGTAAGGGGTAATCTCGGGATCTACTGAACCGATTATAAAAATTCTTTCACCAATAGAAAGCCACATTATTGCTGAGTGTCATAGGCACCGAGCAAAGCCGGAACGGGCCGCTAGTACATGATATAATAATAGCCTATAGAACTCAGGGAGCACGTACATGTACAACGGTGAAAGAGTTTATGAAATCGGTCCAGTAGTTCCCGAGATTAGCGCGTTCAAACAAAAAACCTCTTCAGCTTTATAGCATTTGTTTACATGTCAAGTATTTTATATTTATTACAGTTATTGTAATGATCAATGTAATTTTTTTACAATTTTTTTGTCCTAACTTTGGTATCACGTATCTAAGAACTAAAATTTAATCGAAAATCCAGAATTTCAATCTGTTTTCGCAGTAGTAGAAGCAAAAGTTAGGTTGTTTCCATGACAAATTGTTGTCTAAATTAAAGGTCTCAGTATTTACATATCTCAAAGGTAAAATTATTCAGAATGACGGCTCGTTTAGCTCAATACGTCAATTCACGTATCGTCTAATTCGTTCGGCGCCTGACTACATCGATTTGTTCGTCAATTATTATGATTTGATTGAAATACGTGAAAACTGCTTAAATTACTTATTATGAATAATTGATTATTATTGATATCTAATTTACGGCTGGTCTAGTCGGGAGAACGGCGGCTGCCGATCCGGAGACCCCGGGTTCAAACCCCACACGCACCACTATCTTTTCGAAGTCATGTGCGTAATGCCGCTAACTTAAAACGGTGAAGGAAAACATCAAAAACAAAAAATAGGCTAATTATTACCCCGAGGAAATAAAGAAATAGGGAATTGCGTGGGTGAAAACGCGTGCTGCTAATATATGTATAACTTTTTATAATGTAGAGTAGCGAGACCAAGCAGTAATGTGCAAATATTACTGTGTTCCGGTTTGAAGGGCAATGTTTCCAGAGAAATTACAGGGCTTAGAGATATAACAACTTAGATCTTTGGGTGACGATCGCAGTGCAGTGCTAGGTAATGATTTGGACTCTTCATGTTCCAATAGCTGCGTGTCACTGTGCTGTTATGTGGCAGGCATGTTGCTTACCATCAGGCACATGACATGCTCGTCTCGGAACTCTTTATTAAAAAAAAACATGGTAGTTTAAGTAATGTTTTTTTTATTGATTCAAGGATTTTTTTACGCTTAATTTAATAAAATATGGCAACCGCCACTCTTTCTCCATAGCAAATATTGTGTTTTAGTAGAAAAAAATGGCAGTCATAGGAACTGTCGATAGAAGTGAAAACTTATAACTCAAAATTTGATAGCTTACTTTGAAAACTACACGGATGTAACCGGAATGCGTGGCCTGGTCATCATGGCATGACCATCTAGAAATGCGCCAGCGTTTCCCATTGGCTGACGCATTTCTAGATGGCCATGCCATGATGGGCAGGCCACGCCCTTTTAGCATTTCCCATTGGCTGAGGTATTTCTAGATGGCCAATGGCTATGGTCCCGAGTTTACCCGAAGATTTCTTATCATACCCGAGCGTGCCATAGAATTTAATTCACAGCTCACAAAAAATCTGTCTAGGCGCGCCAAAAGAAGTTTTCCCTTCAAAAAACAAACACTTCAGTACGGAAAACCGTGATATTTTCATATTACCACTTAGCGGTAGAATAACTGGCAAAGATGTGTTACTTCCCCAGACTCAGCGAAGAAACTAACCTTTAGTGTCAACCTTCCTTATTATTCCACTGCTTTATAAATATATGCCCCTCGTGATATATCGTCTATAGTCTATTCGCCACGAGACAATGAGACAATTCTGGGTAATCTTGTAACGAGTAAGTAATTCGAATTCGATGATATTATGTCATTTATGTCAATCAGATAATGACATAAATGTAAGATCTCTGGATCACTCTTTTATATTCTATTCAATAGCAATCAACCAGTCTTGTCCTCAAAATAATCGTCTCAATGTCAAATATATTACGTGGGAGTTCAGATGTTGTTACTTAATTTATTTGGTATTGCTGGGTAAATTATAAATACTTGTGACATTCACTTTTACTGATAATTATTTTTTTAAAATTTAAATTTCCCACACCACAGACTCCGGGGTCCGTGACTTTTGTCATTTCAAATTTTATTTAGTTTTACATATTTCTTGGATTAGTAGAAGAAGAGGAATATAAGGGGGGAGTTGGGAACATTTTAAACCTAATACTACTAGTTCTCGTCTGTCGAGCCGATCACTACTGGTTGGGATTCCACTAGTAATCGATTCACATCTAATTAAAACGAGTATTATGAATAAATAATAATCTATAAATGACATATGCGAAAGAACGTCGTGTTAGTTTTAGTTAAAACGATCACACACGTACCATTTTATCAGAGGAAGTTACATAGAAGCGGTAGGGAATAGAAATCAGGTATACTCTACACACGTAGGTACATACCAGTCAGTACGATTCCGACCGTGCAACGGACCGGTCGTTGATCAGAGCAAAGATAATATAAGACTCGGCACTCAGTACAAACCAATAAGAGCAGTTAACATGTCTGTTCAATACCAACCGTATGGCAACGACTTCGTGGAAACGGTTATCTTCATGAAAACAAGACGAGTACCAACCTAACAGATTATTTAAAGAGATAGATGACATAGACCTGGTAAATTTCATACATATATTTAAGTACTGGAGTTCCAGTTTCGATAAACTAAACACTTTCAAAACTAGGGCATGTATTCCGGAATTCCGAAATCTTGGAGAAACTTTTTCGATATTTCAATTTCGAAATTGACACACTTTAATATCGTTACTCCAATGTCGGTATTTTGACCACTAACTTTTTTTTAAACACAGTCATGGTGTATAGATACACATACACACGATAAGTTATTAAAGATTCAATAAATAAATCATACAGTGGAGTAATTCATTTGGCTTAAAAGTGACGAGCGCAGTGCAGTGCTAGGTAATGATTTGCCGCCCACTGTTGTAGAACTTTAGAAAGTTATATTAATTTTAAAAATAAAAAGTATATATGTATATAAATAGATAATAATAAATTTTACTTTTCTGTACTATCCAAATATTTTTCCAGTTTCGGAGCTGTTCCGGAATTCCGACATTGGTATTTAGAATCGTGACTCAGTTCCGGAATTGATAATCTTCCGATATTACATAGATACCTTAGTTACGCCCTACTCAGAACAAAAAACATATGTGTTGCCATGGGACTTACTTCTGAGAAAAGGTTGAATGAAGACATAATTAATTAACTTACAGACGAAAACATTTGAGATGTTTTTTGAAGTGAAAACTTCTAGTCCAGTAACTTTGTCGCCTGAATGTATGGAGTAGGATGCGTTAAATCCGGTAGATCTGATTTTTTGCAGACTTGTTTATGATGTTGACCTAATGATTGTCCCAAGTTTGTGACCTCGAGCGACGAACGCAACTTGGTCAAAAATCGAAAAAACCGCGAAAAATCGTTTATTTTTCAAATTTTGGGGATTATAACCCTAAACGACTAGTTTTTGTAAAAATTTTCTTATAGCGTCTATAAAGTAGACTAAATTTGCTACAAAATGGTACTAGAATTGTCTCTGTACACCCAATAGTTTCTGAGAATAAGTCTTTCAAAGTTTATAATTTTTTTCGTACTTCGCAATTTTTAGCAATATTTTAACTCCTACTAGACCACTTTGTGGCACAGTTACGGCGGTTTTTAACCCCCGACCAAAAAAAGAGATGTTATAAATTTGACGTCGAAGTCTGTCTGTCTATTAGACAGACACACATACAGGTCTGTCTCTATGTGTATCTGCCTGTGTGTGTATCTGTCTATGGCACCGTAAAGCTGAAACGGATGGGCCGATTTCGATGCGGTTTTTTTTATTTGAAGATACATTTTTGTGTTGATGTTTTGAGCCATTTTTGGTTAATATCGATTCAAGATGGTCGCCTCCACCAAATGACAGACCAAATATTTCATCACAATCTACCTCAATATGGGTATCAAATGAAAGGGCTTGACTAGTAGAGTACTATAAAGTATAACAAATTTCAAATCACAAAATGGCGAACTCCATTTTTTTTTTCACTATTGCCTTAATATGGGTATCAAATGAAAGGGGTTGACTAGTAGACTACTATGCACTATGACAAATTTCAAGTCCATGATGGCGCAACCACAAAATGACGAAATACGTTTCTTTTTTTACAAATACCTCGATATGGTATAAATATGGTATAAATATGAATTTTTCATATAGTATAGTAGTCTACTCGTCAAGTTCTTTCATTTGATACCCATATTATGCAATTAGTGAAAAAACAAATTATGTAATTTGCCATTTTGTGATTTGCAATTTGTTATATGTATAGTACTCTACTAGTCAAGCCCTTTCATTTGATACCCATATTGAGATAGATTGTGATGAAATATTTGGTCTTCCATTTGGTGGAGGCGGCCATCTTGAATTGATATTAACCAAAAATAGCTCAAAACATCAACACAAAAATGTATCTTCAAATAAAAAAAACCGCACCGAAATCGGCTCATCCGTTTCAGCTCTACGGTGCCATAGACAGGTACACACACACATAGATACACATAGAGACAGACCTGTATGTGTGTCTGTCTAATAGACAGACAGACTTCGACGTCAAATTTATAACACCTCTTTTTTTGATCGGGGTTAAAATCCGCCGTAACTGTGCCACAAAGTGGTCAAGTAGGAGTTAAAATATTGCTAAAAATTGCGAAGTACGAAAAAAATTATAAACTTTGAAAGACTTATTCTCAGAAACTATTGAAAGTACAGAGACAATTCTAGTACCATATTGTAGCAAATTTAGTCTACTTTATAGACGCCATAAGAAAGTTTTTACAAAAACTAGTCGTTTAGGGTTATAATCGCCAAAATTTGAAAAACTAACGATTTTTTCGATTTTTGACAAAGTTGCGTTCGTCGCTCGAGGTCACAAACTTGGGACAATAATTAGACCAACATCATAAACAAGTCTGCAAAAAATCAGATCTACCGGATTTAACGCCTACGGTAATGTATTAAGTTACTGAACTATTCTTTACGCCTAGACAGATTTTTCGTGGGGTGTAAATTGAATTCTACTGTCACGCTCGGGTATGATAAGAAATCTTCGGGTAAACTCGGGACTTTGACGATTGGGCAACTAGAAATGCGTCAGCCAATGAGAAATGCTGCAAGGGCGTGGCCTCGCTATCATGGCATGGCCATCTAGAAATGCGTGAGCCAATGGCAAATTCTGACGCATTTCTAGACTGCCAATTTTTTTTTTATTCTTGGCCATGTACCTATACTCCTTCAGCCGGATCTGTCACTGTCGTGTCGCTGTGTTAACTATATTCAATTTATAATATGTAATCGTTTGTATTTTTTAACTGACATCCAAAAAAGAGGAAGTTATCAATTCAACCACCATGTTTGTTACCTGATTTCTCTATCTATTACCTATACAAATTAAAAAAAATGTTTGTCTGTAAAGTCGGTTTACTGACGATATAACGTGACAACGTCTTAAGAAAATACTGATGGAATGGTAGCATTATTCAAAAGAAAATTTTAATTTCATTTGTTTAATAGATTTGTATGTAAAAAGTAATCAGTAGAATTTAGTCATTTTCAATCAAAACAATGCAAAAAAGCTTTTAGATGCCGGGGATCGAACCCGGGGCACTTCACATGCAAAGCGAACGTTCTACCACTGAGCTACATCCCCGCTTGAACTACTGGTCGAAATAATTAATACAACTGTAACAAACATGCGGCGAGGTAACGACCGACGGTAACGGTACATGACGTCATGTTTTGTGGGCGTGCAGCCGGCTTCATCGAATTATAAGACGTTATCACGTCAAAAAATCATTTTGTGTTTGGATAGGTATGTTTCCCGAACAGTTCCATATAAATTTTATCGAAATCGGTGTGGTGGTTTTTGAAATACGAAGAAAAAAACTAAAATTTGCCTGCAATTTTGTTCGGATGACATGGTTGTAGGTTTCACAAAAGTTATGAAATTCGATCCTGTCAACACGAAATTGTGTAAATGCATTAATGAAAAGTTGTTTTGCACTAAAAAGGGGTATAATAAACTATATTATACTAAAAAATAAACTGACTTCAAAACCACAAATAGACACTCAAGAGTGAAAAATAAATACCTAGATATAATTATTATAAGCGTTACTCACTCATCTATTTGAAGTCGGTTTTGAAGTGGGTTTAGTTTTTTGTAGAAAATATATTTATTAAAATTATTCAACGGATTTTAAAAGTTATTTCTTATTTTAGTTTTCACTTCTGCCGTGTAGTCTTTTGGCAAACACCCATTGTTTTGTTTATTTATAAGTTTTTTTTATTAAAGAATGAGTGGTAATTAATAAACGTTCCACCTGATGGTAAGCGGTAAGCTACATCAAAGATGCTGACGACGTTTTGCCAGCTCAGAGAGATATTAAAAGATACACTTTTTTTTTAATTTATCAAAGATCGTCGGAAAACTTTCAAAGAGAGGTAATTTTATAGCCTTCAGGTACGCGGTAGAAATGAGCGGAAGGACCTGACGCTTTGACATTTTCAGTTTGCCAGGATACAGGCGAGGGGTGGAGGGGGGGGGCATGGGGGATGGGGGTGGGTTACTTGCACATGATATCGTAGACATTAAGTTGAAAAATGTAAAAATTTACTAAATATCGAATAGCACAAAGGCAAATTTTCAACGCGCGAAACAACTGGAAAGGGCTACTACTGCACGGGTAAAATCTAAAATCTTAAAATAGTAAAGTCTTTTTTAATCGACATTTTGTATTGTTGGTGAAATTTGAGGCTGTGACTTCTCCTAGATATAGGCATAAGCTTTTTGGTAGTAAAATTCCGCCGCTGGTATTAGGTCAAAATGCTTTTCCGAGCACTCCCCAAAATATATATTAAAAATGTAATTAATAATATTAATCATTTTTAATGTAGGCTCATTAGGCAATTTAAAACTAGAAGTAGTATTAAAATATATATAGGTAGATAGGTACATAATTATGAATAACTAGCATCCCTCTAAAACATCGAAGATGCACAATTTCCGCTAAGCCGCTCCTGGTACGTGACTTTGACTGTCACGTAATTTCCTTAAGAGAGAAAATCTCGAGAGTTTTTCTATCGGACTACTCGTAGTTCGAATAAGCGACATCGTTTCATGGTTGATGTTTCAAAGACACGAACGAAGAGGTTTGAGGCCACGTTTGTCATAAGAACGTCTAGGTTGCGGAATGCGTTGTCTGATTGGGTTTTCCCAGTGGTTACGATCTTGGTGTCTTCAAATCGAGAGTGAATCAGTTTCTTCTAAGTAGGCACGCTCTATCGTAGATCGCATCGTCGTTTAACATCACGCGAGACGGCAGTCAAGTGCAAAACTATTTAGTCTAAGATCCGGCTATACAACGACTTTACCGAGCTGTTTATTGGATGAAAAGTATTTTATGTTCAATTCAATATGTCAACAAATACATTGCAAATGGGTTGTTCAAAAAATTGCAGTCCAGTATATGATTAATTAACAATTTTTTTTTAAACAAATCTTGAACTTAAATTTATTGTTTTTTTTTTAACTGTGTTACTTGACTAATTATTTTGGCTTTACAATAGCTTCGCGTATAGAATGCGGTACTCAGTTAAGCTATTATAATATGTATGTATTTTATTATTATACGTTTTTTTTAAATAGGTAATGTTTGTAATGGAACTTTGATAAGCCAATGTTTATTTATAATTGGAGTCGCAAATTGTTATGTATTGCCAATACTTATGTAAAATTGTTTTACTGTAACAAAAATATCTAAAACTCGTTATATTGATGTCCAAATGGGTATTTGTAGATCTAAAGCCATCTCTAATAGTTAATAGATGTTGTATCTCAGATCTCGGAAACGGCTCGAACGATTTTGACGAAATTATGTATGCAGAGGGTTTTGGGGACGATAAATCGATCTAACTACGTTTCATTAAAAAAACGCATGTTATGCGTGTTTTTAGACAATGAAAAACTGTCACATTAGAATGCGAAGGTAAATTTCGCCGCGTGGCGCCGCAGCAGCATAATAGCTCAGACGGCTTAATAGCTTCTCTTTTTTTTCAAGTTTTCTTTTTTTAAAATAAAATCTATTGCTTGGAGCCTTTTATCTGTAGGTATTTTTAGTATATAAACCGAGCAAATCTCGGTCCCCCAGGTACTTCTTATCTTATCTTAAAAAAAAACATCAAAATTGATTCACAATCGGCGGAGCTATCGCGTAACATATGTAAGTACTTACAAAAACATACAATCAAATTAAGAAACTTCTCCTTTTTTTAAGTCAGTTAATTAATAGTGCTGACTCAATGTTGGTCTGAATTAATGTTTTTCTGTTTCGGGTTAATATTGCAAATATTTTATGCGAACGCGACGCATTTATGTAAGAAATTACATCCGATAAATCATAAATGTAAAACAAAACGGGTCCCAATATACTTCCCTGTAGAACACCATGTTGTTACTTTCATAGTTTGAAAAGAACCTTGTTTAGTAGCTGCATTAATCAATATTTATAATTTCTACACATTTGTTCTATTACTTTTAATCGTAACTGCTGATCCAGTCATGGGGAAGTCCTCGAATCCCGTAGTTTTCAAGTTTTAAAGTAAAGTTTTATGAGATCTACCTAATTTATTATGCTTATTTTATTTTATAATGAATTAGATCCTTTTAGTTTTGTTCTAAGTTAAATTATAGGGTCCTATTCAAATGTCAAAACCAGTCTTTCATTTTCAGAACTATTATCAGTATAACGGCTTGTTCGGCGAAGTAGGTCAAGTTTCTGTCAAGTTAACAATAATACCTGAAAACCATCACCCATATAAAACAGTAAAAACGATCGCACAGCTGTTGAAACAAAAAATATGTCTCATAAATTCCTAGAAATTTTACATTTTGTTAATAATTAATTAATAAAAATTAAATAATTTTGCAAATAATTGCAGATAAAAAACAATCGCTCTATTTTCGCCAGCAAAATATATGAATTAGGTACTTACATTAGAAAACAATTAGGCATTTTACTTCATGGACGTCATAACTTTATAATTGACAATAAAGTGACCACGTTTTACTAATCAGCTGATCAAGGTCGGAATTTAGTGATTAAAACTATATATGAACAGATATGTCACAGTCACTTCATGACCACGTACGGTGAGTAAGTGGCGATACAACAAAAAATGAAACTGATAACGGCAACCAATTAGATAATGGTTATCTTTTGTTTATCGATTCATAAGCCATTCTCGCGCAATCGACATGTTACCCAACGTCGTCATTTTTATGGGTAATTTGTGAAGAGCAACAAGTGATCGACATGTTTTGTGGGGAGAATAGCATTTAATCAAGTGGAAAATTAATTTATTGCAATGTGTTAGAGTCGGATTTCGTATATTTTTAGTTGTAAGACTGTTACAGTTTCAACAGGATAACGTTATATAGGTATAAGAAATACGCTTATCTTGAGGCTAATCGTAGCGCGGTTTTCCAAAAATAGTATTTTGTATCGGTATAGAAAATACCGACGCGCGACGTTGTGAAGTTAAAAAAAAAACAAAAAAAATAAATGAGTTTAAGTTAAGTTTGTGCAATGGCAGTAAGTCTGATATTCTTGATATTTCAAGTTTTTTGTACTATATGAATCTTCAACTAAATAGATTATCATTAAAAAGAAAATCGAATCTATTACTTTATTATGGTCTTGAGATATAAAAATAAAAGTTTTAATAGGCTATCGTATTTTTATAATTATTTTCTTCTGGCCGGTCCTACCGAACGACGCCGGCGGACCGAGTTCAAATTAAAAATGTAAATCCCAACTGAATAAAAAAAAGTGACTGACTTTGACTGGCCTCATGGCTTAGTGGGTAGTAACTCTGCCTGCGAAGTTGGGGGTCGTGGGTTCGATTCCCACCCAGTGCGAATATTTGTGTATGAATTCAAATATTTTTGCTGTGTCTGGGTGTTTCTATGTATAATAAGTATGTATTTAAAACTGTATCAGTATTATATCAGCTATCTGGCCGCCATAGTACCACCAATATTTATTTGAAAAAGCTGCGGTGTCCTAGTGGCTCAACGTGCGATTCAAAGTCTTGCGGTCGTAGGTTCTAATCCCGCCTGAACCTCTGATTATTTTTTCAAGTGTAAATTTCCAAGTTTATCATCGGGTAGGTACAATTAGGTACTTTCTCCAAATCTTTCTGGATTTACAGAAAACCCTGATGCCAACATCTGAAGTATATTGGAAAATGTTTTGATAAAATTTTCATTCACAACTGTAATATCCGAAGTGCAATAATGGTAGTTTTCATAAAAGCTACGAACTGTATTTCCATCATACAATTTCCACTTCCTTGGCGTGGTTTGTCAATGTGTAATCCCATTTGCCTTCGAAATTGCTGCTGCACATTTTCTTAATTTTATCATGTTTACATTTCTTATCTTCCGGAGATCTAGCGGACTATTTCTTAAAATAAATATTGTAGTTATGTTTGTGTATCATTATCATCTCAACATCTTAGATTAAGAATTTAATCGAAAATGAAATTTTCGTCCGTTTTTATTCGTTTCTTCTGGTACAAATAAAACATTATTATTATTTTTTCTCAAAAGAGCAAACTCATTTTAATTCTAAGCAAATGATAAGAAGGCCTATAAATCTTTTCTTGGAATTAAATACTACTTAGTAGATAGGTACAATGTTGTTCGAAATATCGTGACAAGCTTTTATTTATATCAATATAAATTTTATAATTTAATAATATAGTGCATTCAAAATGTATTTGTTTCGTTTTAGAACATATAAAAGATTATTAAAAAAAAAAAAACATGTTTTATAGCACAAAAGTGCTAGTCAAAACTGTGCAAACGAGACCAAACTCGATGGTTTAATCTAGTAGAGTAGTTCATTAGGCATTCTTATGGCCACATTCAGACGACATCTTGAGACCCTGGCTGTCATGTAGCACAAGAGTGCTTGTCAAGACTGTTCAAACGAGCCCAAACTCGACGGTTGTATCTTGTTTAGTTTAGGAGTTTCTATGGGCACCTTTCGACTCCATCTTGAGATCTGCTTCTTGGTACTACATTATTGCATTGTCACCGAACTTACGTAAGTATACCAAATTTCAACCTAATCTAACGACAGGAAATCATTCTAATTTAACTCGCAAGATTTGCCCCATACTAACATACTGACAGGGTAAGTAGAATGATAATAACAGTATAAACAACTAAAAAACACGCTTTTAGCACGGACAAAAAATTATAAAATTTTCGTATTCCTGACAGCAAACCCTTTCATTTGATACCCATATCATGGGGCATGGGGGTGCATTTCAAATAGCCTGTCCACCATCTTGGACGTCCGCCATATTGAATTTCAGTCGCGTGACTATTTTTTTCGTAAAACTGACAGCAAACCCTTTCTTTTGATACCCATATCATAGAGGTGGATTTCAAACAGCCAGTCCGCCATCTTGGGGAGGCCGCCATATTGGATTTGTAATGACGTTTCTTAGCTAGTCATGTATTGTCATGAGAATTTAGAGTGTGTGCAAAATTTCATCCTAATCGAAGACGGACCGGTAAGTGGTTCAAATTAAGATTGTCTCACATACATAGGTAGTTAGTTACAAGTGAAGCTAATAAAAGCTTTTAATAAAATACATCTAATTCCAAATCGGACGAATTTAGGCACCTAATTCCCCCCCCCCCCCCCATTAATAAAAAATGCAAGTGGAGGGAAGTGGATCTAACTGCCATAACTCCATTCAAAAGTTTTCAAAACTGAAAAATCACAATGACACTGAAAAAATATGTTTTGTGGCTTAGTTTTTTTATACTAATTAAATAATAATCAATGCCTTATTAATTACCTTTCTAATCTATAAATATCTGATAAGTATTATATATCTATATATATAATACTTATCAGAGAACTACAAAAAATAAGATAAATAGTCGTCTAAACATCACGTATTCTGATCAATTTAAGTTGTACCTACGGTTTTTTATGTTTTAACTTAACTGTAATAACTTTATGTTTTTAAGTTACCTACTGGTACTAAAAAGTACATTTTAATGCATTTTGTTAGTGTTAAATGATGTATTGATCATTTAGTTACATTCCTATTAGGGAAATCATGAACATCTGAAAAGTGATTTTTGAGACGCAACTTACGCTTTGATCCCATATTGCGTCGTTAGCGTCGGCCGCGCTGCCAGCGGGGCTCTAGTTTTTAAGTTTTCTATAATCTTTATATCATTTAAAAACCGGTGATACAATAAATTGGCGGCCTTATTATACAAGGTTGTCGTAACCCCTAGCTTTGACGGTGAAGGAAAACATCGTAAGGAATCCGGTGCGATGAATTTACGTTTTGAAAGTTGATCAAAAACGTACATTTTATGGAACTCTGGTATTTAATATGATCTTGTATGCACACTATTTCTTGCATGACGTCATCAATTTATTTAAAAGTTTTTTTAGCCCTGTGTGATGTTTGAACCAACAAATAAAATGGAATAGCCTGAAGCCTAAAGTTGATGAAAAATAGATATTTTTTTTAATTTTGTATGTATTTTCAGGGATGGAATTATTAATTTAAAACACATGTTTAATAGAGTTTGAATTAAAACCGTGTTTTTTATGACATGTTTAAAACACATATTAGAACAAGTTTTTAAAGTAGCAAATGAACAAAAACTCACTGCTGCACACAAAGATTCTTAAAATTAATAAATTACTTAATTCATTGATTCTTAACAGAATTATAACTATACGGATTTTTTAAATTTGTATATACGTACTAACGGATACAATGCGCATAAGATAAATAAAACGTGGTTTGTGTTTATCTCTGCGATATCGCAGTAAGACCCAGACCGCATCGTCGCTTAACATCAGCATGACAGCGAGATGGCGGTCAAATGCAAACCTAAAAAAGTGAAAAATTAGCCTGGAAGAATTAAACAGACGCGACAGGAAGCGTGGAAGCCGCGGCGCAATGATTTAAATGTAAAGAGTGCAAATCATTGAATAGTTATATTTTATAATGGATGAAATTTAAAATATACCGTATTTATACAATGCTACTGAAAATATAGACTCCTAGTATTATCTACAGCGAAGTTATTGGAGATGGAATAAAAAAAAAAAAACTTAAAAGTATGGTACAGCCGCTTTTCTGCTCGACTTGCAAACCGCCATTTTGAAAAACTAACTAGAATAACAATTTTACTATTCCTGAATATAACCTTAAATAAAATAGACACACATTTTATTAAACTTTACGAAGAATCTCAAGCTCTGTAAAACATTTTTACAAACACACGTACAAACAGGAAACAGGAACCCTTATTGTCATGGAATTAAGAACTCTTGGAACAATCGTAAAAATAAATAGCTTGTAACTTCTGTAAAAAAACTCGCAATTGAAATATTCGTTTAAATTTAACAATCAACTTATAACCTCATTTCACACAATTTATATAATCGTAAAAGCTTGTCGCGCGATTTACTTTTGAAAGTAATTCAACTAATACCTATTGAATTGAGTAAACTAATCTGCTAATTTTAACAACAAGCGTTTATGATCATATAAGTTGTGTATAATGTGTTAAAAATTAATAGTCAAAATTTTAGAGGAATGTTTCATTTTTAAAGCAAAAAAACAAAAATTATTCACAAAATTTGGAAAAAACTTAACTGTTTAAGATGTATAATACACTGTATTTATTATTTATTTAAAATAATTCGTTTTTTCACCTCGCATTATTATGAATATCGAAAAAGCATCCCTAATTTTTAATCGAAAAATTTCGCGGCGGTATATCAGTTTTTTTAATAAAATTGGTGGGCTTTTTGTTCCTTGTAATCTCTTCTTTCTGATCTTTTGATGCGAGATTTTTCAATTGAAACTTAGGATGATTTATCGATATTCAGTCAATTAATTTAAGGTAGAAAAAAAATTTTTTTTCAGTCAACAAACATAACCGTGTATTAGGGACATAAAAAAAATTTGTGAATTACATTTTTTTTGTATGAGATAAATAATAAAAACCACAAACATAGTTATGAATTATTCAAAGAAATTTTCAAATAACTAATGGTGTTATGTGAAAAAAGTGTCAAACTAAAAGTTGTAGATCTTTTTTTAGGGTTCCGTAAAACGTAAAAACGGAACCCTTATAGATTCGTCATGTCTGTCTGTCTGTCTGTCTGTCTGTCTGTCTGTCTGTCTGTCTGTCTGTCCGTCCGTATGTCACAGCCACTTTTTGCCGAAACTATGAGAACTACAGTGTTGAAACTTGGTAAGTAGATGTATTCTGTGAACCGCATTAAGATTTGAACAAATAAATTAAAAAAAAAGAAAAATTAGGGTTGCCCCCCATACTGAGAAGTGAAACTCAAAAAAAATTTTTTCATCAAACCTACACGTGTGGGGTGTCTATCGATAGGTCTTCAAAAATGATGTTGAGGTTTCTAAAATCATTTTCGTCTACACTGAATAATTTGCGCGAGAGACACTTCCAAAGTGGTAAAATTTGTGTCCCCCCCCCTCTAACTTCTAAAATAAGAGAATGAAAAATCTAAAAAAAATATATGATGTTCATTACCATGTAAACTACCAACGAAAATTAGTTTGAACTCGATCTGATGAGTAGTTTTTTTTAGTACGTCATAAATACACTATTATTGAAACTTCGATCAAAGTTACAACGAACTACAAGAACTATGTGTACTATGTATATTATGTTACTTGCTGCAACGGAACCCTTCATGGGCGAGTCCAACTCGCACTTGGCTACTTTATTTTAAAGAGTGACGAGGCGAGCAGGACATGCGCCTGATGGTACGCAACATGCCTGCCATATAACAGCACAATGACACGCAGCTATATTATCTACAATTTAATGTTTATTATATTTTTCCCATAGCACTCAGGAAAATCCCGGAAATCGTAATAAACCATTTTTTACACCCTTCCACTCCCCGACCTCAGATCGCCCGTTAATTATTTTTCCTTAAATTTTTGTCATATTTTCTACATTTTCCGATTGGTTTTATCCTACAATATTAATTTTGGTTTCAAAAATTATTATCGACCCTGGTCTCATAAGTTCGAATGCCGTCACAAATATTTATAGAAAAATTCGGTTTTAATTTCCTCCTACACTTGATAGCTTTTTGATTAGGGACCTGAGCTTCGGAGTGCTCAGAAAATAAACTTGTACTGGAATTAAGGTGCATATTATATAATTATATGTAAATATGTTTGTACATGCCTCTGTAAAGTTGTAAATACCGTCATTAATCTATCGACGTTAAATAACGAACTATTATAAGCTACCGTACATTTTTAATCTCGAGCATATTTATAATTTTATACGTACTTATATAATTTATATTAACTATAATAATATTAAAAAAGCTGAAGAGTTTTTTTTAGAACACGCTAATCTCATGAACTACTGGACCGATTTCAAAAATTCTTTCACCTTTGTGTACGAACGTGATCCCTGAGGCTATATTTATATTATGTGTCACGGGCGAAGGATGGGGGGACCGCTAGTTCAATTATAAATTGACAGTATCTATAATTTTAAGATGACGTTATACCCTGCTCGGAAAACGTACTTAGGTCCCGTAACAGAACAGAAAGAACTTTAAAAGTGTTTCAATACTTACGAAAAACGGCACAGGACCCCCGACAAACTGAAGAAGTTCGAGATGGCTTGTTTTACGCGACCCCTTCGATAAAACTTAAAAATCAAAAGTGCAATAAACATACACGCGCAGTACGCGTATATCTGGCAGTCAATCATTGTAAAATTGTCTTTATTTTTTATAGAATATAAAGTTTATAGAAATTAGTCAGTCATTACTTTTTACTTCCACCACTTCCTAAAACGATCAAAGCTTTTACCGACACATTTGAAAAAATGAAAAACTGTGTAACTACATACGCAGGGTAACAAGAACCCAATTATTATTTTCAAAATAATCAAAAACGATATATTCATTTTCGAAACGGTTAATGAAACAAAATAAAGGTTCGGTTAAGTTCGCGAAGAGTTTCACAGGGGCGCGTGAAACGTATATTACAGGTTGACGATTCCTGTCTGACTGAGGGATGGTCCATACCTCTCTGGGTTTTATACCCATCCATCGCCATGCAATCTCTCGTCCCGGACCCCGCACAACGCGATCTCCTACTGGCTGGGAGTTAAGGTGGGCGCGCATGTGGGCGCGTTCATCCTATTGTTTATACCCCCCTCGATTGCCCCCCCGACTGAAGCTACCAGAAAATCTTGACAACCCACCTGTTTAAAAAATATTATAACCACCTACCTGTTGACAACTACCTTCTACAATTGTCTCAATGTCTTATTTTATGTTCGTCTCTCCGAGCCTCTTTTTACATTGTTAACAGGTATCTAATAATTCTGTCGCTGTAACGCTCGAGTATATTACTAGTATTTTGTGTTTTACTGTACATTTTATTAAGTCCTCATAAGTGAAGAATGTTATTTGTTATTTCAGTTTCAGTATATTTCTTTCAAAATATTTTTTCAAAGTAACCGAAGAAATCTATACATATATAAAGTAGCCAAGTGCGAGTTGAACTCGCCCTTGAAGGGTTCCGTTGCAGCAAGTAACGTAATATACATAGTACACATAGTTCTTTTAGTTCGTTGTAACAACAGTGTAGTTCTCATAGTTTCGGCAAAAAGTTGCTGTGACATACGGACGGACAGACAGACAGACAGACAGACATGACGAATCTATAAGGGTTCCGTTTTTACGTTTTACGGAACCCTAAAAAGCGAAAGGTCACTCATCACAAAATCTCAGAAACTACAAATGCTAGGAGGCTGAAATTATGCATGGACGTGCCTTTTAGCACGTAGACGCTCGCTAAGACGGGGTTTTGCAAAATTCAACCCCTAAGACGGTAAAATAGGGGATGATAGATTTAGATAAACGCAAAGGGCAAACCTTTAGGCTTGAAACTTAAAATTTCGCTCTTATGATGTGATCTACAAAGGAAGAACATCCCCAGGAGGGTGAAATAGGGGATAAAAGTTTGTATTATCTTCTTATTCGTTGTAAGTACATCGGGATAGAATTTTCATATAAACGTTTAGGCCTTACGCCAATGACAACGCGAGCAAAGCCGCGGGCAAAAGCTAGTTAATAAAATAAATTATTATATGCTCGAGATTAAAGATGTACGGTAGCTTGTAATAGTTCCTTACCTAACGTATATACGATAGATTAATGACGGTATTTACATCGTTACGGTGGCATGTACAAACATAATTATTTACATACATATAATAAATATGCATCTTAATTCTTGTACCGTATAGCAGTTTCGTAAGCAATTTATTATCGACTAATACAATAAATTGTTATTAAAATAGAACAATTTAAAATGTCAATTAGACGTGTACAAACAAACACAAGTTTAGATAAGTCACAACTTACTTAGGTATATAATAAGTTTTGTAATATGTAGTATCTAGTAAATATGGTATCTAGTTTTTTTTTTATAATATGCTGTGACGAGACGAGCAGGACATGTGCCAAATCATTACCTATCACTGCATTGTGCAATTTGTGCCCAGTCACCAGAGATACCAGATAATTTATCTCTATCACCTATAATATCACTGGAAACATTTTTTAAACGTGAACACTGTGACGTTTGCACACTACTGCTTGACGGTAGAATAACAGGCAAAGGTGTGATACTTTCATAGACGGGCTCTACAAAAACTCGTTACTAAAAACGTTACTAAATATATCCATATTTGAATAGATCCAGGCTCCAGCAAATAAACTATCCAATCAAAATTACAAAAAAATAAAGCTATTTTTACCGACGTGATCAAAGCAAACGCGTGATTGCATATTTTTCGAATATGAGTTTTTGAACCGTGGTTTTAATTTTGATTTATTTTGTGTTGTAGCTCATAAGATACAGTTCGGAGACTGTAATAGATCGGCTAAGTATCAGCTTGAAGCTCTGGAATCGATCGAGAGGCGTGCTAAAAGGCTCATAGGCAATAACACTCTTATTGATTAGGTAAACGGGTAACTCACGTGTAATGAGGTCGGTCAATCCGACTCGAGTTTCGGCCGCGTCCGGCGGCCTTTTTCAAGGAGAGTGTGCGCGCCCGATGGCTTCCCGTTTGACCACGGAACGGGAAGCCTTTGGGCGCGCACACTCTCCTTGAAAAAGGCCGCCGGGCGCGGCTGAAACTCGAGTCGGATTGACCGACCTCATTACACGTGAGTTACCAGTTTACCTAATCAATATGTGTAACAACCACATTAATTTTAATACTAAAATAACACTCTTGTGCGAAAAAGACTGCAAAGTCTTGAACATCGCCGAAAAATTGCTAGCTTATCGGTCTATTATCGGATACACCTCGGAGAGTGTGCATCTGATCTGCATGATCTAATACCACCTAGCCCTTTTTTCTATCGGACTTCTCGTAGCTCGAAGAAGCGGCATCGTTTCATGGTTGATATTCCAAAGACACGAACGAAGAGGTTTGACTCTACTTTTGTGATAAGAACGTCTAGACTGTGGAATGAGTTGCCTGAGTGGGTTTTTCCCGATGGTTATAATCTTGGTCTCGTCAAATCGAGAGTGAATCGGTTTCTTTTAGGTAAGCACGCTCCATCTTAGACCGCATCGTCGCTTAACATCAGGCGAGATGGTGGTCAAGTGTAAACCTATAAATGTTAAAAAAAATAATTGTGCAAATGCGCAATTCTTCTGCTTGATCTTAATACAATGTTGCCGTTGTTATGCTACTAGTGAGAAGTATGATATTTTATAGTCATTATTCAAAAGGCTTTAGCTGAAGAAGCGCTACCGTTTCATGGTTGATATTCCAAAAACTCAAACACCGAGGTCTAACCCCACTTTTGTAGTACGGTTTAGATGTCTTAGTTGTGGAATTTGTTGCCCGAGATGATATTCCTAAATTAATATAATTTGGGTATTTTAAAATCGAGAATGAAATAATTTCTTCGTTTCGTCTAGGTAAACGCACTCCATCCTACACCGCATCGATGCTAAGCGTTTAACTGCATCAATGGAGAAATAAAAGCGGCCAATTGCGAGTCGGACTAGCCCATGAAGGGTTCCTTAGCAGCAAAAATGTTTTATTTTTAAATATTTGAGTTGATTATTATATAAAAGGTAAATTGCAGTTAACGATTTATGACATATTAATCAAAAAACTACTTATAGTTACTACTACCTTCTAGTACTTGTTCAAACCGATTTTCGGTGGAAGTTTGCACGGTAATGTATATCATATTTTTTTTTTACTTTTATCATTCTCATGAGTTAAAAGTTACAGAGGACCGGGGATAAGTATGGAACACACATTTTCCTATTTTGGAAGTGCATCTTGTACAAACAATTCAGTTTAGAAACCGCAGTATCGTTTTTTAAAACTATCCATTATAGGTTAGATGAAAAAAAAATGGTTGTCTGTAAAGTCGGTTTACTGACGATAGTTGAACGTGACAACTTCAACTACGCCTTAGAGCGAGGTAACGCCGGCGGCGAGGTAACGGCGGTAACGTTACATGACGCCATGTTTTGCGGGCGTGCAGCCGGTTTCATCGAATTATAAGACGTTGTCACGTCAAAAAAATTAGTTTCAGGTCAAAGTATGGTTCCCCACTACTTTGACTACTTGAGGTATGGTACTTTGACCTGAAACTCAAATTTTTTGCCAAAATTTATTGATCGTTTCTATTTTTGTGTGAAAACTTTAATGCGTTTCACAGAATCCATGTACT
This sequence comes from Ectropis crepuscularia, assembly GCA_963693475.1. NCBI lineage: Eukaryota > Metazoa > Arthropoda > Insecta > Lepidoptera > Geometridae > Ectropis > Ectropis crepuscularia. The sequence continues at coordinate 8,146,047 of OY856338.1, forward strand.
TACCAAGTTTTAACAGTATAGTACTTACAGTTTTGGAAAAAAGTAGCTGTGACATACGGACGGACAGACAGACATGACGAATCCAATAAGGGTTCATTTTTTGCCTTTTGGATCCATAAAAACGCAACGCAAGCAGGCAACACATTCCACAGTCTAGACGTTCCTATTACTAAAGTGGAGTAAAATTTCTTTGAATCTTTGGAACAACAACCAAGAAACGATGTCGCTATTTCGAAAAACATTCGGTTTGCATACGCTACGTATGTGTCAAAGTATGGTTAGTAAGTTCTAACCATAATACGAATAATAGTTACCATCCTATTGGTTCCGTACCATCCCACTTCGCACTAAAACCATAGGCACATGCGAAGGTGTGGATGTTTGAATATTTAGATGTTCAAATGTTTGTTGCTCAATTTGTTAAAGATAGTAACGTATGGAACAGAAATGTGTTGAAACTAGAATCTTGTAATAAGGTAAAATAATAGATTTATAAAACTTTTGATGGAACATTGTTTGTACTCATGTAGTATCTGTATACTGTATGTATTCATTATTTATTATTTTGTCTTTGACAAAGCCTTTTTACAGCTCCATTTGATTGACGAGGCTCCTTTACATCCGCTTTATTCATTTTGACATTGTTATTTTATCTTGTTATGTACACGGATTCTTTGCCTTTTTGTTAATGACGTTACCAAGTGTTCTTATGAAAGTATGGTTCGAATAAATTAATTACATTGAATTGAATTACTTTAGAGGGTTAGAAAGCATTTAGAACGTTAGAACGCGTTGAAATAGTAGTGGTAGGACTCTTAGCAGAGTCTGCCTGGGGAAGTACCATACCTCTGCCAAATATTCTACCGCCAAGCAGTAATGTTCAAACATTACTGTGTTCCGGTTTGAAGGGCAATGATTCCAGAGAAATTACAGGGCTTAGAGCAATAATATCTTAGATCTCTGGGTGACGAGCGCAGTGCAGTGCTAGGTAATGATTTGGACTATCATGTTCCAATAGCTGCGTGTTACTGTGCTGTTATGTGGCAAGCATGTTGCTTACCATCAGGGACATGACCTGCTCGTCACTCTACGCTATAAAAAAAAAATCAGAACGCAGTGAGATTAAATTCTGGAATAGCACGTAGCCTACTTTTTATTGCGGGAAAATAACTGGAACGGAAACTGCACGGATAAAACTGCGGAGCCGAACTTGTTATCTATGAAAAACAGAATAAAAATCAAGTCTGTTGTATGGCCAAATAAAAAAAAAATGCGTGCTAATTAAACAAGCTTCTTTTTAATCGCATTATTCGCCTAAGAAAATATAATTTACCTTCTAAATTACTAAATCGGGCACAACCATCAGTTGGTCTAGTAAGTTACGGTTGGTCTAGTCGGGAGAACGGCGACTGCCGATCCGGAGACCCCGGGTTCAAACCCCACACGCACCACTGTCTTTTCGAAGTCACGCGCGTAATGCCACTAACTTAAAACGGCGAAGGAAAACATCGTGAGGAAACCGACGTGTACCTAAAATCTTTCGAAGTCATGTGTCATCCGCCAACCCGCACTGGGCCAGCGTGGTGGATTATGGCCTCAACTCTCTCCTTGCGAGAGAAGGCCCCGAGTCCCAGCAGTGGGAACGTTTAGTGGGCTGTTGATGATGTTGAAGCAACCGTGATCCTAGTCTAAGAACTCGTGACCAGAAGATAAACATATTTTAAAATCTAAAAAATATTAATATTTTTTTTTTTTTTTTTTTGTTTTATAATACATAAGCATATTATATATATAATCATTTAGTTCATTTAAACACATTCAATTTTATACAACACAAAGTCGACACAGAAAAAAACAATAATACCAAAGCACGTAACAAGACAAATCATGTTACTGGTCAAATAAAAACTCCCCCACGCGCCGAGTGTCGCTCAAAGGTCCCCATAATACTGGCCGCATTGCCCCGCTGAATCGCCATGGAAATCCGCTGAACCAGATACCAGCCTGCCCGGGAATCGCGCCCTCTTTCACGCAAACGCCGTCCGAGGTCCAGCATAAACTTTCGAGCCTCTGCACACCACGGCCCTGCAGTCTCAACGGCAAACGGGACGAAATCATACGCCGACCCCAAACACGAGTATTTGAGGTGCTTGGCTCTGGCAGCCGCCTCCGCTCCTGCGCCAGCACTTTGCTCGGTAGCGGCGAGATGGCAGGATGCAAACGTGCTTACACACGTTGCATCCCACACGAGACAGCGTCCCCTCTGCCATGGGATCAAAGTAAGGCCATCAGGTCGCTTGCCATCCGAGCGCGATAGTCCAGCGGGTTCCAAAATGCTGGGTATCTCTGCCGACACAAGAGCCCGCCTCAGGATGTCGTTGATAGCATGATGTCTCGGTCTGCGACCCATGCATCGAGTGCAGCTGAGGCCATGGTGACCGTTACCCTCGACTTTGGCCCCGCAGACACAGCTATGAGGTTCACAGACGATACAACCGAGCCGCAGAGCCACCGCAACTCTCAACGAATCGTCATCCATTAAGGTGCCCAAGTGTGGAGAGGGTAAAGCATGTAACCATGCCCCCGATTCAGGCCTCGCTACAGCATTTAAACGGGCCAAATCTGCCCCTGAGGCATCCGCTTTCAGCTGCAACAATAGTCCCTCGCAAACCGAGTCGCTCCAAGCCCTCTGAACCATTGGCTTATCCGGCGCGCCGACACCTGGACACAGAGATGACCATAACTGAAATGCCTCCTCGGCATACGGAATGCGAATCAAGCTACCATTATGAAATAAGATGCTAGTAACAAGCTTCGCAACTCCGTGCGACGAGGCGACGAAAGCCACAGGACCGGTCTCCAGTAGTCGACGAACCCCCAAACCCCCGAACCGAACAGGCAAACTGGCCTGACACCATTGCTGGTCATCGAGCTGTACGTTAAGTATGTCTTCCAGAAGACTTCTCAACGCACCGTCGAAGCGCGACACCCCCTCAGGGCACCTCCAACATGGGGTTGCTCTGACAAGATAAGTCATCTTGGGCATCGCCAAACAACTCCTTAGAAGTACAGTCGCGACATGTGCAGGAAGATGTTTCAAATGGATGGCTAGTGACATCATCACCCGGTTTCTATCCTCCAAACAGTCAGCCACACCCTCCGGAAAAATGGGAGCACCCAAGAGACTGAAGGAACTCAGATCCATTATCCTAAGTCCCTTAAAATTATTTGTAATTTTGGCAGGTAAGAAAAAAACGCTAATTCATGTTTTCCGCTTTATTACAATTTTAACCGACTAACAAAGGAAGAGGTTCTAAATGTTTGTCAATTACTGTGTATTTTTTAACGATAGCTCCACCGTTTGTGATCCGATCTTGATGATTCTTTTGTTCCGTTGAAGATAAAACCATGAAACTCTGTATATAGGCACTTGACACGAAGCAAATAAATGTTTGTTCTAGCAATTTTGTAATTTCGAACTATATGGAGATGAAATTGGAGTTGAAATGGGGGACGAATGTTTCTTACGCTTTCACACCTAAACAACTGAACCGATTTTGATGAAATTGTATAAAATTGTTTTATTATAAGCTGCTTTTAGTAACCGTAAATGTGTCTGGTACAAACAAATAGGTACTGCCTGAGTTACCTTAGTATTTATTTCGCGCGGACGAAGTCGCGGGTAACAGCTAGTAAATAAATAATTGTGTATCACCGGGTGACCAGCGCATTGCAGTGCAGTGTTAGGTAATGGTTTAGACTCTTCCTTTTCGAATAGCTGCATGACATTTTGCTATGATGGGTAAGGCGTGTTACTTATCATCAGGCACATGTCTATCTTATCCCATTACTATGCACTACAAAAAAATATTTAAATATTCATATTGCACATAACACGAACATTTAAAATGTTTATGGTCTTCAAAAAACAAAAGACCGGGTGTAACAGTTGAAAAATATTTGCAGATCTTTAAACTCTACGCCCTGTAATATATCTGGAAACATTGCCCTTCTAACTGGAATACAGGGATGTTAATTTACTGTTTCGCAGTGGAATATCTGGCAAAGGTGACGTATTGTCCCATGCGGACTCTGTACAAAGTACCACCACTACATCATTCAAAGTTTAAAGAAAATTAGCAATTAAGCTAAAAAAATAAAACAAAAAAGTACCTACAGATAAAATCATCGATACAAACCAATGGATGTGCCCTGAGCACCTTGAAATTGGTAATAACCTGCGTATCTGTGTGTATCGCAAGTGGTTTACACACAACCAATCTACTTGACCCCTAGAATTGCTAGCGGCGAGATATGCTGTGGTTCTAATTATTATGGTTGTTGACATCGAATAGAGATAGGTAAAAACGTCCGGCGTTCGCGGCTTCCTGCAACCGACTAGAACGGAAAGAGTCAGCTCATTCTTCTCAACGATGACATAATTCCGTGGGCCTGAAGTTTGGGAGGGCACATCCAATGGTTTATTATATCGATGTATAAAATATCAAGTTCTTAGTCGATGCGGCAGCAGCGCCGTACATAGTAACTATATTTTTTTTAAAATTTGTATTAAGAGTGACGAGACGAACAGGACATGTGCCTGATGGTAAACAACATCTCTGCCACATAACAGCACAGTGACACGCAGCTATTGGAAGATGAATAATCCAAATCATTACCTAGCACTGCACTGCGCTCGTCACCCAGAGATCTAAGATATTATATCTCTAAGCCCTGTAATTTCTTTGGAAACATTGCCCTTCAAACCGGAACACATATTTGCACATTGCTGCTTGGCTGTAGAATAACTGGCAAAGGTGTGGTACTTCCCCAGGCGGACTCTGCTAAGAGTCCTACCACTACACTATATAAAACTACATTATTCACCATACAATATTACCGTCGCCCGCGTCGCCGTGGGGAAATACTTAATTTTGCATAAACATATTTTGTCATAGCGCTCTAAATAAAGTAAACGAAAATGTGTTAGATTTTAATAGCATGTATCCGGGTATCAAACGACACGTCACGACAGTTCGTACACGAGTAATTTACCTTGAAAACCCACTTCGACGTTATCTAGTGATAAACGCGAGGGAATCTAAGCGGATGAATCAGAGATGAACAAATAGATTATTACTCGTACAATTTCCGTCTTCTACATAGAGTTGCACAGGACACTTGTCATCATGATCATCAGCCTATGTTCGTCCACTGCTGGACATAGGCCTCTCCTATAATACGCCACTCAGCCCGATCCTCGGTCTTACGTTTCCAACTGCCACCAGCCATCTTTCGTATATCGTCACTCCATCTGGTCTCAGGGCGTCCTATACTACGTTTGCCGATTCGCGGTCTCCACTCCAAAACCCGTCTACCCCAACGGTTATCGGGTCTGCGACAGATGTGACCGGCCCATTGCCACTTCAGTTTGCTAATACGCTGAGCTATGTCGGTGACTTTAGTTCTCTGACGAATTACCTCATTACGAATGCAATCCCTCAGATAAACTCCAAGCATAACCCGTTCCATAGCTCGCTGAGCGACTTTGAGCTCTTCACAGGACACTTGCACTAAGTCGGATTATTCGTTTAGGCTTGAAGGGCAATATTTCCAGACAAATTACAGGATGTCCTCCTATCATCCGGCACAAGTCCTGTTCGCGACACTCTATACTACAAAAAAAAAGGTTCTCTACAAAGGCGTGAAACATTTTTTTCAGTTTAGAGTGACAGGACGAGCAGGACGTATGCCTGATGGTATGCAACAATTAAGGGGGCGCCTAAAGCCAGAAAACGAAAAAAGGACATTTTCGACGCCGCTCACTGAAGTTAAGAAACTAAAAACTATGACAAAAAAAAATATTGACGTGTGGGTACAATCAAGAAGAAGCACAATAACCAAATAGAATTTTAAAAATAGATCAGAGTTTTTTACAATAAAAAAATAAAAATAACACCGAAAAACCCCGTTTTAATTAGAGTACCTACTCGAAATTATCAGCGATGACCCCACATTATTTTTTGGTAATAAAATTCCTATTTGTACGTTCTAGTAAAGTAACCGAACACTTTTTCAAATTTATGTTTAGTTATTGAGTAATTAAATAAAACTTGGTCAAAAATGGACTCCTGATTAAACATTGATTTTTACTCCAAACTGTGTCATGCTATTCTCGACTTTATGTACATCACATTAAGAAACGCGTCGCGCGGGTGAAATCTGTTAAACGAGTACAACTTTAAATTTGGTATGGCGTAACATAAGCGGCACATTTTATGTTCCCACTACTGGGACTCGGGGTCCTCCTCTCTCACAAGGCGAGAGTAAGGCCATAATACACCACGCTAAACAAGGGCGGTTTGGGGGAATACGCATGTCCTCAAAAGATATCGTTCTCGAAACACGTCGGTTTCCTCACGATGTTTTTTGTTACCGTTGAATCCAGTGAAAACTCGTACAACTGCACTTGGGAAAATATTCAGAGACAGGATTCGAACCTACAGCCGCACGACTGTGCAATTGGTCGTCCTAACCACCAGGCCACCACAGCGTTTAGTCACCACAGCTCTTAGGGTGTATGATAAAACATATTTTGATATCTTTTCTATAATATTAGAATAGTGACAGTCTTGACGTCCATCTCTTCTAATATTATAAACCTGAAGAGTTTTTTGAACGCGCTAACCTCAAGAGCTAAGCAGTAATAAAAAAAAAAATAAAAAAAAAAAATAATAAATAATAAAATAATTTGGACTCTTCATGTTCTAATAGCTGCGTGTCACTGCTCTGTTATGTGGCAGGCATGTTGCTTACCGTCAGGCACATGTCCTGTAGGACTCATCAGTCTTCATTAAAAAAAAAATAACAAGGGGAAAGCCGGGGCAGACCGCCAGTACTAATATAAATGCGTTAGTACATAGACTACTTTATATTGCGCAAAAAGGGTTGAAATGAGGGATGGAAGTTTATATGAAAATTTGTTATTTCTCAAGGTAATACCCCGTTTACATGATTCCAGTCCAGCGACCGAATCCAGCGCTGGATTGCTTACTGGAATAATGTAAACCGGCACTGGAATGCACTGGCACTGGATTGATGCATTCCAGTGCCGGTCTCCATTATTCCAGTAAGCAATCCAGCGCTGGATTCGGTCGCTGGACTGGAATCATGTAAACGGGGTATTAAACCATGAAATTTTGTATCTAGACTCTTGACATGAAGCAATCCGTTCAAGTACCTATATCTGTCTGTCGGTTACGCTTTCATACCGAAATAACTGAAACAATATTGATTAAATTGGGAAAAAATGTTTTAGTGTTAGCTGTTTTTAACCCCGTTTATAAATTTGTACGGGAATTTCTTTTTTTGCAAAATAAGTATAAAATAAAAACACTAACTGCGTAACTTTAACATTTGTAATTTATATCGCGCGGACGAAGTCGCGGGCAAAAGCTGATATATCTACAAATCACACGACGAAATTAATTAAAACCAGACACAAAAGAACCGTCTCTCCGACTATTTTTTCTAGTTTGCTACCATTTACTCTTTGCCTTTTAAGGTTCTAAGGTTAATTCTTAATTAAGACTAGATAAAAAGAAATTGAAATTAGAAATTATTTGGGAGTGATTATAGCACTGCATTTTACTTTGGAGATAATGTTGGAGTGAAATAAAGCGGACAAGTGCGAGTTGGACTCGCCCATGAAGGGTTCCGTTGCAGCAAGTAACATAATATACATAGTACACATAGTTTTTTTAGTTCGTTGTAACTTTGATCGAAGTTTTAATAATAATGTATTTATGACGTACTAAAAAAAACTACTCACCAGATCGAGTTCAAACCAATTTTCGTTGGTAGTTTGCATGGTAATATACATCATACATGTATTTTTTTTAGTTTTTTCATTCTCTTATTTTAGAAGTTAAAGGGGTGGGGGGGACACACACATTTTACCACTTTGGAAGTGTCTCTCGCGCAAATTATTCAGTGTAGACAAAAACTATATTAGTAACCTCAACATCATTTTTGAAGACCTATCGATAGACATCCCACAAGTGTAGGTTTGATGAAAAAAAAATTGAGTTTCAGTTCTAAGTATGGGGGCTAACCTAATTTTTTTTTTTTTTTGTAAATTCTTAATGCGGTTCACAGAATACATCTACTTACCAAGTTTCAATAGTGTAGTTCTCACAGTTTCGGCAAAAAGTGGCTGTGACATACGGACGGACAGACAGAGAGACATGACGAATCTATAAGGGTACCGTTTTTGCGTTTTACGGAACTTTAAAAATCGATTCTGCTTCTTAAATCTGAATAAGATTGGATCCCCATAAAATTATTCTATAATATAAACAATTTAATAAATATAATCCACGATAATCATTTTTCATCCTCTAATTTCTACGATAAATAATAACTAACTTACAAAGTACGATTTTGAGAAAACCAGTATTAAGTAATCCTTACCCCAATTAAAACCGTGCGATGCGGGAGCGGGTCGCTAGTGATAGATAATAATCACTACATAGTATAAAACAAAGTCATTTCCCGCGTCTCTCTGTCCCTATGAACGCTTAGATCTTGAAAACTACAAAACAGATTTTGATGCGGGGTTTTTTAATGGATAGATGGATTCAAGAGGAAGGTTTATACGTAGAAAACGTGCATAGTACAGTAGAGAGCCACTGGTAATTTTACAGATTCCTAAAACGATGTCATAAGTAAACACAATTTTTGCGTAATTGCAAACACTGGCTGAACCCTACGAGATAGATCAAAAGAATGTACCGCAGTATTGTACACCTTAAAAAGGTCTACAAAATAGTTTACTATGGTAAATGTCTATTTTTTTTTAAATAAAGAGTGACGAGACGAACAGGACATGTGCCTGATGGTTGGCAACATGCCTGCTACATAACAGAACAGTGACACGTAGCTATTAGAACATGAAGAGTCCAAATCATTACCTAGCACTGCACTGCGCTCGTCAGCCAGAGATCTAAGATGTTATAAGTATCTCTAAGCCCTGTTATTTCTCTGGAAACATTGGATAACTACAAGTCTATCTCTTAGGGATAACCCACAATAACCAAATTAATTGGTATATTTAGTGTCAGCATTGCACCCGTGCCAAGGCGGGTCGCTAGTTTAAAATAAAATAATGAGCTGAATGTTAAACTTTAAGCCTATTATTAGTTATGTATATTTTGGAGTAGCTGTGCCGCGACCAGAAGCTCGACAGAGTGGTGGACGTCCTACGAAATGAGGGCACAAAATTCGCGTGATGGCTGTCCGTTTGGCACTGCGGACTACGGTGCGGCGCAAACTATACTACTAAAACTATGTATATATATACTACCGGCCCGTTCCGGCTTCGCTCGGATCATAACCTAGACACTGTCTGCAGCGCCATCTGCCGGGCTTATTTGTGAATCTAAACAATTCTCGAACCCACTTGTACACACACAAATAAAATCATTCAAATCGGTCCCGCCGTTTAGGAGGAGTTCACTGTCAAATGATTAAATTACTAAAATGGCTATTAAAAAATAGGGGTTGGTGATAAGAGGATAAACATAAATGTGTATCCTCTTATCACCCCTTATCTTATCAACCCTAAAGGGTTGTATGTATTTTTAATGCCATATTATAAAAAAATTAAAATATTGTCCAAAAATTAAAAAAAAATTAGGGGTGGCCAACCCTTACTTAGGGCCATCACTTAGGGGTATGAAAAATAGATGGTAGCCGATTCTCAAACCTACTGAATATGCATATCCAATTTGGTAAAAATCAGTAAAGCCGTTTCGGAGGAGTAAGGTAACTAACACTGTGACAAGAGAATTTTATATAAAAGATATATATTATACTAGCTGAACCCGCTACTTCGTTCGCGTACGTTGATCTTGCGACCTTATTAGTGCATTCGTAGTACTTACGTAGAAATATTTGGATGGGTGGCCATTACACAAACCGAGTGATTTGTTTTTCCATACAAAAATATATTTATTCAAGTTTAGCAACTTCATATTTTATATTTTAAGCAACATCAAACACACTCGTAGTAAGGTTGTGGAGTATCGAACATAGCCGTAGTGTTAAGTTTGTAGGATTTTTATAGGATACATTACGAAGAATCTGTAGCTGATGTGCGTGATCTGATACTTACCCACTTGTACATTTTTACAGGATGATATCCTAAGTAGTAGGTGATAGACTTATCAGCCGATGTAATATTTGACTCTAAACAATGTGTGTTTCAAATGTCAATATAATTGGTAATGTCATTCTGTCGTTAATTTTTGTTTCGTTAGGGTCCATGCTTTTTTCGAGATGATAGGTAGTATATGAGACTATATAAACTATCTGTATTTCAAATTTCAACCAAATCAAACCTTTACATAATATATACATAATAATATTTAGTAAGATAACATTTTATTCAATTTTAGAAAAACAACGTTCTGCTTTGGTTCTGCTTCTGCACCGAAGCTTGTTGAACACTAAATTTAGTACAGTATTTGGATTGAAATAATATCCGAAAAAACAAAAACCGACTTTAATTATTATCATTTCACGTCAACTTACTAATTTCGAGTCAAGTAATAAGTTCACTCGACTATGACTACGTCGTCCAGATAAATAGATACTGGTGAACAATTCACACACAAAACTTTGGCTTTTTCCACCGCTAATGTCCCAGCACTACTCAAACCGGAGTGGTCTTACGCGTGACGATGGCAAAATACCTGACGGCATGAGTTTTTTGCCTGGGAAGTTGAGTCGGCCCCTAGTGTGGGACGCAGCTTGTGTCGATACTCTGGCACCATCACTTCTTCGAGAGACACATCGTACGGCCAGTGCAGCGGCTAATTCAGCTGAGCGTCTCAAACGGCGGAAATATGCAACCCTCGGTAGTGGTTTTATATTTAAGCCTTTTGGGGTTGAGAGTTGAGACATCGTGCCTGTGAAGGAAGCCGAGAGCTTTGCCGACGCAACGCGTGACCAAAATGCTAGCGTTTATTTGGCCCAACACATATACATCGCTATTCAGCGTGGTCCTGCGGCCAGCATGCTGGGCACGCTTCCGACTGGTAGTGGGCCTGAACATCTTGTCATCCAGTTTTTGTTAATATTCAAAAAACCGCCTCCCTGTTTTCCATATAATATATTTACGTGGTAAAAACGGGACCCTATTACTGAGACTTCGGTGTTCGTCCGTTCGTCTGTCACCAGACTGTATCTGAAGAACGGTGGTAGCTAGAGAGTTGTAATTTTCACAGATGATGTATTCATGTTGTCGTTTCAACAACAAATACTACATTACACATTTTCTAATAAATATCAGATTGTGTTTCGTACCATGAGCTGCCATTTTGTGGAAAACATAAGACAGGTACTGTCATATTATTACCTGACGATCAACTGACGATAGATGACGGATGACGGATTTGAGTACTGTGTGCCTACCAGGAAAGAGCTTCGAATCCGACTCCGATAAGTCGGAACCTCCGATTACTATTAGACCTTCGTTTCCGACTTCGGCTCCGAAACTTTTAAAACGGAGGTTATAATCGGAAGTAAGGTGTATAAATATTGCAGATAATCCTTTATTGTGGTGGCTAGTAAATTAAAATACAAAATCCCAACTTCCTAAATCAATTGCTCGTCAATGTTTATCGTGTCCACGTGTTTGCCAAAAAAAAATACCCAATAAAAATGTATCTCCTGCCACCACTTCTAATCCTGCCTATGCCTCCGACTTCGGTTCCGACTCCGATAAATCAAATTTTAAAACTCCGACTCCGCCTTCGAATCCGATAAAATGACCTCCGTTACATCCCAGCACGTCTACTACGAAAACAAACTCCGAATGATCGCATCCGACCGACAGCTGAATCGGATTGTAGCCTACCACGAAAAACATTCGGATCGATACATTTCGGGTCGGAAGTTATAGACTTAGGTCGGATGAGGGTCGGATCCAACGAAACGGCCGATCTGATCAACCGACCGATTGTCTTTCGTGGTCGGAAACTTCATAAGTTCGGCCGATATATCGTTTATCGAACTTCGTAGTAAACCTGCTGTTGTTTACATTGTCACAGAATACTTAGAAGTTAGTATGTACCGAACTTATTAATTCCGTTATTATTTAATTTCTATGTTATTTCCGAACCACACGACCAATAATGCTAAAATTTTAATGAGACTATACTAAAAATATGTTCTTTCTAACAAAATAAGAATGAACGAAATTTAACAACGCAAACATGAGTTACAACCAAAAACACATTCTGACTTTAACCCCTTTCTGCACAAAAACCGTGCAGAATTTGGGGATTAAAAGTAGACAGCTACCATCTACTTAGTATGATCTTAAATCATGTCAAGTTTCATTTGAATTGAATCAGTAGTTTCGGCGTGATGTGAGTTCCCTATACACACAGACAGACAGACAGACAGACAGACATGAAAGAAAAAAAATGCAGTTTCGCCATCAGTATCGACTATGGAGTGCCCCCAAAATTTTTTTTTACAATATCTTCAATGTACAGAATTCGACCCGCTACAGTTTTATTATAAGTATAGATAGATATAGATATCTACTTTAACTATATAGTGAACTATGTGCATTGTGCATGGAGAAATAGAGATATCTTATATATCTGGGTGCAGTGCAGTGCTCGGTAATGATTGGACTCTTTATGTTCCATAGGCGTGAGACTGTGCCGCTATGGGCTTACCATCATGTTGCTTACCATCAGGCGCATGCCCAGCTCGTCGTGCCACAATATACTATACGTATAAAAATAAGGCAGTGCCGATAGAAGTTAAAACTTGAAACTATGAATTATAGTTTTAAATAGCACTCATCATCATCATCAACAGCCCACTAAATGTTCCCACTGCTGAGACTCGGGGCCTTCTCTCGCAAGGAGAGCGTTTAGACCATAATCCACCACGCTGGACCAGTGCGGGTTGGTGGATGACACATGACTTTGAAAGATTCTAAATACATGTCGGTTTCCTCACGATGTTTTTCTTCACCGTTTTAAGTTAACGGCATTCCGCACATGACTTCGAAAAGACAGTGGTGCGTGTGGTGTTTGAACCCGGGGTCTCCGGATCGGCAGGCGCCGTTCTCCCGACTAGACCAGCCGTAACTTAGCCATAAGTGGCACTAATGTTAATTAATATGTCACCTGTATAACTATAGACATGATTCTCTCCTTGCGAGAGAAGGCCCCGAGTCCCAGCAGTGGGAACATTTAGTGGGCTGTTTACGCTTATGCTATAACTACAGGCAACTTACTACCTTTACCCATGTTGATGACTAGAACTCATCAGATTTTAGCCAAGAAGTGTATAACGCGCGCTTCCAGCTATGCTGCTCCACCACCGCTCCTACGCTACGCTGTTAATACCATGCCGGTAACGCTAACCTAGAACCTAGAATCTCTCGAAGTCATGTGTGATCCACCAAACCGCACTGGGCCAGCGTGGTGGTTTATGGCCTTAACTCTCTCCTTGCGAGAGAAGGCCCCGAGTCCCAGCTGTGGGAACATTTAGTGGGCTGTTGATGTTGATGATGAACGCTAACCTATAAAATTTCCCCGTACCGTGTAATAGTGTTTAAAGAAGTATTCACTTCAAAAATAAAATAAAACGAATGAATAAAAGAAAGAAAGAATAATACCTACCTGTATGGCAACATAAGTATCATTGCACATCTTGCTTAGAACACTAAACTATTATCTTCATTCTTGAAGGCGATTGTATTGGCCAAATTTAGCGTTTCAATATTATTATTTCGAAATTGGGTTTTAATTTAGCTATCAACACTTTTATTTAGTTCTTCAGTAGCATAAACTTTATCCATTCCAAACTTTTCGCGCACTATTTTGGTAAATATTTAAAACACTCCACATTTTAATCCATTTTTCCTATAATTCTCTGGAAGTCCCTTTACATATAGATATAGTAAAATGATCCTATTTGAAAAGAGGCATTTAAAATGATTTTTATGCATTTTATCACATGTAAAGTATTGATTTGTAAAAATCACGTAAAAATTGTTATTTACCGACCAAAATACTAAGATACCACAGACTAAGTAGAGAGATATAAGATACTGACCACAGACTAGGTAGAGAGATACTCTATACTGACAATATCTTGACAATAACCATAGACTAAGTAGAGATGATAATATATACGAAGTCAGCTTTCTAATGACAGTTGTCCGTACAAAATAAAGTAAAAACCAGGGGAGCACAATAAGTGACGTCACAACTTGCGGGAACGAGACACTCTAATTACCTATTACTTGTGAAAGAGAGAGAAAGAGATACTGATTTTACGTCCTTGTCACCGTGGCCGGGTTTTTCTCTGGCTAAGCTTTCAAATCTGACACCGGGTTCCCCAACAAAAGTCTGTTCAAAGCTTGGATTCTGTTTTTTATTGATTAAATTCATATATGTTTATTATAATAATATTTGAAACGTGTTTGAGAAAGACTTGTAAGTCATTTATGTTTTAGTATATGAACAATGTGTGTTTGCTGTGTTTTAAGCTAAAATATCCGCAGTGAAATGTGAAAGTGAAGAAAAATCGATGGAATCTCATTTTACTCGTAAGTAGACAATATTTTCAAATGCCCACTTGATAAAAATTGATAATGATGCATTCTAGATATCAACATGAGTTAAATTTATACCATAACGGCTGCATATAGTCTAAAATTTGCAAAATATGTATAATGTAAACATAACCTATATAACAAAACAAACAAAAAAGTGTGACCAGTTATTTCTTACAAATTTACCCATGAAATATACAAGTCGGTACATAATTGACAGTTTATTTACTGGCCGTTTACTAATAATAGGTACTAGATTTTGCCTGCGGATTCGCATTCGTTAGTTTTTGAAGTGAAAACTTCCTTTGGCGCACTACATACAGATTTTTCGTGAGCCGTGAATTGAGCTCAAACATCATGATTCGGAATGAAATAAATTTTCGGGGGAACTCGGAGCTATGGCCACAAATGGGTAAACATTTTTAGATAGTCATGGCGTGTTACCATGGTTACCATTACACATCTGTAGTCTAGATAGCCAATGGCCATGACGTGTGAGAAGGCTTATTTAGATGACAATGCTTTAAAGATTTATTCCAAACCAGAAACGCCCTCCGGTTTCACCTGCGTAGTTTCCAAAGTGTGCTGTCAAGTACTGAGTTATAAATTTTCAGTTCTATCGTCAGTCTCTATGACTGCCAGTTTTTTTTTCCGTTACCAGTCCCTACGCTTCAATTTCTGTTTCTTCTCCATGTTTGTCAAAATCTCAATGTCAGTGGACATTGCAACTCTTGTTTTCTGGAGTGGGAATTGCATCAAACTCCAATTAACTTACACTATCCTATACAGATCCCGTCCCATTCTAATGAGAATGAATGATGCTTTTAGTGAAAAGTAGGTACATTGTGTGAGTAGATTATGAAGTACTAAGCTCTGAAAGTTACGGCTGGTCTAGTCGGGAGAACAGCGCCTGCCGATTCGGAGACCCCGGGTTCAAACCCCACACGCACCACTGTATTTTCAAAGTCATGTGCGTAATGCCGCTAACCTAAAACGGTGAAGGAAAACATCGTGAGGAAACCGACATGTACCTAGAATCTTTCGAAGTCGTGTGTCATCCACCAACCCGCACTGGGCCATTGTGGTGGATTATGGCCTTAACTCTATCCTTGCGAGAGAAGGCCTCGAGTCCCAGCAGTGGGAACATTTAGTGGGCTGTTGATGATGAAGCTCTAAAAAAAGATTAATACAAATTTTCACCTCTGATTTAACCCTTTTGCAATTCCAATTATGCAACTTGAATGTATCACTACATTTCTAGTAATAATTTTGATTGTTTTATTCATCCAAATTAATTATCATTTTGCAGATGTGACACTCTGAAGAATAGGATAAAACATTGTGTGAATAATACAATATTTTTCATGAAGTAATAAATAAATAATAAATCAATTATCCTGAATAACCACAACATCAAATAGTAGTATGGAGTATCTCTACTAAAACAAGGGCTTCGAACATTGAAAAAGTTAAACGTTTGTTTTATACGTAAGTTCCGAGTTACCTGTGTGAAGTCTGGGCTAGCTGCTACTAAATGGTATATCTAAATTTGTTAATCAAACTATATTATTATAATATTGAATGTAAAGTACAATTTGAAATAAATGTTTTATTGTTCTGTTTTTTATTATTCTCCCTCCTATTTTATTTATATCCTCCTATTCAAAAAGAGGTTTCATGTAATATATTACATGAAACCTCTTTTTGAAATGTAATTTTAGATTGGATATAACACGAGCTGAATTCATTCAACTATCGTAGCACTACCCTTATCCAGTGGAATATTTTCTTTATGGCAATACTTTTTGAGTATTGAATTGAAAATTGAATTGAAATTGAAAGAACGAGAAGCACTATAGTAATCAGGAACTTTGTAATTCTATAGGTCCTTCTTCTGAGGTAAAAACCTTAGAGTATGGAATACAATATAGAGTTACAAAGTTCCTGATGACTATAGTGCTTCTCGTTCTCTCAATTACAATTCAATTTCAATTCAATTTTCAATTCAATACTCAAAAAGTATTGCCATAAAGAAAATATTCCACTAGGTAAGGGTAGTGCTGCGATAGTTCGATGAATTCAGCCTGTGTTCTATGCATTCTAAAATTACATTTTAAAAAGGGGTTTAATATAATATAACTAAAATAGGAGGTACTTAAATAAATACCTAATCAAAAACAGGGCAATAAAACATTTATTTCAAATTGTACTTTACATTCAACGTTATAAAAATATAGTTTGCCTGTCATATTTATATCATAGTAGCAGCTCGCCCAGGCTTCGCACGGGGCAACTCGGAACTTAGGTATAAAACATTTCAATGTTAGTAGACCTTGTTGTAGTAGACAGGCTACTATTATTTAGATGTTGTGGAAATTCAGAATGATTGATTTATTTGATAATCTGTACTTCATGAAAAATATTGCTTTATTATTCACACAATATTTTATCCTCTTCTTCGGAACGGCACATCTGCGAAATAATAATTAATTTGAATAAATAAAACAATGAGATAGTGTAAGTTAATGGGAGTTTGATGCAATTCCTACTCCAGAAAACAAGAGTTGGAATGGCAGTGGTAGAGTAGAAACAGAAGCGTCATGACCATCTAGACTAGATAATTATGTATAATGGTAACCATGGTAACACGCCATGACCATCTAAAAATGTTTACGCATTTGTGGCCATAGCTCCGAGTTCACCCGAAGATTTATTTCATTCGCAAGCGTGATGTTTGAGTTCAATTCACGGCTCACGAGAAATCTGTATGTAGTGCGCCAAAGAAAGTTTTCACTTAAAAAACTAACAAATGCGAATCCGCAGGCAAAATCTAGTACGTATTATTAGTAAACGGTCAGTAAATAAACTGTCAATTATGTACCGACTTGTATATTTCATGGGTAATTTTGTAAGAAATAACTGGTCACACTTATTTGTTTGTTTTGTTATTTAGGTTATGTTTACATTTTACATATTTTGCAAATTTTGGATTAGATACTGCCGTTATTGTATAAATTTAATTCACGTAGATATCTAGAAGGCATTAATATGAATTTCTATCAAGTCGTCATAACAAATATTGTCTACTTACGTGTAAAATGAGATTCCACTGATTTTTCTTTCACAGAGGCTATTGCAGCTTATAACACTACACAACGCACATTGTTTGGCATAAATATCACCAATCTCTTAACAGTCTTTCACAAACAAGCTTTAAATCTTCTTTAAATACACACAATATTTAATAAAACATAAAAAATCCGAGTCTGAGCTTTGAACAGACTTTAGTTTGGCAACGCCATGTCAGATTTGTAATTTAGCCAGAGAAAAAGCCGGCCACGGTGATAAGGACGGAAAATCAGTATCTCTTTCTCTTTTTTTCACAAGTGATAGATAATTAGACTATCTCATTTCCGCAAGTCGTGACGTCACTTATTGTGCCCCCCTGGTAAAAACTATGTGAAGAATTGTCTCTGAATTTTCAACGTTGTCCTGTCTTTTTTAGGATTCCGTAAAACGTAAAAACGGAATCCTTTTGGATTCGTCATGTCTGTCTTTCTGCCCGTCTGTATGTCACAGCCACTTTTCACTTTTTTCCGAAACTATAAGAACTATACTGTTGAAACTTAATAAATAGATGAATTCTGTGAACCACAATAAAAATTTTACATCAAAAAAAAAATGTGTGCGATTAAGACCGCAAGGCAGAAGTGAAAACTAAAATAAGAAATACTTAACTGATTTAAAGACTACTAAATCATTTTAATAATTAAAAAAACTATTTATAAATTGAAATTGAATATATGTAACCTAGTAACACAGCAACACGATAATAACATGCGGCTGAATGACTAGTATCCATGGCCAAGACTAAATTAAAAAAATTTTTGTCTGTAAAGTCGGTTTACTGACGATAGAACGTGACAACGTCTTATGAAAATACTGATGGAATGGTAGCATTTTTCAAAAGAAAATTTTAATTTCATTTGTTTAATAGATTTGTATGTAAAAAGTAATCAGTAGAATTTAGTCATTTTCAATCAAAACAATGCAAAAAAGCTTTTAGATGCCGGGGATCGAACCCGGGGCATTTCACATGCAAAGCGAACGCTCTACCACTGAGCTACATCCCCGCTTGAACTACTGGTCGAAATAAGTAATTAATACAATACAAACATGCGGCGAGGTAACGACCGACGGTAACGCGGTAACGGTACATGACATCATGTTTTGTGGGCGTGCAGCCGGCTTCATCGAATTATAAGACGTTATCACGTCAAAACAATTTTTTACGCGGGTCGGAAATAGCGCTTGACTCGCAATTTTTTGAAGTGAACATTTCTTTAGGCGCGACTAGACAGAATTTTTGTGGGGTGTGAATTGAATTCTACCGTCACGCTCGGGTATGATAAGAAATCTTCGGGTAAACTCGGGACCATCGCCATTGGCCATCTAGAAATGCATTAGCCAATGGGAAATGCGGAAAGGGCATCATGGCATGACCATCTAGAAATGGGTAAGCCAATGGGAAATGCTGACGCATTTCTAGATGACCATGCCATGATGAACAGGCCACGCCCACCGGTTACATCCGTGTAGTTTCCAAAGCTATGAAATTTTGAGTTTTCACTTCTATCGGCAGTTCCTATGAGGCCTCTGCTTGGCGCTAGAATAACTGGCAAAGGTGTGGTACTTCCCCAGGTGACCTCTGCCAAGAGTCCTACCACTACTAATAATTCGTTTAATTAGTTTTAAAACCCAACATCCCCATGGGTGTCAATCTAATTACGTAATATACACACGCATCAGGTGACCCCTCACTTGTTTGTCCGGTGAGGCTACAAAATAATAGTAGATTCCTTTTTTACAAGCGAATCTAACACATCATCATCAGCCTAGCTATACTCGTCCACTACTAGACATATAGGTACCTCCAAATATGTAGTATATGTTAAAGTTTCGTTACTCAAGCTCATATTGAAAAATTGCACAGGATGGCGATCTAAATTATTTAGCTCGATGTTTCTGCAGCGTTATAACTACCATGTACGGGAAAATTTAAGAAATTGCGAGTCGTCTCAATTAGGAATGAGATTTCAATTACCCTCATTTGGTCTTCGGAATTCACAGGGTAGTTACCGCGACACACAATATTATTATGATTGTAACAACAATCTTCTTCAAACTCATTCCACGATGCATACATTCATTTATGACCGGATTTCATGACGCTGATAACTGAAAACCATCCTTCCGGTTAAGTCCTGTGCAATAATTGCAATATATTTATGTATACGTCCTCTGATAACTCGTCTGTTGTTCTCAGTAATAACGTCATTAAAATGGTATTAGCGAGTGAGAGAGCAATAGCGAACTTATAACCGATTTGCTGAAAAGAGGTAAAATAAAAATCAATAATCCTCTTAGCGTTTCCTATCGACACAACGGAAAGAAAAATAAAGTGGCCAAGTGCGAGTTGGACTCGCCCATGAAGGGTTCCGTTGCAGCAAGTAACATTATATACATAGTACACATAGTTCTTATAGTTCGTTGTAACTTTGATCGAAGTTTCAATAATGGTGTATTTATGACGTACTAAAAAATACTACTCATCAGATCGAGTTCAAACTAATTTTCGTTGGTAGTTTACATGGTAATGTACATCATATATTTTTTTTAGATTTTTCATCCTCTTACTTTAGAAGTTAGAGGGGGGGGGGACACATTTTACCACTTTGGAAGTGTCTGTCGCGCAGATTATTCAGTGTAGACAAAAATTATATTAGCAACATCAATATCATTTTTGAAGACCTATCGATAGACACCGCACACGTGTAGGTTTGATGAAAAAAATTTTTTTGAGTTTTAGTTCTCAGTATGGGGGGCAACCCTAATTTTTCTTTTTTTTTATTTTTTCTGTTCAAATCTTAATGCGGTTCACAGAGAATACGTCTACTTACCAAGTTTCAACAGTGTAGTTCTCATAGTTTCGGTAAAAAATGGCTGTGACATACGGACGGACAGACAGACAGACAGACAGACAGACAGACCGACAGACATGACGAAACTATAAGGGTTCCGTTCTTACGTTTTACGGAACCCTAAAAAACTAATTCAATCGCATCTTGATCGCATCCAATATTAAATCCTTCATATGAGTGTGGGCGTGGTGGTGTGGCTTCTAGCATGATGGATGCGATCGTAGTTTTTTTTATCGATATTAAGTTTTCACTTAAGGTGCGTCCCCCAGCAAAACGAGTTTTTTGTCCAGTTTTCCGAGCTATCTACTAATTAGCCAAAACAAATATCAACTGGTAAAAAATACATTAAATTTCAACAACTTCTTGGCTTCAAAATGGTAGTTTTATTTTTTTGTTAATGAACTTATTGTTTAAATAATCGCCTCACAACGAAACCATAAAAAAATTAAATAATTGTAGTTATCATGCATCTCCTCGAAAAACCTCTATTATTTTGATGTTGTACTTACACCAACGGATAGACAATTCCATTACGAACATTTTGGTAGAAATATTTTTTCAAAAGACCAAAATCTGATTTTATAAAGAGTTTATTCTATAATTTGAGCGTAAAACGTTGACAAATGCTACTGTTTCCCTCTTGCTCTTTCTTGCGGTGTGCGATAAGGTAAGAAATACTCAAGGTCATTTGCTCGGGGTACGGCCTTAACAACGATTTTATTTCGCTTGAAGGCACACATATTATATCCACTAGGGAATATTTACTCAGACAACGTATTCCACAGTTTAAATGTAGTTGTAGTGAAGGTTAAATTATTTTAATCTTCATAGCCTAGTAGTTTTATAGACATATCGATATCCTAGTTTCATTTATGTAGTGTCGTGGTGGCATGATGGCTGTTACGACCAGTATCACAATCGTGAAGTCGTTCGTGTGCTTGAATCGCTTCTGTGTCTCATGAAAACCGTGGTGAGACAACTGGCGTGTCCCAAGGAACTCGCCACAACAGGACCTTAAAATCGAGCGAATCGGTTACTTATAGGTAAACACGCTCCATCGTAGACGTGAACACGTGGTAAACTGATTTATACCTGCCTATAAAAGAAACAAATGTCTTGTACTCGTACTTAATATAGGTTGTTTTTAAATAATATGTAAAAAAAAATGTTCTTGAGTATCGGCTATACCTATGTCATTTTTAAGTCCAGTTTTTCTAGTCACCTAACCCCATAGCACTAAGGAAGTATTGGCGCTTAGCGGTCAAAATTGTTGTACTAAAATTTATGTCGATAAAATCTAGGCTAATGAGTAATTTTCCTATGACTTAGTGTGCTAAATAATATTAAGTGAAAGATTGTGTCCACAAGCACTTTTCTTATTGTCTCTATTAAGGCGAAGTCACTTCGTTCATGTGTACTTACGTGGAATATCTTTACTTTTCTTTAATGGTACTAAAGATACAAAGTTGTATCACTAGTTCCATAAGTATCGGTTGACAATTACGGGGGAATATCTTCATTTTTCTTTAATGGTACTAAGGATACTAGTTGTGTCATTTGTACCATCAATGGTACAAATCAATGGTACTACTGACACTAAGGCTACTTTGTATATAGTATTTATAAATCTTAGTTGCACTAACGCTGCACTTTGCACATAGGTATTAATTTAATTTGCACTAAGTCAACTCAAATGGTTTTGTCCGTTTGAGCCTCCGCACTAACTCAGTGTTGTCAAGGAGCTGGATTGCCGCGACATTAACATGCTAATGTTAATGTCGACGCGAAGCGAATACGAAGCGATATTTGGCCCGGATTCAGAATCCTGGGAAGAAATTGGGACGTAGGTTGTTACCGTTGACATGACGTGACCGTATGCCCTCATAAATAAGTGGAACCATTGTTTCTCATTTAGGTAAGCCATGACGTAAATTATTTACATACTCGTACATACCTACATACCTTATCTATGCTCTCATTCGCACGGAATCTTTAGAGAGTAAAACCTTTTGTTTGATTAGTCTACGAATATTTCAATAGCTATTATTATGTGATCAAATTGAAAACATCACGAGAATTATTCCACAATATTTTATCAAGCGGAAGTTGAAGACTATTCACATAGATTCGAATTTACGATTTTGTACAGTTGTTTAATTTACTTACGAAGCGGCTGATCATATTTAAGTTATTTAGGTATCTATTTTTGAAGTAAATCTCCTTTTCAACACACTCGTTTATGAAGTCGTTCTAATTTCACCGCAATCATGCATAAAATGACAACTATAATCTAACTGTCACGTTTTCATTACTATTAATCACAAGTGAGCTATAGATTTTTTTTTAATTAGTTGAGTCGCTTTGTTCGTAAAATAGTTTCGATACAAAAAGATCGTGTTCTACAGTACAAATGAATTAAAGTAGCTAATGCTTGTTCACTTCACGCAACTTCGCATTTAAATAGAGGTAGATAAATTCAACTTGTACGTGTTTAATATACGTACGTGTTTATTCTCTCAAATATTAACTTTCATTTTATTTGTAATAAAGAAAACTATAAATTCCACTTTTTGTACTTGGCTAAAACGCTATCCGCAGAAAGAAAAAAAAACCTAATTTTTTAGTCCGCGACCAATGGCGACCAGGCAGGTCGCCATTGTTAGGCGCGCGCATTTTTTGACAATTGATTAATTTTTCCCGCCACAACGAAACATTTTTAACAATTCGTTTTCTTTGTTGAAATGTTAATTTGTAAGGTAAAAATGATTTTTAATTCATATTTTATTCACAAGTGAGTTGAAAAACGTCGTATGAAACATATGTACTTATTGATGATTACCGATGAGGTGCGTTTGAGGCCCGAGCCGCACCTCTACCGTCTAACTAAATCGCCTATCGCTTTGCTGATGCTGTCTCTATCATTTCAAGCGAAAAGAAAAGAGAGAGAAACATCAAAGCTATGACATTTTTCGTTCGGCGGTAGACCCCCCGGAGGCGAGAGTCGACAAATAAGAACTTAACACACTTGTGCCATAATCTACTATTACGCAAGCTTAACCTGGGGAGTAAGCTTGTGAATGCGTGACAAGCGCGTTACAAAAAGTGTGATCGGTCGAGGCAAATGGAAGTTCATCCATATTTACATGGTAATTCATTATTTGATGTTTTTGTCATTGTTTTTTTAGAGTTTTAGTTATTTATTAGTCTTTTAGCTAGTTTGCTGTTTTGCATTGACATATAGACTACGCGCTTCCGCTCATTCAAATGCCGGACACTACGATGATTGTGATTTTATTGAGTTATTCTGCGATTGCAAACTGTTTCCATAAAGCGTCATCAGTAGATCGTTGTGTAACCGAAATTGAACGTTAACAGAATCACTGTTTTACTGTTTGTAAGGTAAACAAGTTAAAATTTCTGTTGTGTTCCACATTGAGGAGAGGTTGTTTATTTATTGACTATGCTCCCGGCTTTGAGCGTGGTATATGATAAACCTATAGCACTCAGGCACTCAGCATGGCACTCAAAAAAAAAAGCTAAAGAAAATATAAAAATACATAAAATGGATCCTGAAATTAGCGCGTTAACACAAAAAAACCTCTTCAGCTTTTTTTATTTTATTTAAATTTGCTACTCCATAGACTGCGGGGTCCGTGAGCTTTGTCATTAAAATTCTCTTTTTTTCACACATTCTTGGATTAAGAGAAGAAGATGAAAATAGGCGGGAGTTGGGTACATTTTAACCCTAATTCTAGTGCTCGTCTGTAGAGTCGATCACTACCGGTTGGGATTCCGCTAGTAATCGACTCGACATCGAGTCTTTGCCTAATTGCCTTTTGCCATTTGCCTAAGCCGCCTCCTCCCCGGCCAGAGCTTCCAAATGCATGAACAACAATGTAAACGCCTCTTCAGCTTTATAATATTAGTAGGGACTTATAGATTTAAAAAAAGTTAATAGTTTATGCTAACGGAAACTGGCAGTAAAATATTTGAATCTGGAGGATCCAGAAAACATCGTGATGAAACATGTCGGTTTCCTCACGATGTTTCCCTTCACCGTTGGAGCGCGCTTGCCTAGAATAAATCGATTCACTCACGTTACGGGTGCCAAACGGCTGATGTAATCCCACTATCCTATTAATATTATAAATGTGGAAGTTTATATGTTTATTACCGCTGAATTATGTCGAATAGTTTTTTTTATTTTAATAAAGAGTGACGAGACGATCAGGACATTTGCCTGATGGTAAGCAACATGCCTGCTACATAACAGCACAGTGACACGCAGCTATTGGAACATGAAGAGTCCAAATCATTACCTAGCACTGCACTGCGCTCGTCACCCAGAGATCTAAGATGTTATATCTCTAAGCCCTGTAATTTCACTGGAAACAGTGCCCTTCAAACCGGAACACAGTAATGTTTGCACATTACTGCTTGGTGGTAGAAGATCTGCATACTTAACGGTACTGGAATTGCACACAGGGTTTTTTATCACGGTAAAATATCAATACAATACAAACGGGAAAACTGCGGGGTCCTGCCAATACTTACCTATAAATACGGTAGTTGTAAATACATGCCTACATCCTACTTGTTATACATAGAAACAAATACAGAGTCTAGTTTCCACTGAATGATCTCGGGGCTAAGTTGCCAGAAAGTTTGCTCGCGGAGGAAATATCGTGGGTACGATTCCCACCCTGGGCAACTATTTGTGAAATGCCTACAAATATTTGTTCTCTGAGTGTTATATGTATTTAAAGTACATATTTACAAGTACATGGCTCCCATATTACAAGCTTTGCTTTATTTGGAACTAATTGCTGTTCTTCGAAAAATGCCCAACAACATTGTTTATTATTACTAACTAGCAGCGCCCCGCGGTGTTACCCGCGTAGTTCCCGTTGTTTTCGGGGATAAAAAGTAGCCTTTTTGTTCTTCCAATAATTTAATCTACGTGTGTTCCAAATTTCAGCCCGATCCGTTCATACGTTAGGACGTGATGGAGCACAAACATCCATTTGTTTCGTGGAATTTTTATTTTCGCGTTTTATTACTAAGAAAACGTTGTTAGAAAATCTTCTAGAATTGTGCACAAAGCTCATTGTACTGTTCGTAGAACCTCTTTTCCAGATACTAGGGTTTTATTTACTTTTGAACTGTTATTAGATGGGAAATAGACTATTTAATGTATATTTTATGTACGTATCGATGTCGAGCGCCAATTTTTGTTGGAATAATATCTAGCGTTCTCTACCGTACCGCCGCCGGATGTACCGCCTTTGCGATTCCCTTCCGCATCACAGATTAATAACGTAATTGCGAAACGAGAGTCGACTCCCCTACGTATAATTATGTTATTACAACCTTACTAAAAACAACACTTTTGTTTCTAACTAGAACCATTTATTGTCACTTCACATCTACAACATCTATATATATAAAAGCGAAAGGTCACTCATCAAGGAATCTCAGAAACTACAAATGCTAGGAATCTGAAATTTTGCATGGAGGTCCTTTTTAGCACGTAGGCGCTCGCTAAGACGGGGTTTTGCGAAATTCAACCCTAAGAGGGTGAAACAAGGGATGAACGGTTGTAAGAAAATTCGTCATTTCCAAAGTTATCAAACTTTGTATCTAGACACTTGACACGAAGCAATTAAATATTTGTTCCATCAATTTTGTAATTTCGAACTGTATGGGGGTGAAATTGGGGTTGAAATGAGGGATGTATGTCAATATGGAAGTTCTCAACCGTTGAAGATAAAACCATGAAACTCTGTATATAGACACTTGGCACTAAGCAAACGAATGTTTGTTCTATCAATTTCGTAATTTTGAACTGTACGGGGGTGAAATGGGGGATGAATGTCAATATGGAAGATCCCAACCGTTGAAGATAAAACCATGAAACTCTGTATATAGACACTTGATACGAAGCAAACAAATGTTTGTTCTAGCAATTTTGTAATTTCCAACTGTACGGGGATGAAATTGGGATTGAAATGGGGGTGAATGTCAAAATGGAAGTTCCCAACAGTTGAAGATAAAACTATGTAACTTTGTATAAAGACACTTGACATGAAGCAAACGAATGTTTGTTCTGGCAATTTTGTAATTTCGAACTGTATAGGGATGAAATTGGGATTGAAATGGGGGATGAAAGTAAATATGGAACCTCCCAATCGTTGAAGATAAAACCATAAAACTCTGTATATAGGCACTTAACACGAAGCATATAAATGTTTGTTCTAGCAATTTTGTCATTTCGAACTGTACGGGTATGAAACTGTGGTTAAAATAGTAGTGTGTATATGTATATTTAGTAGTGGTAGGACTCTTAGCAGAGTCCGCCTGGGGAAGTACCACACCTTTGTCAATTATTCTACCGCCACGCAGTAATGTGCAAACATTACTGTGTTCCGGTTTGAAGGGCAATGTTTCCAGAGAAATTACAGGGCTTAGAGATATAACAACTTAGATCTCTGGGTGACGAGCGCAGTGCGGTGCTAGGTAATGATTTTGGCTCTTCATGTTCCAATAGCTGCGTGTCACTGTGCTGTTATGTGGCAGGCATGTTGCTTACCATCAGGCACATGTCCTGCTAGTCACGTGACTCTTTATTTAAAAAAAAAAAAAAAAAAAAATGGGGGATGAATGTCAATATGAAAGTTCCAAATCGTTGAATATAAAACCATGAAACTCTGTGTATAGGCACTTGACACGTAGCAAATAAATGTTTGTGCTAGTAATTTTGTAATTTCGAACTGTATGGGGATGAAATTGGAGTTGAAATGGGAGACGAATGTATCTTAGGCTTTCAAACCTAAATAGCGGAACCGATTTTGATGATGAATTTGTATAAAATTGTTTTATTAAAAGCTGTTTTTAGTAACCGTAAATATGTCTGGGTATATAAATGGTAAAGGTACTGCCTGAGTTACCTTAGTATTTATTTCGCGCGGGCGAAGTCGCGAGTAACAGCTAGTCACTTTTAATTTGAAAATCACTTTTAGAAAATTTGGAAAACGTATAAATATCCACTTCAAATCTATTATGGAATGCCTCGGTGCAGGCTATTTATAACTTCTACAGATAATACATCTACTTGGTACTGTAATTAATTAGAACAACACTATGAGCCATAGGCAGCGTTTACGTAATACAATTATTATTTACGATAGTAACTCCATAACAAGTTATTAATTTTATAGATAGACATACTGCGCGTCTAGCTTCTGAATAAAACTGAGCAAGCTTTTTTAACGTGTAGAGCATTAATTAATGAAATACCTACCTAAAGAGGACGGTCGGGCTATGTACACAATACCACGAAAGGTACTCCAGTCTACTAAAACTATTAGTACAAAAGTGTAGGTATTTCTCTAAGTGCTCTAAGTTTTGTAGTGGTAGGACTCATGGCTGAGACCGCCTGTGGAAGTACCACACCTTTGCCAGTTATTCTACCGCCAAGCATTACACAGTAAAACATTACTGTGTTCCGTTTTGAAGGGCAATGTTTCCAAAGAAATTACTGGGCTATATCTCTAGATATAGCATCTTAGATATCTGGGTGACGTGCGTAGTGCAGTGCTAGGTAATGATTTGGTCTCTTCGTGTCCCAATAGCTGCGTGTCACTGTGCTCACACACACACATGTAACAGGCACATGACCTGCTCGTCTCGTCACTTTTTAGTAAAACAAAAAAATAAAACAGTTTGTTAAAAACACTTGCTTTAACAGCGACGGACAGCATCGCTAGGAAGCTGGCATGTTCCAAGAAAGACAAAGACAAATTTCGAGGCCATGCGGCTTCCGTCAATCTGCATCTGGCTGCTCTATCCTTGTGAGAGAAGGCTTTGACGCTCAGCAATGGGAACAAAAAGTACCTACTAGGTGTCACAGTACACATAGATATAGATAGCCCACTTATAGACCACCATAATGATTCACTCGCCATAACTTTCAAGACAATAGCTAATATCTAGAATACCATAACTGAAACAATGAGTTTACATTTTAACATCAGCACGTGCAATAAAATACTACAAACGAAGGACGTGGCACAACAGTAATATTTAACAATTCGTTCTTTTACGATTTTTTGGTAAGTAGTAGGTAGTTTCTTGATTTTGGCTAGTCAATATCTAGTGTAAATCTTTTGAGATGTTTGTTTGTTGCGAGGCCTTTCGCAATATGAAAGTTATTTTTTTAGGGTTCCGTAAAACTTAAAAACGGAACCTTTATGGATTCGTCATGTGCGTCTGTAGTCTATACATCCGTATGTCACAACCATTTTTTCCGAAATTATAATAACTATATGTTGAAACTTGGGAAGTAGGTGATTAACATCAAGCGAGATGGCGGTCAAGTGTAAACCTATAAAAGTTAAAAAAAAATGTGTTCTGTGAACCGCAATAAAATTTTTACACTAAAATATATGAAAAAACAATAAATGTTAGGGTTGCCCTACTTGGAGCTGACACAAAAAAAAAATTTTCATCAAATCTTTACATGGGTTTGAAAAAAATATTTTTAGTTTCAGTGTCTACGGGTAGGAGGTATTTAAAAATGATTTTGAGGTTTCTAATATATTTTTTTTCTATGCTGAATAATTTGCACGAGAGACACTTCCGAAACAAGCGCGTTGCGTGGCCGGAGATCCGTCTGGGTCTCCGGCCACGCAACGCGCTTGTTTCTGATACAACTAAGGCTATGGTATTCCATTGCATTGACAAAAGAGCCGCAGATACAGGCATGGGATTCTCAAACCCCGCAGCCAAGTCGAAGTCCTGCTGCCGAGTCGAGTAAAGGGAGTCGTTGTCTAACAGAGTGCCCAGTTGAGGGGAAAGGAGGACATGCAGCCAGCCACCTAACTCCGGCTTAGAGACGGCGTTATGAGATTATTCGTTTCCAGAAACTCCGTCACGCAACTGATCGAGAACATGAACCCCCAACATCTCGTC
This sequence comes from Ectropis crepuscularia, assembly GCA_963693475.1. Taxonomy (NCBI): domain Eukaryota; kingdom Metazoa; phylum Arthropoda; class Insecta; order Lepidoptera; family Geometridae; genus Ectropis; species Ectropis crepuscularia. Next base: position 8,175,645 of record OY856338.1, read on the forward strand.
CCAACGCCTTTGAACCGACGGATTCTCGGGAGGAACAGCACCGGGAAGCAGAGAAGTCCACGCCTCAAAGGCATCAGATGGTAAAGGTATGCAAATTGGATCGACAAAGCTTGGCAAAATTGGAGCAAGAAGGTCAGCGATCCCATATCACGAAGCGAGAAAGGCAGGCGGGGGACGACCAAATCTGACTGGTAAACTGGCTTGGCGCCACTGCTTCTCTTTCAAGCTAATATTTACTGTTTCGTCGACAATGTTTTTGAAAATATCGTCAAAACGTAATACTTCTTCGGAATGTTTCTCAGTTGGAGCCGTTTGGATTATATATGTCAATTTTGGCATTGCGAAACAAGCATTCAGAAGAGTCAATGAAACATGCGCTGGAGAAGACGAAAATAAGCCGCAAGTAACGTTGAGGACTCTGTTTTTGCGTGTACAGTATAATTATTCCGAACATATCCAAACCTAGCAGCTTGGGTCTATCTCCTTAATGCCTTACTGTCCGTGTGTTACCCCAGTGGGGATAAGAGATTAACAAATGACACTTGATTTCACGGCTTCTGAGCTACAGGAAAATAATCTGTGTAATAATCATTGTACTCCAGGCCCAGCTCCTTTGAAGACGGGAAAATAAATCTTACGTCCATTTCGAGCATCCTTGGGCTACCAGCCAGGGTTCCATCGTCCAAATAGAGTTGACTCAAGAGATCTTACAACCTTGTGGATGGTAAAGCTGAAAATGAGAGGCCCAGGGATCACCTTGTTGAGCCCCAGTGTGGGATAAAACGCAATCGCCATTAAATGCGAGATTGCTAGGGGACGAGTAATATTGCCACAAGAAGGGGTAAATACTTGGAGCCAATTTTGTGACCACAGACAGTAAGGGACCCACCCCTCTCGATACTGTTGAAAGCGTTACGGATATCTAACTTCAAAATGACATCGTTGCTTCCCTCTCGCATGACGAAAGCCCTTATGGCATGTATAGCGGCTTCACAGCAGAGAGTCGTACCGAAACGTCCCCGACGTTTCGGTACGACTAACTGCTTCACAGCATAATTTACTAATCGCCGAAAGACATTACTTTTAATGTAACATAATTAAAAAAAAATGGTTGAATAAAGGTTCTAAGTACCCAGTAAAAAAATCAATAACTTCTTAATAATGTTTATGTAGACTATCATCATCTGCCCGAGATTTTATCCGCTGACAATTTAAAATAAAGCTATTCCCTAACGAACTGTTGGTTATTATGGATAAAACACTTGTGTGCCATTCCACAACTTTCAGGCTGATCCGTTCAGTTCTTACGTAATGAGCAGATTGAGCAGCAAACGTTTAAACTTTCACATATATATACATAAAAATCAATGCCACTTTTCGTTGTTAGTGAACTCCTCCTAAACGGCTGAACCGATTTGAATGATTTTTTCTGTATGCGTTTGGGTAGGGCCCTCGATGGTTTAGATTCACAAATCAGCCCGGCAGATGGCGCTGCAGTTGATATCTAGATTATTATCCGAGCAAAGCCGGAACGGGCCACTAGCACATAATATAATGTTAGTAAGATGTTAATGGTAGGTATTGTTCATATATATCCCTGATTATATTAATCTCTGACTGGCATCCTCATCCTCGTCCGATGGTTTAATAAAATGCGCCAGAACCATTGCAGTATATTAATTCTACACTCAAGCTCAAGCTATGAATGCGTAAGCAAAAATATTGGAAGATCGCCAAGTCACCAAGTGCTTATTACTGAGACAGGAAACATTCTACTTGGATACTAGTATAGTGCTGATACTAATTTTTACCCAATCGCCTAAGAAGAAGGGCATTTTTTTTCGACTCAAGACATATAAATTGGACTGTATAAATGTTTTATTGATGTTGATTGATTGATCATGAAATCATTTAATTTACTCAGAAAAACAAAAGTCGACTTCTATTATACGTTAGGTAATTTTGACGATTTTTAGATTCCGGTGAAATTTCTCGAGATTTTGTTCGCCACCCCGCTCTCACGTCGATATTTTTGATTTGATTACATTTTCTTGCAAAAAAGAAAAGGTAAGATTTGACTCGATACCCTCCCTTGAACACCTTACGCAATTAATGGACTAGTAATAAACTTTTCCCATTATTAAATTATTTAAATAAGTAAATTTTAACTCCTTGCCTACTACCATGATGACAAAAAATAAAATAAAGTACGTTATAAAAACCGACTTCAAAACCGCAAATAGACATTCAAAAGCGAAAAATAAATTAACATAATATAATGAAATGAAATATTTATTTTGCATAATAAAATTGTTGTAAGCGCTACCAACTCTATTTAAAGCCTATTAATTCTATTTATGTATGTCTATTTTTAGTAGTTTGATAAGACAAAAACACGTGTACCATAGTTTTCCCTAATCTACCTGACGGGCTAATTAGAACGGTATATTTGTTGATCAAGTCATCATCCCAATTAAGACTGTAATCAATTAATTAAAAAAAATATCAAACTGTGATATTGCTTCGATAAACATAAACTTTATATCTGTGTGATAAATCATAAAATCAAGCAGGAACTACAGATAGGAAATCAATATTCATTTCAGTTGGTATACATATATAGGCTTTAGGCCGGTTTGCATTTTGATTAGTGGGAGGGGTGCGAGTGCGAGTGCGATTGCGAGTGAGTAATCGCGACTGATTACTACGCACTCGCAATAATCTATCGGTGTCCACACGTGTTTGCTACTAATCACTCAACACATGCACTACTCACTCGCACTCTCACTAATCAAAATTAAAAGAGGCCTTTAGACAGAAGAAGCTCTTATTGTGACAGTACCATCCTGTTTCGCAAGCATTAGGTCCGAATCTCACCTGTGCCAATGAGTATTTTTTAAAATGATAACATGATCATCAGCACTGACCTTAACTATGAAAGAAAATATCGTGAGGAATGTTCCAAAAAATACATTTTTCGAGGCGCGGGTAGGTGAATATATACCTAGAAGCTGCAGCACAAATTTTGGGTTAGAAATAAACCAAACATCAGATGCATGAACAGTGATATAGACTAAAAACGAATACCACACTAACTCAGAGTACACGAGTTATAAGATAGATAGATAGATAAACTCTTTATTGCACTTAAATAATAAAAAAGAATACAGAAACACCTTATAAAGAGAGAGATATTCATGAGTCAGAGTCTTATCATGCTTGCATATTGCTCTTATATTAGCGCGCATTCTCGCACAGCGAAACTTTTAACGAGTCTGAGTGAATGTTTGCCCCATCAGATTTGTCTGTCTCATTGGAATATATTTAAACTATCATACTTAATACTTAAAAGTACCTGGGTGACCGAGCTTTGGTCGGTTTTAACACTGAGTATACTTAGATACCTACAGATAAAGGGCTCCCAGTAAAAGTTTTTCTAAAAAAAAAGAAAGAAATAAACTTTTTTCTTTCTTTCTTTTTTTGGAAGAAACTTGAAAAAAAAAATAGAAGCCATCTGGATTCGAACCCGGGGTCTACTGCTTCATAACCGGGCGGTTATAAGGTGGGCACCTTATCGACTGAGCTAGTATACTGCGAAATTTACCGTCGCATTCTAATGTTAAGTACCTGGGTGAGCGAGCTTTGCTCGGTTTAAACACTGAGTATACTTAGATACCTACAGATAAAGGGCTCCCAGTAATAGATTTTCTCAAAAAAAAGAAAGAAAGAAAAAATAACTTGAAAAAAAACAGAGAAGCCATCTGGATTCTAACCCAGGTCTATTGCTTCATGACCGCCCATCTTATCAACTGAGTTATTATACCGTCGAGCAGCGATGCCAAATTTAGCGTCGCATTCTAATGTTAATGTAACAGTTTTTCATTGTCAGAAAAATGCCAATAAAATGCGTTTTAAAAAAATTAAACCTAATTAGATCGATTTATCGTCCCCGAAACCCCCTGCATACATAATTTCATGCAAATCGTTCGAGCCGTTTCCGAGATTCAGATTCTATATATGTATTTACATTAAAGGTAGTACCTGGGTCACCGAGCTTTGCTCGGTTTAAATACTAAAAATACTTAGATACTCTTAGATTTTCTTAAAAAAAAAAAGAATACTTGAAAAAAAAAAGAGGAGCCGTCTGGAGGATTCGAACCCGCAGCTACTAATTAGTGACCTCCACGAACGCCCGACTTCCCGTCTGAGCCAATTATGCTGTCACGTCACGCGGCGAAATTTACCGTCGCATTCTAATGTCTAAATGTGACAGTTTTCATTGTCTAAAAACGCGCATAATATGCGTTTTTTTTAAATGAAACCTAGTTAGATCGATTTATCGTCCCCGAAACCCCCTGCATACATAATTTCATGAAAATCGTTAGAGCCGTTTCCGAGATTCAGATTCTATATATATTTACATATATAGGTACAAGAATTGCTCGTTTAAAGGTATAAGATAAGATAAGATAACGTTTCCAATTGCGGGGTTTTTCTCACAAAGAATCCAGTCAAGACCACAATCCACCTCCCTGTCCAAATGCGGATTGGTGGACACATTTCCTTGAAATAATATACGTTTATCTTTCTTGGAACACGCCGATTTTCTTATACTGTTTTTTTTTATTTCAAATTGATTTTGCGATGTACGAATGTTGGGATTATCTTCAGTGCATAATGAACAGAATAGTACCTAATGGACAGACTTACGACTTGTCAATTTTATTGGGAACTAGCGGCCCGCTCCGGCTTCGCTCGAATAATAACCTAGATATCAACTCCAGCGCCATCTGCCGGGCTGATTTGTAAATCTAAACCTTTCAGGGCTCTACCCAAACGTATACAAAAAAAATCATTCAGATCGGTCCAGCCGTTTAGGAGGAGTTCAATGACAACGAAAAGTGGCATTGATTTTTATATATATAGATTACTGGATAGTAAAAATAAAGTGACCAAGAGCGAGTTGGACTCGCCCATGAAGGGTTCCGTTGCAGCAAGTAACATAATATACATAGTACACATAGTTCTTGTCGTTCGTTGTAACATTGCTCGAAGTTTCAATAATAGTGTATTTATGACGTACTAAAAAAAAACTACTCATCAGATCGAGTTCAAACCAATTTTCCTTGGTAGTTTACATGGTAATGTACATCATATATTTTTTTTAGATTTTTCATTCTCTTACTTTAGAAGTTAGAGGGGGGGGGGACACACATTTTACCACTTTGGAAGTGTGTCTCGCGCAAACTATTCAGTGTATACGAAAATTATTTTAGAAACCTCAACATTATTTTTTAAGACCTATCGATAGACACCCCACACGTGTAGGTTCGATGAAAAAAAATTTTTCGAGTTTCAGTTCTCAGTATGGGGGGCAACCCTAATTTTTCTTTTTTTTTAATTTCTTTGTTCAAATCTTAATGCGGTTCACAGAATACATCTACTTACCAAGTTTCAACAGTGTAGTTCTCATAGTTTCGGCAAAAAGTGGCTGTGTCATACGGACGGACAGACAGACAGACAGACAGACAGACAGACAGACAGACATGACGAATCTATAAGGGTTCCGTTTTTACGTTTTACGGAACCCTAACAATCAATTTTTCATCCTCTTGTCTTGTTTTCGAGGTCAGAATTTACCAAATCAAATCTAATCTTGGTTTAAATAAAGTCTTTTTGACATTGTCAACAAGGTAAAAATTCTCGGTAATAAATAAAAATGTAACTGAAAACCCATTATGATTTAAAATGTTTTGACTAAGTCGCGTTATTTTGATTAGAGAAAATGAAAAAGTAACGTAGGTAAATTCTGTTACCCAGCAAACGTGTTTACAAAACAAGGTAATTAGGATTGACAAAGAAATGTTCGTTTCTGTGAATTAATTCGAAAAATAATAGTTACTAAGTTGAAGTTGTTTTAGCGAGATGTTTGTTTTTACTTAGGAATCTTATATTTAGAATCTTTTGTCCAGCATCGTCATTTACAGTTACAAGTTTTGTGTAATCATCGTAAATTAAGCGGCTAAGATGAAAAAAAAAGAGTGTACGTTTTTTTCTTTTGGTATAAAACGACGATACGAGCAGGTTGTGTGCATGATGGTAAACAACACGCCTGGCTATAACAGCACAGTGTCACATTCGAGACGATGGGAATGAAAAACATATTAATTATCTACGTACCGGTCGAGATTTTCGCGATGAGTACCACAAGCTGTACGCACAACTATTACACCACGGCCTACTCCAGAGGATTTTTTTATAGTATAGAGTGACGAGACGAACAGGACAAGTGCATTATGGTAAGCAACATGCCTGACCATAACAGGACAGTGACTCGCAGCTATTGGAATATAAAGAGGTCAAATCATTACCTAGCACTGCACTCCACCCAGAGATATAAGACATATTACATCTTTGCCCTGCAATTTCACTGGAAACAATGCCCTTCAAACCGGAACACAGTGATGTTATTACATTACTGCTTGACGGTAGAATAACTGGCAAAGGTGCGGTACTTTCCTGACGGACTCTGTATAGACTCCTAACACTACAAATTCTTTGGAATCCTTTAAGAACCCCCCTTCTTTTACTTTAGCATGACTTAGTTTTAGTTCATAGGTTTGAAGTTTTTGATCAAGTCTAACTAGTACTAACTCTAATTAGTAGTAGTAAGTAATACACTTTCTTAGAACCATCCTGAGGATTGTTTTCAAGTTTTTTCTTGAAAACAATCAGCCTTCAAGGGATTTTCTTTTGTTATCAGGATTCTATTCTCTCGGGATATGGCTTTTCTTTGTAATGGTTATTACGATCTAAGTTATCCCAGTCACAAATAAACAGCAAAATTAAAAAGAGTGTACTAACAAAACCTGGATTTCAATAAACAGCAATTCCTTTGAGCTCCATATGCTCTATTTACTTTAACAATGGAATATTAGCACGGTCGGGGCAGACATTGAAATAGAAAAAATTCCGGGGAGCGATTTTTTTTTATGAAACGTCGGGGAGGGTTGTTGGAAGTATAAATCTCGATTTTCTAACTAATCTCGGTAGAGATTCTCGGTCTATCAGACAGACACACATACAGGTCTGTCTCCCTGTGTATCTGTCTATGGCACCGTAGAGCTCAAACGGATGGGCCGATTTCGATGTGTTTTTTTTTTTATTTGAAGATACATTTTTGTGTCAATGTTTTGAGCTATTTTGGTTAATATTCATTCAAGATGGTCGCCTCCACCAAATAGCAAATATTACGGAGCAAATATTTCATCACAATTTACCTCAATATGGGTATCAAATGAAAGTGCTTGACTAGCAGAGTACTATACAGTATAACAAATTTCAAATCACAAAATGGCGAACAACATTTTTTTTTTTCACTAAAATATATACATAATATCAAATGAAAGGGCTTGACAAGTAGACTACTATGAATCTTAATACTTTACATCCTTCTATCATCCTACATAGGTTTCCTGCTGGTTCATTTGGCCCGTAATTTTTGTTCACGGGCCTGTAGCCTATATATGAATAGTTTATGATCATGTCCGCGAGTATTCATTACATACTGCTGAAGTATAATTACAAAATACTAAATCTCCTTCTTGGGGACGTAACTTAGATACGTAAAAGTAGGTACCTAAGTACTCAAAGACTTCCTACTTATAGCTCAAAAAGCACACGTTGATGCTTTTACTAATTAACTTCCAGCTCTGAGAATCCAAGAAGTTTTGCTTCTTGCTTTGGCAAGTTTATGTCACTGAACAAGTCGTTCAGTTTCTGTGCGTTAATAAACTTTAATAAAGGGTCTTGCAGTTCTTCAGCGGAACTAGAAATATCCTGAATTTTAACAGGTTCTAATGGATTTCGTATTTGAAGTTCTTGATTGTGTGGGAGTTGAGTAACTGAGGGCAAATCTATACTTAATGTTATAAAACTGAAGAGTTTGTTTGTTTGTTTAAACGCAAGGATCTCGGGAACTACTGGTCCGAATTGAAAGATTATTTCTCTGTTGGATAGTCCATTTACCCATTTAGGCTATTTAGCATTACGCTAATGTCAACAGGAGCGGAATATGAATGAAAAATGTAGCAAAAACGGGAAAAAATATTGTTTGTTGAGAGCTTTCGTTGCGTGACAGCATTCGTCTATCTTTTAAAGGTTGCGTCATTAGAACCTAAGGTGACCGAATTTGTTCAAAATTTGAACAAATTGAGTTTGGTTGAACAACGCACGCACGGTTCAGCTAGTTGCATATAATATGTTGCGAAAGACATTTTCAATTTATTTGAATATTCATTTTAAAGGATGCTTCTACTTATATATTAAACAACTGTAACAATATGATTTTATGGTGCAAAATCTTGAAAACAATCCTCAGGATGGTCCCATCCTGAGGATTGTTTTCAAGATTTTTCTGGAAAACAATCAGCCTTCAAGGGATTTTCTTTCCTTATCAGGATTCTATTCTCTCGGGATATGGCTTTTCTTTGTAATGGTTATTACGATCTAAGCTATCCCAGTCACAAATAAAACAGAAAATCGTAATTGCAAAGTTATACAAACACTGCAAATCAAGAAAGAGCAATTACTTTGAGGTCCCAGCATAAGCTCCGTTTACATTTATAATGGAATACGTACCTGGTTGACCTGTTTTTTTTTTTTGTGAAATTATATTTAGGCAGACACGAATTACGTACTGATGAAATATCACAACATAGCATAAAACAAAGTCGCTTCCCGCTGTCCTTCTCTCCCTACATATTATATGCTTAGATCTTTCAAACCACGCAACGGATTTGATGCATTTTCTTAATATATAAGCACATATACATAGTACATAGGTACATAAAAAGGTTTACAAAAAAGTCCGTTGTGGTATATATCTATCTTTAACGACTTAATATTGCTTAAAATCGCTTCGTAAATAAGTATTATTGACGAAGCGATTTAAAGCAAAATTCAATGTGCATTTCAAATCCTACTAATATTATAAATGTCAATGTATGGATGTTTGGATATTTGGATGTTTGTTGCTCAATCACGTCCTAACGTAGGAACGGATCGAGCTGAAATTTGAAACACAGATAGATTATAGTCTGGAAGAATACATAGGCTACTTTTTATCCCGAAAAAATAACGAGAACAACAGGAACGGGAACGACGCGGGTAAGTAACACCGCGGGGCGCTGCTAGTATGTAGATCAATATAGGCCTTAGGCACATCATGTAATTTAAATGAATGATTTCGAGGATATTACAGATTTAATATGCAATGCAAGGGGACATTTTTTACCAGCACTGCACCCGTGCAAAGCCGGAGCGGGTCGCTAGTGAATAATTTTCTTTAATTAACCTTGCCGGAATAATTAAAAAAATAATTGAATGGGATATTATTTCAATAAAGCATCTTCGAGTCTTGCTTAACAGCGCTATCTATTGTTAAGTAGCTATACTGTTGCTGTGTCAGTTAGTTTGTATAGTTACAAGTATTGTAACTTACATTTATCAAGCACAGATTCGCTCCTGTATGGAGTTCCGTTCGCACCTTTGGGGTGGATCGGCTAAGTATCAGCTGGAGGCTCTGGAATCGATCGAGATACGTGCCAAAAAGCTCATAGGCAACGACACTAAAATCTTAATGCGGTTCACAGAATACATCTACTTACCAAGTTTCAACAGTGTAGTTTTCATAGTTTCGGCAAAAAGTGGCTGTGACATACGGACGGACAGACAGACAGACAGACAGACAGACAGACAGACATGACGAATCTATAAGGGTTCCGTTTTTACGTTTTACGGAACCCTAAAAACAGCGGTTGGTGATAAAAGGGTAAAAATTTAGGGTTGTATGTATTTTTAACGCCACATAAAAACAAAAAAATTTGAAAAAAAATTAAATAAAAAATGTTTGGGGTGAACAACCCCTGATACTTAGGGGTATGAAAAATAGCTAGTAGCCGATTCTCAGACCTACTGAATATTCATATAAAATTTGGTAAAAATCAGTAAAGCCGTTTCGGAGGAGTAAGGAAACAAACACTGTGACACGAGAATTTTATATATAAGAAGAAGAAGATGAGGAGATCTAGATGATACTGCGGCGGTGGTTCCTTATATTTTTTATCGATATCGATGTGGTGATTTCTGAATATTCAAAAATACACAAAAATGTTTTACCTCTATGATGTAGTGGTAGATTTCCCAAAAACAATGAAATTCAGGCAACTGTCTGAGTTTAATTTAAATTGAATCCGTTTTTTTTCTGAGAATATTAAATTATAACGCGTGGCGTCGACTAAGCTATCGGGAAGGTATTTGAAAATAAGATAAGGTTCTGACTCTATTTTATAGTAGGCACATGTTTTATCTACCAACTTACAGTTAGCGAGTATGGTGGATTATGGCCATCACTTTTTCCTTATGAGAACTAGCCACGAATACCAGCAGAGTAAACGCAAAATTGAGCTGCATTATGAAATACTAGCAGCGCCCCGCGGTGTTACCCGCGAAGTTCCCGTTCCCGTTGTTCCCGTTGTTTTTTTTTTCGGGATAAAAAGTAGCTTATGTGTTCTTCCAGACTATAGTCTATCTGTGTGTCAGCCCGATCCGTTCATACGTTAGGACGTGATTGAGCAACAAACATCCAAACATCCATACATTGACATTTATAATAATATATATACCTAGTAGGATAGGATTTTACGCTTAGTCGGTATGAGTACTTACTCACATCCATACTATTTATTGTGCAACATTTTGCTTCACGTTAGGTAGTAACTAAACTCTAGGTAGAAGAAAATAAAAACCTCGTTTTCCCGTTAGTAGCAAAAACGAATTTAATTTTGAACTACTCCATAAACACTCGTTCCGGCGTGCCCCATTCGAATACCGAATCTCGCATTGACGGACTTGATTATATGATGGATATGGATGAATGCATAAAAACCTGTCTGTCACAATATTTCGGAACTATTCAGTCGTATATTTTTGAAATGAAAATTGGCGAATCACACGCTTCATTAATTGAAATAATTATTGTTCTGTGGCTGGGTGTTTCAACGTACAATAAGTATTTAAAAATAAGTATTATATCAGTCATCTCGCCGCCATAGTACAAGCTTTGCTTAGTTTGGGGTCAGATGGTATTGTGTGTGGATTGTCCGCCAATATTTATTTATAGCAGTATACATGCGACGTGCAGGTTTATACAAGTGACGTATCGTGAAACAATATAGCGCTATTTATGCTTAAATTTTAAATTTTCTCTTCTATTGATAGTCCCTTATACTGATTTTTAGGGTTCCGTAAAACGTAAAAACGGAACCCTTATAGATTCGTCATGTCTGTCTATCTGTCTGTCCGTCCGTATGTCACAGCCACTTTTTTCCGAAACTATGAGAACTACACTGTTGAAACTTGGTAAGTAGATGTATTCTTCTGTGAACCGCATTAAGATTTTTACAAAAAAAATAAAAATTAGTGTAATTACTAATTAGTATGGGGATACTGAGAACTGAAACTCAAAACATTTTTTTCTTCAAAGCTACACGTGTGGGCTGTCTATCGATAGGTCTTTAAAAGTTTAATTATTCGCTTATGTGACAAAATATTTAACTTTTTAACCGGCTTTAAAATAGGAGGAGGTTCTCAATTCCGTTGTATATTTTGATACGTATCTTACGCGATAGCTCCGCTATTTTCATTGTTTTGGTACCATACTTGAAAGTTGGCTCCATATACATTTTATGGAAATCGGTGTGGCGGTTTCCTAATAGTCCACGTAGTCATTCATAGCTTCTTATAAAATTTAGTCGTGTGTCTGAATTTAATTTTAAATTGAAGTCGGTTTTGTTTTCTTCGTTGAAAAGCCTATCCTATTATTTGGATACCTTTAAACGAGCAATTCCTGGATGTTGTTAATATGTATTTAGTATATAGAATCTGAATCTTGGAAACGGCTTCAACAATTTTGATGTTATTTAGTATATATGCAGGGGGGCTTCGGTGGTGATAAATCGATCTAGCTAGGTTTTATTTTAAAAAAAACGGCGTTTTAAGCGCATTGTCAAGCAATGACGAATTGCTACAATATCATTAGAATACGAATTCATTTTTCGTACATGTGTTCAGTGTCGTTATATCACAGCCGAGAAATTGGGCGGTTTTAAATAAGAAAGTGCCTGGTTCGAACCCAGATCATACCCTTTTTTTACAAATTCCTAATTTTCTGAGAGCCCTTGACCAACGCATCTAATTTAATAGATTTTTTTAACTTTTGTGGCTGGAATGTGGTGGAATTGACAGTAAATGGACATGATTTTTTCTTGCCAGGTCTATCAGTTCAAGATTTCTGGTGTGACTGGTATGGCCATCTAAAAAAAGCAGTACTGGAGATTCTTCTGACGGTTTCACGTGATGAATAAAATGCTGAAACCACTTTGTAAATAAGTTAGTTTGAATCCAGCCCGAAGGATGACATTCATGTATGGCACCAGGAGGTGCACCTTTCATTAAAAGCGGGTGACTTCTTTTCCTGGGAAAAATAATCATGGGAGGAACAAATGAACCTCCAGCGCTCATACACATCACGCAAGTTATTAAAGACCCTCTTTCAGCTGATGTTAAACAACCAATTTGTCGTTTTCCTTTTTGACTTAAAACTTGGAGCATTTGAGATGGAACAACACTGATGCCAGTCTCATCTACGTTGTAAATTTTTTCTGGAGGGAATTTATAGTTATCCATCAATTTTTCATAGAGATCAAAGAAATGATTCACACTTTCTCTATTAAAACCCTTGGCTCTAGCAAAAGAAGTTCCTGTTGGACGACGAAAAGAAAGTTCTGGATACCTCTCTAAAAATGATTTAAGCCAATCTTTACCGGCACTTTCATTTTTTGCCGAAAAGTTATGAGTTATATTATTTTTTATTGCCAGCTGATAGGCTAACCCCATAACATCCTTTCGGGCTAAGCCGAACAACTTTGCTTCCATTATCAGAACGTATTGTACTAACTCTTTTTCTAATTCTTGTGGCAATGTTGGTTTTCTTCCAAGTTTCGCGCAAGTCGCTTCTTCAGCAGATACATTAATTTTAGCTGCTAAGCGTCTTAAGGTTGTTCGGGGCACTTTGTACAGTTTGGACGCTTTTAATGAGCCCATTTTCTTATTCCGCATGTCTTCGATAGCCATTTTCATTGACTCCTTGCTCCAAGTTTGGCGTTTTCTTTGTGAAATTGGTTTTCGTGGAGCCATTGCCTTAAAAGAAGTACAAATAACAGTGTGAACATGAAATAGGCATTTTATTTTGACACTACAAACAGACACTCCAATTTTATTTATTACTAGATATTATATTACAAACAGACACTCTAATTTTATTTATTGGTATGAATATGATTTTACTTGTTACAGTCGGCCAATATGGCCTAGTAGTTCATAATGGCCGCCTACCTAGTGAGCCATATTGGCCGTATGCACGTTTTTAATAAAAACAAATATAACCTAAAAAGTAAATAATACTTTGCTTCTAAAATATAACCACACTATAAACTAATAGTTAACCAACAACAATTTGAATCATTTATACAAAAACTAAGATTAATTCATCAAAACAAAATGAGTAAAACTTACCAAAAAATAACATCAATTTCGATAAATTTCGGTCGTCGCCCGCTCTGGACACATGCGCATTCGCAGCGACGCGCGGATCGACTAAGGGGGTGAAGGGAAGGGCCGCGACGATATGATAGATGCGCCTGCCGCTAGTGATGGCATGTATCGGAGAAATTAATATAGGCCATATTGGCCGACCAGGCCATAATACCCGAAACTACTCTATTAAATTAGATGCGTTGGTCAAGGGCTCTCAGAAAATTAGGAATTTGTAAAAAAAGGGTATGATCTGGGTTCGAACCAGGCACTTTCTTATTTAAAACCGCCCAATTTCTCGGCTGTGATATAACGACACTGAACACATGTACGAAAAATGAATTCGTATTCTAATGATATTGTAGCAATTCGTCATTGCTTGACAATGCGCTTAAAACGCCGTTTTTTTTAAAATAAAACCTAGCTAGATCGATTTATCACCACCGAAGCCCCCCTGCATATATACTAAATAACATCAAAATTGTTGAAGCCGTTTCCAAGATTCAGATTCTATATACTAAATACATATTAACAACATCCAGGAATTGCTCGTTTAAAGGTATCCAAATAATAGGATAGGCTTTTCAACGAAGAAAACAAAACCGACTTCAATTTAAAATTAAATTCAGACACACGACTAAATTTTATAAGAAGCTATGAATGACTACGTGGACTATTAGGAAACCGCCACACCGATTTCCATAAAATGTATATGGAGCCAACTTTCAAGTATGGTACCAAAACAATGAAAATAGCGGAGCTATCGCGTAAGATACGTATCAAAATATACAACGGAATTGAGAACCTCCTCCTATTTTAAAGCCGGTTAAAAAGTTAAATATTTTGTCACATAAGCGAATAATTAAACTTTTAAAGACCTATCGATAGACAGCCCACACGTGTAGCTTTGAAGAAAAAAATGTTTTGAGTTTCAGTTCTCAGTATCCCCATACTAATTAGTAATTACACTAATTTTTATTTTTTTTGTAAAAATCTTAATGCGGTTCACAGAAGAATACATCTACTTACCAAGTTTCAACAGTGTAGTTCTCATAGTTTCGGAAAAAAGTGGCTGTGACATACGGACGGACAGACAGATAGACAGACATGACGAATCTATAAGGGTTCCGTTTTTACGTTTTACGGAACCCTAAAAATCAGTATAAGGGACTATCAATAGAAGAGAAAATTTAAAATTTAAGCATAAATAGCGCTATATTGTTTCACGATACGTCACTTGTATAAACCTGCACGTCGCATGTATACTGCTATAAATAAATATTGGCGGACAATCCACACACAATACCATCTGACCCCAAACTAAGCAAAGCTTGTACTATGGCGGCGAGATGACTGATATAATACTTATTTTTAAATACTTATTGTACGTTGAAACACCCAGCCACAGAACAATAATTATTTCAATTAATGAAGCGTGTGATTCGCCAATTTTCATTTCAAAAATATACGACTGAATAGTTCCGAAATATTGTGACAGACAGGTTTTTATGCATTCATCCATATCCATCATATAATCAAGTCCGTCAATGCGAGATTCGGTATTCGAATGGGGCACGCCGGAACGAGTGTTTATGGAGTAGTTCAAAATTAAATTCGTTTTTGCTACTAACGGGAAAACGAGGTTTTTATTTTCTTCTACCTAGAGTTTAGTTACTACCTAACGTGAAGCAAAATGTTGCACAATAAATAGTATGGATGTGAGTAAGTACTCATACCGACTAAGCGTAAAATCCTATCCTACTAGGTATATATATTATTATAAATGTCAATGTATGGATGTTTGGATGTTTGTTGCTCAATCACGTCCTAACGTATGAACGGATCGGGCTGACACACAGATAGACTATAGTCTGGAAGAACACATAAGCTACTTTTTATCCCGAAAAAAAAAACAACGGGAACAACGGGAACGGGAACTTCGCGGGTAACACCGCGGGGCGCTGCTAGTATTTCATAATGCAGCTCAATTTTGCGTTTACTCTGCTGGTATTCGTGGCTAGTTCTCATAAGGAAAAAGTGATGGCCATAATCCACCATACTCGCTAACTGTAAGTTGGTAGATAAAACATGTGCCTACTATAAAATAGAGTCAGAACCTTATCTTATTTTCAAATACCTTCCCGATAGCTTAGTCGACGCCACGCGTTATAATTTAATATTCTCAGAAAAAAAACGGATTCAATTTAAATTAAACTCAGACAGTTGCCTGAATTTCATTGTTTTTGGGAAATCTACCACTACATCATAGAGGTAAAACATTTTTGTGTATTTTTGAATATTCAGAAATCACCACATCGATATCGATAAAAAATATAAGGAACCACCGCCGCAGTATCATCTAGATCTCCTCATCTTCTTCTTCTTATATATAAAATTCTCGTGTCACAGTGTTTGTTTCCTTACTCCTCCGAAACGGCTTTACTGATTTTTACCAAATTTTATATGAATATTCAGTAGGTCTGAGAATCGGCTACTAGCTATTTTTCATACCCCTAAGTATCAGGGGTTGTTCACCCCAAACATTTTTTATTTAATTTTTTTTCAAATTTTTTTGTTTTTATGTGGCGTTAAAAATACATACAACCCTAAATTTTTACCCTTTTATCACCAACCGCTGTTTTTAGGGTTCCGTAAAACGTAAAAACGGAACCCTTATAGATTCGTCATGTCTGTCTGTCTGTCTGTCTGTCTGTCTGTCTGTCCGTCCGTATGTCACAGCCACTTTTTGCCGAAACTATGAAAACTACACTGTTGAAACTTGGTAAGTAGATGTATTCTGTGAACCGCATTAAGATTTTAACAGAAAAATTTAAAAAAAAGACAAATTTGGATTGCCCCCCATACTGAGAACTGAAACTCAACATTTTTTTTTTCATCAAACCTACACGTGTGGGTTTCTATCTATCGATAGGTCTTCAAAAATGATGTTGAGGGTTCTAAAATCATTTTCGTCTACACTGAATAATTTGCGCGACAGACACTTCCAAAGTGGTAAAATGTGTCCCCCCCCCCCCCCCTCTAACTTCTAAAGTAAGAGAATGAAAAATCTAAAAAAAATATGTGATGTACATTACCATGTAAACTACCAACGAAAATTAGTTTGAACTCGATCTGATGAGTAGTTTTTTTTTAGTACGTCATAAATACACTATTATTGAAACTTCGATCAAAGTTACAACGAACTACAAGAACTATGTGTACTATGTATATAATGTTACTTGCTGCAACGGAACCCTTCATGGGCGAGTCCAACTCGCACTTGACCACTTTATTTATAGCCATTTTAGTAATTTAATCATTTGACAGTGGACTCCTAAACGACGGGGCCGATTTGAATGTTTTTTTTTGTGTGTGTATTCGAAGATGGTTTAAATTCACAAATAAGCCCGGCAGATGGCGCTGCAGACAGTGTCTAAGTTATGTCCGAGCGAAGCCGGAACGGGCCGCTAGTACATATATAAAATTCTCGTGTCACACACCAAATTTTATACGCATATTCAGTAGGTCTGAGAATCGGCTACTATCTATTTTTCATACCCCTAAGTGATAAGTGTTGTTCACCCCTAAAAAAATTTTTTATTTTTGAACGAAATTTTTTGTTTTTATTTTTTTGTAATGTGACATTAATATTTTTTTAATAGCCATTTTAGTAATTCAATCATTTGACAGTGAACTCCTCCTAAACGGCGGGACTGATTTGTTTTTTTTTATGTGTGTACAAGTGGATTCGAGGATGGTTTAGATTCACAAATAAACCCGGCAGATGGCACTGCAGACAGTGTCTCGGTTATGATCCGAGCGAAGCCGGAACGGGCCGCTAGTATATATATAAAAGGCAAAGGACTGATAGATCAACGCACAGCCCAAACCGTAAGAGCTAGAAACTTGAAACTTCGCACACATATTTTTCTTATAACGTAGGCACCCACTAATGAGGGAAATTTCAAAATGCGACCCCCAAGGGGATGAAATAGGGGATGAACGATTGTATGAAACTTTTTATTCCTTGAAGATATTTGCATGAAATTTCGAATAAATAGAGCTCAACTAAAATCATGAAGCGCGTATAAAAACGTTTTTCAAATTTCAGTCTTCAAGGGGGTGAAATGAGGGATGAAAGTTTGTTGTAGTTAAAACTTTTTATTCTTTTGACATATTGAAACTTCGTAAAAATTTAGTAAAACTGTTAAGTTACACCGCCGGTCAAATTCGGCTACTTAAAAATTACGATCGATTTTTCATGAAATCAATATATAGAAAAGGCAAAGTTGAGTGACTGACAGATCAACGCTCAGCCCAAAATCGTAAGAGATAGAAAGGATTATAGTTATTTAAGTTATGATTCGACAGTCGTATTACTTTTTAAAGTGGGAACCTGCCATAATAAGAAACTTACAGAACGCGAGCGAAGCCGCGGGCTAAAGCTAGTCTACGATAAAAAAGAACATCAAAATTGCTTCACAATTATTGTAGGAGCTATCGCGTAACGTACAAAAACAACATAGGTACAACCGATTGTAGTGGTAGGACTCTTAGCAGATTGCGCCTGGGGAAGTACCACACCTTTGCCAGTTATTCTACCGCCCAGCAGTAATGTGCAAACATAACTGTGTTCCGGTTTAAAGGGCAATGTTTCCAGAGAAATTACAGGGCTTAGAGATATAACAACTTAGATCTCTGGGTGACGAGCGCAGTGCGGTGCTAGGTAATGATTTGGGTCTTCATGTTCCAATAGCTGCGTGTCACTGTGCTGTTATGTGACAGGCATGTTGCTTACCATCAGGCACATGTCCTGCTTGTCTCGTCACTCTTTATTTAAAAAAAAAACTTCAAACTAAATTTTGAAGCTCCTTATTTTTGAAGTCGGTTAAAAATACTCCAGCTTGTTTGGTTCCTCGTATAAGCAATGCCATTTGGCGCAGTAATGCCACCAGCATTCTAGGTACGCTTACAACTAATAGTGGGCTTGATTGTATATTTTTTTATCGATTTATGGATGACCAGCTGTTTTAACGTTTAAAGTTTTAGCGTGTTCTAGTAGTGATAGGACTCTTGGCAGAGTCCGCCACACCTTTGCCAGTTATTCTACCGCCAAGAAGTAATGTGTTACTGTGTTCCGGTTTGAAGGGCAATGTTTCCAGAGAAACTACTTGAGTTAGAGATATAACACTTTACATCTCTGGGTGACGAGTGCAGTGCAGTGCTAGAGTAGCCTAAGTTATGCATTATAACATTGGTATTGGTGTTGGTGGACAATTCACACACAACACCATCTGAGCCCAAACTAAGCAGAGCTTGTATGATGGCGGCCAGATAGCTGATATAATACTTATAATTATAGTTATTTTCTTAAATACATACTTATTATACATAGAAACACCCAGACACGGTGCAAACATTTGAGTTCATCACACATTAGTTATCTAGTAGTGAAACGAACAGCCAGCAGACAAAAGTTGCAAAAAAAGTTTAGTTATTTTTTTCGTATATGTACCGTATGTATATTTATTGAAGTGAAAACTTGTTTTGGCGAACCACAAACATCCAACCTTTCACACTCAACCGATGATGCGTTGGTACGATCGATGATACGCACGACGCATTTTCCGTCAGATGTGTACCGACCCTTAAAAACCAGCCGTAACGTTTTTTTTTAAATAAAGTGTGACGAGACGAGCAAGACATATGCCTGATGGTAAGCAATATGCCTGCCACATGACAACACGGTGACACGCAGCTATAGGAACATGAAGAGTCCAAATCATCACCTAGCACTGCACTGCACTCGTCACCCAGAGATCTAAGATATTATATTTCTAAGACCTGTAATTTCTCTGGAAACATCGCCTCTCAAACCGGTACACAGTAATGTTTGCACATTACTGCTCGGCGGTAGAATAACTGTGGCAAAGGTGTGGTACTTCTCCAGGTGGGCTCTGCTAAGAGTCCAACCACTACAAAACTTACGTATTCAACTTATCACGACGTCACGATCATTTATTTTCCCCAAATATAATCCATGCAAATGAATCATTTCATTTAATATCCCACCTGAAACGCTAACATTAATTAAGTTAAGTAAAGATTTATTTCCGTATCACACGTAGGAACATTAATACATGGAATGGTTACGAAAAATAGTTCGCCATACACTGCCTTTCGGCATGCAAAACAAACATTAATTTAAATAAGTACTGAATCTTCATTATATTAACAAAATAATTTACACAATCATCGTCATTATAATCAGCCCATATTCGTCCACTGCTGGACATAAGCCTCTCCAATGATACGCCACTTAGCCCGATCGTTGGTCTTACAAACATTTTCAACCGCCACCAGCCAGCCGTCTTTCGTAAATACTTAAATCGTCTCTCCAACTAGTCGCAGGACGTCCTATAGGTACTACGTTTACTGATTCGCGGTCTCCACTCCAGAACCCGTGTACCCTAACGGTTCTCAGGTCTGCGAAAGATGTGACCGGCCCACTGCCGCTTCAGTTTGCTAATACTTTGAGTTACATAAATATGTGAATGACTTTAGTTCTCTGACAAATTACCTCATTGTGGATACAATCCTTCGGAGAAACCCCAAGCCTAACCTTTTCTATAGTTCGTTGAGCGACTTTGAACTTACGTACCATTGCAGTCTTTTAAAATTTACAGGCCACGTGGTTCGACAGCGTAGTTCGATCAATCGAACCACGTGAACTTTTTTTCCCGTTGTTTTGTGGTTGAGGTGGGTTTTGGAGGTTTGATGTAATATATCGTCATAAAAAAAGTCTCAACCTCAAAATCGGGGCATGCCTCCCAGGGTGCATACGCCATGACCACTTTGAGGGGTATACCTCTCGGTCAACTTCGGGCTTTGATTTTGCTGATACTGAAAAACTATTGAAAAATATTACACGATAAATTTATATATTATTGTTATCCTACTAATATTATAAATGTGAATGTATGGATGTTTGTTGCTCAATCACGTCCTAACGTATAAACGGATCGGGCTGAAATTTGGAACACAGATAGATTATAGTCTGGAAGAACACATAGGCTTTTTATCTTGGAAAAACAACGGGAACAACGGGAACTTCGCGGGTAACACCGCGGGGCGCTGCTAGTTATTAGATATAATATATAGTATATTGTTATTAGTGTAGTTTTAATTTATTTAATTAAGGTTTTATTATACTGTGTATATAAGGAGTTGTTTATCAATTTTCTTAAGTTTATATTTTTACAATATTTAAACAACAAAAACGTAAACCTAGGTCTCCGCCGGCAGCGGGGCAGGGCCCGGGCTAGAAGGCTTTATTATTATTGAAACGAAGTTCCTTACAGCAGGTGTGGAGGAGATCCCCTTGGGCATGGTTCACGCATTGACGAGCCGGAGGGGGCTCAGTAGCCGTGGCCTAGTAACCAACGGTGAAGCGGAGTGGAATCCCGCCGCCGCTCGTCTAGGCGTTGCCTCCAAGCCACTACTTAAGCCACACTTGCGCGGTGTCGTGGCACTAGTGCAACTGAGGTGGGCCGCAATGTGGTGGTGATCACCGCGGTGGAAAATTTGTAGGCAGCGGGACCACAGACCTGACTCATCGCGGCGGACCAGGGGAGTCCAGACGCGGGCAACCGCTCTAGGCGGGCGGTCTGGCAACCACTTACTGGTAGGTTCCTAAGGTGATCACGGCGTATCCTGGGTTTAGATTCGCCGGCGATGGAAGTATGTCCCAGAAAAGGGCTCTGAGACCGGGAAAACGCGGTGGGTTTGCGGAGTAATGCGAGACCGGTCCCGTGTTCCCACTGCCAGCGGCAGAGTTGAAACCCCGTGGAGGTTTTAGTCGGTAGGGCATGTTTGCATCGAGTCCAAGGCTAAATTAATTGCCAAAAAACTAGATGTCCTCTCACAAGAGCGAAGGTACTTCAAGTCTGAACATTTGATTACGTTTTATCAAGCACAGATTCGCTCTTATATGGAGTACTGTTTGCGCCTTTGGGATGGATCGGCTAAGTACCAGCTGGAGGCTCTAATATCGATCGAGAGACGGGCCAAGTCTGATCTGCATCGTCTAATACATTGCCCTTTCAGAATGCTCGTTGCTCGGAAAAGCACCATCGTTTCATAGTTGCTGATGCATGTTGATGTTCCAAAGGCACGAACGACGAAGTTTGACTCTACGTTTGTGAGAAGAATGGCTAGGCTGTGTAATGCGTTGCTTGAGAGGGTTTTACCCGATGGTTACAATTTTTGTGGCTTCGAATCGACCGTGAATCGGTTTCTTGTTGGTAAACACGCTCCATCGTAGACCGCATCGTCACCTAACATCAGGCGAGATGGCAGTTAATAAAAGTTTAATAAAGTGGCCAAGTGCGAGTTGGGCTCGCCCATGAAGGGTTCCGTTGCAGCAAGTAACATGATATACAAATATACATAGTACACATAGTTCTTGTAGTTCGTTGTAACTTTGATCGAAGTTTCAATAATAGTGTATATATGACGAACTTACTTTAAAAAAAACTACGCATCAGATCGAGTTCAAACCAATTTTCGTTGGTAGTTTATATGGTTATGTATATTATAAATTTTTTTTTGATTTTTCATTCTCTTGCTTTAGAAGTTAGAGGGGGTGGGACACATATATTTTACTACTTTGGAAGTGTGTCTCGCGCAAACTATTCAGTGTATACGAAAATGATTTTAGAAACCTCAACATCGTTTTTGAAGACCTATCGATAGACACCCCACACGTGTAGGTTTGATGAAAAAAAATGTTTTGAGTTTGAGTTCTCAGTATGGAGCAGCAACCCTAATTTTTTTTTTATTTTTTTTTTTTTGTTCAAATCTTAATGCGGTTCACAGAATACATCTACTTACCAAGTTTCAACAGTGTAGTTCTCATAGTTTCGGCAAAAAGTGGCTGTGACATACGGACGGACAGACAGACAGACATGACGAACCTATAAGGGTTCCGTTTTTACGTTTTACGGAACCCTAAAAAGAGCCTGTGTAATGCAAGTAATGTACTTGCAACGAATATAATTTAGTTGAAACCTGTTCACCCTACAGAAATACGTGCAAACACATGTACAAATTACAACACACACAAACTTATTAAAGTACATCTCTCATAGATCTATAAATTGGTCGCTATAAGTGATTCATCATTGCTGGCAGAAATTGGATCCAAAAAGCGCAAAATCGAGCCATTTGGCGTTCATTAGTAGAGGCCTACGTCCAGCAGTGGACTGCGATAGGCTGATGATGAAGTGATTCATCAAAATACTTCTTACTCGTAAATCATTGTTGATTAATAGAAGTTGGCTATTTCCGTGAAAATATGTTTGATCATTCATAGAGTTTTATTTCTTTTGATTTGGTGATTGATTACATGTACAAGTTGAATCATATTATGCTTTTACAAGGCCAGGCGGAGGAAAAAAAGGAGCAATATGGGTTATGTAACGTCATACTCCAGCGATATCATAACGGGGCCACCAACTATCCTTGATGCGGGTAGATAGAGCTGCATTTAAAACAGTTAGTGACAAGTCAATATGCATAATGAACGGCTTGACTCAATTGACTCAAAATGTTTGCCTGACTATTCAGCGTGGGATTTAAAAAAAAAATTAAGATTGACGTGACGAGCTGGTCATGTGCCTGATGGTAAGCAACATGCCTGCCACATAACAGCACAGTGACACGCATCAATTGGAACATGAAGAGTCCAAATCATTACCTAGCACTGCACTGCGCTCGTCACCAAGAGATCTAAGTTGTAAAATCTCTAAGCCCTGTAATTTCTCTGGGAACATTGCCCTTCAAACCGGAACAGCGTAATGTTTGCACATTGCTCCTTGGCGGTAGAATAACTGGCAAAGGTGTGGTCCTTCCCCAGGCGGACTCTGCCAAGAGTTCTTCCACTACAAAAATGCAGCAGCATGGGAATGCAGCTTGATAGAAACATTTCATACGGAAAGTTGCCGATCGCGGGGTCTCTTGATGTGGTTGTTAATGATATGTTTTTTGTAATTTGTCATGTTGTTTATTTAGTTGTTATTAGCTTAGACTTGGTGTTCGTTGTTTTAATTAATTGTTAACTGAATTTGTTTAAATGTTATTTTATTGACGTGATAACGTCTTATAATTCGATGAAGCCGGCTGCACGCCCACAAAACATGACGTCATGTACCGTTACCGTCGGTCGTTACCTCGCCGCATGTTTGTTACAGTTGTATTAATTATTTCGACCAGTAGTTCAAGCGGGGATGTAGCTCAGTGGTAGAGCGTTCGCTTTGCATGTGAAATGCCCCGGGTTCGATCCCCGGCATCTAACAGCTTTTTTGCATTGTTTTGATTGAAAATGACTAAATTCTACTGATTACTTTTTACATACAAATCTATTAAACAAATGAAACTAAAATTTTCTTTTGAAAAATGCTACCATTTCATCAGTATTTTCTTAAGACGTTGTCACGTTTTATCGTCAGTAACAGACAAACTTTACAGACAAACATTTTTTTTTTTTAGTTATTTGGTCAACACTTTCACATTTCTCTATCTTGGCCCAAACTAAGCAATACTTGTGCTATGGAACTCAGATAGCTGATTTATTACTCACTAGCAGTGTCCTGTGGTTTTACCCACGTAGATCTTGTTCTCGTAATTTTACTGTAGTGAAAAGTAGCATACGTGCTACACCAGACTTATTACCTGTTTTTATTACAAATTTCTACTCTATTTGCTTAGCCGTTTAGGCGTGATTGAGCAACAAATATCATTACTAATATGAATAGGTTTAATTTCAAATATATATATTCAACACTGAGACATACCTAGGCACATAATAAACATCCATGTTAATTTCACAAATGATTTTGTGGCATGGGAATCGAAACCACGACCTACGGCTTAGTGAGAAGACTCACTACGGACTGAGCCTCGAGGTTGGTTGAGCAGTGAGAAGTTCGTCAAAAATATGTATCACATGAAAATAATTAAATGGAATGGTAAGATCCTTTGCAGAGTCCGCCTGGAAAAGTACTACACCTATGCTTAGTTGTTTTACCGTCAAACAGTAATGTGCAAACATTACTATATTTTTGTTTGAATGACAATGTTTCCAAAAAAATTGCAGGACATAAATCATTGTATATCTCGGGGTAACGAGCGCAGCTAGGTAATGATTTGGACTCTGCTTATTCCAATAGTTGCGTGACAATGTGCCATTATAGGCCGGCGAATTGCTTGGCATAAGACACATATCCTATTCATCCTGTCGTTCTTATCTGTATAAGCAAATCTTCGTTTCAAAGATGTTTGCAAATAGGTATATGTACCAAATACACAACAACAATAGTAGATTATTCACTGAAGTGAGTGAACTCACTTCAATCACTCACTCGCTTCACTCAGGACTCTACAACTCCCTCGCTTCGGTCGGGAGTTGACTCGAGTCCCTCGCTGCGCTCAGGATCCAATATGACGCCTATGACACAAGACAGTGCTTTACTTTAGTGGTGAATTCTCTATTTTTCATATCTTGTGCGAGGCAATAAAAAAAAAAGAGCTATATAAAATCAATAATAATAACATAAATAAATAATAATACTTATTGTAGACCTAAGCATTGAATAAATGCTCCACAGGCTGCTTGGCTTTCGAGTCGATGCTAAGTGTTCAAATTAAACTAAAAGAACAGACTCGGACAGGGCCTTCACTTTTCTTGTTGTTTTCCATTGATCAAAATCGTCATAAGCTTTTAGGTATCTATCTTTCGATTTTTCCTGAAGTAGATTATTAATACTCATAAAGCGTCAAATTTGATGAACTCCGGGGTCAATTCACTATCGCTTGAAGACATTTTGGTGTTATTTAAGAATTAAAGTGATAAACTAACAAAATTCGACTCAATGGCGCCTTTTTATATTTTTTTTTTGTCTTTTGTTTCTGTGCGTGCCACTGGCCACCCAGTTCGATATTTGGAAGAAAAAAAATCGAGTTTTTAATAAAACCTTTTTACAATGATACTATGGGTAAGAATTTTCATACGAATTTCAATGTTCCAAATTCAAATCATTTTAATCTCTAGGGAATCTTCTCAATATTACCTACTACTTATTATACCTCTGCATTTTGAAAGGTCACAATAACTTGCTTTGTTTTGACGTTTTATGACATATAATTGGATATTGTCGAGCAAGAGATATGAACACATAATTACATATTTGCATAATAAAGACTATTATCTCTCAAACAGACTCATTAAAGGAAACATTGTACAAGCAACTTGCATAAAACCAAGTGTTTGTGAAATCTTCTAACAACGTAATAAATATTAGTGGATATCTGTCACACAACACCATCTAACCCCAAACTAAGCAATGCTTGTACTATAGCAATCAGATAGCTGATTTAAAAATACTTTTATAGTTGTAAATATATACCTTTTATATATAAAGTCGGTATGTATATCATTGTTATCTATTAATTGTATCAAATAAATTTTACTTTTACTATAGTACTCTGAACTGCGCAGAAAACTCAAGTACAAATAGCTATCATAGTCATAGCACGTCAAAATAAAACGTAATACGTGTTTTGTTTATTCATAAATAAATTTAGAAACTAAAAAACTATCTCACCTGAAAGTTACTATCACGAAGTTCCAAAACATTCTCGTTTCACTAATGACCAACTCAAAACCCTTAATGGCATAATAAAGCACTACACTCGTTGTCTGCATAAGTACATAAATATGATTTTGAATCCTTTTGTGACCAATTTTATTACTGACATTGTCCTTCGATTTGAGGAAATAGAATGTTAGCTCGCTGTTACGAGCGACGGGCTCGCAATGGCGTGGTGTTTCCCAGCCGGACTAGCAAACTTGGAATCCCTCCAAACTAGTGACGTATTCAGACGTGAAGGTTCAATCGAGGGGCCCCATCTTTATTTATGAAAACAATAACACCGCGAATTCCAGTCACATTTAGTTTTTTGCCTAAAAGACAATAATATAGTTGTCTAATATTTTGTAGCAGATATTTTAGTATCAAAAGTTTACATGATGTTTTAATCACTCCCGTGATATTCATACAAAATAATTTTATTAAACTTTTATTTTTGTTTTGACATTATGGCACATATTTTTTTCTGAAGAAACAATAACCAACTCCAATTTAACATTCAATTTAAACACTCGACTTTAATTCATGAGAAGCTATGACTATATGAATGAATGCACATTTTAGTTTTGAGTTGATATTATTTCAAAAACCGACTCATCGATTTCGATAAAATTTATAGGCCACATCAAATCATTTTCAAAAATACAATAGAAAACATCAAAATCGATTCATAAATAATTTATGGAACTATCGCGTAACATACTGACAAAAACATGGAACCGAATTGAGAACCTTTTAGAAATTGTTTGTATGGATCACAGAACAGATCTTGATATCTGTTCTGTGGTATGGATAGTATTCAATAGTAATTAAACCATTTATTTATTAATTGCAAATGACCTTGAGTATTTCTTACTTCATCGCACACCGAAAGAGCAAGAGTAGGATTTGTCACTGCTTTGTGGTCAAATTTTAGAATAACGTCTGCTTAAAATCAGATTTTTATCTTTTGAAAGAAATATTTCCACAATAATGTTTGTAATCAAATTGCATATCCGTTGATGTAAGTACAATATCTAAATAATGGCGGCTTTTTGAGTAGATTAATGATAATTACAATTATTTATATTTTTATGGTTTTGTTCTGAGGGGATTAATTAAAGATTATATTCAGTAACAAAAAAAAGAAACTACCATTTTAAGTTTTTGCGGAAGTTTACTGTATTTTTTACCAGTTGATGTGTGTATATTCGAGAAAGACTAGATAGCTCTGAAAAATATACATAAAACTCGTTTTTTCATTTTTTCTTGCCTATGCGATGGAAGTAGCGGGTTCAGCTAGTTACTACCAATAGAATAGCACGACTGGTCTTGGGACCACCCATTCACAATGCCTTGATACGACACTGGACTTAGCGATCAATATTTTAACAGTAATATGTGGACGGTAAGTGCTGTTTTATATTAGTAAAAGAATTTCACTCATTTAATTTTAAATAAAACAAAATTATAGTTTTCAACGACAGTATTCTCATGGACGAGTGTACAATTTAGCCGTCAAGATATCAAAGTCTGTGCAGGTTGATGTTATGTTTGCTATTGACTTCGTACTTTTTATGGAATTTGTATTTGAGAATTTCGTCTCATTATTACTGGGGATGATTAGGTATTAATAGGCATTTTATATTATAGATAATATAGGTTAAAATATAGTTATTGCACACCAAATATTTTATTGTGTGAAAATGTGTCATCTGGTTTTATCCTCGGTTCTAAACACAAATCTAAATTTCTGTGGTTCTAATAGAAGGGCTGCATGTATTGAAACTCAAAACAAAATGCAAAGCTTTGAACCAAACCCGATTCCCACGCATATGCATACTGATATGCTTGTTTATTTGCATATTAAAAAAACCGATAACATTTCTTGTTTTTTAATTCGTAGACGGACTCGTTGGAATTAGTTCATAGACGTTATGCATACAAAAAAAATACAGCTAATAAAACGACTAGTTATTACATAGCCAGAAAATTTGTACATAATACGGTTAGAGAGGGTTCACACGGCGCGGCAGTTTTCCATATAAAATTGAATTCAATACACACGACGCGGTTTACGGCCGCGGCGGCTGCGGCAGCCGCGCGGCGCCCGCGTGGCTGCGCGCAATTCTTGCGCAGTAGTTTTCCGGAGCAGAAACCGCGAAAACCTGCGGTCTCGTGAGTATTGAAACAAAACTGTCGCGCCGTGTGAACCGGCTCTTAAAGTACAAAGAGCGTTTCATTAATAAAGTGTGTGTGTCTGAGGTGTCGTAGCTCATGAACGGATAAACCGATTTTTCTGTTTGCAAGATGAAGGTTGAGGGAGACCTTTGTCCAGCAGTAAGACAACTAAGGTAACATCGGTAACCTCACGATGTTTTCCGTCACCGTTAAAGCCAGTGTAGCTAAAAATGTGCATTGTAGTGGTAGGACTCTTAGCAGAGTCCGCTTGGGGAAGTACCACACCTTTGCCAGTTATTCTACCGCAAAGCAGTAATGTGCAAACATTACTGTGTTCCGGTTTGAAGGGCAAAGTTGCCGGAGAAATTACAGGGCTTAGAGATATAACAACTTAGATCTCTGGGTAACGAGCGCAGTGCAGTGTTTGGTAATGATTTGGACTCTTCATGTTCCAATAGCTGCGTGTCACTGTGCTGTTATGTGGCAGGCATATTGCTTACCATCAGGCACATGTCATGCTCGTCTCGTCACTCTTTATTAAAAAAAAAACTTGTAAGCCGTCCAACTGAGTACAGTCGAAGAGGGGGGGTTGCAACCCTCGATAATTTCTCCTTGTCGCATGATTTTTGAACGGTGTTGCAGAATAATTTTTTTTTTTTTAAGTTTTTAGTTATTAGTTTGTCGGAAAAATTCGTGATTCTGGGTCCACGCAAGAAAAGTGAGGGAAATCATAGTGAGTGAGTCATATTGGCTCAGTCCGTTCGAAACTACCATCAGTTGTCAAGTTCTAGCGCGACAATTAAAAACGTTTTGATGATTTGTGTGATCCTTCTCTGTACATACTCCACGACATTAAAGTTTTGTTTGGCAAACTTCAGTACATACAAATCAACCTGCTTTTTGCCTCAATTAAGATGCTTGTTTGAACATCATTTATCGATCTAGGCGTTATTAATCTACGTACAAAAATATAACCGCTGTGCTACCGACTCCCATACAACAGTCTTCTGTTAAACACAATACCAAACGAAATCATTATCGCGAACATATCAGAATTTAATTAGCCACAAATGCGGGTTTATCGGACGTAAAATTTCACGATTATTTTTAATTGAGTCCATTATAATCGTACGCGATGAAGATTT
The DNA here is from genome assembly GCA_963693475.1 of Ectropis crepuscularia. Lineage (NCBI taxonomy): Eukaryota > Metazoa > Arthropoda > Insecta > Lepidoptera > Geometridae > Ectropis > Ectropis crepuscularia. The sequence continues at coordinate 8,205,310 of OY856338.1, forward strand.
TACAGAAAAAAGTCGTCGTTTTTGTACCATTATACGAGTATGTAATGTTGACATACTATGTTGATAAACTGACATCACACATGGTGCGGCTCGCCAGTTCTTTTATTTGAACTTGGCTTGCCACACTACCGTAGTATGTCTAGATAACCGTTGGGATATATGAGTTCTGGAGTGAAGATCGTGAATCGGTAAACGTAGTGTAGGGCGCCCTGAGACTAGATAGAGTAACGATTTACGAAAGACGCCTGATGGCGGCTAGAAACGTAAGATCGAGGATCGGACTGAGTGGCGTATTATGAGATCTATATCCAGCATTGGCGAATACAAGCTGATGATGATGATATGTTGATACACGTATATATGTAGGTTGGAGACTGGGACGGCGCCTGGTCCAGCGATAGGTCCGACGACAGTTATTTCGTCGACCCACTTTGATGATGGATGCCCAACAATGTACCAGCATTCAGCATGGTAATGCCACCAGAATGCTGTGGACGTTTTCAAATTTTCAACGAATTCAGGGGATGGCTTTAGAAAGACTGGCTGTGAAGCCGTAGGCCGTGAGTTCGACTCCCAGTTGGCGCAAATATTTGAGTGATGAATACAGATTTAATATTTGTTTTGTCTTTGTGTTTCTATGAATTACGTACGTATTTACTCGTACTATATATCTCCCACAGTACAAACTTTTTTTAGGGGGCTAGATGGTGCTGTGTGAGAAATTATCTTTTAGGTATTTTATTTAGTTTCTTACAAAATTACGGAAAGTCCAAAAATTCTATTCTAATTTCTTAATGAGAAACTGAGGAATACTCTATTTGAGTATGTTATTATCCTATATAGGCTATCAAGCAAAATACTATCACAAAAAGAAAAAACTGTTTATAAAAATTACACGTAGTTTGCATTGTGTTGAAGTAAAGTTAATAAAGGTTAAGCAAATACTTTTCGTATATTATTGTGTATCCATAAAATAAATATGTTAGTTACATATTTATTTTCTAGTGATCGCCCAGTGGTTCAAATTGGACCATAAGGTCTACGTTTACGTTAGAGCGCGCGGGCGCGGTGACGGGTGCGGGCGCGGTAGACGTGACGACTTCGATGTTTTCACGCTGTTCCCGTTGTTTTTCCGGCATAAAAAGTAGCCTATGTGTTCTTCTAGACTATAATCTATCTGTGTTCTAAATTTCAGCCCGATCCGTTCAGACGTTAGGACGTGATTGAGCAACAAACATCCAAACATCCATACATTTATAATATTAGTAGGATATTGATATACTTTGAAATTGAATTGAATTCCAAGCAAAAACTCAGTAAAGAAAAAAATTATCGTGTTAATTGTATTATTTATCGGGGCACTATATAACGAACCGTACACGTAAATATATTTTTTAAATTAATATTAGGTATTTTTGTGTAATGATATAATTTCTCTGAAAACATTGCCCTTCAATACGGAACACAGCGATGTTTTCACATTTCTGCTTGGTGGTATAATAATTGGCAAAGGTGCGGTACTTCCCCAGACGGACTCTGCAAAGCTAGAGTTGCGTAGCATTGTTTACACGAAGCTAGTAGTACGACGAGAAGTATACTAGCTTGCTATCCTAGCTTGAAAAACTGGCCTTGTGTAGCTCGGGCGTAAGTCGTAAGTCGTAAGTCGTCTAGATATTTAGTTTTTTGTTTTAAATTTCAAAATCGTCAACATCGATTTCAATGGAATTTATATACCTCTATCCCTCTAAACTATGGTTTACCAAACAAAAAAATAAAGTGGCCAAGTGCGAGTTGGACTCGCCCATGAAGGGTTCCGTTGCAGCAAGTAACATAATATACATAGTACACATAGTTCTTGTAGTTCGTTGTAACTTTGATCGAAGTTTTAATAATAGTGTATTTATGACGTACTAAAAAAAACTACTCATCAGATCAAGTTCAAACCAATTTTCGTTGGTAGTTTGCATGGTAATGTACATCATATATTTTTTTTAGATTTTTCATTCTCTTAATTTAGAAGTTAGAGGGGGGGGGGACACACATTTTACCACTTTGGAAGTGTCTCTCGCGCAAGTTATTCAGTGTAGACTAAAATGGTTTTAGAAACCTCAACATCATTTTTAAAGACCTATCGATAGACACCCCACTCGTGTAGGTCTGATGAAAAAAAAAATTTTGAGTTTCAGTTCTCAGTATGGGGGGCAACCCTAATTTTTCTTTTTTTTTAATTTTTTTGTTCAATTCTTGATGCGGTTCACAGAATACATCTACTTACCAAGTTTCAACAGTGTAGTTCTCATAGTTTCGGCAAAAAGTGGCTGTGACATACGGACGGACAGACAGACAGACAGACAGACAGACAGACAGACATGACGAATCTATAAGGGTTCCGTTTTTACGTTTTACGGAACCCTAAAAAGAACCATGAAATTCGATTCACAATTGGCAGAGGTATCGCGTAGGTACATACCTACATACAAATTGAGAATCCTTTGAAGTCGAAGAATTGAATTTTGAAGTTGAATTGAAATTTTTGAAGTTAAGGGCGTACCCCGAGCAAATGACCTTGAGTATTTCTTACCTCATCGCACACCGCAAGAAAGAGCAAGAGATAAACAGTAGGATTTGTCGCTGTTTTACGCTCAAATTTTAGAATAAACTCTTTATAAAATCAGATTTTGGTCTTTTGAAAAAAATATTTCTACCAAAATGTTCGTAATGAAATTGCCTATCCGTTGGTGTAAGTACGAAATCTAAATAATGGCGGGTTTTTGAGTAGATGCATGATAATTACAATTATTTAAATTTTTATTGCTTCGTGGTGAGAAGATTATTTAAACAATAAATTCATTAACAAAAAAAAGTAACTACCATTTTGAAGCCAAGAAGTTGTAGAAATGTAATGTATTTATTACCAGTTGATATTTGTTTTGGCTAATGAGTAGATAGCTCTGAAAACTGGACAACATCTCGTTTTGCTGGGGAACGCACCTTAAATAATTGATTCTTTTTTTGAAAAGAGGTATTTTAAGTTTACCGCCTTTCCACTTTAGGTATCTACAAAAATTGAATCAAACTTTGTCAAAGACTGCGTAACATAACATATAATATACGAATTAAAACCGTATTCACAGGCAAGTCAGTTACTTTAACCACCAGTAATGACACGAGGTATTTTTCCATAGCAATTTAGGAGAGTGGAAAGTAGATACTCTCGCTATATTATTGTGGTGACGTCAAATACCCCGAAGTAGCCCCATACCCACGCGATTGTATTGACGTGTAATTCGTCGCAATGCTCTGAGTAGGTGGACAGAGTGAACAACAAAATATCTAAAACGTTCTGACACTAGCGCTTAGGTTTTGAATACATACATAATTGTTGATACATAGTTAAATAAGGGAGAACGGCCACATAAAAATGCCGCTTTGAGCTGATAGCGAGAATACACGATTTCACGATTGTGAGATGAGGTCGAACCCGTCTGCTCTGTGTATTTTCTCAAATGCACGTGTTTCATCACTGGATTTGATTAGGAAACCGCCGTCCTCCAAAAAAGACCTTATAATTGAGTCTCATATTGTTTATTCTAGATGGTGAGTGTGCATCGTTTGAAGAAACACAAATTCATTCTGAAGAGACAGTTGTCAGTTAACTTGTCGATTTTTAGGGTTCCGTAGCCAAATGGCAAACTACGGGACCCTTATAGATTCGTCATGTCTGACTGTCTGTCTGTCTGTTCGTCCGTATGTCACAGCAACTTTTCTCCGAAACTATAAGAACTATACTATTGAAACTTGGTAAGTAGACGTATTCTGTAAACCGCATTAAGAATACATTTTGGGGTAGGGTGTCCCATACCTACTTAGAACTGAAACTCAAAAAAAGTTTTCCATCAAAACCATACGTGTGGTACTATGGATAGGTCTTCAAAGATGACATTGAGGATTCTAACATATTTTTTTTTCTGAATAGTTTGCGCGAGAGACTCTTCCAAAGTGGTAAAATGTGTGCCCCCCCGTAACTTCTAACTAAGAAAAAGATAAAACAAAAAAAATAAATATGATGTAGGTACATTACCATGTAATTTTTCAACAAAATTGGTTTGAATGAGATCTAGTTAGAAGTTTTATTTTAATACGTCATAAATTCACTATTGTTAAAACACTGATTAAAGTAACAACGAACTACAATAACATTTATATTATGTTACTTGCTGCTACGGAAGCCTTCATGGGCGAGTTCAACTCGCGCTTGACCACTTTTATTGGCTGACGGTGTTCATTAAAGATAGTAAGCGAGCCAAAAGAAGTACAACTTCAAAAATTCCATCAAAGATTAATCGCACCACGGGCGATGCCAATGCTCTATTCAGTGGATTAATTGGGTTATAGGCGATTCGTCACAAAGTTAATTCGTCACAATTTGTATTCTACATACATTCAAAGTAAACTCGTCACATGTTATAAAAAAACAAATGAAAAACGTCAGAGGTAAATAAAGTTGTTGTAAATTCGTCACCACAGAAATTTTAATATTATTTATTATTTAGATTTCTGTGTTCGTCACAGATTCTTGTTTTATGTCATTTTTGCATAAAGTAGGGTTAGCAAGTAATGTTTATTGTGTTAGGTAAGCACAAAGTCAAAATGAAACAAATTTTAAATTATGACAACAAATATTAATTTACAGTGCCACCAACTTATCTGTAAAACGGCCAAAACCGGAACTTCTGAGTTACGAGTATGAAAGAACACAAAAGTTGTCTAATTTTGTAACAGGTGGCACCCTCGCTACATTCTACAGCCAAGTTGGCCGTTCTGTAATAAGCATTCGACATTGTCAGTAATCGTTTTAATTTGACATATTGATTCACTCAGCTGTTACTCATAACTGACATACCTACTGAAAACGTCTTGTTGTTTCTAATACTTATCGTGTTGTGACATTTAAACAATTACATTACCAGTAACTGTATTTTAGTTCCAACACCGACATTTAGAATATTATAGTGACATAGGCAAGTTATCTAGACACGCGATAGCGTGTGAAGCCAAGTTCAAGCGAACAGAACTGAGAAGCAGCACCAAGTGTAATGTTACACGAGCTATTTGGAGTCATTTTTAACGCCCTCATAACTCAAAGACTATTTCACATAAACATATCAAATTGGTCATACATTGAGACTTGCAAGACACCAATATGTGCTTAAAATTATTTCATAAGCACGCATCAAACGGTTATATAGATATTAACGTCCTAAAATTGTTACTTTTATCACTGATTGACCTATAGACAAATGTTTATGAAAACAGCCAAGTCAGACCTCAGGTTTTAATTAACTATACTATGTTTTACAAATATATTTTATTATAAGTTGTTATGAATATTTTATGATGTTATAAATAGATTTCAAGATCGACCATTGAACTTGACACTCATTTATATCTTACTTTTTAGGGTTCCTTAAAACGTAAAAACAGAACCCCTATAGATTCGTTATGTCTGTCTGTCTGTCCGTCTGTATGTCACGCCAATTTTTTTCGGAAACTATAAGAACTATACTGATGAAATTTGATAAGTAGATGTATTCTGTGAACCATATCAAGATGTTTACACAAAAATATTAAAAAACAACAAATTTTGGAGCTGCCCCATACATAGAACTGAAACTCAAACATTTTGTTTTCATCAATATTAATTTAAAATATTAGGCGATACGTACGTGCAAGTACAGTTATACCCATTATGCGACTAAGATTCCTCCCGCAGCTAATCAAAGAGATAACTTTGAAATTAAGCCAATTGCAATGCCACAAACAGACTCAAATATTCATCATATTTATAACGCAGCGGCAGGGAGCGGTGGTGCAGCGCCAGCGGCATGTTCATGGCGGGCCGCGCGCCCGGCTGGCCGGCGCTGCTGCGGAGCCGCGCGGCGACCGCGCGCGCCGCCCTGCACCGCTTCCACAACACTCTGGTGGCTGCCGTCAGAGACTGGGACAACAGCCCACTTCACCATACGAGTACGTGGAGGGCGTATCATGCGCCTATTACCTAAGTTTTAACATTTATATAATTTGATTGACATTTATATTTATTCATTTTAATTATTTAATTTAAATTTTTATTCACTAATTTTTCAATTCAATTTAAATTCATATTTTAATTTTTCATTTTTCATCACTGTTTCATTTAATTTAATGTTATATGGATTTTTTAATCTGGAATAAATTACTTTCATTTCATTTCATAACGCCCGTTATACATTTATAATTCGTTTTCCGGTAGAGGTTAAAAATACACGATAAATATAATAAGATAAAAGCTTAAAGATAGAAGCATTACGGTTAAAAGCCTATTCGATGCGAGGCGGTAAATCGGGAGTACATTACTAAATTATGCACCGATTTATTTAGAAAAATAAAGCTTTGCTATTTGTGGATATTTGCCTCGCGTTCTACGTGACGAGTCGTACAAGTTGTACTCCTAGAGGTAGGACTCTATGCAGAGTCCGGCTGGGGAAGTACCTTTGCATTTATACTCCCACGTAGAAGTAATGTGCAAACATCACTGAGTTTGAGTTTTAGAGAAATTACAGGGCATGGAGCTAAATCATCTTATATATCAGGGTGCCGAGAACAGTGATTTGTACTCTTCATGCTTTCAATAGCTGCTTAACACTGAGCTGTTATGAGTAGGCGTGTTGCTTTCCTGCTCGTCTTGTACTCTATACTAAAAAAAATGGCGTGAAAACTACTTGAGCCGCATTAACCACTTGGTAGGGAAAAAAATGTGGATTTGCATCACTGACATGCTTATGGAGTCTTGCTCGTCTCGTCACTCTATAGATACTATAAAAAAACCGAGTGGACGTTCAGCCTAATACCCAAACCTCACTTGGTGTAGGATATTTGTTTAGAGATAACTTTACTATCATTGTATTTGCAAGTTAATTCGACTTATTCACAAATATACCGATTAGACATTATGTGAATCCATAATGTACGTTCTGTGTATTTGAAAAATAACTCAAATATAGACAATTATTTGTTTATATTTGAGTTATTCCTGTAAGTACAGTACATTCTAAATAAATCATATATTGTATGAATATATATATATATATATATAAACGCGAACTGAACGTTAGGCTTATACTTGGCTATTTTGTTTCCCTAATATATACGTAACATATTTATAGATTCACTCGATGTATAATAAGGGTTACTCCGCACAGCGAAATTTTAGAGCAGGGAAACCCCTGGTCTAAAAATTTAATAATTAATAATGTAATTAATATTCAGTAATAATAATGTAAAATGTAATAATTAATAGGTGACTGTTGAATATTTGTAATGTAATGTGACGTAATTATTTTTTTATCCGTGAATATGAGTCTTGTGTTATGTACTTGAAATAAATGAATTTTAATTTTTAATTTTTTTTGCGACCATAAAAGCTGTTAGATTAACTTTTTATTACGTAATCATTTCGGTTACCCAAATAATCTAAGTTTTTGAACGTTTGTTTTGTAGCTCCACCAATTCAAACGGAAAATTATCTCTGAAAACAACTAAAATGCTTTGTAACTAAAATTATGCACTTTTTTATCCAGGCTTCGCCTTTATTAAATAAACTGAATTACAATGAGAACTACACTATACCTCTATATCTAACTAACTAGTACTTACACTAAGCCCATCTGAGTTATGCGAATTTAATGTCATGCGCTGTAATGCTACCTGCATGCTGTGCACGTCTCCGACTGGTAGTGGGCCTCATCAATTTGATCTTATCCTAATTTATCTTTATACCGTCATTTATAAACGGATAATTATTATGTAGTGTTGTGATGTTTCAAAGCTAATTTACGTGTGTGTCTTCGCCAGATCTTGATTGAATTGAATAAAACTTAAAATCGAAAAGTACATAATAGTAATTGTGTATTGTGGAATTCTAATTGGCAGAGTTTATATGGGTAGTGATAAAAGTGAAAAATACTTAATAGCAAGATTCCTCGCGGGAAAATGAGTGAATTTTGAGAGAACGTACCCTAGAGTTGTATAAAAATATAGCGCGGCGAAATTTTGTAGTGCGGCTTGGCCCTTACTCTAGTGAACAAAACGCCAAACGCCTACATGCTCTTCTCGTCTCGTCCTTGAGCTATATTCATTTTATCACATAAAATATCTGATTAGTTAATCTTGGTCCTATAAGGAAAAGGCACGTATGGAAAGTCACATGGCAAAACAAAACAAAGGTAAAACAAGAACCTAATAGTAACCAATCAAGTGTCTGTCACGCTAATTTTATCTTTACAAATAAAGCAATTAAGAATTTACTGAAAATATACATTATCTGAAGATAAAATCATACACAATTTTAATGTGAATTCACAATGCAAGGTTCAATAATAGTTGTTAGGCTGTTACTAAGTAACCTACTCTTATAAATGAGTAAAAAAAAACTATTAGTGTTTTTATCCGAAACTTATTTATTATTACTTATTTATATATTACTTATTTATTTATTTATGAAAAATTGTTATCAAGCGATAATCTGACTTATCAAAACAAAACCAAACGTGTATTCTATTCAACACGAACACTATTGAAAGATGCGAAATTCCTCGAGTATCGTCTAGAGCTAATTTTTCGTGAAAAATCAGGTCACGTTTACTTAGTAGAGTATGCGCTACTATTCCGAGTCTACAGGCAAAACTCTTAAACTACGCTGAAACAAGAGTTATCAAGTAGACGAGTAATACGATAGTAGCGCCACAGGGAGACAAGAGTTGTGACCAGAATTTTATAAAAACTGCAATCATACACTATTTGTTTAAAACTTCTTTGATTGATATCGTGATTGGTCCAATTTAATATGTCTGAAGTTTACTCACCATGATAAGAGGTAATCATTCCCAGATTTGTCACTCATTTTATCACTAAAACCTAACGATAAATAATCGCATAAAACGTTGAAGAAACACAATTCGTGTAAAATTTTCACATCGAATTCGCATCATTGCTCACACATCGGCCAGTAAACAGGCCGGCCAAAGTAAACAACAACATAATAAAATACAATATTTCAATAAAACAATCGCGATAAAGCGTGCACTAAATTTCACTTACCTATATACTCTGTGGTAAGCAGTATCCGAGTATTTTGACTTATTCCCATCCATTTTGTTTTATTGTTTTTTTTTTTGCGCGGGAAACGTGCTGTAAGTTGCAAATGGACGTCTGAACTGCACCAAAGAAGTACGATTACTGAAGCTAAATACCTTACGGTCAACGATATGCATTTTGCAATCAAGTAATAACAATAAAATACGAATTTTTTCCTGGATATAGTTAGGTTACTAAATTAGGAGCCGACAACTTGGTACCCACCTAATATATTAGTTAGTTAAACACTGCGAGCGAATAACTTATAGTTATTTTTACCTGACAGGAAAACACTCATGGACGAAATTGCAAAAAAAGACTACTATAATTATTTCAAAGTTATTACATTTACGTTTTATTTGAGGGATAAGTATTTTCAGTAAAATTAAAAAAAAAAAAAAAAAAAATACATGAGAAAGATACCGATTTTTCTACAAGGTTTAAATACATACAGATAATAATTTCTTAATTTAAAAATACTATCTAACCACCATTTCAATCTCGAATTTTTTTTTTTTTTTCAGTTGAAGAGCGTAGAGTACAAATAGCTGTTCACATTCGTTACTGTAATGTGCAGGCCCGGGAGGCTAGTTGCATACTAGCGCATAACTTTTCCATTTCGTCACTCTATATGTTATTTATGTAAATCTACTGTACATGTGTATATCACTGAAATCCTCCTAAGTGACTGGACCGATTTGAATGATTTTTTTTTGTATGCTTTTGAGTGGCGCCCTGGATGGTTTAGGTTCACAAATTAGTCCGTCAGATGGCGCTGCAGGTGCAGGATAGGCTAAATATATTATATACCACTAGAAAAGCCGAGACGGACTGCTAGTAATAGACAAAAATGAATGTTTGTCGGTTTGTCTTTTATAGTATCGTAAACTATGCATTTGATTATGTGATAATCTTTGGCAAAGTTGTTGTGCATGAGATAAAGTAGGTTTCTGAGTTGGTACGACCAATTTTATTTTCGACAGGTAGCGTAGCAACGAGCGCAGGGTACAGCTAGCTGCATATTAAAGTAGCGGAAAAAAAACATTTCTTCTGGAAAACGTCGGGTATTCCAAACGTTTGCGCAAGAATTATGCAATCCAACAACCTGGTAAATTTTTCAGTTAAGTCGATTTACGAGACTATTTACAGAACGGCGCATGAGAACGGTCTGCGAGACAAGACAGCATTCAATACTTACTTTGAAAGAAATACCCAGCCTTAAGGGGTACAATTAATACTGCGGTATATTATTTTGATCTATTTCGTAGGGTTCGGCCAGCGTTTGCAATGTAAGAGCAAATAATGTGTTTAGGTATTTACGACATCACATTAGAAACCACATCAAAATTATTATCAGTGTTTCTCTATTTTATGCACGTATTATAGATATAGTAGTTCAGCCAGCGCGCATAATTTACTGCAGTATTGTACCTCTTAAAAAGGTCTACAAAAAAGTCCCACAAATCTGTCTATCTCTCAGGGATAACCTACAATGACCATTTGTATTATTATATTTAGTATCAGGGGTCTCGGATCAGCAGTTGCCGTTCTTCCGATTATATCAGACTTGATTTAGCGGCTAACTTAAAAAACGGCGAAGACAAAACATCGAGAGGTAACCGACATGTTCATCGGTTGGGTGTTGTGTCAGTGTAGTGGATTACGTCTCTGACTCTCTCCTTGCGAGAGAAGGCCCTGAGTCCCAGCAGTAGGAACATAAGCAGTAGCTTATGGAACAAGTGAATTCTGAATTCCACACTACTTCGGCATGTGTTGTGGAATTCAGTGTCTTCCACTGTATGTGGGCGTTGCATGATTGAAAGTTGGACAAACAATACAAATTTTACCAAAGAATACGCCCTCAACGATGGGTTACGAGGGTCAAACTGAAAGTTCTTAGAACTGGCCACTTATAAACAATATAATAAAAAAATAATTCTATAATTTGAAAATATAACTCTTTGCCAATATTACTGAGTATATACTTCATTCATTTGTCATTTGTTTTACGATTTGGCGGCAAATTGAAAATTGTCTGTGTCACGTCAACATGAATTTAACACGAGAAAATTTTCGTGCAATGATTTTTTATGACTTTCGATGTCATTTAAGTCAACAAGAAAGTTATGATAGACTACGATTGGCCTTTCACGATGAAGCCCCATCTCGTGCGACTGTTTACAACTGGTTTAATGAGTTTAAACGTGGTCGCACTAATCTCACTGATGATTTACGTGAGGGACGGCCTTCTACGGCTACGACTGAAGATAACATCTGTGTTGTGCGGCGTATGACAGAGACTGACAAAAGAGTGACCTATCAGCAGATTCGGACAAGCTTAGGCATCGGTATGAGTCAAGTGCACAAAATCCTACATGAACATTTAGCGGTCAGGAAGCTTTGCGCCCGGTGGATACCTCATAATTTGACTGAGGCTCAAAAACTCCATCGTGTGGATTGGTGCCGTAAAATGATTGAAAGATTTAACGGAGGTGACTCAAATGCTGTGTTCGACATACTAACAGGTGACGAAAGCTGGATTTACTGTTATGATCCTGAAACCAAAAGACAATCTGCTCAGTGGGTGTTTCCTTTCGAGGAGTTGCCAACTAAAGTGAAGAGAGATCGAAGTGCGGGGAAAAAAATGGTGGCCTAGTTCTTTGGAAGGATAGGTCATTTCGCAACAATTGTGTTAGAGGATCAAAAAACAGTTTCTGCAGAATGGTACACTACCAATTGTTTGCCACTTGTCTTGGAAAAAGTTAGAGAGAAACGACCTCGCAGTAGGATCCTCCTTCACCACGACAACGCCTCATCGCACACCGCCAAGCGAACGATCGACTATTTGGCGACATCAAACGTTGAATTACTGGGTCACCCGCCGTATAGCCCCGACCTCGCGCCTTGTGATTTTTATTTATTTTCAAAAATTAAAGAAAAACTTAAAGGAAAGCGGTTTATGAATGCTGAAGAAGCGGTGGCTGCGTATCGCGATGCCATTGAAGAGACCCCTAAGGACGAGTGGGCAAAGTGCTTTTCCCAGTGGTTCCATCGCATGCAGCGGTGTATTGACGTGAATGGACAATATTTTGAAGAGATATAATAAAACTAATAACTGGCTAATGTAATCAGTTTTTGATTTTCTAAGAACTTTCAGTTTGACTCTCGTACTTGTTTCTTGTTACGGTAATTTCAAACTCATATTTTAGTAAACTTTAAATTAACTACACCAATAATTTAGTTCAAGTTCATAAATTGTTATCGACTAACGAAATTTGTGTAGTACAAATACGTATGATTCTATCAATTATTCAACGTTATTTCACGGACGTTTCAAGACGTTCAGTTATTGAAACTAAATTACATGTTTATTATTTACTAGCTGAACCCGGTACTTCGTTCGCGTACGTTGATCTTGCGACCTTATTAGTACATTAGTAGTACTTACGTAAAAATATTTGCATGGGTGGCCATTACACAAACTGAGTGAATTTGTTTTTCCACACAAAAATATGTTTATTAGAGTTTAGCAACTTCATATTTTATATTTTTAGCAACATCAAACATAGTCGTAGTAAAGTTGTGGAGTATCGAACATAGCCGCAGTGTTATGTTTGTAGGATTTTTATACGATACATTACGAAGAGTCTGTAGCTGATGTGCGTGATCTGATACTTACCCACATAAACATTTTTACAGGATGATAGCCTAAGTAGGTGATAGACTTATTAGCCGATGTGAAATTTTAGACTCTAAGCCATGTATGTGTGTTTCAAATGTCTAATTCTATCTAATTGGTGATGTCGTTAATATTTGTTACGTTAGGGCCCATGGTTTTTCCGAGACGATAGGTAGTATATGAGACTATAAACTATCTGTGTTTCAAATTTCAACCAAATCAAACCTTTAGATAATATACATATAATACTTAGTAGTGAGATAACATTTTATTCAATTTTAAAAAAACAACGGTCTGCTTTGGTCCCGAAGCTTGTTGAACACTAAATTTAGTACAGTAGTTAGTTAGTTTAGCGGGGCCTTTTCCGCACCTAGCCTCTTTATTGGGCCATTGTACGTGACTCATACTTCCCTTTACTCCAACCAGCCCAGGCTGTCCCAGAAGGCAAGCATCCTGTTAAGGTTGCGACAGGCATCCGGAACAGACGATGGAGATTGGAGGAATTCTGCCCGTAGATCTGCCACACTGCTGCACTCGACAAGTACTGGCGTTTCTTCTTCCTCCATGAATCCTCTGCATAGAGGACTGTCTGTTACACCTATGGTATATAAGTGCTTATTTAGGGGACAGTGACCACTTATGATACCTATAACTTTACGAATTTTGTCCCTGTTTAGTCTGATGAGGTTGCGGGCAAGCTTTTTAGATGCTTCCGGAATAGCATTTTTTGTTTGCCTGCATCCTTCATTGTTATTCCATTCAGTTAAATGGGCTTCTTCGGTATTTCTACGCAGCCATGTTTTTATTTGAGCCTGGGGTATAGGCATAAGTGGTTCCGGTCCATGTACCTTTGTCTTTGCTCCCCTTTTTGCCAGCTCATCTGCTGTGTCATTACCTAGTGAGTCGCTGTGTCCTTTAATCCATTGAAGGGTTACTTTATTCGCACCCATTATGGATTGGAGTGCATTATGGCATTTCAGTATTAGGACAGAGGTTATAGTATTATTTTTAAGGGCTTGAAGCACGGAGGCCTCCAACGGTCTCCAACATCTCTGGCTGCGACTGCCTTTGCTGCCCTGGTGATGCCGATACATTCAGCTTGAAATATTGTGTTTAAGTTGCTTAAGGTGTTTGATATCCTTGTGTTTAAGTCATTTGAGAAGACACCAGCTCCTGTACCGCATGCGGTTTTGGAGCTATCAGTATATATCCTAACTTCCCTGCTGCCAGAGCTATCTTTCGATTCTGCATTGAGTTGGATATTGTATCTACGATCAAAGACATGTTGGCATATTGTTCTATCCATGGGTGCCTCAAGAAGCGGTATGTCTTTCATAACCCGTTCTAGAACTTTTGAGTGTCGTGTTTGTATGTTTTGTTTCCACAGCCCATTTGCTTTCAGTCTTAGGGCGGCTGCCGTGGCCTCCTCCTGTATAACTAAATGTAGAGGTCTCAGGTTTAAGAGATACTCCAATGCGGCTGATGGTGTGGTTCTCATACATCCAGTAGCTGTTACACTTGCTAAGCGTTGTAGACTCTGGAGTTTATCTTTCGCTGTGGTCAGTTGTGTTCTGGGCCACCACACAACTGATCCATAGGTCAGAGAGGGCTTGATAACTGATGTGTATAACCAAAGTGTGATTTTTGGATTGAGACCCCACTTTTTCCCAACGAGTCTCCGGCATTGCCAAAAAGTCATGCAGGCCTTTTTTGTTTTTGTGTCGATATGGCTCGCCCAGTTTAGTTTATTGTCAAGAGTGACACCCAGATATTTCACTTCAGATGATAGGGAGAGTTTGGTGTTAAATAGTTTTGGTAGTTGTAGTTCTGGTAACTTCCTTTTGTTGGTGAAAAGGATAAGTTCTGTTTTTCTCGGATTTACTGACAGTTGATGTTCGTCACACCATTTTTCTACAATCTGTAGCGCTGAATGCATAACTTTACATAGCATGTTTTCCGCATTCCCGCTTATCAGTATTGTAATGTCATCCGCATAGCCAATAGTAGTGTACCCTTTCTTGTTGAGTGCCTTAAGAAGGCTGTCCACTACTATATTCCATAATAGTGGTGATAGGACACCCCCCTGGGGGCATCCCTTAACTACTTTTGCTATTGTAGTAGTATTCATCACTATTTGAACCGCCCTCTTGCTGACCAGTTCGGTAATCCAGTTCCTGACGACTGGTTCAACTTTAAGTCTTCGGAGAGCGTGGTTTATGTTGTTATGCATGGTTTTATCAAAAACACCTTCTATATCTATAAAGGCGGCAAGTGTTGAAAGCTTGTTTGCGGTAGCCGATTCTATTTTGTGTACTACCATGTGTAGTGCCGACTAGGTCCAGGTCAATGCCCCAGGCATACTCAAACCGGAGTGTTCTTACGCATGACGATGGCAAAAGTCCTGACGGCATGACTTTTGTGCCTTGGAAGTTAAGTCGGCCCCTACCGTGGGACCCAGCTTGCGTCGATACTCTGGCACCATCACATCTTCCAGAGACACATAGTAGGGCCAGTGCAGCGGCTAATTCAGCTGAGCGTCTTAAACGGCGGAAATATGCAGCCCTCGATAGTGATTTCATATTTAAGCTTTTTGGGGTTGAGACATCGTACCTGAGCGCTTGGCCGACGCAACGCGTGACCAAAATGCTGGCGTTTATTTGGCCCAACGCATAAATATTGATATTCAGCGTGGTACTGCCGCCAGCATACTGGGCACGCTTCCGACTGGTAGTGGGCTTGAACATCTTGTAATTTTTTTTTTAAATAAAGAGTGACGAGACGAGCATGTCATGTGCCTGATGGTAAGCAACATGCCTGCCACATAATAGCACAGTTACACGCAGCTATTGGAGCATGAACAGTCCAAATCGTTACCTAGCACTGCACTGCGCTCGTCACCCAGAGATCTAAGTTGTTATGTCTCTAAGCCCTGTAATTTCTCTGGAAACATTGCCCTTCAAACCGGAACACAGTAATGTTTGCACGTTGCTGCTTGGCGGTAGTGGCTTGGTTGTCACCCAGTTTTTGTTAATATTCAAAAAACCGCCTCCCTGTTTTCCATGTAATATATGTTCGTCCGTCCGTCTGTCACCAGACTGTATCTCAAGAACTGTGATAGCTAGACAGTTGTAATTTTCACATACACCATGTATGTATATTGCCACAACAACAAATACTACATTACACATTTTGTAATAAATATCAGATCGTGTTTCGTACCATGAGCTGCCATCTGTAGTTAATGAGGAAAAACATTAGAAAGGTATTGTAATATTATTACCTGACGACAGATGACGGATGGCGGATTTGAGCGCGGCGTGTGTACCAGGGATGAGCTTCGACTCCAACTCCGATAAGTCGGAACTTCCGATTACTATTACACCTTCGGTTCGACTTCGGCTCCGAAACTTTTAAAATGGAGGTTATAATCGGAGGTAAGGTGTATAAATATTGGAGATAATCCCTTATTGTGGTGGATAGTAAATGGAAATACAAAATCCCAACTTTCTAAATCAATTGCTCGTCAATGATTATCGTGTCCACGTGTTTGGCAAAAAAAATTATACCCTATAAAAATTTCTCTCTTGCCACCACTTCTAATCCTACCTATGCCTCCAACTTCAGTTCCGACTCCGATAAATCAAATTTAAAAACTCCGACTCCGCCTTTGGTTCCGATAAAATGACCTCCGTTACATCTCTATTGTTTACAGTGTCACAAAATACTTGGCAGTTAGTATGTATCGAACTTATTATTACCGTTATTATTTCATTTCTACGTAAATTCCGGACCACACGACCAATAATGATAAAATTTTGATGGGACTATATTAATAATGTGTTCTTTCTAACAAAATAAGAACTAACGAAATTGAACCACGCAAACATGAGTTACAACCAAATATACATTCTGACTTTCACCCCTTTCTGCAAGAAAACCGTGCAAAATTTGGGGATTAAAAGTAGACAGCTACCATCTCCTTAGTATAATCTTCAATCATGTCAAGTTTCATTTGAACTGAATCAGTAGTTTCGGCGTGATGAGAGTTCCATATACAGAAAGATAGACAGACAGACAGACAGACATGAAAGAAAAAAAAATGCAGTTTCGCCATCAGTATCGACTATGGAGTGCCCCCAAAATTTTTTTTCAAAATATCTTCAATGTACAGAATTCGAACCGCTACAGTTTTATTATAAGTATAGAGTATAGATATAGACTAGCTGACCCGGCCAACTTCGTACCGCCATACTTATTTTTCGTCAACATTTTCTAAAATTACTGTTCTATAAGTACTAACATTGTCCCGACCATAACTAATACTTACATGAAACAAAGTATCATCAAATTGTTCTTGTTACGAAAGTGGAGTTAAATCTCTTCGTTCGAGTATTAGACCAGTCTCGATAATTTTTGAAACGAAAAAAATTACAGTAGGATGAAACCTATTAGAAAAGGAGGGGAATATGATAAAAATGAAAGTAAAAATAAATTACGGTCCATCCAAGTTCGGGAAAAGCGAGGGGGTGAGTTTTAAGGGTGAAAAATGGTTTATCTTGATTTCCGGCAAAACTACAAGTCCTATGGAAAAAAGTTAATGGCAAAGTTGTATGTAATAAAAAGATCTACAACTTTTGTACCAACAATTTTTTCACATAACCTCACAATTTAGGTGAAAAATTCAAATAACCAAGTTTTTGGTTTTTTATTTTTCTTTTTCAAAAATATTTTTTTTTCTAAGAAATTTCGTGAAACCTTACCTTATCATGTCCTCAATACACTGTAATTTATTTGATTTAAAATATTTATTTTTTTGCCTTATTTTAACTTAATATCAAAAAAGCACCCTAATTTTCAATCGAAAATTCTCGCGTCAAAATATCAGTTTTTCCAAAAAATCTGGAAGCTTCTTGTTCGTTGAAATCTCTGCTTTCCGTTGGTGTAAAAAATATACATAACCATAGTAAATGTTCTCAGAAAATGCAAAATACTCAAATTCGTTTTTTTTTGATTGTATGTACAATTTTGAGATATTTGAAAAATTTTACGGGTTTCATCCTACTGTATTTTTTTTTCATTTATTAGCATTTTTGAAGGCTTCAGCCCTGGTCTATATTTGGAACATTAAGGGGAGGTGGGCCTAAATTTTGATTTTTTTAAACAATTTTGAGACCTATAAAATAGTGTATTAAACTCTGAAAAAAATATATGTATTAGTTAAGGATCTGTGGGGACACGTTTGTACGTGTCATATTTAGTCTCTCGCCCCGCGTCACTTGTATAATTAAGATCAATATAGTCAGCAGTTTATACAGTGACGTGGTTTCATTTCCTCTCCAGTACCAGTAACACCTACAGTGGCGACCCCGACGTGATTTAGTGGTAGTTACAGTGGTGACCCCAGACATTTGATTGAAGAGTAAATTGAAGATTCAGAAGTTTGGTGTTACTGCGTTAGTAAATTGTTTTTCAACAATGTTTCCGCACGCTGCACCAGTAAGTGGGCAAGTAGGTCAGCAGGGCTTGAAAGACGAACGAACGAATTCCGCTGATTTGACCCTGGCCGCTATAGGTGTGTCAACGAGACTTCCAGATTTTTGGGTTGACATGCCGCGGTTATGGTTTGCCCAGTTTGAAGCAGTGATGGCACCGCAGAAACAAGGGGATGGAGAAAAGTTCAATATGGTAATATCAAAATTGGGGAGATACTCATTTCAGCCGCCGGTGAACAACAAGTATACGGTGCTGAAGGACCGATTGCTGCAGGTCTATGAGGAAAGCGACGATTCCAGAAGACCAGGACAAGTTTCAGAGCAGACGTTGAAGAGCTTGTGGCTATCCAGGATGCCAGTTTCCGGCAGAGTGGTCATTACGGTGTGTCAAGACCAGACGCTGGACGGTTTGGCGGTTATGGTGGACAACATTATAGAAACCACCACATGCTACGACGTCGCTGCTGTGTCTGAGAGCAACGCACAGGTACCCTATTTACCTCTTACGGAGCTAGTCAAGCAGATGAGGAAGCTGGAGTCAGAAGTAGCTTCACTGCGCAGTAAGGTTCAAGGCCAAGAACGCGGAAGAAGCAGGAGCCAGCAAAGATGGAGCGGAAATAGATCTGGTTCGCGGAAGAAAAGAGCACCAGGTGATCCAGAGTGGCTGTGCAGATTCGATTTCCGGTTCAAGAAAAGTGCTATGCGATGTTAAACAGCCGATAATAATTAGAGCCGATTTTTTTAAGAATTTTAAGCTGACGGTAAAAAATTAGTACAGAGGATATAGAAAAACAGCAATTATTACGCGTTTGGTATTTTCGAAATTACGAGATTGACCTTTGGGTTACGCAATGCAGCGCAGACGTTTCAAAGTTTTATAAACACGAACGTTTTAGCTGGCATAGAACAAATAAATAATGGTGTCAATGACAGGGGTAGTAATGCTGAATAATTCGTTTTGTATGGGTACTTAGATGATATAATAAATTGGCTCGAAAAATGCAATCTGGCACAAAAAGCATTTGCTTATGCTATTTGAACGTTTACAAATATATTAAATGGAAGTTAAAATAGGTGAATGTATGTTGAGAAAAGTAAAGTAGATTTTTTAGGTTACAAGGTCTCGCAAAAGGGAATAAGTCCTTTGCCTGACAAAGTCAAGGTTATTCAAGACTTTCCCAAGCCGGAGACGGTAGAGCAGTTACGCAGGTTTTTGTTTTTGGGTATGTTACATTTTTAGAGAGCACACATACCAAACGTTGCAAGAGTACAAACAATTTTGAATAGATATTTACATGGTGCAAAGAAAAGAGAAGAGTAGAATAATGGTATGGACTAAAACAGGCAATTAGAGCATTGGAAGGTAAGGAAAACTTACAAAATGCTGCCACGTTATCGCACCCGAGTCCAGGGGCAAGGTTAGCTCTTATGACAGACGCGTCAGACCTTAGTATAGGCGCGATATTGCAACATAAGGTAAAGGGAGTATGGAGACCCCTAGGTTAGTTTTCAAAGAAGCCCACGGAATCCCAGAAAAAGTACTGTGTATACGACAAGGAACTTCTGGCGATTTATACGGGTATCGTTTATTTTAAAAATTGGATTGTAAGTAATATACGTCACGTAATAGGAAATATAAGTCAATAGTGCAAACTAGAACGCTGAGTGAGCAAGGCGGTTCGACGTCAATATGCCAAGCTTAGCACGGAAAGAAACATGTGACAAACAAGCGGAAGAAACATGTGACGAGTGATCGTAATTTTATAGTGTAAACAATTTGTGATATATGTATGTTTTTTTTTGATTGTTATATGTTTTTCTCCTTTTTTTAAGAAAGGGGTGTATGTATAGACTCGTTTGTACGTGTCATATTTAGTATATAAGAAGATGACAGCGGTCGAGCGATGAGTCTCTCGCCCCGCGTCACTTGTATAATTAAGATTAATATATATAGTCAGCAGTTGATACAGTGACGTGGTTTCATTCCCTCTCCGGTACAAGTGACACCTACAGTGGTGACCCCGACGTGATTCAGTGGTGGTTACAGATCTAATCTAGTGTAATTCATAGTTAACCCGTCCAGGGCATGACGCGTAAACAAATGCATGTACCAAAGTGCCACGCTTCCCGCCAAAAAATTTTTTTTGAGGTTGGGAAGATTCTAAATTGTTTAAATTTTGATGTATTCGTTAATTATATTGTACAAAATATACATCACTGCAATGGTCTTGAACCGCTTTATCATTTTTACGATTAATAGAGATAATTA
The DNA here is from genome assembly GCA_963693475.1 of Ectropis crepuscularia. Taxonomy (NCBI): domain Eukaryota; kingdom Metazoa; phylum Arthropoda; class Insecta; order Lepidoptera; family Geometridae; genus Ectropis; species Ectropis crepuscularia. The sequence goes on from OY856338.1 coordinate 8,225,924, forward strand.
CACTTACCGGAATTTAGTATTTCTGTGTTGAATATGATGTTTACAAATTTTAGGTCGTCACCTCGCACAATTCGCATGATTATGGCACTTTACGATGTAATTATTACACTCACAACACATTCACGACAAAGAAAGACCTTTTATGCACCCATTTTAGTAACACTTTCACCACAAAACGAAAATCTAATCAAGAAAAAGATTTAATTATCACGAAACAAAACGGTCCGCCATTGCGTTACACAGCCGCTACACCGGCACTGCCGGCAAACAAAAGCACTCAGTTGACGAAAAAATAGTTTACGTTAGTTTTTATTGCTGTAAACTCGACACTATCTGGTATGAAAGTATTCATAGATATATTATACGTTAGTTTCCAGGCGATATGGAACACTACAATCGCTATATGGAGTATTATTTATCTAAATAACCTGCATGACGGACAATTTCGTACGCTTGACAAAAGTTTTCACATTTTATTTCGAAATATAAGCATCTATCACTAAAAAAAACACTGTTAGTACCTTACACATATATATTTCAGTAGATTACAGCACATTTACTCATCGTTTACAGTTTCCTGCCATTTTCGGAGACAAATAATCTGAAGCACTTGCACTCGAAAAATTGCAAAATGGCGGATCTAAAAATTTATGTTGACGAAATTTCTTTGATAATTATTTTTTTGTAATGTTTGTACACTTGGACTGGAAACAGCCAATAGAAATCGAGATTGTTATCTTGGCAATCGATTCGTGTAACGAAAACAAAGGATTGTCTATTGGCGACCGAGACAAAAAATAACAAATGAACGGCGCTCGCTTAGTATCACCCGTTAGATACTAAAGCGCTCGGGGGATTTGTTCCTTAGTATCACCCGTTAGATACTAAAGCGCTCCAGGGGTTAATAACACTATTTAAAGAATTTCACTCGATAGAAAAAAATCACAAAGTTACCCCTTTTCACAAAGTTTTTTCAACTTTATGACTAAACTATTAATTTTTTACACTACATTTTTTACTCAACGAAATCCACTAAAAAGTTGTAGATGAATTCGCAGAGTTTGACTTGATAAAAAGTATCAGTTAGTTACCATGGTTAAATAAATACAACATATATAGCGCGCCGTACGGCATGCCCGATCAGTCGCGTTTTGGCGCTCGCGGACAACGGATCTGTGCTAGTTTTTGCAATTTTGATAACCGTATAACAATATCAGTAGGTATTACTATTGAAGAACGCTATGATTTTTGATACTGTTTCCATTAGAATTGCAAATAGGCACTAATACTAATTAATACGCTGTTTACTTTATGTTATAGGCCCATAGGGTAGCTGACGTCGACACTACCTCAGTAATAAATTCTCTTACCACCGGATTCAATGGAAAATAGATGAGTCTCGGTTAAAATGTTCGTCTGTCAAATTGGAGGTTGGGAGAAGGGAATATAATAAGAGGAGAGAAATCCCCCGCCAATGGATATGTTCGAAAACGTTGATATAAATAGTACCTAACTTGCATTTATATGCCAGTTAGGTAAATTCTTTGGTAGTTAGGTACTTACTTAGAACAAAAGTCCTAAATACTTAACTATCAAAGAATTGAAAAACTAGTAACGCAGGATATTTGATTAGTTAACAATGTCGTATGAACTTATTGTTCTCGCTCAGATACACTCAGCGGTTCCGATTTTAATACATCGAGCTTTTCATTTCCGAGCGTAACAATCAGCCTCATTTACAAGTACGCCAAAAGAAGTTTTCACTTCAAAACCTGGCAATAAAGATCTCAACAGGAACCTGCGACTTCGCTAAATACGATTTTGAGGTACATATTTTACAAATTTTGAACGTCGAATCGATATTGGCGATGTGCAATCTTACTGTCAAATAACTGATAGTATTTTCAAATTACCTCAGCAAAGAGTATAACACGCCGACGCTACTAAAAAAAGCGAATTTGTTAATTTAAAATTAAATTTAGACACTCGACCAACGATAAAAAGCCTTTTAGGCAGTAAAAATAGAATTTAACTCTGCACTAAATTTCCGATCCGTAATTTTTTTTTGTAAAGTTTAGAAACATTTACTGAGCATAAAGTCACAAAACAATGACAGATCCAGGTGGAGCTTCAAGCGCCATCTCGAAAAAACGTTTTTGGTCGATATCAAGAAAACTATGGACTTTAGAGGAAGAGTCATCCAGCCAATTATTGTAGAAAATAAAATTTCACATCTTTTGTTTCCAGCAAACTTTTTTTTCGACCTTACCGATTGCGATTTATATCCCATTTAATGGTAGTAATGTAGAAAATATAAGATGTGAATTTCTGTTTCCAGTAGCATAAAAATTGCTTTTTACCCAACTGGAAGAAGGGTTATATTTTCCGCGCGTATCTTGTATGTTTGTAAAACTTTTATTTCCACCTATCTTCCAAACGGCTGGATGGATTTTAGTAATTAAGATATTGTTAGAGTAGTCTCATTCACCAAAGCGTCCTTAGATAGTACTTATACAATGCTTTTTTGCAGTCAGGTTTTTTGAATTAAAGTTATTCTATCAGCTCGTTGCTCGAAAAAACAACATCGTTCAACATCATGATTGAAGAGTCGAACGAAGAGTTTTGTCTCCACTTTTGTAATAATTGCAACTAAGTTGTGAAACGTATGGTCAAAGTGGGTTTTCTTGACGGTTTGCAACTTGGGGTTTTCAAGTCGAGAGTGAATTTGTTTGTAAGTAGAGAAGCAAGTTCCGTCATAGACCGCTTTGTTTTCATCCACCATCATCGGCATTATCGCAACCGTATCATTAAATAAATAATAAATAAATATATTAGTGTACAATTCACACACAACACCATCTGACCCCAAACTAAGCAAAGCTTGTACGATGGCGGCCAGATAGCTTATTTAATACTTAATTATCAGAATCAGAATCAGAATTTTTTTATTGCCTTAACTGTGTACAAAGATGTTATACAGAAGAAATATACTTAGAAACAACAGTCTTACCCTTTGCGGGCATGCAAAAATAAATCCTCTTTGGTATGAGGTTACAAAAACATACAGTTAGAATTAAGGATTCATAATTATGAATACAATAATTATACCTATAACATTACTTTAAAGTTATTTTATCCTACCTTTAATCTAAACGATAAAGTGGCCAAGTGCGAGTTGGACTCGCCTATGAAGGGTTCCGCTGCAGCAAGTAACATAATATACATAGTACACATAGTTCTTGTAGTTCGTTGTAACTTTAATCTAAGTTTCAATAATAGTGTATTTATGACGTACTAAAAACACTACTCATCAGATCGAGTTCAAACTAATTTTCGTTGGTAGTTTACATGGTAATGTACATCATATATTTTTTTTAGATTTTTCAGTCTCTTACTTTAGAAGTTAGAGGGGGGGGGGGGGGACACATTTTACCACTTTGGAAGTGTGTCTCACGCAAATTATTCAGTGTAGGTGAAAATGATGTTAGAAACCTCAACATCATTTTTGAAGACCTATCGATAAACACCCCACACGTGTAGGATTGATGAAAAAAAAATTTTGAGTTTCAGTTCTCAGTATGGGAGGCAACCCTAATTTTTCTTTTTTTTTAAATTTTTCTGTTGAAATCTAAGAGCCGGTTCACACGGCGCGGCTGCCAACCGCACCCGCGCGCGGGCGCGGCGCTGCGCCGCGCGACGGTTTTGTTTCCAAACTCAAAAAATTTTTTTTCATCAAATCTACACGTGTGGGGTGTCTATCGATAGGTCTTTAAAAATGATGTTGAGGTTTCTGAAATCATTTTCGTCTACACTGAATAATTTGCGCGAGAGACACTTCCAAAGTGGTAAAATGTGTGTCCCCCCCCTCTAACTTCTAAAGTAAGAGAATGAAAAATCTAAAAAAAATATATGATGTACATTACTATGTAAACTACCAACGAAAATTAGTTTGAACTCGATCTGATGAGTAGTTTTTTTTTTAGTACGTCATAAATACACTATTATTGAAACTTCGATCAAAGTTACAACGAACTACATGAACTATGTTTACTATGTATGTATATAATGTTACTCGTACTTGCTGCAACGGAACCCTTCATGGGTGAGTCCAACTCGCACTTGGCCGCTTTATTTAAATTTTTGACTAGCCTATGAAGTATTAGGAAACACTTAAAAAGATGAATGACATTGTTAAAGCTGTTCTCAGCTTACAGTGTCACCAAAAAAGAAAAGGTTCATTTTTAGGGTTCCGTAAAACGTAAAAACGGAAACCTTATAGATTCGTCATGTCTGTCTGTCTGTCTGTCTGTCTGTCTGTCTGTCTGTCTGTCCGTCCGTATGTCACAGCCACTTTTTGCCGAAACTATGAGAACTACACTGTTGAAACTTGATAAGTAGATGTATCCTGTGAACCGCATTAAGATTTGAACAGAAAAATTAAAAAAAAAGAAAAATTAGGGTTGCCTCCCATACTGAGAACTGAAACTCAAAATTTTTTTTTTTCATCAAACCTACACTTGTGGGGTATCTATCGATAGGTCTTCAAAAATGATGTTGAGGTTTCTAAAACCATTTTCGTCTACACTGAATAATTTGCGCGAGAGACTCTTCCAAAGTGGTAAAATGTGTGTCCCCCCCCCTCTAACTTCTAAAGTAAGAGAATGAAAAATCAAAAAAAAAAATATGATGTACATTACTATGTAAACTACCAACGAAAATTGGTTTGAACTCGATCTGATGAGTAGTTTTTTTTTAGTACGTCATAAATAAACTATTAAAATAAAAAAATAAAAAAAATGTATATGTGATTTGGAATAAATGGCTTTATTATTATTATTATAAATAAACTATTATTGAAACTTCGATCAAAGTTACAACGAACGACAAGAACTATGTGTACTATGTATATAATGTTACTTGCTGCAACGGAACCCTTCATGGGCGAGTCCAACTCGCACTTGGCCACTTTATTGTATACCTACAAGTATAGAGAAATTATTTCTTACTTTATAAAGTAAGTTGCTTTACATAGCAACAAAATTCTTATTACTATTACAAACAAAAAATGAGTTTAAATTATATAGTTCAATTAAGTCAATATTTTAATGTTATTTCTGCGCTGTGGCACCGATTCCGCACAGAACGGTCTGCGAGAACATGACATCGTTAAATGCATACTTTGACAGAAATAAGGCCGGGGCCTTAACCATGAAACCCTAGAAAGTAGATAGAGGAACCTACATATGGAAACAAAAAAAAATACCTCTACGTAGAATAAATCCAAGAAATGAGAACCTCTTCCTTCTTGGAGTCGGTAAATTGTGACAAGTTATGTGTTGTTATCAAAATTGGGTGGACTAGTCCAGTGCAATTACGGAAATAAATAAACATAAAATTATGTAGTTTGGGGACTATGAAGGAGGGGGTTGTATTCTGAGCATATATTCCAATTTGAGGGACTATGACGAGGTCAACTCAATGTCATTGAAAACGATGAAAATGCGTTTAATTCGATATCTCGAGAACGGTTAGTGTTAGGCAAAATAGGCAGAGACCTTTTCTCTTCTAAATTAAATTCACTAACTTTTTTATCTAAAACTTTTTTTCATCAATATTTTTCAATTTCTTGCTTCCGAACTACATAATTATATGTTTTTTCCCCATTCTTTTCCGTAATTGCACTGGACTAGACGTTTTAAATCTTAAAGTGCTAGATGACCGTCATTGAGGAGGTCGACTGCCTCGCAAAAGTTATGCAACAGTGGATAATAAAAACATTTTAAATAATAAAATTTAATAAAATTGTAAAAAAATGACATTGTTCATTACAATTGTAATAAAAATATATTACATTTTGATGGTTGACGCTTATTTGTACGATACTTATTATCGTACAATAAAATGTTAAATTTAAACTTTAAAAATGTATACTCTTTGTATGCTCTTTTTTGTTTTTTAAAATTGACACGTAGGTAAATTGTTCATTTATGAATAAAGAACTTTGACTTTGACTTTATTATGTTTTTAACTTGAGGGGGACGTAAACGACGTAAAATAAGACGAAATAAATATTTTGAGGTGAAATTTAAATTGCAAGCGCCAGTGCTCTGTACAGGAGACAAGATGAGAACATTGGATGGTTTCGTGGTCGATAGTTTGCCGACAGAACCACAGTTCGTGAACTTCGTGGTTTCGATTCCCACCCAGATAAAATAGTTGTGATTAAAAAAAACGTTTGTTCGACGTCTGGATATCTTTACATTCCTAGGTATGTGTCTATAATTAAAAGTAGCTCAAAGAAGCGACATAGTTTCATAGTTGATGTTTCAAATACTCGAACGCAGTGGTTTGACTCCGTGACGGACCCACCATACCACTAGCCCTACCCCTGGTGGTAGGGTGGGTCCGAAACCATACCACCATCATGCCATCAAGTAATAGTGTTGTGACACATTTTTAAAACAAAAGTTTTGTTTAGACTTATTATTATTTACAGCAAATAAACTAAAAGAACAAACTGTAAAAATGTACCTACGCAATTCGTCTAATTCATGACCAATGGTAATTTGTTTGTTGGCTAACTGCATTTGTACGCCCATTATAAAATCGTCTTTAATAACTTGGTTTATTCGCCGTTTTTTAGGTATCTTTGTTTCATGAATCTTATGTAATACATTCAGCAGTTTTCTTGTTCAGTAATTTATTTATTTTTGAATGAAATGATTCTAATATGTTGGTTGTGCTAAATACTACAGTGTACTACAGGGGGAATGTATTTTCAACCAAAAAGTTTCGATGTAGTTTATAAACTTTTCCATTCGTTTCAAACTGTGACATTCCGATTTTATATAATGAAATCCTGGTAACACCTCATCAAGAGGTAGTAGTGGTAAGGCGGTAGTGAGAGCTACTATTCTCCTTTCAGGTTTATTTTGCGTATTCTTCAGGGACTTCGCCTTTTTAGGGTTCCGTAAAACGTAAAAACGGAACCCTTAAAGATTCGTCATGTCTGTTTGCCTGTCCGTCTGTCCGTCCGTATGTCACAGCCACTTTTTTCCAAAACCATAAGGATTATACTGTTGAAACTTGGGAAGTAGATGTATTCTGTGAACCGCATTCAGATGATTTTTATACAAAAATATTAAAAGAAAACAATAAATTTTGGGGGTGCCCCTTATTTAGAACTGAAACTCAATTTTTTTTCATCAAATCCATACGTATGTGTGGGTCTTTATGGATAGGTCTTCAAAAATTATGTTGAGGTTTCTAATATATATTTTTTTCTATACTGAATATTTTGCGCGAGAGATACTTCCAAAGTGGTAAAATGTGTGCAACTTCTAAAATGACAAAATTAAAAGAAATATATGATGTAAGTACATTACCATGCAAACTTCCACCGAAAATTGGTTTAAACTTGATCGGGGTTAGTAGTTTCTTTTTAGTACGTCATAAATACACTATAATGAAAACTTCGATCAAAGTTACAACGAACTACAAGAACTTATCTATTTTGTTACTTGCTGCTACGGAAGCCTTCATGTGCGAGTCCGACTCGCACTTGAGCGCTTTATTCCAAATATTGCGCTTCTAAAGTCACACGCGTTCGGGAACACTTTTAAAATTGCGTTAATTGCCAAAATCGGCCCATTTAATGTAAGTCAGTATAATAAATATAACGCAAGGAATATTGAACTTGAATAATTGCATAAGACTTATATTTTTGCAACAAATACATAATAATAGTTGCGGAAAAATAACCATCTTAGATAAATCACAATATGAGTACTTTGTCACATCATTATGGTGGTATGGTTTCGGACCCACCCTACCACCAGGGGTAGGGCTAGTGGTATGGTGGGTCCGTCACGGTTTGACTCTTTGACTCTACTATTCTGACAATAACGTCTAGACGGTGGCAGTCCACTACACTACTAAACACAGCTATAAAAGTTTTCAATAGTTTACCACTAGATATTAAATTTACAGAAAACATCCCTTCTTTAAAAAAACATTGAAAACATTGAAAAAAAATCGTGCTATAATATACAAGAATATTATCAATCTTCAAACAATTACGTTACAAAAAGATATCTAGAATAGTGCCTAGCATGTAAATAGTATTTTTAATCGCATAGTATATAATTTGTATTAAAATAAGCAGTGTTATATGTCTTACATTCAAAATTCTTGAATTTATATAGATTTATTCACTAAGGTTAAATTACATACATAATGTGCGAATTAATACATAAAGTTTTACCTAATATTGCACATCCAATACAGCGCGTAATGAATCTGTTGATACTTTTAACAACATTTTGTAACATCTAATGTACCTACACAGTTTTAGGTAATCAAATATTTTTGATTTTGGAATGCGTTGCCTGAATGGGGTTTTTACCGATGGTTCCAATCTTAAGCTGCCTATACACACTGGGCCAGTGCAGGCCAACGCCAGTGTGTGGAGGGTCGTTTTGTGATGACTCGCGTCGCTCGCCTCGCTGGCCGAGTGACGGCAAGTGGCCAGTGTGTATAGGGCTGTTTTGTCTCGACTCGTCTCTCGTGACCGGTGTCGGTTTTTGTGCACAAAACAAAGGCGCTCGGGGAGTAGCGTCCTGTTCTCCTATTGGCCTACCGCGCTTTTGCCAGCGCTGGGCCAGTGTGTGGATGCTACGTTTTGTCTCGGGCCGTTTTGTCGGCGCTCGCGTTGGCCTGCGCTGGGCCAGTGTGTATAGGCAGCTTTAGAGTCTTCAAATCGATAACACACCCTCGTCACTGGCTAAACGGCGCGAGTTATTTACCTACTCTTTCGAGTCCTCCCGGGTGTTCTAAAATCACAGGGCGGCCGGCCGTTTCCCCGAGTTGACGTGCGAACGAACGCCGAGTGCGCGCATAAATAATGTCGCGGCGTTATTGTATTGTGAATGGCTGCAATAGCAAGACACTAAAATGTAGTACCTAGTAATTTATATTATTTCTTATATTTAGTAAGTGTTTTTATTGTTAATATTAATTTTTAAGCAAAATTTTGGTAGGTTTCAATAGCACAGAATATAGAAACAGTAGTGTGTTACGAAGTAACTATTTTCTGATCTGTGTCGATAGTGAGGTTCGGCAATTCTAGATTAACATGCTCCGTCGAAGACCGTATCGTAGCGAGATTAATGTCAAGTGTATAAACCTTTAAAAGTAAAATAAAAGTATTAAACCAGCTATCTGGTTCGTAGGAGCTTCTAGTATTTTGATGAGTTTGAGGCTAGATAGAATCGTATGAGAAAAGTCTTCGAAATCGATACGTATATATTATTTAATTATTTAATATGTACCTATGTAAGTACAATTATGATGAAAGCGATAGTTCGCGATTCGCACACTCGCATTTTTTACGCCTACGTAAATTTTGAGAGCAACGGAGGTCACCCACATATTGCCTTCTATAATTTTATTAATTTATCGTCATTACTTTTTGTGCAATACTAAATTGGCATCAGGCGCGGTCCGAATGGGGGGCCCGGGGAGGGTCACAAGGGAAATGAAACCCCCCAAACGGTACACGGTAAATTAAAATCTAAAAAAATTGGCAGTTCCACATTTCCCTCCTGATCTATCCCTACTAGTAGAGAAGAATGATTTTTTTTCCACCTATTAGGTACTATCTACTAAGGGGGAATGCTTTTCCACTGGTATCCACTCAATCCAGAAATAAGTACCATCATATCGAAAATGTATAAGTGCTTCATTAAGTGTTGTGTTTCAATATCATTTAAAAAAGAAATATATATGTGTAACTGCCGAAAAAAAATACTGACGTACTGGTGGTGACCCCTCCAAAATTCGATGCTGTGACCGCGCCTGATTAGCATTCCATTACTGACGTCCGGAAAGTACATGTAGGTATTTTTTGGTGTGAAAAGGAAATACTTACCATATCTTTGCCTATTATTCTACCGCCCAGCAGTAATGTGCAAACATCACCGGTTCCCGGTATGATGTTTTCAGATAAATTATTGATACAACACAGGGTAGGTACAAAGATGGCTCATCTTATAACTGTGGGTGACGAGTGAAGTGCAGTTTTAGGTAATGATTTGCACTCTTATTTTTCCTTTAGCTGTGTGTCGCTGGGTGGGCGTGTTGCTTACCATCAGGCTCGTGTCCTGCTCGTGTTGTTTCTCTATTTTTTTTTACCCGACTGCGCGACGCAAAGGAGTGTTAATGTGTTTATTTACTCTCTACTTCACTCTATCTTCGACGTCGACATATTAGCTCGCACTCTCTGGTTTCTTTTCACTTTACGGTTTTCCAAATTGTTTTGGATTTCTGGATCTTTGACAAGGAGCAGATACAGCGCCAAGACTACAGTGTGAATATTATGTACTTGGTGGCATTCTTTTTTCCAAATGATAGTCCGAACTATTCGTTTGGATTACATACTTTTAAACTGACTTACGCCTGGGAAAGGAAACGCGCCCGTTTGTCGCCGGGATTGTCTTGTCTGCTTAATGGGAGTACCGCAAAAGTCACAATGAAGCGGAAAACCTTCGACGCTATGCCAGTGTGCGAGGTAGACGGCCACCGATTTCGGTTGGTGCGATCGAGAAACAAAACGATTGCACTAATAGAATACTCGGAAGGTCGGACGCCTTTCACACAGGCAAGTGCGCTGCTTGCACATCTAAGCAGAAATGCGGGTGATACACCCCGGGTGATACCTAAGCGTGGATGCGATGGCAATCGAATATTCAAGAGCGAAAGTCGCAGACCGGCTGGGTTGCATTGAAGCCTCTAAACATCATGAGGTTGTCGTATACGAAGATAGGGGAGAAAATCTGAGCTTCCTCAGAGCCCCTTCGCACGACCTAACAAATGCAACTGACAGCTGGGGACACCCCGTTCCTAGTTCGACCAACCAAACCGGTTCCGAAAGAGCACAGCAGAGGGCAGCCGCGGAAAAAGCCGCAGCCCATCAAAGCGGCAGCCGAAGCACCAACACGGCCTTCGTGGCTGCCTTCAACACTGCAGCAAGGAGCGTACTCCGAATCTCATCCCATGCACCACCCCTTTTAACGCCAAGGACCCTCCAAACAGCTTCACAGCAACAAATGAGCCGAACGAGAGCCGACATGGGACAGGTTGAACCGGCCCGCTAATGCACGGCTTCGGAGCCGCGGAGCCATGCACGTAACGCCTTCATCGAATTCATAGCCATACTGAGAGCAACAAGACTAGTTAACCTCAAGATCTGCGAAAACATCATGCAGTTCTATAAGCTAGGAAGCGAAAGCCTCCTAAAGGTGAATCTCGAGGAGGCCGAAGCAGCCATTTACAATAATGTCACATCCCGGGTCATCAAGGGAACCATGACAGGACAGTATATGGCAGCCTACAGTGCAGAAAATGGCTTCGTGACACTGAACAAGAGTGAGACAGAGCGCGCGGGAAGACCCGTTTATGCGACACCACTAAACGACCCAATTGTTTGTAGTTACCGCCCGATGCACCAAGATTATGCTGGACGACAAGATCCTCGAGATGGCCAAGTCCATTGAAGGGAACTCAAACGTCAAAGCGTGTTGGGAAAACTGGGAGGTACCAAGAATACAGTGGGTCAACGGAGTTCCAGGATGTGGAAAGACAACTTGGGTGATTAGACACTTCGACGTGGACAAGGACGGTATCATCACCACAACAACTGAGGCAGCAAAAGATCTAAGGGAGAAGCTATCGCACCGTATCGGAAACCTGGTCAAAACCAGGGTTCGAACTATGGCTTCTGCTCTGGTAAATGGTTTCGGAAAAGAGAAATTCAGCCGCCTCCTGGTGGATGAGGCTCTCATGAACCATTTCGGGGCCATTGTGATGGTCTCACGGCTGCCTGGTGTTGGCGAAATTGTCCTCATCGGAGACGTCAATCAGTTGCCTTACATCGATAGGGAAAATCTCTTCGAAATGAGGTATCACCGCCCGAACCTGGTAGCAAAGATCAGCCAGGAGTTGCTCTGCACACATCGCAACCCGATGGATGTTGCATATGCGCTGAGGGAAATATACTCAGGTATGTATTCCTCAGTTCCCCGTACAAAGTCCCTAGAGCAGAGAAGGTATAAAGGAGCGCAAATATCCGGCACCCAACCCAACACCCTCTTTTTAGTGCATACTCAAGAGGAAAAGGAGACCCTGACAAACCAGGGTTACGGGTCGGGCACCGGGTCACGCATCCTTACCATCCATGAAGCGCAGGGATTGACATACGAGTCGGTAATCGTAATTAAAACTAAGGCAAACATGAAGCTGCACGAGAGCGTGTCCCATGCGGTTGTTGCAATCTCACGGCACACGGGGACCTTCACATACTACGCTGACGACACCGACGACGCCATCGGTCGGTTCGTGCGGCGAGCGTTGGCTGCATCACCAAAGACCATTCGAGATTTCAATCTACAGATGGCCATTAGAGACAGAAATGCAGCCGTAGTGGAGGCTCTGGGCCAGGAGGAGGCGGCTTAGGCAAAAGACGATGTCGAGTCGATTACTATCGGAATCCTAACCGGTAGTGATCGGCTCAACAGACGAAATCGGACTGACTAGTACTAGAATTACGTTTAAAATGTTCACCACCCCCCTACTCCCCCCCCCCCCCCCCCCCTTTATGTTCCTCTTCTTCTCCTAATCCAAGATCTATGTAAATAAAAAAAAAGATTATTGTAATGACAAAGGTCACGGACCCCGGAGTCTGTGGAGTGTTTAAAATAAATAAAAAAATAAAAAAAAAACTGACTTACGTATTGAAATATATTATATAGACTCAATGTTGTGTATTTGCTTGAATCTATCGTTAGGGCTGGTCAAGTTAAGAGAACGGCGACTGCCAATGTGCCAATCCGGAGCCCCCGGTTTCAAATATCACGCTTAGCACTGTCTTTTCGAAGTCATGAGCGTAATGCCGCTAGAAAACATCGTGAGAAAGCCAACATGTACCTAGAATCTTTCGAGGTCGTATGACATCCACCTCCACCAACCTGCACTGGACCAGCGTGGTGGATTATGGCCTTGACTTGCGAGAGAAGGCCCAGAAGTAGGAACATTTAGTGGGCTGGTTATGCCGAGTGCATCTAACATCACAAACGTTGAAAATTATCACACCTGGTTTGACTTTTCACACAAATTGGTTGACTCGTATAAGTTTTTTTATCGATAATGGTAGGTTTGCGCTTGGACACCATACTAATTGACGTGTTAATTGTACATTTATGAATAAAAAGGACTTTGCCATCTGGCCTGAAGTTAAACAACGATACGATGGATAACTTTACTGTCTACGATGTGTCGCACTTGCTAAGGATAAACCAATGCACCTTGGATTTGAAGATGGGCATATTATAAATCTACCTATATTACGGAATGCCCAACATAGTTTATATACACAATAAAATAATATAAGACACGCGCAACATACCTAGTTTAAATGTTCTGTCTACACAAGTAAAGTCTTATCTCTTTGAACCAATATCGCTTTGTCGAACTACAAGAAGTCAAATAACAAAAAAATGGGTAGGTTATATTGGTACTGGAACATAAAGAAATAGTCCAAGATCCCAGAGCTCTCAGACGTCACCTATTTTCTGATGAATGAAATGTGGACGATTGAATAGAGTTAGTAAGTACTAATTACACATGCTTTCTCGCTAACTTGCTTAGACGGCCAATTTTGAGATATGGGGTAATGAAGGTACATACAAACATTACTTACTTCACGTATTTTCTAATAAGTGATTTTCACGTATGCTGTAGGCAATATCCTTAAAAAGAAGATCCCAATACTCCCAGACACTTTCCGTTAGCCGTTTTGCTTAACAACTCCAAAATAATAGTTTAACTTCACTTAAATTCTCATGCTCCATTTGTAAATATGTTCGTCAGACAACTATTTTGTTGTTTTTTCCAATAAGATAGACCAATCTAAGGGGGCAATCATCCCCCAAACTATGTCTTATGGGTAAGACTGAGTGAGACATTTATTAGGAAATATTGACTTAAAATTGAGTTTAGAGGATAGAATGAGCATTCACTCGTCTGATGTAAATCGGCCTTAAGTCAAAGCACATTTGATTTTAGTAAAAGTAAATTTACACGTCAATTAATACAAATAAAAACAAAAGAAAGAGCATACAAATTGTTAACATTTTCAAAGTTTGAAATGACAGCATACTCTCTGAGATGATAACTAACGACTCCACTAAATAAACTTTGGATTACGGCGGTGAGACCACACTTAGGTCTGATTGATTTTAAAGTTACTGTTATAATTATGCTAAGAACAAGTAGTATCATCATCAGCCTACCCTAGCCCACTGCTCAGCTGGACATAGGCCTTTCCCATGATACGCCACAAAACGCTATACTCGGCTTTTCTTCTCCAGCTCCTGTCTGTTGGCTTACGTATATCGTCAGTCCATCAAAGTTCCAGGGCGTCCTGCGCTTTGTTTTCCTATTCGTGGTCTCCACTCTAGGACACGTCTACGCAAGCGCCGATCGGTCCTATGACATATATGATCAGCCTACTGCCACTGCAGCTTGCTATAATACGTTGAGTTATGTTGATCATTTTGTCCTCTGACGGATAACTTTTACTTTTAGTTTACTTAATTTATTATTTAATTCACTTTTAGAATAACAACGATAACAAAGCGAAAAGTCACTTATCACGAAATCTCAGAAACTACAATTGCTAGGAGTCTCAAATTTTAAATGGAATGTATTTTAGCACGTAGGTGTTTGCTAAGACGGGATTTTGCGAAACTCAACCTCTAAGAGGGTGAAACAAGGGATAGACAGTTGTATGAAAATTCCGCCATTTTTAAAGTTATACGCATGAAATTCACAGAACCGATTTTAATGATATTTGGTACATAGACTAGATCCTAAAAAAGGGCATAAGCCACTTTTTACTATGGACAAAGGGTGGAAGGGGTTGAAATGGAGGGGGGGTAAACTTTAATTGGAAGTTCGTAATTGTCGAACTATGAAACTTTGTATCTAGGCACTGAACACGAAGCAAATAATTGTTTGATCTGTAAATTATGCAATTTCAAACTGTACGGCAATGAAATAGGGGCTTAAATAGGGAATCAAAGTTTGTTGAACTTCGTAATTGTTGAAGATAAACGCATGAAACTTCGTGACTAGACACTTGACACAAAGCGAATAAATGTTTGTTCTAGCAATTTTGTAATTCGAACTGTACGTAACGGGGATTAAATGGGGGATGAAAGTATATAGGTATGGAAGTTCGTCATTGTTGAAGACTAAATCGAGAGATTTTGCAACTAGACACTAACTTGATATCCATACTAGTTTATAAAGTAGTAGAAAATCTTTAACGCCTTAAACACCAATTGAACAGAATGAATCGATTTTGATGAAATTTGGTCACAGATAAACTAACTAGACCCAGGAAAACACAAGTACGACTTTTTATCACCGAAAAAGAGTTAATAAGGCAGAATTCAGGAATTAAAGTTTGCATGGAAGTTCGTCAGTGTTGAAGATAAAGCCGTTTAATTTTGCAACTAGATATTAGAAATTCACACTATTACATTATAAATGTGAAAGTAACTCTGTCTGTCTGTTACGCTTTAACGCCTTAACCATTGAACCGATTTTGATCACATTGTATAAAAATGGGTTAATAAAAGCTGTTTTAGTAAGCGTAAATTTGTAAGGGTGTACAAATACTGCCTCAGTTACTTACCTAAATATTAATTGCACACGGACGAAGTCGCGGGTAAAACTAGTAATAAATATATTTTTCGTCATTGGAATTCAATGTCTGATTCGGATCTCCTTCCGTGTCTATCATATGAATTAGCTTAAGTGAGCTTGCTCAGATTATTTTGGTAGGAGCTTAATTTATTAAAACCTACTCGTGTTCAAGGGATCATTTCAACACTGGCATAGTCAGCATGTTCAGTACAACAGTACACACGTACACAGCTGGCATAAGCTTTTTTCTTCCCTGTTCCTATTTTGTGTTAACCTGGTGTAATGATAATGTGTTGCTACAAAATTGACTTACCTATTTATCAATACGTGAAGTCAAAACTTTGAATACATTATTACGAAAATTAGGCAGGCGAAGGAGTATGAAATTTGCACACTTAGGTAACGTTTATATAAGTAGAAAAGGAGTTCAGAACTCAAATACTTTTAAAATAACGCGTATATATTACATCAACAAAAAACTTTACACATACTGCCATGTTTTTGACACACACGCATAAATACCTACTCTTTTGTTTATTGTCAGTTGGTGGTCAAAATGAGAATAGAGTAATATTGGTCTATGGTTGAATTTCGACCACTAAGGCTAAACACTCATGGAGCGATTTTCCGCCCCTCCCTCAATCACCATTTCAAAATTAGGTTTGTGAGAGCGTGCCACACTGCCACAATCAGTGAAAAAAATAGTTCGTGCATTGACTTTCAAAGGTAGGTCTTTAAGTGTTACTGTTGCATAAGCATAGCATAAACAGCCCACTAAATGTTCCCACTGCTGAGACTTGGGGCCTGCGCTCGTAAGGAGAGAGTCAAGGCCATGACACACCACGCTGGCCAAGTGCGGGTTCGTAGATGACATATGACTTCGAAAGATTTTAGGTACCTAGGTACATGTCGGTTTCCTCACGATGTTTTCCTTCACCGTTTCTAAGTTAGCAGCATTAAGCACATGACTTCGAAAAGACGTGCGCGTGGTGGGATTTGAACCCGGAGGCTCTGGATCGGCAGTCGCAGTTCTCCCGACTAGACCAGCCGTTGTTTTGATTAAGTTTAACTGTATTATTTAGGTGCCCAAATTCAGCCAGCATTGCATATCTAATTTTTGATTTTTGGGGTGGTCGAAGAACAGGTTAACGATAACGATACAAATATCTAGTTTTCGAACGTGTGGTCGCAAAACTGGTGTAATCACATTATTTTTATTTGCCTTTGTTTTCGGAAACCTAAAGTTCATAAGATTAGAGCCCATTATTGAGATTAGTTCGAATTTTGTTAATTTAAGACTAGATTCCGGCCGCTAGTATACCGAATATTTTCAAAGACACGACCCTCAAAAATACCAAACATTCAGCGGCCGATATCCGGCAGAAATAAAACCTGTTTCCTGCCATTTGAATTAAGGTATGTTCAAAACTTTGTAAAGATGGAATTCAATTCATTTATTCGAACCATAAATTCAAAAGAACACTTGGTAACGTCATTCACAATAAGGCAAAGAATCCGTGTACATAATAAGATAAAATAACAATGTCAAAATGAATAAAGCAGCTGTAAAGGAGCCCCGTCAATTAAATACAGCAATAAAAAGGCTTTGTCAAAGACAAAATAATAAATAATTAATACATACAGTGTACAGATACTAAATGATTACAAACAATGTTACATCAAAAGTGTTATCATCATCATCATCATAATCAGCACACATTCGTCCACTGCTGGACATAGGCATCTCCAATGATACGCCCCACTCAGCCCGATCTTCGGGTTTACGTTTCCAACTGCCACCGGCTGCCTTCCGTAAATCGTCACTCCACCTAGTCTCCGGGCGTCCGTACCTTATTACAAGATTCTAATATTGCTATAATTTCTAATATTGATTTCTAAGCCTTGCTCAATAGGTAGCTCTTCATTTCATTTTTGAACTTGGTTTTATTGAGACCTTCGACTTGTGCATTGATTGCATTAGGTATAGAAGCGAATACCATTACATTTGAAAGAGTTATTTGTTTTCTGAAGCCTGCACTTAGGAAATAAAATTTTGCGTTTTTGGTGCGCTTTTGTTTGTCTAGATCCCAGAGCCGCCAGGCGTCACTTATTTTCTGTCGAACGAAATGTGGACGATTGAGTAGTGTACTAAGAACGCACCTTGCTTAAGCAAAGTAACGGCCAATTTTGGTATATCAGGTAATGAAGGTACCTACATAAAAAATACTTACCTCACGTAAATGTTCCTAACTGATTTTTACGTATATTGCTGGTAGTCCTTAAAAATAAGTCGCCAATACTCCCAAACACATTCCGTGTGCCGTTTTGCTTTGCAGACGCTTTAAAACTCCCAAAATTATGACTTAACTTTACGTAAATTTTGATGCTGCATTTTTAGATATAACCGTTAGACAACTTATTTTTAAACCTTTTACAAGAAGACATACCAATCTAAGGTGCCAATCATCTCCTCAGTCTCGGAGTTAAATTTGTCATAATTCTGTACTCTAAATTATGACAAAAATTAATTCTGAAGTCACCAAGTCGAAGAAGTTAAACGACCGATAACAGGTACGTTCAACCTAAAACCTGTAAAAAATTCAAGCACAACCCACGACGCATTTTACACCCGCGGCGCGAGCGGTTGCTTGCGGGTTGCGGCTCCCGCGTTAGAATCGTGCGGTCACCCGTAGACTCAGCGGGTAGCGCCCGTGCACTCTGCGGTCAGTTGGGGTTGCTTGGACCGCAAGTAATCGTTAACCGCCCGTCGCCCACCACGTCACGGGCGATAATTTAAACAACGGCGGGTGCGAAACCGCGAAAATCAGCGGTCTCGTGAATTTGAAATAAAACTGTAGTTCGCGGCGGGTGCGGGTGAAAATCGCTCCATGAGTTCTTAGCCTTAGACTTAGCGACGGTAGGTAGGTACTAGGTACATAAAAAAACAAATTAAAAGACGAAGAGTAGTTTTAGGGTACATCGTTTCCCTTTATTAACCTAATTAAAACACAATGAGAGCTAGGTGTATATTTTATCAACAATTTTTATCGCATTTTTTTGTAGAGTTCCTTTTGACCGCATTTTTATGCGAGGGAAATAAGTTTACGTATGCCCACCATGCAGGGGCATGGTGGAGTATGTCGGGATCGACACCATGGGAGCGAACATGGTTTGTAGTCGGTAGCACCATGTCTGTCGTCGTCATGGTGTCGAGCGCGACACATCTGCCGTGTCCCTTCAAGGTGGACGGTGAGCAAAGGCATTTCCCTCCAAAAAAGGAGTCCATCGCAAACATAAAACGCGACCTGAAATTTAAATACTATATTATCTAATAACTAGCGGTCCACCTCGACTTCGCTCGCGGTACATAATATAGCCGCTATGCTATGCTATCACTACATATCCAAAGGTGAAATCATTTTTGATATTGGTTGAATAGCGCGTCAAACAAAATACCTCTTTAGCTCTAATATTAGTACAAACAAGGATTTAACGTGCCAAAAAGATACATGTATGTTTTCACTAATGTATTGTTTCTTTCAGCTTCGTTCCAAGTAAATTCTATGATCTTCATGAATTTTAAAACGGACCTTTTATTTTCAGCGAACCATATTTTCTTTTACATAATCATAACATATGATTTAGATAACGGCTCAATATAATTGTGACATTCCATGAATGATGGTGTCAGTACTGCGGTAAGAGACACTTCAAATTTATACCTTCATTTAAATGCCCATTAAAAGCAAAGAACACGTTCATGTAACGCCATGGTGTACCATACTTAACACCCACTTGTGCCGCATCTACTGTGAGTGGTATTGCGAAAGGTAGATGGCGTTTACGTAACCAGTATAATGTTGTAGACGAAGCCGCATTATATACGTATTAGGCGAGATTGTGTACTCGATGAAAACCTTTTATGGTACTAGACACATGCGTGGAAGTAGGCCTTATTTACCACTCTGATTGCTATGTCGCTATGAGAAATGGTATAGCGGTTCATGTCGTCAAAATTCTAATTATTCTAAACTTTTACTAAAGAATTAGGAAAGTAACATGTAAGAAAACTTGAGTAAAAATGGTAAAATAAACCGATTTCAGTAAAACAAAAATTGTTCCCAAACTAAGTACTAGAAATTAAAGGGATTTTAACTGACTTTAAAAAGGACGAGGCCACGGGTCAGGGTTGCAGGGTCACTTTTCGCTCGCGCTCCCGTCAACGACCCTGACCCACTTCCCACCGCCCTTGCGGACCCACCTCGCGGGGGTGTTAGTACCCCCGCATTTGGCTCTAGTGACGCGCTGGAAATCAGCGGCGCGTCATCTCCTCGAAGGCCCTAGGTGGAGTGCTGGACAACCCTAAACGTCCGACGCTCCAGGACCTCCTGTGGAGATGGGATGCGAGCCCAGAGTGGCGACTCTCCAGGCTCGCCCCCGCGTTTCTGCCTCAGCGAAGGAGCGAGAGGCTTCCAACTCTCCGGCTCCGGTTTCGGCTCTAAGGCCGCGGGCATTGTCCTTTCACTGAGAAATCTACTAATCAGAGAGCTCGTGGAAGACGCTTATCTGGAAGACATGAAAATTTTACTTGGCCGATATATCAGCCGAGTAACTTTCCCAAGTCTTCCAGTCTCTCTCCTCAACCTCTACACGCACTGTTTAAAGAGGAGAGAAGCGCGTGCAGAAGTTCCCAGCTACGTCCGAGATACGCCATCACACAAAAAGATGCCACTGAGATAAGTTGTTGTGTGATGTCCAGGGTGCACCACGTAGAGGTTCTCGAACCTCGCACCCCATAAAAATGTCATAGCTCTCCTATCATACCTTAACACACAGAAGCAGACCTTGCTGGTGAGTAAAAGGGGCAAAAATATCCTCACGTTTAAATAAAAAAAAATGCATTGTATTGTTGAATTCAGTGTTGCGTTTTTTTTATTAGATATAAAAGATTCAAGAGTAAGGTTTATAATAATTAGGTGCAATAAATGCATATAATAATAGCGAAACACTGATAATTTTAAAGGTTTCTAATGTGATGACATCTATTTTCACACTTTTTGCGCTTACATTGTAAAGGCTGGCTGAACCCTACGAGATAGATCAAAATAATGTAGCGCAGCATTATATCCCTTGAAAAGTTCTACAAAAAAGTCCAAAAACAGTATATATCTATCTCTTAAGCTCTCGACAGAGGCGGGAAGTGCGGAAAACCGTTCGCGATCCGGGACGGGATTTTTTTGTAAGATTCTAATTTGTATGAAACCTCTTCGGGAGGGCCACCATCTCACCTTCTGAAATAGGGTGCCGGACGGCATTGAAGTTCCGACACCTCAGGCTCTTTAGGTGGTGATGAAGTGCGAGCTAGAGTGGCTCGCCCCTGTGTTCGCTTCCAGTTCCGTCCGCTTTCCGGACGAGCGAGAGTCCACCCCCTTCTTGTTCCTCAGCTGTCTCCATCTGTGAGGTAATAGTTTCTCAAAAGGAGACCACCACCTCCTATGACCTCTTACTGTCGAACATCTTGGCTAAGATAGCAGATAGTATAACCACTTCTCCCGGGTACATTATTCTCTTCTGGATACATTATTCTCTTGTGATTATGTTACACAGGTACCGTCTGAATCACCCGTGCCCGCTAGTACCTGTGTCGCTGATGTCGCTGAACCCACTCACTCAACGTGGGCTCTGAGACAGTTGGCTCTCCAAGTTGACACAAATACGAACCAAACTTGCTTCTGCTGATCTGGAGACAGATATATGACACTATACGATAGCGAGATGTTAAAATGTCAGCTTGTCAGCGATAGACATGCCACGCCACTATGCTAGAGGCTAGAGCCTGCAGGTAGTGTCCGTCAGAGACCACTGAAACAGATGGCCTCCAACTTGTGGAGAACCACCTGTAGGCGGAAGCTCCTTATCCTGGCTACCACTGCCGCTATGTACACAGCAGCCAACTCCGCCGCCCCATGAAAACTCCGCCCTCTTACAGTAACCAGCGTGCTTGCATGTCTGACAGACAGACAGACATAGCAGGTCTGTCTCTCTGTGTGTGTGTCTGTCTGTGGCACCGTAGAGCTCAAACGGATGGGCCGATTTCGATGCGGTTTTTTATTTAAAGAATAATTTTTGTATCAGTGTTTTTAGCTATTATTGGTTAATATCGATTCAAGATGGCTGCCTCCACAAAATGGCGGACCAAATATTTCACTACAATAAATTTCAAAATACAAAATGGCAAAATACATTTCTTTTTTCACAACTCCCTCAATATCGGTATCAAATGAAAGGGTTTGACTAGTACAATTGTAACATTGTACTAGTCAAACCCTTTCATTTTTCAGATTACAAATCCGAGGTAGTCGGGGCTAAATCAACATTTTTAATTTTGTCCTTGCTATTGGGAGTTGTGAATAAAGAAATGTATTTCGCCATTTTGTGGTAGCGGCCATCTTGGATTTGAAATTTGTTATAGTGCATAGTATTTTACTAGTCAAGCCCTTTCATTTGATACCCATATTAAGGTAGTGAAAAAAAATGTAATTGACATTTGTGGTGGATGACATTTTGTGGCGGCGGACATCTTGGATTTGAAATTTGTTATAGTGTATAGTGTTCTACTAGTCAAGCCTTTTCGTTTGACACCCATATTAAGGTAGATTATGCTGAAATATTTGGCTCGCCATTTTGTGGTGGCGGCCATCTTGAATCGATATTAACCAAAAATAGCAACAACACTAAAATTAACCTTAAAAAAAAAACGCATCGAAATCGGCCCATCTGTTTGAGCTCTACGGTGCCACAGACAGACACAGACAGACATCGACGTCAAACTTATAACACCCCTTTTTTTGGTCGGGGTTTAAAAAGCGCAGTAACTGCAAAGTGTAAAGTGGTCAAGAAGGAATTAAAATTTTGCAAAAACTTGCGATGTTCGAAAAAAATTATAAATTTTGAAAGGAAACTATTGGGTGTACAGAGACAATTCTAGTACCATATTGTAGCAAATTTAGTCTACTTTATATAATTATCATAATAAAGTCCGTCATAATATTTTTTCAAAAACTAGTCATTAAGGGTTATAATCGCCAAAATTTGAAAAATAAACGATTTTTTCGCGGCTTTTTCGATTTTTGACAAAGTTGCGTTCGGCGCTCGAGGTCACAAACTTGGATTAATCATTAGGCCAACATCATAAACAAGTATGCAAAAAATCAAAACTACCGGATTTAACGCATACTACTTAATACAATCATCATCATCATCATCATCATCAGCCGCAAGACGTCCACTGCTGAACATAGGCCTCCCCCCTAGATTTCCACAACGAACGGTCCCGCGCAACCTGCAACCAGCGGTTTCCAGCGACCTTTGTTAGGTCATCTGTCCATCTAGTGGGAGGCCGTCCAACACTGCGTCTTCCGGTTCGTGGTCGCCACTCGAGAACCTTTCTTCCCCATCGGTTGTCAGTTCTGCGAGCGATGTGGCCTGCCCATTGCCACTTCAGCTTGCTTACTCTTTGAGCTATGTCGGCCACTTTCGTTCTTTTGCGAATATCCTCATTACGGATTCTGTCGCGCAAAGAGACTCCGAGCATAGCTCTCTCCATAGCTCGCTGCGTGACTTTGAGCTTTGTTATGAGGCCCACAGTTAAGGACCACGTCTCAGTTCCATAAGCCATCACTGGCAACACGCATTGGTTAAAGACTTTTGTCTTTAGGCATTGGGGTATTTTGGACTCAAAGATGTGCCGAAGTTTCCCGAACGCTGCCCATCCGAGTTGGATTCTTCGCTGGACCTCTTTGTCGAAGTTGGATCTACCTAATCGGATCTTTTGACCCAGGTAGACGTATTCGTCAACAACTTCGAGTGTGGTATTCCCAACATTAACCGGTACAGGTGAGACATGAACATTTGACATGACCTTCGTCTTGTCCATATTCATCTTCAAACCTACCTGCTGGGATACTCTACTGAGGTCCCTGAGCATAGCACCGAGGTCCTCCAGCGACTCCGCCACAATGACTATGTCGTCGGCAAATCGAAGGTGAGTGATGCATTCGCCGTTGATATTGATGCCGTATCCGTTCCAGTCCAGTAGCTTGAAAACATCTTCCAGCGCGGCAGTGAACAGTTTCGGAGATATAACATCTCCCTGTCTCACGCCTTTCTGTAGCTGGATGTGTTTTGTGCACTGGTCCTGTAATCGGACAGACATTGTGGCTTTGCTGTAGATACACTTCAACACTTCGATATAGCGATAGTCGATGCGGCATCGCTGAAGAGACTGAAGCACTGCCCAGGTCTCGATGGAATCGAAGGCTTTCTCATAGTCCACATACGCTATACATAGTGGCCGATTATACTCCTCGGTTTTCTGTATAATCTGCCGAATCGTATGGATGTGGTCTATGGTACTATAGCCTTTTCGGAAACCGGCTTGTTCGGGTGGCTGGAAGTCGTCAAACCTGCGTGCGAGACGATTCGTGATTACCCTCGAAAACAACTTATAAACGTGGCTCAGAAGTGAGATGGGTCTGTAGTTCTTCAACAAGGTGTTGTCACCTTTTTTGAAGAAGAGCACCACCACACTTCTGCTCCACGCTTCTGGCGTATTACCGTCAAGTATGACGGAGTCGAACAGCCTCTGGAGGACTTTAAGTACCGGTTTTCCACCCGCTCTCAGAAGCTCAGTCGTAATTCCGTCATCGCCAGGTGCCTTGTTGTTCTTAAGTTGTTTGAGGGCCATCCTAATCTCATACAGGCTGACTTCCGGGATGTCTTCGGTAAAACTTAATACAATGCATTTAAGTAAAAAAATGGAATAAAAAAACATTAAATTATGTAGTTTGGGGACTATAAAGGATCGATAGAAGGGTGCATTCTGAGCATATATTCCAATTTGAGGGATTCTGGCATGGTCAGCTCAAGGTCATTTCGATGAAAACGCGTTTAATTCGATATCTCGAGAACTGTTAGTGTTAGGAAAAAAAATGTTAAGACCTTTTCTCTTCTAAATTAAATTTACTAACTTTTACATTAACAACTTTTCTTTTTTTCATCAATATATTTCAAGTTATTGCTTCCGAAAGGCAAAAATTTAACTTTTTTTCCTCCCTTTCGCCATTTCCTCCCCAACCGTTCAATTTTATGAAACTTTACCGATAATCAAAAGTGTACATCTTTTAATAATAAACAACTTTTTCCTTGAACTTTTTTCTGTAATGACAATACCTTCAGAATTATGTTACTTTACCGAGCGAAATCCGCGCCACTGCGACACCTCCGCGACACTGCAAAAAATCCGCGACACCTCCGGTCTTAGGGCTGAACCCAAAATTCATTGTTGGATTGTGTCGGTGGGTTTCTTCTACACAGGGTTATGTGGGACAACAACGTTACCTACTTCGACATATGCCAGAAATACGTAACATACATAAAAAACAGACACGGTACAGACGTGGTAATTGTATTCGATGGCTATCCCAAAGGTATTTCCAACTTTGGCACCAATTCTGCCAAACGGCTGCGCCGATCCCAGCTGAAGCCATGTGCGGATATCATTTTCATCTACAATATGACCGTCACCACAACTCAAGATAAGTTTTTAGGCAACGAGAGCAATAAGACCAGATTCATCTAACTACTGAAAACTTTTCTCATCAAATCAGACATAGAGGTGGAGCAAGCCGTAGAGTCCGGCAAAATTCTCTTAGCCGTACTGATAATCAGACCATCCGCATCCTCTACGGCTCGCTTCACCTCTATGTCTGATTGAGTGTATCTGAGTGTATTTCTGGCATATATCGGAGTAGGTGACGTGGTTGTCCCACATAAGCTTGTGTAGAAGAAACCCACCGACACAAACAAACAATGAATTTTGGGTTCAGCCCTAAGTCCGCAGGTGTCGCGGATTTATCGCAGTGTCGCGGAGGTGTCGCAGTGGCGCGGATTTCGCTCGGTAAAGTAACATAACTCTGAAGGTATTGCCATTACTGAAAAAAGTGCAAGAAAAAAGTTGTTTATTATTAAAAGATGTACATTTTTGATTATCGGTAAAGTTTCATAAAATTGAACGGTTGGGGAGGAAATGGCGAAAAGGAGGAAAAAAAGTTAAATTTTTGCCTTTCGGAAACAATAACTTGAAAAATAATGATGAAAAAAAGAAAAGTTGTTAATGTAAAAGTTAGTAAATTTAATTTAGAAGAGAAAAGGTCTTAACAATTTTTTGCCTAAAACTAACAGTTCTCGAAATATCGAGTTAAACGCGTTTTCATCGAAATGACCTTGAGCTGACCATGCCAGAATCCCTCAAATTAAAATATATGCTCAGAATGGGCCTGTCCTATCGATCCTTTATAGTCCCCAAACTACATAATTTAATGTTTATTTATTTCCTTAATTGCACTGCATTAACTCCATAGTTTCAGGCGACAAGGTTACTGGACTAATATCTATTGTGCGTTTCTTGAGCGAGAAAATAGTCGATAGTTACTCGTTTTCTCGTCTGCGATGGGACAACTGCCTAATTGCCAAACGCGTGAAAAATGTATATGTGAACTTCATAACTTTTGTGAAATCTACTACTATATAGGTACGTAAAATAGTAGCCAAATTTTAGTTTTTAGGGTTCCGTAAAACGTAAAAATGGAACCCTTATAGATTCGTCATGTCTGTCTGTCTGTCTGTCCGTCCGTATGTCACAGCCACTTTTTTCCGAACTATGAGAACTACACTGTTGAAACTTGGTAAGTAGATGTATTCTGTGAACCGCATTAAAATTTCTACAAAAAAAATAAAAAAAAATAAAAATTAGGGTTGCCCCCCACACTGAGAACTGAAACTCAAAAAAATCTTTTTCTTCAAACCTACACGTGTGGGGTGTCTATCAATAGGTCTTCAAAAATGATGTTGAGGTTTTTAACATAACTTTTGTCTACACTGAATAATTGGCGCGAGAGACACTTCCAAAGTCGTAAAATGTGTCCCCCCCCCCCCCTCTAACTTCTAAAGTAAGAGAATTAAAAAACTAAAAAAATATATGATGTACATTACCATGCAAACTACCAACGAAAATTGGTTTGAACTCGATCTGATGAGTAGTTTTTTTTTAGTACGTCATATATACACTATTAAAACTTCGATCAAAGTTACAACGAACTATGTGTACTATGTATATTATGTTACTTGCTGCAACGGAACCCTCCGACCCGGCGAGTCCAACTCGCACTTGGCCACTTTATTTATTTTTAAAACCAACTAGCCAATTTCGATAAAATTTATAAGGAACCATTCGGGAAGCGTACCCATCCGAACAAAAAAAAAAGGAATATTCAAATATGTTCGACCGTAATCGAATAATACATTAATAAAGGTTGTCGAATTGATAACCTCATCTTTTTTGGAAGTCGGTAAATAATAAAAATATGTCGATTCAAAAATAAAGACTCGCGGTTTAAAAAAAAAAGTTAACTTGAAAAAAAAGAGGAGCCGTCTGGATTCGAACCTGGATCTACAAATTCGTGACCACCCAACTTCCTGCCTGAGCTACTATACTATCGCGCAACAGTGCAATATTTACTGTCGCATTCTAATGACAATGTAACATTTCTGTGTAACAAAATGTCTTTCATTGTCTGAAAACGCGCATAAAATGACGTTTTTAAAAAATAAAACCTAGCTAGATCGATTTATCGTCCCCGAAACCCCCTGCATACATGATTTCATGAAAATCATTCCAGCCGTTTCCGAGATTCAAATTCTAAAAATATATAGGTATCTTATCTTATATATAAAATTCTCGTGTCACAATGTTAGTAGTTACCTTAATCCTTGGTCTGAGAATCGGCTACTATCTATTTTTCGTACCCCTAAGAGACAAGGGTTGTTCACCCCAAATTTTTTTTTTTATAATTTTTTGACAAACATTTTTGTATTTGTTTTTTTTTATAATGTGGCATTAGAAAATACATACAACCCTAAATTTTTACCCTTATATCACCAACCCCTATTTTTAAAAGCCATTTTAGTAATTTGCATCTGCCGGGCTGGTTTGTGAATCGAAACCATCCATGGCAACCCTAAACTTTAATAATAAAAGTAAATGTTTATTTTTACAAAACAATTTTAGATTTGCCACAAGCTCCGGGAAATTTTAATCGAAATAGAGTGAAAAACATTTAGAAAAAATAAAGTGGTCAAGTGCGAGTTGGACTCGCCCATGAAGGGTTCCGTTGCAGCAAGTAACATAATATACATAGTACACATAGTTCTTGTAGTTCCTTGTAACTTTGATCGAAGTTTCAATAATAGTGTATTTATGACGTACTAAAAAAAAACTACTCATCAGATCGAGTTCAAACTAATTTTCGTTGGTAGTTTACATGGTAATGTACATCATATATTTTTTTTAGATTTTTCGTTCTCTTACTTTAGAAGTTAGAGGGGGGGGGGGGACACACATTTTGCCACTTTGGAAGTGTGTCTCGCGCAAACTATTCAGTGTAGACGAAAATAATTTTAGAAACCTCAACATCATTTTTGAAGACCTATCGATAGACACAACACACGTGTAGGTATGATGAAAAAAAAATTT
This sequence comes from Ectropis crepuscularia, assembly GCA_963693475.1. Taxonomy (NCBI): domain Eukaryota; kingdom Metazoa; phylum Arthropoda; class Insecta; order Lepidoptera; family Geometridae; genus Ectropis; species Ectropis crepuscularia. The sequence goes on from OY856338.1 coordinate 8,254,281, forward strand.
TTGAGTTTCAGTTCTCAGTATGGGGGGCAACTCCAATTTATCTTTTTTTTTAATTTGTATGCGTTTAAATCTTAATGCGGTTCACAGAATACATATATTTACGAAGTTTCAACAGTGTAGTTCTCATAGTTTCGGCAAAAAGTGGCTGTGACTTACGGACGGACAGACAGACAGACAGACAGACAGACAGACAGACAGACATGACGAATCTATAAGGGTTCCGTTATTACGTTTTACGGAACCCTAAAAAACGGACTATATCTTGTTCAAACCAATTTTTGGTGGAAGTTTGCAAGGTAATGTGCATCATACATTTTTTTTTAAGTTTTTTAGATAAGAACCCTAAAAACATTACTTAACAATTGCATACTTTTATAAATTAAATTGAATTGTTATTCCAAAGACAATTAACCCAGATGTAAAGAATGTACAAATATCTGACTGATATTTAAAAATTAATTTTAAAAGAACTGAAAACGTCAAATCCTGCATTATTGATACTTATATATTATATTTATTTTGGCTAAACAAGTACTTATTAATTAAATTAATTTAGCAGTATAGTCAAACTGTCAGTCCTAAGCCTACAAAAGCATGAACGGAGGTTTTTATTTAATTTCAGTGGTATGTACTGAATGGAAGTAGGTATTATTTCTGAATCTATTGCAATCTTTAATCTTTGAAGCCTTTAGTTCCTGCGGAACAAGCTGTAATTTTGGAACAGGATTTTGAAACTGTTTTCTTCTTGGAACTGGAGGAAAGTTTCTAATTTAATTTTATGTGTCACCTCCCTCATGGACGACCCCTTAGCACACATTAAATGAAAATCACAATACTCAATACTCTTGTAGTGGTAGGAATGTTGGCAGAGTCCGCCTCGGGAAGGACCACACCTTTGCCAGTTATCCTATCGCCAAGCAGTAATGTGCAAACATTACTGTGTTCCGGTTTGAAGGGAAATATTTAGGGAAATTACAGGGAGACACAATTAGAGATATAACATCTTAGATCTCCGGGTGACGAGCGCAGTGCAGTGCTAGGTAATGATTTGGACTCTTCATGACACCAATAGCTGCGTCTCACTGTGCTGTTATGTGGTAGGCATGTTGCTTACCATCAGGCACATGTCTTGCTTGTCTCGTCACTCTTTATTTAAAAAAAAATCTATGCAATTCTCAGGTTTAACAGCCAAAAAAACTAGCTTTCAGTTGTCAACACAGTCAACTGAAGAGGTAGAGTTGAAACATGTCATGTTTCAACGTGCGCAGTACGTACCCTAGGGATCTGATGTATGAGACACATTGTGTTAATGTGCCTCATAGTGGCCTCATACGTGATAATAAGATACTTAATCATATGGGAGTCCAACCCACCAAGTGAACTCCTCATCCAAAAATACAAAAGTTATTCAATATTGAATATATTCAAAATTCCCCTCGTCAAAAAACGACAAGTTGGTTGCAGTAACCCGAGTGCAATTTACCGTTTCCCTCATTGAATGTGTCGTATTCAAGCATACCACGTTTTAAGGCAGTACAGCGCCATCTAGAATCAAAACGAAAATCTACTCAATTTCAATAGGAATAGTAAATACAAATATTTTTAAACGAACTTAATTTTATTAGAAGTAAATAAACGCGAACCTTGCATACACTTTCGAATACTGATTTTTCTAATGTTTTAGCTTATTCGTTCATTAACCTCTAACGTTTGGAGCGGCCGGCGGCGGCGCGGCGCCGGCGCAGGCGTCATAACTATTCTCTTATCTGTGTCGGCGCAGCGCTAGCTCTAGGCATACACATAGGGTACACATAGTTCTTGTAGTTCGTTGTAACTTTGATTGAAGTTTTAATAATAGTGTATTTATGAAGTACTAAAAAAAAGCTACTTAACAGATCGAGTTCAAACCAATTTTCTGTGGAAGCTTGCATGGTAAATGTACATCATATATTTTTCTTAGTTTTATCATTCTCTTACTTTAGAAGTTACAGGGGGGGGGGGGACATTTTACCACTTTGGAGGCGTCTCTCGCGCAAATTATTCTGTATAGAAAATAATCATATTAGCAACCTCAACATCATTTTTAAGACCTATCCATAGACACCCCACACGTATTGGTTCGATGAAAAAAAAAGTTTCAGTTCTAAGTATGGGGCACCCCCAAAAGTTATTGTTTTTATCTTATCTATATATATAAAAGCGAAAGGTCACTCATCAAGGAATCTCAGAAACTTCAAATGCTAGGAATCTGAAATTTTGCGTGGAGGACCCTTTTAGCACGTAGACGCTCGCTAACACGGGGTTTTGCGAAATTCAACCCCTAAGAGGGTGAAACAAGGGATGAACGGTTGTATGAAAATTCGTGAGTTTCAAAGTTACAAATTCTGTATTTAACACTTGACACGAAGCAATTAAATGTTTGTTCTATCAATTTTGTAATTTCGAACTGTACGGGGGTGAAATTGGGGTTGAAATTAGGGATGAATGTCAATATGAAAGTTCCCAACCGTTGAAGATAAAACCATGAAATTCTGTAAATAGATACTTGACACGAATCAAACAAATGTTTGTTCTATCAATTTCGTAATTTCGAACTGTAGGGGGGTGAAATTGGGTTGAAGTGGGGGATATGGAAGCTTCCAATCGTTGAAGATAAAACCATGAAACTCTTTATAAGTATAGGCACTTGACATGATGCAAATAAATGTTTGTTCTAGCAATTTTGTAATTTCGAACCATATGGAGATGAAATTGGAGTTGAAATAGGGAACGAATGTCTCTTACGCTTTCACACCCAAACAACTGAACCGATTTAGATGAAATTGTATGAAATTGTTTTATTATAAGCTGTTTAGTAACCGTAAATGTGTCTGGGTATAAAAATAGGTACTGCCTGAGTTACCTTAGTATTTATTTCGCGCGGACGAAGTCGCGGGTAACAGCTAGTTTTTGTATAAAAATCTAAATGCAGTTTACAGAATACTTATCAAGTTTCAACAGTGTAGCTCTTATAGTTCCCCGACTACCTCGGATTTGGAATCTGTACAACATTCTATACTATCCAAGCCCTTTCATTTGTTACCCATATTGAGGGAGTAGTGAAAATAGGAATGGAAATCGGCTTCTTGTGGTGGCCACCATCTTTTGGATTAGAAATTTGTCATAGTGTATAGTATTCTACTACTATTCAAGCCCTTTCATTTGATACCCATATTGAGGCAGGTTGTTAAGAAAAAAATTGTTGGCCATTTTGTGGATTGGGGCTATCTTGAATCGATATTGGCTCCGATCCACATGTCTAAGAACGGGAATTAACCTACAAATAAAAACACCGCATCGAAATCGGTCCAGCTTTTACAAAGACAATGAACCTATGATATATAATAATTAATCTATGGTTATCAGTTCCTGCATTATCATTACTTTGTATAATGCTGCAGCTGTCTCTCTTCTACTCGGATGCATCAGCATGCAGTGGAAGAGAGATAGATAGATGCGTCACAAGCCGAACGGTCTAACACTTGGCTTAATATAGTTGCTACTGAATTCACTGAAGTGTAATTGCATTCAGTAAGCTACTATACCGAACACAGAAGCGAGGGTGGCTTGCTTCTAAACTTGCTTCCGAATTCAGTCGACTAAATTCAGCCAAGCATAATAAGACTTTTACACCGATCGTGTCTCTCTATTGTTCTTTCCGCACTCTCGCTTGCACGCTCGACTCAGGCCTGACTCAGGCGAAACGTGACACTTTTTCGGTGCGTGCAGCTGGCGTTTGTCGATTCATAATATGACGTTATCACGCCAAAAACAAAGTGGACAGCACTGATTTCCACTGATTTCAAATTTCAATTCCACTATGTCTCGGCTGTTGTTTAATTTCATTGTATTTGCCTGTGATCAGCGGAATACTCTAACTACGTTACTTTTTTAATAGTTTAGAGTGACGAGGTAAGCAGGACATGTGCCTGATGGTAAGCGAAATACCTGCCCATAACAGCCCAGTAACACTGAGCTATTAGAACATGAAGAGTCTAAATCATTACCTAGCAATGCACTGTGCTCGTGACCTAGAGATAGAAGACGTATTACCTCTATACCCAGTAATTTCACTTGTAACATTGCCCTTAAAACCAGAACAGCGATGCCCTCGCATTACTGCTTGGCGGTAGAATATCTGGCAAAGGTGTGATACTTTTCCAGGGGGGCTCTGCAGAGCCCTACCACTACAGTACTACCTACTTTTACTGTTTAGCCGACTTCAAAAGACAAAAGAGGGCTCGATTCATATCTCGATTTTTATTTTTTTTATTGATATAAACAGCCTTCACGGACTCCAAGGTTCATGCCTTTATTATACTACAAATGTTGTATTGTTATTTGTAATGCTATCTTATTACATTGCTTTTACAATGCTGTCAGGCAAGAATAATTACAAACTAAGGTTTATTCATTAATTCCCTTTTTTAGAAAACCTCTCCCGGCCCAGAGCCCCCCTCACCGCCACGTTACAATCCTTTATTGCCATCTGGAAGTTATAGTTCCTGATGGCACTAGGTGGCGCAGCCGACACACGCATCACAAAACAACTTATAATCGTGCTCGATGTCATCGGTGTAATAGATGAAGGTCCCAGTATGCCAAGACAGAGCGACGACTGCGTGTGGGACGCTCTCATGCAGCTTCAACGCAGCATTCGTCTTGATGACGATTACTGACTCGGACGTCAGTCCCTGAGCCTCATGAATAGGTAGTGAGAATGCGGGACCCCACGCCTCCCCCGTAATCCTGGCTGGCAGGGTATCTTTCTCTTCTTGAGTATGAACTAAAAAGAGAGTGTTCGGGACAGTACGCGGTATGTCGGCTCCAGTATATCCCCTCTGGTCCAGGGACCTTATACGTAGTACTGAAGAATATTTACAAGAATATACCTCCCTCAACGCAACGTATACGTACTCCGTTGGGCACCAGTGTCTGCATAAAAACTCCTGGCAGATGTTCGTTACCTGGCTAGGGCGACAGTAACTCACAGAAAAGAGATTTTTGTTGGTTGTATGAATGTTACGCAATAGTTCCGCGAATTGTAAAATGATTTTGATGATTCTTGTTTTGTTTGGTAGATCGTAGTTGAATAAGAAGTGGCCCCTTTTAAACTTCGTTGCTATCTGGTGCCCCATGACAACATATCTTTTTTTGTAACTCATAATCTGTATTTTACGGCCTTAAGATTATAATTAAGAATTGTTGTATTGTATTAAATTGTATTGTGAATTTATGGAAGCATAAACTTGGTTGTGTTCGTTCATTATATGCTAAGTAATAATTCTTGCTAAGAGTTTTAGTATAATGGGATAGGTTATAACCCGGGAAATGTGCATATCTTCCGCAGTGAGGTGCTTGCCACCTGTTTGCTTCTGACCTATGTTGCGTCACAACTGCAGTGGTCTAGGGCTGCCAACGTGCCAACTGGCACTCGCCATAAGCTTTAGACAATGTACCTATTTCTAAGAGAAAATCTACGTGAATATAGTTTGGTTTTTAATGGGTTAGATAATTTGTCTGACCTCAAATTAGATGTCGTGCCCTCAGCGGCCGGCACGATGCAACAATATTATTTATTATTTATATTAAACGGGAATTAATCACAATCTAAAAATAATCTTAAAAACAATAAAGTGCTTCGAACTATAAATACCTACAATAAAGAGAGATGCACTGTGCTATAGGTAATTGATGTCGAGTTTCCGTAATAAATAAAAGAGACCAATGCCTGGTTTACATCATTCCAGTCCAGTGATCCAGCGAGAATCCAGTCCAGTGCTATTAACGTCTACATTATTCCAGTTATTTAGAAGCCGTTGAAGTCTGAACACTACAGTGACGATGATTTCAAGAAGAGATCAGTGATGTAAAGCACTGGAAAGGCACTGGATTGGTTCTCTACATTATTCCAGTTGCACTGAATTCAAAAGTAGACTGCCAATCCAGTTACTGGACTGGAATGCTAACTGGAATCATTGCTTTCACTGGATGCATAAATTACAACAGTTTATCTGTAACAAAACACAAAAATATTCATTTACTTTATTACTAATGTCATAAAGGCTGGTTCTGTGCCTTTGCTTTAAAAAAAAGTGCTGATGCGCGCTCATCGTTAATCTGTGAACAAGTATAAATTATTCCGCGCGCTTTTTTTTTATAAAGAGGCCTATTAGCGCTGCCCATAATTCCGCCGGGTCAGTGTACCCAGAAACCTGACCCCAGCAATGAGGTTTGCTTCGTAGTGTCGTCTTATGTAACTGCACCTTTTAATAAAACATTTTAATCTTTCACGACCTAGGCACGAACCAGACCATTATATTGGGTTGGGGGTCGGGGCCGTACAATAAAATTAGCTTTGATCATTCATCAGCAGTGTTTCATCGATGGATGTGCCGTACAGAATTTCGTGAACCGTAGTTCTAAATCGAATCCCATAGCAATCAAATTCGGTGTCGCCATACACGCAATATTGAAACCTGTGCGTGGGCCATCTCTAGTACTTTTCATTTCGCGGAATTGGAAGGAAGGAATTTATATCACGCTTTTACCAGAGCTTCCTCTGTTGTGAATGTACCGTGTGGTGTTGTGTAAAAAACGTATCATTTAAGACATGAAATATTTTGATCTTCCTACGAACATTATACATTTGAATGTTTCGATGATTGGTGCTCCATCCCGTCAAAACAGCTGAACGGATCGGATTGAAGTTTGGAATACTGTTAAATTATAGTCTGGTATATCAAAAGTTACTTTGAATCAGGGTATTATTACGGAAATGGGAACTACGCGTGGGGTGCTGCTATTTTCGCGTCAGTAGGTACTTGTTGAATATGGAAGGACATAAACATCTCTCGTAACACCAAGTTGAAACTAGTGCGTACTCAGGTGTTCTCCATATCTGCAAATGGCGCGGAAATTTGGACCCTTAAAAAAGCCTAACGACAGCGTATTGACGCATTCAAGATGTGGTGCTGGAGAAAAACGCTCTATATCCCGTGGACAACTCATCGTACCAACGTGTATATCTTGAAGGAACTTAACATATAAACCAGGCTATCCACCATATATCTGTAGAAAGTACTCGAGTATACTTCGGCCCTATTGCTAGGAAAGACAACGACAACTTAGAAAAAATAGTAGTCACAGGTAAAATTGAAGGAAAGAGACCAAGAGGGACAAGCCCGACGCGTTGGACGGACCAGATATGCACCACACTCGAATCCACTGTCCAAAACTCAGTCCACACCGCCTCAGATCGTCGTCACCAATGGCGGTCGATAATCAGAGAGAAGATGCTCAAGAGAGATCACGGCCCTCTATTGGCATTGGGCTATCGACGCAAGGAGGAGGTACATGTTTACCCATAACATCATTTGAACATGAACAATCCAAATTTCTTACTGCACTGCGTTTGTCAGCCAGAGCTATAAGATTGGTCATCTTGCTATCCAGTAATGTCCCTTCAGACCGGAACAAAATGAGTTTAGACATTACTACTGCTTGGGAACTAACTACTAACTGGAAAAGGGAATCTTTAGTGATGAAGGAAAAGCTGAACAGCATAAGCAGCCAATTTTAAGTATCTACTGGAGCTCGGTGCATTCTCTCACAAGTTTAAAGCCATATTCCACCATGATCTAGTGTGGGTTCGCAAATGCCACATGATTTCAAAAGATGTATTTCTGTGAACACGCCAATTTCTTACCATTTTTCCGTCACCGTGAAACCCTTATTAGTGATAACAAACTCGTCACCTGCACATGAACTAATTTAATTTTCTCCGATATAACAAGAGTCGACTTCATTTTTGTAATATCAACTAAATAATACATCGTTCCAATGAGGTAAGAAAATTCTAGACTTTTGTTGATATTTCAAAAGATACTATACCGATTTCAATAAAATGGGACCATCCTAAATAACTCATAAAGTATAGTCTACCAAAAAAAAATAGAATTATCAAAATCCATTCAAATTAGAGAAGCTATCGCATAACAGCCGTAACATGGGTATGTTACATACAATAAAAAATTGGCAGTCATAGGGGCTGCCGATAGAAGTAAAAACTTATTCCGAACTGGTTCCGAGCTTATCCGAAAATTTCTATCGTTGACGAATGTGACGCTTGAGTTCAATTCACAGCCCACGAAAAATCAGTGTATGGTGCGCCAAAATAAGTTTTCACTTCAAAAATATACAACCGAATTGAGAAACTCCTTTTTTGAAGTCAGTTAAAAATAAAACAGATTCAATCCTATGAACTCAAGATAGTATATAGTAACATTGGTCCTTTTAATCACTAAACCATCACAGCAATCACTGAAAAGAAGCTAATCTTAATCTCAATGCAACAAATTACGACTCAAGAGTCATGTTATTGGTACGACAAATTGAAACTTTCTCGGCGAACAATGCTCTAAGTTCACTTTCGCTGACATTCAATTCGTGGGGTCATCGAATGTTACAGTGCATAAACCAACGATCTCAATTCACAGATGTGCCCTCCCAAACTTCAGGGCGCACGGAAGCATGTCATCGTTGGGAAAAATGAGCTCACTCTTTCCGTTCTAGTCGGTTGCAGGAAGCGGTGGACGCCAGACGTTTTTACCTATCACTATTCGTTGTCTCTTTTCGTTGCGTCTTTTTTGTTTTGAAAATGTGTATGTATGATTGGTAACTGAACTTTGACATTTTATAATGATATATTTTTATTTATGCTGATTTTGACGTCATTTGTTGTTATTAAGTTTTGTTTGCATTTTTGACTTGTTAGCTTTGGCAGTTCAATAACTGAATTACTGTAAATTATTTAAAAAATATTATTTTGTAACTTATATTTGTATCTGACTTGCCTAATGTAACGCACCATGGTTATAATATCAATAAAGAATCTGAATCTGAATCTGTCAACAACCAAAATAAGTAGAACCACAGCATATTATCTCGCCGATTCTAGGGGTCAAGTGGATTAGTTGTTTGTAAAACTACTTACTATAGACACAGAGACGCAGCTTATTACCAATTTCAAGGTGCTCAGGGCACATCCATTGGTTTGCATAAACGCGATTTGACGGCATTAGGCGTGGGATACAGTTATGTACGTCATTTAGCTCCATCACAAAACAAATACCACACGGTTAAACGAAATGGATGTGGAACGACTTCGTGTTATTGCATTCACCTGACTTTATAGTTGAGATTAGTCCTATTCTTCTCTTGTAAGAAGTTATTCCTGACTTTATAGGTGAGATTAGTCCGATTCTCCTCTTGTAATAAGAAGTTATTCCTTGGTTGTATAAAAAGTTACAAGCATGAAATCCACAGAACCGATTTCAATACAATTTGATACACAGATAAACTAGATCCCAAGGAAAGACAGGCCACTTTTTAAAACGGAAAAGGGTTGAAGGGGTTGAAATGAGGTATGAAAGTTTCATGTCGAAGTTCGACATCATTGAAGATACCTTTAAACTTGGTATCTAGACACTTGACGCGAAGCAAATAATTCTTTGTTACAGCAATTTTGGAATTTCGAACTGTACGAGGATGAAATAGAGGTTGAAATAGGGATGAAAGTTTAAATGGAAGTTGGTAATTATTGAAGATAAAACCATGTAAATTCATAAAAACACTAAACTTGACACGAAGCAAAATAAATGTTCATCATCATCATCATCATCATCAACAGCCCACTAAACAATCCCACTGTTGGGACTCGGGGCCTTCTCTCGCAAGGAGAGAGTTAAGGCCATAACCCACCACGCTACCCCAGTGCGGGTTGGTGGATGACACATGACTTCGAAAGATTCTAGGTACATGTCGGTTTCCTCACGATGTTTTCCTTCACCGTTTTATGTTAGCGGCATTCCGCACATGACTTCGAAAAGACAGTGGTGCGTTTGGGGTTTGAACCCGGGGTCTCCGGATCGGCAGTCGCCGTTCTCCCGACTAGACCAGCCGTAACTTAATAAATGTTAAAATGTTAAATGGTAAAAATAAATGTTAGTTAATATCAATTTTGTAATTTCGAACCGTACGGTGATAAAATAGGGGTTGAAAATTTATATGGAAGTTCGGAATTGTTGAAGATAATAAATACCATTCAATTTTGCAATTAAACTCTTGAAACCATTACATTATAACTGTAATATGAAAGTAACTATATGACTGTCTGTTACGCTTTAACGCCTAAAACATTAAAAAATGTGAAATTTGTGAAACGAAATTGTATAGAAATGTTTTAATATAAGCTGTTTTTAGTAAACGTAAATTTGTATTGGTGTACAAATGCTACCCCAGTCACTTCAATATTTATTTCGCGCGGACAAAGTCGCGGGTAAAAGCTAGTATATTATCTAACATTTATGTACCAAATTTAATCGAGATTTGTTCAATATTGATTGCTGTAATGAGTAACAAACCTATCCATTGTTACAAACTATCGTAGGATAGCGACTAGACGAGCTGGACTACTCTAATTCAACGAAAACGTAATTTCGAAATAAACTCGTGATTTTCCAACTACGATTCTACTTCGATCCGTCGTTTTGTCCGTTTAAATGTTCTAAGCCTACTCTAATTAAGGCCGATTTAAACTAAACGAACATAGAGCTAGAGTTGGAACAAGTGCATTCTTTCTCGATCTTTTAGTGTAAACGAAAGATCGTTCTTAGCGTTTTCCATATTAGATATTCCATAGAATCTTTGCGAACGCAAACAAAACAACGCAATAATGTTCTACGTTTGTTTACACCAAATGAATTTGATACAGTGGGGATAGAATGAGCATTCGCTCGTCTGATGTAAATCGGCCTTTAGAGTATGCGTAGAACATTTAAATGTCAAACAATGTTGTAGAAGTGGAACGAGAGTAGGAAAAGTCTCGAGTTTTTTTTCGAAATTTCGTGTTCGTAGAAACAGAGTAGACGTCCAGGACATTTTCCTGTTGGTAAGCAACACGCTTGGCCATAACATCTGTGTCACGGAGCTATTGGAAAACGAAGAGCCTAAATCATTGCCCAGTACTGCACTACGCTAGTCACCCAAAGATATAAGATGATTCATCTCTATGCCCTGTAATTTCTCTGGAAACGTTCCTCTTCAAATCTCTGACTGGCCTTGTGGCTTAGTGGGTAGTAGCTCTGCCTGCGAAGCCGAGGGTCGTGGGTTCGATCCCCACCCAGTGCAAATATTTGTGTGATGAATTCAAATGTTTGCACTGTGTCTGGGTGTTTCTATGTATAATAAGTATGTATTTAAAACTATATAAGTATTATATCAGCTATCTGGCCGCCATCACACAAGCTTTGCTTAGTTTGGGGTCAGATGGTGTTGTGTGTGAATTGTCCACCAAAATTTATTTAAAAAAAAAAAAAAATAGCAAACAGTGACGTTTGCACATTATTAAAAGGCCGTAGAATAACTCGCAAAGGTTACATGATACTTTTCCGGGTTAACTCTGCAAAGTCCTACTACTTCTAAAGTGAACAACTAAGTGAAGTGACATTTCTCTGTCTAAAGTGAACTACACAACTAAGTGAAGCGATATTTCTCTGCACTTCCCGAAGTCGTAGATATCCGCTATCGGTAACTAGATCAGCCTCTCAGTGTCTACAAAGAAGGCCAACCAACAGTTTTCTAGTCGGCTCAGGCTTCCTTTGTATCGACAACTCGCAAACTATTAAACTTTGAAATTTGAAGATCCTATTCATTGAGAAACCTGATCAGTGATCAGCATTTCAAATTAGAATAAACTTAATAATTTATTTTTATCACAGAATTTTTACAGTTAAGTTACAATTTTTTTTAATAAATGGTGACGAGACGAGCAGGACATGCCACTGATGGTAAGCAACATGCCTGCCACATAACAGCACAGGGACACGCAGCTATTGGAACATAAAGAGTCCAAATCTTTACCTAGCACTGCACTGCTCTCGTCACCCAGAGATCTAAGTTGTTATATCTCTAAGCCCTGTAATTTCTCTGGAAACATTGCCCTTCAAACCGGAACACAGTAATGATTGCACATTACTACTTGGCGGTAGAATAAAAAAAAGGTGTTAAAGTGATATCCAATATACAGGGTTATTGGTAATCAGCCTGCATCCTTTTAAGAGGATGTTAGGTACATTCAATACGTCAACTTTTGTTCTACAGTTTTTAAAAATTTATGGTTTTTTTTATTTTACAAAATAAATAAAAAATGTATTTGCACGGTCCAAAAGCATCGAATTCTACGTAACAATTCGTATCAAGAGTGCGTACGCTCTTTAACGCGCAAAAAATTATGTGCCGAAGTGAATAAACACTAAAAAGTCACTAAACAGTACAAAAAAGATCAACAAACACTAATTTTTTTTGGGGTTTCTATTGAGTTTTAACGAAAGTTGTAGAACAAAAGTTGTTTGTTTAAATATACAGAAAATGCCCTTAAACGGATGCAGGCTGATTACCAATAACCCTGTATAGTGATATAGTAGTTTACTAGTCAAGCCCTTTCATTTGATACCCATATTAAGGCATTACTGAAAAAACCAATGTAATTTGCTATTTTGTGATTTGAAATTTGTTATAGTGTATAGTACTCTACTAGTCAAGCCCTTTAATTTAATACCCACATTGAGGTAGATTGTGATGAAATATTTGGTCCGCCATTTGGTGGAGGAGACCATCTTTAATCGATATTAACCAAAAATAACTCAAAACATCAACACAAAAATGAATCTTCAGATAAAAAAACCGCATCGAAATCGGCCCATCCGTTTGAGCTCTACGGTGCCATAGACAGATACACACACATACAGATACACAGAGAGACAGACCTGTATGATGTGTGTCTATCTGATAGACAGACAAACTTCGACGTCAAACTTATAACACCTCTTATCTTGGTCGGGGGTTAAAAACCGCAGTAACTGTGTGCCATAAAGTAGTCAAGTAGGAGTTAAAATATTGCAAAAAATTGCGAAATTCGAAAAAAAATATAAACTTAGAAAGACTTATTCTCAGAAACATTTGGTGTACAGAAACAATTCTAGCATCATATTGTAGCAAATTTAGTCTACTTTATAACCGCTTTAAGTTTTTTTTTAAACTATTCATTTAGGGTTATAATCGCCAAAATTTGAAAAATAAACTATTTTTTCGCCCAAACATTGGGTAGTTCCTGTAAGCCGTTAATAAACTCCCTTAACTGCCCTTTGTGTTCATGATCAGACTCCTAATAACAGTCACAACCCATCTATGTAAAAAGTTCTACTATATACCGTCGAGGAATTCCCTCGACAGTATTTCGGCGTCCTCATCAGATCGACTCCAAACCTTATTTAAATTATACTGCTTTAAAATGCTCATGGAAACACTAAACTAACGCACTAGTTATCTTTACAATTTTCGAAAGTTCTCCTTGATTTCTCTAGGCCATCGTCAGATTCTGGTTTCCTTGTCATGGTACCACCCTCGGAATATCTCTTTTACAACAAAAAAAAGAATCATCAAAATCGGTTATCTGCGACGACGAATACGACGAAATTATCCGCGAACACACTTAAAAAAAAACACATATTTACGGTCGAATTGAGAAACTCCTTATATTGAAGTCGGTTAAAAAGTAAAAAAAAAAAATTCACGTGTAACTCACATGTGTCAGCAGTCCAGTCACACTTAAGTTTTTCTCTTGGCACTCAGTGTGAAGCGAGTAGCAGTCACACATGTGCACTTTACTTAATAGTTTATTTTCTCAAAAAAAAAATTGGCAGTCATAGGAACTGCCGATAGAAGTGAAAACTTATAACTCAGAATTTGATAGCTTACTTTGGAAACTACACGTGTGTAACCGGAGGGCGTGGCCTGGGCATCATGGCATGGCCATCTCTAGATTTCATTCGCATTTCTAGATGGCCATGGCATGAAGCCGAGGCCACGCCCTTTCAGCATTTCCCATTGGTTGACACGTTTCTAAATGGCCAGTAGCCATGGTCCCGAGTTTACCAGAAGATTTCTTATCATATCCGAGCGTGACGCTAGAATCCAATTCACAGCCCACGAAATATCTGTCTAGGCGCGCCTAAAGAAGTTTTCACTTCAACAAAGTCGTTCCGACGTGAGTGATCAACAAACATCCAAATATCCAAACTTTCGCATTGATCGTATTATTAGATAGATAGATAGATACTCTTTATTGTACACACCAAAAGAAAACAGATATACAGACAAAGAAAAACAATAATAGCTAGTGCCACAAGTGTATTAGGATGGTTATTTAAAAATAAAACAAACAAATCACTGCATACCTACGTTTATTAATTATGTAATAACTTTAATAGTCGTCGTAAATACAAATTATGTAATAATGTGTACTTTATGTTTTAGTTTTCATTCATTTCAGTCCATAAGAAAATATTAGTAAATAGAAAAACATGTAAGCAGTCATATTCCAACTATTTCAAAATGTATATACATATATACCTGTATATATCATATTCAACAACTACATATAATATCTATAGCAAAGCACATCCAAATTCCATATTAATTCGTCACCAAGCTGTTGTATATTCAAGTTCTTTTCACGTCACAACAATTTAATTTTATTCAAAATTCTACAGCTTTTTGGGTGGCATATGTCTTGAGCAAATGTTTCATTTGCGGTAGTTTGAATTATTTTGACGTCCCAAATATTAAATAAATATAACATTCCGAGAGCTGGCACCAAATTTTGGTTAGGTATTTGAGGCAAGCTGAAAACTTGTCACAATTACCTCTCCTATACGGATCCCCAAAACGGAGGCGCAAATCTGGCTGGTGAGTAGCGGGACATCAAAAGAATCCCTCAATTCATATTACCTGGCAGGTAGGATGTCCCAAAATGATCTTACTGTTTGAGAATTTAGTCATAGCTATTGCATGATTTTCTATTTATTTTTCTAATTTTGAACATGTCAAGAATATCAAACGTACGACAGCCGTACAAAACCTCTCATAAGCTCAATGTAAACTAGGTACTTCTTCTGAGATGTAAACCTACTTTTTTTTGTTTTTGTGACCTTGTGACCTTTAGTGAAGCACATTGGATATAATATTAATATCGATTTGACTGTACTCGAAAATTTTACAAGAACATTGCTTGTTCGTTAAGGCTAACGCTTAAAAGTGATTCAAATATTTGGAATATGACTGTGAGTGACTAACAATGAGTTTATCAATCGAGGCCTTCTCTGGTTGCGCCGTTTATCGCTACGTTGGAATGAAGAAGATCGTAGAATGTTATGAATACCCTGGAAAGAAAAAAAATCTATTAATATAAATATTGTTTCATAGGCTACAGGGTTACTGGCCTGCATCCGTTTAGGGGCATATTCTATTTATTTAAATAAACAACTTTAGTTATACAACTTTTGCAAAAACTCAATACATATTTTTTTTGGAACGAAGTTCCTTATCGCGCGTTTTTTTTTAATAATGGGCGAGCAGCATTAGCTGAAATGCCTCTATCTCAGTGTTGAAATATGTAACAAAATTGTAGGTTATTGTATGTTAAAATGATATTGTCTTTCGCTATCCATTAGTCAAGTTTTTTCTTGAAAGAGTTCAATGATTTTGCCGAAATAACATCCTCAGGCAACCTGTTCCAGTTGTAAACCACTCTGTTGCTGAGGATGTGATGCACAGTGTTTGCCAGTGATGGTGCATGGGACAACTGGGACTTATGACGCCGACTGTATCTCTTATGCTCCTTCAATCTGGATAGATGTTTTATGTGAAGGGTGATTATAAAATCCATTCAGTATTTTAAATGCTTCGATCAAATCTCCTTCCAACCGTCTCTCTTCCAATGTAGTGAGGCGCTGGGCTTTTAACCTGCCTATGTAAGATTTACGTCGAAGGACATATGGCAATTTTGTCGCCTTTTTTGCACACTATTGAGTAAATCAATATCTTTCTTGAAGTAGGGGCTCCAGACCTGATAACCATTTTCCAATAATGGCCTCACATAAGTTTTATATATTTTAAGAAACATTTCTACAGATAAAGATTGAAAAGATCCACGAATGACATTAAGAAAAAAGTTTGCTTTCTTTACAATAGCAGAGATGTGTTCTTCCCATTTTAAATTTGATGTGATTATAACACCGAGGTGTTTTTGCTGAGTCACTGAAGATAAAGTAACACCATTGAGATAATAGGTGACTAGTGGGTTACTCTTGCCCAGATGTTAAACCCCACACTTCGCAACATTCAAATTAACAACTCAGTTCATGGTCCAGTCTTGCACTTGATCTAGATCTTCCTAGAAACGTCCAGAACTGACCAGTGGGTCTGATCAGCAAAGAAGGCAGATTGGCTTTCAATTGTTTCAATTAGATCAGTTATGTAAATCCCAAATAGTTGCGAAGCAGTCACCGATCCTTGAAACACACCACTGGACACACTCCTGTACTGTGATAAGGAATCCCGGACTCGAACTTGAAAATTCTTCCAGTCAAGTAATGCTCTATCTATTTCAGTAGCCTGCTATGTATGCCATAATGGTATAATTTTATTTGATAGGGTCCCTCATCAGAGGGACTCTATCCGCATATTCCGGTTTACATTTTTCCAGTAAAAAATCCAGCGCTGCATTCGATCGCTGGACTGGAATAATGTAAACTGGGTATTACTCTCTCCTTGCGAGAGAAGTACCCGAGTCCCAGCAGTAGGGACATTTAGTGGGCTGCTTCTGCTTCGCGTTAGAATCAATAATTATTCCATTGGTGTGGTACTTCCTCATGCGGAATTTGCAGAGTCCTACAACTTCTGAACTATTATTTGTCATATGATAGAAAGGCAAGACAAGAAAGACCAACTGGTCTACCGCCTAACTCTCCTGGTTTCTGCTTTCTGCTCACGGCTTTCGCCGATGAAAGCAGACAGCTCTGTTTTCAGTTCCGCTGCATACGGAAAGCAGGTAGATGTAGTTGTCTGCTCCTATTGGCAAAAGCCGAAATTAGAAAGCAGGAGAGTTAGGGGGTAGATATGCGGGTCATTTTAAATAGGATATTGCTTTTCAAACTTCGGGCTAGCGAGAAAGCACTGGGCTCCAAGAGCAAGGAATGTGCTTTTCATATTGCTTCATATTAGTCAGTACGACGAACCGAAATGTTATTGTCATAAACAAATGTAAAGCTTTGTGAGGGCCTGCTATGCGACGAGTCCGGCAAACTTTCTAATGCGAAAAGTTTCGGCGCTGCTGCGTTTTCGATTGCCCGGTTCCCGGAATTGTTAATATAGCGTCACTTTGATTCTCCGTTTCTCAGTACCGGGACAATAAGTACTGCAAGTCAGTACTATGTTTTGTTCATACCAATAATCGCAGTTCTAATGAAAATTAAGTGTTATGTGTAATGTAGTGTAGTGTCACTCGGCCGGTTGGCCGTGAGTCACTTGGACAACCAAAACCGATGTCTGTGGGACATTTCGGGTGTCCTTAGGACAATAATGATATAATCAGGATAAAACAACACTTTTTCTGCCAATACTAATTAGTAGCTGAAGAGCCTCTAAGACCGATTTAAACTGAACGAACATAGAGCTAGAGCTGGAACAAGAGCATTCTTTCTCGATCTTTAAGTGTAAACGAAAGATCGTTCTTAGCGTTTTCCATATTATAAATTCCATAGAAGCTTTGCGAATGCAAACAAAACAACGAAAGAATGCTCTAGGTTTGTTTACACCAAATGAATTTGATACAGTGGGGATAGAATGATCATTCGCTCGTCTGATATAAATCGGCCTTTACAAGGGCTTGAGCATTTATTATTGTTTACACAGATTACTGAAACAAAACGTTTTGTTTCAGTAATCTGTGATTGTTTAATATAAATTATGTAGATTGATATTTTGAGCAATTTAACCTTTTTACTTCTTGGCTTACGTAATATAGATTTAATAGTTCTCTAATATAAATCTTTTATGTTATTCTTTATAGATAAACTGAGTTTGACGGAAAAATAAATATTAGTCATATTTATTATTTTATTTAAATAAATCGTTCAGTTCTAAATGAATTCTTAAACTATAAATAATTACCACCCTGGCACCATGTGCATCACACACTTTTATAGGATTAATGACAATAAGCACACAGCCCGCCTGATAGTAAGTGGTAACCATAAATATCAGCAACATCAGAGATGCTGACGACGCGACGTTTCGCCAGCCTGAAATAGCGTGGAAAGATGATAAATATCTTTTTAAACTTTTCACGGACGAAATTTGTCGGAAATTGATCCTTAAATGCAAAGGAATTAGCCGTATGTTTGCGTTTTGCCGTAGCCTGTATGTTTGCGGTAGAAATGATTCGGAGAACCGGACCGTTTAAGGTTTCCAATTTGGCTAAATGGATAGCATGAGCTTGGTTTCGGATCCGGGCTGTACGGTAGTGAAACTCGAACGCTGGTATTTAAATCACAAGCAATAATAACAAGCTCTTCCGAACATTGTCTAAAATAGGTAAAGCTGGTAGAAAATATACATTATTTTAGTGACTCCTCATCTTTCCGAAGACCTTCTAAAAGTTATGTATATAAAATTGTTAAGTAGTCTATTTTTAAGTATCATAAGTGAAGACATTGTTTTATTTTTATTTTTATCGCTGGCTCTATCCTTACAAAATTTTTTTTCGCTTCCTTTTTCTGCTATATGTGCTTGGAAAAGATCGTAATTAGCGACAAGGCCGCTATTTATGACACTAGATTTAACTCATTGTTTAATTGTACCTACGTTATTTTTCTGTTACGCTACGTTAGTTTTCATACTAAAGTTATTTTTCTGGTGTGCATAATACAGTGTTTCTGACGTGACGGTCTATCCATCTGTTCTCCCTTTTCTATTCTCGTTTACCGCGAAATATCGCTGTTTCATTGGAGCAATCCGTATTATTTTTAAATTGAAGCCATAGTTTTTATAACTCTATAAATTATTTTTGTGGCACCTGCAAAAAGCTTCTTAATTTTCTTACACAGCACCTGGGTGACCGAGCTTTGCTCGGTTTAAATACTAAATATACTTAGATACCTACAGATACCTACAGATAAAAGACTCCAAGAAATAGATTTTCTTAAAAAAAACGAATTGAAAAAAAAGAAAACCCGTCTGGATTCGAACCCGGAGCTACTAATTCGTGACCGTTATGAGCGCCCGACTTCCCGTCTGAGCTAATTATGCTGTCGCGTCACGCGGAAACATTTACCTTCACATTCTAATGTCTAATGTGACAGTTTTTCATTGTCTAAAAATGCGCATAATATGCGTTTTTTTAAATAAGACCTAGTTAGATCGATTTATCGTCCCCGAAATCCCCTGCATACATAATTTCATGAAAATCCGTCGAGCCGTTTCCGAGATTCAGATTCTATATATATACTAGCTGACCCCGCAAACGTTGTTTTGCCTTAGTGAACAACCCTTGTCACTTAGGGGTATGAAAAATAGCTAGTAGCCGATTCTCATACCTACAGAATATGCATATAAAATTTGGTTCAAATCAGTAAAGCCGTTTCGGAGGAGTAAGGAAACAAACACTGTGACACGAGAATTTTATATATAAGAAGAATATACATATTTATATAGGTACAATAATTGCTCGTTTAAAGGTATAAGATAATTTGCTCTCAGACACTTTTATTAAATCCTCAAAGTTTACACTTGTACAAAATATAGAAAAAACTCTGAAAGATCTATGAATGCCTAGGAAGAATTTTGGAACTTCGTCGTGTCCAAACTGTCAATTGCTTTCAAAAGTGTCAATCTATGTCAATTGCTAGAATTTACTTTTTCTTTTCTGCTAGTAATAACAGTTTAATAAATAATGCTTTGGTGTATTCATAGTATAAGAATAAGCTGTTTAGCTTTTTGCTGAGTTATCGTACTCGTACGTGGAGTATAATTTAAAAGTGAAACAGTAGTTACTGTAGCTCAGTTGGGCACAATAACTTAACATACATCTGTTCCCTGTCTCGTTCTCACACATGCACTGCTTTGGGCAACTGAGTGAATGAGCAATACAAACACACAAACGCGGTAAGTGGACCCAAAGACGTCAAATGTAAAAAAATTTTTTGCGTAGCAAAAAAAATTCTTCTTCTATGAGTGGACCAACATTTTGTTTGTAGTGGTAAGAGTCTTTGCAAATTCTTCCTGGGGAGCCAAAGCTTTGTCAGCTATTCTACTGTCAGTAAGGGATGGCATACACGCTACGGTCTACCGGAGAGGTCTACCTGTGCAGTTATGCCTGCGCAGGTAGACCGGAGTGTGTGTGGGAAGCCTGCACAGGCGACCGGAGCAAGATCGAAAATCAATTCTGTTCGGTCGGACTGCGCAGGCATAACTGCACAGGTAGACCTCTCCGGCAGACCGTAGCGTGTATGGCGGGCTTAATGGGCAAACATCAATATGTCCCGGTTTGAATGGCTCTAGAAAAGTTACAGGACATATATAAAAAAATCCTAAAAATCCTCGTATATCTTTTATCGAGCGCAGTGCAGTGCCAGTTAATGATTTGGAGTCTTTATGTCCTGCGCGACACTGTGTTGTTATGGGCAGTCGTATTGCTTACCTTCAGGCACCTCCGACCAACTATTCTTAGGGGACGAGCCTAGTTCTAACATCCACCTTTCGTGCCCATATGATCTTTATAGACAAACACATTTTTTATAAAGCTAGTTAGGCTTCGGGTTTGCAGCCATTTCGCACAGATCTTGTCAGTGTAAAAAGCTCCGAGAAAAAGGTTTCTTGTGTCGTAACGAAAGGCGAGAAAAATCACATATCCCTATTAGTCCAAAATTTATCAGTGCGGGTTGGTAGATGACACATGACTTCGAAAGATTCTAGGTACATTTCAGTTTCCTCACGATGTTTTCCTTCACCATTTTAAATTGGCGGCCTTACGCACATAAATTTGAAAAGGTTGTGGTGGTTTTGAACCCGGGGTTCAAAATATATGACAAAAATATTGTTCACTCAAATTCCAGGATATCCAGATTGCAGTGTTAAAATCTAAGATTGAAAATGGATGGTTACGCGCGCGTTTTACCCAGGGTCACTTCGTTGTTCTTCTGTATATCGCTTCAAACGGGCGTTTTTATGATCGGAGTTATTGGCGTGGTTAGTAACATTAATCATCATCATCTTTCTTTAAAAAAAATCTGTGGGTAAATAATTATGTGGTCGATGCGTTTGACTACCAAGTCACCTGTTAGTAACTGATGACAAAGTGATGAGGAAGACAAGCTGATGCTCTCTGGGAGTTTATTATAAATCATCGGACCCATAAGATGCATTTTAACCGACTTTAATTGTTTCTTCGTTGACTTTCCAATGACTCGAACGTGGACGTTTGACTTTTCTTTTGTGATAAGAACGTCTAGGCGGTGGAATGTGTTGCCTGTGTGAGGTTTTCCCGATGGTTACAATTATGGTGTTTTCAAATCGATAGTGAATCGGTTTTTTCTAGATAAGCACGCTTCATCAATCACTGCATCGTCACTTAACATCAGGCGAGATGGTGGTCAATTTTATACCTATAATAGTTTAAAAAATACAACTGAGCTGTCATTGCCAGCTTGACTCTATTGAAAACTTTTCTGTTTCAGATCTTTAGTATAATTCATATTTGTTTTCTCTGTTTTTATTACTGTTCTGACTGCAAGCATAAAGACAGCTCCATGGGCGGATTGGTCAACATTATGAAATACCTCGTTATCTTGTCAGATGTAGTATATGCATTGTTTAGCATCGATCTTATACTTAAATTTAGAAAGGTAAGTTTGATTCTCATTAGTTGCAATAAACATTTCCTTTAGCAGTAGTACATACTTTGAATAATTATTTTATGGGCTAAAATGCTTGGTGGTGACTCCCGCTCTGGTTCGTTTCTGAGGCAGATGATAGCCATCGCCATTCAGCGAGGCAAAGGAACCAACGTTTTGGTTACATTTGTACCAAGACCGGTTCGGGCGAGTTATTTTAGGTTATGACTATGTACGTGACGTGAGACGTATATGTTTGAATTTTATTCGTATTTCGATGGTATCGTATTTTCATTTAAATGGTAAATACTACAAATACAAGTTTGAAGTATTTTTGTTATTGTATATTTTGTTAATTGATAAAAAATGTTCCTACTATAGAGGAGTACAAAAAAATGAAGTTATGCCTCCCTAAACAATAATCTTTAATTGTATTCTACGTTAGTGTTGCTTATTTAAGTTATTGAAATTGTTTAAATGTTTAACCTAGGTCCTTCAAAAAAGGAGAAGTTTCTTAATTCGGCCGTCGGTTTTTTTTTGTATGTGTGTTACGCGATAGCTCCGCTAATTATTTATGAATCCTTTTTTAACTTTATTTTTTTTGTTTGAGAGAAAATATTTCAGAGGTGATCTCTTGTATTTAAAACTATATAAGTATTATATCAGCTATCTGGCCGCCATCATACAAGCTTTGCTTAGTTTGGGGTCAGATGGTGTTGTGTGTGAATTGTCCACCAATATTTATTTATTATTTATTTTTTTATACATTTTACCGACATCTATGTAGCGGTTTGAAATATGAACAAAAAACCTAAAATTTGCTTACATTTACTTGGACAAAGTAGTCGTAGCTTCGTATGAAATTTTATCGAGTATCTGAGTTTAATAATTTAATAAATTGAAGCCGGTTTTTATTTTGCCGAAGAAAATAAATGTATTTATTTATATAGGAATGACAACAGGCACAAAGTCAAATCTTTAACTAAAGGTAAATATTCAAAACAGGGTTTTTAACTTCATGCTCAATAACAGCCATACTCTACTTGTAAATGTAAGTTGAACGTAATTTAACTTTTATGAATGTGACATGCACAATGTTTTTCTTTTCCTCTATACACTAAATAAAAAAATAAGAAAAAAAACAAAACAAAATACTTATTTGAAGCAACTGTTGACAGCATGCAGATTTAAAACTTCTCACACTATAAGCAAACATATCAATTGGATCAGCCAGATTATCATAGGTGCGGCACATTCTGTGTAAGGGGCTATTCCACGATACATTGTTTTGGGTTAGCGTCGAGCCATAAATAGCTGAACCTTACGAACAGATCGTGTGGGAACTTTAAATAATTTTATTTTTTTAATATTTTAGGACAACTGTTCAAAAATGAACAGATGGATATTCGGTGCCTTTCAAAGTGGAATTGTATATCTAGTATTCGAGTTTCTGGCGAGCCCTTTCTTTTTCAACTCTGACGAAGAGATAAAATATCAGGGCAATATTTTAATACATTGGCCTGTTACCATTATATTTAGCATTATACCAATGAGTGAGTACAGTCATTTATCTATTTTTATTTGAAATAGAAACACCAATTAAATGCCAACCAGTTGTTGTTAATTACTTCGATATGCATGGGATATTACAGCGAGTTTATTTCAACGCATCTTTATTTAGATTTATTACAGTTTTTAGGGTTTCGTAAAACGTAAAAACTGTCTGTCTGTCCATCCGTATGTCACAGTTGAAATTTAGTAAGAACGGAAGAACCGCATTTAGATTTTTTTTTAAATTTTAAATTTAAAAAAATGTATATTTGACTCAAAAAAAAGAGTCCAAATTATTACCTAACACTGCACTGCGCTCATCACCCAGAGTAATTTCTCTGGAAACATTTCCCTTCAAACCGGAACACAGTAACACTTTACTGCTTGGCGGTAGGATAACTTTCAAAGGTGTGTTACTTCCCGAGGCGGACTTTGCTAAGAGTCCTACCACTACTAATTATACTACTTATTCTTACTTTTTTTTTGCATAAGATTTTTGGATAGAGGTTTGCTCTATTGGGGATTTAGTTTTTTAAATTTGAGGTGATCCCGTTCGTTCCCAATTTTGCTATTTGAGAAAACGCTGCGCCTTCATATATTTTTTTACTGTTTGTTTTAGGAAATATTTAAGCGTTTCTATTAGTATACCTTGATATCTTCTATACTATAAGCCAAGTAACACGAGAATAAGGTTCATTCCCTGACCTTCACCACGATATCACAAAATTCATTAATTGTGATGCCGCCTTGCACCACGAAATTCTAGCGATATCATTAGGCATAGTTTGTATAGTAAACGATAGAATTAGCGATACAAGTAATATTTTGCGATATTCTAGAGTAGGTCGGGGAATTAACCTTATTCTCATGTTATTTGGCACATAGAGTATAGAATTTTTGGTTTATTCCCCACGGCACTACCAAGCTGCACTACTGGTAGTGTCGTGGGGAATTTTTTTTCCCTTCTGCACTACTGGCCAGTAGTGCCGTGGGGAATTTTTAAATGCCTTACATCTTCATTCCCTTCTACACTACTGGGTACAAAAACGTTTTACCAATAGTGCGGTAGGGAATATTTCTGCACTACCGTCGTGTCGTGGGTAATATTTCTGGACTACCAGCCAGCAGCGTAAAACTACAATCAATCGCTCGAAAACGGCGCATAATTGGAACTAATTTCCTTATGGCGCGTTGCGAAAAGGGGTGGGCTAGACGGAAAAAATTCTCACGAAAAGTTGTAACGGCATTTCGATTACCGCCACACCTTCAGGTACCAGGGCAACAGAAACAGTAAGGAGTTGCCATATTTTGTACAACTTCGTTCCATCCGGGTGTCCCTTGAAACCTCTTAAGTCTTTTTTTTTTTGGAAACGATTTTCACTGACATATGAAAGTGATAGATTTAATTAGTCCAGCTCATAGAAAACAAAAATAACCTAAAATACTAATAATTTGTACTCAGAGTGTCGCCAAACAAGTATTTCTTTTGTTCTTAAACTAAATGGTACTTATATTATGACTTTTATTTGATTAAGGGTTTTAATGTGAGGAAACCTAACGTGGTAATTACACATTTTAAATAAATACATAGGAACTCTCCTATGATAATATAGTCAATCCAGTCAGACTAAGTTTCAGTCGCCCCCGGCAGCCTCTTCAGTCAGGGCGGTGCGCGGTGCGGCGGTCAGTGTTACACGAGCTACGATCACGCGCGTGTACTCTCGTTGAAAAAGGCCTCCGAACTTGTTTTACGGTGCCGACCTGATAATGTATAAATAAAACAATAAATCCAATAAACGAAATAATTTAGTTACCATTAGATAGTTACGAATGGTCGAGAGAACGGCGACTGCTGATCCGAATCCGCTGGTTCAAATCCTACGCGTACCAATATTTTCAAAGTCATGTTGCATAACGCCACTAACTTAAAAACGGTTACTTAAGAGAAAATGCCCCGAGTCCCAGCAATGGGAACATTTAGTGGACTGCTCCCATTGCTGGGACTATGTTTATCTCCTAAACGCGTAGTTATGAATTTTTTTGTGGATATAGTGTAGTACGAGTATAAATGTCGATGGGAATGGTGATGTAAAAATACCCATTATAAATTACTCAGTACCGACGCTGCTGGCTGGTAGTCCAGAAACCGATTACCTATATTACCCACGACACGACGGTAGCGCAGAAATATTCCCTACCGCACTATTGGTAAAACGTTTTTGTACCCAGTAGTGTAGAAGGGAATGAAGATGTAAGGCATTTAAAAATTCCCCACGGCACTACTGGCCAGTAGTGCAGAAGGGAAAAAAAATTCCCCACGACACTACCAGTAGTGCAGCTTGGTAGTGCCGTGGGGAATAAACCGAATTTTTTAAGTTTACTTGTCTTATAATCTAGCGAGCCTCTTCGTAGACCGCAGCCAAGTGCGGACATATTCAGATTATCACATAGTTTGCTATTATTCATTATTCCAGTTTGGTTCTACTTTGTGATGGTGGTGACGAGTTATTACGTGGAAAGAATGAAATTTAGAGGATATCATATGGTTAGTTTAAAGTATACCCTTTTTTCCCTACATTTTTTTTTAGAAATATATTTAACTTAGTCAATCCAAATCGTATGTCAAATTACGTACCCTTATTTTGGAAAAAATGCATACTTATAATATTATAGAAAATATTATAATTACTAGAAGAAATGTTTTAAATTTTGTCATACGTATACGTACTCTCAATGACAAAATTTCAAAAGTTCGTATTTATTCGAAACATTATTTAATTAAAAACTTATGATATCAATGACTAAAAATTACTTTTCCCTCGATTTTACTTTTCTTCTCCAAAATCAAGATAAATGTTAAAAATGTCACTTTATGTATTCCCACACTTAGGGCGCCTTCTCATTAGGTCGCAAGCACCGCGACAGCCGCGCGACATCAGCGTATGCCTTCTCATTACAAGTACAGCGTACAGCGTTTGCAACACGGACTCGATACCGACTGATCGAGCGCGGCTGTCGTGCTGCTCTTTTTAGTATTAAAGAAGGTTACCGCCTAAGAACAGCGCGACTGTCGCGCTGCTACTACCGCGCTGCTGCCGCGCTGCTTGCAACCTAATGTGAAGGCGCCATTAGAGGTATAATTACAAGCATGGACGTATAAAAAGGTCGGACATAGTCTCGCTAAAAACAAGAATGTGTGTGTATCAGCCTGTATGTGACGGCGCTGGCCGACTCTATATAAACGATTTGTTTTTTAGCGAGACATGTCTGACTTTTTTTATACGTCCTTCATAACAAGAAACTGTTTTCTATTTCAGGATTAGAAACACCGGTTCCGAGCTTAAAGGAATGCTCATTTATTTTGTTGATTAGCATTAGTTTCGAAAGCGAACCCTAGCTAAGTATAAAGCTTACAATAGACATGTAATTTTTTAACCAACGCTCTTTCCTTGTTGTCTTTTTAATAATACCTATAGAGTGGACAAAAGTAGGACAAATGCCTGATGGTAAGCAACACGCTCGCCCATAACAGCACAATGTCACGCAGCTATTGGAACATGAAGAGCCCAAATAATTACACAGCACTGTACTGCGCTCGTCAGACATAAGATGGTTTTATCTCCATGCCCTGTAAATTCTCTAGAAACATTGCCCATTACACCGTAACACAATAATATTTGCACATAACTGCTTAGTGGTTAAACTGGTGAAGGTGTGATACTGCCCCAGGCAGACTGCAAAGAGTTCTACCACTACTAAAACTTTCCATGAATAGGGTTACAATGAAGTGCACTCACTAAAATGAAACTGATTCACTTACATGAAAACACTACGTTTGTTTACCCGATAAAGGGACTTAGGTAATGCATTGTGTAGTTTATTTGTATAAAGGGAAAACACATTATGGATTCCACCCCAGATCCTGGGAGGTAGCTAGTGAGTATTAAATATTCTACATCACCAAGGTGGTAGCGTAGCATAGAGAGCCTATCGTCCTCGCAAATCGTTGGTCGATTATGAACAGCCAGGGTCAGTTAGATTAGGGGTTAGGGGACCGTATCCTGGGAATTCTTCACATCCCCGGCCTTGCCATTACAATAGTCGCCACCTTGGCCAATGAACATACCGGTTTCATCGTGACATTTACCTTGCACCGTTTTTAAGTTAACGGCATACGAAAATACAGTGGAACATGGGACTCGAACCACGACTTCGGATCACCGTCTGCCGACTAGATTAGTCGTTACTTATTATAAACTACAGGCCCGTGAACAATATTTATGGTTCAAATGAACCACCAGGAGACCCATGCAGGATGATAGAAGGGTATAAAGTAATAAGATTCAGCACTATGCCGCCACTAGTGAGCTGTCTCACTCAGTGCAGTTGAAGGAAAAATGGTCGAGGGTTGCAGCAGAGGCCGTTGCGGAATAATTAATTAGAAAACGTATTGAAACTATAAAAAATATAAATTTTAGTTTTTTAATTATTATTTTGTCGGAAAAATTCATCATTTTCCGACGATTTGTAGATACGGCATTGGTTCCATATAGTTTCAATACCTTTTTTAATTAATTATTTCAAAATGCCGTACAAAAATCATGCGACAAGGAGAAATGATCAAGGGTTGCAGCCCCCCTCTTCAACTCCACTCAGCTGGACATCTTACAAGTGACGGCATAGTGCTGAATCTTATTACTTTATACCCTTCTATCATCTAACATAGGTTTCTTGGTTTATTTGACCCATACATTTTAATCACGGGCCTGTAGTCTAGTAGTGGTTTTATTGTATTCTGAATTATGATGTCTACCAACCGGCCCTTGTCGACGCCCAGTTCCTTGGAGATAGTTTCTGTGACGTCACGTGAGATGATCTGGTTCTCCTTGGGTCCGAGGTGCCCGATGGACTCGATGCTAGCGATCACACCAGGTTCGGTTGAGCCGCCGATAGACACGATGCAGTCAGCTGATACGGCCACTAAGAATTTCTGATCAAACAAAATAATATTCAAATTAATATTGATGTTTATCCCCATATATTTTTGCAAAGTATATATTTCTTGTGAGGTCACGTCACCAAAATGCGAAATAGCGTTATATCTGTAGCTATGCAGGTGACATGTTGTACACCATAAGTGTTTTATCTATTTCAAGAAAAGAGGATGTTCTCAATTCGATTGCATGTTTTTTTGTATGTATGTTATGCGATAGTTCCGTCAATTGTGAGTCGATTTTGAAGAGTGGTTACCCACCGTCCACCTTCTGAGACCACTTGGGTGAACCGTGGGAAGTTTTTTAACAACGGTTCACTAAAACGGATTATTTTTACTGGTTTACTACTTTCTATCATAAACCGACTTCAAAACCACAAATAGGCGCTCAAAAGCGAAAAATCAGCTGATGTTATTATAAGCGCTACTCACTCTATTTGAAGTCAGTGCCAGCCAAGCTTTTTTTTTTTTTTTTTTTTTTTTAACTTCTATAGGTTTACACTTGACCGCCATCTCGCCTGATGTTAAGCGACGATGCGGTCTACGATGGAACGTGTTTACCTAGAAATAACCGATTCACTCTCGATTTGAAGACACAAAGATTGTAACCATCGGGGAAAACCCACTCAGGCAACGTATTCCACAGCCTAGACGTTCTTATCACAAAAGTAGAGTCAAATCTCTTCGTTCGTGTCTTTTGAACATCAACCATGAAACGATGTCGCTTTTTCGAGCTACGAGCATTCCGATAGAAAAAAGGACAAGGTGGTATCAGATCATGCAAATCAGTCGCACACTCTCCGAAGTGTATCCGATAAAAAACCGATAGGCTAGCAATTTTTCGGCGATGTTCAAGACTTTGAAGTCTTTTTCGCACAAGAGTGTCGTTACCTATGAGCCTTTTGGCACGTCTCTCGATCGATTCCAGAGCCTCCAGCTGATACTTAGCCGATCCATCCCAAAGGTGCGAACAGTACTCCATACAGGAGCGAATCTGTGCTTGATATAATGTAAGCAACTGTTCAGACTTGAAGTACCTTCGCACCTTTGAGAGGACACCTAGTTTTTTGGCAGCAAGTTTGGCCTTGGATTCGATATACGAGCCAAAGTTGAGCGTAGAGGTCAAAGTAACGCCCAAAAGCTCAAGACGGTCAGTAACCGGCACGGATACACCTCTAAAAGTTGGAGTCAGTTGGAAGGGACTCCTTTTAGCGGAAAACAGACACGCCTGCGTTTTATTCTCGTTGAACTTGACCAGATTGGCATCGCCCCATTTAGACACCGCCTCAAGGGTCAAGCTCAAACGTTCAATCAGATTAATAGGTAGTAAATAGATACTAATTACCTATTCCTACTTACTACCTTACTACGTACATACATAGTATCTCTGTCTACCAGCTTTTTGACTAGACTGGCACCGAATTCAAATAGACGAGTGAGTAGTGCTTATAATAATTTTATATCAGTTTATTTTTCGCTATTGATCGCCTATTCGTAGAAAACAGTATATGATATTTTGGTTCAGACTTAATTTTCCCAAAATGTTGCACCGTGTTTGCCTTAGGATAACATTGGGAATACAGGGGTTACAGCGAATCGTTTGCATAACGCAAATATTATTTTACCTTTGACGGGTGGATTGCTGGATTTGCATTCTGGAAACGTTTTATTTGCTTGTTTATCGGGTCATAGCTTGCCTCCTCTTATCTCTCCCACTATTTCCTACATCTCTTCGACTATAATTTAAAAACAAAACTACTTTGGTTCACATCAAAATCATAAACAATAGAGCAACATTTAAAAATGTTACGCAATTGCACTTGTTTATTGATGATCGTATGAGACGAGTCCAATTGATAACCTTACTTTGTTGCTATCGCGACACTTAAGATATATTTTTAGTTAGTTTATTGGATTGGATTCCTTTTTGAAGTGAAAACTTCTTTTGGCGCATCACTGACAGATTTTTCGTGGGCTGTGAATTCAATTATAGCATCACTATCACAAATCTATGGTCATTGCCATATTGTCGGTTTCACCCGCGTAGTTTCCAAAGTGAGCTATCAAATTCTGAGTTATAAGTTTTCACTTCTATCGCCAGTTCCTATGACTACAAGTTTTTTTTTTGTTGTAGTGACGAGACAAACAAAACATGCGCCTGATAGTAAGCAACACGCTTGCCGATAACAAGTACCACGCTACTTAAACTTGAGAATTCTGAATCTAAATCTAAATCAAAATTTATACCTTTAAACGAGCAATTCTTGTACCTTTAAAAATATGTATATATATATATATATAGAGTCTGAATCTCGGAAACGGCTTGACGGATTTTCATGAAATTATGTATGCAGGGGATTTTGGGGACGATAAATCGATCTAACTCGGTCTTATTTAAAAAAAAACGCATATTATGCGCGTTTTTAGACAATGAAAAAATGTCACATTAGACATTAGAATGTGAAGTTCGATTTCACCGCGTGACGCGACAGCATAATTAGCTCAGACGGGAAGTCAGGCGCTCATAGCGGTCACGAATTAGTAGCTCCGGGTTCGAATCCAGACGGGTTCTCTTTTTTTTCAATTCGTTTTTTTAGAAAATCTATTTCTTGGAGTCTTTTATCTGTAGGTATCTAAGTATATTTAGTATTTAAACCGAGCAAAGCTCAGTCACCCAGGTACTCTCTACTTTTCACTGCTCTGCGGTCTGCATCCCAGAGATATAAGATGAGTTATCTCTTAGCCATGTAATTACTCTAAAAACATTGCATTTAAAATCGGAACACAATAATACTAACACAGCTTACTGAACGTTTTGTTTCAGTAATCTGTTACCATCACATTACTGCTTGGCAGTAGATTAACTAGCAAAGGTTGGTACTTCCTAAGCTGGATTATCCAAAGGGCCTACCACTATAAACCATTTAACTTTGCCTTTCCGAGAATATAATACACAGTAATGAAAAACTGTATCGAGCAATTTGTGTTTTCACGTTGCATAGTGCCAACAGTTATTTTTAAGCTTGTTAAATAACTGTAACAAGAATAGAATGAAAACTGTTTTGCGCGACTGAAGAGAGTAATACGTGTTTTAATATATTACAAATATTTTAAATGAGAAAGTTTGTAAGTATCTTTGTTACTACGCTACCGACGGAATCTCGATTAAGGGCGTACCCCGAGCAAATGACCTTGAGTATTTCTTACCTTATCGCACACCGCAAGAAAGAGCAAGAGAGAAACAGTAGGATTTGTCGCTGTTTTACGCTCAAATTTTAGAATAAACTCTTTATATAATCAGATTTTGGTCTTTTGAAAAAAATAAAACTACAAAATGTTTGTAATGGAATTGTCTATCCGTTAGTGTAAGTACAAAATCAAAATAATGGTCGATTTTTGAGGAGATGCATGATAACTACAATTATTTAATGTTTTCATGGTTTCGTTGTGAGGCGATTATTTAAACAGTAAGATCATTAACAAAAAAATAAAACTACCATTTTGAAGCCAAGAAGTTGTAGAAATTTAATGTATTTCATTGAGACGATTACGTAATTTTTTACCTACTACTACTAAAATTGCGCTTGCACAATCTCTTCTTCTCCCCATCCTGGACTACGCAGACGTCTGCTTTCTTGACCTCAAAGAAGATCAGCTAGATAAACTTGAGCGTCTCCAAAATTATTGTATAAGATTTATATTTGGTTTACGCAAGTATGATCATGTATCTCAATTTCGTATACAGCTCAAGTGGCTCCCCATTCGCTTTCGTCGGAATGCTCATATTTTGTATTTTCTCTATAGCGTATTATTTAACCCCTCTTTTCCGCGGTATTTGAAAAAACTTTTTACGTATTGGAGCAATGCACATGGTCTACCGCTAAGGTCAAAATATAACTTGTTCCTTGAAACACCGCCGGCGCGCAGCGAAACTTTTTATGGCAAGTCATTTGCTTTTCAAGCTGTCCAGTTGTGGAATGCCTTGCCCGTCAACATTAGGCAAGCTCCTTCTCTTGCTGTTTTTAAGAACCAAGTTAAAGAGTTCTACTTGTTGCAGTCATCAGCTAGTTAAAATCATTATTCTCCTTAAAGTCCATGAAATTGTAATCTATTAATATTTAAATATTTTAATTTGTTGAACATGTTATTATTAATTAATTATCTATTAGTCTATTATTATAAAATTATTTGTGTATTAGGATGTAAAATCGATATATGTAATATATATATATATTGTTGTATTTTAAATTAGTTGCTAGTTATTCTAAATTGTTACTACTCCTAATTGTACTCCCCGTCTTCCATTATTAATTTATTTATGTTTTTACCATCCTACGGTTGCCTGGAAGAAATCGCTCTCAGCGATAAGGTCGCCAATTGCTACTTTAATATAAGTTTTTTCTGTTTTTTTCTTTGTTATGTAAGTGCAATAAAGAGTTTATCTATCTATCTATCTATCTATTTTTTACCAGTTGATATTTGTTTTGGCTAATGAGTAGATAGCTCTTAAAACTGGACAAAAAACTCGTTTTACTGGGGGACGCGCCTTAATAATAGTCTGGTATAACACATGCTTTTTTATCCCGGAAAATAACGAGGTTGGATACTACGCGGGTGAAACCGCGGGGCACTGCTTGGTATAATTATAATTTACATATTTGTTGTAAAAACGTTTTTGTTTTATAAGACTTAGTTAAAACAACAGCTTAATATAAATAAGTACAATAAACTCTAAATAAAGCAAACAATTATAAACAATATTTTTCATCAACATCATCAGCCTATATTATCTACAACTGGACTATGGACCCTGTGTTTTCTTCATTATGCAAAAATATGCAAAAATTCAGCACTTGAGCGGTCTGAAACCTGAAAAATACAAACAATACTGTATGTTTGACTTACCTCTTTAGGCTTTCCTACGGATTTCGACAGAACAGGAATTATAACCTCAGTGAAATTCTTAGGAATTGAACTTTTAGACACATTAGTAAGGATTTTTAGACACGGCATTTTGACGTGCTGCTTGTTTACGTTTAAACGGCAGACTATTTTGCGATCACTCTTATAAGTCACAGAATGATACTCGTAATACAGATAATGTTATCTGGAGTGTTATCAGCTGGTGACAAATTTTATATTGGCTGCTACAAGTATTTTTTTATGTCTATTCACTATTAACAACAAATAAATGCTTTGACAGTGGGGTCCTGTGATATGTTCCAAAGAAATTACAAGGCTTAGAGATTAATATCTTAGATATCTGGGTGACAAGCGTAGTTGCGTGCTAGGTAATGATTTGGGGTTTTCATGTTCCAATAGCTGCGTGTCGCTGTGTTGTTTTTTTGTGGTAGACATGAAATTTGAGTCGGACTGGACTGACTTTGTGACTATATCAACCGTGATTTACCCGTGTATTTATGTAAAAGACAGTCAATAGATTTTAATAAAATGAGACCAATAGGGTACCGGGCTGGGTCAAAAATACACCATCCTAATTAGTCCGTCAGGTAGATCATGGAAAAATATTGGACACGTATTTTTTGTTTTTTCAAAATATTAAAAATCGTCAAAGATATAGACCATCAAAGTTCGAGAGTGGGGGGTCGCGACGTCACTCGTGAGTAAAAACCGTACTCACAAGTTACGTCACACGAAACTTCGAAGCGCTGTATCTTCGTCATTTTATGTTAGTGAAACAAAAGAAAAAATACGTGTACAATATTTTTTGCCAATCTAACTAACGGGCTACTTAGTTTTTTTGAGGATTGTACCCTATTTTAAAGTTTCGAATAAAAAATGATTTTCTGATCGCAAAATGAGAGGTTTTCATGAACATTTCATGTTTGTATAAACAGGTTATGTCACAGATAGTTCTCAATTTCGCCATACGTGGCGCTAATGGTTTTTTTAGTTTTGTTAGAGAAATTTTACAAAATAAAACATTAACGCCAGCTATGGTGCAATTGACATAAATATGTATCTTTATATAGTTGAACTATTTTTGACAGATCTATTTGCAACGATTATTTAAAGATTTTGATGAAATTGTATAAAAATGTTTTAAAACAAGCTGTTTTTAGTCAACGTAAATTTGTATGGGTATACAAGTAAGTACTGGCTCAGTTCCCTTTGTATTTATTTTGCGCGGACGAAATCGCGGGTAAAAGCTAGGTTTTAAATAAAGACAGACGAGACGAGCAGGAGATGTGCCTGATGGTATGCAACATGCCTGCCACATAACAGCACAGTGACAGCTATTGGAACATGAAGAGTCCAAATCATCTAGCACTGCACTGCGCTCGACACCCAGAGATCTAAGATGTTTTATCTCTAAGCCCTGTAATTTCTGTGGATTTCGTACAAGTTTTGATTTTGTTTTTGGTTTTGATGTGTATTGTTGATTCATTTACCGTTAACGCGGACAAAACCGAGAGCATAAGCTTATCCGCAAAATGAAATTGCAATAAATTGGGGTTTTACGAATTATCATTGTTACCTCACACTCTTATCAATTTAGAATAACAACATGACTTGGCATTTTAGACTTTAATGTCTATCTATCAGTCTATCACCAACGTAAATAGGTGTTTTTATTTCGCAACGGTTACGTATTTTACCAATATTTTATTTTAAGATTATAAAAGATATAGTTTGGATAAGCGGATTTTTTGATATCTTTTAAATGTTTGGACTTTTGAACGCTTGGATATTTAAAAACATTGATTGCATAAAGTTTTTAAATAATACTAGCGGCCCGTTCCAGCTTCGCTCGGATAATAACCTAAATACCAACTGCAGTGCCATCTGCCGGGCTGATTTGTGAATATAAATCATGGAGGGCCCTACCCAAACGCATACAGAAAAATTCATTCAAATTGGTTCAGCCGTTTAGAGGGAGTTTACTAACAACGAAAAGTGGCATTGATTTTTTTATTAATAGATACCAATATTTTGTTTTAAGAATATAAAAGATATAGTTTGGATAATCGGATTTTTTGATATCTTTTAAATGTATGGACTTTTGAACGCTTGGATATTTAAATACATTGATTGCATAAAGTTTTTAAATAATACTAGCGGCCCGTTCCAGCTTCGCTCGGATAATAACCTAGGTATCAACTGCAGCGCCATCTGCCGGGCTGATTTGTGAATCTAAACCATGGAGGGCCCTACCTAAACGCATACAGAAAAAATCATTCAAATCAGTTCAGCCGTTTAGGAGGAGTTTACTAACAACGAAAAGTGGCATTATTTTTTATATATATAATACTATATAGATATAATAGTTGATATCTTAACATTGATAGTATGAAGTTTTATACTATCAATGTGTAGATAATAATATCAACTATTTAAACGTCCAAGCGTATAAAGGTGTTGAGTTTAATATTATGTTATAAGATCTACTCTGCCAGATAAACATAGCCTCTACACGTAGGGAAATATAAACTTTCCAGTGAGCATACATTTAACTCGATTGTAAAGGTTTTAAAAGTTATGTTTTTAATGTTGTTGCTTAAAAATTGTTACAATTGATATAGATTTCGGCTGTTCGAATTTCTTTTTATAATGTGGACAAAAATGAGGTGTTATTAAAATTCTAACACGCATCTCCAACGCATGCCTATTCACGGTCCAACACTTGAAGCCCATTCGTCCAACCAGGCCAAGGCTCCCCAAGGAGATGCGCAACGAAAATAGCCTTTATTTTTATAGCGTTAAAACTACACGTCACTGATAGAGATTGGAAAACAAATTGTTTGATAGAAAAATATTTGTCTTAGCTTCTGAGTGTACAAAACACTGCCGCGTTTATTGGTTTTATGAAGCTGTTAATGATTCTGTGTGCTGAGAATGTGAATTAGCATATACATACATATACTGGCGACGCGACTAGCGTCATTTTTTAAAAATAAATGGTTATTCAAGCTTTGTTGAGCCCTTTTTGATAAGAGATCTTGTGTACCAATGTTACAGTTGCTTGTGTGTAGCGTCAGAGCATGCTCGTTAGACGCTTTTGGGTGGGTGAAATCTTGTGACTTTGTATCACGGACGTGTGTAATGTCAGTATATCTGTACTTTTTTTTTTTTAATAAAGAGTGACGAGACGAGCAGGACATGTGCCTGATAGTAAGCAACATGCCTGCCACATAACAGGACAGTTACACGCAGCTGTTGGAACATAAAGAGTCCAAATCATTACCTAGAACTGTACTGCGCTCGTCACCTAGAGATCTACGTTGTTATATCTCTAAGCCCTGTAATTTCTCTGGAAACATTGCCACAGTAATGTTTGCACATTACTGCTTGGCGGTAGAATAACTGGCAAAGGTGTGGTACTTCCCCAGGGGGACTCTGCCAAGAGTCCTACGACTACTAAACTACTTATTCAGGTGACGCCACTGCATTAGCGTGTCAATGTCGTGAACTCATACGATTTTCTCTTACCAAGTCAACGTGACTTAAAAAGTTTTACTTCAAAAATCAACCAATCTTCTTAATTAAGATGAAAAGACAAAGATTATAAACAGCCATTTTGGTTGAGTGGAAGGTCCCTTGTTAAAGCCACACGTCCCATTTTAGTGTAATGTCGCTTTGAGTATATATTTTATCCTACTATTAACGTGAACGTTTGTAATAATATGTGGAGGGATGGATGTATATGTATATATATATATATAAAAGCGAAAGACCACTCATCACCGAATCTCAGAAACTACAAATGCTAGGATCCGGAAATTTTGCAAGCAGATGCCTTTTAGCACGTAAGCGCTCGCTAAGGCGGGGTTTTGCGAAATTCCTAATTCCGAAGACAGACTAGATAGAAACCGTTAAATGTTGCATCTAGACCAAGGGTCAGCAACAGGCGGACAGGCGGCGGAAAGGTTGAACCTCGGACCGCCAAATATTGTATTGTGTACCAAGTATACATTTTAAAATGTAGATAAGGTACACTGTACCTTTATTAATTGTTACAATAATTTTTTGCCACGTAAAATCTAACTTCAACCTACAACCAGTTTTTTTTTTTTGGACCTCGTTAAAATTTTCGGTCAGCATCCGGACCGCGCCTAAAACTACTTGCCGATCTAGACCCTTGAAATCCATACTATAATAAATATTAAAGTAACTCTGTCTGTTACACTTTAACGCTTAAACTACTGAACCGATTATGATGATATTGTATAAAAAAATAAAAGCTTTTATTAAACAAGCTATTTTT
Source organism: Ectropis crepuscularia (assembly GCA_963693475.1). Classification (NCBI taxonomy): domain Eukaryota; kingdom Metazoa; phylum Arthropoda; class Insecta; order Lepidoptera; family Geometridae; genus Ectropis; species Ectropis crepuscularia. The sequence continues at coordinate 8,291,881 of OY856338.1, forward strand.
TGTAAGCGTAAATCTGTATGGGTGTTTAATATTTATTTCGCGCGAACGATGTCCCGAGTAAAAGCTAGTGTATGTGTAAATGTCTGTTACTTTTTCACGCCAACATTACTAAAGGGATTTATATGAAATTTGGTACGCAAACAGACAATGGCCTTACTACTTATAATCCCGGAAAAAAAGGGATCGGAAACTACGTGAGTGAAACGACGGGGTGCTGCTAGTACAATACAAACATATTAAGGCGTATTCCAGCAATTTAAATAAAAGGTAAGCCGTTTATGCCTAGAGTAAATATTTAATATGCAACTAAAGGTCTACGCCGACTTACTATATAAGACTCGGCTACCACCCGACAATGCAAGCCGTCTGCCAGTTTAAGTTGCCGATTGTAGTGGTAGGACTCTTGACAGAGTCCGCCTGGGGAAGGACCACACCTTTGCCAGTTATTCTACCGTCGCGTCGGGCAGTAATGTGGAAACATTACTGTGTTCCGGTTTGAAGGGCAATGTTTCCAGAGAAATTACAGGGCTTAGAATATATAACAACGTAGATCTCTGGGTGACGAGCGCAGTGCAGTGCTAGGTAATAATTTGGACTCTTCATGTTCCAATAGCTGCGTGTCACTATGTTGTTATGTGGCAGGCATGTTGCTTACCATCAGGCACATGTCCTGCTCGCCTCGTCACTCTTTATTTAAAAAAAATGTAATCTAGGTATATCTTAATTAGCATGACATAATAGTCCATTGAAATGTTACATGAGCTTTGCATTTCTTAGAGAACGCAAATTTATTTATGGAACATTGTGTGGAAAGTTAATAGAATAGAACCCAAAGTTTGTAGGGTTGCCACCTTTGTCCCTCGGCCGCCATCTTGCAAAACGCTTTTCGCGATATATCTTTCAATTTACCATTTCTGCAAAACATTTATGTGTATTTGGGGTCAGATGGTGTTGTGTGTGATGTCCACCAATATTTATTATTATTATTATTTATTATTTAAAATCTAGCAAGTAATATTTTCTACGAGTTTGCTTCATTTAAATTAATTTATAGAAATTTGAGTGCACTCCATAGTTGATTGCTTCAAAACTCATAAAAATTAAGTGTGAACGAAATGTTTCTCATATTATACATATATGTATACCTAATTTTGTATACCTAGCCTTTCATCATTTTGTTAACATTCATATGTTGTGGCTTATTTATTTCATTAACTTTTGTACTCAGACATTTTTGCTTAAACTTCTTTATTTTTAAATTTTCAGGAAACAGTAATAGAAAAATCTAGTAGATTTTTTATTTTCTACAAATTATATATTAATATTTTTTTAAAAGGGTTGGTAGTTCGAAAGATAGCGTTTTGCAAGACGGCGGCCGGGGGACAAGGGTGGTAACCCCACAAATTTGGGGTTAAGCTTCTAGTAACTTTCCACACAATATTCCATAAATAAATTTGCGTTCTCTAAAAAATGCAATATCAGGCACTAAATTTTAACATTTCAATGGACTGTAAAGCCTTTATTTGAGTTTTTTTATTTTCGAGTGGGAGCGGAGCCGTATAAGTGGGCGGATACCTTAATAGCTCTTAATTAATTCAGATTCCACTACGCAGTGGAAATTTCTCAATAATACCTCTCAGGTCTTGTAATGGTAGCCCTGGAAGCGATTTATTTGTTTGTTCTGTACTTTTCCAGTAATAACTCGTAAGTAGAACACAAAGAAATAGCACAATGGCGATGGAAATAATGGAATAAAAACTTAGACAAAACATAATTACGAAAATAGCAAAGCTTTTACATTTGTTTTGTTAGCTTGCTAATGCTAGTGTATTTATTCTAAGTTATCATAAACGCAAAAATAAATTTACTCTTTCACGCTATAAATACTGATTGGATCCGAATGAATTTTGGTTCATAGATAATTATCTATTTATATCTATATCTCTCTATACTTATAATAAAACTGTAGCGGGTCGAATTCTGTACATTGAAGATATTTTGAAAAAATAATTTTGGGGGCACTGATAGGTACTGATGGCGAAACTGCATTTTTTTTCTTTCATGTCTGTCTGTCTGTCTGTCTGTATAGGGAACTCTCATCACGCCGAAACTACTGATTCAATTCAAATGAAACATGACATGATTTAAGATCATACTAAGTAGATGGTAGTTGTCTACTGTTAATCCCCAAATTCTTGACGGTTTTTTTGCAGAAAGGGGTGAAAGTCAGAATGTGTGTTTGGTTTCACCTTCACTACTCGTGTTTCTCTCCCTGCCCAGCCAAATCCGATATGAACCTACTAGTGCACCTTTAAATACTTGTTCTGGTATAGAACTTACTGCACTTCTGGACAAGCCAAGGTCTTTCAGCAGGTTATAATGAGATTTAGCTGATATACCTCTCGTTCCTACTTCTACAGCGTATAAATTAACTACATAGCCGTTTCTTGATAATTCGTTTAGAAGTTTGTAATACTTATTTTGTTTCATCGCGTGGTCTTAAGGTATATTAGTTTTCCACGGCACGGTAAGTTCTACAAGGACTATAGATTACAGGCCCGTGAACAAAATTTACGGGTCAAATGAACCAGCAGGAAACCTATGTAGGATGATAGATGGGTACAAAATAATAAGAATCAGCACGAACCCCCGATCATTTCTTCTTGGACCATTATTTTTGTATGGCGTTGCGGAATAATGGGTTAGAAGAGGTATTGCAACTGTATGGAACCGATGCCGTACAGTATCAAATTACCAAATTTTCCCTCAAAATTTCCGAATTATCAATAATGTTTCCGACTTCGTGGATCACTATTTTTGTACGGCACTACGCGTTTTCTCATTATTTTTCATGGATCTATTGAATGGTAAGAATGCCGTACAGAAACAAATGACCAAAATGTACCCACTCTACTTGCACTTTTGAATTCTCACCTGCACTCAGTTGGACAGCTTACAAGTGACGGCATAGTGCTGAATCATATTATTTTGTACCCGTCTATCATCCTACATAGGTCTCCTGTTGGTTCATTTGACCCGTAAATTTTGTTCATGGGCCTGTAGTCTACTATGCGTACCAATATAGGCAAATTTTTATAAACTTCACTTCGCTACGAGAGTAAACTCAGCCTAAAGCCAAAGCCCAGAGTCACACTTTGCTAATAATAGAATCTACTCATCTACCTTAGCAAAAATAAATGGAAGAATAAATTTCACCCTCTGTACGTAAACAAAGATAGAAAACTAATTAACTCTCTATTATTAGCAAGAGAAAAATAAAACGATACTAACGATATCGACTGACCTGCCTGACCTGTCTGCCCTAACGAATGCGGTATAAATATATGTACCTATGCAACTTTTATTGAAATGCACCCTCATGCTATGGGTATTAAATGAAAGGATTTGCTGAATGGGATACGAAGAGAATAATGTATATTTTGTAATTTTTAGTGCGTGCTAAAAGCGTGCATTTCAGTTTTTCAAACTATTAAATTATTTATTTTCACTTAATTGATTATAACTTTTGCAATTTTTGCCAGCGGGCGAGTGTTTGAGAAAATGCTAAAATTTCTTGATTTCATTCCGAATCGAATAACACCTAAATACTCAATAGGTACTCAATTGTTTATTGCTTCATTAGATCCACTTACTACTTATTATTACAGATAGATTTGGTAAAATATTAAGTCGGAACATAACGTACCCAATCGGGCATTGCAATTTAATTATCGTTTTGCAGCAAAGTGTTTTGTTTCTTAGTCAATTACCAAGTTTTCATCCTCGAAGGTTCTCAGGTTGTCAGTTAAAAATTCGGATATACTATAGTAGGTTTTGGACAGCAGCAGATTTCTCAAAGTCCTAATAAACCTTTTTTTTTTTTATAAAGAGTGACGAGACGAGCATTACATGTGCCTGATGGTAAGCAACATGCCTGCCATATAACAGCACAGTGACACGCAGCTATTGGAACATGAAGAGTGCAAATCATTACCTAGCACTGCACTACGCTCGTCACCCAGAGATCTCAGTTGTTATATCTCTAAGCCCTGTAATTTCTCTGGACACTATGCCCTTCAAACCGGAACACAGTAATGTTTGCACGTTACTGCTTGGCGGTAGAATAACTGGCAAAGGTGTGGTGCTTCCCCAGGCTGACTCTGCTAAGAGTCCTGCCACTACAAGACAACCAACGCTCATCTTCAATTTCCTTTAATTTGATGGGAAGTTTGGAAGCTTATTAATTAAACGAGTATATTTATATGGGCATGCGGACCTGTACAATGTAACGTTAGTTTTGATGTCGATACGTTCCAGTTATTTTATAGAATGTCCTAAATAGGGTAGCGCCGGTTGCCTGCTACTTTGTAATAAATGATGAAAACTTGTTTTGCACTAAAAAGAGTAAAATAAACTATTTTTTATACTAGTTTTTTCTTCAAATTTCAAAAACTACCACACCGATTTCGATAAAATGGTTATATGGGATCATTCGGGACGCGTACCCATTTGAACACAAAAATAAATTTTTAAATCGGTTCGGCCGTTCTCGAGAAATCAGGTATACCTACATAAAAAAAACGTGGTGGTCGAATTGATAACCTCCTCCTTTTTGGAAGTCGGTTAAACATGGATATTTCTTCACTTTTGCAATTTTCTAAAATATAAAGTGATGTCAAAGTTTTGTAGTAGATAAAATAAGGTCTGTGAAAATATAATTTACTTATGTCCGGGAGTCTAATGTTGGCGAAGATACGCACTTATTTTGTAAGGTGTATTACGCTTCTACCGCCTAACTAAATCGGCTATCGCTATCGCTTATTATATATATCAAGCTATATCGCTTTGCTAACGCTGTCTCTATCATTTCAAGCGAAAAGAAAAGAGAGAGAAACATCAAAGCGATGGCATTTTTCGTTCGGCGGTAGACCCCCTGAACCCCAAAGTAAAACCCCGTAAGCCAGCCTCAATCATAATGTAAGGACAATTCGAAAAAAAAATCGATCTAAAAAGAACCTGTTGACTAGACTATTATGGATTGAATAGTAGAACCAAAGTAGAGTTCACATTGAAGCGTTTTCAGATTGGCAAAAATCTGTCTAACTTTGTTCTCGATTCCGCCGCATGGCGTTAATATATTTTTGTTTCAGAAATTTGGTAATCATACGTCTATATCAATATAACTTTTACTTATCTATCATTCATAACTGTTTTGAAATGATTCATTGACGGACATAAAAAAATTATACAGCTAGACTGCTAGACAATAGCCTCCTCAGTTTTCAAAATCTGTTAAAAAATCAAAAGATTTAATTTATGTTCTTTATCTTCTGATCACGCATAATAGAGCTATTGACATCTGAACTTCTTTGCTAAATCCATAAACCCAATGGCCAGCGCTAGTGGGCTTACAAAGTATGCTGGCGCCGTCGTAAAATATGTAAAACGCGTAAAATAGACTTTAAATTAGAAATTTATGTTCATTTTAATTCGGTAGGTAGCTTGTGGGATGGCCCCGTGTATATTTAAAACGAAAAAATTGTAAAGTTGTGTGTAAATTTGCTTTTTTTATAATATAAATAGACGAGAGATGAGCAGGGCATGTGCGTGATGGTAAGCATACATGCCAGCCCATAACAGCACAGTAACATGCAGCTATTGTAATATAAAAAGTCCGAATCATTACCTAGCACTGCACTGCGCTCGTCGCCAAGAGATTTAAGAAATTTTGTATGCCCTTCAAACGGAACACAATAACGTTTTCACATCACCGCTTGGCGTTAGAATAGCTGGCAAAAGTGTGGTACTTCCCCCAGGCAGACTTTGTAAAGAGTCCTACCAATACACTACTGGATTCTGGATTACCTTTATCTGGGTTCTGGACGACGCCGCAAATTTAAAACTATTTAATAATGATTTAGATGACAAACAAAATACAAAAAAAACAGAACTTGAAAATATATTGCAATAAAGTATATACTGGTAGCATTTAATTATTGAATAACTATAGGTAGTAGGTTCGTTTTAGGGGGTAAATTGGATCGCAGCAATTAGGTACTATTCTGGATTAGTGGTAGTGGGGTCCATCCAACTGCTCAGCTAGTTCGGTGTGACCTTTGGCCCGCAATGTGGCCGACTCGGAACGTCACGGGAAATAGTGCCCGCAATCTGAACCCCAATAGCACGTTGGTCACCAAGGTGATCACTGCGTGCATTGTCCCGCGGCGGGTTCGCAAAAGAGTGCGAGAGCATTCACCTGTTTGTGCCGTGTGTGGCAAAAGTGAAATACTGCGGAGGTTTTAGTCGGTAGGGCACCACTCGTGGTGTCGAATCCGACACAAATCGACCATTCCCTTCAAGTTGAAGGGTATGTTAATGCATTACCTCTGCCAAACCTCTGCATATACAGGTACCATTTGCATTTTAATTTCAAAATTGTAATACAATTTTCCGTTAAGGAGTCGTTTCCTGTAACTATTATTATAGCTCAGGGGCAAACATTTAAGCACCAAGGAATCGATTCACGCCGAGACTGATTTTCATAAGGACAACTTGGTTTATGTTGCACTATCAAGAGCATCAAGGTTACAGAGATAACCAATTTGTTCTTCTATCGCAAGAAAAGAAAACTAATAATATCGTATACACAGTACTTTTAAGTACTTTTAAATACCTGTAGGTACTATGCACATTTTAGTAGATCCCAGTACTACCTAGCGTTAAGATGTGTGCGAAATTTTAAGTTTCTAGCTCTTACGGTTTGGGTTTTGCATTAATCCTCGATTTTCGATCTTTGACCTCGAATAAAAAAGTTTGCTCACACCGGAATGACTCGGAACTTGCAGAGGTTACTTTTAATAATGTTTTAAACAAGTACACGCCCTTACAGCTTGCTGTTAATTTATATACCTTTACTGTAATTTTGTACTTAAATTTATCATTATAACATTTACTCCATTCTACATTATTTATATCTCTTATGAAATAGTTATCACAAATCTCAGGAACTACTTAACCGATTTCAAAAATTCTTTCACAGCTGAATATGTATGTGATTCCTGAGTGCTATAGGCTATAGGAGACTATATATATATTATGTACCACGGGCGAAACAGGGACGGACCGCTAGTAATATAAATGTCTTTATTTAAAATTTTATGGGTTAGCTCTTGACGGCCATCTCGTCTGATATTAAGCTACGATGCAGTCTAAGATGAGGAGAAGAATTTGATTCACTTTTGGTTTGAAGACACCAAGATTGTAACTATTGTTTTCCTATGTTGTGTTTATCATTTGAAAGATGTGAACAACAAATAATGTTCATTTAACTATTTTTAGATGTATGACCTAAATTGCATTTGAACGGTATAACTACGAGGTTCAGATCACTTTGTAATTTAATTGACCTTATTTATGTTAAGTAAATAAAATAAAAATTGTAAAACTATTCCAGATAAACCTAGAGAGTTTAACCCACAGAGAGAAACCGATACAAGTTCTAAAAAAGAAATAAAATTAAAGATTCCATTATTAATTGCTTGACTACAATGTTTCATTTAACTGCTTAACATTCTCGCCAGTCTGGACGGTGCGTTAGCTAGTCTCGTGACCAGGATTGATGTAATAATTGAATAGGTATTTCAACACGGAATACAATCATTTGATATAATCTATATTTATGTGTTCTAGAACAATGATCCCTGTTTAAAGTCATTTTTAAGGCCTGGATCCGTTACAAAATACAAAATAGTCTATATCTAGTACTCATGTGGAAATTGAATAGTTATAAACTAGAGCAAGCTAGCACCTACTTTGCTCAAACGTTGAGTTTGGCAATTCAAAGGTGCGGGGAATTCGGGGAACCCTGCCGCGCTCTGGCGATCTCTACGGTGTGTTTGATTTGTTTTGTGTATATTTTCATGAATATATTTATATCACGGGCATGAAACAAAACAGCTTTTTTCCAAGTGAGAAGAGAAAAAAAGTTACTCGACGTAACGCAGTCGTCTGAATCGATTTGGTCAAAATATGTCTAACGACATAATGGCGCAGATGACACGAGAACTCATAAGTATGGATTATCTCATCCCCAATTTCTTTTTTTTTTGTTCCTCTTGTACTTCACCGTCGAGGTCGGGGGTTTCCCGCACAAGTTGCGGACATCATCCCCAATTATGGCGTCCTAATTTCATCGTTGAATATCGAATAGAAAGATGTCCACTTCCGCGGTTTGCAAAATAGCGATAGAGCGCAGAAGTCTAGGTGTGAAGCCATATCATGAGATCGTAGTAGAAACACAATGCGATGCTCCAAATAGTAGTTTGCTTAGAAGATTTCCACACGAAAATGGAACCGGATAAGACAAGTCTGTTGTATTCCATAACAAATATGGGCAAAAACTACAGACTGTATTCTGCAAAGTATAAGTAAACAGCTGCCAGATGGGCGGGCAAAGATGTGGAAAGAACAATAAAGATTGGCGCCCATAAAGCCTCAGATAGAAATAACCAAGGGTATAAAAAGAGCGTTTTGCTGAAAATTAGGAAAATATGGACTAATATAATTATTATATTTATATTATATAAAACAGAAATGTCACTCATCAAAGAATCTCAGACACTACAAATGCTAGGAATGTGAAATTTTGCATGGAGGTCCCTTTTAGCACATAGGCGCTCGCTAAGACGGGGTTTTTCGAAATTCGACCCCTAAGAGGGTGAAACAAGGGATGAACGGTTGTATGAATATTCGTCATTTTCAAAGTTATAAAATTTTGCGATTAAATGTTTGTACTATCAATTTTGTAATTGCGAACTGTACGGGGGTGAAATTGGGGTTGAAATGGGGGATGAATGTCAGTATAGAAATTCCCAACCGTTGAAGATAAAACCATGAAACTCTGTATATAGGCACTTGACAGGAAGGAAATAAATATTTGATCTAGCAATTTTGTGATTTCGAACTGTATGGGGATGAAATTGGGGTTGAAATGGGGATGAATGTCTTTTTTTTAATTCAAAATTGCTACTCCACAGACTCCGGGGTCCGTGACTTTTGTCATTTCAAAACTTATTTATTTTTACATATTTCTTGGATAATCAGAAGAAGAGGAAAATAAGAGGGGTAGTTGGGAACATTTTAAACCTAATACTAGTTAGTGCTCGTCTGTTGAGCCGATCACTACCGGTTGGGATTCCGCTAGTAATCGACTTGACATCGATTCTTTGCCTTATTGCCATTTGCCTAAGCCGCCTCCTCCCGGCCGAGAGCCTCCACTACGGCTGCATTTCTGTCCCTGATGGCCATCTGTAGGTTGAACTCTCGGATGGTCTTCGGCAACAACCGCATGGGGCACGCTCTCGTGCAGCTTCATGTTTGCCTTGGTTTTTATTGCAATTACCGACTCATATGTCAGTCCCTGAGCTTCATGGATGGTGAGGATACGTGACCCTGTGCCTGACCCATAACCCTGGTTTGTCAGGGTCTCCTTCTCCTCTTGAGTGTGAAGTAAGTGGAGTAGTTTGGAGTGGAGTAGTATTTTGTAGAAAATACGTGAAGTAAGTAATGTTTGTATGTACCTTCATTACCCCATATCTCAAAATTGGCAGTCTAAGCAAGTTAGCGAGTAAGCATGTGTTCTTAGTACTTACTAACTCTACTCAATCGTCTATATTTCATTCATCAGAAAATAGGTGACGTCTGGGAGCTTTGGGATCTCGGACTATAACACATTTCCTATTCTCTCCTATTGCGACCAGCCCGATCCTATTGTTTCCTTACTCCTCCGAAACGGCTTTACTGATTTTTACCAAATTTTATATGCATATTCAGTAGGTTTGAGAATCGGCTACTAGCTATTTTTCATACCCCTGAGTATTAGGGGTTGTTCACACCAAACATTTTTTTTTTAAGTTTTGGTCAGATTTTTTTGTTTTTATTTTTTTATAATGTGGCGTTAAAAATACATACAACCCTAAATTTTTACCCTTTTATCACCAACCCCTGTTTTTTTATAGCCATTTTAGTAATTTAATCATTTGACAGTGAACTCCTAAACGACGGGACCGAATTGAATGTTTTTTTTGTGTGTGTATTCGAAGATGGTTTAAATTCACAAATAAGCCCGGCATGGCGATGGCGCAATGGCGCTGCAGACAGTGTCTAGGTTATGTCCGAGCGAAGCCGGAACGGGCCGCTAGTATTTAAATCATCATCATCATCATCAGCCGCAAGACGTCCACTGCTGAACATAGGCCTCCCCCCTAGATTTCCACAACGAACGGTCCTGCGCAACCTGCAACCAGCGGTTTCCAGCGACCTTTGTGAGGTCATCTGTCCATCTAGTGGGAGGCCGTCCAACATTGCGTCTTCCGGTTCGTGGTCGCCACTCGAGAACCTTTCTTCCCCATCGGTTGTCAGTTCTGCGAGCGATGTGGCCTGCCCATTGCCACTTCAGCTTAGCTACTCTTCGAGCTATGTCGGCCACTTTCGTTCTTTTGCGAATATCCTCATTACGAATTCTGTCGCGCAAAGAGACTCCGAGCATAGCTCGCTCCATAGCTCGCTGTGTGACTTTAAGCTATGTTATGAGGCCTACAGTTAAGGACCACGTCTCAGTTCCATAAGTCATCACTGGCAACACGCACTGATTGAAGACTTTCGTCTTCAAGCATTGGGGTATTTTGGACTCCAAGATGTGCCGTAGTTTCCCGAACGCTGCCCATCCGAGTTGGATCCTTCGCTGGACCTCTTTGTCGAAGTTGGATCTACCCAATTTGATCTTTTGACCCAGGTAGACGTATTCGTCAACAACTTCGAGTGTGGTATTCCCAACAATAACCGGTACAGGTGAGACATGAACATTTGACATGACCTTCATCTTGTCCATATTCATCCTCAAACCTACCTGTTGGGATACTCTACTGAGGTCCCTGAGCATAGCACCGAGGTCCTCCATCGACTCCGCCACAATGACTATATCATCGGCAAACCGAAGGTGAGTGATGCATTCGCCATTGATATTGATGCCATGTCCGTTCCAGTCCAGTAGCTTGAAAACATCTTCCAGCGCGGCAGTGAACAGTTTCGGAGATATAACATCTCCCTGTCTCACGCCTTTCTGTAGCCGGATATGTTTTGTGCGCTGGTCCTGTAATCGGACAGACATTGTGGCTTTGCTGTAAATACACCTCAACACTTCGATATAGCGATAGTCCATGCGGCATCGCTGGAGAGACTGAAGCACTGCCCAGGTCTCGATGGAATCGAAGGCTTTCTCATAGTCCACATACGCTATACATAGTGGCCGATTATACTCCTCGGTTTTCTGTATAATCTGCCGAAGCGTATGGATGTGGTCTACGGTACTATAGCCTTTTCGGAAACCGGCTTGTTCGGGTGGCTGGAAGTCGTCAAACCTGCGTGCGAGACGATTCGTGATTACCCTCGAAAACAACTTATAAACGTGGCTCAGAAGTGAGATGGGTCTGTAGTTCTTCAACAAGGTGTTGTCACCTTTTTTGAAGAAGAGCACCACCACACTTCTGCTCCACGCTTCTGGCGTATTACCGTCAAGTATGACGGAGTCGAACAGCTTCTGGAGGACTTTAAGTACCGGTTTTCCACCCGCTCTCAGAAGTTCAGTCGTAATTCCGTCGTCTCCAGGTGCCTTGTTGTTCTTAAGTTGTTTGAGGGCCATCCTAATCTCATACAGGCTGACTTCCGGGATATCTTCGGTAAAGTGTCGGGTCAGCTTGGCTCTGGGGTCTTTTGCCATGCTAACGACAGGTTGTGCTTGCGTAGAGGTGTATAACTGTTCATAGAACCTCTCAATCTCCTCCAAGATCTCGGGCTTCGACGAGACGACGTTACCACTGTCGGTCTTCAGTTTGGTCAATTGACTTTGCCCAAGAGACAGATTTCTGGCGAACACTTTCGAGCCTTTGTTCCGCTTGATCGCTTCTTCAATACACGAAGTATTGAAGCAGCGTATGTCGCGTCGCACACAAGTAGATATCTGTCTATTGAGCCGTCTGTATACCGTCATGTCGACCGAAGACTGCAATCGCATATCTCGCCTAACCGCCATGAGATTTAGAGTATGATCGGAGAGCTTTTGGGTTCTATTCTGGCGTCGGCTCTTATAAAATTTCCTGCCAACTGCTTGAACAGTTTCCACCAGCTTGTCGTTTATTTCGTCCGCCGTTACGCATTTATCTAAGGCTTCGAAGCGATTTTGAAGTTCGAGTTGAAAGTTATCGGGATCTTCGATTTGAGCATAATTTGGTCGGAGCGTGGACTTCATTAGACGTGATCTTTCGAACTTAATGTTTAGATTCAGCGTGCCTCTTACAATACCGTGATCGCTGCCGGTCTTAACCCTACTGATCACAGAGACATCGCTGAATATTTGCCGTTTAGTCGTCATAATGAAGTCAATCTCATTTTTTGTGGAACCATCTGGGCTAATCCAGGTCCATTTTCGTTGTGGCCGTTTCTATAGTTATATTTATTATAGTTAGTATTTAAATAAATGAATGATATTTAGATAAATTATATTAATAAATGATGAGCTATACAGAGGTTTTGTCAGTCAAGTTATCTCAATGTGAATAAATAAATGTATGAAGTATGTATGTAAGTATGTATGTATGTCATGAAATCCAAAAATAATCTATGAAACATGACAATAAATAAATTATAAGTGTAAAAAAGTTATATTAAAATTACATAATTTATGTTTTTGCCCATTCTTTACGATCATCATTAAAATCTTTGACTGAATAATAGGTTTTTTGAAGTAAATATTGATTTATAGCCTTTTTAATGTTTGTTTCATTGAGACCCTCTAACTGTTTAGGAATGACATCATAAAACGGATATCAATTTTTTATGCAGAAGTTATAATAAAAAAATTGCACTTATGGAACTTCGCAGGCGCAGCGACGATAAACCATTTGATATTGTGACTAAAACAATTATTATACAAAGGCGGTTCCAGAAATCACTACATGGCAGCCACCCCTATTGAACCCCTATTTCGCAAAATGCTCTTTGAATAATATGTTGCCGGTACGAAGCGAACTGTTCTTAGAAACAGATTGGTTTATGCTACCACATGTCCCATTGAAACCTGGTGTCTGTGGAAGCTGCCATAGCGCCTCAAATACCATCCAACGCATAACAGAGGGGCTGTCGATTAATTACTTTGTCCGACAACAGACACTGCCACGATCAGAATGCAGCTATAGTATGTACATCAATATATCGCAAACCAGCAGTCCCCCGTGGTTTTACTCGAACTATGTGGTCGAAATCTTAAAGCAATATTAGTCTACTCTCAATTTGACCACATACTTGAACATAATATAGTATTTATGCGTCTGTATACGTGTATAATGTTGTTTTTGTGATTTTAAAAATTTCAAAATTTTATACTTTTTCGTCCGCACAATTTTCGTAAAAAAGGGTCCAAAGTTTTTGCTTCTCTTTTTTGATATGTAAGTACTCGTTTATTCTGATATTTAGCAGCTATACTTAGAAGTATAGGTGTGTTTTACTTTAAATTTTCGTCTTGTCATGGCGTCACGTGATGAATATAAATGTCTTGCATCAGATTAAACAAAATCCTTCCTTTGCTACTCGTAATACCAAAAAGAAAAATCAGTCATTAAGCATAGCTGATTGTATAAACAGCGTTCCTAACAATCTACTATGGACTAAGGGCCCACGAGGGCCAGACCTTCGTTATTTTATAAAGGCTGAAAGTTCACCTGTGCATGTCCCCTATACAGGTAAGAACGACCAGGGACTATATAGTTTGGGTTGTGGTTACTTGGGCAGGTAACCGGTAGTAAAGGTGTATAAAATAGTACCTTACATTCGTTAACGTATAAAGGTCAATTTTTTTATATTTTGTCAAAGATAACTTTAGAAATCTCGAGTTGCTACCCCCTGCCAGACACCCCTAAACTTTAATAAATTATCATTATAATTTTGTTATAGTATAAAAGCTAAATTTTATATTTGTTACTTGGGGACCTATGAAAAGATGTTCCTCTGATGAAAAGCAATGTCTTGTGTCATGGGCGGCTTGGATCCCTCGCTTCACTCAGGACTTTACAACTCCATCGCTTCGCTCGGGAGATGACTCGAGTCCCTCGCTGCGCACAGGATCCAATATGACGCCCATGACACAAGACAGTGCTTTACTGTCTTAGTCAATAATCTACTATTATCTTCATTACCGTTTTTTTACATTTGCTGGTACGGAACTCTCCACAATTTTTCTCGACAAAGTTAACGTTGCATAATTGTACAAATCGCGATTAATGTTAATCAAGAAAACATGAATATCGATTCAAAAGACGAAAAATATTTTTAATTACGGATTACGTCTACTTCTCGGATCATTAAGTGTTTACCAAGATTTCTTTTCCAATTGTTTTTTTTTTCTATCCTCATTTTAATTTGTAAGCCTTTACCTACTGGCTTAGTTAATAGCAGTATGTGAAGTCGACACACTCTTAATTGCTTACTAGTTGTACAGGGTATTAGGCTATTTGGCTTCTTAGAGAGTTCGAAACATAATAATAGTGTCTTTCTTTCATATCATAAGCTCACATACTTTACGTTCTCTCACAAGGAGAGAGTAAAGGCCAAAATCCACCAGGCTGGCCAAGTATGGGTCGGTGGATGACACTTGTCAAGGAAATAATATGTCTTTTGAAACACAACGGTTTCTTTAACTGTTAAAGCCAGTTAGTGACAATATAGTCGTATTGCACTTGGAAAAATATTTAAAATATTGTTTGTGACTAAGGATCAAAGTGGAAGCCCAACTCAAAAACTCACGATTGTGATTCTTTCCACTAGACCAGTACATTGTCGTCTGTTTTTCTATTATATATTGGCTTAATTTGGTGGACGAAAACAGACAAATCATGCATTCATCGAAATAACATGAAACGGTTCTTATGTAAAAAAAGTATTTCTCGAATGTTAATATTATAAAGCTGAAGAGTTTGTTTGTATGTTTGTTTGTTTGAACGCAAGGATCTCTGGAACTACTGGTCCGAATTGAAAGATTCTTTCTTTGTTGGATAGTCCATTTATCGAGGAAGGCTATAGCCTTCCCTATAGGGTATTTAACGTTACGCTACTATCAACAGGAGCCGAGCATGAATGAAAAATGTAACAAAAACGGGGAAAACATATTGCTTTTAGAGAGCTTTTGTTCCGTGACAGCATTTGTCATAAATATGTTAAAGGTTGCGTCATTAGAACCTAAAGTAACCGAATTTGAACAAAATTTGAATTGGTACGACCAATTTTCGATAGATGGCAACGCGCGCGCGTTCAGCTAGTGTGTTATAAAGTTGTTCCAATATCAAAATCTAGTAATTATACCCTCTTAAACATGCAAAAGTATCAAATACACTAAGAACGTATTGATGTCAGTGTCTGATTGGACTTGTAGGGAGTATTGAATCGTACGCCAGGATGAGTCCCATACGTTAGTTATTCTACCACCAAGGAAAAATTCTGGTTTTCTGGCTTGAAGGGCGAAGTTTCAATAGAAATTACAGAGCAATTAGATAAATTTAAATGATATACGATTTGGGTAAAGAGTACAGTGCACGCAGTACAGTGTTTTGCAGTGATTTGATCTGAAATCAAGAAGCGTCATGGTTGGGTGCCGTTATGAGTAGGCGTGTTGTTTACAATCAGGCAGAAGTCTTGCTCTGAAATTGCCAAATATTATGACTCTGTGTTACAATGTAACGTGGTCAATAAACACAATATTTAATGTTTATTATTTTACACCTCAAAAGGTCTACGTATAGCGCTTCAACTCTAAATTTTTATAAACTACTTCTCAAGTTTTGATCTCCCTTATAGGTGCTACTACAGGTAGGACAATCAAATTGACCCCAAAATTATACAAAAACATTTTCCTCTAGACATCATTATTAGATACCAAAATGATTACCTAAAAAGCTTACTTTTTTATTGATGTTGTCGTACCCAACATACTGTAAAACCCTATTACATAAAACAAAGTAATTTGTTTATTTGACTGCTATAAAAACTACATTATATTATGGAATGCGTATCTGACCTAGAATGCAATAATTTTAATAGGCAGATAATCCAAAAGTTATCATCATCATTAAAAGTTAAATCATTAGAAACGTTAACAATGGAATGTTAATTATCATAATTATGGCGAAAGTCTTAATTAGAAACGAATTCAAAATTTAAACTCAAAATGCATACGTGTAAGGTCGATTTTGTTGTAACGATGTAAAGAATGGAATGTATTAGACTTGCTAAATGCGGAATAAAGTTTATTTATGGATGTTTTGGATAATTTACGGATTACAGAAGATGGAACCTTGTACGTAGTAATATTAATGGTTATATTGTAAAGGAATGCTGAATCAATTATGGTGTTGTGCAAGATGTTTTGTTGGTCGACAAAAAGTGAGTCTTTTGTTGAATATCAATTAAGTGTGTGATGTAAACTATTGAAGTAGAGTTCGGGGATGGCGCCACCTTATTTTTTACACAACTAATAATACAAAGAGTATTATGGTTCTTACATCTCATGTATATTTATTAATATGTTAATTTTGTATAACTAACTGTGCCCTACATTCGCTATTTTACGATGTAGTTTTTTTGCAATAAAAGTAAGGTCCAACAGCAGCAGATTTTTATAACGTTAGGTTAACACCTTGACCTGGCATATGACCCGACATCAAAAAATATTTTTAATTAGTTTATAGTCAGGTATTCTACTTAAGATCAATTTCGTTTTTTGAGCTCGCTTGACGGCACAAACGTTGAAAATATATAAATTTGTCTCTATCGAAAAATTTCATAGTCATTTAACATTCTTTAGCCTTTTGCGGAGGCTGGAGTAAATTGAGGAATTTTATCAAATCAGAACTAAAATTGCATGTTAGCACATGATGTGACTTTTTTATGAGAGAACAAGATATCACTACAGCTTTATATCAGACCAAATATAAAGCTACAGTCAAAGCATTTGTCACCAATGTTTCAGCACACATATTTATACAGTTTCTGAACGAGCCTGCCATTATTCTAAATAAGTATATACATATTATTAATTTCATAAAAGATAATGTCTTTAATGTTGTCATATGTACTAATTGTCAACCATAGACTCCAGGGCTCTTATAGGTCAAGAACCACCCTTGAATAAATTAGTTAGCTACCTGAAGACGTCCGTTTTTTAAACGACTTCATAAAAGGAGGAGGGGTCTCAATACGGTTCTTTGATTGTTTTTTCTATGTTTGTTACTCGATAGCTCTCCGCCTATTGTGAATCAATTTTGATTGTTCTTTTTTTGTTTGGTAGATAATAGTACAGAAGTTGTACTTTATTCATTTTTTATTTAAATCGATGTAGCGATTTTTAAATATGAACAAAAAACTAATAAAATACTTATATTTCTTATTAAATTTGGTCGAGTGTCTGAATTAGTTTTTAAATTGAAATCGGTTATTACTTTTTCGGAGAAAATATTATTATATTATTATAAAAAATACTGACATACTAAATGGAGCTAACCAGACAAACTATAAAGTAATTTACACACGCTGCGCTGGAGTGGGCCTTATTTATCGACTGAAATCTCCAACACGAAAAATACATGTAATTTCCAGTGATAATATATCGACTATCAACTCGTTTTTTTTTCTAACACACGGAACCCTATCAATATTAAAAAACATCGTACACCATCATCCTTCATAATTAACAGAAATGCTTGAAGTTTTGTATAAATTACAAAAATTACACACACCTATAAATTATAAATTTTCTGTTATTAGAATTGCGTAACTTAAATATAGATATGGAAATAATTTCTAATCGTGAGATATTGATTACAAACCGATAAACGAGTCGAGGGGTCATGGTAATTAAATATAAAGTTACGTTCGCTTGTAGCTTACAATTAATAGTGAAACACGGAATTAATACAAACAGTTAAAATCAAATACATTGAACAGTAGAAGTAAATATAACGGGCTAGTTTTTAAATATTTCAAAACTTGATGACATACTTGTTCGTAAAATACTTCATAGCCTTGAGCATCACTAAAATTGCTAGCTTATTGGTTTTTGATTTCATTCAGATATACTTCGGAAAGTATGCATTTGATTTGACCTTAGTAGGTTTTCCCTATGGTTACAATCTTCAATCATCATCATCAACAGCCCACTAAACGTTCCCACTGCTGGGACTCGGGGCCTTCTCTCGCAAGGAGAGAGTTAAGGCCATAATCCACCACGCTGGCCCAGTGCGGGTTGGTGGATGACACATGACTTCGAAAGATTCTAGGTACATGTCGGTTTCCTCACGATGTTTTCCTTCACCGTTTTAAGTTAGCGGCATTACGCACATGACTTCGAAAAGACAGTGGTGCGTGTGGGGTTTGAACCCGGGGTCTCCGGATCGGCAGTCGCCGTTCTCCCGACTAGACCAGCCGTAACTTCTTACGGTTTACGGTTACAATCTTGGTGTCTTCAAATAGACACCAAACAAGCACGCTCCATCATAGACCACATCGTCGCTTAACATCAGGTGAGATAGCGGTCGAGTTAAAACCTAGAACCATTAAAAAAACGGGCTAGTATTTAAGTAAGGCTTTGATAATACTATAGTTATAATACAAAAAAATATATAATAAGTTTAAAAAATATAATAATACGTAACAAATTATATACTTTTTCAATTTTTAAGAGGTATTGCTAACGCGCTAAATGCTTCTGCTGCGCTAGTAAGGTACGGCTGTAATAGCACCAGGAATACAGAAAAGCTATCTGGCATCAAAACTAGTAAAAAACCGTATGTATATCTGTATATAGCTGTAGTATAGCTGCTAGAACCGAGGCCGACGTGTTGTTATTTTTCTTACATTTTATTTTTACCCGACTGCGCGACGCAAAGGAGTGGTAATGTGTTTAACAGTCTATGTATGTATGTATGTATGTATGTATGTTTGTATGTTCCTTTGAGGCACTATACAGACCAAACGCCTGGGCCGATTTTTATGATTCACACGTCAATCGATTCCTCTTAATCTGGTGAGTGACACTAAAGACATGACATTAGTGTAAATCCAATATGGCGGATTCAGGACGCCATATTGTCCAAATAAAAAAAATGAAAATCACCAAAATATGTCAAGAGGGGTATCGTTGAATAGGTATTTAAAAATAATGTTTAGCTTTCTCTCAATGTTTTTCGATTTGACTGACCGTTTAGGATGTATATCGATTTAAAGTTGAGTAACAACCATTCTCACATTTATAGGTTTTTAGGTAGCAGAAAACTTCGTATAACTAACTGTAGGTGTGAATGTGGATGGACATTATATACTAATGTATCTAGTAGGCATCGATGTAAATCAATAGATGTGCCCTGAGAATCTTGAAATTAGTAATAAACTGCGTCTCTGTATGTATCGTAAGTGGTTTACAAACAACCAATCTACTTGACCCCTATAATCGCTAGCGGCGAGATTTGCTGTGGTTCTACTTATTTTGGTTGTTGACACCGAATAATGACAGGTAAAACGTCCGGCGTCCACCGCGTCCTGCAACCGATTAGAACGGAAAGAGTGAGCTCACTCTTCCCAACGTTGACATGATTGCGTGCGCCGTGAAGTTTGGGATGGGGCCCATCTTGGGTTCTACGATCTATGCTAGTAGGTATATTGGACTACCTTTTTTTCGTACGTGCAGGTACGTAATAGTGAGAACACGGAACCGCTCTCGGATTGGTCCGCCTCGGTCGCCCATCTCCAACTTCAAACGATTTAGTAGGTACTCAACGTCAATCGAAAACCTATACTAACACAAAACTATAAATATGAATTACATGCAGTAGAAAATCCTACATATTATATCAGTAGAAACGAAGACATTTGGTCAACAACCAAAAGATGCATATTATTATGTTGAGCATATTAACATTCACAACATTGTTCATAACTAAAAAGTATGAAATAAAAAATATAATTTAAAAACTCAAAAACCCGACTGCGTAAAAAGTGAACCAAACTACGTACTCGCATACTTTTACAATTACAATTATTATTACAATTATTATTCGACATACAATGTAATTGTTCAATGGATCCCGACTGTTCAGTTGTAATGTTCTTTTATTAGAAAATATTGTATATATTTAAATAGTATTAATACAATAACATATTATAGAATTCTAGACCACCAGAAATCTAAATGCTTGTTTTATTCTTTTCAGTTTTTTTTAGTATGCGAGTACGTAGTTTGGTTCACTTTTTACGCAGTCGGGTTTTTGAGTTTTTAAATTATATTTTTTATTATTTTCAGGAATGGGTAATTAGTACATTCACGGAATTTCAATCGACCCCAATAACAAGTAGACAAAAGACTCGAACTAAAGCCGGTATGTACGTGTATATCGGACCTAGGTTTTTCATTAATTTGCTAGAGTTTACCCGAACAGAACAGTATTTATTGATAACTACAGGACGTAAATTGAAGAATGATTAAAGGGAGCAATTAACGAAATAATTGAATAAGTTCTGTTATTGCCGTACTCGAATTGGTGCCGTCATTTTACTGTGTATTGCGTTAATGAGGTGGTTTTATAAATTGCAGAAAGTTTAATTTATAGTGTCCCCATGCATCCCGATACTCAGGTAGCCCGAAAAACGGTATTGGTTGATCGATTATAGTTCGTGCCACCGTCGTAGTTTTACAGCAACATTTTTGAGCTACACAACATTTTACAAAACCTTTTGTTTTTTGTTGGACACTACAATTGTGATATAAATCATCACAGCTCATGGCTGATAATGTAAAGCCTACGTTTAAATAGAAACCGCAAACGTATGATCAACAGTATCAATGGTTGTGTCATCACAAAGTGTTTCTATAATACCTACTATTAGTAATTACTTAGACTTTTTCTTATTAATTTTTGGTATCTACTACTTGACAGACACTTTGCGACGATGCGGTCTATGATAGAGTATTATAGGCTACGTATACTTATAAGAAATGTATTTACTTTCGACCAAAATTAAACACATTTTTTAATTATCAAGGAAAACTTACGTATTACGGAGGTTAGATTTTCTAATTAGAAAAAGTGAATCAAACCGTCCGTCTATACGTAAGCAAATATTATGACAACAAAGTCTTGAACGTCACCACATTGTTGCGACATTTTTCAGTTTTTATTTGATACACTTTGCTGAGTGTGCAACTGATCTGCATGATCTATGAAGTCGAAAAAGCGACATCGTTTCATGATAGACGTCCCAGAGACTTGAAGCGAAGTAGTTTTCTCCACTTTCATAGTATGAATACCTATAACATAGAATACGTCGCTTGAGTACATTCCTAGATAGATTTATACAGCATGTCTCAAAGTCGTGAGTGAATCGGTTGCGTCTACATGCAAGTTCCATCATAGACCGCCCCTAAAGATAGATAGATAGATTAACTCATTATTGCACTTAATTCAAATAAAGTGGCCAAGTGCGAGTTGGACTCGCCCTTGAAGGGTTCCGTTGCAGCAAGAAACATAGTACACATAGTTCTTGTAGTTCGTTCTAACTTTGATCGAAGTTTCAATAATAGTGTATTTATGACGTACTAAAAAAAACTACTCATCAGATCGAGTTCAAACCAATTTTCGTTGGTAGCTTGCATGGTAATGTACATCATATATTTTTTTTAGTTTTTTCATTCTCTTACTTTAGAAGTTAGGGGGGGGGACACATTTTACCACTTTGGAAGTGTCTCTGGCGTAAATTATTCAGTGTAGACGAAAATTATGTTAGAAACCTCAATATCATTTTTTAAGACCTATCGATAGACACCCTACACGTGTAGGTTTGATGAAAAAAACATTTTTGAGTTTCAGTTCTCAGTATGGGGGCAACCCTAATTTAACTTTTTTTTATTTTTTTTGTTCAAATCTTAAAGCGGTTTACAGAATACATCTACTTACCAAGTTTCAACAGTGTAGTTGTCATAGTTTCGGCAAAAAGTGGCTGTGACATACGGACTGATAGACAGACAGACAGACATGACGAATCTATAAGGGTTCCGTTTTTACGTTTTACGGAACCCTAAAAAAGACATGGCGGTCAAGTGCAAACCTATAATAAATAAAACACTCGTTTTGGCAATTTTTTAACTTTTATAGGTTGTCACTTGACCGTCATCTCGCCTGATGTTAAGCGACGATCCGGTCTACGATGGAGTGTGTTTACCTAGAAAAAAAAAACGATTCACTCTCGATTTGAAGACACAAAGATTGTAACCATCGGGGAAAACCCACTAAGGCAACGTATTCCACAACCTAGACGTTCTTATCACAAAAGTAGAGTCAAATCTCTTCGTTCGTGTCTTTGGAACATCAACCATGAAACGATGTCGCTTTTTCGAGCTAAGAGCGTTCCGATAGAAAAAAGGACAGGGTGGTATTAGATCATGCAAATCAGCCGCACACTCTCCGAAGTGTATCCGATAAAAAACCAATAGGCTAGCAACTTTTCGGCGATGTTCAAGATTTTGAAGTCTTTTTCGCACAAGAGTGTCGTTGCCTATGAGCTTTTTGGCACGTCTCTCGAATATTCCACTTCGGTGCAAAAACATGTTTCGTAATAATGGAATACCTCATCAAGTAATATAAATTGTCGAACCGGTTGTGAAGATGGTTTTGACATGCCGTGCAATAATATTAACGAGAGTTTTTTTTAAATTTGATTTATAATGGTTTGATTCGACGAGACAAGTGTGGCCAATTTGCAACATCATTCTTAATTGTATGTGTTAATTTGATAACATCACATTAAATATATTTTATAATCAAAATATTGGGTAGTTATAGAGGCTCCCAATCGAAGTGATATCAATAATATATTATAGTACTCGTACTAAATACTAATAATGAGAACCGTAAGAGCTTGAAAGGATGAAAGTTATTTAATAGACTACAGGCCCGTGAACAAA
Organism: Ectropis crepuscularia; assembly: GCA_963693475.1. Lineage (NCBI taxonomy): Eukaryota > Metazoa > Arthropoda > Insecta > Lepidoptera > Geometridae > Ectropis > Ectropis crepuscularia. Next base: position 8,314,934 of record OY856338.1, read on the forward strand.
ATTTACAAGTCAAATTAACCACCAGGAGACCTATGTAGTATGATAGAAGGGTATAAAGTAATAAGATTCAGCACTATACCGTCACTTGTAAGCTGTCCAACTGAGTACAGTTGAAGAGGGCGGGTTCCAATCCTCGATCATTTCTTCTTATCGCAAGATTTTTGTACGGTGTTGCGGAATAATAGATTAGAAGAGGTATGGAAACTATAAAATTTGTAAATTTTAGATTTTTTATTTTTTATTTTTTTAGTTGGTTTGTCGGAAAAAATTATGATGTGCCGACGATTTACAGAGTAAATTTGGTCATTTGATTATGAACGGCACTGGTTCCATACAGTTTCAATACTTCTTCTAATCCATTATTTCGCAACGCCGTACAAAAATCATGCGATAAGGAGAAATGATCGAGGATCGGAACCCCCCCTCTTCAACTGTACTCAGTTGGATAGCTTACAAGTGACGGCATAGTGCTGAATCTTATAACTTTATACCCTTCTATCATCCTACATAGGTCTCCTGGTGGTTCATTTGACCCGTAAATTTTGTTCACGGGCCTGTAGTCTATAAGTTGTTATTCGACAGTCGCATTACTTTTCAAAGTCAGAACTTGCCACAAGAAACTTACAGAACGCGAGCGAAGCCGCGGGTTAAAGCTATTGACATTGAAATAAAAATAATATCTCTCAAATTGTATTACAACCATCTATGTCTTTATTTTTATTCTGAAATATGGATTACACTACAGGAATACTACTCAGGTCCTGTTGTTCTAACTTAGTACATACCACGGATATCGGGTATATACTTATAGTCTTATACAGTTTTTTTCAAATATACAATCATTTTAAGTGACATGTTTAAAAAAATATTTAATTGTTCTCTGTTTGTTAAATATTTGTAAATATTTAATTGTTGTGTGTCTGAAATTTTTTAGACAACCTATTTGCAATATATTAGATTTGTTTGTTGACCTTTGGTGGTTATTCTACCGCCAAGCAGTTTTTTTAAACGTCACATTGTTCCGGTTTGAAGGGCAATGTTCCGTCACCTTTTACTGTAAAAAAGCTGAGAAACGAACTCTAAACCTAGCTCATTGAACCGATCTATGTATAAACCGAATCACAAGGACAGTCAATTTTCAAAGAATCCTTTGAGCCAGTCGCGTAATCAAGACAAGGAAGTAAACCAACAAGATAAATGCACATTCTGTAGGCTCATTCCACCTCGTTTACAACTAAAAATGCTAATCATCGTCCACTGTCCAACAATGCGATTTAGTGCGTGTGCCGGTTACATCACATCACGTGATGGCATTCGATTGGTGGCGAAACATTTCTTTGAAATTAAGGAAGTGTCTTTTCTTGGGTAATGAGAGATCTTGGCTCGACTACGAAGGTAGCTTATTACGACTTACTTGATACGTTGAGGAATTGAGCATTCACGCAGGATGTGTAAAGCATTTGGAACCTTGTTGTGTGATGTAGTTACGAGTAAGGTATTGATGTCGCATTAATCGTGCGATAAACGCATCAATCTATCCTAGTCGCGCAAGCGAACAAAAACGACTCGCAGCTGCGTTCGAACGGTCCACAAAAAAACAGATGATATTGATTTTTGAGCTGCAAGGGTGCAAGGGGATAATGCTCTCGTTAGGGCTAGGTCGTTGCCTAGTAGCAGACCGCCGTCAGTTTTCACAATAGTAAACTCTATCGTTCGTAGATTGGAATCACAGTTTTAAGTATTTTTCAAGTGGAAGCAACGTAACTATTATCACTTTAACGGTAAAGAAGTGGATAAGAAGCCGGAATATTCCAAAAAGACAGCGTTTGATAACATACGTTATCCGCACTTAGGCAGCGTGATGACCTTGAACTCATTCCTTGCCAGAGACGGAGCAAGTTATGCAGAAGAGAATAGCTTTAAGAAAAATAAGGTTGTTTTGGGCCTCGTTTTCTCTTCTGCGATCGTTTGATTGTTTTTACAGTTGCTCTTATAATAATAAGATGACGTATGAATCTATCCACGGAGTGTGCAACAACCATAGTCCTATGCTATTGTCGATAGTTATTTGTGACGGCAATAGATGTGATTATAAGAGTACCTAAGTGGTCAAGAATAATGTTTCTAGTGCTTCGATTGTCATTGTTGAGATGAGGTTCGGTATTGCTGTCCAACAAATTAGATTACCTTTGCATTTTCTATCTTGGACAAGCATGGGTCAAACAATCACCAGGATAATGGCAGGCATTGCTTGGTGCCTAAGGTGCAAAATAAATTGTCACAATTATGCCTGAGCGCATATCTACTTCTGCGATTTGGGCATGAATTGGAATTGGAATGGAATTTGGAATTGTTCTTGGAATTTTTCTGATCGTTACAATCTTGGTATCTTCAAATGACATAGTGGTAAAACATAAGCTTATCAATGATTAAAAAAACAAATTTGAATCATCACAACATTTTGGTGACTGTTCTTGTTTTGTGCTCGACCAACTAGCGAGCGATGTGAGTAGAAATAACACCTGAGGCGCATTTTTGAAATACTCTCTAAACGGTCGCTCGAATCTCCATACCGCGCATTATTTGACGAGTGATTCCAAACCGCAGCTGAATGTTTGGTCAGTTCATTTGTTTGCTAGTCGAGTCACAGGATATGATTTAAAAGGGTGCGTTCAATCAATATTTATCAAACCCCAAACGCAATACCTTCATATTCAGGTCTCATGTACATATTATATAAGTTTGTAAGTAACGCCTATATACCTCTATGATTCCTACCACAGCTTATAAAAAGCTAATAACTTTGAAACAGTAAAGACAATTTGATGAAACTAGAAACATTGACGAACAATTATTCCTGACTACCTTTCCACCAAACAATAAATAAAATTAAAGTCAGTATATTGTTTAGGGAGCTACGATGTCATGACACAGATACGATGACATAGACACATACAAAGAGAGAGAGACGACATATTTATAGCACCATAGTTTTTGTATCGGGTGTTAAAATTTCTTTAGTGCACAGTGTGTGAGGAAAGCATCTGCCAAATATGTAAACATAATAATTAGTAAATAAGTGTTGCAAGTGTAGAGTACTGACGCACATAGTGCAAGGTATAGAGGAGTATTCTAAGAATGTTCGATAACTGTAAAGTATTTGATACACATCCTTGGACAGCTGTCAAGATCCACGCTATTTCAAATGGTCGCAACACATACCAACACCGTTTCACTACACATCAAACTTCAGCTTAGCTACAGATTCATCCGAAGCCTCGCAACGCATCCTAGTTTCATCCGCTTAACTTCACAGCTTCACTATACATCATTGAACTCTTAAAACACTAAGAAGCGGCAAGCGCTCATCTACGATCACAATGTAAAATCAGGTGACGTCTCCTGATTGAGTCTCAGTCGCAACAGGAGCCACAAGTTGAGTGGACGTTCGCTAACAATTCAAAAAAATCCGATATGAGCCGTAATAATGTCTTATTCTGCTTTTGCAAGGTGCACAAACAGTTCAAAGACCAAGAACAAGTTCCATGGTATCACTTTTCATGCGTAAGTACACAAAATCTTTAATTATTTCCATAACAGTTCAATGATTATTACATCTAAAATTATTTTTCTGATGGAAACAATTTTACAATTGGCCATTTCTAAAAAGAGACAGATATACATACAGCGTAAGAGTGCAACACGACCGGCGATATGTTAGTTGCGGCTATTTTGTCTCTTTCACGCCAGTGCATTTGTATGTCTTTCTATTCTTGTCGAAAAAAATATCTAAACAAATGTGATGTATAGCTATCTCATTTCCACCTACTGCCTACTTGTCATGATGTCTTTGTCATTCATTCAAACGTCTCTCACGATGCAAGTGAAGCTGTGTGCACATTGCGTATACTTGTGTGAGATTTTCGTTACATTATGCTGTCTTTATATTAGAGCGTACCTTATCTTCGTTTACTTAGTTTCATCAAAGCTATACATCCTCCCAGCGTATAACTGCCTAGCACTGCACATATGGATGTTCAACCTAATGTAGATGCGTCGCATCTTATCTGAGCATTGATCTCAAAGATGGCGGCGGTCTCCCAGCATTGTGGGCTTAGTAGGAAAGCGACAATAACTTTGCTGATAAGTTCAAGAACGTTTCCCACGAGTTCAACAAAGAATATTTACTGATATAGACAAAATTTCATAAATATTTACACTAAAAATATAAGTTTAAATAAAATTTCAGTGTTTCATTGGATCCGTTATTTTTACCATCTGTCTATTTGTAACTGACGTCAAAAGAGGAGGATTTGTTTTGTATGTATGTTACGCGATTTAAAATTAAATAAGCCACACGAGCGAATTTTATGAGAAGATATCACTACGTCGCATCGTCCAGATAAATAAAAGTAAATTTTAGTATATTGTTCATATTTCAAAAACCACAACTACAACAAATAAAATTTTTATACCTCTGAACAATGATCTATCAAACAAAAAAAAAAATTGGCAGTCATAGGAACTGCCGATAAAAGTGAAAACTTATAACTCAGAATTTGATAGCTTACTTTGGAAACTACACGTGTGTAACCGGAGGGCGTGGCCTGGGCATCATGGCATGGCTATCTAGAAATGCATTAGCATTTCCTATTGGCTGATGCATTTCTAGATGGCCATGGCATGATTCCGAGGCCACGCCCTTTCAGCATTAGCCAATGGCTGACGCATTTCTAAATGGCCAATAGCCATGGTCCCGAGTTTACCCGAAGATTTCTTATCATACCCGAGCGTGACGCTAGAATCCAATTCACAGCCCACGAAATATCTGTCTAGGCGCGCCTAAAGAAGTTTTCACTTCAAAAATTATTTGCTCCACAAATAATTGTGAGTCGGTTTTGATGGTTATTTTTGAAGTGAAAACTTCTTTAGACGCGCCTAGACAGATTTTTCGTGGGCTGTGAATTGAATTCATTCGTCACGCTCGGGTATGATAAGAAAACTTCGTGTAAACTCGGTACCTTGGCTATTGGCCATCTAGAAATACGTCAGCCAATGGGAAATGCTGAAAGTGCGTGGACAGGCCATCATGGCATGGCCATCTAGAAACGTTAATATAAGTTTTCACTTCTATCGGCAGTTCCTATGACTGCCAATTTTTTTTTCTTTTGTTTGTTTTATATATCAATCATCAAATCAGATTTTGTAAATATAGAGTTTGGCATGATAAATATGATACTGCTGATTGAACGGTAAAAGGTAGTGTATGGTTATTCATTTTTGAACAATTACGTGGTCGAAGCGTTGACCAATCACCATATTGTGGTCACGTGACTGAGTGACGTTAATTGGCATGGTAATTTAATGAGCGAGAACGGTTGTACAATTCACAAAAATATTAATAATAAAACGAAACACTTTAAAATTAATGCTTGGTTTAATTTTTGTGGACCTGAACGTCATAATATATCGACATCATCAGCCTGTATTCGTCCATTCGTCCTTATGGACATAGTCGTCCTGTAATACGCCACTCAGCCTGATCCTCAGTCTTAGGGCTCCCACACAAAACTGCGGTGCGACGCCGCATCGGAGGATCTTGCGATGTGAATTGCTCCGATGCGAATCCGTGCGGCAAACCGTTGGTTAGGGTAACCCACAGAAATCTAAATAATAAGGTACTAGAAGTCTCATGACCGCGTGACATTGTCGCCGCACAGGTGACTTTTAGGCCACCAGTGCTCGAGTTGTAGTATAGTCTTCTTCGAACCGGCAGGCGTGAATCATCTTTAAAAACTTGTGTTATGCAGCATAAACAACTGTGAAAGTTCTTCCACAACTTGCAATTATACCAATAATGAGATTATATTTCACTGATAGGTATTTTATTTTATTTTAATTGTATTTTTTAATAAAATAAACCCAGGTAGCGATCGTGAGCTAGTGCTGTGACGGTCCAATTTTACTTGCCCAAAAATAAACGATGAAAATGTTATATTAAAATTTTTATCGATAAATTAACATGATATATCGATAAAAAAATTGTACGCAGTTAACACCCATACGTAAAATCTTTTAATCCGCGGTAAACATTACTTCATAATTCATAAATTATTAACAAAAGTATATACATACTAGCTATAACGCGCGATTGTTCGTCCGTGCAAAATAAATATTAAGGTAACTGAGGCAGTATTTATAAATAAAATATTAAATAAATAAATATTGGTGGACAATTCTCACACAACACCAGTGGCGGGGTTACCCATTGCGCGGCCCCGGGCGGCAGGTGTTTGCGAGGCCCTTTGACTTTCGTGAAAAGTATGTGTTGCGAAAATAGGTCTGGTTGTTGGGTTTTAGGTACCTATTTGTCATATTTATTTGCCGAGAAATGCTAAAGTTCTACTAGTCAGTTCATAGAAGTGATGAGTGAGAGATGAGCGATAAAAAATGAGTTTAAAAATAGTTTACACTAGCAACGGGATTTTTTCCCAGGATAAAAATGTAGCCTATGTGATATTCCAGATTATAATCCGGCTATGTTCCAAATTTCATTCAGCCATTCATAACATCAGTAACTAGAATAGGATTTAAATATTTATAAAATTAACAAATACAGAGATGATACACGTTAAAATGTTTGTTTGCGGCTTTTCTAAGACTAACATCTTTAATTAAGGCGCAATAAATCTTTATAGCGAATGAGCTACGCCATTTTTAGGGTTCCGTAAAACGTAAAAACGGAACCCTTATAGGTTCATCATGTTTGTCGGTATGTATGTCTGTCTGTCCGTCCGTATGTCATAGCAAGATTTTTACACAAAAATATAAAAAAACACTAAATTTAAAGGGTGCCTCATACTCTCTGAACCTCATACAGAACTGAAACTCAATTTTTTTTCATCAAACCCATTCGTGTGTGTTGTCTATGGATAGGTCTTCAAAAATAATGTTGATGTCTCCAATGTAACTTTTTTATATACTGAATAATTTACGCGAATGAGACTTCCAAAGTGGCAAAATGTGCCCTCACCCCCTGTAACCCCCTCTAAAATAAAAGAATGATATACCTAACTAAAATAACTATTAATCCACATTACCATGCAAACTTCCAACGAAAATTGGTTTGAGCTCGATCTAGTAAGTAATTTTTTTTGGTACGCCGTGTTTAAAGTTACAACGGACTAAAAGAACTTATGTAATAGGTATCTTGTTGCCACGGAACCCTTCATGGGCGAGTCCGACTGGCGCTTAGCCGCTTTTATTGTATTGAAAGAATAGCAGGGACGGAAAGCTGATCTTGTGTCTTCCTCGAAAATTGTTTTAAGTGTTTAAGTTTCGAAAAATAAATACAATCCTTTCAGTAGATGCAACTGTAGTAGGTTTAGTGGCAATAACTCTCGGGACTTCATAATTCGATAGAGTACCTACTACAAGTACTACATTATTAAGGATCAGAAACAAAAGTTCTAAATAAAAAATATAGTTGAAATGTTATGGTGTCTTTCCAATTTTTTTTTAATTTACTTGTGTTTTTGTGCGAGGCCCCTGCAAGAGCGAGGCCCCGGGCGATTGCCTCGTTCGCCACTGCACAACACCATCTGACCCTAAACTAAGCAAAGCTTGTATGATGGCGGCCAGATAGCTGATATAATACTTATATAATTTTAAATACATACTTATTATACATCGAAACACCCAGACACAGTGCAAACATTTGAATTCATCACACAAATATTTGCACTGGGTGGGAATCAAACCCACGACCTTCAGCTTCGCAGGCAGAGCTACTACTCACTAAGACACGAGGCCACGAGTAAGATTTAGCTATTGTAAGCTTTTATTTTTAAGACTTTATTAGTCTTCATACAAAATCAGCGAGCAACACGGAAGGGAGTATGCCTACACAGCGTTTCCCCTCTGTCAAAGTACAAGTCCGCGTGGACCATGGAGTTTGATAATATACTGTGGCGTGGAATACACTGAGGGCGGGGCACTAGATTTGTGAATGGTGCTTTATTTTTTATGTGTTAGTGATTTGGCTGTGTGAGTATAGTCGGCAATGGATCGGTACAGGTATGTTTTGTATGTATTAGTGCGGCTTTGCGCTAGTGTGCAACTTTCCCCTTCCACAAGAAATGACAGAAAGATTTGAACAATATTTTTTAGCTAAAGCTACTTCCCTTCCGTGCTTGCGCGGAAGATCGAGTTGCTCGATGTACAAAATATACAACAACCTTTGTTTTTCAACTATACCTAAGCCCATGTGGTGTCAAAATTACATAGTTCAGTTTTCGAAACAATAGTACTTATACCCCGTGTGACTAACTTATTTTATAGGCATATTGACTTTGTTGTAGCGTAATACACCTAATTAATAAAATAAATAATAACCTTTTTATCGAATGTTAAAATTGGACCGTACTTTGAAATATCGATATGTATTAATTTTTGTCAAGCACTAGTGTATATGTGAAAAATTGATTAGTTTTCAATGTATTAGTAGGTTCACTGATAAGCGTTTATGGATGTGTGTGGTGCAATCACAGACCTAGTTTGTTAATGTGCAGCTGTTTCAGTGTGAGTGAATTTGTATTGGAATAGTACGCGCATGTAGTAGTGACCGCGGGGGTAGGGGAAATGTGGCGACAAGCGTTTTGTAAGTAATTTGAGAGTAATGCCATTTCTATTACCTTATTATTTAGATTTCTGTGGGGTAACCATACCTTCAACGGTAGTCAGTCGTGTTGGACGTGTTTTTCGGAAGCGTAACATGGATCACAAAAAGATTGTTGTACTGCTCTTATTGTTAAGTAGATATGAAAGAAAAAATGTTTGGGTTCATACACATATTACAATTATAAATGCTGATGGGAACTATTTTACTTGCAAGTATTATGGGTTGAGAATAGAAGAAGGTATTTTTTTTATTATTTTAGCATGAGCATATTTTCATTTGAAGATAAAAGATAAAATACATTTTACTGTTTCAAAACATGAGTAAATTACAAACACACATAATGCATGATATATGTATAATATACGCATCGGAGACATTCGCAATCGCATCGCATCGCAGTTTTGTGTGGGAGCCCTTAAGTCTCTAACCGCCACCAGCTGCCTTTCATATATCGTCACCACATCTAGTTTTTGTACTTGTTTATAGAAGTAAGAAAATATTGTATAGTTAAGATCTATTTTTATTGAAATAAATTTATTTTATTTTATTTTATTTAGTTTCAGGGCGTCTTACACTACGTTTACAGACTCGTGGACTCCAGAACCCGTCTACCTCAACGGGTATCAGGTTTGCACCAGAATATATAGGCATCACCGTTACAGTGCTCAGTTTCTTTCGTGTCGCGAAAGTCGCATCTGTACCTATTATTGTTCTATGCGTAATTGTATCAGATAAATTGTGGGAACCTTATAAAAGAAGCACACGAAGACTTTAAGTTTGGACTGTGCTAAAAGATCTCTACACCATAAAAAGATAATATTAACAAGAAATGTGACGAGGAACCGTTTATCTCAGCGAGTTAACAGCTCATCTCGCGATTATAATTACATTTTTATCCCCATAAATTAGTTCCTCATCGCAGATTTCACACTCGTAGTACAGTCCGCGAGGTATAAGCTGAGCTTGGCATTAGTGTGAGTGATCACATGCATACGCATCTATTACCAAAAGTACAGTCAGACAACAAACTCTTAAACAACAAGCTGACATGAACTATCCAGGATCAATATGGTCATTGCGAAAAGAAGTATCTCTTTTAGGATTCAAATGGTCAAGGACAGAGAATAACAGAAAAATTTTAATGGAAAAGCATGAGATCCGTCACCTACGTATAACTTATTTACTTAAAATATCCGAATACCGTATTCAGGGCAGGCCTATCGTTTATACCAATATACAATTGATACTGCATAATAAACAACGATTTATTGAATATAAAATTGACACCTTATTAAGAGAACATGGTCACAGCGTCCTGCGTCTGACTGTACTTTTGGTGATCACTCACACTAATGCAAAGCTCAGCTTATACCTCGCGGACTGTACGTTATTTAAACTGATATCTAAATATAGAACCAGGACGTCTACTCTGTTTCTACGGAAACGTAATTTCGAAAAATAACTCGCGACTTTCCTACTCCCGTTCTACTTCGTTTCGTCCGATAGAACATTGTTTGACGTTTTAAATGTTCTAAGCCTACTCTAATTAGAATAGGCTTAGAACATTTAAACGGCCAAAATGACGGATCGAAGTAGAATCGGAGTAATAGGAACGTCGAGAGTTTATTTCGAAATTACGTTTTCGTAGAAAGAGAGTAGACGTCTTGTGTCTATAGTAATAAAGTTTAGCATAGGTAAGCATTACCAACCCGCTAAATCCTGAGGCTCGAGCCTTTCTCTCGCAAAGAAAGATTCAAGGCCTTAACCCACCACGCTGTTCCAGTGCGGGTTGGTCGATGACGCATGACATCATAAAAATCTAGGTACGTGTTGGTTTCCTCATGATGATTTCCGTCATTTTCAAGTTGGCAGCATTGTGACTTCGAAAAGAAGTGGTGCGCGTGGGATTCGAATCAGGGGCTCAGGATCGGCAGTCGACGTTCTCCCGACCTGAACAGCCGTTACGTATAACGTTACGTTCCGTAATAACGTTTACTCCATGCTTCTACAACTAATTGCCAAACTATTTCAAAGAATTGAATTATTATATAGGCTCCTCCTAACCTGTTGAGACTGCACCTATTTTAATTATGTTTTTTGGGTGTATTCAAATGGATACAAAAAAGGTCAGATCAACACCTAGATATTTTTGTTTTTTAGGCTTACTTTATGAAAAAAAAACTAGGCAGCCCACCACATATTCCCATTGCTAAAGACTTGGGGCCTTCTCTAGCAAGGAAAGAGTCAAGGTCGTAATCCACCACGCTGAATCAGTGTTGGCTGGTGCCACCATAACCTCAAAAGATTCCGGGTATATGTCGGTTTCTTCCTGATGTTTTCCTTCACCGTTACGTTATGAAGTTTATTTTTTGCATATAAGACGTGTAAACAGGAAGACATCTGTAAGAACCGCTAGTATAATATTTATAGAGGTAGGTATATCATTAAACGCAATTTTATGAATGTGTTTAAATTGAGTCCAAATGTCAGCTCTCGGACTCAATTTGAGCACTCGCATATTAAGTGATCTTAATAACATCAGAATACGATACACAATAGCAATTATACCCAACGACCATTGAACAACTTTGACCGTTCGAAAGTTCAATTAGTACTGCCATTATGAGACGACTAGAACTAAAGGTTACTAAAATCAATTCCACATTCCACCAGTCCCCTAAAGCTTTGATATTCTACAAGGCTTACCGGAAATGATATCTAGTCTTGAAAGAGGTACGCTCTGAATCAAAATTATTTCAATAAAACTATTGCAAATTTTGCTGGGGAATGTATTCCTAGAAGTACCTTAAAAGCGATACAGCTGAGAATTGAGGTGTAATAAGCGCTACATAGTAGTTTGAATTTATTGTTTTTTATTATTATATTTTCTGTGGCTTGAAATAATGAGGTTTTTATCTTATCATACATTTGCCAGTAAAGTTACTCTATCACCAAGAACTAATGTGTAAAAACACAATATATTCTTGTACTTACTCTGATATATTTTAAATCTGACTGCTGAAAGATAAACGTGTTCTAAATAATTAATATACACTACACACAGGGCTTGATGAACCCTTAAGTTAATTAGACTGCAGCGTAGGGCGGAAGGATCGCGAGGGTGCACTGAAATCGTGCCTCGTACAATTAATCTAGCATGATTGCATCTACCCTACACATTTCGACTAGACTGACACAAAATACTATAATTACTAATTGCCCTGTGATCTGAATACGCTTGGAGTTTCTGATTTTACTAAAACACCTGGCGGTTGGAGGGTTATTAGGGGTCGTCGGAGTACCATTATTTCTCATCGACATCAGCGCCTTATCATGGCATTTTATTATAGATATCTTTATCGTGGGAATTTTATGGGTTCCATAAGTCCTAGCAAATGAAAATCATCGTAGTTTTGACAGTTCTGTTTTGTAAATCCTACAATGAAGTTTCAAGTAAAATTAAATAACGTAATTACGCAATACTCTAGTAGATACCTTAAGACATCAATTACAATACTGCAGACCCAACTCAGTCTACAGCATGTACTTAAAATTTGGATTCGATCAATATTCATTCAAATAATTTGTGCAGCCACAAATACAACTCATCGATTTTCTGTCTACTAGAAATATATCGACATGACCACGCTCGAGATATAAGGTCTAATCAAATTTTTAACTTATGTTTTATTGTTAGTTCTTACAAAATATAAGGTTTTAGAACATTGTAAGAGATTATACATTACAAACATTACATAAACATTATGAAGTTATAAACGAAATATTGCATTATACGTATATATTTATATTTGATAATCACGTGATCAAATGCTAAGTTTACGATTATATATAAGACATACAGACAAATATTCATTTTCGTATACAGATGTTTAAGAATTATCAAAAAATTTACACTTATTCAAAACAGATAGGATTCGTGATACAAAATTGTATATCATGACTTCATTCATTTTGGTTCACTCAAGTCCATACGCCTGAATAGTTCCTTTCTGTCTAATCTTGCCTTGAAACCAGAGAAACTCCTTACATAACAAAACGCGCATATATTACAGACAATGGCTAAAAACCTAGCGGCTAAATTAGTTATTTGCAAGCATTAGTCTTACATAACCTAGGCATACTAGGCCTTTCGTTAAGGCCGATTTACATTAGACGAGCGAATGCTCATTCTATCCCCACTGTATCAAATTCATTTGGTGTAAACAAACGTAGAACATTCTTCGTTGTTTTGTTTGCGTTCGCAAAGATTCTATGGAATACATAATATGGAAAACGCTAAGAACGATCTTTCGTTTACACTAAAAGATCGAGAAAGAACGCTCTTGTTCCAGCTCTAGCTCTATGTTCGTTCAGTTTAAATCGGCCTTTAGAATCCTCTTGTTTTTAGCAAAACTACAATTTCTATTAAACTAAAAAAGTATCGTGCGATGTTTCTTTTTAATGTTTGTATGCATAAATAAAATGGTCAGATGTTTGACGGGTATAATAATTCTGAATAATTTAAAAAAAATACTAGCTGTAGTCCATGGCTTTACCCGAGGTTTTTATAGCTCATTGCTTTGATCTTGAATTAGGGTGTGAAATACACACATATTATTTTTTATTTATGGCATCATGATGATGATGATGATACAAACATATTAATTTTTATTAATTGTCAGAATTTGTGTATCCAAATTAAATACTTGCGTATCTCTGTTTATCGCTGCCGTTTATGAAGTAGCCGCGAAACGGACATTGACAGAGATGTGACAGTTAAAAGTGACAACACACGCCATTCATTAAGATTTTAAGATGTCGAAGTTGTGACATTGGCTAAGTTGTGAGGCTAAACCATAATTGAAGCCATAAATCAAAAGTTGAAGATGTTGAAATTGATCTAACTTTATATCTGTATACTATAACACCCTTCCGACTTTGTGAAACTGAGAAAAGTCAAAATGACGCGACACTTCATGTAAATGGCTTCGTCAATCTACGACAACTAAATTATCTGGATAATGTGCATACAAAAATATGTGCTCACGAAATTAATGAATAGTAGGGACAAATAGGGAGAAAATATTGAAGAGAGAGTAGTGAAAAACAATTTACGACCTATACTGACACTGATGATAATGACAGTCAGTGATATTGACAGTGATGGCGGCTGTAATTTTGATAGTGATGTTGACATTGACGTGAACGGTAACTTTGACAGTGATGGTGATGGTGATTTTAACGGTGGAGAGGGTCAAAAAAATAATCATATTATAAGCAAGGTGGATAACAGTATGACCATAAATATTTTGCATCAACCGAGTGCACAAATTCGGTAACAGGTACAAACTTGATTACAAATTCATAGTTGAAACAAATCACGAATAACTCGTCGGCGGCTTACAAAGTTATTGCGAGTACATATTACGAGTATTGTTATTTTTATAATAATTGGCGTATAAATCAATTAGCCACCACATCAAAACACTCTTAAGGTTATTTTACACAGCTGTAGGTAGTTTTAAGTTACGGCTGTTCTAGTCGGGAGAATGGCGACTGGCGATCCGGAGCCCGAGGTTCAAAGACCATGCGTACCACTGTATTTTTGAAGTCATGTGCGTAATGCCGAAGGAAAACATCGTGGGGAAACTGTCAACCAGACACGCCAGAAACACCCATACATGTCATCGTCGAATGTGCAATATTTGGAAAAGAACGACAAGAACAGATAGGAATTAAAATTACAATTGAAAACATAAAAGAAATCATGCTAGAGAACAGAATTAGAGGTATATTTATAAACTACTGTGTAATAATAAATCAACGGGTCATAAACAGAAATATTGCAAAATGTATCAATATATTATACCAGATGGGTGACGCCAAGGCTCAGCGTAGTTTGCTGAAAGTTGTTCAGGGCAACTTATAAAACTATTCATCCTAGTTCGAAAATCTATCGCAGACATATGTCGGAATTATTTCTCAAACCATGCCAATTATGGCTTCGGAGTTAAGACTATGCTTGTAGTGTAAGTTTAGCCGGGAAACAAAGTTTTTAGTTTTTTTTAGTTTAGTTTCTGTAGAGTCACTAAAGACGAGAAGAAACTCATTAGTCCATCAGTTGGATTATAAAAAATATTGCACACGTATTTTTTCTTTTGTTTCACAAAACACAGTAACGAAGATACAGTGCTTAGAAGTTTCAAGTGACGTCTCTTTATGGTACGATTACTACGATATAGTGACGTCACAACCCCCACTTCGGAGTTTTGACGATCTGTATCTTTGCAAACTTTGAAACGAAACATATTTTGCCACACCTTTGCCAGTTATTCCACCGCCAAGCAGTAATGTGCAAATGTTGCTGTGTTCCGGTTCGAAGGGCAATGTTTCCAGAGAAATGGCAGGGCTTAGAGATTTAACATCTCTAGGTGACGAGCGCAGTGCAGTGCTAGGTAATGATTTGGATTCTTCATGTTCCAATAGCTGCGTGTCACTGTGCTGTTATGTGGCAGGCATGTTGCTTACCATCAGGCACATGTCCTGCTCGTCTCATCACTCTTTATTTAAAAAAAACCATTAAAAGTCCAAAATACTATCTAGACCTTCACTGCGCTTATCACTCACAGATATAAGAGATCAGCTAATTTCTTTGAAAAAATTGCCCTTCAAACCGGAACACAATGATGTAACAAAGACGGTGAACGGTTGAAGGTTTTTTTTTTTTTTTTTTTTTTATAGCATAGAATGACGAGACGAGCAGGTCATGTGCCTGATGGTAAGCAACATGCCTGCCACATAACAGCACAGTAAAACTTAAAAAAAAAGAAAAAAGAAAAGGTAGAAAAACTTAAAAAGTTATGTTGAAAACATCTAAGCTCGGTGGCCCTGTGACTAGAACATGGTACGTCACAATAATTACAGGTCATAGGTTCGAATCTCACATGCACCTCTTGAGTAATTTTCCATTCTTTCAACTTTCTAGATGAACCAGTTCGTCATCACCACAATCGATGAAGGTAATCTACATGTTCCATGATACCCATGTGTCATTCGCCAACCAACCCGCACTTGGCTAGCGTGACGCATTACAGCCTAAACTCTCTTCATGTTAGAAAAAATCTCAAGCCCCGAGTGGAAAAATATTTTTTTTTTTAATAAATATTGGTGGACAATTCACACACAACACCTTCTGACCCCAAACTAAGCAAAGCTTGTATGATGGCGGCCAGATAGCTGTTAAAATACTTATATAGTTTTAAATACATACTTATTATACAAACACCCAGACACAGTGCAAACATTTGAATTCATCACACAAATTTTTGCACATGGTGGGAATCGAACCCACGACCCTCGGCTTCGCAGGCAGAGCTACTACCAACTAAGCCACGAGGCCAGTCAGTCATATGTAAAGTGTTGCTGCTGTATGTCTGAGACCACAGAACAGATATAAGACCATGTACCTAATATGTAAGTATGTATTGTATACAGACCTTAACGGAACGTTCGACTAGTGAAGTGCGTTAATTATCGTTGTCTAATATCTATTACTTGTAATAGCCGATTCTAAATCGATTGCCAAAACGTTTCGAGGAAAGTCTAATGGAAGTTTTTGTTTAAAAACAACGATTTCGCGTCGATTTCATCACCGATAACGTATATATTGTGATATATATGATGATATTTGATCTATTGTGAGTGATTAATGTTTATTTTTTCTTTTTTTTTTAGATAAAGAGTGACGAGACGAACAGTACATGTGACTGATGGTAAGCAACATGCCTGCCACATAACAGCACAGTGACACGCAGCTATTGAATCATGAAGAGTCCAAATCATTACCTAGCACTGCACTGCGCTCGTCACCCAGAGATCTAAGCTGTTATATCTCTAAGCCCTGTAATTTCTCTGGAAACATTGCCCTTCAAACCGGAACACAGTAATTTTTGCACATTACTGCTTGGCGGTTGAATAACTGGCAAAGGTGTGGTACTTAACCAGACGGACTCTGCTAAGAGTCCTACCAGTACAATTTTTCCGGATTAGGAGAAGAAAATGAAATTAGGGAGTAGCCATTGTCATTGTCAACCTAATTCTAATGCTTTTTAGTCCGATTTTGTTAGTTGAGCAGATCATTATCGGTGGGGACTGTGCCAGTAACTGACTCGATATCGTCATTTGTCATTTTCTTCGCTTTTTCCCAGATCAGACCCTACACCACAAAATTAGCTATCTGACCCTTACTGTTTCCAGCTTACTTACTAATGCGGCTCCCAAATTCAAACATAGCACCAAACACTCCAACTGAGTTGGACCTCTGACATGTGTAACAGTAGGAGACCATAGGTCTATGCGTACCTATTTGTCGTTTACGGTCCTAAATATGCCTTCAATCAACCAGAGTATCCCTCTACCTAGTCTGTGAAGCAACCTTCACGATACAATCGTTGTGTATGTAAATTTAATATATACCGTACTTAAAGATATATAAAATTCGTATCAGCATGTTTCCGGTTAATAATTACCAGTGTTTCTTCTTTACTACAGAATTAAATAAAAATTAACGACGGTTACTTACTACCCATGTAAGGTAGTGCATGTCAACAAAAATTACTATAATGTTTTTTTAAAATGATTTCCGTATGCATAATTAGGGTGCGAGTGCACTACGCCGCACGATGCACCGCTATAGAAATCGTGACTTAGTTATGTAGTTTAAAGATGTTACATCGTTAGTAAGAGAAAACGAGCTACTTCCCAAGTTATTTAGCTTTTACAAGGATGTTCTATTTTGGACTTGAATTCGTTTTTAAAATATACTCGTAACAGTTCCACATAGAAATCAGGAGCATTTATCTAGCTACGAGTGTGTGAAAATGTGTAAAAACCATAGCAATAAAAATTGTATCCTTGAGCTCGCATGTTTAATCGAAGTAAAGGAAACAATGTTGAATGTCATACAAATTTTAAATGTTACTATTTCGCTATGTTTGTGGCGGATAATTTAGTCACTTTCTTTTTTATTTAGGATACAATGTCTCATATGTATAGTAAGCAATACCCCAAAATAATATTAACACAAAATTAACATAAAGCAATCACTGCCTAGTACCACACTGCGTTAGATACTCGGAGATAAATAATTAAAATTTTTCCTGTAGTGTTTCTGCAAATAATCATTTATATTTCTTCACGCATAAACTGAACTTTCCTCATATAACTGTTATTTATTAGGTACTGGTCATAGATACTGCCATAAATAACGAATTATTTTAATTAACTAATTGGTTACTCAAGTGTGACAATGTTGGTCCAGTCTAACTTAGTTAAACATTTGGTTTACGAAATCTCGTTATGTGTCGATAAAAGTGTTCGGCATGTTAGTGCACTAGTACCTTAATGACAAAGGTTTACGATAATTGGAGGAGAATGACGGAGGGATGAAACAACAACGGTCATTAAGTCACGAGAATGTTTAACAGGAATGCTTAAAAGTCATTACATTGTGGTATTCGCCACAATATCAAGGATGCATCAGTTTCTTTTATACTCCTTCTATTTGTCTTGGCTGGTGACTTAGTTGGTAGTAAGTCTGCCTGGGAAGCCGAGGATCGTGAGTCAAGTTCGTTTCACACCCAGTGAAAATATTTCTGTGATGAATACTAATATTTGTTTAGATATTAACGTCTTAAAATTATCATTATTATCACTGATTAAGATATAGACATAAAAGATTTTATCCAGTTCCAGACAATATGAGCAAGTTTGAATTTGGCATCCAGATAGGTAATTAGGTGAACACAAAGGAATAAATCCGAAACTAGTACATTTTTAAAAAAAATTACACAAATGTTGTGTTTCCGTTTGGATGTGGACTTATAGTGCCATAAAAAAAATAGCAATCATAATTGATGGCTGACGGACTTTATAGTAGATTTTAAAATATGTACTCGTGTAAATCTCTATCTATGTAGATAGATAAATATATACAACTTACAACTTTTATTGTAGTACAACAAATTTAAAACATATTTTTTCCTGTTCATTATTTTTAATCTTATTTTTAAACTTCACAATTATAAATACTAAAACTCATAATATGTTCGTTATGAGTTTTAGTATTTATAATTGTGAAGTTCTTAAATGCACTTAATTTTTATTATTTCAATATTAATCGTACAGCAATAGTGTAAGTAAGCATAGAAAAAGGAACCCATTAAATGTTCCACATCTCACTTCTTTTGTTGTTGAAGTCAACAATCAAGCTATATATCATAGTATTGAACTTGGCTCTCATTTCACATTGAACCTCCTAAGGTTGAAGAAGGCGGCTATTGAAGTCGGTTAAAAACTAAGCAACAATGAGAGCTACATTATACTACATACCTAACTAAGTACTTACACTAATTACACCTGAATTATCCATAGACCAATGAAGGTCTAAAGCTAATCGAGATGATTAAGCTCAGTATCAGTCGGCAGCGGTTATCATTATTGTTTATATTGTCATTACTAGCAGTGCCCCGCGGTGTTACCCGCGTAGTTCCCGTTCCCCGTTGTTCCCGTTGTTTTTCCGGGGTAGCCTATGTGTTCTTCCAGATATAATCTATCTGTGTTCCAAATTTCAGCCCGATCCGTTCATACGTTAGGACGTCATTGAGCAACAAACATCCAAACATCCATACATTGACATTTATAGTATTAGTAGGAAGTAGGATTCCTCTTTTATTCTCACGAATCAATCAGAATTCGATACGAGTGCCACAAAAACGCGACTGTTTTCTTATAAGTCAGTTGACAACCCTGGTATGACCGCTGAGTGTAGGCATAAAAAGCAAGGTACACACATGCGCTTGACTTCTATGCTCTCATTTTTTGGATCTATCTGTGTTTATCTGTATAATGGTAGTAGTAGGACTCTTTGCAAAAGTGCCATATTTCTTCCAATTATTCTAGAAAGCAAAAATCACAGTGTTCCGGTTTGAACGGTAAATATTTTCAGAGGCATTACAGGGTATAAAATAAATCATCTTATATCTCTGATCTACCGAACTTTGCGCTAGCGGAATCAGCGCAGGGTCCTATTAAACTAAACTTACTAACTGTACTTTTTTTAAACTTTCATTTTAACTATTTGGTTCATGGCGAATTCAGCTGGTCTTAGTACAAGTGTTTTTGTATATCGCCAATAGGGCCGCTTTTGACCACCAACTCACCTGATGATAAGTGTGGTCGAAGATGACGCACGTTGAACTAGAAAGTAGTATTAAGTATAACTATTAACTATATAATATAGTACTATAATATATATAATATAATACTTTATTTATAAAAATATATAAAGTATTAGTATACCTATTAACAAGTAGTTGGTTATTAAGTATGTACTTAGTACCTATAGTATAGTTCTCCTACCAAATTATTGTTATTTGGCTTAGTACCTAATTTAACAAATATTATATATTCTATATGGTTTTGTTTAACAAGGTTACGAAGATCACTGTTGTATAAACAGTGGATAAGCCGGTGATCACAATACGGAAGACTTTCAACAAGTGTCACGTATCTGATAGTGTGCGGCACGCCTTACAGGGGAAAGTGAAGATCAAGAGTTCAACGCTCATCACGACTTGTGGAAGCAAACTAGCTTAAGATCCATACATTTGTTTTACATTTTCGGTTCAGTGATTTATTCATATTGTAGGTAAACATTTAATCTTGTGAACACTATAAATACCTACGTGACGGTTTGCCGCGACAAATTATATAATAGAACACATCACCGAGTATTTTTCAATTTTCAAAACAGATCTTTTATTTTTTGAACACTATAAATACAGTACCTATTTACAGTGTTAAAAAATCGTTTTGAAAATTGATAAATAATCGCAATGTTTTTTATTACATAATTTGACGCGTATTATCGTCACATAGGTATTTATAATGTTCAAAAGATAAAAGAAACACTCACAATGTTTTTTATTATAGGTACAAACTTACGAGTATAATTTGACGCGTCAAAAATTTATGTATTCTTTTAAAAACACTTTTGTATTAATTGTTATTTCTTTTAGTTTCTATCCGAAAATAAAAATCTGTATGGAAAGAATACGTATCCTATATATACATATGTATATATGATATGTCCCTGGGTGTTCCCATGTTTCATAATTATATATTTAAAATGACATGTGCAATGTGCATCAAATCATTGAAATCTATTGAATCATATATATACAAAAGATGCGCTGCATCGGTTATTTAACAAAGATAGAATAGTGACATGGAATATCCATTATGTGGCTTGGAGCCACGAAGTATTCGACATCAATGATGAATGAATGACTCATCCAGAGTTTGTTGTAGTTTTTTGCATGCTTCGTTTGCTAAATGGAATAACTAGCAATGCCCCATGGTTTTACCCGCTAAATTCCCATACCTATAATTTTCCTGCGATACAAGCGTATTCCAGACAAAATACTGGATGTGTATGTTCAGGTATTTCGACGTGATTGAGTAACAAACATCCAAACATCAGACAATCAAGCATCCGGTTATCCAAACATCCACACATTCAAAAATCCAGTCATTCATACCGCCCAAACATTCAAACATCCCAAACGGTCACATTTTAAATATTGGTATACTCGTAGTAGGATATACAGTACGTAATAGGATAACGGCACGGCAGGTTCGTGCGGGCTATATGCAGTTTTAATTGACTAGTATCGTAGTGCCGAGACCTCGGTGATCGATAGGCGTCCCTGTATCGGCGCTGGCTCTATTCGCAGAAAGGCCATCCATCGAACTCTGCTTTGAAAATAAATGTTTTACCTGTTTTGTCTCGATTCTACTGGTTTGTGGGTAAAATTTACTGAATATAAAATACTTAATAACTTGTGCCATAAATGACATAAATTACCATAAATGGCGGCTTTATCACTTATAGCGATTTCTTTCATGCTTTTTTGCAACATGCAAAAAAAGAAGAAATATAATGATGATAGATATCGGTGTAAAGAAAAAATAAGACGACAACAATTAAAAGATCGTCACTTATGTAAGTGTTGCCGCTAGTTGTAGGTACATATACTTTCATAGATCAAATCTTGAGATGGTTTGTTCAAATCGCAATATTGCAATTAACCCTTCACGTGCTTTACGCAACGCATAGTTGCGTAAGGAAAGCTCTCTATTGGAAGACGGATTGTGACATGTATACGTCTTAACACGTTATAATGTTGGTACTAGTCTATTCGGAATTTCAATTCCGTAAAATTTACCGGTAACACAATAGAAATAAAGCTTCTTTTGGCCTAAAAAAATAAAAAATACGGATTCTACTCCGCCATTTTTTTGTCGCGATTGTCCGACGCCATTTTGCCCCACGACAAAGATTTTTTTTTTTATAAACCAGAAAATGTGAAAACGGTTTGTATTGTATTGTAATCTACTAAAAAAACTATGGCGAACGTGCTAAAGCTAATATTATTTGTGTGTTGTGTTCTTTTATTAGTGAAAAAGCATAATGACATTGAAA
This sequence comes from Ectropis crepuscularia, assembly GCA_963693475.1. Classification (NCBI taxonomy): domain Eukaryota; kingdom Metazoa; phylum Arthropoda; class Insecta; order Lepidoptera; family Geometridae; genus Ectropis; species Ectropis crepuscularia. The sequence continues at coordinate 8,337,157 of OY856338.1, forward strand.
TGCTGTGAAATCCAAAACTTTTTTACAACGGGCGTAAAATGTAAACTTTGCATTTCGTGACAGGATTAATTAATGTTGTAAATAGTTAGAATTTAATATAATAGTAAACTACATTTCAAGGGCTTTCTGGTAATATATAAATGTAGGTATATTATACTTAATATATAATAATAATATCTAGTAATGATCTAGCCGGGACGTACGGACCGTTCCGCGAGTTTTCGTCACACGCGTGAAGGGTTAATACTGATTTGTTTTAACATAAAATACAAAGTCACATCGAATTTACATAGAATTTTGTGATAGTGCAAGTCACCGTGATTCATCTGATTTTGCCTAAGCGACGCTAAATATAAAGTAAACTTGGACGGGTCAATGTCATTTGTGATATGTCAATCAATTATTACCTTTCTACGAGAAAAATAAAACGTACTTGATCGCAACGTTGAAAAACAGTCGTATATAATACTCGACTCTCGATGCTGGGACTCGACTACTCTCAAAAGGAGAGAGTTAATGCCATAGTCCATCATGCTGGTCAAGTGCGAATTGGCGGATGATGACCATTAAATATTCATGGAATATTCCAGTTTGTGAGGCAAACTGGAATATTCCATGAATATTTCATGTTTTCTTTTAACGTTAAAGCCCATGACGATGCCAAATTTGTACAAATGTACTTGGACAAATACTCAGAGAGGAGGGCGGGATTCGAATCTACGGTGGGTTCCCAACGAGTAACACCAAACGAGTCACACTGTGACTCGTTGGGAAAAAAAAATCTCAACGAGTCACACTAGCGTCATAGAATAGATACTAGCGTAACAGTGTGACTCGATGGGAATATAAACTAGTAAAGAGAGTTGCAACGAGTAACAGTGTGACTGGCTGGGAAAATACAATTTCCTATCGAGTCACACTGTGACTCGATGTGACAGTCTACCGTGCTGAGGGGAAAGCGACCTTGGGTGATGAAGTGTACATCAGTGTTAGAATGGACTGTTAAAATATTGTTGGGGGTAAATCCACCACGTTGTATATATTAAAGGCTTTTAGGTACCTATGCTTCGAGTATGGTTCATGTGAAGATTTTGGATATGTATTGGAGTTAGTTAGCTTAGGTTCGTAGGGCCTTTCGTTTTGTGCTAGCCCAGCGTTAGGAAAGTAGTAAAGGCCAACTGTAACCAACTTCCATAGGTATCTTTAACAAAAACCGACAAATATTTTGAACACCGATTTCCGTTTTTTTAGTGTGATAAGACAAGCAGGACATGCACCTGATAGTAAGCAACATCCCTGCCCATAACAGCACAGTGACACGCAGCTATTGGAACATGAAGAGTCCAAATCATTATCTGGCACTGCACTGCGCTTGTCGCCCAGAGATATAAGATCTTTTATCTCTACACCCTGTAAACCTGTAATTTCACGGTTAGTAATGTTTGTACATAGCTGGTTGGCGTTTGTTCGAAGTCAGTCATGCTTCACCCTCCAATCCGCACTGGGCCGTGGGGAATCAGTGGGAACACTTATTGGGCTGCTGATGCTTTAATGCCTAAAGACAAAAGTCTTTAACCAGCGCGTGTTGCCAGTGATGGCTTATGGAACTGAGACGTGGTCCTTAACTGTGGGCCTCATAACAAAGCTCAAAGTCACACAGCGAGCTATGGAGAGAGCTATGCTCGGAGTCTCTTTGCGCGACAGAATCCGTAATGAGGATATTCGCAAAAGAACGAAAGTGGCCGACATAGCTCAAAGACATAAGCAAGCTGAAGTGGCAATGGGCAGGCCACATCGCTCGCAGAACTGACAACCAATGGGGAAGAAAGGTTCTCGAGTGGCGACCACGAACCGGAAGACGCAGTGTTGGACGGCCTCCCACTAGATGGACAGATGACCTCACAAAGGTCGCTGGAAACCACTGGTTGCAGATTGCGCAAGACCGTTCGTTGTGGAAAGCTAGGGGGGAGGCCTATGTTCAGCAGTGGACGTCTTGCGGCTGATGATGATGATGATGATGATGCCTTATATGACAAACACCAGTATACAAATGTGAGCTGATAATGACTATTGTTCAACATATTACGGATATCTTTCACTCTTACTATGTTGAACTTTGACCAGCCTTCAAACCATAGCTTAAGTATCAGTTAGTTAGAACCGTGCCGCAACAAGGTGATTATTTTTAGAAATCGCAAAGATTCGCAGTGGACTTTGAACCTGTTTGTACTGGCAGATGGGTTCTTTGCGTTTCATAAAACGTGGCGTCATCTTAATAAGCTCAGTCATCATTACAGGCCTTCAATAGCTAGATGGAGGACGGGTGGCACTAAAATGAACCGTGAACTATTAACTCAAGTATTCTTATATTGCGATTGTGAGTCCATCGTTTAGTTTAATGGTACTTTGCCAGAGAAGTACTATTTGTATGAGTGAAGTGTTGCTATTAGGTACTGGTTTGATAAGCGTAACGTTAAGAAACTTAAAATATACATAGAACTTTACTAGTGTTTATGTAAAAGTGAAGAGGATTAAGACCCATGAAGTATTTTGGCAATAAATGAATCTTCAGTTTACAAGAACCATTTTTTAATCGACGCAGGTTCAGGTTGTGCAACTGAAATCGGCTCACTGTTGAAAAAGCTTTGGTACCCTAGTTGTTTGTGGGTGACATGTTGCTTACCTTACATCAGGCACATGTCCTGCTAGTATCGTCACTCTATTCTATACAAAAAGGACGATCCTAAAGGTGCGCTTATACGGGCAATTAAAATTGCTCAATTCCAGTCAATACTCGTCAACTATGACGTCACGACTACATCAAGCAATTTACGGCAACGGCAACAAGCATCAATACTGCGCAAGTGCGCAATACAATATTGAGCGATATGGCGCAACTTCATCAACTAGGCGCCACCCGACCTCTCGCTCTCTCCGCGGAAGCAAGACGGCAAGCCGCAAAAGAAATAAGTGCGAATGAGATATATACAAAAATTGCTAGGAATTTCCAAGCCCATTGGATATTCGTCAATTCGTATCTGCGACATTGAGCGATATGACATATCTGGAGGAATTAGAAGCAATATCGCCGAAATAATTGCCGCAATTTGTTGAAAATGGTCCATTAATTGCTCCAGATCGGTCCATTCGTGTCGCCGAGCAATTATTGCCCTCGTGTAAGCGCACCTTTAGTAGCACACATAAAAAAGAAACCGTAATACTCAATTAAATTCTGATATTTTTTTTTATTGTCTACACAGTCATGTAACTGAAGAGGTTGAGTTTAAACATGTCATGTTTCAACTCTATGCTGATATTGCTGATCACAGACTAAGTAGAGAATAGAGATTATCTGATGTATGAGACACATTGTAAAAATTATCTATACTATGACATTGAGTTAATTGTTCCTCATAGCGGGCTCATACGTGAGAATCAGAGAATAAGATACTTAAACATAGGGAGTCAACACCGTTAAGCGTCAACTCCTCTTCCAAAATTATTCATGTGATTAGAAAACCAATGTGATATTGGGTGACCGTTGCGAAAACGGTTATAAATTCTATACGATATACCTTGTCAGGCCTTGAAAGTGTGACACGACAACCATACCGCGTTTTAGTGTCGTACAGCGCCATCTAGAATTGAAGCGAGTAAGCAGATTGAGTAGGAATTGGAGATACAAATACTTTTAAACAAACTTATTTTTATCATAAAAAATTAAGCGTGGACCTTGCACACGGTTTCGAATGATGATTGTTCAATTGATTTGGCTCACTCGTTTATTAAAATCCGAGACTCCCTGTGACACAACTCTACTTGCGTCGCATACATCGCATCGGGTTGCGTTTATAATCTGTTTTGAATATAAAGCTGTGCCCATACTCAATTAATGTGAAATTAAACCACAAACATACACATTATCTTGGGAGACTTAGAATAAACTTATAGCAATTTAGCAATGTATCAATTGTTATTTTCAAAGCATATGTTGCACCTATCGTATCTACCTAATTACTAAAATATATTTTACTACAAAGAATAGGTAGTAGGTATGTTGCTATGTAAGAGTAAAAAATAGTTCTAGCTGACCAACAGAACCCCACGGTTTTACCCGCGTAATTCCCGTTCCCGCTATAAAACGTAGCCTATGTGTTCTTCCAGACTATAAACTGTGTTCCAAATTTCAATAGCCATATTATGGAGTCGACAGTATTTTAATTGTCCGGTTATTAGGACTACCGATAAGAGTGAAAACATAGAATTTTACTATAGACTACAGGCCCGTGAACAAAATTTATGAGGTGAACCACCAGGAGACCTATGTAGGATGATAGAAGGGTATAAAATAATAAGATTCAGCACTATACCGTCACTTGTAAGCTGTCAAACAGAGTGCAGGTGAAGATAAGGTTTGCAACCCTCGATCATTTCTCCTTGTCCCATGATTTTTGTATGGCATTGCGAAATAATGGATTACAAGAGGTATTGAAACTGTATGAAACCAATGCCGTCCATTTATTTATTTATTTATTTATAATCAGTCAGAACGGCATATCGCCAATTACACTAACGAGATATAGCTAATTAAATTTCTAACAGAATTTTAAATGAAAATTAAATTGGAACAATTTATGTCATGCTAATTAATTACACATCTTAAATAATCAATCGATGAATAGTCAAATCAAAAATAATTAAACTAAGTTATGAATTTAAAAAAAAAAGATGTCCTAAATTAAATGTCAATATTAAAAATAAATTAAATTAAATAGCCATACATACAAATACAATGAATACTCTGTAAATTAATAAGTGTACAAAACAAGAAACTCACATTACTGGAAGGTGAGAGTCCAGAATATTAAATTAGTACTCATTATATTCGTTCACAGAACAATAAACATTCCGACATCAGTTTCCTCCAGTCGTCATTAAATACATCGCAGTTCGGTTTCACATATAGCATAGCATTGAGCGCACCAAGAGATCGTGGCACCGGTGACGTAGCATGCTACCGTTCTGCACTTCGGAACAGCAAATAGCTCGTGCCTTCTACCCCGGAGGTACTTATCGGGGACAAATAAGGCACATAACTGGCTACAAAGATCCGGCGCATCGATTTTTCCTCGAAGTATTTTGCACGTGGTTTCCAGCTGGTCGTGGGAACGTCTAACTTCTAAGGAATTGTAACCCAGTGTTCCAAGAAGAAATTTCGTAGGGTACATGAAAGGATAATATCCATGCAGGCGCTTGTACAAATACCTGAGGAAGGCCTTTTGAACCTTCTCCAACAAAAGGGTATACTTGTCTTCATGCGGATGCCAGACGCAGGCACTTGCTTCCAATTTGCTACGTACCAGCGCACCAAAAACAAGCTTGATAGCGTCTATATTGCGCATATCTCCAGCGTTTCGCAGTACAAAACCGAGACGTCTGTAAGACTCTTTTGCCACTGTGACTATATGGTCATTAAACGTCAGCTGCCGGTCGAATATTACTCCCAGATCTTTAACCGAAATTGCCCGAGTAATTGGTTGTTGGCCTAGTGTATACTGGAACTCGATTGGGTGTCGCATTCGGCCGAAAGACATGACGTAGCACTTTGAGTCATTTACCGCCATCTCGTTCCTGCAGCTCCATCTATGGGTAGAATCAATATCCTCCTGCAACTTCAAACAGTCTATAAACAGCCATAATCAAATGACTAAATTTACTCGGTAAATCATCGGAAAGTCATGAAGTTTTCCGACAAACTAATTTTATTTTAGCGGACCCAGATCTGTTATCACTTGCTTGTAACAATAAATTACCTTGATGCAATCAGATTTGCTCTAAGTCATATCGGAGCCGAGTTATGGCCTATCAAAGTTATTTATTTTTTGTATGGACAAGAGGCGTCGTTTTTTTTTAGCGGCCAAAGATCTGTTGTCACTTTTTTGAAACATTACCTTACCTCAAGGGTATTCGTGCAATAAGATTTACTGCTGAGCTAGATTTGGAGACCAGCCGTAACTTACAAACATTACCTTACCTCAAAGGTATATGTGCAATCAGATTTGCTGTATGTCATATGAGAGCTGAGTTATGGTCTTTCAATGTTTTTTTTTAGGGTTTTTCTTATATTATGGACTAGTGGCAACATTTGCTATAGCGGGCAAAAATTCATTCACTTTCACTTCTATTCATTTTTTTTAAACATTACCTTACCAAAAAGGTACCTGTGCAATTAGATTTGCTGTAAATCATATCGGAGCTGAGTAATGGCCTTACAAAGTTTTTTTTGGGTTTTTCTTATATGGACTAGTGGCGCCATTTGCTATACCGGCCAAAGATCCGTTATCAGTTTTTTGAAACACTATCTTCTCTCAAAGATATTTTTGTAATCAGATTTGCTGTAAGTCATATCTAAGCTGAGTTGTGGCCTTTCAACATTTTTTAGGGTTTTTCTTATTAGTGGCGCCATTTGCTATAGCGGCCAAAAATCCGTTATCACTTTTATAAAACATTACCTTACCTTAAGGTACTTGTACAATTATATTTGCTGTAAGTTATATCGGAGCTGAGTAATGGCCTTTCAAAGTTTTTTTTAGATTTTTTTTGTATGGTCTAGTGGCGCCATTTTCCTTAGCGGCCATAGATCTGTGGTCACTTTTTTGAAACAAACTCCAATATTACTTTTAGCAAATCTGATTGCACGAATACCCTTGAAGTAAGATAATGTTTCAGAAACGTGTCAACAGATTATAGATGATAGAGCCGCTAAAAAAACGACGCCACTTATCCATACAAAAAACCTAAATAATAAATTACTTTGATAAGCCATAACTCGAGCTGAGTTAGAGCAAATCTGATTGCACAAATAGCATCAAGATCATTTAATGTTACAAACAAGTGATAACAGATCTTTATCCTTAAAAAAATGACGCCACGAGGCCATGCAAAAGTACCCAAACCCTTTTATCATTTTTTACTTTCAATACCTCTTCTCATCTATTATTCCGCAACGCATCATGCGACAATGAGAAATTATCGAAGGTTGCAACCCCCCCCCCCCCCCCCTCTTCAACTGCACTCAGTTGGACAGCTTACAAATGACGGCATAGTGCTGAATCTTATTACTTTATACCCTTCTATCATCCTACATAGGTCTCCTGGTGGTTCATTTGACCCATACATTTTGTTCACGGGCCTGTAGTTTATACTTAACACCACAAATTTTGCAAATACTTCTCCTATATACCTACTACAGATATCCTGCTTTACGCATGTCGCTGGCGTTTACTCACAAGATTTCACCCACCCACAAAACGGCTTATTCCCGAAATCCCCTTAGGTTTTCTCCTGCAAAGGGATTTGTAGAATTTTTGGTCAAAAAATCCCCTTCTATAACAGGGGATTTATGGACAAAAATTCCACAAATCCCCTTTCGTATTTCACAGGCAGGGGATTTTTGGTCTAAAACTGAAATTTGACCCGGAGTCCTGAGTGTCGTTTCTTCATACTCGATCTGCGCTCCGCTACGCTTGGCCTCGCATGGCTCGTTCCACTCAAGACCTCCCTTGAGCTTCTGGCTCCCGCATTCATTTTATATACACTCTAGGAGTAGTAGCGACAAGACTATGTAGAGTCGTGGTACTCCGAGTCAGATCTGGGTCCTAAAAGTAACCTGTCTGATTTGTCACATAGCCATATAATAATGACCAGGAAATATGATAATTATTATTACTTTGACTAACTTCAACCAGCTATTTTTAAAAATCTCCGTATAATGTGATTACATTTATCACGTTGTCTAAACAATTTAATCATTTAATGAAGAGCAATTATGTATAATAACTATTTAAGCACAAAAATCCCCTGCCAGCGATATGAAAGGTATTTGTGGTATTTTTTCCACAAATCCCCTTCCAAAATATCACAGGGGGTTTATGGACAAAAACTCGACAAATGCCCTTGCAGGGCAAAACATAAGGGAATTTCGAGAATAAGCCCACAAAACGTGTACTTATCACATACATATCGTGCCACTACGCCGCCGTCGTAGCCTTACATTAGCGTGTCGGTGACTCAAGTCCATACGACTTTGTGAATATGCTAAATGCAGCATATGAATTCTTCACTTAAAATGAAGTCTCATAGTCAACGGGCGTGGGATGTCGTTGGGGCTAAACGGATTCGAGCACAACTATTTGCATGTGCCTCGGGGGTGGATATGGCTAGACTCCGGGCCGTCACGCCGTCTGAATCTGGGGCTTGGTTGCATGCGCTACCTTCTCCTCACCTTGGCACCTTACTAGAAGACAGCTCACTGCGCGTGGCGGTGGCTCTCCGCCTGGGCTGCAAGGTGTGTGAACCTCACATATGCACCTGCGGCTCCATGGTGGAGGCCAATGGTCATCACGCTTTGAGTTGTAGACGGTGCGCGGGAAGGTTTTCGCGCCACCATGCACTCAACGACGTCGTTCGGCGTGCTTTGGATTCGGCGGGCATTCCGTGTATGCTTGAACCCCCGGGCTTATGCAGATCGGACGGCAAGAGACCGGATGGATTGACTCTGGTGCCCTGGAAGAACGGGAAGTGTCTAATTTGGGACGCCACTTGCGTTAGCACTGTCGCCGCCAGTCACCTGAGTCGTACTAAGCACTCATCGTCAGCCGCGGCAGAAGATGCTGCTGATAAGAAAAAGGATAAGTACAGCGCATTAATGTCTCTGTACGAATTTGTACCTATCGCCGTGGAGACTTTGGGTTGTTGGGGAGCAGAAGCTAAAGCGTTCATTTCAGAGTTGGGGCGCAGGCTCAGGGAGAATACGGGAGATTCCCGCTCCGGCTTGTTCCTGGAGCAAAGGTTGGCCATTGCCATCCAACGCGGGAACGCAGCCAGCATCATGGGCACCTTTGCGCCGGGAACGGTTCGGGGTGGATTATTTGGGGAATAGTTTTTAGTTTTTTTTAGTTAAGAATTTACATGTTACAAGTAGTTTACAGTTTTTATTGAAATAAATATGATAAAGCTTAAAAATCTCTTGTAATTAGTATTAATGACAAATGAAAATATATACATACTTATATGATAATATAAAAAATATACAGTTCATATAGCCGTATAGAAATCAGATAGCAGACAATGTTTACGAACGTTGTTACAAAAATTACGTAGTTACTCTCAAATGTGGCAATACTGCTGAGTAATGGTGTCAGAGAGATTCTTTTATATCAAACGCGATGATCAAAATGTAGTGTACTTTGGCCGTTACATCACTATGGAGAATTAAGTTGTAGGTACAAGACGCTATAAGGTCAAACTGTCATGAAAACTCTATTCAAGTCAATCTATTGGCTCTGTAGGTGAGAATTACGTACATCAAAAAGGTCATAAGCAAGGGTTTAACACATAATGACTATTCGTTTATAGGTACTGAATTTCTCTTTATTGCCGGGCATTTGATGGTAACAATTTATTTGCTATATGTCAATACGTAGAGACGTAGACTAGCGAGATTTGTAGTCCTTTTTTACGAAAATTGAGCAGACGGGGAAGTTTGGTTTTATAGTTTTACTAAAGAAAGATGATAGAATGATATTTTTTAATGAAAAAGTACTTTAAATGAAAACATGAAACTTAACTACTTATTATATTTTATGTTTACTTTATGTTACTTTATACAAAAATTATATAAAACGAGGCTGTGACGAATTTACAATTAATTTATTGAAATAATTTACAAGTTTACTTAATAAATTACGAACTAACATAATTTTACTAAAGGCTGCTTTTCCACCAGAGATGTGCGAGGATGCGTAGTGAGCGAGGCTGGTACAGTATGTCGCAAACCTCGCAACACATTCCTCGCACACATTCCTCGCTTGTTTTGTATACGCAAAACCCTAGCTCCGCTGAGCGGTTTCCACCAGAGCTGTGCTGACCGAGGCAAGGTAAATGAAGCGATAGTATTTGTTTATTATCATCAGTATTGCACCCGTGCGAAGAGGGGCGGGTCGCTAGTCTATACTAATATTATAAAGAGGAAATATTTGTTTGTTTGTTTGTTTGTTTGTAATGAATAGGCTCCGAAACTACTGGACCGATTTCAAAAATTCTTTCACCTTTGGAAAGCTACATTATTCCCGAGTAACATAGGCTACGGCAGATGGCGCTGCAGTTGATATCTAGGTTATTATTCGAGCGAAGCCGGAGCGGGCCGCTAGTATACAATAAAAATGGAAATACCAATTGGTATATCTTAATTATCCATACGGATAATTCAGATGTGATTGGTGTAAGTAGTTAGTTAGGTATGTAAGTAGTAGTATAATGTAGTGTTTATTGTAATTTAGTTATATTATATTTTTAATTCAGACCGTATAAAAATACCTACAAGCCAATGGATTCCTTGATATTAAAACTTACTAAGAATGAACAGACACTCAAAGCCCATTCTGTCAGACTTTGATTTAACAATTTAACCTAAAGTGAACCTGGCCGTGTCGGTGGACAAATGAGTGTTGTCCTTTAGCATGAATGCTTAAAATATTCCACATACGAAGGCGCTTTGTAAGATAGGTAGTACTCTGTCTTGGAGGTGGATCATAGACTGCAAAATCTCGTAAATGAAAAAGGTACACCATGGCAAATATCTTTCTTGTCGATCTTATCGGATACATGTCGGAGAGTGTGCATCTGATCTTCATGACCTAATACCACCGATTGTCCAGTCATTATAGTAAGTTCACCTCGGAATTCGAGATTCGAGATTCGAAAGTCTGTAAATACTTGTATATTGACACCCTAAAAGTTGTCTCAAAACCTACATGTGGTAGGGTACGCAACTATTAAATGTCATGGTCAAAAGTCACAAAAATCGTTTTTTGGCGCTTTTTCTGTAAATACCTCATTTCCTATGGGTTTTTTTCGGTTTGTATTTTCATCAGTATTGTAGTACTCTACAAATTTTGTTTGGATTTTTTTTTTATACGGTGAACCGTTTTCGAGATCGAGGGTGGAGAGCGCGCGGTCACAGTACGCACTTGATAATATAGCAGCTGCACTTGTTGATGGAATATTTGAAAGCTGCACAGGTTTATTAAGTTTTGTAGACTTGACGTAATGCATATAACGAAGATGATCGAGACTTTTCACAGATTTCGGAGCATTATAGATTGACAATAAGGTTTGAGTTCCACTCTCTAATCATCTCTGGGCCGAACAATTTTCTTCTTCAAATGCTGCAGTTAGTTCACCCAAATTTTCTACAACGGCAAGAGTGGTTGTGGTTCGCGATGCGGATGCAGGAAAGCGGGCTTGCAGTGCTCTTTAGCTTGTGGCCAATGTATTGGGCACGCTTGTCTCAATGCTCTACCATATCAGAGCGACATTAACGAAGATGGAACCTTTGACCCCGAAATCAAGGAAGAACTTGAGACAAATGTCGTTGAAGACGATAATGAAAGCCAGTTTGAAATTTACCAGCAGCCGAAAGACGACGACGAAGAAGAAGATGATGATTAAAATTATAAATTGTAGTTAATAATATTACTTAGGTTACAATTCAAATATAATTCCTCTATTTTCATGAACAATTCTGCAATTACATGGGCAGGTAGGTGTTGTTAAATAAATTAATACTGAATAAAAAGTGGATAGGTTAGAAAAAAAATGAAAAACTATGATATAATACATAATTAAAATGGACAAATATTTATAATCATTGATTTATCGATAGTTCATCAACTGTATATGGCGCATTTTGGCGAGGCACCGGTTGACCTGAAGTGATGTTGTGACCACGCGCTCTCCGCCCTCTATCTCGAAAACGGTACATCGTATAAAAATTGTTTTTTAAAAACCAATTTTGTAGAGAATTCTGTATTCCACAATATTGTTTCTACATACAAATAGCAAAAAACTCATTGGAAATGAAATATTTACAACAAAAGCGCAAAAAAAACGATTTTTGTGAACTTTGTAATTTGAAATTTTGAAGTTTAATAGTTGCGTACACCCTACTATATACTGTATGTTTTGAGACAACTTTTAGGGTGTCAATATACAAGTATTTACAGACTTACAGCTGGGTATCTCGAATTCCGAGATTCTTACCTAATTTAAGCTTAAATGACTGGACTACGAGTATTTTTTTATCTGACATCCCAAACTCGAAAAATGTACACATGATATGAATATGGTTGACGTTCCAAAAATTCGAACGAAGGTAGTTTGAATCCACTTTCGTCGTACGTAAGGTCAAGCAATGGAATGCGCCACCCGATTGGGTTTTCCCGAAGCAGACAATCTGAGTGTCTTCAAATCAAATCAGTTTCTCCTCAGTCAGCGCGCTCGATTCAAAGGTGCAGGAGACCGCGACACGTGTCTCGGTCTCGGCGCGAACTGGCGCCCATTCAATTCCATAATGTCAAGTGCATGTCGCGGTCTCCGGTCGCGGCCTCGTGTCGCGGTCTCAGCGCGAACTTGTACCTTTAGATAGACCGCATCGTCGCTTTACATCAGGCGATGTAGAGGTCAAGTGTAATACTAACATTTAAAAAAAAATACCAGCTCAACGTCTACGGCCGGCAATCAAACCAAGAAAGCAGCATACTATTATTACCTCAATTACATGTGGAGGCAAACAGCTCGTTAATTGAATATGGAATTTTGAATCGAATCGAATGGAAGACGAACAATTACCGGAAACTTAGTATGAAGGCCTGTACGGTCAATATTTGTCTGGCATGTCAGTGTTTCGGCCCCTCTCATCGAGTTATTTCCGTCTCGTTGTTTGCATTTTGTTAATGACGATAATTTGCAAAGATACAAATTTCAAACAAACCTGGTAGCCAGGATCGTTTTCCAGAAACTTCTTCTTTGAATTTGAGCAATGTGTGACACTATGACTATTATTGGCATTATATGGTCCGTACCATAAGGCACAAGTCTTCCTCGTTCCAACATCTATAATATTATATGAAGAGGTTTATTGTTGAATGCGCTAATCGAAACGCTCAGGAGCTACTGGATGGGTTTCAAAAATTATTTTACCCTAAGATATCTACGTGATCCCTGAGTCCTGTAGGCTATAGGTATATAATGTACCACGGGCAAAACTAGGGTGGACTGCTAGTATATCATAAAAAGGAGTTTAAGATAACAAAGATGATCAACTGGATTTGCAGTTTCGGCGTCGTGGAGTCCTGTCATAGTAAATGTATGCATAGCAAACTAACTAGTTTAGAGAAGTCTATTGATACGCTTGTGTGTTATGGTCTTGTGACCCGGCGATTTTTGAAGACCAAATGAAAGTAGCTGAAGATCTACTATTTCTAATGACTCGCAATTTCTTCTGTCTTCTGGTGACTACGGCCTTTGTAACGTTGCCAAAACATCAAGGTAATACAATCATTTGGATCGTGATTAAGTTCTGTATAATGATTAATGTATTCAAAACAAAAATTAAATATTATACAATAATACGAGGAGGCGCGGTCCTAGCGTCGAATTTTGGAGGGGGTCACCAGTACACAGCCTCAGATTTTGATGGGGGGGTCACGAGTATAAAAACAATAAATCGAGTAAAAAAGACTACTAGTAGCGCGCCATTTTAATGTAACGTATACGATTTGGGGAGGGGGGGGGGTCATGTCCCCTGTGACACCCCTCCCCTCCTTCGGACCGCGCATGAATACGAGTATAGTTACCTACATACATGGTCTATAACTTATTAACCGACTTCCAAAAAGGAAGAGGTTATCATTTCGACCACCATTTTTTTTTCAATGTGTCTTTTTTTGTGTTCGGATAGGTATGCTTCCCGAATGGTCCCATATAAATTTTATCGAAATCGGCCGGGTGGTTTATGAAATATGAACAAATAACTAAAATTTGCCTACAATTTTGTCTGGATGACATGGTTGTAGATTTCACAACAGTTGTGAAATTTGATCCCGTCAACACGAAATTGAGTAAATAGTAAATACATTAATGAAAACTTGATTTCCAGTGAAAAGGGTAAAATAAACTCATTATATACAAAAAAATAAACCGACTTCAAAACCATATGCCATGAGTGCCTATACTCAAAAGCAAAAAATATGCTAATATAATTATTATAAGCGCTACTCACTCATCTATGTAAAGTCGGAACTCTATGTCTACTTACTAGCTACATTAATATTATAATTAACGACATTTTAGATTTTTTGATTATATACATTTATTGCACTTTATACATTCTTTGACATTCCTCACATGGATGAACTGCAAGATCTACTAATGCAAGACCTTTGACCCTGGATGGACATATTGATCAAACTCAAAAACACAAGACAATATCCTGATGAAACACAAGACGTTGGCGAAATTGTGCTCACCAAACATTTATCTCACACAAATATATATCACAACCAAATAGAAGCCAGAAATGAATCGAAGATGAAGAATCAGATGACATAAATAAAAACCAGAAATTAATAGAAGATGAGGAAGAAGAAGACTTTAATCAGCTGACTATTATCTAAAAAAATTTTTTTTTTTGTTTTTATTTAAAAATTAAGACTAACAAATTGTCTTGCCAGACATATTGCATGCCTCTCGCAGAGGCCAGTTTGTATGGGGCAACTTTTAAAATGTTTTGTATTATCTTATCTTACCTACAAACAGCAATAAAGATTTTTGTATTTGTATTTGTATTTGTAGCATGCTACGTACATAGTATCTACTAGTTTTTTAACTTGACTGGCACCGGCTTCAAATAGATAGATGAGTGAATAGCGCTTATGCGCTACTCACTGCAGTTAATATTTTAATTACAAAGTAAGTATGAACAATAATGGGACAGACATAAAAAATACAAAATAATAATTATAAAACTAATCTCCGAATAACCCACCTGCAATAACTGCTCCCGGCGCAAAAGTGCCCATGATGCTCGCCGATAATTATATTATATTATATTTTTCGTAAATTTTTCGCATAAGTGAAAAATTAAGCATTTTTTTTTAAGAAATACATTTGTCTGTTGCATGTTGCATAGCCATAGCCTTGACTCTCTCCATATGAAAGAAGGTCCCAAGTCGCAACACTGGGAACAAAAAATGGGCTACCCATGACGATTATGCTGCATTTTGAATGTCAAATTATTTGGTAACATAGCGTCCGGCTCGTCTACCAAATGACGAAGACCAGTGATTTTATCATAAAATAAATTACCATTAAAAATTAAGGTTTTAATTGTATTCCGAACTAAATCTGATCAGATGATCATGAAAATAATGATTCTCTACATCGGAAACGGCAGTCGTAGTTGTGACAAGATTTCCCTTTTTCTATTCAAAACTGTCCACAACGTATCCCAAACAATGCGTTCACGTTCACAACTCACAGCCAGCTTGCGTAAGCGCTAAACGCGAGGTGCTCTAAAAACGCATTGTTTCATATTCCCACAGTTTCGTTATGCGTAACCGCTGTACGGAAAATTGACCAAATCAGCGCGTGGAAACGTCTGCTAATTTTATCGTGAACCTGTTCGCTTTTTACCACGAACTTTACGTTATAACCTGGTTGGAGACAAACCTCCTCGTTCAAGTCTTTGGCATGTCCACCATTAAATGATCTTACATTTTTGAGTTACAAGCAGTCCGCTTAAAAAAGGCAATGTAGTAATTAGAACATACATATCAGCTCACTTTAACTTGCAATCGATCACAATCTCCGGAATATCCGATAAAAAACTAGTTATCAATTTTATGACTCTGTCTGTCTGTGGTTCTGTTCAAGACTCTGAAATAACTGTTAGTGCACTTAGAACTAGGACTCAATTAGGATTAGTTTTTATATTAAACTTCAAAGAAAATGAAATCAACAATACGAGAACACTCGCTCTTTCAATAAACTCGGAAGATCTTTTCATCCCTTTGATTCACGAGACTCGAATCATATCCATCGAATCATATCCATCCTCCAGATTAAATCTTTGTTCTCACTTTAGTTGAAAGTGCAACAAAACGAGAAAGTTCATCTACTCTATGATATAATACTAGGCCAGTTTCGTCCATGCGTAGGTACTTGCTTACTTATTGAGGTCACATTTGGTCAATAAAGTACTCACATGACATTAATTTAAAATAACTATTTCCCAAACCAATGACGGATGTCAAACATAACTTGAATAAATATTATTTCGTTCATCATTAATCGTACTTATTACGTTTGGCAACACTTGTTTAGTTTACACTTAGCTGTATTCTGCGAATCCATTCGCGTTCGCGAGTGTTTTGAATTAGGTATGAAAAAGTGACATAGTTATTAAGTAAACTTAGAAATAATAAAAATCAAAGGTATAATTAAAAGTCTTTTATCTCTGGGCGACGACCGCAGTCCAGTGCTAAATAGGTAGTGATTTGGACTCTACAAGGACAAAAAAAGCTGCGAAGCTCTGTCCTGTTATATGCAGGCAGGCATGCTAATTACCATCAGATGTGTGTTTTCTTCGCCTCATCACTCTGTATTAAGTATAAAAAAACTATTTAAAAGTGCTATATGATACTTCAGATCCTTACCTAAGAGTACGTTAACTTCGATTTTCTTTGTGTTCTCGTTTTCACTTAGCTAATAGATGCCCTAAAGTGATTATAAATAGCCCATTGTCTTCCTCTAGAAATGATATATGCAGCGTAATAAGATTTTTTCAGAATCATTGATTGATATACCTAATTGTCGAGCAATATTGACTTCTGATCGGTCTAGTTATTCCATAGGTATAACAAGTTCGTAATGTTCATAATGAGGTGTTCCGATGGGGAAGAAAGGTTCTCGAGTGTCGACTACGAACCGGAAGACGCAGTGTTGGACGGCCTTCCATTAGATAAATAGATGACCTCACAAAGGTCGCTGGAAACCGCTGGTTGCAGGTTGCGCAGGACCATTCGTTGTGGAAATCTAGGCGGGAGGCCTATGTTCAGCAGTGGACGTCTTGCGGCTGATGATGATGATGATGATGGTTCCATTGGTAAACGCGGTCTTTTTTTGGAGATTTGAAAATACTCCGGTTGTAAACTGGCTGTATCTCTGAGGATTTTTCCAAGTGCAAATGTACATAATATGTGTCATCACTACTGGCTTTAAAGTTGAAGGAAAACGTCGTGAGCAAATCGTGTTCCAAAAAAGGTATATTTCGTGTCAACCGCTTATCTGTGCTTGGTTAGCATTGTGGATTATGGCCTTGACTCTCTCTCTCTCTTTGTGAGAGAAGGACCCAGCAGTGGGAACATGTGTACAAATGCAGATAGCTCACGCTTGATTGTAACCATTTAGAAAGATCTTATCAGACAGAATATTCTATTGCTTAGCTGATACTACGAAAGTGGAATCAAACAAACAAAAAGACATACTCTCAAACTCTATACATAGTGGTACAAAAGTAGATTATGAAATCTACGGGCCCATTAGATTCTATACTTTCACATAAACATCATAAAGGGCATGGAGTCAAAACATCGTCAAAATTACAATCTGTCCGGTGGTAATCGTTTTAACGAAATCAATTTTTGAGCAATCTGTTACCAAACTATAATAGGTAATAAATAATTGGGCAATATGAAACAATCGTAGATGCTGTTTTGTGTCAGTTTTCTACTATTTGATACCGTATACTAACTACCATAACATACCATATAGCTCTAGTCGTCCGGCATTAGCTATTACGTGTTTGGTCTGCTTAATGTAGTGAGTTTGTAGTGGTAGGACTCTTAGCAGAGTCCGCCTGGGGAAGGACCACACCTTTGCCAGTTATTCTACCGCCAACCAGTTATGTGCAAACATTACTGTGTTCCGGTTTGAAGGGCAATGTTTCCAGAGAAATTACAGGGCTTAGAGATAGAACAACTTAAATCTCTGGGTGACGAGCGCAGTGCAGTGCTAGGTAATGATTTGGACTCTTCATGTTCCAATAGCTGCGTGTCACTGTGCTGTTGCAGGCAAGTTGCTTACCATCAGGCTTATGTCCTGCTCGTCTATTTATTTTAAAAAAATCTAAGAGTAATTGTCTTGCTCTTGAGTCTTGCTTTTCTATCCATCGTACCTACCTACCTACTATTAGTCTAGTCAACAAGTGCTTTTTAATAAGACATTTTTTCGAATTGTCCTAACTTAATGACTGAGGTGTCATTCGATTCGGAATGGAAAAAAAATTTAAGCCCGCTCGCAAAAATAGTAATTGTCATAAACAATTAAGTGAAAATAAAAAGGATGTTTCGGTATTTGCCAATATGTCAAAAACTATTTGAGATAATTCCGATTTGAAAAATGAATAAAAACCCACAATTCCCTTCAAAATTCTCGACTCCCGAAACTAAAGGACTAAAAATTATAATACTTTCCACAGGGTAGAAAATACGCCCGAAAACGGAATTTAATTAATATTTTTTTTGGTACATTGCCCATTTGTATAGTATTGCCCCCATGTATAGTATGCTACTAGTCAATCCCTTTCATTTGATCCCCATATTGAGGGAAGTTGTGCATAAACATTTTGTTCGCCATTTTGTGGAAGCAGCCATCTTGAATTGATATTAACCAAACATAGCTAAAAACCACCATTCAGAAACTAACCTTCAAATAAAAAAACCGCATAGAAATCAGTCTATCGGTTTGAGCCCTACGATGCCACAGACAGACACACAGACAGACAGAGAGACATCGACGTTTTAAGAGACGACAGGCTGTGACTTGGTCATACAGCAGGTATAATAGCATCTGCCGATGACGTCACCGTCCTGGCTACGTGCCTACGAGGCTTGGGTCCCGGTACATTAACCATAGGAGCAGGAGCTTAAATGTTGATTTCTAAAAAAATCATGTGCTTGCAAAGTTGTAGAAAACTATATGACTTACAACTTTATCTCTCTTTTTTCGCTAGATTCGATAATAACCTCGAGTACAGGCGAAATTATACTTTGACTTATTTTTTGCAGTTATTTCCGTAAATATTGATCGTACGATAAAATTTAATAGGACTAAAGTTGTAAAAAATCAAATTTGCGACAACTTTGATGCGGATTGTTTTTGTAAAAATATTAAAAACTAGCGGCCCGCTCCGGCTTCGCTCGAATAATAACCTAGATATCAACTGCAGCGCCATCTGCCGGGCTGATTTGTAAATCTAAACCTTCCAGGGCCCTACCCAAACGTATACAAAAAAAATCATTCAAATCGGTCCAGCCGTTTAGGAGGAGTTCACTAACAACGAAAAGTGGCATTGATTTTTATATATATAGATAAAGGAGATATGGCCACAGATTTCAATTTTTTTTGACGTGATAACGTCTTATAATTCGATGAAGCCGGCTGCACGCCCGCAAAACATGACGTCATGTAACGTTACCGCCATAGAATAGATAATATTTACCACCGTTACCTCGCTTTATTACTTTTCGCACCATCTAGTGAGTGAAATGTGTATTACGTTCAAGGAGTCTGTCCATGTTTTAGAAAAGCGACGATATGAAATTAAGAACTTGTGCTAGTACAATGATGTACCCAGAGATGGCGCTTTGAACAGCTTTTCAAAAAGCTTCACAATGTTTTACCTAGATGGCGCTATCAGTATTTTCTTAAGACGTTGTCACGTTCAACTATCGTCAGTAAACCGACTTTACAGACAACCATTTTTTTTGCTTACATATTTATGACGTCTTTGGATTTGATCGAGTTTTTGGATTTAAGCTATTTATGATCCCTCCAAAACATTAGTGCAATAAAATCTGACTATAATAATTAATTCCAGGTTACCCCCATAATTGAGCTAACTCGACTGGGCTATCTGTCCGTGTAAGAAAAATGAATCATCAAAATAATTTTGACCCAATCTATCGGACTATCGGGACTATCGGGTATCATACATACAAAAAAAACACACAACCGAATTGAGAACCCCCTCCTTTTTTGAAGTCGGTTCAAAAACAACATACAACCGAGCCTCCTCGTTTTTTGAAAACGGTTAAAATCGAAAATGAATCGAAAAATCGGTAATGTTGAATCTATAAATTCCTACTTAGCATTATTTCGTGGGTTCGATTCCCACCCAGTGCTAATATTAAATTTGTATGATGAATTCAAATGTTTGCACTGTGTCTGGGTGTTTCTATGTATAATAAGTATGTATTTAAAAACTATATAAGTATTATATCAGCTATTTGGCCGCCATCACACAAGCTTTGCTTAGTTTGGGGTCAGATGGTGTTGTGTGTGAATTGTCCACCAATATTTATTATCTATACTAATATTATAAAGCTGAAGAGTTTGTTTGTTTGTTTGTTTGAACGCTAGGATCTCAGAAACTACTGGACCGATATGAAAGATTATTTTTCTGTTGGATAGTCCATTTATCGAGGAAGGCTATAATAGGCTATATAACATTACGCTACTATTAATAGATACGGAGTATGAATGAAGAATGTTACGAAAACGGGAAAAAATATTTCTCTTCGAGAGTTTTAGTACCGAGAATTAACATACTCTTTGGTCGCTGAAGTCTGTGACGGCACGTGTCTATATTTATTGAAGTTTGTGTCATTTGAGGTAATCAAATTTGTTCTACAACAATGCATTATTGCATATTTACGTTTTGTATTATCGAATTTAATATCTTTCTTTTCTATTTTGTGTACCTATTGTTGTTTATAATTCGTCCGTTGGTTTTTATACACTATATAACATAACTATTCATACAATCGAACTTTGGAAGTACTTAAAGTAAGAATCCTGCTGCCTCGATTTTACAATAAAGTGTTTTCCGACAATCTAGCGCAAAATTATCTGAAGAAGACTGATGACGTGAATAAAAATAGTTATTTGTTGTACAAGAGTGCAAAGTGGCTTTTTAACCGCGTGCTCAATTTTGATGACCGAGCAAGCGAAGGATTCTAAAGTTGAATCACGAGCGTAGCGAGGGATTCAAAAATTAGAATCCTGAGCGTAGCAAGGGAATCAAAAGGGCACAAGGTGAAAAATCTTTGCACTCGAGTGAAACACGTAATTTTTCATCCCCCCCTAGCGAGGAAATTACTAAACGCTTTGCGCATTTTCAGTTTCAGTCGATTCTGTTGGCGTTAAATAAACTTCTTGGTCGCTAGAATCACTTATTATTATGGTATTTCGGTTTTTCACTTGTATTCAATTTTATAAGTTGTAAACTTAAGTTTATTTAGCCATGGTTTTAACAATAACAATATGACTTGAAAATATGGAGAGTTGACCGATTGAGGTAAGGAGTTTCATGTGTACATGAAAAAGTGTCCGCCGAAATGCATTAAATTATAGTAGCGCTAAATTTGCATCAGGGTACATTTTAAAGGAAATAAATAAACGTACAATTCAGAATTCATGAAAAAAAATTGGCAGTCATAGGCACTGCCGATAGAAGTGCTAACTTATAACTCAGAATTTGATTGCTTACTTTGGAAACTACGCGTGTGAAACCGGAGGGCGTGGCTATGAGCATGGCCATCTAGAAATGCTGACACATTTTTAAATGGCCAATGGGAAAGGCTGAGGCATTTCTAGATGGCCATTGGCTATGGTCCCGAATTTACCCGCAGATTTCTTATCATTCCCGAGCGTGACGCTAGAATTAAATTGACAGCCCACAAAAAATCTGTCTTTGGCGCGCCAAAAGAAGTTTTGACTCCAAAATATATTGTACCTACATGTTTTCTCAAAATAGTAATTATTTATTTGATGTTATATTTACTACATTATTTTGTACTGCACAAGTAGTTGAAATTATCTAGTAGTTACTATTTTAGTAGTCAATAATATTTAATTATTGAACTCGGCAACTCGGCATACTTCAATTCGATTACAATTGATTCATTCATAGCATTTCAAAATGTTTTGCCATTTGAAATAACATTCTTTACCTCTATCCTCCATACGTGAAAAGAAAATTGCGCGCAAAACATTTAAAAAAAAGTACACCAAAGAGGTTCCGAGTATGAGTTTTTAACAAATTAAAAATAAATGTATGATGAATTCGGCACCAAGGAGGTAGAAATAAATAGGTTAAATTATGTTATGAATTCAAAACCTCAGTACACACGATGTTCTTTATTCAAATTTACTTTAACCTCTAGAGGGTTAAAACGACTTTTGCGCCCTGATATCGAGGAGCAAAAGTACTCTTTCCGAGCTGGTGGGATGAAAAATATACCTACCTACTCCAATGAAGAACATTTAGAACATTAACGACACACTATGTGTAATGTTTTAATTGTAATAAAATAGCGGTGATACCTATTACCGAATTGAAGCCATAAGAAAAAAGAAGAAGAAGACGAATACATTGTTTGCATAGGAATTTTCATATACAGCCATGATGTTAATATTTATCCGAATAAATACATTATTTGTCGCAAACATCTTGACATTATTTGAGTTTAATGAATACTTTAGGAAATATCCGTAGTTTTAAAACAACTCTGCAACAGAATAATATACCACTTTATTGTGTTCACGTGGTCCAGTGATGTTTCTTAGCTTTGTCTTCCAGATGATGGTCCCCGAGGTGATGTAGGTAGGTACAGAGGCGGAACCGCGGCCATCTCTATCCGCAGTCGTGAGGGGAACCTTTCGCTCTCGACCATCTTGGCCAAGATGCTGGACAGTGATAGGCCGTGTGAGTTGGAGGAGCGAGAGCACGCCATGACCTCTCTCTCATCCAATGAGGCGAAAGTGCATACAGGAGCGATCCTAGAGGTGCACTTGACTCGGATCCTGTTTCCACTGGAGGGTTTGGGGTGTCTGACGTTTAGGGCGGTCCGATACCGCACCTAGGGATATGATTTCCCGAGGACGTGACGCGTCGCTGGTATTTGACGGGTCATTGGAACCAAATACTGCGGTTCGGATGCCTTCCGCAAGGTGTTCTCGCAAAAGGCGACGGCAATGGCTGAGTCGCGGTCGAGTGCGATAGCGGTCCCAAGACTCTGCTGCCAACCAACGGTTGGAGAAACTTGCCGGGGTTTTCGTCGGTAGGGGTACCATATTCGTCCGTAACGTCGATCCCGACATATCCCACTATGTCAATGTGTGACCGTGCGTAATTGTACGCCCACATAAAAAATGCGTATAATTTTCAACTACTAATCTAATAAAAGATCACGGCGAATAGAAAGTAGATGGCTGTCGGCCGCCGCTTGCTCTACGAGATATCATTTGCTTCCTTCCCGAGGACTTCCCACATTGACGAAGCGGGGGTCCAGTAGTAGCCGTGGCCTGGTCAGTCACAGTGAAGCTAAGAGAAACCCGCAGTAGGACTGCTCACCAGGGCTATGGGCTCCTAGCCTTGCGGTCCAAGCGACGCAGTCAGGAGGGAGTTGCGCGGCGCAGACGGTGCCGGCGTGACTGTGACGTGCAGTGATGCTTGGTGGTAGGCACTGTGGCTGTAGAGGGGAGACCTTGGCTAGAGAAGAATACCAGTATTACGGTGTGCCGTTCTCCCTGCCCACTGCAGTATGATGGCGGATGCGGTGGGGCTGTAGGGGAAGATTAGTGCCGGTATATCGGTGAGCTTCTGTCCCCGTCTTCTTTATCTGGATGGTGATAGGTGATGAGGTCGAGCATTTGACCAAAGGTGTCCAGACGTGAGGACGTCTAGCTCCCACGGTTGGTCACCGGTGATCAATGCATTTTTCCGCGGCGGGTTCGCAAAAGAGTGCGAGAGCATTCATGTGTTCGCGCCGTGTGTGGCAAAGGTGAAATATTCGGAGGTTTTAGTTGGTAGGGCACCACTCATGGTGTTGAATCCGACACAAATCGACCATTTCCTAAAGCGGAAGGGTATGTTTTGCATTTGCTTTAAATTTCAAAATTGTAAGACAATTTCCCGTTAAGGACTACGTTTACTGTTATGGGGGAATTATTATTAAAACACAGGGGCAATCATTTAAGCACCAAGGAATCGATTCACGCCGAGACTGATTTTCATAGGACAACTTGATATATGTTGCGCTATCAGGTTACAGAGAGATCACCAATTTGTTATTCTATCGCAAGAAAAGAAAACTAAACATAATGCTTTAAAATACCTGTAAGTACTAAGTATACACATTTTCGTAGATCCCTGTACTTTTACCTAGCGTTCCTTTATTGTTTTTCTATTGTTCTCTAACCGATGACTTGAGCTTTTTAAAGCAATGGATAGGGACTTTCCTCAATTAGACGCGGGTGAAACCGCGGGGCACAGCTAGTTATTATTATAAAGCTGTACAAGTTTTTTGTTTGAACGCGCTAATCTTAGGGACTACTGGGCCGATTTAAAAAAATATTTTACTGTTTGAAATGTACTTGATCCCTGAGAGCTATAGACTATATTCCACGGGTGAAAACGGGGCGGACTGCTAGTCGATAATAAATTGAAATCAATCTTTATTAATTAATTCATTAATTGATTAATTCACTTATTCATCGCACCTAACTTAAGTATCATCATAGCTGCTATTTCATTATCTTCCGCATGCTTTTAGCTGTACTGCGCAGCCTGTGAAACAAGTTGTCACAAATGGTGGGTCGTAATACATGCCCTAAGGTTATATGCTCGTAACGAAACGTAGTTATGTGTTAATTTAGTTTCCCGAAGCAATTATTATTCAACCGATTTCTCGTGGTACGGATGCTCTCATTACTTTTCGTTTGCAGTCGTATTTTAATGATCAGCTGATGGCGGTAGTACACTAATAGACTAGGGACAGACTGTCTATCTTTATATTGACAAAACTACTTATAATAAGCACATGTGAATGATGCATAGGCCAATGCAGGTCTATAGATAATCAAGATGATCAAGCCAGTGGAAAGCGGGCTCAGCATGCTGGTGGCATTGACACGCTGAATGGCAATGCTTATGCATTAGACCAAAGCATTTTGTCACGCGTCGTGTTGACCAAGCGCTCCGTAAGTCTATGAAAAGCTATGTCTGCCCATATATTATACATTTATTTAAATCGATATTTTAACAAATTCAATCATGTAGTGGTACGCATCTTTCAGAGTCGGTATCTTTGCAGAGTCCGATTGGGTAGTATACTTACCACACCTATGCCAATTATTCTACCGCAAAGTAATGTGCAAGTATGATTATGTTACGCTTTGAAGGGCTATGTCTCCGGAGAAATTACAGGGCGTAAAGATAAATCATGATGTGTGATGAGCGCAGTGCAGTGCTAGGTGATGATTTGAACTCTTCATGTTCCAATAGCCGCGTGACGCGATATCCGGGCGCGGGATGCTGTCCTGTTATTGGCAGGCAGGCAGGCAAGTTGCTTACCATCAGGCAAAACGGTCACCCATCCCAAAACTGAAGCGACGGACCATTGTACCTACCTCGTAATGTGGATAACAAATACTGCGTAAGATCAAATCAAATCAAATTTTATTTCAACTAAAATAACAAATAAGTATAGGAAGTACTGAGATATCTTATCTATTAGTTTTACAAAATGCCCATAATTTCTAAAACACCCACACTAAGCTAGGGTTGTCCTGTGGGTAGTTTCAATTTTAGGTTTCACGTGAGTTTCGTCACTGACGGCACACAAGTGATTTAACTTACAATCGAGATATAATTATAAACATAAAAATACATAGTTAGGGACCGACATCGATTACAATCATAAAACGATATGAGAATGGGCGTACGAGTGAGTATGTGAGTGTATAAGAGGGAGAGAGGGTGTATGTGTGGGTGTAAGTGGTGTCTAATCCTGTTGCTCACGAAATTCCTTTCAAGGAGTTTTCCGTATCCTCAAATAACCATTGGAGAAGTTGCTTTGTAACTTTTGATTTCAGCTCATAATACGTGAGACCGTAGATACCATACAATTTGTCCAGTTTATTATACAACCATGGCTTCATGTATAGATAGAACAAAAACAATTAGGTATTTAGGTAACAATCAATAGGTAACGTTATTCATCTCGCGTATCGTAATCACTATGCCTTGCCGCCAATTTATCTATTACGATGGAAAAATTTAGAACTAATTCTAACTAAACTCGTATTAACTCTGTATCGAGTTACAAAACTATAATATTGCAAAATTACTAAGATAACGTGGATACTACCACTAATACTCCTACTAATTTAGTTGTTTGTTGCTCAATTACGTCGTAATTCGACGACTTGAATAGCAATCAAACGACATTCTGTATACTACGAGTACCTACATGGAATAAAAAACGGAGTTCGATAATTTTCTAAATAAACTTAAGAATGCGTCACTAGCTAGATAAAATATAGAATTATAAAAAAATACAGAAATATGGACAAATCCTCAAATAAAGTAACAATCGGCCACCTTATCGCTAAGAGCGATTTCATCCATGTAAATGTAGGATGGAAAAGCAGAAACGCAATAAATTTACTGTCCAGTAATCTGCTAGCGACGCACTCGACTGCTCAGATTAGTTGGTAGCATTGTACAGTTGAACACACACTTGACTGCATTGCTTTGAGCGTAATTTATGAGCAGGTTCCTGTCACGTAATCTGTGGCTCGATGGTGCTCAGTCAACTTGTGGACAATAAGGGTTCCCGCGCAAAACCACGAATTCGTATCGCATTGCCCCGTAGTTTTACTCGAGCTTCCGGTAAGGGAAAGGGTTTCGGGAAAGGGATTCCCCATTAGATTTTTCGTGATTAAAAGTAGCATGTGTGAATTCCTGTCTTAAATCTACCTTTGATCAAAATGTCAACCCGACCTGTTCAGCCGTTACGACGTAGTTGAGCAAAAAATATTAAAACTTTGACATTTATAATATTAGCAGGATATTAGTAGAATCTACGATTTACGCTTTGTTTGTTAGGCTATATTAGGTATGTAGGTCTCGTACTTGAGCTCAATGCTCGTTAGATTTGCGACGCAGCGGTTCCACTTTCACTGATCTTCATTCGCCATAGGTCGTTTCGCGGAATGTTACCGCTTACCGCCGTACGTCAGAGAAGCACCGGGACAGCTCTTGCATCGAAAGTGCATTATATTGTGCATCTATATGTATACTTATAGACTACAGGCCCGTGAACAAAATGTATGGGTCAGATGAACCACCAGGGGACCTATGTAGGATGATAGAAGGAAATAAAGTAATAAGATTTAGCACTATGTCGTCACTTGTAAGCTGTCCAACTGAGTGCAGTTGAAGGAGAAATGATCGAGGGTTGCAACCCCCCGTCTTCAACTGCACTCAGTTGGACATCTTACAAGTGACGGCATAGTGCTGAATCTTATTACTAAACTTTACATCTTTCTATCATCCTACATAGGTCACCTAGTGGTACATTTGACCCATACATTTTGTTCAAGGGCCTGTAGTTTATTACTTAATATTTTGAAGCTGAAGAGGTTTTTTGTTTAAACGCGTCTCAGGAAATACTGGACCGATTACAAAAATCTCTCCATTGGACATGTTCGTAGTCCCTGAGTGCTATAGGCTGAAAATATTATTATGTGCCACAAGCGAAGCCAAGGCAGACCGCTAGTATATTTGTATAATAATTATTAAAACTATAATTCTACTGTATGTCTGCATATCACTGAACTCCTCCTAAACGACTGAATGTTTTTTTTGTATGCGTTTGTGTGGCGCCCTGGATGGTTTAGAATTGGGGATGTTAGGGATATGAATCGGATCAGGATACGGATATAGACATTGGAATAAAATTAAAAAGCCTTCGGTTGGTGGATGATACATGACCTCGAAGCATTTTAGGTGCATGTCGGTTTCCCCATGATGTTTTCCTTTACCCGTTTTTTTTGTAGGTTGGCGGCATTATACACTTTATTTGAAAAGAGACAGTGGAGCGTATGGGAATTGAATCCGGGGCTCCGGATCGGCAGTCGCCTTAGTCCTGACCAGACCAGCATAGTGCTGGTCACATATGACAAAATCCTACTAATGTTATAAATGGCGATGTTTGGATTTTGCCTGTTTAGATGTTTGTTGCTCAATCACTTCGAGAGGTATGAACGGATCGAGTTGAAATTTGGAACACAGTTCACGTTCTGGAAGAATACATAGAATACATACGTTTTATAGCGGGAACGGGAATTACGCGGGTAAAACCGCGGGGTGCTGCTAGTCAGCTGGTTTTTTTTTTTACACTTACACAGCAACATACCTGCCTATTCTTTGTAGCGAAGTATATATTAGTAAGTAGGTAGATACGATATGTGCAACCGTGCAACATATTTATGCTATGTAAATAACAATTCATACATTGCCAAATTGCTATAGTTTATTCTAAGTTTCCCAAGATAATGTTTACGTTTGTGGTTTAATTTTACATTAATTACTGGCACAGCTTTTTATACAAAAGAGATTATAAACGCAACCCGATGCGATGTGTGCGACGCAAGTAGAGTTGTGTCACAGGGAGTCCCGGATTTTGCTGAACGAGTGAGCCAAATCAATGGAACAATCATTGTTCGAAACCGTGTGCAAGGTCCACGTTTAATTTTTTGATAATAAAAATAAGGTCGTTTAAATGTATTGGTATCTCCAATTCCTACTCAATCTGCTTAGTCGCTCCGATTCTAGATGGCGCTGTACGACACTAAAACGTACTATGGTTTCGTTTGGCACATTCAAGGGCCTGAAAAGGTATATCGTAGTGAACATACAACCGTTTTTCGCACTGTCACTTAGTATCACATTGGTTAACTAATCACATGAATAATTTTGGAAGAGGAGTTGATGCTTGACGGTGTTGACTCCCTATGTTTAAATATCTTATTCTCACGTATGAGGAATAATTAACATAAAATCATTTAGAATATATAATATACAATGCGTCTCATACATCAGATAATCTCTATTCTCTACTTAGTCTGTGATCAGCATAGAGTTGAAACATGACAAGTTTAACCGCTGGGCGCTGCCAGCATACAATATTTACGTTATAGGTTCCGGTTTAAATATTGGTGCACCACACACAGATTTTTCGGGGGCTGAGAATGAAGCTCATCGTCACGGTCGGAAATGGAAGAAATCTTCGGGTGAGCTCGGGACCACCTAGTGTGGTAGAGCGAGAAAGAAACAATCAGCTGCTGCTGCTGTCTGGCTGCTGTCACTATCTTTTTTAGGGTTCCGTAAAACGTAAAAACGGAACCCTTATAGATTCGTCATGTCTGTCTGTCTGTCTGTCTGTATGTCCGTCCGTATGTCACAGCCACTTTTTTCCGTAACTATAAGAACTACACTGTTGAAACTTGGTATAAGTAGATGTATTCTGTGAACCGCATTAAAATTTGAACAAAAACGCAGCAGCGGTTGCGCAGTTACGGAGCTCCGTAGCTGCGCAACCGAAACTATCGGATTTCCGAAATAGAGATATATCTGTAACCGTATCCGTTTCAAAAGTTTCGGATAGTTTGGAATGAGAGAGAAGTCTAATAAATTTTTATTTTAATACGAAAAACTTAAAGTTGTTTGGGCTTATATTAATTACTTACCTATATGTCTGATAATAATACAAAATGGACCTGGACTAGATAAAATCTTTAAATAAACCAAATTATACAGATTCGTAACCGAAACTATCTGAAACTAACGGATAATCCTGAATAATTACGTATCCGTAACCGTACGTGAAATCGATATAATTTTATTCCCATATCCATATCCGGATCCAGATCCGAAATATGATACCCATGGCATCCCTACTAGGTACCTGGTATAGGTATTTTACACTTGACCGCTATCTCACCTGATGTTAAGCGACGATGCGGTCTACGATGGAACGTGGTTACCAAGAAAAATAAAATTGGTAGTCTGTAAATTTGGTTTACGGACGATAGTTTAACGTGACAACGTCATTTTGGTGATCATTTGTATAGGCGGCCATCTTGGATTTGAAATTTGTCATAGTGCATAGTATTTTACTAGTCAAGCCCTTTCATTTGATACCTATATTGAAGTAGTAGTATTGAAGTAGTAATAATGTAATTCGTCATTTTGTGGTGGCGGCCATCTTGGATTTGAAATTTGTCATAGTGTATAGTATTCTACTAGTCAAGCCCTTTCATATGATACCCATTTTGAGGGAATAGTGAAAACATAAATTATTTCGTATATACATATTATCGTATATTTCGCCATTTTGTGGTGGCGGCCATCATGGATTTTAAATTTGCCATAGTGCATAGTATTTTATTAGTCAACTCTTTTTATTTGATACTCATATTGAGGTAGTAGTGAAAAAGTAATGTAATTCGCCATTTTGTGACAATGTTTCCAAAAAAAATACTGGGCTTAGAGATAAAACACCTCATATCTCCGGGTGACGAGCGCAATGCGGTGCTGGGTAGTGATTTGTACTCTTCATGTTCCAATGGTTGCATGTCACTGTGTTGTTATGGGGAGGCATGTTGCTTACCATCAGGCACATGTCCTGCTCATCTTGTCACTCTATATTAAAAAAAAGCAAAAGCATTGATTTGGTTTTAAAAATGTTATGTACAGCCGCTTCCCAACCGGAGAAACACATATTGAAGTAGACTAATTTGGACTAAGTTACTAAACTTTTCGATTTATGCAGTTTAATTTTTAGTTCAATAATCTCATCAATTCGCTGTTATGTCGGTGAATCTATTTAATTTTGGTATACATATAAAATGATGGCATAACTACTTTGTGGTTTACAAAAAGTTAGTAGAGTTAAGATTCAACGCTCAAAGATGATTGATACCTTCTTTAAAACGTGCCGTGACCGAGCCGTGTCTAACATATTGAATAGGTACAAGTTAAAACTAAAGCGTTGTTCATGGTATAAGGCTGAATTATATTTAACTTTCCGTAATACTTTCTGCCGTCTACTATTCAGTAATTGACAAACTTTTAATTTTTTTGTGAAATAACGGAAAGCCATGATCCCATAAAGGCAAAATATTTTCATCACTGGGAAATCGCTTTCAAGCTGAAACCCCATATTTTTTGATGTTGACAATATAGATCATAAAGAAATTAATAATTGTCAGTAGCTTTACCAATAAAAACACAACTCTCTTAGAAACTATCAACTCTTTAATGATAACTTGAAGTCTTTTTATCTTTCAAATATCTAGTACCTGGGTCACCGAGCTTTGCTCGGTTTAAATAAGTACTAAAAATAATTAGATTTTCTTAAAAAAAAGAATACTTGAAAAAAAAGAGAACCCGTCTGGATTCGAACCCGCAGCTTTTAATTCGTTACCGCCGCGAACGCCCGACTTCCCGTCTGAGCCAATTATACTGTCACGTCATGTGGCGTAATTTACCTTCGCATTCTAATGTCTAATGTGACAGATTTTCATTGTCTAAAAACGCGCATAATAAGCGTTTAAAAAAAATGAAAATAGTTAGATCGATTTATCGTCCCCGAAACCCCCTGCATACATCATTTCATCAAAATCGTTCGCGCCGTTTCCGAGATTCAGATTCTATATATATATACATATTTATATAGGTACAAGAATTGCTCGTTTAAAGGTATATATATATATCTTTCAAATATCTATACTACAAAGAAAACCATAGGAATTATTCTAGTATTTGCCAATCGTTAGAATACCAAATGTACTTAATTTAAATCATATTATTAGATGCGTTTTAAAATATAAATATTTTGACAAATAATAATTTAAAAACAAAACGAGGATTTTTTTTATTTTTAGTTTATTGCTACGTGATCTAGAAAACAAAAATTTGTGCTTAGTTGTTTTAGCAAATAAGTTCTCCGATAAAAATAAAATTAAACTATCACGGATACTGCCCTGTCCTACCTAAACAATCTTTGGCGCTTGTAAATAAGTAGACAAAAAATAAAAGAGTAGTTGTTTGTTGAGTGAGGTCAGTAACTGAACTTGTTTTTTTTTATTGTATGCGTCGTGGCTTTATGAATGAAGGATCGAGTACGGTAATAAATAGAGTGCGATTTATTTCTGTATGACTTGAAACTTTCTTTCCTTTTGTAATTTGATAAAACATGCTACTTATATACGAAACGACGCGACGGCTAGTCTAATGAAGTTACGGCTGGTCTAGTCAGGAGAACGGCAACTGCCGATCCGGAATATTAGGTTACTTTTAAGGTTTATTCCCACGCACCACTGTCTTTTCGAGGCCATGTGCGTAATGTCGCTAACTTAAAAATAGGGAAGGAAAATATTGTGAGGAAACCGACATGTACCTAGAATCTTTCGAAGTCTCTTCTCTAATTAGAGTAGGCTTACAGTCCGCGAGGTATAAGCTGAGCTTTGCATTAGTGTGAGTGATCACATGCATACGCATCTATTACCAAAAGTACAGTCAGACAACAAACTCTTAAACAACAAGCTGACATTAACTATCCAGGATCAATATGGTCATTGCGAAAAGAAGTATCTCTTTTAGGATTCAAATGGTCAAGGACAGAGAATAACAGAAAAATTGTAATGGAAAAGCATGAGATCCGTCACCTACGTATAACTTATTTACTTAAAATTTCCGAATACCGTATTCAGGGCAGGCCTATCGTTTATACCGATGAAACATATAGTGACACCACTCACACTTCATCAAAATCATATTCAGATGGCAGCACTTCTGGTTTGAAGAAACACCTTATTAAGAGAACATGGTCACAGCGTCCTGCGTCTGACTGTACTTTTGGTGATCACTCACACTAATGCAAAGCTCAGCTTATACCTCGCGGACTGTACAATATTCGATCGGACGAAATGAAGCAGACCGGAGTAGGAAAATCGCGAGATTATTTCGAAATTACGTTTTTCGTGCATTTCGTGTGTTAGGTGCAAGTACTTATTGCTCGTACCGTTCTTTTTTAGCCGATTTCAAAAAAGGAAGAGGTTATCAATTCGGTTGTATGTTTTAGGATTCCGTAAAACGTAAAAACGGAACCTTTATAGATTCGTCATGTCTGTCTGTCTGTCCGCCCGTATGTCACAGCCACTTTTTGCCGAAACTATGAAGACCACACTGTTGAAACTTGGTAAGTAGATGTATTCTGTGAACCGCATTAAGATTTAAACTAAAAAATTAGGGGTGCCTCCCATACTTAGAACTGAAACTCAAAATTTTTTAAAACACACGGGTGTGTAGGGTGTTTATCGATAGGTCTTCAAAAATGATGTTGAGGTTTCTAATATCATTTTCGTCTACACTCAATAATTTGGGCGAGAAACACTTCCAAAACGGTAAAAATATGTGTTCCCTGTTCTAACTTCTTAAAATAAAAAAAAATATATGATGTCCGTTACCATGCAAACTACCCACGAAAATTGGTTTGAACTCTGTCTGATGAGTAGTTTTTTTAGTACGTCATAAATACACTATTATTAAAACATCGATCAAAGTTACACCGAACTACAAGAACTTATTTATTATTACTTGCTGCTATGGAACCCTTCATGGGCGGGTCCGACTTGCACTTGGCCGCTTTTATTTTTGTATGTTTCTTTCACGATAGCGCCGCCAATCGTGAATCGATTTTGATGGGTTTTTTTTTTTTGTTTGGTAGATCATACTCGTAGTTCAGATGTCCCATATAAGTTTAATAGAAATCGGTGTAGTGATTTTGGATGTATGAACAAAAAACTAAAATTTGTTTTCATCAAACTCTTTCAATCATATGCATATATAAACACCTACATCCATTCAATTCAACTATGATACTAACTCACACATACACTCATACACACCCTTACACACCCTCACCCACTTTCAGACACATCTACATACATAGATAGCATGTTAATCCACGCAGGCTGAAATGAATTATCACTCAATTCAGCTTGGCGGGGTGATTTGATTTGGTACCATAGTTTAATTTCAATATTTTTTAGTTTAGTTTGGGGCCCGTTGTACTTCATTCTATCCGCAAACCTTGTTATGCTATGCAATTTATGGTTTCTTCTAGGTAAGCACGCTCCATCTTAGACCGCATCGTCGCTAGGCGAGATGGTGGTCAAGTGTAAACCTCTAAATGTTAAATAAAATAAAAAAAAATGTTAATACTATTGTACTTTTTTGGAAACAATAAATATGTATCTTATCTTATGTATTTAGATGATATTTACGTCTACAATGATAGATTCGTATGAAATTTGGTCGAGTGTCTAAATTGAAATTTAAATTGAAGTCGGTTTTCGTTTATTTTGGAGAAAATAGATTCATTCAAATAGATCAAAACCCGACAAATTTATAAATGAAATAAAATCAGTTTAAAAAATATTTTTTATAATGTAGAGTGAAGGGACGTGCAGGAAGTGTGTATGACGGTATGTCTGCCCATAACAGCACAGTATCATGCAGCTATCGGTACATGAAAAGTCCAAATCTTTATCTAGTGCTCGTCACCCAGATATATAAGATGATCTATTTCTTTGCCCAGGAACTTCTCTATAAACATTGCTCTTCAAACCGAAACACAGTGATACTTGCACATTACTGCTTGGCGGTAGAACATCTTTCCCAGACGAACTCTGCAAAGAGCTCTACCCCGGCAAAATATTTTTTCTTAAGTCATGGTTTGAGATTCGGAGGTAAAAGAGAAAACTAAATTCTTAAGAATTCAAGTAGACACACAAGTACTGTAATTCATTTTACACTTATCGCAAAACTACCACATTTCTGACACGGAAATGATCTGCTTTCTCTTTCCCACCCATCAGAAATATTGAAAAAGCTCATTCAAGATGAAAACGCAATACCAATGTATGTGTCATCATCATTGACTGCCACCAACTTGTCTTCAAAGTTGAGTTCTGAGCCACTATCGTATCTGTATGCTATACCAAAGTATAATACTTCTAGTTAATATTCTTGCTCACTTGTTGGAGTTGAGGTAAGGTCTTCAAGTAAGACTTTAAGTACCGTAGGCCGTTGCGTCACTGAAGAGCTCTCCATATCACTTGACTAGCCAGGTTTTACTTGGCTGCGCAATAATATGCATATTTATATTAGAAATAATGCATAATATTTGCACTATCAAACGTTCTCGCAGAGTGATGATGCTTAGATTAACAGCTAGCTATAATTTATCTAGACTTTAGGTACTAGATAAATTACAGCTATAGCATGGCTGGTTGTATGAAGTAGCGGTTGCAAGTTGCAAAATGATCGAAATTCGACTCTAAAGCGATATTAGACTTTGAGGATTTATCATAGATATATTTTTATTTTTGAAGTGAAAACTTCTTTAGGCGCGCCTAGACAAGTTTTTCGTGGGGTGTAAATTTAATTCTAGCATCACGCTCGGGTATGATAAGAAATCTTCGGGTAAACTCGGGACCTTGGCGATTGGGCATCTAGAAATGCGTTAGCCAATGGGAAATGCTGAAAGGGCGTGGCCTCGCCATCATGGCATGGCCATCTAGAAATGCGTGAGCCAATGGGAAATGCTGACACATTTCTAGATGGCCATGCCATGATGGCGAGGCCACGCCCTCCGGTTACACCCGTGTAGTTTCCAAGGTAAGCTATCAAATTCTGAGTTATAAGTTTTCACTTCTATCGGCAGTTCCTATGACTGCCAACTTTTTTTTTATTTAAGCCTTTATTGCTAGTACTAACATATTACATAACGTGTTACTTAAATTAGTGGTCAGCGTATCCTGTGACACATAGGCCTCTTCTAGATCATAGATATTAGCTTATTCTGAATTTGACCACAGACTTTAGGAACAAACACAATTTATATTATCTGAAAAATAAGAACCGACTTCAATTCAAAATGAAATATCGACACTCGATCAAATTTCTTAAGAAACCGTCAATCACTAAGTCATCCAAATTAAATTTTAGTATACTGTTCATATTTTAAAACCCACCCCACCGATGATAAAATTTATACGGGACCACCTCTGTACTATGATCTATTAAACAAAAAAAAAAAAAATTGGTAGTCATAGGATTAGGAACTGCCGATAGAAGTGAAAACTTGTGACTCAAATGTTATCACTCTTAATTGAATTGTCTAATTTATTTATCACCTTGCCAGAAGACAAATTATTATATTAGACAAATTATTAGATATTAGAACCATCGTAGGTCTATGTACATACGCATAATTTCAACACCGCCAGCTAAATCGATGGTTGCGCCATCTAGTTTTATATCAACGTAATTATACAGAATATATTAACTCTTTACTGTTTCTGTTGTCCTGGTATCTGGAGATAAACGCTGGGCTGTTGGAGGTAGGTAATCGAAACTCTTTACTGTTTCTGTTACCCTGGTACCTGGCCGTTTTTACCAAGTTTACCCGAAGATTTCATATCCGATCCGATCCGATCCATTATCATATCCAAGCGTGACGATTGATGAATCCATTTCACAGCCCACGAAAATTCTGTCTATAGCGCGCCTAAAGAAGTTTTCACTTCAAAAATTGGTTCACAATTACTTATCTATCGGATCGCGTAACGTACATACATACAAAAAAACATACAACCGCTTTTAGAACCTCCTACTTTTTTGAAATCGGTAAAAAATAGTATTATGTATGCGTGTTGTCACATACATGGTAGTGTGTGTAATGTTTTATTTATGTGTTTTGTGTATTTTTATTTCAACATCAACATCAACAGCCCACTAAATGTTCCCACTGCTGGGACTCGGGGCCTTCTCTCGCAAGGAGAGAGTTAAGGCCATAATCCACCACGCTGGCCCACTGCGGGTTGGCGGATGACACATGACTTCGAAAGATTCTAGGTACATGTCGGTTTCCTCACGATGTTTTCCTTCACCGTTTTAAGTTAGCGGCATTACGCACATGACTTCGAAAAGGCAGTGGTGCGTGTGGGGTTTGAACCCGGGGTCTCCGGATCGGCAGTCGCCGTTCTCCCGACTAGACCAGCCGTAACTTACATTATGAAAAATTTGTATTATGAAAAAATATCAATTAGCCATTTAAACTTCTTTTCCGACTAAGCTGTAAGAAATTTCATTCTGTTCCGTCCGCGCAATTTTAGAGGTACAAAGTTTTTGCTTGGTTCTAGCTGGGAATTGAACCCTAAGAGCGGTTTCGCACTACGTCTGATCCGAATCCGATCCGAACTCCATCCGAACCCATGAAAACATGGATCTAGAAAACTCGGACCGACGGTTTCGCTCTACATCCGATCCGATATACAATAAGCTGCCAAATAACCTGAAAAAAAGACAATTTTATTGAATGAAAATATTACCATTTTATTAAATGTCTAAAGAATATATTAGAGAATAAATGGTTTTACAAACAATAAGATTTTTTTCAAGACAATTTTGATGAAAAGATGTTCCGTTGCCTCTTTCGCCATGCCATGAATGATTCAATTCGGACGCAGTGCGGGGAGCGTTCATCATGCAAATAATACTATGGCTACTTCGGTTCGTCAATTATCTATTCCGAAATGGAAATTTACGGATGACGGAGACAATTCGCATGACGGAAATCGGATCTAGTGCGTAAACTACCATACAAATAGCTGGACGACAACTTCGGAAACTGTTCACGGATTCGGATCGGACGTAGTGCGAAACCGCTCTAAAGTGTATAGGTAATAAGAATGTTGTTAACATTATGAAATATGTAAGTATTATCATCTATCTGGCATCGATAGCACAATATTTGCTTAGTTTGGGGCTAAATAGTGTGAAAACGTGGCACCTAATTTGGTCTACTACGTACTATAATATTATAGTATGAAAACTAACGTGCTTATTATACATTTTAAATCAATACACGGGTAACTCAACGTTTGATACAGTCAGTCCAGTCTAGACTCAAGACACCGGACGCGATCGGAACTTGAGTCGGACTGGGCTGACTATATCTAACGTTTTTAGGGTTCCGTAAAACGTAAAAACGGAACCCTTATAGATTCGTCATGTCTGTCTGTCTGTCTATCCGTCCGTATGTCACAGCCACTTTTTGCCGAAACTATGAGAACTACACTGTTGAAACTTGGTAAGTAGATGTATTCTGTAAACCGCATTAAGATTTGAACAATAAAATTAAAAAAAAAGAAAAATTAGGGTTGCCCCCCATACTGAGAACTGAAACTCAAAAATTTTTTTTTCATCTAACCTACACGTGTGGGATGTCTATCGACAGGTCTTCAAAAATGATGTTGAGGTTTCTTAAATCATTTTCGTATACACTGCATAGTTTGCGCAAGACACACTTCCAAAGTGGTAAAATGTGTGTCCCCCCCCCCCCCCCTCTAACTTCTAAAGTAAGAGAATGAAAACTCTAAAAAAAATATATGATGTACATTACCATGTAAACTACCAACGAAAATTAGTTTGAACTCGATCTGATGAGTAGTTTTTTTTTTGTACGTCATAAATACACTATATTATTGAAACTTCGATCAAAGTTACAACGAACTACAAGAACTATGTATATTATGTTACTTGCTGCAACGGAACCCTTCATGGGCGAGTCTAACTCGCACTTGGCCACTTTATTTTTGTAGTGGTAGGACTCTTGGCAGAGTCCGCCTGCGGAAGTACCACACATTTGCCAGTTATTCTACCGCCACAAACATTACTGTGCAAACATTACTGTGTTCCGGTTTGAAGGGCAATGTTGCCAGAGAAATTACAGGGCTTAGATATATAACATCTTAGATATCTGGGTGACGAGCGCAGTGCAGTGCTAGGTAATGATCTGGACTCTTTATGTTCCAATAGCTGCGTAACACTGTGCCGTTAAGTGGCAGGCATGTAGCTTACCATTAGGCACACGTCTCGTCTTGTCACACTTTATTATATAAAAAAAGTGAGTTACCCGTGTATTTATTTAAAATGCCTAATACTAGAAATGTCAAAGTTTCAATGTTTGCATGTTTGTTGTTCAATCACGTCGAAATGGCTGAACGGATCGGGGGGTCTACCGCCTAACGAAAAACGTTTTGACGCTTTGACATTGTTGTCTCTTTCATTTCAAGCGAGAAGAAAAGAGACAACAATGTCAAAGCGTCAAAGCGTTTTTCGTTAGGCGGTACACCCCCGGGTTGTAAATTGGAATATAGTTAGAATATAGTCTAAAACATATTCCATTGCGAGAAAATTATGGGAATTAAGCGAGTATACCAGTGGGACGCTGCTAGTACAAACATACAAATTACGCAACTACCCATTAAATTAGCTTAACTTATGGTGTAAATGATTTGTATGCCGTATTCAAATTACGATATTGTAATTATCGACATTCGATGTATAGACGTAACAGTTTGAAAGTGGTAAAAAATAATTGAACCTAAGTCGTAAAACCAGTTTTAATGCGGATACAAAGATGGAATGATAAGAAAACTCACGATGTGAGCGACCGTATCTAGTCGAAAAGTCAGACAAAAGTTACACAATGGCTTGTTGTCTTCTCAGATGCCAGACTAACAAATTAGTTGACAAGCCCAAGTTGATCTTTGATTCCTTAAGTGCTTAGAAAAATTACTGTGAATGTTAATAAGGTTGTTTGGCATTATTTTAAATGGCTTCGAAATGCCAAATGTCATTTCACATCGACTGGACTCGTTGATTACCTGGATTACTCTCTCTCTCTACGAAAATCGTAATTACGAAATAAATTCGTTTCGTCCGTTTAAATGTTCTAAGCCTTCTCTAATTAGAGTAGGCTTTTTAGAACATTTAAACGTCAAACAATGACCAGACGAAACGAAGTAGGAAAATCGCAGTTTCTGTCGAAATTACGTTGTTCGTAGAAATAGAGTAGACGTAGACGTCCCGGATTAGTTTGCCCACGGAATCGAAAATCGTGGGTTTGATTTTCACAAAAGACACATATTTGTCTGATGTATCCAAATATTTGTTTTATGTCTGGATATTTCTTTATATTATAAGTATTCAGTAATTATACATAGACTTATATAAAGGACCTGGTTAAAGGTGTGACAAAATGGCACAACCGCGTTGGGGCCAAAATGGCATTTTTAGGGCCATGCGACATGCGACTCAGATCACAGCGGTCAGTGCGCGGGTGAACGAGTTTTTGCTGGTCATTAAAATGTTCAGTAAGCCACGTCCTTATTTTGATGTCATTGCAATTATATCATTCTGTTAACGTATTATACCAGCTATCTGGTCACCACAATAGGTAC
Source organism: Ectropis crepuscularia (assembly GCA_963693475.1). Lineage (NCBI taxonomy): Eukaryota > Metazoa > Arthropoda > Insecta > Lepidoptera > Geometridae > Ectropis > Ectropis crepuscularia. The sequence continues at coordinate 8,377,285 of OY856338.1, forward strand.
TAGCTTTGCTTTTGCTTAGGCTAGTTAGTTGCTATTTACCCACTGGAAAAAAGATGAAAAAAATCTTAACCATTGTCGAAGTTATAAAAAATACATCAATATCGGTCCAACTATTCAGTAGTGTAATTACAAACACACGCACAGAATATTTATCTCAATATAAATAAAATACGTACCATGTTGCGCGTCAGTGATGGTCTCTTAAACTACTTAACCGATTCACCTTATGCAGTTTGATCAAACTTGAAAGATAGGATCGTTTTTAATTCGATTAATCTAGCTGTGTTCCAAATTTCAACTCAATCCGTTCAGATGTTACTACGTGATTGAGCAAAATACATCCAAACGTTGACATTTGTAATATTAGTAGGATAGGACTGGTACATAATATATAATCGATATACTTCTCGATGTGCTCTTCAAGGTTTAGCAGCCTCTGTGTCAGCCAAAAAAAGGACAAACAGTCCTTGGCCTGAACTATAATCTCTTTATGAAATGCAAAGCTAAGGATATTGAAGCATGGTCAGTCCGGAATCAAACGCAACATTTCGTAATGCCCTAATATATTCTGGTGAGGATCCTAGGGTCACAAGTTTCAAGTGCACTCTAGGGTTGTCACGCAAGGAGTTTTTTCGCATTTTTTGTCGTTGTATACAAACCTAACTGTGTCAAGCAGTTGACGAATACAGGGTGATGAATGTATAGATAACTTTTATTTATTCGGGCAATGATTTGGATTCTTCATGTTCAAATAGCTGCAAGGCACTGAGCTGTTATGTTACTATCAGGCGCAGGTCATGGTCGTCACTCTAAATTATTATAATAATAGACTCTTTAATATTTTAAACCAAAACTTTTACATCTAAATTAGTAAAACAACTTTTAAAATCAATAGAATTGTAATCTACTTCATGCATAATTTTAATTGATATTAACAGTTCTTTATTTATTTTATTAAATAAAAAAACACAGACCCACTCCTAATATACCGCAAAAAAAACTTTAAAAATTCTCATTACCTACATTTAAGCTGTCTAGCCCCGGGAGGCCAGATTTGGGCAAAACCGGTTTTGAGACTTAAAAACCTTATTTTTTCATTATATACATACTTGAATATTAGTTTATTTTGATGCCTAAGAGATAGGCGATAATATTAATTAATTCATTGTCGTTTACAGACACACAAAGTTTGGTTTCATTTTTTAGTAATGATTTTTTGTGTGACGTCACGACGCCGGCCGCGTCGCGAGTCGGGCTTAATGGGTTAATGGTTAGACAACCCTAAAAGTCGGCACCTGTGATGTCCATTCATTTGTTACCAAATAACTAGCCTACACATTTGGAATATATTTTAGCTATACGACGCATGAACTTGGCCCAGTTTGGCCCTTGTATGGCCCACGTATCAATGGTGAATATTGAATCAGAAACAGCGACACCATGAAATAAGCAAGTGGGTATTATTGCTCAACTAACTGACCAATAACTGAATACGTGATTGGAAGTGTGCTTAAGTTATTATAATACGAAATTATGAAATGTACATTCCGAACTTAGATACGTTGTTTCAAAGACTCGAAGAGTTTTTTTTTAACTCATCGTTCGTAGTTTTTTTTTTAATAAAGATTGACGAGACGAGCAGTACATAAAGTAGCAAAGTAAAAAAGCTTTTATTCAACTGTACATATCAATTATTTGAAGTGGACATTTGTTTACAGGCATTCAGCACTTTTTGTATGGGGAAATCTTATGCTTTCGCGTCACTGACATGCTAATTTAATGGCGTAGCAGCGTAGAGAGACGTTGTATGAGACGTTTTTTATATGGGTGTAATATTGTGAGTTCACGTAACCTATATGCCTAACAGCAGTATCTATATAGTTATACAGGAGACGTATTGTGTAATTGGTACTAACATTCTTTATAGGGCTTCACTTCTAGCGACAGTACATTTATTTATTTCTCTATAACATCAGGAAGTTAACTAAACAACAAAAAAAACAATTACGAGAAAAGACAAATGTTACAATAATCAAACCAAGACCAGAGATTACAAGAATAAAGCCACCAATATGCTATTACAAAAGTAACTTATTTACCTACTGTTAAAGTACTTAAACAATTTCGTTTTGAACTCACAGAGTGAGTCCTGATGTTCAAGACTTCAAAGTCTTGAACATCGCCGAAAAATTGCTAGCCTATCGGTTTTTTATCGGATACACTTCGGAGAGTGTGAGACTGATTTGCATGATCTGATACCACCTTGTCCTTTTTTCTATCGGAATGCTCGTAGCTCGAAAAAGCGACATCGTTTCATGGTTGATGTTCCAAAGACACGAACGAAGAGATTCGACTCTACTTTTGTGATAAGAACGTCTAAGCTGTGGAATAAGTTGCCTGAGTGGGTTTTCCCCGATGGTTACAATCTTTGTGTCTTCAAATCGAGAGTGAATCGGTTTTATCTAGGTAAACACGCTCCATCGTAGACCGCATCGTCGCTTAACATCAGGCGAGATGGCGGTCAAGTGTAAACCTATAGAAGTTAAAAAAAAAATTAAAAAAAAATGTCGATACCATTTTTTTTAATAAAAAAAATAAAAAAATTCAAGGAAGCATTTAGTTCGTTATAGGTACGACTCATTCTGGGCAAGGGAGAGTGGTGTACCAAATTAGTTTTTGCACGTGTAACTTCAAATATATTTGCAATTTTATGTCATGGGTAACGATGAGGCACTCTTACAGAAATACCGCTTAAAATCGAAGGACTGTCAATGAAGTTGTGAATCAATTTATGGAGAAACGAAAGGTCACGAACTTTCCGCCTGTCCCGCAATTTATCTATTTTAAAGAAAGATAGACGACTTGAATAAGGACTTCGGTGTGAAATCCCTTGCCAAAAAAATGCCAGAGATCGCGTAAAAGCCCTTTGTATACCTTCTATGCGTTGAGAATGCAATGTGTATGAAGGGTTCCAAACCACACTGGCAAGTTCGAGACAGCTGCGAACCATATAATTATACAACAATATCTTAGTACGATGTGATTTGAAGCTTTTGGAGTTTCGTCTGATAAATCCCAGTTGTTGAGCCGCCTTTCTGACCATCGAATCCTTATGCGCTTTTAGAGTTAACCGACTGTCCATTAAAACACCCAGGTCTCGGATTTCATTAACTTCATGAATTACTTCATTGCCTAAGCTGTATTTTGAACATATAGGTAATTTGTTGCGCGTATACTTATTATAAAAACATTTTTTACGTTTAGAGGCATTATATTTGTATCACACCAATATTTTATCATATTTATATCGTACTGCATTTCATTTACGTCAGCTACACTGTTTACTACTTTGTAAATTTTAAGATCATCTGCGAACAATTTATATTTACAATATTTTAAGTGCTTCGTGATATCATTTATAAAGATTGAAAAGAGTATAGGACCCAAGTGGGACCCTTCTACACCAGAAATTGCAATATAGCTGTTAGACTCAAACCCATTCACGAAGACTCTTTGTTTTTGATTTCTAAGGTAGGATTGAAACCAACTCAGAAAAGACCCGTGTAAACCGATGGCAATTAACTTTTCTATTAAAATACTGTGATTTACTTTATCAAAGGCGCTACTAAAATCGGTATTCCCTGCATCGATTTGCCCTCCCTTATCTACTTCCTGAGTTACTTCTGAAATAAAGCCCATCAGATTTGTTTCCGCAGCGCCTACATATGGCTCTCATTTCCTTTTATTTGAAGGGAACACTTTTAGCCAACGTGTGAACGCATATTGCATTCCATACTAGAGACTAGGGGCCGTTTGTTCGTTTCAACTTCCATAGCACAAGAGTCAAGAGGCTTTTTGCCATCGCATCGTCGCGCACAGGACTACTAGATTTTTTTTTTTTTTTTTTTTTTTATAGCATAGAGTGACGAGACGAGCAGGTCATGTGCCTGATGGTAAGCAACATGCCTGCCACATAACAGCACAGTAACACGCAGCTATTGGAACATGATAGTCCAAATCATTACCTAGCACTGCACTGCGCTCGTCACCCAGAGATCTAAGATATTATGTCTCTAAGCCCTGTAATTTCTCTGGAATCATTGCCCTTCAAACCGGAACACAGTAATGTTTGCACATTACTGCTTGGCGGTAGAATATTTGGCAAAGGTGTGGTACTTCCCCAGGCGGACTCTGCTAAGAGTCCTACCACTACTTAAAAGTTCGATTCGAGTATAACTGGGATTTTGGGGGTGGAAAGAACTTGACAATTCATTCAGGCTTGCGTGGCGAATCGAGTTTATTCGATACTCGAGTTTTTTGACAGCAGAACCAAAATGGCAGCGTGGGCTTCATAGCATAATATCACATGGCGGTCAAGTTTAAACCTTAAAAAGTTAAAAAAAAAACAGTTCTAAAACTATAAATTCTTCTGAATTGTAGACGAACAAAGTCGCGTGAAAATTGAGATGGCCGTAAGCCATCATATGTAATGCGGTAGAAAACGAAATCATGTTAGTGTGTACACCTGTATAATGTATTACACTTTACGGTCAGAGCCTCCAGCTATCGTCGTCCATTGTATGCAGATATACTCCACAGAACACGCCTTTGTGTCATAGAACGTCTACTTTGGACCGCGGAAACAGCCGCAGTATAATTATATTACTCGAGCGCTTGGTCGACGCGACGCGTGTCCGAAATGCTGGTGTTTATTTGGCCCAACGCATAAGCATTGCCATTCAGCGTGGTAATGCCGCCAGCATGCTGGGTACGCTTCCGATTGGTAGTGGGCTTGAACGTCTTGATTAGCAGTAAACTTTCATTGGTCTATGGATGATTCAGGTATGCTTAGTGTAAGTAGTTAGGTATGTAGCGTAGCGTAGTTCTCATATTATAGTTAGTAGCTGTATTAGCGTAGTTGTATTTTAGGTTTGTTAATAAAGGCACTGCCCGTTCAAAAAGAATATATATTACTAACATCGTCATTTTTAAGAAAAAGGAGGAGTTTTTCACTTCTGTTGTATGTTTTTTTTTTGTGTATGTTACGCAATAGCGCCGCGAATAGAATACCGGACTGGGTCAAAAATACACTATTCTAATTAGTCCGTCAGCAAGATCATGGAAAAATATGGGACACGTATTTTTTGTTTTTTCAAAATATTAAAAATCGACGAAGATATAGAACATCAAACTTCGAAAGTGGGGGGTCGCGACGTCACTCGTGAGTAGAAATCGTAGGCACGAGTGACGTCACGCGAAACTTCTAAGCGCTGTATCTTCGTAGTTTTTTGTTTGTGAAACAAAAGAAAAAATACGTGTACAATATTTTTACTCAAAAACCTCTAACTCGCAATCTAACTGACGGACTAATTAGTTTTTTTTGAGGATTGTATCTATCCTATTGTGAATCGATTTTGATGGTTATTTTTTAGTTTGGTAGATCATCATCATCGTCAACAGCCCACTAAATGTTCCCACTGCTGGGACTCGGGGCCTTCTTTCGCAAGGAGAGAGTTAAGGCCATAATCCACCACGCTGGCCAAGTGCGGATTGGCGGATGACACATGACTTCGAAAGATTCTAGGTACATGTCGGTTTTCTCACCAATGTTTTCCTTCACTGTTTTTAAGTTAGCGGCATTACGCACATGACTTCGAAAAGACAGTGGTGCGTGTGGGCCCGAGTTCAAACCCCACACGGGTATAGATTATTTTGAAATTTGGTGGAGTGTCTGAATTTAGTTTAAATAAATTAAAGTCGGTTTTTGTTTTTTTGGAGAAAATAAATTATTAGATCAAATACTCCTATGTGCGCCGTGAGTTTGTTTAAGTGAGATTATCCATCGATATAAACCAATGGATGTGCCCTCTCAAACTTCAGGCGCTCGGAATTATGTCATCGTTGGGAAAAGTGAGCTCACTCTTTCCGTTGCAATCGGCTGCAAGAAGCGGTGAACGCAGGACGTTTTTACTTATCATTATTCGTTGTCAACAACAAGAAGAAGTAGAATACCTCGCCGCTAGCGATTCTAGGGGTCAAATAGATACGCAGATTATTACCAATTTCAAGGTGCTCAGGGTCATCATCATCAACAGCCCACTAAAAGTTCCCACAGCTGGGACTCGGGGCCTTCTCTCGCAAGGAGAGAGTTAAGGCCAATCCAATCAAGAATCCACCACGCTGGCCCAGTGCGGGTTGGCGGATGACGGATGGCGGATGGCGGGTTGGTGGTGCTCAGGGTACATCCATGGTTTATATCGATGAGATTACCTATAAACGCAACCTGATGCGATATGTGCGACGCAAGTAGAGCTGTAGAGCGTTGTCATAGGGATTCCCAGATGTTAATGAACGAGTGAGGAGTGAGCCAAAGCCACTAAACAATCATTCGAAAGTGTGTGCAAGGTCCGGGTTAAACTTTTTTATAAATACGACGCAAATAAAAAAAAAATATCTTAAATTAATTTATATAGATATCTGTGGAAAGCCCCACGACGCGACGTTTAAAAAGTCACTGAAAAAGGATAAAATGATTTAAAAAAAAACGTCTTAGAAAACAAATGTAGAGCGAGATACCTAATTAACACAAAACTTAAAAAAAAAACAATAATATCCGTCCGGGCTGTCATTACATGAACTAGTTTTGCAGTTTCATTGTATCGTGAATAAATTTTTAGAACAATACTTACACCCTTAATGGGCAGGCCGTGCCCCTACAGTGGGACCTTTAGAGGTTGATGATGATATTTAAACTTTTTAGAGAGCACAGATGATTTTCATTTTTTTAAGTACCTTCTGTTGTTGTTCTACTTACCTGTCGAGTTCTATCGAGTTCCCTTATTGTATAGTAGCAACGACAACTTTGATGTAGTGCCCCGTAGTAACCTAATATCGTAACTACAAACCAACCATTGAAAACTGCATCAAAATCGGACTTTTACTTTTGTAGAAAAATGACAACAGTGATTTGCACAAACAATGTATACTGCTGCGCCCCCTGGGAGATACTTATCTCAAAACATGTACCAATTGACCCTTAACCCATCACTGGAAACTGCATTAAAATCGGACTAGTAGTTTTAGTGAAAATATGGCGACATTGATTTGCACAATTTTTGAAGTGAAAACTTCTTTAGGCGCGCCTAGACAGATTTTTCGTGGGCTGTGAATTGAATTCATCAAATTCGTCACGCTCGGGTATGATAAGAAAGCTTCGGGTAAACTCAAGACCATGGTTATTGGCCATCTAGAAATACGTCAGCCAATGGGAAATGCTGAAAGGCCGTGGACAGGCCATCATGCCATGGCCATAGTTACACCCGTGTAGTTTCCAAGGTAAGCTATCAAATTCTGAGTTATAAGTTTTCACTTCTATCGGCAGTTCCTATGACTGCCAATTTTTTTTTATTGCAGCGCCGCCTGTTGAGTGCTCACCGTTATATCTATCTTAGAAAATGCAGAAAATGCAAATGAAGGTATTTAAAGTTTTCCTCAACAAATTCTTAAAGAATGATACTTACTTAAAGAATTTTGAAACAGATCCTGAAAGAGGAGGAAATTTCCAATGTAAAGTCTCAACCAGTGTTTCCACTTTTAGGGATTTTTCCCTAAAATTTACCTTGACTAGGGATTATTTCAACAGGACAAGGGTTAAGGGAAATTTCGGGAACAGTCAAAAACTATGGATCCATCGGCCAATATTAGACCACCTTACACCTTACACTTTATAGTAGATTTTGCTGTTTTCACATCGATGCGCCTGTTTTTTAGCTTGTTCAAATTTTTAAGTGCTATTAATTTGCGTTCAGCGCCACCTATTACACAATCCGAGTGTTTTTTATTTCTACTGAAATTACAATGCGGTGTGATTAAATGGCAGTATAATTCTTGTCAGCATACGAGGGAATTCCCCGACCATAGTCTAGTCACATTATAAATTGACTTCTATGTCTACTCTACTAAATAAAAACATCTATACCTACTCTATGTCTTAATTAAATAAATTTTCCCTAAAAATTGGATTTTTAAATCACCTAGGGAATTTTAGAAACAAATCTAGAAAAACTTAGGGAGAAACGAAAATTTGTTGTGGAAACACTGGTCTCAACTCCCGGAACTCAATCTCAATTATTTAAACACTTTTTTCTTATTTAAATATCGTTGTCCCACAAAACATACGACGCGGGTATCTACTATCTCTGTCGCATGCTAGTCGAAAGGTTTCCGCTCGCTTGCATGACTGAGATAGAGCGATGTCTGCTACGCATGATTAGTGCGATAGCACTACCATATGACTTGGGATCATAGACGTGTAAGTTTGGAATACTTATACCAGTACTGTAACCTTAGATGTAATGTAATCCAGATACCAGATACATTAGAGAGCGTAATAGGGAAATTGTAAGTCATTTTCTATCTGCATAAGATGTGTACATATTTAAAAGATTTGCAGGAATAATATTTACGATGGTCAACCAGAATACAATAATCCTTTTTCTACATATTATCACTATTATGTGTCCCAAGTCCTAATGTTGAGCAAAGGCCTCCCTACCATCCTTTCAGTTTTCCCTATCTACGGTTAATTCTAGCTAGACTTTTCGATGTTCGTCGAGGTCGTCTGACCATCGAATCCTGGTCTACCAAAAAAATGTTGTAGTAAGTAAATATTACATTGGATAATATTTACTACAACATTTTTTTTATAGTAGGTACCTATAGAGTGACGAGACGAGCAGGACATGTACCTGATGGTAAGCAACATCACTGCCACATAACAGCACAGTGACACGCAGCTATTGGAACATGAAGAGTCCAAATGATTACCTAGCAATGCACTGCACTCGTCACCCAGAGATCTAAGATATTATATCTCTAAGCCCTGTAATTTCTCTGGAAACATTGCCCTTTACACTGGAACACCGTAGTGTTTGCACATTACTGCTTGGAGGTAGAATAACTGGCAAAGGTGTGCTACGTCTCCAGGCGGACTCTGTCGAGAGTCTTACCATATTAGACTAATAATTATAATAATACGCGCGTATAGCTAAATGACTTAGCCTCAGTACTCAGTCAGCCGAAAAGCGCTCCCGTTGCTTTTGCTTGGTAACCTCCAATAATTAGTCAGGCGACATAACGAGTTCGATACCGACGCAAGTCGGAGGGTGTTTCTTCGGGTGTTAATGATATTATGTCTATGGGTGACAGGTGCAGTGCATTAAGTACCGTGCTAGAATATAATTTGGATTATTCAAGTACCAATAGCTGCGAGATACTGTCATTTTATGGCCAAACGTGTTGCTTACCATCAGGGACATGTCCTGCTTGTCACGTCACTCTTTATTGTAAAAAAATATATAAATATACCTATGGAAATAAACTTCACAGCCCTTATAATACAGATTTACAAAATCGTGCTTGCTTTGTTTTTGATAACAACGGATTTGCATGATGCAAAAATTACTAAACATACATAAATATTTAAGAGTATGTCCTCGTATAATATAAATATATAGGTAGTTACTGAACAAGAGATGGTGTCGAAAATAAAATAAAGTGGCCAAGTGCGAGTGGGGCTCGCCCATGAAGGGTTCTGTTGCACCAAGTAACATATAGTACACATAGTTCTTGTAGTTCGTTGTAACTTTGATCGAAGTTTTAAAAATAGTGTATTTATGACGTACTAAAAAAACTACTTACCAGATCGAGTTCACAACCATTTTCGGTGGAAGTTTGCATGGTACTGTAGATCATATATTTTAGTTTTATCATTCTCTTACTTTAGAAGTTACAGGGGAGGGGGGGGGACACATTCTACCACTTTGTAAGTGTCTCCCGCGCAAATTATACAGAAACTTCAACATCATTTTTGAAGACCTATCTATAGCCAACATACATGTACGGGTTTGATGAAAAAAATAATTAAATTTCAGTTCTAAGTATGGGGCAACCCCAAAATTTATTGTTTTTTTATATATTTTTGTTTGAAAATCTAAATGCGGTTCACAGAACACACCTACTTACCAAGTTTCAACAGTATAGTTCTTATAGTTGCGGAAAAAAGTGGCTGTGACCTACGGATGAAAAGACAGAAATACAGACATGACGAATCTATAAGGGTTCCGTTTTTACGTTTTACGGAACCTTAAAAAATAAAGCACAACTGAATCCTTATCATATTTTAAAAGTAAATAATTGGATGGTTGTTCATAGATTAAGTGATGTTTGTTCCTCATTCTAGTTTGAAAAACAAAATGGACCGCTATTAAATATTCAACACATATATAAAAACTCAAAACAGCATAGATAACCTAAAAAACGCAAACGTAAGAAAAAGTCTTTGACTAAATTTGTTGAATTCTACGTGAATGGAGACGCAGGAATTACGCCAATAGTCACAGCTAGAATTTGATCGAGCGAGATGTTGAAATAATCCAGATATTCAAGTTGAGTTTCACTGATTTTGTCATGTTCAAAGTACCAGAAAAAATCGAGTGTTAGGGTAATAGCGTACCACTTTTTGACCTGTCGGAATAATTACACCTGAGGGCATTTTACCGACGGTTACGTCAATTGCTAGTGAGGAAATCTGACATGAGTACTCGACTAGCCCTTACTAGGGCTACCACTCGTCCGGACTTTCCTGCTTTAATCTTAACTTTGAACTAATCTCGAGATGGTCTGAACTCTGAGCTGACTTTTTTATTTTAAATTAATGCACTCACGTGTACTCCAGTCAGTCTAGTTCGAATAAGTTTTTAGAAGTCTTATAAACGCGAAAGATTGTAAATCTTTGAGTATTGTATGGATGGATATATGGAGGTTTGTTACGCTTTTACGTAAAAACTACTGAAGGAATTTGGATGAAGTGTGGTACAACAATGGTATTTGTTATTTGTTTGGTCATAATAGTCTGGAATAACACATAGGCTACTATTTATTCCGGGAAAATAAGGGATGTTATTGTACATACTTACGTATAATAAGTATGTATTTAGAATTATATCATCCATTTGGCCGCCATAGTACAAGCTTTGCTTAGTTTGGGGTCAGATGGTGTTGTGAGAGAATTGTCCACCAATATTTATTTATTACTAGCGGCCCGTGCCGGCTTCGCTCGGATAATAACCTAGATACCAACTAAAGCGCCACCTGCCGGGCTGATTTGTGAATCTAAACCATCCAGGCCCCTACCTAAACGTGTACAAAAAAATCATTCAAATCGGCCCAGCCGTTTAGGAGGAGTTCAATAACAACGAAAAGTGGCATTGATTTTCATATATATAGATTTATTTATTTTGAGCGATGCATATTTCCCAGTTTCAGTTTTTAGAAATTAATGTCGTATTATTGTATTTTATTTGAAGGCAACCCTATCCCCTAATACCTACATGTTTCGATATACTTTGGATAGTATTATCCAGTCGTTATTAAAATGTTATGCAAAGATTTTGTACCAGAGGTCATGTTTTTAGAGTTGATTTGATTTGGAAACTTTGCACCGTAGAGTGGTTTATGAATGGTGAAATATTATGAAAAACGTGTGTGGTTAATTAGATGAAGTGTTTGAAAACGCACTTCGTCCTTGCATTTTAACGTTTAGTCAATATACTAATCTTACTGATATAAAAGTTTAGTTTTCACAATATTCCAAAAACATTTTCCAAAAACATTTATTTTATCGCGCATAGCGCATAGGACCGCGTTTGACCACCAACTCGCCTAGATTCGACGGTGTGATCGAAAACGTTGCACGTTCTGCTCGGTTTTGACTATTGTAAGTTTATTCTACCTAAAATCAGTGACCAAAACTATTCAAAACTAACGGATAATCCGAAATAATTACATCTCCGTAACCGCATTCGGTCACATCTATCGCAGACCCGATAGCCGTTGGGGCAGACGGGTTCAGGACGACTACTCTCTTTGCTACGAAAACGTAATTTCGAAAATAACTCACGACTTTCTTACTCCGATTCTACTTCAATCCGTCGTTTTGTCCGTTTAAATGTTCTACTCTAATTAGAGTAGGCTTAGAACATTTAAACGTCAAACAATGTTCTATCGGACGAAACGAAATAGAACCGGACTACTCCGGTTCTATTTCGTTTCGACTTTCCTAAGAAAGTCTCCAGTTTTTTTTCGAAATTACGTTTTCGTAAAAATAGAGTAGACGTCCTGCCACGAATCAACAACGTAGTGTAGGACGCCCTGACACAAGATGGAGTGACGATATTCGAAAAGCAGCTGGTGCCGGTTGGAGAAGTAAGACCGAGGATCGGGTAATCCAAAATGTATTGTTTTTTTAATATATTTGTGTAAAAATCGTAATGCGGTTCATAGAATACATTTACTAGCCATGTTTCAACAGTATAGTTCTGATAGTTTCGGAAGAAAGGGGCTGTGATATAGATACGGACGGACAGGCAGACATGACGAACCCATAAGAGTTCCGATTGTACGTTTTAAGGACCCCTAAAACCGTCAGATATCTAATATCTATCTATAATCTAATCTACCGAAACATTATAATCTCACGCGATAGATTTTTTCTTTTTAATATAGAGTTACGAGACGAGCAGGACGTGTGCCTGATGGTAAGCAACATGCTTGCCACATAACAGCATAGTGACACGCAGCTATTGGAACATGAAGAGTCCAAATCATTACCTAGCACTGCACTGCGCTCGTCACCCAGTGATCTAAGATGTTATATCTCTAAGCCCAGTAATTTCTCTGGAAACATTGCCCTTCAAACCGGGACACAATAATGTTAGCCCATTACTGTTTGGCAGTAGAATTAGATGATAATCTGAGTGTGGTGAAAATTTAACCGTGACATATGCACTCAATTAAGAATTGTAAAATTGTGCACAGAACATAAGTGAGTATCTACCTTTAAAATTACACCTACTTTTATCCCCGGGAAATATTTTTATAATAAATTATAAATTATTTATTTTATTTAATATTATAAAGCTGAAGAGTTTGTTTGTTTGTTTGTATGTTTGTTTGTTTGTTTGAACGCAAGGATCTCTGGAACTACTGGTCCGAATTGAACGATTCTTTCTTTGTAGGATTGTCCATTTATCGAGGAAGGCTATAGGCTATTTAACATTACGCTACTATCAACAGGAGCCGAGCAGGAATGAAAAATGTAACAAAAACAGGAAAAAATATTGCTTTTTGAGAGCTTTCGTTGCGTGACAGCATATGTCATATTTTAAAGGTTGCGTCATTAGAACCTAAAGTAGCCGAATTTGTTCAAAATTTGAATTGGTACGATCGATTTTCGATAGATGGCGTAGCAACGCGCGCGCGTTCAGCTAGTATTTTTATAAATGGTTTGTTTTTTTAGCGTGCAGAGCATTTAATAAAACAAAAATACAATGAGAACTACAACAATACGCTACATGCTCTTACCTAACTACTTACACCAATCATATCTGAATTATCATGACTGATCGAATGTTTATGTACTTTTAAATACAGAATTATTATGCATAGAAACACCCAGATATATAGTATACTACTTGAATTCATCGCACAAATATTTGTACTGGGTGGGAATCGAACCCACAACCCTCGGCTACGCAGGCTTACCACGCTGAATGGCAATACTTATGTGTTGGGCCAAATAAACGACAGCATTTTAATCACTGTTCGCGTGGACCAAAAGCTTGGAATTTAATACAGGGCTTGTAGTGGTAGGACTCTATCTAGAGTCGGCCTAGGGAAGTACCACCCTTTGCCTGCTATTTTAACGCCAAGCAGTAATGTGAAAACATCACTGTGTACCGGTTTGAACTGCAATGTTTCCTGTGAAATAAATTACATGGTATATAGAGATAAAACATCTTACGTCTCTGGGTGACGAGCGCAGTTCCGTGCTAGGTAATGGTTTGAACTCTTCATGTTCCAATAGCTGCATGTCATAGGCAGGTAAGTTGTTTAGCATCAGGCGCATGTCCTGCTCGTCACGTCACATTAAATATTTAAAAAAAATGGTTGTCTGTAAAGTCGGGTTACTGACGTTAGTTGAACGTGACAACTTCAACTACGCCTTAGAGCGAGGTAACGCCGGCGGCGAGGTAACGGCGTTAACGGCACATGACATCATGTTTTGCGAGCGTGCAGCCGGCTTCATCGAATTATAAGACGTTGTCACGTCAATAAACTGTCAGATTTTATCCCAATTTTAGAAATGTAGTGAAATTATACTTTATACAAAACACAAGAAAATACATTCGCATTGCTGAAGCAATAGCAATCGCACATAAATAATTGTATTCGCTTACTGCAGAAATATCCCACTAATATTATAAATGTCAATGTATGGATGTTTGGATATTTGGATGTTTGTTGCTCAATCGTGTCCTAACGTATGAACGGATCGGGCTGAAGTTTGGAACACAGATAGATTATAGTCTGGAAGAACTACTATGCGTATAGGCTACTTTTTATCCCGGAAAAACAACGGGAACAACGGGAACTTCGCGGGTAAGACCGCGGGGCGCTGCTAGTAACAAATAAAACAAAATTAGGGGTCATATAGGGACGACTTATAGAAGTGATAACTAAGGTATAAGCTAAGAATTATAGTATAATATAGTATTAAGAATTATTTTAAAGTATTAAACATCACTAATATTGCACATACCTGTAGCTACAGATGTATTGTTATTTTGCATGTCGGTAGCGCGATATTTGTTTGTTTTTCCTAGTCCTAGTAATATTATTAATGGAACTGCTTGTATTTATATCGGGATATTTGTTACTCCAAGCAGCCTAGCAAAACAAAAGTAACTGAAGGGATCCGGATGAAATTTGTCACATAGATAATCTGGAATAAAACATAGGCTATTTATTTATTATTACAAAAAAACTTTGGGATCGGAAACTATTCGAGAAAACCCGCGGGATACTACTGGTTTTATCGAATTTAATAAATATCATTTGATATGTAAATATTTAAGAAGATTAAGGGCTACATACTCGTAGTTAGTGTAGTTGAAAGAATTATGTCAATTATACTATTAATAACTATTAATATTTAATAACTCAAACCTCCACAATTAACGCAATCCAATCTTCTGTAGACACACACTTCTTCAAATCAGAATTAATATGAACGAAGTAGCAAATTACGTCTGCATGGCAAATATCTATGTTAATGAAATCCTAAAATGGTTAATCGCATACATAACAGTCTAATAACACACAACAATAAATTACATAACCAGTCAGTCGCTCGCCGTATGGGGTACATATATAATAGAATATTTACAAAAATATTCTTAGATTAATAGACAGGTTTTTTTCATACTAACCACAGTATTTTTTTATATATTTAATAATAATACATATAAAGAAAGAAAATAATAATTAATAAAAAAAAGGTGTGGTCCTTCCCCAGTATTCCAAAAACTAAGGCTTAGGTACGCTAACTAAAACTTATTGTATCTTATACTGAGTCGACGTGCACCGTATTCGAAATGCTAACGATTATTTAGCATTGCCATTCAGCGTGATAATTCCGCCAGCATGCCGGGCCCGCTTATGACTGCTACTGGGTTTAATCATCATGATTATCTATAGACCTTCATTGGTATCACGAATTACGGATATTTCGTTTCAAAATAATATAGCAATTTGAAACTATTAAACCGTTTTATAGCTACGAGTATAACGGTTTTTTTTAAAGTAGAGGTAAAATAAAGATGAAAGAATTAATTATTACGGTTGACATTGTAATAATTATAATTGATTTATTGTGAAGCCATTTGAGGTGACCTTAAATGGCTTCTGCTGCCCATACGTCTATGGGCTAGTAAAGAAGACGGGCTAGTGACACAAACCTACAAAATAACTACTTACACACATATATAGAGCTTGGCCAATGGCGGATATATAAATAACGTAATAAAGCCTTATTAACATAATAATATACGTTCAAATACGTTTAATAACATAAATAAACTCTTTATTGCCCTTACATATTATACAGACAAAAATGTATGGTACAATAATGGTATTTTATTAATGGTGCTCTGTCCATTAATAAAATACCATTTGGCAACCTTATCGCTAAAAGCATTTTCTTCAAGACAACCGGAGTAAATATTTATTTTGAAACTAATACATAATTTTTTCCATTACATTGTTCTAAATGTTTTTAGTTCTACTTACATAACAATAAATGTTTTTAATGCGTGAATAAATTAGATTTACGAACAATTAACTTTAGTGTTGATGAAACAAGCACACTGGTTGGATTAATGGTGGCCCTAACAATTTAAAAAATGGTGTTTAAATTCAAGCGTTCATTACTTGTCAATGAAAAAAAATATCTAAAAAGATATCTTGTAACTCCATCATCATACCCTGGTTACCGTCTAGCACCAGAGCACTCGTCAAGGCGATTCAAATAAGTCCAAACTCGGTAGGGTTATGTCGTTTAACTACTGAGTACTTATGGCCATCTTCCGGTAATAAGTATAATAAATAAATAAATAAATAAATATTGGTGGACAATTCACACACAACACCATCTGACCCCAAACTAAGCAAAGCTTGTATGATGGCGGCGAGATAGCTGATATAATACTTATATAGTTTTAAATACATACTTATTATACATAGAAACACCCAGACACAAAAATAAAATAAAAAATAAATAATAAATGATAATAATAAAAAATGTATACGATTTACACATGTATGCAAAATTTCAGCTCAATCGGTAGCCGGAAAGTAGATGGAATTTAACTTGCAGGATTTGATTACACACACCAAATAAAAGCTTGAAAAAAATAATATGTATAACTTTACCTTTAGACAAACAGCTTTGAAAGATTTCATATCAAATACAAAACTTATGTATCCGAAAACAGATTATAAGAGCAGTTTGCTTATTATCAGGGTACAAATTGTCTAGTTTATTGGTTTAATAATTTTTTTTATGTTATACAAAATACACTTAGATGAATATGAATTTAATCTAAGATCTAGAATTCAGAAAATATATTTTTTTAGCAATTATTTATTAGCCCCAAACTAGCCAGATAGATGACATAATACTTACATAATTTTATTGTAAATATGTATTCATGATTTAAAGAAACAAAATCAAAAAACTAAACAAACCTTTCATGTCCTGTACGTATCTCTGAAAACAGAGGGGGAAAACCTTTTAGGCAAAAGATTTTTCTCCATAAAAATGTCAATTTTGGCAATCTTTGAATTTCATTTAACGTTATCAAAACAGCTATTCAAAGTCAGATATAAAATGTTTCATTTCATTTTGTGCACCTGCAATTATTTTAAAATATTAATATTCATAGAGTTAAATAATGAAAGTCACAAGATATGTTATGTATTACTAAAAATAATTGACGTGATTCGTGAACATGACTAAACTTTACCATTCTACAGTACGTATATTTAATCAAGTTCGTTTATTTTTATTACATAAATATACAAAAAAGTACTTACATATGTTTTAAAAATTGTAAACTATTTAAAAAAACAAACACAGTAGGTGATTTGTACGTGTAAATACATTTAAAAAAGGGGAACATTCTGCAAATATTTAAAAAAAAAATAGTTTTGTTATAAATATGGATTAATACGGCAATGCGAATATTCCTGCGAGTACGCAATAAATATATCAAGCACAATGCATGGATAGAGTAGTATTTTTGTTAGTAGATATAATAAAAATTTACTATGAATTAGGAACATTCACTTTTGTTTTAGTAAAAAAGAAATGATTGAGTTTATTCAATTCAAAGCAAATAAACAACAAAAAAGTTTCTGCATTCCAAACGTACCTCCAATAATCGAATAATAAGAACAAATAAACGCAATTGTTTGTGTTTTACTGTTTGCTATCAAGCACCCCCGTACTGGAAGCAGTCTTCAAGACCTTAGGTGCAACGTGCTTGGCCGGTCATCTCGAAAAATTTGATGCGCGATCCTTGGCACAGGACCGTAGAGAGGGGCGCCTTAATAAAAAGACTGCAATCTAAATCTCCGCACAGTCGCTCGGCGGTTCTGCAACCTGTCAAAATGAGAACGCTGGCGCTGACGGTGGGTTTAGATCCTAGTGTTGTGAAGTGGAAATCGTGATCGGAAAAAGTGAAGTGTCATTTTCGACAAAAAAAAGTGTAAAGTCAAAATTTCGATTTGATTTTGAAAAATCGAAATTGATTTATCTGCGCGTTGATATACCTGCGTTACTTGTAGGATTCGCAATTTAAAAAATATACCTAACGTTTTATTGATATGTCTAAATTTATTGTAGAGTTTTGTCCAAATCCGTTTTGTAGTTATCGAGTGAAAGAGTAACAAATGTTTTTTATCATACAAACTTTTACGATACTAAAATGATAACGCATTGCAGATGAAAATAAATAGATGTTTTTATTTTACGTGGAAAATTGATTTAACGTAATTTTAATTTTGTTTAGTTGTTTTTTATTGAAAATGATTTTTAAATATAAATGATGGTAACGTTATTTTTAAACTATGATAAATTTAAATTAAATTAATGGAATATCATTGACGTATTTGAAAAGAATATTTGCTCTTTATTAACTTTGCAATAAAAAAAATTATAGAAAATTCCGTAGGTAAAAAATATTTACTACCTATGTACGGAAATTTAATAGGCGATCCATGTATACATAATTATTTTTTATTATAATTATTTCATGTAACACAATATCCGTTAAGTAACGTTAACAAAATCTATTAGATATTTTTCAATATTTTACAATAAGCATATAATTTTAAATACATAAATTAATTTAATTATAAAGCTATCTATTTGCCTCAGAACAATTATTATTTACGTCAAATAAGTTTAGTTTCAATTGTTTATTTCTACCGATTGTTGTTTCCGCCAAATTGGGATAACGTAGATCTTTTTTTGTTCTCCAATGTGATGGATGACTAATATAAATCAGCAATTAAACAAAAATACCCACAACATAGCTTTTAGCCACATTCATTCATTGGACACTGACTTATTTGTCGCGGGACTAACGGGGATTTAGTTGACATAGGTCAAGGGAGATGGCATGAATAGAAGCCTATTCTCAGCCGATTTAAAAAATAATAGTTTTAGATATAGGCATAAATTGAAACGCTGACACTACAAGAAGAAGAAGCTCTGATATCAAAAAGACAATGATGATGATGATGACGACTTGTTTTAATAACAAAATTAAATTTAAATAACTTAAATTTTTAAACTTAAGGTTTTGGGATAGACTTACTAACTCATAGAAGTGGCTTCAATCAATAACTGATCTGATTACCACCGTGCCTTTTTTCTATCGGACTGCTCGTAGCAGGCGAAAAGGCGACATACAAAATATTGATTTTTACACTATAATCTTTTATAGTGTAAAAATAAATATTTTGTATGTATTTTGTGTACAAAATATTTATTTATACACTATATTTATAATGTTTTATAGTGTAAAAATAAATATTTTTACACTATAATCTTTTATAGTGTAATAATAAATATTTTGTATGTATTTTGTGTACAAAACATTTATTTATACACTATAATGTTTTATAGTGTAAAAATAAATATTTTGTATGTCGCCTTTTCTTGTTGCTTTGCGACTTCATATGTTGTTTTCAAATGCACAATAGTTTACGAATAAATTCATGCAAGTATGTTACTAAATGTGCTCTAATTTTATAATTTTGTATCGTTATTATGTCTGGATGTGGTCTGGATCTAATAAAATATGAAAAAAGCTAAAAACAAAAGTGCGGTAATCGAAAAAAAAATCGGTGTCACCGAAAATCTTTGATAGTGTTACTCATCCGTTTTAATGTGATCAATTGTTGAACAAGGAAAGTCGGTGCAAATAAACGTAGGTTTAGTTTAGTAAGTGATTCAAATTACATCGAGCTGTTTCCAAAACAGACAAAAATTGATTTAAAAAAATGTAGCGGCATAGGACACCAGGTAGGAACACTGGTCCTTCGGATAAAACAAAAGCACCACAATTTGAAAAAAAAATTTCGTTGTTTTTGATTCCTCATTTACTTTTTATACAAATACGGTAAAGTCATGGAACAGTATGTCTTTCCCGTGAAATAAAAATAAAATAACGAATGGTTTATAAATGCGTGCAATTTAGTACTAAAAAACTCACTACCATCTGCCATCGTAGTACGTAGATTTGAACTTTCTTCTTCTGTAAATGGCTGATTTACTTTGCGTTGCAATAAACAAACGAATGAGCGATTCGATCATTAGACCTCGTAAACTTGTTTGACTTTACTTTGAGGATTTGCAATGAATTTGCAAACACTTTATTCATCAAAACAATTTGTTTGTCCAAGATCGAGTTTTTGTGCCGAATTCCAAACATAAGCTTCAAGGCTTATCGAGTCAAAAACATGTCAAATTTTTGAGTACATATCGAAGTCAAATATTAAAAAAAAATGAGTTGAAAACTATAATGCAATACGGTGGTTATTTTGCAACAAAGTAAATAATTGCATACAAACATTTTTTAAATTTCTTCTTTGGGTTCGGGAAAAGGTTTCCAATTCCTTCACTTTCTTCTGATGCTGCGCTCAAAACAAACATTTACTTAATAATTTTAAATACAGTTGTTTTAAACATTTAAATTATTCATTAATTATTTTTAAAAAAATAACTCAGCGTGCTTCCTGAAGAGATTTAGGTTTTTGTGAAATGTTTTATTTTGAAAAAGTTAGAGCTAAGACAAATAATTAGGTGTATTTAATGGCAGTGCTATGTGGTTTTACTCGCCTTACTATGAACGTCTTTCGAATGAAAATGAATTTGACTACTCAATAGAAAAATATATTTTGAATTACAATAGAGTATTAATACAAACACATTATTGTTGTTATATGTTGATAAATTAGAAGAGATTATGATCTAAGTGTCATTATTACGACACTTATGGCAGTACTGTAATTACTACTTTAGCTTAGGAGTTTAGCTTTACTTTACTTAGCTTTACTTTAGTACTTTAGCTTAGCTTTAGGAGTAATTAAAACTCAAAGTTATTAAAATTAATAGGTAATAATGCAAAAAAATAAGAGAATAAAAATTTGAGGAAATAACCAAAACTATAATTAGTTACCTTCATAAGCAACTAAATCTGTTAGTTGGCTAGTTAGTTTAAAGTCACACACAGCCACTTTAACTGATATTTTCGAGAATTTCCGATTCTTAGTTTTGTTTCTCTACAAAAAGAACCAAATTTTCATACCCCGCTATTTCCGGACTTATAGGAATTCATTTCAAACAGCCAAACGAACGGAATTGAAATGTCGTCAACATCTATTCATAATTTTGTCAGACGTTGTTTAACATTGTCATCTGTTATGTTTAGAGCAGTCGAAGAGTTATGTTGTGGGTGTGTGATGTTGTCAATAGTTATGTTACGAGTGTCGAATGTTGTTAACAACTATGTTAGCGTATTTAATGTCGTCAACAGCTTATTTTTTACTATTATAGACCGCTTATTGATAGATTATACTTGACCGCCATCTCGCCTAATGTTAAGCGACGATGCAGTGGTGATGGAAAGTGCCTACTTAACTAGAAGAAAACGATTCACTCTCGATTTGCAGACATCAAGATTGTAACCATCAGGAAACAGGTTAAACAGCTATGTTATGCGTATTTTATGTTCTCAACAGCTATGGCTGGTGCTAGCCTGCACAGCATCTCTGGCAGTGCCGATATCGGAGCTTGCAAAGGACGCTGAACTATCCAGGGAGAAGCGCTCCCCTGGTGGGTGGCACTCGCCGCCCCCAGAAGGAGTCTGGAAGAAGAAACTCGTCTGGAAGGAGGAGTGGGTGAAAGCCTGGAAGACCGAGAAAAAACTCTTCTGGAAAACTGAATGGGTTAAGGAAAAGGTACGTTTTAAACAATTTTCAAAAGAAAAAAATTTCATTGATCAAATCTTTTTCCGAAATTAGTGTCTCAGTATTTTATCTGACGAACATTTAATTAATACTAATATTCTAATTTGAATTATTGACTGGCCTATTAGCTTTATAGTCGATACCTACCCAGGGCAAACATTTACCTATGTTATTAATATACTTTTTGTTGTTCGTCTGGGTGTTTTTATGTACAACAATATATTTACAATTACATATCTAAGTATTATATCAGTTATTTGGCTCCCACAGTACAATCTTTGCTTAGTTTGAGAGTAGATGGGATAACATCAAGCCAATATTTCATTATTTATTTATTATCGTACCTAAAGTTGCCAATGGACGATTTTTCCAGATTTCTAGTTATGTTAAATACGTTATTATGTTTTTGTTAGGTACCGGCATGGAAGACAGAGCATGTCCAACAATGGCAAGAGCAACAAGTACCCGCTGTGAAAATAGTACCCAAAGCGATATGGAAAGAAGTACAAGTCCCAGTGTGGAAAGAAATATCAGTCCCTGACTGGAAAAAGGTAAAATCTTACTTGTATTATTAATGTCAATGTTTGGATGTTGGATGCTCAATCACGAAGTAACCTCTAATTGAGATTTGGAACACAGTTTATGGTTTGGAAGAAAACATAGGCTACTTTTTATCCCGGGATATTTAAAGCAATGGGATCGGGAATTACGCGGGTAAGACCCCGGGTGCTGCAAGTATTTACATAATTTCCTAACAGGTTAGAATTTACTAGCGGTCTTCCCGGCTTTGCCCGCTATAAAACTATGTACTTATGTACACATAGTTTTATAGTGTTTAGGGATCACGTACGTATCCGAAGCTGAAAGATTTTTTAAATCGATCCCATAGTTCCTGGGTAATCCCAGGAACTACTGGATCGATGGATACTGGATGGATGGACGAGCTTTTGCACGTTCAAACAAACAAACTCTATTAGTTTAGATACTATAATAGTAGGTAAGTACCTAAGGTTTCAAAATATCTACACCTAACCCCAATTTTTTTTAAATATTATATATACGTAAAAAAATACACCCACAGTGAGATGATGATGACACGTGACACGTTATTTTTCCACGATGAAAAGTAGCCTTATATGCTATTCCAGATTATAAACAAAATGCGTTTCAAAAATTCAACTAGATCCGTTCAGCCGTTCCGTCGTGATGAGCAACAAACATCCGAAACTTTCGCATCGATTTAATATAGAGTGACGAGACGAGCAGGACATGTGCCTGATGGTAAGCAACATGCCTGCCACATAACAGCACAGTGACACGCAGCGATTGGAACATGAACGAGTCCATATCATTACCTAGCACTGTACTGCGCTTGTCACCCAGATATCTAAGATGTTATATCTCTAAGCCCTGTGATTTCTCTGGAAACATTGCCCTTCAAACCGGAACACAGTAATATTTTTCACATTACTGCTTGGCGGTAGAATAACTGGCAAAGGTACTTACTTTACGTGGTACTTCCCCAGGCGGACTCTGCCAAGAGTCCTTCCTACCACTACGATTGATCGAAATTCTTTCGAGAGTCATTTGACAAATAATATTACATTATTTTGAAACCACAAACAACACTGCATTTATTTTGTATACCTAATTATTTGATTCAATTACTTCATTTACGCATTATTGAAACTGGTTATTTCTGCAGTTTTGTACAAGACATAGAAGTCAACAAAATGGATTGTAAATGAATGCATTATTAGTTTAATATGCAGATAGCTCTGGTATTTTTCTCATCCTAAACATGGTATTCTGTAGGTCTACAAACCAGTATGGCGTGAGATCAAAGTCCCAGTCCAGAAAGAAATACAGGTACCTGAATGGAAACAGAACTACGTCCCTGCCTGGGTTAAAGAAGGAGTCCCTGGAGAGAAGTACCTCGGGAAAGATGACCACGGCTGGGAATACACCAGCCATGACCTCTGGCGCAAGAAGATGATCTGGAAACCAGTGTGGAAAAAGGTATATTTTTCGAGTCAGTTTTAAAAACAATTATGGCTAACGTACCTATTTCAGTCTCTTTATGTTTTTTTTTTATAGCATAGAGTGACGAGACGAGCAGGTCATGTGCCTGATGGTAAGCAACATGCCTGCCACATAACAGCACAGTAACACGCAGCTATTGAAACATGATAGTCCAAATCATTACCTAGCACTGCACTGCGCTCGTCACCCAGAGATCTAAGATATTATGTCTCTAAGCCCTGTAATTTCTCTGGAATCATTGCCCTTCAAACCGGAACACAGTAATGTTTGCACATTACTGCTTGGCGGTAGAATATTTGGCAGGCGTGGTACTTCCCCAGGCGGACTCTGCTAAGAGTCCTACCACTACTATGTATCCCTAAGATCCCGAAAAATCAGTTTTTTTTTGGTAAGCCATTTTAAAACTCAATACATCAACATTTAGATTACTGTACTTCCTCGATATCGAGACAGGGGTCCAGTTTCGATGTGGTCTTCATTATGACACAGCGATCCAGTTTTTAGGTTATCCTTACATACAGATCATAATCATTTTAGATTCGTGGGGCGTTTACGTTTGTTTATGACAAAAATATTATCTATTACTTGAACCACAATAAATATCTAATAATACGCTGTATTGTATTACCGATGTCCTTCCGAAAACAAAAATAGAACGTTAGATTATTTTTACTTTTGTTTTCAAAACGTCCGATGCCCTTACGAGCACCTAAGGAGTACCTAATCAAATAAATATAAAATTTTTGGGAGGAATGAAACCAGAGATTTTCATGTTTGTTCGTGATAAAGTTATTTTCATCGCACAGGTATGGCGAACGGAGCATAAACAAGAATGGGTCACAGAGAAAAAACTCGAATGGAAAGAAGAATGGAAACAAATCTGGCGCAAGGAGAAAAAACAAGAATGGGCAACAAAAAAAGTACAAGAATGGGTCGACGAGAAAGTCCAAGTGTGGAAAACAGTGAAAAAAGAAATAACCGTACCAGTACAAAAGAAGATATGGGTTGAAAAATCAAAGGAAATCCAAGTCCCAGTATGGAAATCCATGGATGTCCCATATTGGAAGAAGGTGTACAAACCCGTATGGGAAAAGATTTGGGTCAAAACGGAGCACCACGGATGGGACTAGACATCGGGACACCGATCCTTTGTATATACTTAGTTAAACATTATAGTCATTTGTTAACTAATTGTTACCGAACAATACCAAGATTAGGTTCTTTTGAATTTAATTTGTAAATAGTGTTACGATTATACTTGAGACCAGTTACATCATAATGGTAAGTGGAAAGTTTGGCGTACGCAATTGCGAATGCTTTACTAGCTGTTGTTGATGCATAAAAAAGTTGTTTGACAGAAATTTTACTTACAAGAGAATTTCAAAAACCGATATGTAGTGGGTTCATGTTCCAAAGAACCTATGTAGAGAAGTTATTCTTTAGACTTTTAATAACTTTATAATTATTATCTGGGCATTTTTATTGCCCAAGTGAATTGTTTCTTGTTTCGGCTAACATGTTTATAACGATAACGAGTAATGTTTTCTCTAATTAAATGAAAACCTTAATAACCTACAAAACTTTTTGTGCTCATAATTAAGCTATTTTTTTTCTCAATCACACACATCGTAGGTAACTTTTGAAGAATATTCTCAATGAATACATTGGAAATAAAAATAAATGTGCTTTGCGTACGCCAAATAGCGAATGTTTGTATATTTCTATCGATCGTCTGTGGTCACAATGACTTTTATTACAGTATTTTACAAAATTTTCTTACATACCGTAAGTCTATTGTTCCAAGATGTTCGCTAATTGCAGCAAACAATGGCATCCCACGGAAGATTCAGTTTTTTTAGAACCAGGAAGTGCAGGTAAATTTACATTTACAAATTTATTTCGTGAATTGAGGGACCAAAAAATGTTTATTTTGAATTTTGAAAATTCGAATATGAGGCTAGATTTTGTCGTCTGTTCAAAGACGGCTTTATTTTTCTTTTATATAAGTATTTAGAGTTTTGTTCTGATGGTAATTTTCGTTACCTTATACTGAACAAAAAAATAATTTGACTTCAATGCCAACTCACAACAAATTATCACAATTATAGTAATTGTCAAAGGTCAACCAAAAAGATCATCAGAATAACGATTTCACAAATCAACAATATTAATAGTCTTACCATTCCTAAATAATACTTACGTTTTTAAATGAGAAAACTTGTGACAGATTTACTATGCGCGGGTTATAATTTAAAACTATCTGTCATAGTTTTTGTTCATCATTATATTCTGTTTGACTTAGTAGAATATTATGAAAGGTTTATTCAAAAACTGAGACGTTCTACGTTCACTTTCAACCGTATTTTATATTAAAGCTTTTACATAAGTTTTGTTCAAGTTTTTGAACATATTGTTAGTTTATGAAATCGTAGAACTCGCCTAAAACGAACGACGCTCTCGTCTGATGGAAAGTACAAGTTTATTTTATATTATTTTAAGTTTAAACAATAAATACAATAAAATACAATAAACAAAACGAGTTTTTTTTATTACAACACTAAGACATTTATAGACTGGTTTTAGAATTATAATGCGACGAGTACAAAAGAAAAGTAAAGTCTACTTGTTCCTATGTTTTAACTCATAAGGTTAAATACGCATAATACTGTACACTACTATTTACTACTATTTAGTTTTGTTACACTACTATCTTAAAGGCAAGTGTGTTGCATACCATCGTAGTCTACCTTTACGTACTCTCAATTAGATAAAAAATTGGGAGTCCATAGGGACTCCCGATATAAGTGAAAACCTGATACTTTGTTACTAATTTCAAAATTTAACAGTACCTACTAACGTTGTACAATATGTGACATGTATAGCTGCAAATAAGCTGTTATTACGAGTGAGTGACGTGAGCTCACAAGATTACACCCATTCAAAAACCGTCAAACGCGGTTCTCGCTATACCACTACATTACGTGACGCGAAACTGTAAGGATTTTCACATCAAAAACTACTTTCCTTCTTAGATCCTTCTTCAATAAATATCTATAAGATTGCACATGTCTATTAATTACCATTGACACTGGCCATTACTTGGACCGCTTGGTGATCATACTTTCTGATAAGTGCCAAATCAATCGATGCGGTACCTATATTGGCATTGAGCTCTAAAGCTTCCTGAAGGCAACTGCTTGGTTTAATAATCCTATCATTTAATATAGATAATAAATTGATGTAACATAACGTTAATGGTCATGAACCATGAATCTACGGCATAACAATCACAAGAAAATGTGAGAGCACGAGTAAAATATGGCGAAGAGAAAGTCAGTAGGTAAGGCATGTCAGCAATATTCCCACAGTGTTCGCTCAAATCGTCTCTCTTAGGCGTGTAAGGCTATTTATTTATGATGTATTCCAGACTAGCCTCGGCCATGACGACGAATTTGTTCACAAAAATTGCTTTTTAACGGTCACTGCCCGTATTCATAGAATTACCTATATAATCTATTTTTTTCCAAATATACAAAACTCAACTCTAATTCAAAATTAAATTTAAACACTTGACCAAATTCCATAACAATATAAATATCACTACGAGTATAATATCGTCTAAACGTCACATACGTAAAAGAAAATTTTAGATTTATGTTCATATTTCAAAAACGGTGGTTTTCACCGATTTCGATGTATATATATTTTTTTTAAATAAAGAGTGGCGAGACGAGCAAGACATGTGCCTGATGGTAAGCAACATGCCTGCCACATACCAGCACAGTGAGACGCAGCTATTGGAACATGAAGAGTCCAAATCATTACCTAGCACTGCGCTGCGCTCGTCACCCAGAGATCTAAGATGTTATATCTCTAAGCCCTGTAACTTCTCTGGAAACATCCTTCAAACCGGAACACAGTAATGTTTGCACATTACTGCTTGGCGGTAGAATAACTGGCAAAGGTGTGGTACTTCCCCAGGCGGACTCTTCCAAGAGTCCTACCACTACTAAATGGGACTAATATGGGACCACATCTGAACTCTGATCTACGAAACACAAAAAATAATCATTTAAACCTATTCACAATTGGCGGCGCTATCGCGTAACATACATACAAAAAAACATACAACCGAATAGATAACCTCCTCCTTGTTTTAAAGTCTGTTAAAAACAAGAGAAGTACACTGTATGTGCTAAGGGTCCCCCCACAAAACTGCGATGCGATGCGATGCGTCGCGACGCCGCATCGGAGGAACGTGCGATGCGATGCGATGCAAATTCGTGCGGCAAACCGTTGGTTAGGGTAACCATACCTTCAACGGTAGTCAGCCCCATAGTGATCTGTGAGTCAGCCGTGTTGGACGTGTTTTTCGGAAGCGTAACATGGATCGCAAAAAGATTGTTGTACTGTTCTTATTGTTAAGTAGATAGGGAAGAAAAAAGATTTTGGTTTCATACAAATATTACGATTATGAATGCTGATGGGAACTATTTTACTTGCAAGTATTAGGGGCTAAGAATAGAAGAAGATATTTTTTTTGATTATTTTAGAATGAGCATATTTATCTTCATTTGAAGAGCGTCTTTCTCTTCTTCTGTCTCAGAGCTGACTAAAATGGTGGTGACACCATTATGACCAGTATGACGTAATATGACAGGAATGCGAATCACATCGGAAATTCTTGCGATGCATTCGTGCGAATTCGGAGATATTTACGATGCGATGCGAATTCGTTGTTTTATGCGGAAGCCCTTATGTTGAGTACATTCACAGACACATCTAAATTATCCATAGACCAGTGAAGGTCTAAAGACAAAGTAAATTATCCACCGATATTTAAAAAGAAAAAAAAAGAAAAGATGAGCAAGCTCACTACTAGTTGGAAACGTTCCCAGCATGTTGACGGCATTACCACGCTAAATGGCAATGCTTATACGTGGGTCCAAATAACCAATAACACTCCGGGAGTACCGATAGAAGTGAAAATTTGGAACAATTTTTACGCAAATACACGATATAATATGAACTTACACATTTGTGTACAAATACAAATACTGTACTAAATTTAGTACAGTCCGCGAGGTATAAGCTGAGCTTTGCATTAGTGTGAGTGATCACCAAAAGTACAGTCAGACGCAGGACGCTGTGACCATGTTCTCTTAATAAGGTGTTTCTTCAAACCAGAAGTGCTGCCATCTGAATATGATTTTGATGAAGTGTGAGTGGTGTCAATATATGTTTCATCGGTATAAACGATAGGCCTGCCCTGAATACGGTATTCGGAAATTTTAAGTAAATAAGTTATACGTAGGTGACGGATCTCATGCTTTTCCATTAAACATTTTCTGTTCTTCTCTGTCCTTGACCATTTGAATCCTAAAAGAGATACTTCTTTTCGCAATGACCATATTGATCCTGGATAGTTAATGTCAGCTTGTTGTTTAAGAGTTTGTTGTCTGACTGTACTTTTGGTAATAGATGCGTATGCATGTGATCACTCACACTAATGCAAAGCTCAGCTTATACCTCGCGGACTGTATTTAACAAGCTTCAGCGACCAAATCAGACCGTTGTTTTTCGAAAATTGAATAAAATGTTATCTTACTACTAAGTATTATTTGTATATTATGTAAAGGTATGATTTGGTTGAAATTTGAAACACAGATAGTTTATAGTCTCATATACTACCTATCATCTCGGAAAAAGCATGGGCCCTAACGAAACAATACTAACGACAGAACGACATTACCAATTAGATTGACATTTGAAACACACATGGCTTAGAGGCTAAAATATCATATCGGCTAATAAGTCTATCACCTTTTAAGTAATTAGGTAAGTATCAGATCACGCACGTCAGCTACATACTCTTCGTAATGTATTCCATAAAAATCCTACAAACTTAACACTGCGGCTATGTTCGATACTCCACAACCTTACTACGAGTATGTTTGATGTTGCTAAACATATAAAATATGAAGTTGCTCAACTCGAATAAATATATCATTGTGTGGAAAAACAAATTCTCTCTGTTTGTGTAATGGCCACCCATCCAAATATTTTTACTTAAGTACTACTAATGTACTAATAAGGTCGCAAGATCAACGTACGCGAACGAAGTAGCGGGTTCAGCTAGTCCCATATAAAGTGGGAAAACGAGAGGCGAAAAAGATTTTGAGTCCATTTCATAGAGAAAGTTTTAAAACTAACAGCGGCGAATGAACGTAGCTACAAACTACTTGTACAACTTAGTACAACACTTGGCCAGCCAGACGGATTATAGCTACGACTCTATAATCTCTTTTCACAAGGGGACTTAAACTTATCACAATGTCACTGAAAATTGGAATGGCATCGGATATTGTATGTATCATGAACACGAATACGTTTGAGTGAAGGCCACTGTGATATTTTTGGAAAGACATAAGAAAAACAAAGGACATGCTGCCAAGGATTATTACGGTCGAACAAGCGTATACCTCAAACAAAGTCATAATCTAAAAGCGTTTGATACCATAAAATATGTATTTCACGCATACTTTTTACACTTGCAGTTATGTCGGTCGTCTTGTGTCTGCGTGTAGTTCTTGCATAATTCATGATCATCAGCCGCAAGGCATCCATTGCTGAACATAGGCCTCCCCCCTAGATTTCCACAACGAAACGGTCCTGCGCAACCTGCAACCAGTATTTTCCAGCGACCTTTCTGAGGTCATCTGTCCATATAGTGGGAAGCCGTCCAACACTGCGTCTTCCGGTTCGTGGTCGCCACTCGAGAACCTTTCTTCCCCATCGGTTATCAGTTTAGCCCATTGTCACTTCAGCTTGCTGCGACTTGCCTAAGTACTCGTAGGTACCTGGGAAACTCGGAGAGTTTTGCGAAAATAAAAAATAAATCTATGGGTAAATATAATTTTATTAAACCATTTCAAAGTACTCTCCACCAGCCTCTATACAAATTTTTATGCATCTGAACCAGTTTTCGAAACATTTTTTCTGCTCAAACGCTCACAACGCATCTTCGGGTGACAAAAACTGTAGGCAGAGCCGGATCTAGGGGGGGGGCAAGCCGGGGTCCGTGCCCCGGGCGGCAAGTCCACGGGGGCGCCAAAACTCGCCTTTAATAGACAAATGTGCAATGTGCATCTCATAAACATTGTCTTATATTTGACCACAGAAAAAGTTATACTGGCACAAGTACTTAAATTTCACTGTTTTTATATCAATTCATTCTTTGTTATTCAAATATAAATAACATTTAGCTGTAGTTATATCAACTCGAATGATACCCTGATACCCAGGTGTACTAGTGTACAGCACATGAAACACGTTATACGCGGGGTGACGTTACACGCGGGGTACAGACGGAATAGAACCAGCGTACCAACCGCCCAACAGAATTGTCTTAACCTTGACTTTGCTCTCTCTTTTCTTTTCGCTTGAAATTATAGAATCAGCAATAGCAAAGCCAAAGCAGATTTAGTTAATCGGCAGACCCGCAGTGCTACCGTAAGCGGGCGTGCAAAGTGAACTCCCCACACGGGCGTCACGCCACACGCCCCGGTAGAGATGATGATGATGATGATGATGATCAACATTTTTTTTTTCATTTTATAGCCAGTTGATAATATAGGTATTGGATGATGGTCAATATAACCGGCATCCACAATAGAACACAAAGCAAAATAACAGAAAGGAATGAGCTGGCCGAGTCCGTGCCAAGTTTGGGTCATTTCAGTTTAGTAGTGGTAATTTTAGGGCTCTTTGGAGATTCCACTTGGGGAAGTACTACTACACCTTTGCCAGTTATTCTGCTGTTGAGCAGAAGTGTAAAAACATTACTGTGTTCAGGTTTAATTGGAATGTTTCCACAGAAGTTACTGGGCTAAGAAATAAACCACATTTTATCTTCGAGTGACGAGCGTAGTGTAGGTGTAGTTCAAATTATTACCTGCTAGGTAAAGGTAATCTTCGTGTTCCAATATCAACTGTGTCACTGTCCTGTTCTGGGCAGGCATGTCAGTCATACTTGTGACCTGTTCGTCTTGTCACTCTATACTAAAAAAAAAAACTAAACCAACCGTAGCCAACATCTTGCAGGTGTTCGTTGTGCCTCATCATGTTAAGAAGCCATTCATCTATTTGAACTGATTTAAATAGCATATTGTTTTATTAACTAATTGCCATGGTGGCATCTTGTTGTGTGATAACCCTGGCCGGGAGAGAGGGCTTCTACACGTGCTACTGTCCCTTTTGGGCAATGTGTGTAGTCAGGGGAAAGGGGCTAGGAGACTGGGGAAAGTAACTCAGCTGATACTCTAATCGGTCAAGTAAAAACCCTAAGTCTTCCTAAGTTCTAAGACGACAGAGGTGGAACAGCGGCTACAAGGGCGGTACTTGTTAGTGGTCATGAGTAGATGCATTGTTGATACCCCCCCCCCCCCCCCCCCAAAGAAAAGATAAGTAAGTATAAGTGGGTGGGGGCGCCATTTTCCAGACTTTGCCCCGGCTAAAAAATATCGTAGATCCGGGGCTGACTGTATCATTTAGAGCTGATTTTTACATTTTTTTAAGCACCACGTCTACGAGTAAGATGTTAAAGACTTGTTCCACTGATTAAAGTAAATATCTCGTAATTATAAATCTGTACTAATGTTATAAAACTGATTAGTTCGATTTTTATATGTTTGAACGCGCTAATCTCGGGAAATACTAGGCCAATTTCAAAAAATTCTATCACCGTTGGAAATGCTCGTGACCCCGAGTGCTATAGACTATATTTATATGTACGACGGGCAAAGCCGGGGCCGACCGGTAGTACTATCACAATGAACAACCGTGACAGATCAAAACAATAGTCTCGAAAAACAATACGTCTTAGTGCATTCGTGTAAATAGTAATAAAATTCAGAATGATAATGAACATGAAGCCGAATTTTTTGTAGCAATCATTAAATTTTTAGGAAGTCTGACTCGGCTTTTGCTGTTTTAAAACTTGGAACACAATAGAAGGAAACGATTCGGTATAATATTTATGTAACACTACTATATTCTTCGAGATATGATCTTTATGCCTAGGACCTTGCTTCTGTAATAAAACAATATACTGAAGATACGGCCAGAAGTTATTAATATCTGTAACAATACCCATGATCCACGTCATCTGGACTGAACAGTGAGTAGAATTCCTAAGTCTTCCAGACGAAGGTGGAGGACCTTTGTCTGGAATCTTCGTCGCGAGAGTGTAAGAGTGTTCAGGGGAAGGACAAAGCGTTTGTCGTACCCTTCACTCAAAGACACCAATATTGTAACCACTGGGAAAACCCACAGAAATCTAAATAATACTTATTATTTAGATTTCTGTATCTAAATAATACTTATTATTTAGATTTCTGTGGGAAAACCCAACATTGTTGTAAAAAGGGTGTATTTTTTATGACGTAAGTAATTTGACTCAATGGTGCTGCTGCTATTTGTTCCGTTTTCAGTGCTGTCTAGTTCTACGTCCAATGTTAAATTCAACAAGTGTGCTTAAATGTGTATGATGGGCGTGTGAATCAGTTTTTTTTAAGAGTGACGGATCGAGGATTTGCCTGATAGTAAGCTAGACGCTTACACATAACAGCACAGTGTCACGCAGTTATTGGAACATGAAGAACCCAAATCAATACCTAGGTAATTCTCATTTCGAACTCGTCTGGTCACTTCCATGGATAAAATTGTCTTATTCTTACAATTTTGTATTTTAAGCTTAGCCTTATTTTTAAGTTTGGCAAATAGGAATTTTCTATCCTAAAATAATATTTTCTTTATTGTTGTTAATTATGAAATTTTAAAAAAACTGCTACAAAAAGCCATCCATGGAAGTAACTTTTTATGAGAATTCTAACATTGCACTGCGCTTATCACCCAAAGATATAAAGTAATTGGTCTCTATGTTCTCTATTTTTTCTGGAAATATTGCCCTTCCGGGTAAAATAAATTAGAAAAGTGTAGTACCTACTTTCCCAGGCGGACTTTTAAATGTAATGTTGGGTCTGTGGTCAAACGATACTTATAAACATGTGAAGGACTTTTTGAAACGATTGTTTTTTGAGTCGTAGGATCCCAGAGCTGGCACCCACTTAACTCAAAAAGACTCAGAATTGCAGACTAGTTTCGAACCCACGACCTAAGGCTTGCGAAACCGGCCGTGTTCGCCACTAGGTCACCACAACTTTTCGAACGCAATACTTGAATTATAAAAATTGCCCTTTAAACCCGATCGCAGTAATGATAGGCACTTTTGTGAGACCTTTGAACGTGCGTTTGTCTGTTACATAAGCAAGATGAAGTGCAAGCATCATTAGTCTTGTAGGTTGTAACAGACCATTTCTGTTATTAACATCGAGATGATTACTTCTGTACGTGGGAAATAGAAAACATACAAGTACTTGTCGACATAACAGTTGGAATGGAAAGTGATAATAAGATGAAAATTTTAGTTATAACGTAGAGTAGATATGGTTATAATAAAGTAAAAAGCTGCTGATTCAAGAATCACTTTTAGATTCGTGGATGCTGGCAGCAGAAATCATCAATTAGTTTGATTTGTGATACATGTACGAATACATTTATGTTGCAGCGAACTACCTTAAAGAGCCATTTATATAAAAGCCTAACCTGTTCACTAAACATCACCGTTGGCCTGGTCACTAGTTGGCTGCAACATGTACAAAAAAAATATAAAAAAATGCGTGAAGCAAAATTGTTGGATAAAAAATTATATGAAATTTCCCACTAAAAAGAAGGGCAATGCCAATATTTTTTTATGAATGCATTTTAAATCCCGAAGAGATCCCGCTATACAACGACCATCACCGAGCTGGTTAGTGGATGAAGACTATTTTATATTTAGTTTAATATATGTCAACAAATATTGCAAATGGGTTGCCAAAAAATTTCAGTCCAGAATATGATTAATTAAAAATATTTTTTTTTTTTACTTTTCACTTTAAATTATTGTAATTTTTGAAAATCTTTATTACATACGTTATTGTTTTGGCTTTACGCAATGCTTACGAAGGTCCTGAGTTGAAAAATAAAGTAGCCAAGTGCGAGTTGGACTCGCCCATGAAGGGTTCCGTTCCAGCAAGTAACATAGTACACATAGTTCTTGTAGTTCGTTGTAACTTTGATCGAAGTTTTAATAATAGTGTACTTATGAGGTACTTACTAAAAAAAAACTACTCACCAGATCGAGTTCAAACTAATTTTCGTTGGTAGTTTTCATGGTAATGTACATCATATATTTTTTTTAGTTTTTTCATTCTCTTACTTTAGAAGTTAGAGGGGGGGGGACACACATTTTACCACTTTGGAAGCGTCTCTCGCGCAAGTTATTCAGTGTAGACAAAAAGTGTATTAGAAACCTCAACATCATTTTTTAAGACCTATCGATAGACACCCCACACGTGTAGGATAGATGAAAAAAAAATTTTTGAGTTTCAGTTCTCAGTATGAGGGGCAACCCTAATTTTTATTTTTTTTAATTTCT
Source organism: Ectropis crepuscularia (assembly GCA_963693475.1). Taxonomy (NCBI): domain Eukaryota; kingdom Metazoa; phylum Arthropoda; class Insecta; order Lepidoptera; family Geometridae; genus Ectropis; species Ectropis crepuscularia. The sequence goes on from OY856338.1 coordinate 8,412,803, forward strand.
TTTGTAAAAATCTTAATGCGGTTCACAGAATACATCTACTTACCAAGTTTCAACAGTGTAGTTCTCATAGTTTCGGCAAAAAGTGGCTGTGACATACGGACGGACAGACAGACAGACAGACAGACAGACAGACAGACATGACGAATCTATAAGAGTTCCGTTTTTACGTTTTACGGAACCCTAAAAATACCTTCGTTTTTCGATTTCTTGTTGATATTTTCTTTCGTTGAGCTGAGGTGGGATCAAAGAGTTTACATTATTCTTTATCTAAGGGTGGGATCGTAAGTATTGAAATTACATGGTTCAAGACTTTAGAATAAGCCAATACCGCAACGGATGTGGATATACAATGCGTGATGGTTGCTGATGGTACCTTGATATTGTTATCCATTTCAACTGTAAAGAAATTTAAAATGCGTGCATTATGATCACACAACGATTTGAGTTGCCGCTTTCACCAATTATTTGTTTGATTCCAAGTTGAACTTTGACCGACAGCGATTGATGCAAGACTATTAATTATCTTGATTGACTAGATGCATTGAAAGTAATTTTATTAAGAGCTAGCAGCCCACTCTAGTTTCGCACGGATTGTACCTATGCGATATAGGTAATCAACAACAAAAAAATGCGCTTAAGACCGCACGGCAGAACTGAAAACTAAAATAAGAAATACTTACTACTATTAGGTATAAGGCTACTTAATAATTTTAATAATTAATAAAGTAGCCAAGTGCGAGTTGGACTCGCCCATGAAGGGTTCCGTTGGAGCAAGTAACATAATATACATAGTACACATAGTTCTTGTAGTTCGTTGTAACTTTGATCGAAGTTTTAATAATAGTGTATTTATGACGTACTAAAAAAAAACTACTCATCAGATCGAGTTCAAACTAATTTTCGTTGGTAGTTTTCATGGTAAGGTACATCATATATTTTTTTAGTTTTTTCATTCTCTTACTTTAGAAGTTAGAGGGGGGGGGGGACACACATTTTCCCACTTTGGAAGCGTCTCTTGCGCAAATTATTCGTTGTAGACAAAAATTATTTTAAAAACCTCAACATCATTTTTGAAGACCTATCGATAGACACCCCACACATGTAGGTTTGATGAAAAAAAAATTTTGAGTTTCAGTTCTCAGTATGGGGGGCACCCCTAATTTTTGTTTTTTTTTCTAAAACTTTTGTAATAATCTTAATGCGGTTTACAGAATACATCTAATTACCAAGTTTCAACAGTGTAGTTCTCATAGTTTCGGCAAAAAGTGGCTGTGACATACGGACGGACAGACAGACAGACATGACGAATCTATAAGGGTTCCGTTTTTACGTTTTACGGAACCCTAAAAATAAAAACGATTTATTTATTTAAATTTCATATACCTTGTAAGCACAGCAACATAAGAATAACTCGCGGCTGAATGACTAGTATCCATGGCCAAGAATAAATTAAAAACAATTTTTTACGCGGATAGGAAATACCGTACATTTTTCATTCATGTTCCGCTCCTGTTAATAGTAGCGTAATGTTAAACAGCCTATAGCCTTTCTCGATAAATGGACTATCCAACATAGAAAGAATCTTTAAATTCGGACCAGTAGTTTCCAAGATCCTTGCGTTCAAACAAACAAACAAACTCTTCAGCTTTATAGTTTTAGAATATACTAGCGGCCCATTCCGGCTGCGCTCGGATATTGTCATTTAAAGACTATTAATCGAAATAAAAACTATCCTATCTCTCAAGTTGGACCAGACTGCTCACGGTGTGCCAATTTAATTTAAAATCGGGTAGTTTAGGAATTAATCGCGGACAAACATCTTGACAGGAGATTTATATATATTAAGAAGATTTATATCATTTTGTGTGTTTACGTAGTGTAAGTGATGTGATAAAACAGTAATATATTACAACCAAAGTTTTTTTGTAATGGATGTGAAATGCAAATTTAAAATTTTGTGACAGGTTCAATAAATGTGGTAAGTACCTAGAAGTTAATATCGCGATAAAAAATACATGAATATAAATATGTACTACTAGCTGTTACCCGCGACTGCGTTCGAGCGAAATAGGTACATACTAAGGTAACTCAGGCAGTACCTATTTGTATACCCAGACACATTTACGGTTACTAAAAACAGCTTATAATAAAACAATTTCATCAAAATCGGTTCAGTTGTGTAGGTTTGAAAGCGTAAGAGACATTCGTCTCCCATTTCAACTCCAATTTCATCCCCATACAGTTCGAAATTACAAAATTGCTAGAAAAAACATTTATTATTTCCGTGTCAAGTGTTTATACACAGAGTTTCATGGTTTTATCTTCCACGATTGGGAGCTTCCATTTATATACTTTCATCCCCCATTTTTAATTCCAATTTCATCCCTATACTTACAGTTAGAAATTACAAAATTGCCAGAACAAACATTCGTTTGCTTCATGTCAAGTGTCAATATACAAACTTCATGGTTTTATCTTCAACGGTTGAGAACTTCCAAATTGACATTCATTCCCCATTTCAACCCCAACTCCCGTACAGTTCGAAATTACAAAATTGATGGAACAAACATTTAATTGCTTCGTGTCAAGTGTCTAGATACAAAATTTTATAACTTTGAAAATGACGAACTTTCATACAACCGTTCATCCCTTGTTTCACCCTCTTAGGGGTTGAATTTTGCAAAGCCCCGTATTAGCGAGCGCCTACATGCTAAAAGGGACCTCCATGCAAAATTTCAGATTCCTAGCATTTGTAGTTTCTGAGATCCCTTGATGAGTGACCTTTCGCTTTTATAATATATATATTTATATATAAAAGATTAACACAGGTACACAACAGCGATTAACAGTTAACAATATTATCATTCTCCCTCTGGCGCACTTGTTCACTATATTTTCTTTCTCGCTCTAGCATCCCGAGTTCACCCGAAAATTTCTTATCATACCCGAGCGTGACGCTAGAATTCTTTTCACAGCCCACGAAAAAACTGTTTAGGCGCGCTACACAGAATACATAAAGTTTTACTTCAAAAAAATCTATGCTTAGACATATGCTCGCTTGCTTTTGACAAAACAAACAATCAAAATCCAAGGGCCCAAGGTACCGGTGGTTAGGGCTGCAGAGTGAGGAACCTCCTGACGATGCGTGCTATGTCGAGGATGACCGCCTTTTGCGTTTGACCCTTGACTCGAAATTCTTGCGAAAGTTAACATCTCAGTTAGTTGAGACTTTTCGTTATAGGTAAGTTCGTTCGCCGAGAGAACTATCGGGACTACCTATGACCGCGGAATTAATTTTGACATTAATGCGGTTCAAGTTTAACAAGTTTCAACAGTATAGTTCTCATGGTTTCGGCAAAAAGTGGCTGTGACATACGGACGGACAGACAGACAGACATGACGAGTCTATTAGGGTTCCGTTTTTACGTTTTACGGAACCCTAAAAATGGCATTCCAAAGACTTTTGTGAAAAGAACCTCTAGACTGGAATGAGTTGACTGAGTGGGATTTTCCTGAAGGTTTTTTTTACATTTATAGGTTTACACTTGACCACCATCTCGCCTGATGTTAAGCGACGATGCGGTCTAAGATGGAACGTGCTTACCTAGAAGAAACCGATTCACTCTCGATTTGAAGACACCAAGATTATAACCATCGGGAAAAACCCACTCAGGCAACTCATTCCACAGTCGAGACGTTCTTATCACAAAAGTAGAGTCAAACCTCTTTGTTCGTGTCTTTGGAACATCAACCATGAAACGATGCCGCTTCTTCGAGTTACGAGAAGTCCGATAGATAGGTTGCGATCTTGGTGTCTTTAAGTCGATAATGAATCGGTTTCTTCTAGGTAAGCATAACCACGCTCCATAGTAAGCTATAACGCATTGTTTTCGCATCGCATCTTATTTTATTGGAAAAAGGTAAATGACATTTATATGACTTTTTAGTACGAATAAACTTATTGGCTAGTTTCTTTACCCCCAAAGTATATTCTCTCGAAACAATATAGGTACGCGCGTATGCAAATGACTTTATCTTGTGCATCTAGTAAGATAACAATAACAATGGCCTGGAGTTTCCTGCAGCCGAACGAACCTTGAGTCGAAATTAATAACATTCCACTTACTAACGTTAAAAATCTGTCTATAATAATTTATTTTGTCCTAAACACTTATTGTCAATGTACTGAGCCATAAGTAATTTCTTTCGTCAAAATTGTAAAAGATGAACTGGTGGGTATTTTTAAAACTTGAGTGCAAGTGTTTGAAAATTAAGAATCCACATAATTATAACGTGTTTGTTAAAGAGAACTCTATTGGCTATCGAACTTTGGGAGAGCGTAGAAAATGCACGGACCTACCTACTACTAATTCATAATAACTCGATTACTCTATGTACTTATGCACATACCTATGTAAAAATAAATACCTACTTACCTAACGTGTCAGCCAACATATTATAGAATAACCTTTATTAGTTGAAAAAAATAATTTATTATTTTCCAATCGCTTACTTATCCGAATAATTATGATAAAGATTCTACTTGAAGAGCAGCTACTTGCGGTGTGCCACAATCTGTTGTAGGTAGCCTGACCAAAAGCCAAGAGCAACCGACGTAGGTACTATCGATTGAAATGAGGCTTGTCTAAAAATATAACACCTACACTTACATTATCTTGGTATATTTTATTTTATAAGGAAACACGCTATCTATGTAGAACAAAAGTAGAACAATAATAGTAGGCAGATACCTAATAAAAAAATTGTCTATGCTCTTTCAAAAAATTAAAATAAAATCCCTAACATAAAAATTTTGAAAAACCCACGACGCGACTTTTAAATAGTAATCGAAACAGAGTAAAATAACACACAAAAAATCGTAGTTTAAAGTAGTGTTGGGTTTGCACAAACAATTTTATGTTTACTGCTGCGCTCCCTGGGGAATTCACAATAACACCTCTAAGAACATGCTGAACATGCATTAAATAAACTCAAGCCCATCACTGAAAACTGCATAAAAATCGAACTAGGTACCTATTAGTTTTTCGGAGAAGAACGGTAACATGGATTTGCACAAAACAATGATTGCCGGAGCGCCCCCTGGTCAGTTGTCACCCTAATACCAAACCTATCTAAAAATATGCACTAATCAAACCTAGACCCAATCACAGAAAACTGCATAAAAATCGGACAAGTAGTTTTAGAGACCGATGGCAAAATGGATTTGCACAAATAAATATGGGACTGTAATCACATGGGGATGGAAGCATCATAACCCATCTTAGACATTATTGTTAGGTACCGTCTCCGTTTCGTTATGGGCTAAGCTCAGACAAATTATTCTTACATAAAGCATAGTAAGAATAATTTGTCTGAGGTAGAGGGTAGTGGCACAGATCAGAAAATAGTGGGTAGTATAATGCAAAAAACCTGTCAATAAATAATAGTTTAAAAAACTAAAAAACACGCTTTCATAAAAAATCCAACTAAAAATCAGAAAATAAAATTTAATAAATTTGGATTAAGAATATTGTAAATTAGAAATGAATGTACATTTTTATAAAAAAGCGTATACCTAGACGGGGCCTCTAGGTGTCGAGCGTAACCATGGCAACGGTCGTTTTTCAAACGGTTGCATACATCGCTCGCTGTAGGTACACAAAAAACACAACAGAAAACATGCCCAGAATCGTTTGTATGGAGTTAAACTCGCATGCAAAGGATGCGGAAAGAAATTAATTAATCCTGGCGAATCTAATTCCCTAGGATAAACGGATGCTTCGATCGGATTATTGCATTGTCATCGACTTTAGACAGGTGTGCAAAGTTTTAATTAAATCTGATCGTACAAAGAAGGACAAAATTGAGCTCAAAGGGGTCGGTTTGTATGTAGGTATGTATGTAACATACAGGTGAAGCGTGAAGCTAATAAAAGCGTGTTAATAATACTTACTTCCCTTTGCGTAAAGGTGGTGTTATTTTGTTAGAATATTTTTTCTATTTAGACTTGATAATCTCTGAAACAGTGCATACCACAAAACTGCTATTTATTATTATTGATTGCATGTTATTTTCTAAAAGTAGGTACTATGCATACCTAGTGTTTGAGTGATAATTATTTGACTTTATTATAAGCTTTTAATACCATTAATTATTTGATATAATTTTTCAGCAACTTTACAGCAGCAATGAGCGCAACATGAGACGAGGTACCTATAGAAGTAACTTCTTTAAGTACCTCGTCAGTAATTATATTCTACAGACAACTGTTGTGTATAGAATTCAGATAGGTAAAGGAACAGGATCAAAAATAATAATTTTTTTAAACTATGTTTTGTGAGATATAAAAGAGGGGTAAGAGTGCAATTTTTCATTTTAAAATAAAAACAAGTATTTTATGACAGAGTTGTGATAATATTTGTATTGTATTGTAAAGAAGACATGTTCCGATTAAGAATGGAGTAAAACATCCGGCTAATGACGATTACTTACCACGGCTCCGATATCAGGCCATTACCTACTCTTTTCATGAAATTTTCCATGAGATCATTTTCAAAGTCATTTTCTCCGATGAAGCGCATTTCCATAATATATGAATGTCTTCGTTTACACAAAATTGTCTAATTTGGGACTCAGAAAATCCTCATGCAATCTTCTATGAGAAACAAATGCACCCACAACCCCACAACGAGTAAGTAACTGTCTGGTGCGGATTTTGTTCACCCTTTATTTTCAACATCAGCTGTCGTCTACGGTGTTAGAGCATAATATATTAAGGCCGATTTATATCAGACGAGCGAATGCTCATTCTAACCCCTTTAACTGTATCAAATTCATTTGGTGTAATCAAACGTAGAGCATTCTTTCGTTGTTTTGTTTCCGTTCGCAAAGATTCTATGGAATATATATTAATAATATGGAAAACGCTAAGAACGATCTTTCGTTTGCCCTAAAAGATCGAGAAATAATGCTCTTGTTCCAGCTCTAGCTCTATGTTCGTTCAGTTTAAATCGGCCTTTATATTTTGTTTATGTGGTCTAGAGACTATAAGTTTTGGCCAAAACATTAATAAAGTTCTGGTAAGAAAAAAAAATCAAAGTGTTAGTTTGATGATGACATTACCTGAACAGCTGATGGTACGAAAATAATAGTGATACCAACTTAGTGGATTAAAAGATGAAAATAGCTAGATAATTTTATGTAAGGTATTTCATGGAGAAGTGGGGACGGACCTAGGAGGATCTGGGCCTTATTACAAACCTGCTATTTCATATATATACAAGGTGTTGCAAAAAGGTGCAACAATATTTATGGTAGTTCATCTACATTCAGTTTTGAATCATGTATGTGAAAATTAGGTATGAAAGATCAAAAAAACTTTTCCAAAAAAAAATTATAATTTTTTTGGTTGTTATTTCATTTGACATACCCCTAATGGCCAGATCTCCGCACGGATTTTTGTACGACGTCGCGGCGTCGGCGGCAAGGTCGTTTGTCTGCTGTACAAGCTTTAGGGTTGAAGCTGGTGATTTGGTGGGAATTTTGCGTCAAACTTTGACTCGAATTATCTCGTGATCTACCGTGCTGAGGGGAAAGAGACCTTGGGTGATGAAGTCTACATCAGTGTTAGAATGGACTGTTATAATATTGTTGGGGGTAAATCCAACACGTTGTATATATATAAGTTACGGCTGGTCTAGTCGGGAGAACGGCGACTGCCGATCCGGAGACCCCGGGTTCAAACCCCACACGCACCACTGTCTTTTCGAAGTCATGTGGGAATGCCGCTAACTTAAAACGGTGAAGGAAAACATAGTGAAGAAACCGACATGTATCTAAAATCTTTCGAAGTCATGTGTCATCCACCAACCCGCACTGGGCCAGCGTGGTGGATTATGGCCTTAACTCTCTCCTTGTGAGATAAGGCCCCGAGTCCCAGCAGTGGGAACGTTTAGTGGGCTGTTGATGATGATGATATATAAATATTCTTTGGATAAAGTAGATTTTTCACAGTTCTCTTAGAGTAACTCAGCCCGCTCGTGTATTTTTAAAAACGATGTTGCACACTGCTCTGTATCTCGAATACTGGCTAAAGGTTTTTACAACTGCCACGAAATAGCAGGTATGTAGTAAGACCCTCCCAGACCCTCCTAGGTCCGTCCCCACTTCTCGATGAAATACCTCACAATGGACTAAAATTTACTGTAGGTCACTCAGGTAAATAAATTATCTTAAAACAGCGATAAATAGGTATCTACATATATTATATTACAAAAGATTCTACAACTTTTTCAAAATATTGTAGATGTCTTAATAAATATTGACTTATTTGCTTGTTAATTATAGTAGTATATTTCAATATGCAATTTTTTAGTTTATCCATGTAGCATGAAATCTTACGTTTTTTGGGTACCTAATTAAAGTGTAAATTTTAATAAATAGCTCAAAATTGTACATAACGATTTTGAGTTTTTTTCAATATTTTGCATTTTCTGAGAACATTTACAATAGTAATGTATATTTTTTACACCATCAGAAAGTAAATAAATAATAATAAATAAATAATAAATAATAATAAAAAAAATAACAAAAAGCCGCCAGATTTTTTGGAAATAGCTGGTATTTCGACGCGAGAATTTTCGATTTAAAATTGGGGTGCTTTTTTGATATTAAGTTAACATAAGGTGAAAAATTAAATATTTTAAATCAAATAAATCACAGTGTATTTGCGATATAAAGTTTTCACCAAATTTCGTAGTTTTGTTTTTTGAAAAAAATAAAATAACAAAAACTTGGTTATTTGAACTTTTCACTTAAATTTTGAGGTTATGTGAAAATATGTACCTAGATCTTTTTATTACCTCCAACTTTGCGATTTAACTTTTTTCCATAGGACTTGTAGTTTTGACGGAAATCAAGATAAACCATTGTTTACCCTTAAAAACTCACCCGAACATCACCTGAACTCGGATTGACCGCAATTTATTTTTCCTTTAATTTTTATTCTTTTCTAATGGGTTTTATTCTTTCCTACTGTAATTTTTTTTTCCGTTAAAAAAATTATTGAACCTGGCTAGCGATTCTAAATGCGATTCCGAATGGTTCGGAATTGGAATGACAATCCCTGTCTCTGTCATGCTAACCAGGACGTCTACTCTCTTTCTGCAAAAACGTAATTTCGAAATAAACTCGCCACTTTCCAACTCCGATTCTACTGCGATCCGTCGTTTTGTCCGTTTATATGTTCTAAGCCTACTCTAATTAGATTATGCTTAGAACATTTAAACGCCAAACAATGTTGTATTGAACGAAACGAAGTAGAACGATAGTAGGAAAGTCGCGAGTTTGAAGTGAAAACTTCTTTAGGCGCGCCTAGACAGATTTTTCCTGGGCTGTGAATTGAATTCATTCGTCACGCTCGGGTATGATAAGAAAGCTTCGGGTAAACTCGGGACCATGGCTATTGGCCATCTAAAAATACGACAGCCAATGGGAAATGCTGAAAGGGCGTGTACAGGCCATCATGGCATGGCCATCTAGAAACGAATCAGACAATGGGAAATGCTGACTTATTTCTAGATGGCTATGCCAAGATGGCGAGGCTACGCCCTCCGGTTACGCCCGTGTAGTTTCCAAGGTAGCTATTAAATTCTGAGTTTTAAGTTTTCACTTCTATCGGCAGTTCCTAAGACTGCCAATTTTTTTTTCCAAATTACCGTTTTTCGAAAGAGAGTAGACATCTAGATAAGACAAAGACCGAGAGATGAGATTCCGTGTCAGATGCAACCGAATGGATTTAGAATCGCTACCCTGACCGGCTAGTTTTATACATGTTTGTAATATTAATTTATTAGACAGTTTGCAGAGACTAGCTCAATGGAATTGGTAATGTGGCAACATTTGTGTTTGTGTAAAGTTGAGCGTAGATGGAGTGAAACAGGATAAAAAATAGAAAAAAACATAATAAAGTAAATATTTAAACAATTGCATGAGTAATTGAGTTTTTAGTTACGATACAATGCAGCCCTTGTATTCAGTTGGTAAGTCGATAATTTCCCTACATCTATTACTGACTGCTTACATTTACATTTTATGAATTTATTATATGTTCTTCAGGGTCTTGCTCAACCTTTTGTTATGTATCTGATCATGGCTTGTTTTTATTGGTCCCGTTTTACACAAGGCCGTCCAACTTTTTTCACTACCGTACATCCGTTTCATTTTCTTATTAACAGTTTATGCAAGAGGTTTATAATGCTAAGTGAATCAGTAAACTAAATTTGGTCTTGTTTGCATCTTGTGTGCTTCAAATTATGAAAATAAATTTAGCCCTTTCCTGAACATATAGGTACATGAGTAATAATACATTTACATTTTGTACTGATAGGATTCTTTGTAGTCTGCCTAGGGAAGTATCACACTGTTTGCAGTTTTCAGTTCATGCTGCGATGCAAATATTATTATGTTCCAGTTGGAAAGGCAATGTTTAGAAATTTAACAACGTAGATATACCTACGTACTTGTACTGCTAAGTATGTAGGTATTAAAGCTCTTTATGTTCAAATAACAGTAACTGTGTGGCACTGTGCTGTTATGTGTAGGTATGTTTCTTACCATGAGATGTATTTTGTATTCTGTACATTACATTTTTTTTTTTTTTTCTGTTCGAAATAAGCATGCAATCAGTCATGGTGACTATAAGCAGATGGAGTGACTGTTGCGTGGCATTGAGGGTCCACTCCCTGTGGAGTTCACCCTTTTTTTATATTTTGCAATATTGTTGTCTCAATCATACAAGTCCCGTCGCTTTTTAAGACGACGTATAGTTTCAGGAATAGTGAGTTGACCCGCAAGTTCATTTGGATGCTTTTGCAGTCGCAGTTTATAGTTAGCACTAAGGCGTTCTATCTCCTGTTCTACCATTGACCCGTTTAAAGTTTCATGGACCTCTGTTGTTCTGAGGAACCAGGGTGCGTTTGTCATTTGCCTTAAGATGCTGTTTTGTACTCGTTGGATTTGTAATATGTTTGAGTTACTGGCCGTTCCCCACAGTTGAATTCCATATGTCCAGATTGGTTTTAGCACTGTATTGTACACATGTGTCTGGCTTTCGAGCGACAGTTTTGAGTGTTTCCCTAGTAGCCAGTAGAGATTTCTATATCTTAGATTTACTTCGTCTCTTTTTGATTCTATATGTTTTTTCCATGTAAAACGGCGGTCTAGGTGCATGCCCCCAAATACTTCACTACTGGTGGGGTAGTTGAGTGCCATTTAGTGTTACTGGAGTACAATCTTCCTTCCGGAGGGTGAATGTTGCATGCACTGATTTGGTTACACTAGCGGCAAACATACACATTGTACATTGTACATTACATAAAAAAGAATAAAAATTGGCAGTCATAGGAACTGCCGACAGAAGTGAAAACTTAAAACTTAGAATTTGATAGCTTACCTTGGTAACTACACGGGTGTAACCGGAGGGCGTGGCCTCGCCATCTTAGCATAGCCATATAGAAATGTGTCAGCATTTCCCATTGGCTGATGCGTTGCTAGATGGCCATGCCATGATGGCCTGTCCACACCCTTTCAGCATTTCCCATTTGCTGTCGTATTTCTAGATGGCCAATAGCCATGGTCCCGAGTTTAACCGAAGCTTTCTTATCATACCCGAGCGTGACAAATGAATTCAATTCACAGCCCACGAAAAATCTGTCTAGGCGCATCATAAGAAGTTTTCACTTCAAAAGAAAATTGGCAGTCATAGGAACTGCTGATAGAAGTGAAAACTTATAACTAAGAATTTGATAGCTTACTTTTGAAACAACGCGGGTGAAATCGGAGGGTGAGGCCATGTGCATGGCCATAGTCCTAAGTTCACCTGAAGATTTCTTATCATTCCCGAGCATGACACTAGAATTCAATTTACAGCCCACGAAAAATCTGAATATGGTGTGCCAAAAAAGTTTTTACTCCAAAAAGCATGCCACCAGTGAGTGGTGATGACAAACTTCTACCTATGTGCTAAAAATGCACTAAGGAGCAGTTAATATTCAAACTTAAGACTTCATGTTTCTGAAATCAGACAGTCTTGCCAATAGACATATTTGAAGACATTCTGTTCAAGTTAAATACAATTATTGATAAAAGTATCGCGCATCCTTGAATCTGGTTTTCAATTCAATTAAAATTAACTGGTGGTATGCCACGGCTTCACCTGTGGTACATAACATATAGCCTAAAGCACTCAGGGATCACATACATATCCAATGGTAAAAGAGTTTTTGAAATCGGTCCTGAAATTCCTGAGATTAGTACATTCAAACAAAAACGCTCTTCAGCTTGATAATATTAGTATAAGTTAATAAATACACCACAGCATAGTATATACTTCCTGTGCTTCGCAACAAGGATAAATAATTTTAGAAACAGTAATAGAATAAGAGTAATTAGTATAAGAACCAATGTATTTGTAATGTAGCAATTTTAGAATAAGAGTTGAGCATTAATTTTAGTTTAATCTATGGTATTTGTTGTATTTTAAATGCAATGGTCATTTATGAATTTATTTATTCTTATGACATTATGGTGATATTTTTTGACATGTAAAACTGTATTTTATGAATTAATTATGATTATTATTATTGTAATTTATCAATATTAAGCCAAATTAAATCAATAAGAGTTAAATAGGCTACCATAGGTTGATGTTAACAGTGCCTTTGTGCAGTAAATTTTTTTTTTTTTTTTTTTTTTTTTTTTAACTTTTATAGGCTTACACTTGACCGCCATCTCACCTGATGTGAAGCGACGATGCGGTCTACGATGGAGCGTGTTTACCTAGAAGAAACCGATTCACTCTCGATTTGAAGACACAAAGATTATAGTCAACAGGGAAAACCCACTCAGGCAACGCATTCCACAGCCTAGACGTTCTTATCACAAAAGTAGAGTCAAATCTCTTCGTTCGCGTCTTTGGAACATCAACCATGAAACGATGTCGTTTTTTCGAGCTACGAGCATTCCGATAGAAAAAAGGGCAAGGTGGTATTAGATCATGTAAATCAGTCGCACACTCTCCGAAGTGTATTCGATAAAAAACCGAAAGGCTAGCGACTTTTCGGCGATGTTCAAGACTTTGTAGTCTTTTTCGCACAAGAGTGTCGTTGCCTATGAGCCTTTTGGCACGTCTCTCGATCGATTCCAAGGCCTCCAGCTGATACTTAGCCGAACCATCCCAAAGATGCGAACAGTACTCCATACAAGAACGAATTTGAGCCTTATATAACGTGAGCAACTGCTCAGACTTGAAGTACCTTCGCACCTTTGAGAGGACACCTAGCTTTTTGGCTGCTAATTTGGCCTTGGACTCGATATACGAACCAAAGTTCAGCGTAGATGTCAATGTAACGCCCAAAAGCTCAAGACGGTCAGAAATCGGAACGGATACACCTCTAAAGGTTGGAGTCAGTTGAAAAAGACTCCTTTTTGCGGAGAACAGACACGCCTGCGTCTTACTCTCGTTGAACTTGACCAGATTGGCATCGCCCCATGTAGACACCGCCTCAAGGGTCAAGCTCAAACGCTCGATCAGTCAATTGCCCATCGACTACTAATATACCTTGAGATACCTTCTCAAAAACATGCAAATCCAGGGAATTCAGATCAGGTGGCCGTTGTTAAAACATGCAAATCCAGGGAATTCAGATCAGGTGGCCGTTGTTAAAACATGCAAATCCAGGAAATTCAGATCAGGTGGCCGTTGTTAATGTTCTTTTGCAATGTCCTGTTTGCTGTTCCTACAAGGCCTCATAGTTCAGTAATTAGTTAGTCTATCTGTTGATTCAAGTACCCTATACGCCAACAGGTACATAAATAAATATTGGTCGACATTTCACACACAACACCATTCAACCCCAAACTAAGCAAATGGATGTATGGCATACAGCTGTGGGGTAGTGCCAGCAACACTAACATTAGTAAAGAATGCAGAATACAATATTAAGCACCATATGCGATGTACCATGGATCATTCAAAATACAGACATCCATGAATATGCAAATATCAACACAGTGGCGGAAGATCGGAAGAAGTATGAGCTAGTTCACAAAACTATGGATAAAGGCTATCGCTGCACCCAAATCCACTTGCGACTGCATTGCTGACATTGCCATACACTAAACGACTTAAAACAAACGACATACTGCCGAAGGTTTGATGGATACATAGAGTAGTGCTCCTAATGGTGAACACATTAAACCCGCCTTCAGCACTCAACCCATCTGCTTGTGGCACAGATGATGGCAGATACACCAAGAACAAAGTCACAGAACTAAAATATTTTATATTTTATGCCGCACATAAGCAGACCACTACATGGTCCCGTTGCTTGGACTCGGAGACTCTGCTCTCACAAGGAGAGGGTCAAGGCCATATTCCATCACACTGGCCCAGTGTGTGAGTTTTGGCGAATGACACATGACCTTAAACGATTCTTGGCACATGTCACAATGTTTTCATTCACCATTATTAAGTTAGCGGCATTATGCACTTGACTTTGAGAATAAAGTGACAAGAAGAAAGAGTGGAATCTGAATTTGGGGTTATGGAATCGGCAGTTTTAAATCATTATCCTGACTAGACCAGCCTTAACATGCTATGTGTCAAAAGTTAGTAATTGGTTTTTAATCCAGAGTATAATCTAACAGGATTACAATTCTCAACCTAATCTGTTGATCCACTCCGGAGTAATTGAGCAATACGACTATGACTATTGCATAAGGCTTGCTTTATTTGGGTTTATTTTCTTATTCTGTCTCTAATTAAATTCTGTAAATTAATCTGCATTGTAAAATATCAAAACATCACTGGGCTGGCCATTACACCGATAACAGTTGCGGTAGACCCGGTAAGCTTTTTCTAGAGTGGAGGCCGCACATAGGAAAACATAGCGTAGGACTCCATATCATGAACGAAGCCTATTCCTAGGACTTCTGATGATAAGGCAGTACAACAATATGGGTGTGAAGCATTTTTTAAAATATTATTATAAATTAATTTGTTTCAGTTGTATGGGTTCTTTGTCAGTTTCATATATCATAAGATTTCCATTTTTGTTTCAAAATCAAGTGTCATGATGTGATTTCTTGGTGAACTCTTCACTGAGTCAACCAATGTTCACAAAAGATGCCATTAATGTGTAATTTGGTCCAACATCTCTCAAGTTGGATAATTTTGTTTGGAATAATGGTCTTTATCTCACAATATTCAAGCGAAGCAGGAACGGCCCGCTGGACAAACTTTATAATTATAATCTTTATCAAATTAAACTAAGAAATTAATAGTTACATCATGAGTCAATAAATTATTGATACTATACAAGATAGTGTTGTGTGTATAATGTCCACTAAGATTTAATGTTTTTATAGCTTGTGAATGTTTGCAGATTGTGTGTCCACAGGGTTGTGGTTGTTCAATTTATTTCAATGATAAAGGTTATTTCTGCGTTCATATCTAGAACTATAGATACATACCTATACCAAATGTTATGTACCTTAGCTACTCAGATTTCAAGTTAATTCAACTTTTTTTTAAATTCGGACTAGTATTATAAATGTGACTAATTAATAAAAATAAATGGGACTCTATGTCTGTCTGTTTACGTAACTTTCTAAACTAATTAATAAAAAAAGTCTATAGGTAAAGAAAGGGATCCGATAGTCTAAAGGTCTAGACCCTACGAAAAGACATCTATAATAGGTTGCTTGACTTTTTTATTTTTCTTGAATTTTTATCTGCTTTTCAAAAATGCGAAAATATTTGTATAGCTGTTATTACATACTTGTGATATGTAGGAACACTCTAATGCTGAACAAACATTTATTTTAATTCATGACAACTCTTCAGGGAGCGCTGCAGTAAACAATTTTTGTGCAAATCAATGATGCCATTTGTCTCCAAAACTACTAGTCCGATTTTGATGCAATTTTCAATTATGGGCGAAGATTTGATTGGTGCACGTTCTTAGATAGGTATTATGGCGACAACTGATCAGAGGGAGTAGCAGTAAACATTGTTGTTGCCATTTATCTTCAAAACTACTAGTTCGATTTTGATGCAGTTGTCAGCGATGGGTTTAGGTTTGATTGGTGCATGTTCCGACCTTATCGGTTTAATAAATAATAATACCGCTTTTAACCTTATCAGTTTTTATTAGCTACTGCTGAAGATGCAGCTAATAAAAAGCGACAAAAGTACGCGTCCTTGGAACCTCTTTATAATTTTGTCCCCATTGCAGTGGAGACGCTGGGGTACTGAGGCGCGGAAGCTCGTTTAGAGAGTTAAGACATCGCTTAAGGGAAAATGGCGGTGATTCCCGCTCCGGCTTGTACTTGACACAAAGATTGTCCATTGCTATTCAGCGGGGTAATGCTGCCAGTGTACAAAGGTGCCTATACCTTTGTGCCGGGTACCGTTAGGGGTGGGTTATGTGACTGATAAATTTATTATTGATGTTATTTTTAATTGTGTGAATTAGTAGCTTAAGTAGGTATATCTTGAAAGCTTATCAGTTATCACCTAATTGTTAATTTTAAGTCATCGAGACCATCAATCGAAATAATAACTGTGAAATCGTATCTCTGAAGTTTGACCAACTTACACGTACCCACCTAATAAATAATAGTACATTATGATATAAGTGCGCTAAGTTGATAATTACAGCCGAGTCGATATTGCTAGCTCGAGCCGCAGGCACAGATCAGAAAATAGTTACTTCGTAACAGATGCATCACTTCCATACAAAAGTGCAAATACCTACACGATAATAACCTAAACTGTCGTAAACTACTTACCTACTGTTACTTGTAAGCAAAAATACACCTTAACACACTCACGCAGAGTTGTAAATGCCGTGCGCACCGTGTGACTTGTCCGTCTGCTTACGTCATTGACCAAACGTGCTAGGGTTGTACGAAATGGTGGTAGGTGGTAGTAGTGGTAGGACTCTTGGCAGAGTCCGCCTGGGGAAGGACCACACCTTAGCCAGTTATTCTACCGCGAAGCAGTACTAATGTGCAAACGTTACTGTGTTTTTTTTATATAAAGAGTGACGAGACGAGCAGGACATGTGCCTGATGGTAAGAAACATGCCTGTCACATAACAGCACAGTGACACGCAGCTATTGGAACATGAAGAGTCCAAATCATTACCTGGCACTACACTGCGCTCGTCACCCAGAGATCTAAGATGTTATATCTCTAAGCCCTGTAATTTCACTGGAAACATTGCCCTTCAAACCGGAACACAGTAATGTTTGCACATTACTGCTTGGCGGTAGAAGAACTGACAAAGGTGTGTTACTTCCTCAGGCGGACTCTGCTATTAGTCCTACCACTACAGTACTCCATTAGAGAAGCCCATTCATTTGATACCCATATAGAGGTAGGTTGTGAAGAAATATTTTGTCCGCGATTTTGTGGAGAGGGGCATTTTGAATCGATATTAACCAAACATAGCTAAGAACCATCGCACAAAAATAAACCTTTATAAAAAAAAATACGTCAAACTTAGAACACCCTTTTTTAGTCGGGGGTTAAAAAATGGTTCACAATTAACTGAGCTATCGCGAAACATACTTACATCCAATAAAAATTAAGCCCAGAACCGCCTCCTTCTTTGAATTCGGTTAAAAATTCTATAGCTTTTTTTTAAGTAGGTACGTTTTATAGTCAATTGATACTGAAGTTTATTTTGGTTATACAATGTAGGTAGTTGTAAGTTGTTTTCACACCGTCGAAGAAATGAACAAATTAGTATCATTCATTATGTAATTCATTAATTATCATAATATTCAAAAAAATATCTCGTCAAAATTTTTACTGAACTTAATGAGACATAATAAAGATGAGGTAAAAGGTATTTCAGACTAAATAATGTGTATGCATAACCTCTACTGTATCTATTCAAAATAAATATTATACATATTACACACTACTGTTTCTATATTCTGTTCGATTGAAATTTGAAACCTACCAAAATTTAAATCAAAAATAAATATTAACAATAAAAACACTTCCCTTGCTTCCTGTTTCGGCAATTTAAAATAAGATAAATTACTTCTACATTTTAGTTTCTTGCTATTGCAGATTGCAGCCATTCACAATACAATAACGCCGCGACATTATTTATGCGCGCACTCAGCGTTCGTTCGCACGCCAACTCGGGCAAACGGCCGGCGGCCTTGTGATTTTAATACACCCGGGAGGACCCGAACGAGTAGGTACTTAGCTCGCGCCGTTTAGCCAGTGACGAGGGTGTGCCGCAGGCGAGAACTATAATTAGCAGAGGCTCTATTTATCAAAGCCCACGTATGTCATACGACGTTTTATAACATGTTTGCGAGGAAATAAATAAAACTCTGACGACATTTTCAAATAAAAACAATACAGCGGAAAAAAAAGCGCGCGGAATAATTTTTACTTGTTGACAGATTAGCAATGCGCGCACATCATCGCTTTTTTTTTAAAGCAAAGGCACACAACCAGCCTCTATGACATTAGTAATAAAGTAGATTAATATTTTCGTGTTTTGTTACAGATATATTGTTGTAATTTATGTTCAAAATTACTTAAATTAACAAATTAAATATTTTTTTATTATATTTTATCTCTCGAAGTTAATTTTATTCTTAAAATGTTGACCAATGTTGATAAAAACTCTTATATAAAAGATAAAATAAAATAAATAATTATTAAATTCGTGAATTTAATTAATTTTGACTACAAATTACAACTGTAACAAAACACACAAATATTAATTTTCTTTATTACTAATGTCACAAAGGCTGGTAGGTACTGTGCCTTTGCTTTAAAAAAAAGCGCTGATGCGCGGATCGTTAATCTGTGAAAATGCAAAAATTATACCGCGCGTTTTTATTTCGCTGTATTGTATTCTTTATTTGAAAGTGTCATCAGAGTTTTATTTATTTCCTTGCAAATATGTTATAAAACGTCATTTGACATACGTGCGTTTTGATAATTACAGCCTCTGCTAATTGTAGCTCTCGCCTACGGCTCGAGCTAGCAATATCGCCTCAGCTGTAATTATCAACTTAGCGCACTTATATCATAATGTACTAAAATACGTAAATATCGATTGACATGGTGAAAACAGTTCACTGGGAACAAACATGTTACTGGATTATTTATTAAACATACATTAATATGTTGATACTTAATAAATAATGTATCAGTATATTCCTATATTATGTGTACTGGCAGCCTGTTCGGGCTTTATTTGCTTAACGTCACATTATAATAAACTTGCGATAACAAAATATAGCGGTTAAAAATTGAGCTTTAATAAAAAAATATATATAATAATATACTTTCTCGTTATATGTTTGTGTACTTAAATGAAACATTCTTTGTTAAGCCAAACAAGTTTGGGGTCAGATGGTGTTGTGTGTGAATTGTCCACTAATATTTATTTATTATTCTACCTTTATTCTTTCTTTTCTGCAACTTTACGATCTCTGAAATATATCGCTCTTATGCCCTAGCTACACGAGGCTCGTTTTTCAGGCTAAGATAGCTCGCTAGTGTAAGCAAGCTAGTACTTCTAGCTTCATGTAGACTACGCTAGCGCAACGCTAGTTTTGTCTACACGAACCTGGAAGGACCAGCTAGCTAGCTTACTAACACTAGCTTGCTATCCTAGCTTGAAGAGTGCGCCTAAAGCCAGGAAAAAAACAGATTACACCCGCGCGACGCGTTTCTTAATGTGATGTACATAAAGTCGAGAATAGCATGACACAGTTTGGAGGAAAAATCAATTTTGAATCAGGCGTCCATTTTTGACCAAGTTTTATTTAATTAACTAAACATAAATTTAAAAAAGTGTTCGGTTACTTTACTAAAACGTACAAATAGGAATTTTATTACAAAAAATAATGTGGGGTCATCGCTGATAATTTCGAGTACTCGAATTAAAACGGGTTTTTTCGGTGTCATTTTTATTTTTTTATAGTAAAAAACTCTGATCTATTTTTAAAATTCTATTCGGTTATTGTGCTTCTTCTTGATTGTACCCACACGTCAATATTTTTTTTGTCATAGTTTTTAGTTTCTTAACTTCAGTGAGCGGCGTCGAAAATGTCCTTTTTTCGTTTTCTGGCTTTAGGCGCCCCCTTAAAAACTAGCCTCGTGTAGCTCGGGGATTAGCGATATGACCGACATTTGCTAGCTCTTACTAACGTTTTTTTGTGTGTACCTGTCTATTTTAGTGTTGTGTGAAATAAAGGGTATATATATGTATATCTGTCTATAATAAAGATGACTTGTGCAAGTTTTGTATTTACCTTTATGGAGTGAACTATCCACATCAATTCCGAATAAAGACTGACGTATATTCACTAGAAATAATATCAATATTTGAAATGTGATACTGCTGATAATATAATTTGTCTGACACATGTAATGTATGTATAACGTTACAAGGCCCTGATTCTACTAGAGGTAGAGTATAATTATCATACTATATCTGTTCTATTGATGTGAAATAAATAATAATTATACAAGGTAGTAGTTTGTATTTATTTATGTACTAGCGGTTCGCCCCGGGCTCGGTCGTGGTAGATAATACTCGTACCTATATAACCTATAGTAGGTACCTACTCAGGGTTCACGTACATATCCAACAATGTAAGAATTTATAAAATCGGTCCAGTAGTTCCTGAGACTACCGCATTCAAACAAAAAACATTTGTATAGCTGTATAATATTAGTATACATTTAATGTATGATATTAGAACGAGATACTATGCAGAAGTGGTCCAATGGCCGCAACGTAGCTTTAACGATGAATATAAACATCGTGAGGAAACCGGCATGTTCCAAGCAAAACATCTTTCGAGTACTTCCATGCGTCATTCACCAACCCCCAGTGTGTTAAGTTATGGCCTTAGATAGAGAATAAGTAAACAGATCAGGGTTTTCCGCACGGTTCCTTTGTACCAATCGTAAGCAGATGAGGTGTATGTTAGCTGGGGCAATATAGTGATGTGCCGCGACAAAAGTATGACACTTCCACAAGAGCGATCAGACCTGTGGTTTCGGTGTAAATGCCAAGATTAAAAGGAATTATTCTCTAAGTAGTTGTTTTTTTATAAGTAATTCAGTACTTTACTCCACTCAAAATTCTCAAAGCCATGTTATAATACTTATTTAAGTAAATTAAATGTAAACATTTTATGGTCAGTCTGTCTAGTTTGTTTAAAAAAATCAAGACATCCCCAAAATAACACCTGTGTTTCGTTTTGAAGGGCAGTGTTTCTTGAGAAGTTACAGAGTACATAAATAAATCATTTTTCAACACACTAGGCCATAAAGTGGCTCTAATTTCACCGCTATCAGGCATGCATATGATGACACGTATAATCAAACTGTGACTTTTTTATTACTATTACTCACGAGGGAGTTATGGAGTTTTTTTATTGGTTGAGAGTTGTTCTTAAAAAACTTTTTAAACAAAAAAGATCGTGTTCAATAGAACAAATGAATTAATGTCGCTATTGTATGATTTGCATGGTCACTTCATGCAACTTCGTATTTAAATAGATAAATTTTCCAGAAGTGGAGTAAGTTCTATACTAGAACGAATAGCTAAAGCTGCACTAGCAGGATCATATCGGATTTGGCTGGGCAGGGAGAGAAATACGAGTAGTGAAGGTGAATGTTGACGTACGTCACTAAGGGGCCCCTTTTAAACCTACGCCCGAGTCACAAGTCTTGGGGTCTATTCAAGATTTCTCTCTCTGTCACACGATATACCCGGCACCCGCACGGTGAATCCATGGAATGCTAAGAAGTTCGTCTCTTATAGTCACTCTATGAAAAAAAAAAAACAATTTCACAGATCTGTTACTTAACACAAATTGGTTAAAATACATTTAAAAAAGTGAAAATACAATGAAAATAAACTTTAATCAGAGTCGAGGCTCAGATAACAAGACACATGGTCTTTGGTAATCGATACAGCCCTATCTTCACATCTGTTTTATACAAACTTCCACATCTATCATAGTAATGAAGTTAGCAACAACTCTTCAATCGTCATGGGAGAAAAAATACAACTTGACACAATGATAACTAATATTTTTGGTAATTACTTTAGTTTATTGTTTTCTGTGCTAACATAATTATATACTTATTTGTTTTAACAGTATTTAACATTAATGAATATTTTTTTAACCTAATTTAGTTGTAAATAACCTGAATTTGAAGTCAAAATTATTAATAGCTTATTCAATCCACTGCAGTAGGCTTAAGTGGCCTCCCTTTTCCTATTCAGATGTCCCCTATGCATATTTTTAAAGTGCCAATCTTCCTACAGTATTAGTTCAAGATTCAGTTCGACCTTGAATTGTCTGGATTAAGCACTATTATTAAAATTGACTTTGACTTTAAGCCCTCATTGCACTTGGCTAAATTTAGTGACTGAATTCAGCGGCAAGACCAGTCGACTGAATTCGATTCGATTTTTGTAGTGGTAGGACTCGTGGCAGAGTCCGCCTGGGGAAGTACCACACCTTTGCCAATTATTCTACCGCCAAGCAGTAATGGGCAAACGTTACTGTGTTCCGGTTGGAAGGGCAATGTTTACAGAGAAATTACAGGGCTTAGAGATATAACATCTTAGATCTCTGGGTGACGAGCGCAGTGCAGTGCTAGGTAATGATTTGGACTCTTAATGTTCCAATAGCTGCGTGTCACTGTGCTGTTATGTGGCAGGCCTGTTGCTTACCATCACGCACATGTCCTGCTCGTCTCGTCACTCTATACTTAAAAAAAAATTCAATTCACTGAATTCAGTAACTTCTAAATTCAGTCGTTTCAATTTAGCCAAGTTAATAACCATTTACTTCCCTGTCAATGAATTTAACAAAATATATACCTACTCATGTTACAAAGTTTCCTGTGAAAAATGATCCTAAAACATTTGTCATACATCCATTGCTCTGTTGCAATATTAAATTAGTGTGTAAGTGTCTTATAATCAAGCAAATATTGAAATCATCTTTCGCAGGAATTCCTCATGTCTGAAAGTGTTGATCTGTATGTCTTGGTCTCTTGGTTGATTTTGTTAATTGTGCTCAATACCCACTGATCAAAGTGTCAGTTCAGGTCTATTTAACCCCGTCTGTGCTCTAATAGCATCATTCAATTTGGACATATTCTATAAATAGAGAAGTCATATTAGGTAGATAGATATGGCTGAGTGGGGTTGAGTGTGCAAAATATGTGGACCGAGAATTGGGTGTACGATTTTGGACTCAGAAAAGCATGCAGATAATGATTCTGGATGTTGCCAGTAGGTGTATTGGTAATTTTTTTGCACCCCACACCCTTAGAATTCAAGTAAATGGATTAAATACAATAAAAATGGATATTGTGGGTTATCCCTAAAAGATAGATATTAGACTGTTATTACTAGCTGTTACCCGCGACTACTTCCGCGCGAAATAAATACTAAGATAACTCTCAGGCAGTACTTATGTTTATACCCAGACACGTAACATTACGGTTAAAACAATTTCATCAAATTCGGTTCAGTTATTTAGGTGTGAAAGTGTAAGAGACATTCGTTCCTCATTTCAACTACAATTCCATCCCCATATAGATCAAAATTGCTAGAACAAACATTTATTTGCTTCGTGTCAAGTGCCTATAGTTATAGAGTTTCGTGGTTTTATCTTCAACGGTTGGGATCTTCCTTGTTAACATTCATCCCCCATTTCAATCCCAATTTCACCCCCGTACAGTTCAAAATTACAACATTGCTAGAACAAACATTCGTTTGCTTCGTTTCAAGTGTCTATATACAGAGTTTCATGGTTTTATCTTCAACGGTTGGGAAATTTCATAATGACATTCATCCCCCATTTCAATCTCAATCTCACCCCCGTACAATTCGAAATTACGAAATTGATAGAACAAACATTCCTTTCCTTCGTGTCAAGTGTCTATATACTACAGTTACATCTTCATAGTTTTATCTTCAACGGTTGGGAACTTTCATATTGATATTCTACCCCATATCAACCCCAATTTCACCACCCTACAGTTCGAAATTACGAAATTGATAGAACAAACATTCCTTTCCTTCGTGTCAAGTGTCTATATACTACAGTTACATCTTCATAGTTTTATCTTCAACGGTTGGGAACTTTCATATTGATATTCTACCCCATATCAACCCCAATTTCACCACCCTACAGTTCGAAATTACGAAATTGATAGAACAAACATTCCTTTCCTTCGTGTCAAGTGTCTATATACTACAGTTACATCTTCATAGTTTTATCTTCAACGGTTGGGAACTTTCATATTGATATTCTACCCCATATCAACCCCAATTTCACCACCCTACAGTTCGAAATTACGAAATTGATAGAACAAACATTAGTTTGCTTCGTGTCAAGTATCTACATATTTTCAGAGTTTCATGGTTTTATCTTCAACGGTTGGAAACTTCCATATTGACATTCATCCCTCATTTCAACCCAAATTTCACCCCCGTACTATTCGAAATAAATCTTGCGAAAAAGAGACTGACGTATATTTATAATAAAAAATAGTAGTTCCTCTATATAACTATGTATATCATACACACTTTATAATAAGTATAGTACAATAGTAGTGATAATAAGTTTGACTCATAACTTTGTTATCATTGCAGAGTATGTTTTTCCCATTCGTTCGGGATGGGTTTAGTTAGTAGCCTTATTTTTAGTTTAGAAATAGCATTTATTAAAGTGTAGTGAAGTTATTGCGGTGTTGTGATAATAGTGAAAACAGTGGCTTAAAATTATGCTCAAGATTAATTTTGAGATGCTGAAATTGAAATGTAATATTTCTTTTCTTGTTTTGGAATACATCTAAGATAAATAGTATATAACACACTTTTTGATACTTTATAGTATCCGTTAACGTTTTGTTCCATAAACGTCCACTAGAATAGTTTCAGTTACGATATTCTTTGAAAAGTTTTGTACAATGGAAATTGACAATTTTATTGATCTAAACAGCACATAATATTATAACTAAAATGTTTATATTCAATGATTTTTGTTTAGTATGTAATTACTCCTCGGACTCCAGGGTCCCCGCCTTTTGCTATTAACTACATATAAATAACATGTTAAATTTCTAACTAACAGTTACAAGCTTTAACTGTTTTTGACAATCATTTATTTTTTGCAGCACTATTCCCTTAAATAAGTAATTTATTACGTATCTCAAGCAAATACATTTAAACAAGAAATCAACATATTAAACCAGTTAATGTACTTACTACCGATTTAGTTTCACTGTAATACATTTAGTCGTTACTGAGATACGAGGGAGCAAACATACAAATTCATGAACCCACAAACTTTTAAGGTTATCCATGATCATACGAACTTCGATATACATAAATACCTGAACCGTTTGATTCAGAGAAACAGGTAACAACGTTGCCATTTACTTAGAAATTACTTAGATATATTATTCATAAGTTATTTGTCCACAAAATAATTATAACCTGTTCACTAAATTGTTGTTCCAGTAACTAACGGTTTCATACTGAATGTTATTATCTAATTTCGTCACGCAATTAAAACAAAATAATCATATTGTAGAGCTGATATCGTAATTTGACTAGTCCAGTCTGAACTTATCATTTATTCCACGAAGTTAAGTAACGACGTTATGGTCAGTCTTCAGTCTAACTGGAGTGGAAATTCATGTGAGCGTTATCAAGGAATGAATACATTTAGTTTTTAAATATTTTTTATATTATTGTTTTGATATTCAGACTAATCTTAGACCTTGAACTTGGTACTATGATACTATCACATATTTACATACTAATTTGAAACTAATTCTTAGTGTATATACATCATATTTTAGAATAAAACCAACGAAGGTCTTACGAAATCATGTTATGCTGGTCAAACACGCGTTTTAGTGATATACTACTGGAAATAACCAGTTTTATCTGCGAAAACTTATAGGTGCTTTTCGGGTCCCATACTTTATTAAGCGTCGATGGCAACACATGGATTAAACATCCAATACAATTTAGTTTTCGCGTTGGACTGTGAATTATCTGATGGAGATGAATTGATGAATTGATTTCTGATTCCAGATCATGAAACGCGTCAGAACTCGTTCCGGGCTGAAGACTCCCCTGGCTTCAGGGAAGAGACCCCACTACTGCATCGGTTCCCGCAGACCAGAACCGTGCGGAGTCCCTCCATGATGATAGCAGTCAGCTTACTACTAATCATCCTCATCACTGGTGCCATCATAGGCATCTATCTTCTAGTTCTGCAGAATAATTCCGGTATGATTTTACAAGACAAATATTATTCAAATATCACTTTTTTAATCTCGCAAACCTTTTTTGACGTGTCAGCGTCTAATAAATCGTTAAACGCCGGCTGCATGCACGAAAAAGTGTCCCGTTATGTCCCGTCACGCTTGCGCAATGTTTTGTTATGACGTCACGTTATACTTTCGTGCGTAAACCAACCGACTTTACAGACAAGCAATTTTTTTTTGACGTGACAACGTCTAATAAATCGATGAACGCCGCCTGCATGCACGAAAAAGTGTCCCGTTATGTCCCGTTACGCTCATTATACGCTTGCGCCGCATCTATCAATGTTTTATTATGACGTTGTCACGTTAACTATCGTCCGTAAACAACAGACTTTACAGACAACCAATTTTTTTTTTAATTGTGTTGGACTGTCCAATAAAGTTATGACCACAATTTTTGTTGAATACGTTACTTTGAGTAACTGATTCTGTCCAGAGATTGTTGATAATCTTGATGGTGCATTAAGAAGGTGGCAAACAGCACGTAAAAGTTATCTAAATCTGTATACACAATAAAATTACATATTCCATTATGATTTGGTCCATTTACTAATCGCTCACGTTCAGATAAGCTGTATCGGGGCAGGCTTATCTGTATACTGTTTGAACTGGCGACGTTACTCGTACATCAGCTGAACAAAAAAAAAAATGTTCATGCCACTTTAATCCGTAACATAATTATAATAGTACATGAAATGCTGTACGCCTATTGGATCGAACTATAAACTATAGCTAGTCATGGTACATGGTATGACTGCAGGAACTTAGAATCTATGTATTTTTATTATAGCCATATAGAAATAGATACATTTTATTGAAACGGCAAAGAACAGGATATACAAAAATAATACTTACCAGTACTTTTATTAGGAGGAATTT
The DNA here is from genome assembly GCA_963693475.1 of Ectropis crepuscularia. Classification (NCBI taxonomy): domain Eukaryota; kingdom Metazoa; phylum Arthropoda; class Insecta; order Lepidoptera; family Geometridae; genus Ectropis; species Ectropis crepuscularia. The sequence goes on from OY856338.1 coordinate 8,440,107, forward strand.
GTTTAAGGCCAAAAAAGTGGTACCTACATTGTAATTATACTCGTATATTATAATTTTAACTAAACGACTGCGATGCTGGAATTGATTGGATATGATAATGGATCGGATCGGATATGAAATCTTCGGGTAAACTCGGTAAAAACGGCCAGGTAGGTACCAGGGCAACAGAAACAGTAGAGTTTCGATTACCTACCTCCAACAGCCCAGCGTTTATCTCCAGATACCAGGACAACAGAAATATAAAAGAGTTGCGTTTGCCCCTAGGTACCAGTACCAGGGCAACAGCAAGTTTTCACTTCTATCGGCAGTTCCTATGACTGCCAATTTTTTTTTAGCAGCTGTAATTATATTTTTTATTCAAAACTAGCAGCCCGTTCCAACTTCGTTTCGGATGAACAACTAATATATGATATCCATCTGTTCGAGATTTATGCAACTTACGATCAATAATATTTTCTGTAAAAATCTAATTTGAGGCACAACGAGACAACTATCGATCAATGAGGACAATCAATTGTCAATTATTGAGACCATTAACCGAAATATTAAATCTCTCTCAAGTTGGACCAAATTGCACATAAATGCCAACTTTCATGACTATCAGTTAACTTTGTGAAGAGTTCACTGAGAACAAGTGGTAGTAGGACTCTGCCTGGGGAAGCACCACACCTTTGCCAGTTATTCTACCGCCTAGCAGTAATGTGTAAGCGTTACTGTGTTCCGGTTTTAAGGGCAATGTTTCCAGAGAAATTACTGGGCTTAGAGATATAATATCTTAGATCTCTGGGTGACGAGCGCAGTGCAGTGCTAGGTAATCATTTAGACTTTTCATGTTCCAATACCTGTGTGTCACTGTGATGTTATGTGGCAGGCATGTTGCTTACCATCAGGCACATGTCATGCTCGTCTCGTCACTCTTCTGTCGTAAATATAAAAAAAAAAACGAACGACACTCCTTTTTTAATGCGCTTTTATTAGCTTCACTCGTAACTTGTAACTAACTATGTGTGTAAGAAAATCTTGGAATCTTAATTTGAACCACTTCCCGGTCTTCGATTAAAATGAAATTTTGCACACGCTCTGAGTTCTGATGACAATACATGACTAGCTAAGGAACGTCATTACAAATCCCATTAGGCGGCCTCCCCAAGATGGCGGACTGGTTGTTTGAAATCGAACCCCATGATATGGGTATCAAATGTTTGGGTTTGCTGTCAAGAATACGAAAAAAATAGTCACGTGACTTAAATCCAACATGGCAGACATCCATGATGATTGATTGGTTATTTGAAATGCACCCCCATGATATGGGTATTAAATGAAAGGGTTTGCTGAATGGGATACGAAAAAAATAATCACGTAACCTAAATCTAACATGGCAGCCGAAGCGTGTTTTTAGGGTTCCGTAAAACGTAAAAACGGAACCCTTATAGATTCGTCATGTCTGTCTGTCTGTCTGTCTGTCTGTCTGTCTGTCTGTCTGTCTGTCTGTCTGTCTGTCCGTCCGTATGTCACAGCCACTTTTTGCCGAAACTATAAGAACTACACTGTTGAAACTTGGTAAATAGATGTATTCTGTGAACCGCATTAAGATTCTAACAAAAAAAAAGAAAAAAAAGAAAAATTAGGGTTGCCCCCCATACTGAGAACTGAAACTCAAAATGTTTTTTTTCATCAGACCTACACGTGTGGGATGTCTATCGATAGGTCTTCAAAAATGATGTTGAGGTTTCTAAAATCATTTTCGTCTACACTGAATAATTTGCGCGAGAGACACTTCCAAAGTGGTAAAATGTGTGTCCCCCCCCCTCTAATTTCTAAAGTAAGAGAATGAAAAATCTAAAAAAAATATATGATGTACATTACCATGAAAACTACCAACGAAAATTAGTTTGAACTCGATCTGATGAGTAGTTTTTTTTTAGTACGTCATAAATACACTATTATTGAAACTTCGATCAAAGTTACAACGAACTACAAGAACTATGTCTACTATTTATATTATGTTACTTGCTGCAACGGAACCCTTCATGGGCGAGTCTAACTCGCACTTGGCCACTTTATTTAGTTTTTTAAACTATTATATATTATTAATAATTGTATATTAAGCTGTATTTTTTTCGCCTTCCAGAGAACATCTTGCCGCCAGTAGAGACGCCGCTGCAGCTAGTGACCCGCAAGCAATGGCGCACCATCGCCGGTTCGCCGGTGGTGCCTCTGGCCGACGTATCGTTGAATAAAGCGAAACAAGTCATTGTGGTCCAGACGGACACTCACACCTGCGCGGATACAGTTTCTTGCGCCCAACTGCTACAAAACCTACAGGTAACTATGCTTCTTCTTTAATCACACTTATAATTAGTGGTACGGCTCTTTGCAGAGCCCGCCTGGGGAAGTACCACACTTTTGCCAGTCATTCTGCCGCCAAGCAGTAGTGTGCAAACATTACTGTGTTCCGGTTTGAAGGGCAATGTTTCCAGATAAATTACTGGGCGAAAAGATAAAACACCTTATATCTTCGGGTGACGAGCGCAGTGCAGTGCTAGGTAATGATTTGGACTATTCGTGTTCCAATAGCTGTATGTCACTCTGCTGTTATGGGCACACATGTTGCTTATTACCAGGCACATGGCACGCCCGTCTCGTCACTCTATTCTAAAAAAAAAATACCGTTGTCGTAAGCAGGACTTTTTTGTGGAGGTACGCAGTGCCCCAAAGGCATTTAGAAAATATCCAAAAATTGTCACAAAACTTGAAATAAATGAAATGTTTATGGACCTTTAAATTTCGAGACACTTAAACAGAAGACTATTACTCAAAAATTTACCGCAATAGCACTAGCTTTGCAAAAAATGATGATGCATATAGAAATTCATATAGAATTTTATCACCGTGTCAACCATGTAACTAAGTACCTAAGCAGCTGTGCCAGATATCATTACATTGGCTGAAATTTTTGTGGTTAACTGCTCTAAATATGATCGCAAACCACTAACCTTACCTTGTTTTATCGTATAACCAGCAGCGCCCCGCGGTTTTACTCGCGTAGTTCCCGTTCCCGTTATTTTCCCGGGATAAAAAGTAGCCTATATGTTCTTCCAGACTATAATCTAACTCTGTTCCAAATTTCACCCTGATCCGTTCATAAGTTACGGTGTGATTGAGCAACAAACATCCAAATATCCATACTTTGGCATTTATAATATTAGTGGGATTGCTATCTATGCGCTGCGGTGTGACACGTAGCTTAACATCACTAACTTTAACGGGATAAAAAGTAGTATTGTACTTTTACTACATAATCAAATTTTAAATCCGTTCGGCCGTTCACACACATACGCACACACACTTTTAAATACACAATCTTTTGATGTGAAAACTTGTTTTAACGCACCTATGTTTTCAAAGGCTGTGAATGAGACTGATCGTCACGCTCGGAAGTGAAAGGCGCGATCGGGGGAGCGGGACATAAAGAGTCATAACAACTTTAATATGTGACTAGTTTCTCATATATATAGCTTATATATATTACTCATTTAGTTGTAGATACATACTTACTATACATATAAACTTCACTTACTATACTATAAATATGGGAGTAAACGCCGTCAAGCGTACTTCTCAGTCAAAAATATTTTTACACTTTTCGTTTATTTGCTTGCTTAAATGTACAACGTACCTTTTTAGTCCTTGAATGTTGCCGAACAACGACACCGCGTTTTAGAGACGTACAGCGCCATCTAGAATCGGAGCGAATAAGCAGATTTAGTAGGAATTGGATTTACAAATGTTTTTACACAAACTTATTTTTATTATAAAACTAGCTGTCACCCGCGGTTTCACCCGCGTCTATTTGAGGAAAATCTCTACTAAAATATCCATTGCTTTAAAAAGCTATGATCAGTAAGAGAACTACAAAAAATAATAAAGAAACGTTAGGTAAAAGTACTGGGATCTAGTTAAATGTGTTTTATAGTATTTTCAAGTACTTCTGTACCTATATACGAAATTTTTTGTTTTTTAATTCTTGCGGTAGAAGAACAAATTGGTTATCTCTGTATTACCTGATGATCTTGATAACGCTACAGATACCGAAGCTTTTTGTCTGTATGAAAAACAGTCTTGGCGTGAATCGATTTCTAGGTGCTTAAATGTTTGCCCCTGTGCTTTAATAATAGTTACAGCATACGACTACTTAACGGGAAACTGTATTATTTAGAAACTAGCTGTGCCCCGCGGTTTCACCCGCGTCTATTTGAGGAAAATCCATACTAAAATATCCATTGCTGGCCACTTTATTACGTTTTACGGAACCCTAAAAATACGTAAATAAGCAACAATGCATTGTTGTAGAACAAATTTGATTACTTCAAATGACACAAACTTCAAATGTAGACACGCGCCGTCACAGACTTCAACGACCAAAGAGAATTTAAATTCACGGAACTAAAGCTCTCGACGAGAAATATTTTTCCCCGTTTTCTTTACATTCTTCATTCATACTCCGTACCTATTGATAGTAGCGTAATGTTATATACCCTATAGCCTTCCTGGATAAATGGAGTATCCAACAAAAAAAGAATCTTTCCTATCGGTCCAGTAGTTTCCGAGATCCTAGCGTTCAAACAAACAAACAAACTCTTCAGTTTTATAATATTAGTATAGATTTAAAGGCAAATGGTACCATTTTAGGTGAAGGTAATGCATTAACATAACATTCCGCTTGAAGGGAATAGTCGATTTGTGATGGATTCGACACCATGAGTGGTGCCCCTACCGGCTAAAACCTACGCAGTATTTCACCTTTGCCACAAACCGCACATACACCGGGATGTTCTTCTGGGAACCCGCCGCGGGACAATGCACACCGTGGTCACCTCGGCGACCAACAGTGGGTACCAGACATCTTCGCGTCTAGACACCCTTTGTCTCCCGCGGCGGGCCAAATACTCGGCCTCATCACCTACTACCACCAGGCTGAAGAGGACGGGGACAGCAGCTCACCGATATACCGGCACTCTTCTTCATCTACAGTCCCACCGCGTTCGCCATCATACGTTGACGACCACGCAAGGTCACAGTGGGCAGGGAGAGTGGCGCACCGTTATACCGGTATTCCTCTTCAGCCTCTCATCTCATTCATTCTCTTCTCTACAGTCACGGTGCATACCACCAAACATCGCGGTACGTCTCATTCGCGCCGGCACCGTCTACGCCGCCCAACTCCCTCCTGACCGCCTCTCTGGGACTGCAAGGCTTGGAGCCCATAGCCCTGGTTAGCAGTCCCACTGCGGGTTTCTCTTAGCTTTACCGTGGCTGATCAGGCCACGGCTACTGCACCCCTCGCCTCGTTAATGCGGAAATCCCTCGAGAAGGAAGCAAATGGTATCTCGTAGAGCAATCGGGGACCGCCCGCTTTCTTCTTTCTATTCGCCGCGATCGTTTAATAGTTGAAAACTATGTGCATTTTTTTACGTGGGCGAATACATTTACGCATGGTCACGCATTGGCATAGTGATGGCCGCGGTTTCGCCTCTGTGGCTACATCGCCTCGAGGACCCTCATCTGGAAGACAACGCTAAGAAACATCACTGTACCACGTGCTCACAACAAAGTGGTCTATCATTTTGTTGCGGAGTTGTTTTAATATAAGATATTTCCTAAAATATATAACATCAAGAGCAATTTTGCTCAAAATTATATATTTGTGATACATAATCTACTCGTTCGTTTAAATGTTTATCCGAACATCGTGTTTATAAAAATACATATATATGCATATAATGCATTTTTCTTCTTTTTTCTTATGTCTTCCATTGGGTAATGGGTAATACCGCAATTTCGTCAACGTCCAACGTTTGAACATTGAGAGCGTCGTTAATCCATGTTCTACATATTATGTTCTTCATTGGAGTATGATTCTTCATTCAGGTGATCAGTCTTCTTCAGATAATCTTGAGCTTGATTGTCGAAAACCCCTTTAGTGTGAAATCGAGGCAGCAGGGTTCTTCCTTCAAGTACTTCTAATACGATTGTATGTGAATAGTATGGTAAAATAATAAGTAATAGTAAGTTTAGTGTAGAGATTTTTTTAAAAATCAACGGACAAATTTAATATAAACAACATTACACAATATAAGATTAAAGAAATGTTTAATTTGAAAATACTAAAGTATGTAAATATGTAACAATGCATTATTGCAAATTTGATTACCTAAAAATACGTAACCTTCAAAAATAGACAGACATGTGCTGTCATCTGTCATCAGACTTCAGCGCACGCCAAAGAGAATGGCACACGCAGCTAAAGATCTCGAAGTTATATAGTAAGTTATATAATATTTTTCTCCGTGTTTGTTACATTCTTCAACCCCCAACCCTTTTTCCGCAATAAAAAGTAGCCTATGTCCTTTCTCGGGGTCTAGTCTATCTGTGTATCAAATTTCATTTAAATCAGGTAACTTGTTTAGACGGTAAATGGTAACAGACAGACAGACAGACAGAGTTACTTTCGCATTTATAATATTAGTAAGGATTAGTAAGGATAAATAAACATGGAACTTGCACAAACTTACGAATAATGATTGTTCAATTGTTTTGGTTCACTACTCACTCGTTCAATAAAATCTGGGAATCCCTGTGACACCACTCACTTGCGTCGCACACATCGCATCGTGTTGGATTTATAGGTAATCTCACAAAAGCGTACGTTTTTTGTACCTTAAATAAAATAAAAATATTACTCAGTCATAGCTAGTTTTTTTAACTTATGTAGGATTACACTTGACCGCCATATCGCTTGATGTCAAGCGACGATGAGGTCTACGATGTAGCGTTATCTGCAAGTACTTATTTGTTATACGAAATTGATTTCGAATCATTCTCATTTTCATTATCAAAACTCCAAAAAAGGAATTGTTCAATGGTCGACACTTCTTGTTTCATAACCACATAACGAAGTGATTATGTATATTTAGAAAATATCCTTTGCACTGGATATTCATTCATCTATACTAATAATATTATAAAGAAGTAAAGTTTGTGTGTTTGTTAAATTGTAAGGGGTAAACTCGGGATCTACTGAACCGATTTTAAAAATTCTTTCACCAATAGAAAGCCACATTATTGCTGAGTGTCATAGGCTCCGAGCAAAGCCGGAACGGGCCGCTAGTAAGTAATATAAAGAAATTACATTGAAATATGTTTTAATTTCAAATTGCGAGTGCATATACGTAGTCCGCGCGATCACTGTTGTCTCATTCAGATGTGCTGCCACTGCAGGATTAATAAACCTTATCGTAGGTAAAAAATATGGTGTTTTGGGTGTTATTACATTATATTTTCAAGTTTTACTTATGTTAAGTCAAATATGTGAGCCGTGAGTTTGTTTATGTGAGATTACCTACATATAAATCCAACACGATGCGATGTGTGCGACGCAAGTAGAGTGGTGTCACAGGGATTCCCAGAGTTTATTGAACGAGTGAGTAGTGAACCAAAACAATTGAACAATGAATATTTATTATGTATTAATGGTTAGTATCTCAATCTGGTGTTATGTCTATGGTCTAGTCAACAAGTTCAAAAACGTGTAACCCTACCAATCTTATAAATAAAATTCTCGTGTCACAGTGTTACCTTACTCCTCCGAAACGGTTTTACTGATTTTACCAAATGTTATATGCATATTCATTATTCAGTAGGTCTGAGAATCGGCTACTAGCTATATGTCATACCCCTAAGTGATAAGGGCTGTTCATCCCAATATATTTTTTAATTTTTGAAATTCGTCATCATTTCTAAATGGCCGTGCTCATGGCCACGCCCTCCGGTTTCACCCGCGTTGTTTCCATAGTAAGCTATGAAATTCTGAGTCATAAGTTTTCACTTCTATCGCCAGTTCCTATGACTGCCAATTTATTTTTTGTTTGTATAACAAAAGAAAAAATTCTTGTACAATATTTTTTTATACTCTAACTGTTGAACTAATTAGTGTATATTAGACAAAATGCCTGCTCATATTTTCAGAGAAACACGACTTCAGGTGAAAGTCTGGTGCCTTACAACTTCTTGGTATCGACAAACGGGCAGACGTACGAGGCGCTGGGTTGGCATCGCCTCTCGCCCATCTTCCCTCAGTATCCGGACTCTCTGCTTCTGGCATTTATAGGTAAATTTACACATTTTAAATTCCCGACGCAGAACGACGGGGTTTACGTTTGATGTGTCTATGTGTATGTCTGTGGCATCATTGACAAGTCAAAGTGAAAACTTCTTTTGGCGCGCCTATACTGATTTTTCGTGGGGTGTGAATTGAATTCTAGCGTTACCCTCGGGTATGATAAGAAATCTTCTGGTAAACTCGGGACCATGGCCATTGGCCATCTAGAAATGCGTCAGCCAATGGGAAATGCTGAAAGGGCGTGGCCTGGCCATCTAGAAATACGTGATCCAATGGGAAATGCTGACGCATTTCTAGATGGCCATGCCATGATGCCGAGGTTACGCCCTCCGGTTTCACCCGCGTAGTTTCCAAAGTAAGCTATCAAATTCTGCCAATTTTTTATTCAAAACGTACAATTTGCATGTCAGTTTAGCTGGACTGATTTTGATTATGTACCATAAGCAGCCCTCTAAATGTTCACACTGCTAGGACCCGGGGCCTTCTCTCGCAAGGAGACAGTCGATACCATAATCCACCACGCTGGCAAAGTGCGTGTTGATGGATGACACATGACCTTGAAAGATTCACGGTACATGTCGGTTTCCTCACGATGTTGTCCTTCACCATTTCTAAGTTAGTGGCATTACGCACATGACTTGGATAAGACAGTGGGGCGCGTAAGGTTCGAAGCAGGATCAGCAGTAGCCATTCTCCCGACTAGACCAGCTGAAACTTGATTTTATATCAATACGTACCAAATTTCATCTGACTGGCCCATGGCTTAGTTGGCAGTAGCTCTGCCTGCGAAGCCGAGGGTCGTGGGTTCGATTCCCACCCAGTGCAAATATTTTGTGTGATGAATTAAAATGTTTGCACTGTGTCTGGGTGTTTCTATGTATAATAAGTATGTATTTAAAACTATAATATACTAGCGGCCCCCATTCCGCCTGCGCTCGGATACTGTCATTTAAAGACTATTTAAATCGAAATAAAAACTATCCTATCTCTCAAGTTGGACCAGACTGCTCACGGTGTGCCAATTGAATTTAAAATCGGTTAAGTAGTTTAGGAATCCATCGCGGACAAACATCGTGACAGGAGATTTATATATATTAAGACGAGAATTTTATATATAAGATGTATTATATCAGCTATCTGGCCGCCATCATACAAGCTTTGCTTAGTTTGGAGTCAGATGGTGTTGTGTGTGAAATGTCCACCAATATTTATTATTATTTATAAATCCCTTCAGTAGTTTTAGCATCAAAGAGTAACAAACATCCATTCTCATGTATTTCATATATTGTTCCTTTTTTTTCTGTGTTTCATTTTATTTGGTGTGTCGTTAAAGAGTATTATATAGGTATCTATCAATCTATGATTCATACATCCTCACAAGCTTTTGCATATTTTTATAGTATTTGTAAGATTATGTTCTATCCTATTCAATTTTTTTTAATTCTGTTTTGTTCTGAGATGTTCTGTTCTATTTTGTTATGTTCTGTTATAGGTATTATGTTCCATATGTAAATGGTCCCATGCTGGCGTCTAGTGTTTTATGTAATTGCAATATATTTGCGAATTATTATAAAAAACATTTATTCTGAACTGGCTTTTATCAGTAATCATGGTGAAGGTGAAGGAAAAACTCGTGAGGAAACCGTCACATAACTAGAATCTTTCGAGGTCATGCGTCATCTGTATACCCGCTCTGGGCCGGCGCGGCGTGGTGGATTATGATCTCGACTACCTCCTTGCGAAAGAAGGCCCCGATCCCAGCAGTGAGAACATTTAGTGGGCTGCTTAATCGTAGGATTGCTCGTGCATGTGTTATACTGGGTTACTGTTGTTTTAAACAGTTTTATTAAGCTTACTCCCTATGTTTTTTTCTTGGGTCAAATTTAGTAATTTAAATTTCACCCTCTTCCTGACAACTGATTGATCTGAAATGTGGTATACGCCTTTAGTTCTGGTGACAATACAATTATGTAAAAAATTTGACCTCATATCTCCTCATATTTCGCACAATCAACTCCACTCCGTTCCTGGCCTGGCTATGAATGTTATTCCTCTTTTAATGTAAGTACTTACCTATTACTTACATATAAATAAAATAGTTTCAAAAACTAAAACAAACGCTTGGGCCGCCATGTTGGATTTAGGTTACGAGATTATTTTTTTCGTATCCCATTCAGCAAATCTTTATAATAGTTTAATTACCCATTTAATACCCAAATCATGGGGGTGCATTTCAAATAGCCAATCCGCCATGTTGGATTTAAGTCACGTGACTATTTTTTCGTATTCCTGATAGCAAAAACCTTTTCATTTGATACTCATATCATGCGGGTGCATTTCAAATAGCGTGTCCGCTATCTTGGATTTAAGTCACGTGACTATTTTTTCTGATTTCTGATAGCAAACCCTTTCATTTGATACCCATATCATGGGGTTGGATTTCAAACAGCCAGTCCGCCATCTTGGGGAGCCCGCCATATTGGATTTGTAATGACATTTTTGCTAAATTTCATCCTATTCGAAGTGGGTCAAATTAAGATTCCAAGATTTTCTTACATACACAGTTAGTTACAAGTGAAGCTAATAAAAGCGTGTTAAAAAAGAGGAATAAAAAGTCGTTACTGTCCGCTAAAAGGTTCTTGTAGAAAACACTACCTTTGGGTGCACTTAAAGGCGAACCAAGTCGTTTTATTTAAATAGATAAATAGATGAAATGAAAAATTAATTTTAGCATATAAAATGTGTTGCTGAACACTATATGCTTTAAATCATAGTGCATATCATAAAGCTATTAGTAACATTTTTGTTATTTAAGAGGAGCTGACTACTCGAGTTTCACAAATTATCGTTTCTAAATTCCAGGTAATTTCACCGAAACGCCGCCAAGCAAATTGCAAATCGACGAAGCCAAGAATTTCTTCGCTGAATCTGTGAGTCAACAGCATCTCGTCCCCTCCTATGTGGTCTTCGGTAAGCGGAGTACGTACTATCCCACCTACTTGTTCAGCAGTCTGAAGAGTCTACCGCAGTGGAACAACGATCTCACCGACGCGTGAATCCTAGATAAATACCTACGTCGGATTGTGTTCTTTGCGAGATACAAAAATACAAGTCATAACAAAACGGACTGTCCGATTTACGTGAAAGGGGCGTCCGTGTGTTAGTAAGTGCGTAAAAATGGATAAAAAATGTCGTAAAGTCCGTATTTGTATGCATTTCAATGTACTGTCTTGTTTTGCCGAAGGAATTAGAAATGTTTGTGAAAGTTAGGACAAAAAAATAAATTGGCAGTCATAGGAACTGCCGATAGAAGTGAAAACTTATAACTCAGAATTTGACAGCTTACTTTGGAAACTACGCGGGTGAAACCGGATGACGTGGCCATGGGGCATTTCTAGATGGCCAACGGCCATGATCCCGAGTATACCCGAAGATTTCTTATCATTCCTGAGCGTAACGCTAGAATTCAATTCACAGCCCACGAAAAATCTGTCTGTGGCGCCTCTATTATCTAAATACCAAAAGCAGTCTTATTGATCACTATTGTCTAAAGACCAAAACAAATAATCTCGTTACCCAATAGTGAATATTTATAAGTTTGTCATCACGACTGGCTTTGACGGTGAAAGAAAGCATCATGAGGAAACCGGAGATTAATCAATTCTAAGATTTTTTCGAGGTTGTGCATTATTCCCTTGACTTTCTCGAGAGAGAAGACTTTTGAGTCCCAGCAGTGGGAACATTTACTGTACTGCTTAGGTTTTATGCTTAAACACCTAACACATAAATGCTAAGTTTGGCATCGTGAGATAGTTTTATGCCCTAAATAGTGCTATATGTAAGGACCTATTGGCATTTAGACCGTGTTTGCTTACTGATTTGTATTTAAATATATAGATAGATAGATAAATTCTTTATTGCACTTAAATTAAATAGCTGTTTTATATTTTGAATATATTGGACTGTAATCTGCATAATAAAATTATAAATAATATACATTTTAATCTCCACAAATATTGATAAGTAATTACCAGTTTAAGTTAAGATATATTTTGACAGAATATTTCCTTAAAAATATATCAGTAGATTTCAATCTCAAGAATAATCCTATCACATTTATTAATATAATATGACTTTATAATATAATCACCAAAGTAATTTATATAAAAAAACTAGGGACACTCAGTGCATTAATCTTGCTATATAAGTATACTTATACACATAACTGCTAAGTAGTCTAGTAGTGCTAGTAAGATATATTTGTTCATTAAAGTAAACGGTACTTTGTTGCCTGTATATATAACGTGGCTTTTTGAACGGGCCTAATATATCTAGGAACATCAATTAAGATACCTGTTATAGTCAAAGCAAAAAGTTTTGTGCGACTTTTTCATACACCAAGAAAAGATAATTGTAACTATATAACAGGGTCGAATTGTAGTTTATTTACAGTGTAAACTCTACATAACGACACTCAAGGGACTGTGCATATTATGACGTTATAGAGAGATTTCGTTAAATGGAAAGAAGAAAAATCTATATTAGAAAAAATTGTTAACTAAACTTATTTGAACGCTTTTGCGTATAATCTGTTATTTTCTACTGACGTCTTTTGTTGCACCAGTAATTTTGTTGAATTTTTACTTATTTTATTCGTATCTTACAGCCTATACAAACAATACAAGTAATTCGGATTACAAGCAATCCGAATTTGCAAATAAAATAATGGATTTCTTAGGAAGTACCGTATGTATGAGCTGATATGAATTCGACAGTTAAATTTTAATTTACAAAGTTACAAATTAAGTTACAAATGAACGTGCACAGCAGTGCAGTTTTTACTAATTTTGAACTTAAAAGGTACTATTCGTTGTTTTATTTTCGTCGTTATTGAGAGTGAATGGATTGCTATATAGAGTGAATCATTGTATAGAATACCAACAAATGCCTAGTAATGTTGACGCTTTAGGGATTTTGTCGTTAAATCGAGTGACGTTACATGGACTTTACACTGTATTTGTTTGGGTTAGCGTTTCTTTTGACCGAATATCGAATTGTGGATGGATGGATCATACACAAACATGTTTCTTGGCCCATTTTATTACCCTCGCCGTTTTTAGTTGGTAACCATCTGTTTTATATCCCCTCCTTATTTCCTTCTATTATAATTCCATAAAAATAACTAAATGAAGGATACTTCATTTAGTTATTTTAGATTAAATTAGATTTCTATTAAATTTCGGCTACTTTGCAAAAAGTCAGTCTTTAATCAAGTAACGTTCCAGCATAATTTAATTGATTGATTACAAAATTTACTATTGATATTACTAATAACGTTTCGTTTGCTTTAAATTATTTACAAAAACGACTGTAATATAAATATTTCAATCACAAATAGTAGGACAGTATCACCTACATTGATTGACTTGGCCGATCTTTCCAGGGTAAGAACACCTCTTCATGTGTGTTAAAGTCATGCAAAAATAGCTGTAAAATCACGATTTCCTAAGAGAATACGTGATAAAAATCTACTACCTGACCTACCTACTACCTAATCTCACTTAACTTTACTCCCTGTGACCACAAAATTTTGAGCAATTTTTAAGATTTTCCTCCCCCTTCGACTGCCTTTCTAAAGTGATTCTGCCATTGCTCTCTCTGTTTAAATCGAAACGAAAAGAAAGAGAAGCCCAATACCATTTTATTTAAGCGGTAGATGCCGGGACACGTAATATATGGGTCATATAATAATATGGGTGCGTTCCTTAATAGTAAAATAACCAATTACAGTGTCATATTTATTTTGAACGCAATTATATTTAATTTCATGCTCATTTTCCTCTGTGATATTTCATCAGTTTATGTGTAAAGTTTTGTTATAGTTAGAAATAAAATTCAGTTATTATTTAGTTGTATAGGTTATGTTATGGTTATGTTGCTAAATCGGTTATATGGGTATATGGCTATGCTATGCTAAATCGAAAGAGTCTTGACGTACTCATTATGAATAAGCTTGGTTATGGAACAAATCTTGGAATCACGAAACATTAGATAAAATGTATGTATCTTTATACTTATATACAAACAAAGTTTGACAACAATATTTGCATTACATTTGCATGAAAACATAGTACCTACGCATTATTGTCGCTTAGTAGCTTGCTTGTGTCAGCAGGCTCAAACTAGACTACGCCTGTACCTTGCTAGTCCAGAGACCTATTTACATTAACCATTTTGCGCTTCGTATAAGAATTGCACTCTAAAATCAAAAGCCAAAGTGGTTTAATCATAATTCCCGAGCTGCGCGAGGTTAGTTATTCAAACTAGGATAACAAGCTAGTATTAGCAAGCTAGCAAGTATGCCCGAGCTACACGAGGCTAGTTTTTTCAATAGATAGCAAGCTAGTGTTAGTAAAGTAGTACTTCTAGCTTCGTGTAGACAAAACTAGCGTTGCGTGGCGTTGTTTACACGAAGCTAGAAGTACTAGCTTGCTAACACTAGCTTAAAAAACTAGCCCCGTGTAGCTCGGGCATTAGAGATACAAAAAATTTAGTGGACATTTGTCACATAAGAATCTTAATGAAATGAGCGTTTATTAACAAAACAAAAAATGACGACCGTGTTTTCCAAATTTTTGTTCTTATCCCACTGATATGACGTCAGTAAAATATGTACTTTTTTTTCTATTTACCTCTCATGATATATGAAAAAAAATGTTTGTCTGTATGTCCTTTATAAAATCGTAAACTATGCATTTGATCATGTGACTATATGTAGCAAGGTTGTTGTGCATGAGCAAAGAAGGTTTCTGAGTTGATACGATCAACTTTAGACAGATGGCGTAGCAACGCACGCAAGGTACAGCTAGTTTAGCCAGTAAACAATAAACTACCGTTCTTTAATATCTCTGTTATTGGGTTGCCTCATAACAAAAGTGTTTGTTGACTAGTATAGCACAATTCTTTCCTGCACTCGTACTGCGTAATCTGACATAATAAATTTAAGTTATTTTTATTAGGTATTAATTATTTATGAATTCATTAAATTAATAAGACTCCTTTGCACTAAGTTATTATTGCTATTATTATTTTAGCCTATCTTATCCCCATGTTAATAAAGGAGTATTTCCTCCCGCCAATGGAGGTTAATCTAGAGGCAGGGGTCGGCAAGGTTTTGGGGAGCTGGTGAAAAAAGTAGATAAAAGCGGGCTGCACTTTTAAAAGTTTGTAATTCATTTGGTGAGAAAGACGAGACGAGCAACATGGATTGGTCCATGTTGCTCGTCTCGTCTTTCTACCTCTTTCTTAACCGGCCTGGGGAGAGCCGGGGCGGGAGTCCCCCGCCCTAACGTCGCCGTTGGCCCTAACTCTAAAAACAAAAAGACTAAGGGGTCTTTGCTCCCCAACAATCCAAGGTCTCTACGGCAACAGATATAATCAATTAAGTGAATTTTGGGGTTTTCAATGTAGGGCAAAAAATTCACAATTGCCATCTAGTGCGTGAAAACGGCACATTGTATTTACACTCGTAGAATACTCACACGAGCAATATAGTCCGTTATTTAGATGTGCAAACGACGCTTGTGATGAAGAGAGTTATGTAAACCACCAAAGTTAAACCCATTGAATTGTCATTCCGAAAAGTTGTAATAGTGGTATAATATAAGTGTGTTTAGCTTTGCATTTTGTAACTTTTTCTTATAGACTACAGGCCCGTGAACAAAATTTACGTAGTAATTACCACCAGGAGACCTATGTAGGAAGATAAAAGGGTATAAAGTAATAAGATTCAGCACTATGCCGTCCCTTGTAAGCTGTCCAACTGAGTACAGTCGAAGACGGGGGGTTGCAAACCTCGATCATTTCGCCTTGTCGCATGATTTTTGTACGGCATTGCGAAATAATGGATTAGGAGAGGTATTGAAACTGTATGGAACCAAATGGATATTTTTTATAGTTTCAATACCTCTTCTAACCTATTATTCTGCCACGCCGTACAAAAATCATGCGACAAGGCGAAATGATCGAGGGTTGCAACCCCTCGTCTTCGACTGTACTCAGTTGGACAGCTTACACGGGACGGCGTAGTGCTGAATCTTATTACTCTATACCCTTTTATCTTCCTACATAGGTCTCCTGGTGGTTCATTTACTACGTAAATATTGTTCACGGGCCTGTAGTCTATTATAAATATATGTAAGTAGTTAATTTGACACATTTAGTAGAAAAAAATGAAAACCAAAGTAAAAATATTTTAAATTTTATTTTAGCATACCATAGACAATCGCTAATTATAATATAAGTAAAATGTATTTTTTCTCACAAATCTAGCTAAAACATGACTAAAGGCCGGTTTGTATTTTGATTAGTGCGACTGCGAGTGCGAGTGCGATTGCGAATGCGAGTGAGTAATCGCGGCTGATTACTATGCACTCGCAATAATCAATCGGTGTCCACACGTGTTTGGTACTAATCACTCAACAGCTGCACTACTCACTCGCACTTGCACTAACCAAAATGAAAACAGGCCTTAATTCGTTTAAATCTCATATCAAACTATTTTGTCAATTCAATCTCATTCCTAAGAATGGAAAAAATAAAACGATAAAATACCGATTCTTGCAGACGGGTACAATAAGCCGTAAGGATAGTATTATACTGATTGCTAAAAATTACCACGAGATCAACCATGTACGAGTATAAGCAAAAACATCTAGTCTTATGTATTTTGTTTCGCGTGCCCAAACAAAAAGGCATGTAATAAAAGTCATATTTAAATGCAAACGAGTAAAAACGCTTTTTTTATTGTCAAACAATAGCAAATTCGAGATGCTTGTCCTTCGGCTACTCTTACTTTTTCTGCGGAATTATTTTGCCATTTATATTTCGTCTCTGTAATTATAAAAATAAGATCGATGTATTATTACCTATACAAACATATGTTTTTATACGTTATGTAAACAGACGTAAAATGTGCGTTAAAAGAATAGTGATGTACTCGTATATATACTCACAGGCACAATAAACCACCCCACCGAAGTATATTTTTCGTCATTTCGCTCTTTTCGACAAAATCGGTTGTGTGGGATTATTCTTAAAAACCGTTTATGTTTTCAATATCTTAATTTGGTTGCTTGCTACCAATTTGATTTGATTTAAATTTAAAATTAACGATTTCTGCAAACGAGAAATAAAGGGT
Source organism: Ectropis crepuscularia (assembly GCA_963693475.1). Taxonomy (NCBI): domain Eukaryota; kingdom Metazoa; phylum Arthropoda; class Insecta; order Lepidoptera; family Geometridae; genus Ectropis; species Ectropis crepuscularia. Next base: position 8,457,488 of record OY856338.1, read on the forward strand.
GGGGCGGTTAAATGTGCCTGTGGGTGTATGTCGTGGGTCGATGGTTGCATTGGCTGAGTACTTTGTGAAATTTGCAAATTCCGATTGTCACTTGTTGCCTGGCTGGCTAATCGATAAGGCTAGATCAATAAGTGCCTGCGTGTTACGACGTGCCCGGCCGTTTCATGTTTTGCCCAATCCAACTATCGGCCCACGACATTAATTAAAATGTGTAAAACTTTTGAACAAGTCAAGTGTGAGACTCAATTCTTGCAGGAAAAATGTGTTAAGTTTAATAAAATAAAAAATATCATAAAAAAATATGTAAACGGTGTATCACGATTAGAAAAGCGAAATATTATTAATGTATTTTAAAATCACTATATTGAACTCTTGTAGGAAGACTTTAAGAGGAAGAATAGACCACATTCTACAAATCTGCGTAGAAAAGTGCAGTTAAATTAAACTATATAGTCCGATCAGTAAAATAAATGTCTTAGCAAGTTAATACAGGTAATAAATGTTGAGCAGAAATATTATGTTGTTTAAATTGTTCAATTGTTAAGAATTTATCAGCCACATTAAAAGCTGACCTTTTTAGCTGCAGGCCATAAACAGAACTCTTTATTTTCTTAGTGATAAGATTCATAGTCTGCTGTAACATAATCCATCACCAATCCACCACCACGGTTTGCAAGAAATCACTCTTCTTCACGTGTTTTTTAGCAAATATATTCTTTACGATATTTCGATTGTTATTGCTTTAACAGTGAAGAAAAATACGTCAGTGGATTAAATTATAATAATTTAAATTTCGTAAAGCAAGTGGGGTATTGTCCTAAGTCGGCGTCGGCTTTCAAGGTGGATGTGTCAAGCCCAGTACGTCCATATGTTCAGTGTGCATAGGATGGTGTTCGCGCCAAAAGGATTCTTACACAAAAGTTGAACAACGTTGCTTCATCTCACCTAGGTACTGATTCACAACGCAATCCGAACGATTCAAATTCGGAATGACAATCCTTGTCTCTGTCCAAAAACCTACATTGTATATAGATAGTGCAATCCACGAAGACGCGCCCCACCAATTTTCGTTTCCACCAATCGCGTTTGCTCCGAGTGTCAGTCGCGAACCATTCACCAGTCATTGTAGTGTGCGTGTGCATTCATAGGTAATTAGTGTGTACCGATAACTCTCAAACATTGACGGAAGCTTGCACACATATATTATAAACGGTTAGGAGAAATAGTGGGGCGCGTCTTCGTGGATTGCACTATCTGTACTACGTATAGAGTTAGAACAAACGCTTTACACCGAAAGCACGGGTCTGATCGCTTTTGTCTTGTCGCTCTTGTGAAAGTGTCATACTTTTGTCGTGGCTCATCACTACGTTACCATAGCTAACATACACCTCATCTGCTTACGATTGGTACAAAGGAACCGTGCGGAAAAACCTGATCTATTTACTTATTCTTTATCTAAGTCTCTGTCATTCTAAATAGATAATACAACGAATAAGACTGTAATGTGGGTTTTTACATGTATAGTAAGTATTTCTACTAGAAGAGTAAGTAGAAATACTTACTATATATGTAAAAACTAAAAACCCAGACACTATAAATATGGGAGTAAACGCCGTCAAGCGTACTCCTCAGTCAAAAATATTTTCAGACCTTACGTTTATTTGCTTACCTTAATGTTACAAGGTAGGTACCTTTTTAGTCCTTGAATGTGGCCGAACAACGACACCGCGTTTTAGAGATGTACAGCGCCATCTAGAGGGAGCGGAGGGAATAAGCAGATTTAGTAGGAATCGGATATACAAATATTTTTACACAAACTTATTTTTGTTATAAAATAAATAGACATGGAAATTGCACAAACCTACGAATAATGATTGTTCAATTGTTTTGGTTTACTACTCACTCGTTCAATAAAATCTGAGAATCCCTGTGACACCACTCTACTTGCGTCGCACACATCGCATCGTGTTGGATTTATATGTAGGTAATCTCACAAAAGCGTACGTTTTTTTGTACCTTGTACTTGACCCCAAGTCAAGATCAAGTTCACCCAAGGTCAAGTCAAGTTCACATCCAGGACGAGTTCGAGGATTGTTCCACAACGGTCGCAAAGTGAACCCAGGGACGAGTCCTCCAGCGCCCGTCGGAACGAGAGGGCACGTACTCAAGAGACCTACTTACAACAGGTCTCTCCCCCTCTCGCTGCCGGCAGACCAGCCTCGTTAACGCATAGCGGTCGGTCACATACGGCTGGTCGGCGACAGTACTGATTCACAACGGAATCCGAACGATTCAAATTCGGAATGACAATCCTTGTCTCTGTCCAAAAAGCGTACATTGTATACTACGCAAAGAGTTAGAACAAACGCTTTACACCGAAAGCACGGTTCTGATCGCTCTTGTGAAAGTGTTATACTTTTGTCGCGGCTCATCACTACGTTGCGTTGCCATAGCTAACATAGGTACACCTCATCTGCTTAAGATTGGTACAAAGGAACCGTGCGGAAAAACCTGATCTATTTACTTATTCTTTATCTAAGTCTCCTTTAACTCTCTCCTTGCGAGAGAAGGCCCCGAGTCCCAGCAGTGGGAACGTTTAGTGGGCTGTTGATGATGATGATGATTATATAAGTCTCTGTCATTCTAAATAGAGAATACAAAGACCGAGAGGCATGATTCTGTGTCGAGGTTAATCCAATTGCGTTGTGAAGCAGGGTACCTACTGCGCGCATTACTAGATGATAGCAAATAGCTGCGACTCTTCACCTGGAGGCTTACCGACCTACCTAGTTAACTAAAACTGTCTTAGCTTTGATATTGCTCTCTCTTTTCTTTTCGCTTGAATGATAGAGACAGCAATAGCTACGCCAAAGTTACGATTTAGTTAGGCAGTAAAAAAATGCCTGTTCTGTGGGTTTTTATATGTATAGTAAGTAGAAATACTTACTATACATGTATAAACCCAGACACTAGAAATATGGGAGTAAACGCCGTTAAGCGTACTCCGCAGTCAAAAATATTTTTACACTTTTCGTTTATTTGCTTACTTTAATGATACAAGGTAACTTATAGTCCTTGAATGTGGCCGAACAACGACACCGCGTTTTAGAGACGTACAGCGCCATCTAGAGGGAGCGGAGGGAATAAGCAGATTAGTAGGAATTGGATATACAAATATTTTTACACAAGCTTATTTGTGTTATAAAATAAATAGACATGGAAATTGCACAAACCTACGAATAATGATTGTTCAATTGTTTTGGTTCACTACTCACTCGTTCAATAAAATTGGGAGTCCCTGTGACACCACTCTACTTGCGTCGCACACATCGCATCGGGTTCGATTTATAGGTAAACTCACAAAAGCGTAAGTACGTTTTTTTGTATCTTAGATCAATAGTTATTTGTTGTACAAGAGTGCAAAGTGGCTTTTTAACCGCGTGCTCAATTTTGATGACCGAGCAAGCGAAGGATGCTATAATTCTGCTATAATTCCTGATTGATGCTATAATTCCTGAGCAAGGGAATCAAAAGGGCACAAGGTGAAAAATCTTTGCACTCGAGTGCAACACGTAATTTTTCATTCCACCTTAGCGAGGAAATTACTAGGTAAATGCTTTGCGCATTTTCAGTTTCAGTCAATTCTGTTGGTGTCAAATAAACTTCTTGGTCGCTAGAATCACTTAGGTATTTCGGATTTTCACTTTTATTCAATTTTCCTATTTTTAACTTTGAGTTTATTTAACCATAGTTTTAACAATAACAATATGACGTGAAAATATGGAAAGTTGAGCGATTGAGGTAAGGAGTTTCATCTGTGTACATGAAAAAGTGTCCGGGCGGACAAATGCATTAAATTATTTATAGTAGCGCTAAGTTAGCATCAGGGTAAATTTTAAGGGAGATAAATAAACATTACCATTTAGGATTCATGAAAAAAAAATAGGCAGTTATAGGCACTGCCTATAGAAGTGAAAACTTATAACTCAGAATTTGATTGCTTACTTTGGAAACTACGCGGATGAAACCAGGAGGCGTGGCTATGAGCATGGCTATTTAATAAATAATAGTTTAAAAAAACTAAAAAAACACGCTTTCATAAAAAATCCAACTAAAAATCTGTCTATGTCGATAAAATGTTTATAATTATTGACACTATGCACCCCACGCTTTTTACAAAAATGTACATTCATTTCTAATTTACAGTATTCTTAATCCAAATTTATTAAATATTATTTTCTGATTTTTAGTTGGATTTTTTATGAAAGCGTGTTTTTTTTAGTTTTTTAAAACTATTTTTATTTTTTATTTTTTAGTTAAATTTTTAAACTATACATTATTTAGTTCGATTGGCTAACTATCAACCGCCCTCATATGTACAAATGTTTTCCGATTGTATCTTGGTTAAGAACACATATTCAAAAATTTCTATGATGCCAATATAAAAAGTGAGACACATAGAGGTGCAACCTTATTTACATAGGTATATGTAGATTTTATGGTTTATCTCGTAATCGAATCATTTCATTCAATGCTTCACTGTCACATGGAGTTCTTCCTGTTAATTTTGATTGCATCTTGTGGACGGTCGACGCCCAACTCAGGATTAATAGCAACATTCGTCGCTCAACAGTTCCATAGCTATATTTTGCTGGGAACTGTATACGAAAAGCCGAACCGTTAAATCCCAAGATTTTAATTTAAAAAATCGGACATAGCACTACTTACTTCGCAGCATGCTAATGGTCTCTCACGATTGTCTTCCAACGCTAAACAATCACCCTTCAGCCACGTTCGTAACCGACTGATTCGTAACCAGCTACGAAAAAAGATTTTCTTATCACCGGTATTACTAAAACATTGAACAATATTAGTTGTACCACTGGCTCCCCGACTATAATCGGGTTTCCGTGAAAATTTTGTACCACTGGCTCTCCGACTATGATCAGCTTGCTTTGAAAAATCTAAACCACTAGCTCCCTGAGTATAATCAGCTTGCTGTGAAAAGTCTAAACCACTAGCTCCCTGAGTATAATCGGATTGCTGTGAAAAATCTAAACCACTAGCTCCCTGAGTATAATCAGATTGCTGTGAAAAACCCAAACCACTAGCTCCCTGAGTATAATCAGATTGCTGTGAAAAATCTAAACCACTAGCTCTGTGAGTATAATCAGGTTGCTGTGAAAATTTACACCACTAGCTCCCTGAGTATAATCAGATTGCTGTGAAAAATTTACACCACTCACACCACCCACAGCTCTCTGAGTAAGTATAATCAGGTTGCTGTGAAAAATTGGAATGGTTACTTTCTCTATTATTTTTACAAAGTACTTTTGAACAACTTGTTCCCAGACTACATGAATTATTATTGATTTCGTGTTTACAAAAAAGTTCCGAGTTATCATTACATACAAAATCATTATTACACGTACGATGCGGAATCCAATTCCGATACCTCCAGATACAATTATTGCGAACATTGCATGAACCATCCCCGTTCTCAGGGTAACGGTAAGGTTATAACTTGTCGATTTTAAAATTTCCTGCGAGCGCGTGTCACCGGAAACCGGACTCCCTAGACGAGGCCTCTAGGCGTCGAGCGTAACCATGGCAACGGTCGTTTTTCAATCGGTTGCATACATCGCTCGCTGTAGGTACACAAACACAACAGAATAAATAAATAAATATAAATAATATAATATCGCATGCAAAGGATGCGGAAAGAAATTAATTAATCCTGGCGAATCTAATTAGGATAATCGGATGCTTCGATCGGATTATTGCACTGTCATCGACTTTTGACAGGTGTGTAAAGTTTGAATTAAATCTGATCCTACAAAGTAGGACAAAATCGAGCTCAAAGGGGTCGGTTACATACATACATACAGGTGAAGCTAATAAAAGCGTGTTAAAAATTCTGATGGCCAATGGGAAAGTTTAGCGCATTTCTAGATGGCCATTGCCATGGTCCCGCGATTACCCGAAGATTTATTATCGTTCCCGAGCGTGACGCTAGACTTCAATTGACAGCCCACAAAAAATCTGTCTTTGGCACGCCGAAAGAAGTTTTCACTTCAAAATATATTGTAGCTACATGTTTTCTCAAAACAGTAATTATTTCTTTGATGTTAAATTTGCTACATTATTTTGTACTGCACAAGTAGTTAAAATTATCTATTGGTTAATATTTTAGTCGTCAATAACATTTATAATTATTAAATCGGCATACTTCAATTTGATTACAATTTATTAATTCATAGCATTTTAAAATGTTCTGCCATTTGAAATAAAAATCCTCTCTCCTCCATATGTGAAAAGAAAATTGCGCGCCTCCTCCTTTGTGTACTTTTTTTTTAAATCCTTTATTAAAAAAAAAAGTACACCAAGGAGGTTCCGAGTATGAGTTTTTAACGAATTTAAAATAAATGTATGATGAATTCGGCACCAAGGCGGTAGAAATAAAAAGGTTAAATTATGTTTTCGATTTTAAACCCCAGTACACGTGATGTTCTAAATTCAAATTAGGGTAAAAACGGTTTTTGCGCCCTGATATCGAGGAGCAAAAGTACTCTTTCCGAGGTGGTGGGATGAAAAAGGAATTGTTTAATGGTCGACACTTCTTGTTTCATAACCACATAACGAAGTGATTATTTATATTTAGAAAATATCCTTTGCACTAAATATTCACTTTTAACGCCTAGTGTCACGCCGAATGTCACGTCGAGGGTCAAGTCAAGATCAAGTTCACCCAAGGTCAAGTCAAGTTCACATCCAGGACGAGTTCGAGGATTGTCCCACAACGGTCGCAAAGTGAACCCAGGGACGGGTCTTCCAGCGCCCGTCGGAACGAGAGGGCACGTACTCAAGAGACGTACGAGACCTACTTACAACAGGTCTCTCCCCCTCTCGCTGCCGGCAGACCAGGCTCGTCAACGCATAGCGGTCGGTCACATGCGGCCGGTCCGCAACAGTACTGATTCACAACGGAATCCGAACGATTCAAATTCGGAATGACAATCCTTGTCTCTGTCCAAAAAGCGTACATTGTATACTACGCATAGAGTTAGAACAAACGCTTTACACCGAAAGCACGGTTCTGATCGCTCTTGTGAAAGTGTTATACTTTTGTCGCGGCTCATCACTACGTTGCGTTGCCATAGCTAACATACACCTCATCTGCTTACGATTGGTACAAAGGAACCGTGCGGAAAAACCTGATCTATTTACTTACCTATTCCTTATCTAAGTCTCTGTCATTCTAAAGAGAGAATACAAAGACCGAGAGGTATGATTCCGTGTCGAGGTTAATCCAATTGCGTTATGAAGCAGGGTACTGTGCGCATTACTAGATGATGGCAAATAGCTGCGACTCTTCACCTGGAGGCCTACCGACCTACCTAGTTAACTAAAACTGTCTTAGCTTTGATATTGCTCTCTCTTTTCTTTTCGCTTGAACGATAGAGACAGCAATAGCTACGCCAAAGCCGATTTAGTTAGGCGGTAGAAGAATCGATCTAGAATGTGTGCCAACCCTGTAGATCCATCTGCAGTTCCATGTTCGATGGTCACCACCATCGATATAAACCCACTAGATGACCCAAACATCAGGCGCACGGAACTATGTCATCATTGGAAATAGTGAGCTCACTCTTTCCTTTCTAGTCGGTTGCAGGAAGTGGTCAACCCCGGACGTTTTTACCTATCATTATTCGTTGTTAACAACGAAAATAAGTAGAACCACAGCATACCTCGCCGCTAGCGAGTCTAGGTCAATTAAATTTGTGGTGTGTAAACCACTTACGCTATACTTACAGACGCAGTTTATCACCAATTTGAAGGTGCTGAGGCACATCTGTTGGTTTAAATCGATGGTCTCCACGCGTTATGTTACCGTAGCTGACCCAGGTAGGTAAGTCTTTTAAAATTAAAATAAAGTACATCAAGCAAATCGCTATTTTTTAAATTGACAAAATTTATTTACACTTATATGTTCTATGTAATCTAAAAATGTCTCATACCTAAAGAAATCAAACTCTCAACGATCTAATCTTACAAATATTATTACTATATCTAATCTATTATTACAAAATAAACAGGTAACAATACTCAGAACCACGTATAATTCTTTGATCCACTCAGGACCCGAAAAGTCTTTAAAGACGGAACACTTACAAACTAATTATAAATCTATCGTTTACTCACTAAAATCCATCGTACCGTTTTCCAGATTACACAATTTAAGTATAGAAAATACATTTTGGGAATTCGTAATGTTTAAATGTTCCTTTAAATCTTTACAACTGTGTGAAAAGAAGGTAGGTAATAACTTACACTAAACATTACATCAAGCCCTTGACGTTTTTAAACACTTCCCGACATGCTATATATAATATCATCAATTTAGTTCCAATCGTGTAGGTACTTAAGTTTTATAATTATATAACGATATGAAGTTGTGTATTTTTAGAAAACACAAAAAAATTGAGACTCCCGCTTTGATTAAGAAAAAAAATGTTTTTACAGCCGACTTTTTAAAGAAGGCCGCCACATATAAACGAAATCTAATTAGTCGGGAACTATAAAATTAGACGATTTTTTATATCACAATTTCTAAGTTTTCATAGTGAAATACAATATGCATTTAGGTAAAAGAAAAAGTGTAATATTTGAACATAAATAGGTACAATACCTACACTCAGGAAATATCAGTACGATGAGGGATATCACAAAATCCTAACCATAGATATGAATAATATTCCACTCTAAAAATAGCGTTTCTTTAAAATATATGTTTAAATACAATTTGTGCGTTATTAAGGTACTTTAGATTACATTTTGAAACGATGATCTTGATGGTAGAGCGTCCATTTTTCAGCTAGATAGCCAAAGCCTCAACTACACAACAGCTTAATCACGCGCCCCCGAAAAACTTCAACATTAGAATTGAGTTTACAAAACATACATAAGTATCTAATTACAGACGATTAACGATCTTTTACAAATGTAGAAAAAAAATGACGAAGAAACTTTCTCTTGCTTTTTTATGAATATAATAAATATCACAAATTAATTTTGCTATATTTGTCATAGAAAGAAACGCGTTTTCTGGAACAATTAGAATATTAATCTATTTCGAGTTTTCTAAAGCTTCCTTCTACAGATCCTTCCCCGGGTTGGGGCCCGTTTGGTCTTCTGGATGATGTGATCCCTCGCGTACTCAGGAGCTCCATGTTGTCCAGGTTTAGTATACCCTGTCGTTTCTCTTGAAGTAGCTTCTTCGTGAAAGTAACCATTTCACTGAACTGTATTTTGCCTCCGAATTCTTTGGGGAGACACGCCACATCTACCCTTTTGTTGAGAGTCTTCACGTTGCAGTGGATCTGTAAAAAACAAAATTATTTTTATGGTAGGGTACGACGAGCGATATCACCGATACCTCCAAGAAACACTACCTACGCTAACTCTTTTAAACTCTTAAAGATATTTTCTAGGTCAGCGTGCGTCATCTCCGACCACACCGTCGCTTACCATCAGGGGAGTTAGTTCAAATGCGGATCTATGTGCGATAAAAAAAGTAGGTACATAGGTTTACTGCTGGAGTATAACCTTATTTTTCGAAGTCGTTTATAAACACAGTTCACAAACGTGTGTTTAATATGGTGTAATGTTTTTGAAACTTTTTGTAAACGAACCCCCAATCTTACAATTCGGTATTCAATGATGAATAAAAATAATAGGCAATGAAGAATGACGACCTTAGAGTCTACCGCTTAACTAAAACGAGCTTAGCTTTGAAATTGCTTTCTCTTTTCTTTTCGTTTAAAATTACAGAGATAACGATAGGAAAGCCAAAACAAATTTAGTTAGGCGGTAAACCCGCTGGTAGTAAGTCGATGTGTCGCCGCATGACTTCTGAAATACCATACGTTATTTCTAGTCCGTTGCCTATGCGAGGGATCTGATAGTGGCCTAAAGCCGAAACGGCTTTTTTGCTTGTATTGGTAGTTTAACTATAGTTCAAAAGTCAAACTCTGTCTTCTGTGACCACGGCCGTTGTACCGCGACAGAATCGTCAGGAGGTAATTGAATAATAGTTTAGGGCCAAACCTGGATCCGTTCTTGTGTCAGACGTCCATAGATAGCGATTGCGAGATTGCGACAAAAGTACCTCCGCTTCTTTGTCTACAGTTTTTTTTTATAAATAAAGAAAACATGGAACCTTTAATTATAACATTGGGGGTTCTTGTATACAAAAGGTTTGAAAAACTACAACTTTGTCAACCGCCGTATCGCGTAGATCGCGGCCTCGTAAATTGGCTTCCCAGAACTGGTTACTGCCTTGTCAATCGCGGACATCATCACATTGACCTCGTTACGCCAAGAGCAGGTTTCCAAAACTCCGGAATATAGATGCGCTTTCGTCTCATTCGCACATTTCAACATTTTAACGTTGCCCAAAAAACCTGGGTTGTGTGTTAGGAATAGTTTTTACTCCCGACGCAGAAACGACGGGGTGTTATACATGTATGTCTGTTTGTGTTTGTCTCTGGCATCATGCCCCAAACAGATGAATCGATTTTGTTAGAAATGTGAATTAATCAGGAATTTGCTGTTTCATCTTGTGAAAAAAAGAGAAAGAGATGCTGATTTTCCGTCCTTATCACCGTGGCCGGCTTTTTCTCTGGCTAAATTACAAATCTGACATGGCGTTGCCAAACAAAAGTCTGTTCAAAGCTCAGACTCGGATTTTTTATGTTTTATTAAATATTGTGTGTATTTAAAGAAGATTTAAAGCTTGTTTGTGAAAGACTGTTAAGAGATTGGTGATATTTATGCTAAACAATGTGCGTTGTGTAGTGTTATAAGCTGCAATAGCCTCTGTAAAAGAAAAATCAGTGGAATCTCATTTTACACGTAAGTAGACAATATTTGTTATGACGACTTGATAGAAATTGATATTTATGCATTCTAGATATCTACGTGTATTAAATTTATACAATAACGGCAGTATCTAATCCAAAATTTGCAAAATATGTAAAATGTAAACATAACCTTTAAAACAAAATAAACAAAAAAGTGTGACCAGTTATTTGTTACATATTTACCCATGAAATAAACAAGTAGGTACATAATGGATAGTTTTTTTACTGACCATTTGCTAATGATACGTGCTAGATTTTGCCTGTGGCTTCGCATTCGTTCATTTTTGGAATTAAGACTTCCTTTGACGCACCACATACAGATATTTCGTGGGCTATGAATTGAGCTCAAACGTCACGCTTGGGAATGAAAGAAATCTTTGGGTGAACTCGGGACCATGTCCATAAATGCGTAAGCATTTTTAGATGGCCATGGCGTGTTACCATGGTTACCATTACGCATATCTAGTTTAAGGCCATGCTTAGAGTGAAGATGAAAGTGCTTTGAAGATTTATTCCAGACTTGCAGTGCCCTCCGGTTTCATTCGCGTAGTTTCCAAAGTGTGCTGTCAAATTCTGAGTTAAAAGTTTCCAGTTATATCGGCAGTCCCTATGACTGCTAATTTTTTTTGTACGTTACCAATGCTTCAATTTCTGTTCCCACTCTCACTGCAATTCCAACTCTTATTTAATGGAGTGGGAATTGAATCAAACTCCCACACATTATCACTGTCCTTCTATTATTACAATTATCAATTCTTACTTACAAATCCCGATTTTGACGAGATTAAATGATGCCTTTGGTTTACCAAAGGCATCATTGTGACCTATTTTTTATTGTGCGAGAAGGTGTGAAGCTATGAAGTACTAAGCTTTAAAAATAAAACATTATTCCTACAAATTTTCACGTCTGATTTAGTTACATCCTTTTGTTGGGACTTTTACAAAAATAATTATGGAATTTGAATTTATCACTAGATTTCTGGTAATAATTTGGATTGTTTTATGTATTCAAATTAATTATCATTTTGCAGATGTGCCACTCTGAAGAAGAATAGGATAAAATATGGTGTAAATAATCAAGCAATATTTTTCATGAAGTACAAAATAAATCAGTTATCCTGAATTACCACAACATCGAATAGTAGTATCTCTACTACAACAAGAGCTTCTGACATTGAAAAAGTTAAATGTTTGTTCTATACCTAAGTTCCGACTTAAGTTTGGGCTAGCTGCTACTATATGGTAAAAATTTGTCAAACAAACTAAGTCTGTATATTTTTATAATATTGAATGAAAAGTACAATTTGAATTAAATGTTTTATTGTACTGTTTTTGATTATTCTCCCTCCTATTTTATTTACGTAACATGAAACTTCTTTTTAAAATCTAATTTTAGAATGGATAGAACACGGGCAGAATTCATAAAACTATCGCAGCACTACCCTTATCCAGTGGAATATTTTCTTTATGGCAATACCTTTTGAGTATTGAATTGAAAATTGAATTGAAATTGAAAGAACGAGAAGCACTAAAGTAATCAGGAACTATATGCATCTTGAGGTAAAACTATCTTTGTTACTGGCTAACATACCTACATGTGACCTAAAATTTGTACCAATGGCGTTGGAGATTTTTAATGTTTTTTTTTTTATATAATATAACTGACTTTTTTAGTGGTAGGTAGATCTCTTCCTGTGATAGGTAAGTACCACATTTGCCGACTTACATAGATACACGTATAGTAATAGTGAGTAAGTACATTGATTGTGTCAGCAATCTGCTTCCGATAGCATTTTACATAAGCTTTGCTTAGTTTGGGTTTTAAATTTCCACCAATATTTTTCGTATAAAGCAGAATAATTATGTCGTTTAAACACGTTAATCTTTGGAACTATTAAACGGATTCAAGAAAAATGCATTAGATAGCCCAGAAGATACTACAATTCATATATATAGTCTATTTTATATGACAGATGAAGCAGTGAATAGATAAAGAAAGCAGATATTCATGTCTCTTAATTACAAATTTAACTCAACTAGCATTGAAGGGAGGAAATGAATTAGAAAAGGCATTGAAACTGTTTGGAACCAATGCCGTACATAATCAAATGACCAAATTGACTCTGAAAATCGCCGGAAAATCAAAACATTTTTCTCATGGTAAAGGTAATAAAAAATATTAAAATGTACTATTTTTACAGTTTCAATACATCTTCTAATCCATTATTCCGCAATACCATACAAAAATCATCCGACAAGAGGAAAAGATCGAGGGTTGCAACCCGCTATCTTCACCTGCACTCAGTTGGACAGCTTACAAATCACGGCATAGTGCTTAATGTCATTATTGTATACCTACCCTTATATCTTTCTACTTAGGTCTCCTGGTGGCACAAATGACCCTTCAATTTTGTACATGGACCTGTAGTCTATTCTAATGTAGCTACAGTTTTGGAATCTACTATTAAGATAACGATTAAATGTAAAAAATTGTGAACAGATCCTGACAAATTTTAGTTAAGAAAGACCTAGATGGCGTAAAAAAATCCGCAAAGTCTAGATAGATAGATTACTTTTTATTGTGAAATATACAAGCGAAAATGATGCAGTAAAGCACTTATAAACTTGCGCTACAAATGGCGGCCTTATTGCTGAGAGCAATATCTTTCCAGCAACCAACGTAAAGGAAAATAGCCTAATCTACTAAACCAGCCTAAACTGGGTCTTACTGAAATTGTGTTGGCTTTAATATTACTTTCTCCCTCTCCCTTTTTCTATCTATTTATTTCCTTGAAATAAAAGAGAGCAATAGTTTTCATTAGGCAAATAAATATTAGCGAACATTTCACACAATTAGCCCTAAACTAGGCAAAGCTTGTAGGTAAGTACTTATTATGGGAATCAGATAGCTGATATAATACGTATAAATGTAGGGACTTATAAAATGGCTATGTAGTTAATTTATACGCTGTAGAAGTAGGAGCGAGAGGTATACCAGCAAAATCTCTCTATAACCTGCTGAAAGACCTTGGCTTGTCCAGAAGTGCAGTAAGTTCTATACTAGAACGAGTATCTAAAGCTGCACTAGTAGGATCAAATCGGATTTGGTTGGGCAGGGAGAGAAATACGAGTAGTGAAGGTGAGTGTTGACGTACGTCACAAAGGGGCCCCTTAAACCTACGCCCGAGTCACAAGTCTTAGGGTCTACTTGAGATTTCTCTCTCTGCCACACGATGGACCCGGCACCCGCACTGTGAATCCATGTTTTATTAATTGTAAATACATACCTACGATACCTAATCTTTTCGGATAGGAGTTACGATGCCACAAATAATATTATCTTCTATATATATCTGGATGTCCTTTATAGGATCGTAAATTATGCATTTTTGAAGTGAAAACTTCTTTAAGCGCGCCTATACCTCATTCCAAATTTCTGTTAATAAAAGGTAAACAAACCAATGTCATTCTCAATATGTCAGACCAGCATTTCTCAACCATTGTTTTACAAGATAGTTTGTAGTACCTTTCATTGCTTGCCCTTTTAAATTTTCGTCGCAAAACAAGGCTAAATATATATGTATGCATATCATAAACACACAAATTAATATATTATGTTCCCACTGCTGGGACGTGGAACAATCAACACCAATGTGTTGATTGTTCCATTATTATTCCAGGTTATTGGCATCGTGGTCATCGCGTCGTAGTTGAGAAATATATACCTATGTTTTTTTATTTTCCAATGCTTCCCGAACCATTCTTGCGTAGTAATGACATTCGGTAGATAGAACCTTCGGGTCGTGGATCTCGATCCAATGACCAGTTTTAGCATCAATCAAATGTTCAGCAATTGCAGATTCTTGTGTCTGACGATTTTTACATAGGTTTGAAGGCAATGTTTCCAGAGAAATTACAGGGCTTAGAGATATAACATCTTAGATCTCTGGGTGATGAGCGCAGTGCAGTGCTGGGTGATGATTTGGACTCTTTATGTTCCTATAGCTGCGTGTCACTGTGCTGTCATGTGGCAGGCATGTTGCTTACCATCAGGCACATGTGCTGCTCGTCTCGTCACTCTTTATTTAAAAAAAAAAGATATGACACTATATCACCACCATTTACAAACACAGACAGACAAATATACCTAATAACAACGCCTTTTTAAACGCCGTAAAATGGTGGGGTTACAAAATAATTGCTGGAAAATTATCAGTAACTTACGTTGAGGCGTTCCGACATCTTCGTCGAAGCTTTGCTCGCTGCGAAGTCTACGATGTATTTGACAGCTGACGGGACGTTCACCAGGTGAATCTCTCTGTGCCGCATCGGGTAGGATTGCTGAAACCATTCCATCAAACTCAGATCAGTATAAAGGCCAAAAGCAGTGACAGTAACAGAAATAAGGCCCAATTTTCGAGCGACAATACGACTTGACGCTGAGAAATCGGAAGTTTTTTAGGGTTCCGTAATACGTAAAAACGGAACCCTTATAGATTCGTCATGTCTGTCTGTCTGTCTGTCTGTCTGTCTGTCTGTCTATCCGTCCGTATGTCACAGCCACTTTTTGCCGAAACTATGAGAACTACACTGTTGAAACTTGGTAAGTAGATGTATTCTGTGAACCGCATTAAGGTTTTTACAAAAGTTTAAAAAAAAAAACAAAAATTAGGGGTGCCCCCCATACTGAGAACTGAAACTCAAAAATTTTTTTTTCATCAAACCTACACGTGTTGGGTGTCTATCGATAGGTCTTTAAAAATGATGTTGAGGTTTCTAATATAATTTTTGTCTACACTGAATAATTTGCGCGAGAGACGCTTCCAAAGTGCTAAAATGTGTCCCCCCCCCCTCTAACTTCTAAAGTAAGAGAATGAAAAATCTAAAAAAAATATATGATGTACATTACCATGAAAACTACCAACGAAAATTAGTTTGTACTCGATCTGATGAGTAGTTTTTTTTAGTACGTCATAAATACACTATTATTAAAACTTCGACCAAAGTTACAACGAACTACAAGAACTATGTGTACTATGTATATTATGTTACTTGCTGCAACGGAACCCTTCATGGGCGAGTCCAACTCGCACTTTGCTACTTTATTTACTATTAAGTAAGTATACGTTTACGCTCGAGCGCCATCTTGCCATCACGCCATCTTGCGATAATGTGGTCAAAGACGAAACGCGCATGTCATTTGTACTCTCCCCGAAATATATCCAAAAAAAAAATACTATTATTGCCGAAGCTAGCATTTTTTGGCGATGTTCAAGGGTTTTACTTATTTTTCGTACAAGGGTATCGTGGCCTTATGCTCAGGTGAGGAAGGTTCTCACGACTGAGCCTTTCGAACAATTAACAATCTAGTTCGTACTCTGTTCAAAGTAAAGGCGTTTCGCTAAGCGCTAAGATAGTAGATATACAGAAAGATAGGTAAGACTTTTCATATTTAAGGTGGAAGTAAAAAAACATTATTTGTCAAAGGCCTGCTGAAGTCTGATTGAAGCTGATATTTATGAAATAGTATTCATTCGCATTCATTCATTCAGTATTCATTCATATCGAAACTTTGTTTACTTTTTATAGTGTAAATAAATATTTTTTTATATTTTTATTTTGGATTCATTGCATATATATATTAGTATATTTATGTAATAAGATTATTTATGTATTAGCATGTATTATTATTAGAATGTATGACTATTTTATTTTAGTCAATAATTAGTATCATATTTTAATTATGTAGTAAGGTATCAAATTGCTCTTTATTTGATTACTCCCGTCTTTTTATTTTTAACTTTTTTTTTCCATCCCACGGTTGACTGGAAGAGATCGCTTTTAGCGATAAGGTTGCCATTTGCTACTATATTTTAAGATTGTTTTTTAAGTTGTTTGTTCTGTTAAGTGCAATAAAGAGTTTATCTATCTATCTATCTAAGACTGTATCCTCATCTTATTATTGCTCTGCACCCGAGCGCAGTGCAATGCTAGGTAATATTTTGGACTCTTTATGTTTCAATAGTTGCGTGACACTGTGCTATTCAGCAGGCGTAAAGCTTATAATCAGGCATAAATATATCCTGATCGTCCAGTCTCTAACATTTTTTTTTTTTAACTTTTATAGGTTTACACTTGACCGCCATCTCACCTGATGTTAAGCGACGATGCGGTCTACGATGGAGCGTGTTTACCAAGAAGAAACCGATTCACTCTCGATTTGAAGACACCTAGGTATATATTTCATTTAACCTCAGACGGGAAAAAATTAAGAAAAATCTAATAATATCTATATGCCATTCACGTTTGAGACAAGAGATATCACGCAAAAACTGCTCCGGACTTACTACATGCTGATAATGGGTTTTAGTAAAAAATAATTTAATGGGTCAATATTACCACTGCCAATGTATATTATTTTTTACGTCAACGTCAGATTGTTCCATGACTTGCGTATTTCAGTGTGATGTTGCGTACCTAAAGCAGGGCGCAAATATGGACACTGTTGGTGAGACAGAAATGCTGCCGTAGTGGAGGCTCTGGGCCGGGAGGCGGCTGCTTAGTCAAAAGACGATGTCGAGTCGATTACTATTGGAATCCCTACCGGTAGTGATCGGCTTAACAGACGAAATCGGACTGACTAGTACTAGAATTAGATTTAAAATGTTTACCCCCCTACACCCCCCCCTTATTTACCTGTTCTTCTCCTAATCCAAGAACTATGCAAATAAAAAAAGATTATTGTAATGACAAAGGTCACGGACCCCGGAGCCTGTGGAGTGTTTAAATATTTTTTTTTAAAAAGACACTGTGTCATATTTCATACTGGTACTCTAGAAAACACTTTCATCGGTAGCTTGTATCTAACACAGGACTGACACTTTTTGTATTGTTAAAGTTACCGAAACACAACATTACCGGGACACAGCCAGTAATAGATAACATAAAAAGATAAATAAAGTATCATACTAATGTTATAAATATCAATGTTTGGATTTTGGTTATTCTATCACGTCTGAAAGGATTGGATTGAAATTTGGAATACACATTATACCTAGTCTAGAATAAGTACACATAGGCTATTTTTATCACGAGAGACCTACGCAGGTAAATCCGCGGGGCACTGCTAGTAAACTAATTTGGTGGTTAGTGGTTAAGTAGTGGTAGGACTCTTAAGAGAGTCCGCCTGGTGAAGTACCACACCTTTGCCAGTTATTCTACCGCCAAGCAGTAATGTGCAAACATGACTGTGTTCCGGTTTGAAAGGCAATCTTTCCAGAGAAATTACAGGGCTTAGAGATATAACAACTTAGATCTCTGGGTGACGAGCGCAGTGCGGTGCTAGGTAATGATTTAGACTCTTCAAGTTCCAATAGCTGCATGTCACTGTGCTGTTATGTGGCAGGCATGTTGCTTACCATCAGGCACATGTCTTGCTCGTCTCGTCACTCTTTATTAAAAAAAAAAACTAAATTTAGTTAATATTAGTTAAGGTCAATACCCAGCGCCACCAATTAAGTAGTAGATTCGTACGCAATGAGCTGTCAAATCCATGTAGGTCGGTCAGTCGGCTGGTTTCTTATAGCTTACATAATAGGCGTGGCTGAATTGCCTAACAAACTTATAAAACAATGACTGAGCGCCTCACTTTTATTACATTAGAAATAATTAGTTATTGTATCAGAGCTAATGTTTGTGTATTTTTCCAACGGAGAAGGAAACGTAGTGTGGAAACCGGCACACATGTTTCAAGTTCCATGAATTAATCGAGGTCTTGCGTCAACCGCCAACTCTCACTGGACCAGCGTGGTGGATTATGACCCTTACTTCCTACTTGTGAGAGAAGACTTCTACTCCCAGCATTGGGGACAGGTAGCTATTTATTATAATATAATTAAGGCGTGAACAGTTATTTTATCTTCCTACTTCTAGGACTTGTGGCCTTCACAAGGAGAAAATGAAAAAGCCTCAGCCTTGACACTTTCCTTGTAAGGAGAATATCAAGACCAATATTTACCTCACTAGTTAACTAGAGGTCGGTTGGATGTCACACGATTTCATAAAATATCTCTTAAATTTATCAGCAGCTGAAGCTTAGTGAAACCGAACTCATTTAACTAAATTTTTGAATGCAAACGACCTATCATCGTTTCAAAGATGTAATTAGTACTTATAAATAATATTGGTCAGCCCCGGCTTCGCTCGTAAGACAAATATAGCCTATAGCACTCAGGGATCACGTAGACATCCAATGGTGTCAGAATTTTTGAAATCGGTGCAGTAGTTCCGGTGATACGACAATTGTTATGTTACCTGAGTATTGTAGTTCTTCTCATTTTATGACCTTTGTTTTCTGAGCTGAGATGCGTCATAATGAAAGTGATTCACCAGTAACCATTTCATTGGCTTTTCGTTGGAGAACGAGCAATAAATTATAAATACCTACATTTTTTGTCATTTTGGTCTAGTCGGGAGAACGGCGGCTGCCGATCCGGAGACCCCGGGTTCAAACCCCACACGCACCACTGTCTTTTCGAAGTCATGTGCGTAATGCCGCTAACTTAAAACGGTGAAGGAAAACATCGTGAGGAAACCGACATGTACCTAGAATCTTTCGAAGTCATGTGTCATCCGCCAACCCGCACTGGGCCAGCGTGGTGGATTATGGCCTTAACTCTCTCCTTGCGAGAGAAGGCCCCGAGTCCCAGCAGTGGGAACGTTTAGTGGGCTGTTGATGATGATGACATTTTTTGTAGCGCTTGGACTGTTTGTAGAGTCCACCAGGGAACTGACACAAATTTGCTAAGCTACTATACTGCCAAACATGAATGTGCAATTTTTCCAAAGAAATTACGGGGCTACGATATGAATCCTACTAATATTATATTTATGTTGTTAATGTATGGACGTTCGTTGGTCAATCACGTCGTGACGTATGAACGGATCGGGTTGAAATATGGAACATAGTTAAATTATAGTCTGTAAAACACATAGGCTTAATATTTAATACTTTTTATCCCGTGAAAATGAAAGGAAACAGGAACTATGCGAGTACAACTACGGGCGCTGCTAGTCATCTTATCATCATCAACATCAACAGCCCACTAAACGTTCCCACTGCTGGGACTCGGGGCCTTCTCTCGCAAGGAGAGAGTTAAGGCCAGAATCCACCACGCTGGCCCAGTGCGGGTTGGCGGATGACACATGACTCCGAAAGATTCTAGGTACATGTCGGTTTCCTCACGATGTTTTCCTTCACCGTTCTAAGTTAGCGGCATTACGCACATGACTTCGAAAAGACAGTGGTGCGTGTGGGGTTTGAACCCGGGGTCTCCGGATCGGCAGCCGCCGTTCTCCCGACTAGACCACCGTAACTTATAGACCACCGTCATCTTATACGAGTAGGTATCTCCGGGTAACGAGCACGATACAGTGCTAGGTAGTCGTTTGGGCTCTTCAATGTTCAAATAGCTACGTGGCCTTAGATAAAGAATAAGTACATTGATCAGGTTTTTCCGCACGGTTCCTTTGTACCAATCGTAAGCAGATGAGGTGTATGTTAGCTATGGCAACGTAGTGATGAGCCGCGACAAAAGTATGACACTTCCACAAGAGCGATCAGACCCGTGCTTTCGGTGTAAAGCGTTTGTTCTAACTATACGTAGTATATGTAAACTCTTTTTGTTAGACACTGATGTGATGGGCAGACATATCGCTAAACATTAGACGCATGTCTTGTTTGTCCCGTCACTGTATATAATCAAAATAAATTTTAAATAAAATTTAAAATTTCATAAGTAACTATGAGTAGGTACGTTATCCAGATAAATGAGAGCAAATTTAGGTTTTTGAAGTGAAAACTTCCTTAGGCGCGCCTAGACAGATATTTCGTGGGCTGTGAATTAGATTCTAGCGTCACGCTCGGATATGATAAGAAAACTTCGGGTAAACTCGGGACCATGGCTATTGGTCATTTAGAAATGCATCAGCCAATAGGAAATGCTGACGCATTTCGCGATGGCCATGGCATGATAGGCCACACCCTCCGGTTACACACGTGTAGTTTCCAAAGTAAGCTATCAAATTCTGAGTTATAAGTTTTCACTTGTATCGGCAGTTCCTATGACTGCCAATTTTTTTGTCAATATCTTAAAAACCGCTACATCGACTTCGATAAAATTTATATGGGATCATTTCTGAAGTATTTTATACCACACAAATAGAGTTATCAAAATCGATTAAAACTTAGGGCGCTATCGCGTAACATACATGTACATACAAAAAAAATAAAAGTGGTCAAGTGCGAGTTGGACTCGTCGGACTCTGTCTGTATGTCTGTCTGTCTGTCTATCTGTCTGTCCGTCCGTATGTCACAGCCAATTTTCTCCGAAACTATAAGAACTATACTGTTGAAACTTGGTAAGTAGATTTGTTCTATGAACCGCATTAAAATTATTACACAAAAACAGAAAAAAACAATAAATTTTGGGGGTGGCCCCACATTTAAGCCTGAAACTCAAAAAAATTTTTTTCGTAACCTTTTTATGAAAAAATCTACGGATAGGTCTTTAAAAATGATATTGAGGTTTCTAATAAAAAAATTTAAACTGAATAGTTTGCGCGAGAGGCTCTTCCAAAGTGGTAGTAGGTAGTAGTGGTAGGACTCTTGGCAGAGTCCGCCTGGGGAAGTACCACACCTTTGCCAGTTATTCTACCGCCAAACAGTAATGTTCTTTAGCAGTAAATTAATTAACTTCTAAAATAAGAGAATGACAAAACTAAAAAAAATATATGATGTATGTACATTATTATGCAATCTTCTACCGAAAATTAGTTTGAGCGAGATCTAGTAAGTGTGTTTTTGTAATCGTCATAAAGTATTAAAACATCGATCATAGTTACAACGAACTACAAGAATGTTTATATTATGCTACTTGCTGCTATGGAACTCGTCATGGGCCTGTCCAACTCGCACTTGGCCACTTTTATTTTCTATTTGTGTGTGTAAACCTAAATGCGGTTCACAGAATAGGTACATCTACTTACCAAATTTCAACAGTTGATATAGTTCTTATTGTTTCGGAAAAAAGTGGCTGTGACATACGGACGGACAGACAGACAGACATGACGATAAAGGTTCCGTTATTTACCTTTTGGCTACGGAACCCTAAAAAGATATTACCGAATTGAGAACCCCTCCTGCTTTGTAGTCAGTTAAAAATGGACAGTGAACGTTGAAGTTGAAAGTTATTTAAGCTTGGAAGCTGTAAAAGACCTTAGACCTTAGAGAGATTGGTTTTCGTAGAATAATAGTTCAATTCCAACACAATCTTGTGCAATGCAAAGATCGACCGACTAAATTACTTGTGGTATTACTATTGCTATCTGGAATTAGGTACCTACAAATGAGATCAAAGATAGAGCATGAGCTGTAAACAATTTTGTTGAACGATTTTATGGACTACGCCAGAATTATTTTCAGGGACGAGCATATGCATTCACACATACTATTCACCAATTTAAAAAACTTAATTATTTATGTAGTATATGAAAAAAAAGTATACTAAAAAAACATTAAAAATATTTTCAAACAAGCTTAAAAATAAATATTTTTAACAAGGTTTTATTACGTGTAAGTAAAAAAATTAACTAAAAAGTTAATGGCCATCTTCCACCTCTATCATCAGGTACTGGTGACCATCTAGCATCAAAGTAGGTACTCGTCAATACAAATCAAACGAACCCAAACTCGACGGGGGTTTATGGTTTAAGTAATTACAGAGTTTCTATGGCCATATTTTAGCTATATAATCAGATCAGCTTGATGGTACCATAATATTAATGCATTGTCATCTATACTATGTGCCAAATAACACGAGAATAAGGTTCATTCCCTGACCTTCACCACGATATCACAAAATTCATTAATTGTGATGCCACCTCGCACCACGAAATTCTATCGATACCATTAGGCATAGATCCGCTCCCGAACTGCTCATGGTTTCCATGGTTACAGGTACAAAATAGTATGTACAGCGGTTCCGACGTTCTACATCATACATATGTACATTCATACCTACTTGTATACATAAACTAGAAAAACCCATGTCTGATGTAACCAGGTAAACTGTATTTTTCTGTGCTTTGTTTTCTAGCGGGAGCCTTAGCCAAGATTATAATTGAAAATAGATAATTTATACAGAAATGCGGTCTTGGAGGTTCTGTGATAGAAAATAGCGAAATCGGACTAAAGAGTAAAATAATTAAGTTGAAAATATTCCGTACATCCTCTCCCCTCCCCCCTATTATCCTTTTATTATCCTAATCCAAGATACCCTTTTTTTAAATAAAATAAATAAAAAAAACATATTTTAAAAAATTGGCGGTCATAGGAACTGCCGATAGAAGTGAAAACTTTTAACTCAGAATTTGATAGCTTACCTTGGGAACTACACGGGTGTAACCGGAGGGCGTGGCCTCGCCATCTTGGCATGGCCATCTAGAAATGCGTCAGCATTTCCCATTGGCTGATGCGTTTCTAGATGGCCATGCCATGATGGCATGTCCACGCCCTTTCAGCATTTCCCATTGGCTGACGTTTTTCTAGATGGCCAATAGCCATGGTTCCGAGTTTACCCGAAGCTTTCTTATCATACCCGAGCGTGACGAATGAATTCAATTCACAGCCCACGAAAAATCTGTCTAGGCGCGCATAAAGAAGTTTTCACTCCAAAAAATTGGCGGTCATAGGAACTGCCGATAGAAGTGAAAACTTTTAACTCAGAATTTGAAAGCTTACTTTAGAAAATATAATAACGGACCGCATGCTGACGTATTTCTAGATGGCCATGGTTCCGAGTTTACCCGAAGATTTCTTATCATTCCTGAGCGTGACGCTAGAATTCAATTCACAATCCACGAAAAATCTGGCTGTGGCACGCCTAAAGAAGTTTTCACTTCAAAAACAACCCAAATGACAAAGGTCATGGGCCCCGGAGTGTATGGAAAAGATTAGATCTAAAAAATAATAGTTGTTTTTTTTTATAAAGGAACATATGTAATTTTTTTTTTTAATAAATAGTGACGAGACTAGCAGTACATTTGCCTAATGGGAAGCAACATGCCTGCCACATAACAGCACAGTGACACGGAGCTATTGGAACATGAAGAGTCGAAATCATTACCTAGCACTGCACTGCGCTCGTCATCCAGAGATCTAAGATGTTATATCTCTAAGCCCTGTAATTTCACTGGAAACATCGCCCTTCAAACCGGAACACAGTAATGTTTACACATTACAGCTTGGCGGTAGAATAACTGGCAAAGATGCGGTACTTCCCTAGGCGGCCTCTGCTAAGAGTCCTACCACTACAAATTTATCATTTGTTCTCAAGTGGCATCTACTGCCTACCGAATAGAATTAATGACGCTACTAGGTACTACATGACTCAGCATTATTTCCAGTAAGCACTTTCGCTAAGTCATAACTTTTGCATTTAACCAACTTCCTGTAATCTAGATTTTTATCACGTTACATAATGTTGAATGAAAGCAACTGCGGCAAAGATTAGCGTATAAAACAATTACTCAATTTTAGTAAGCTACCTCTATGTAGGCGGGCCTTTTTTGGTCAGTTTTGTTTTGGGGGGGCACGCTAATTCTCGAAAGTTGAAAGTCTACAACCCAAGTTCCCTAATAAATATATAGTGCCCCTTTAGGGGCATTACGTGACCCCGCGTGCCCCCCCACAAAAAAAACTCTACATGTGGGTAGGTATATGTGTTTTTTAGGGTTCCGTAAAACGTAAAAACGGAACCCTTATAGATTCGTCATGTCTGTCTGTCTGTCTGTCTGTCTGTCTGTCTGTCCGTCCGTATGTCACAGCCACTTTTTGCCGAAACTATGAGAACTACACTGTTGAAACTTGGTAAGTAGATGTATTCTGTGAACCGCATTAAGATTTCAAAAGAAAAATTAGGGTTGCCCCCCATACTGAGAACTGAAACTCAAATTTTTTTTTTCATCAAACCTACACGTGTGGGGTCTATCGATAGGTCTTTAAAAATGATGTTGAGGTTTCTAAAATCATTTTCGTCTACACTGAATAATTTGCGCGAGAGACACTTCCAAAGTGGTAAAATGTGTCCCCCCCCCCCCCCCTCTAACTTCTAAAGTAAGAGAATGAAAAATCTAAAAAAAATATATGATGTACATTACCATGTAAACTACCAACGAAAATTAGTTTGAACTCGATCTGATGAGTAGTTTTTTTGTAGTACGTCATAAATACACTATTATTGAAACTTCGATCAAAGTTACAACGAACTACAAGAACTATGTGTAGGTACTATGTATATAATGTTACTTGCTGCAACGGAACCCTTCATGGGCGAGTCCAACTCGCACTTGACCACTTTATTGTTTATATTTTGTCTAAGTAGTTTAGACATAAGATTACTTGTATTTATTTATTTATTAGCTTCGTCCCGCGGTTTCACTTGCTTATTTCCTTATCTCGTTTTTCTGGGGGGAAAATAGCCTATGTCTTATTCTAGAATTCTAGATTATTACCTACCTGCGTACAATACAATACAATACAAAACAAAACACTTTATTGGCACCACAAACAAAATTGACAATAAGTAACACGTAAAATAACAACATAATGGGCACGAAAGGCGATCTTATCGCTAAAAGCGATCTCTTCCAGATAACCTTTGATTCACAAGGAAACTAGATTTGTAAGATTTTGTGTTCCAAATCTCATCCGGATTTCTTTAGTAGTTTTTGTTAGAAAGAATAATAAACATCCATACTTGTATACAAACTTTCGCATTAAATTTATAATATTAGTGCGAACACACCATCGCGCAAACTATTATAAATAAATAGTTACCTATATAAAAAAAAAAAAAAACTATATAAGGATTCCTTAAGAATCAAAAGTTTATCTGGAAGATAAATTTAGTAGTGATAGGACTCCTTGCAGTGTCCGCCTGGGGAAGTACCATACCTTTGCCAATTGTTCTACCGCCAAGCAGTAATGTGCAAACACTATTGTGTTCCGACTTGAAGGGCAATGTGTCCAGTGAAATTACAGGGCATAGAGATAAAAGATCTTTTATCTCTGGGTGACGGGCGCAGTGCAGTGCTAGGTTACGACTTTTCATGTTCCAATAGCTGCGTGTCACTGTGCTATTATGTGGCAGGCGTGTTGCTTACCATCAGGCAGATGTCCTGCTCGTCTCATCACATTTTATTTAAAAGAAAAAGTTCGATTTTAGCGATAAGATCGTATTTTATCCCTATAATATTTTGTTGTTTTACGTGTAAATAATTGTCAACTTTGTTTGCATTATTAATAAAGTGTCTTATATTGTACGTAACATCAACCGTCGGCGTCGGAATAGTAAAAAATACTCTATAGTAGAGTTTATATTATAAAGCAACACTAACGCAAGCCAAAAAGCTGTAAAAATATTGAGTTAAGTCGCTTTAACTTTGAGAAAGATTTGTCTTACAGTTTTACCTTTTATTTTTATTTCTGCTCTGTAATATGATTTCTATGTCTTATCGTTTTGCTTATAAATATGTAGATGTAATTTACTTAAGGTGCGTCCCGCAGCAAAACGAGTTTTTTGTCCAGTTTTCAGAGCTACTCATTAGCCAAAACAAATTTCAACTAGTTAAAAATACATTGAATTTCTACAACTTGTTGGCTTCAAAATGGTAGAATATGTAAAATTTTATTTTTTTGTTAATGAACTTATTGTTTAAATAATCGCCACACAACGAAACCATACAAAAAATTAAATAATTGTAGTTATCATGCATCTCCTCGAAAAACATCCATTATTTTGATTTTGCACGTACACCAACGGATAGGCAATTCCATTACAAACATTTTGGTAGAAATATTTTTTTCAAAAGACCAAAATCTGATTTTATAAAGAGATTATTCTAAAATTTGAGCGTAAAACAGCGACAAATCCTACTGTTCCTCTCTTGCTCTTTCTTGCGGTGTGATAAGGTAAGAAATACTCAAGGTCATTTACTCGGGGTACGGGTACGGCCTTAAAATTTTTCAAAGTAAGGAAAATCTTACCTCTCCCCACTTGATAAGTCTGGCAAAGTCTATAGGGTTCCAGGACGCGATGTGAGCCCCGGTGACTCCGCTACCGTCTCCGACGTGAAGGAACCCGCACATTTGGTCCATGGGGTCATCCATCAGGCACTCGTAAATCAGAACGTGGGCTCTGCACATGTCCCAGCATCCGTATTTATTTGCGTTGAACTTGCCTGGGGAAGAAACATTTTGTTCTAGCATTACAAATTTCTGAAGCACGGCTTTGTGATGGCAAGTGGAGACCTATGGCCGAGTGGTTAAAACTAAAACGTTCCGTTGGCAGACTACCAGATGGGTCGAAGACATCCATTGTGGCGATTACGTGAATGAATCAGGACAGAGAACAATATCCATAGGCGAGATATATCGCCGGTAACCGGCTTACATTATTCCAGTAAGCAATCCAGCGCTGGATTCGATCACTGGACTAGAATAATGTAAACCGGGTATTATACTCAGTAACTGTGTCGTATGTGGGTAAGGTGGCAAAATGCCGACCAGTGTGCTGATGGATCACAATGCAGTCGGAACGATTCCAACACGAAATAACATTCCTAGTCTCTGTGATTCTAAACGGATTCTTTTTATTAGATTCGGTCTTTGACCGACAGGTTGGATTCCGTATCGAGATCGGTACGATTGCTTTATGAATCAGGAAATAGAGAAAGCCAAAGGCTTTGCATTTTTAAGGTCATGAATTCTAAACAAGCACTTAAGATCATTTAAAGTTGAATCGATTACCAAATTGAATTCTAACAAATTAAAATAGAACGGGATGATTTTAAGAAGGTTTATCTAATTAATTTTCCGCAAATATCAGGTGATTTAGTTACGCCACTGCCCAGCAGTGAGTCTGTCGCTGGCCAAGAAGGATGATGATGATGATTATAATCAGAAATTCTATTCCATTGTCAATCATAATTAACAATCGACAGTCGATCTCTCGGTGTGGTAACTCTATTAGGTAGGTGGCTTATACTTTTGCGGATGTAGAGCTCCCAAAATACAGGTTTCGTTTGTTGAGGATCCATTATAGAAGCGTATAAGTAGGTATACATACTATTGTTTCTTAAACCTAACATTGTCAATAATTTTTGCTTTACATAACAATACTGGATCAAAAACTTCTGTTGCTATATCATCATCATCCACATGATTCTCTAAATAGTCTATAGCACTGCTGGGTATAGGCCTATCTCTTACTTTGCTATCTGTCTCTGTCCTGTCCTTATAGAGTCTCTGTCCGAACCTGGAGGTTCGACCCGGGATAGTTACAATATCGTTGACCCATCTTGCTGATATCCAGCGGACCATTTACCTTGTCGCTATATAAATACTTGAATTTATAGACAAATGTAGAAGTGACCTACTAAGCTAGGAAGTTACTATTGAATAACGCGCTGTTAAAGCTATATTATAATATTATTTCTTTCAGCTTAGCAAGTTCAGTCTTCCACAATAGTTGCATAAAAATCAAAATACGTAGTTTCATTATGAAATACCTACTATTGCAAAACACAAAAATCGATACATAATTAAAAAAACAAATTTTCGCAACACACAATTTAGAATAAAATTCGCGAAAGCCATGACCAATTATTTTAATATTTACTTACAAAATACCAATCATTCGCTAACACGCAAGCGGTTTCATTCTGAGTTACTGGATATATATTTTAAAAAAATCTATTCATTTGCATTTAGAAGTTATCGTTATAGTACAAGTAGGTATTTGCATGTACCAACATATATTGTTTCAATTTTAAAAAATATCATCAGAATAGACTTTTTTCTTCTCATTCAACAGTAAATGAAATACGAGAACTGTCTCTGAAAACGTTGTACCTCCAAAAAATACTTCCATATATGAATCACAACTAGAGAAGCTGTTCTAAGTTTGCATAATTTTTTACGCAACGTTTACGAAGACGATATAATTCATATTTCGTATACAGATTGGTGTATTGTAGATGTCATTACAAAAGGGTATAATTTAGTAATAAGTAAGTACTAAAAAATGTCTCACTCATATTGTAGACGATGACCCGGCGACCCTTAGCGTCGCGTACCGGTGACACAGCAACGTACCTGCGGAATTAGGTAACACTTATGAAATACAAAGCAAGGGAATTATATCACACGTGACGCAACGCAAATAGAAAATCTGGAACTTGTTTATTTCGTTGCTCTCAAAGTTCAAGGCTGTTTCGTGGGAGTTTTAGGACTTTCGAATATAATTAGATGGTATCAAGGCACAGATCGCTTTGAGAAATAAAAGCGTATTAGATTCATTATTCATTATTCTGACATTTTGTAACTAGTACAAGTAGGATAGGTACATTTTATAGTGCATATCTCTTTGATAGAGTTCAGTACATATTAATGTTTTTTTTTAATTTGTTTACACTTGACCGGCCTTTTATTTTACTCGGTCACTCGAAGCATAAGGACTTTCAGTAGAACCAACTAAATAAACGTATTTTCGACTTTTTAAACGTCTGTGAAAAAAGGGGTGTTTCTCAATTCGACCATACCTATATTTTTTGGTATCGATAATAGGTTTGGACTTGACCACGACACCGCTAGATGTTCATCCATCTTCGCACAAAGCACTTTGTAAGCTCTTTCACAATCTGTTAATAATATTTGAAAATAGAATAAAATAACTAAATGACATTCATTGTGCAATTTAACATTTTGTCTGAAATCTTTCATTTACAATTAATTTAAAGGTAAAACCTACTACCTACTTAGTAATAACTGATAAGTCGGAATTAATTTTGGTAAGTACCTTCTAATTTCCTTTTGACAGAGTTACTTAGTTACATTGGCACAGCTACTTCTTAGAATAGTAGATATATATTTAAAAATAAAAAACAAAAGAGTGCCTGTACACATACAAAAACAAATCTTTGAATTATTATCATTAGCTAGCTGTCCCAGCGATGTTCAAACTGTTGCTTTTTAGTTTACTTTAATTATTTCATTCAACGTCTGAAAACTGAACTTCAATCAGTTAACAATGTTTTGTTAATATATGGACGATTTATACAGGCGTTGGGCTGATTTTTTTAAACATCACAAGAAGATTTAAAACATTTTACAAGACACTTAGAGATAAATCATCTTATATCTGAGCGACGAACTGACGAACGTAGTGCAGTGCTAGCTAACACTGCATGTTCCAAAAGCTGCGTGACTCTGTGCTATTATGGCCAGGCGTTCTGCTTACCATCAGGAGCATGTACTGCTCGGCTCACTTTATACTGTATAAAAAATGCAAACCTTCAGGCCTACTACGAATTCCGATAAACGGTAAATCGGCCGAACTTATGGACGTTTCTTACCACGAAACACAATCAGTCGGTTGTTCGGATCGGGCGTTTCGTTCATTCCGAATTCCGACCGACATAGATTTGACAGTTTTTGTGTCGTAAACCTTAATCCGAAATCATTTAATTACCTTACCGATTATTCGGACAGCTGTCGGTCTGATCCGATTATTCGGAGGTTGTTTTCGTAGTAGACCTGCTGGTCTTGATGACAACAAACATAATAAAACAACAAATACTTAAGTTATTTAATTTGGCGCTGTCGACGGGAACTATGCGCACATAGCAGGTATACATTTCGATATTTATTAATATAAATTTAATAATTTACCCATTGCTAATGATCTCTTTCAGTTTCACATCGTCGGAGTCGAGGTTCTTGAAGATGTCTGGATAGTACTTCCTCAAACTAAGGTATTTGAGTAGCGTCTGCTGTGCCATTGGGATGCTGTATTTCTTCTGCCGTAGAAACCGGAGTATAAAAGCGTCATCTGAAGAAAAATGTATTGTCATTAACTTGAAGCAGGACGTCTACTCTATTTCTACGAAAACGTAATTTCGAAAAAAAACTCGCGACTTTCCTTCTACTTTGTTTCGTCCGATACAACATTGTTTGACGTTCAAATGTTCAAAACATACTCTAATTAGAGTAGGCTTATAAAATTTAAAACGAACAAAACGACGGATCGAAGTAAAATCGATGTTAGAAAGTCGCGAGTTTATTTCGAAATAACGTTTTCGTAGAAAGAGAGTAGACGTCCTGGTCTTTGTGATTGGTACCAGATACAAAAGATCACGTATAATACTACCGGTAAAGATACCACTATCTTTAAAGGGTTTTTAGATCCATAGTAAAGCGGTACACAAATTGTTTTGATTCTTATGTCAGATATTAATGCCATTGCATACCCAAATATTCCATTGATATTTGACCAAATACATTGCTAGGTAAACTACTGGCAGGTAGACCAAAACCTTGAACGGTTAGTTGCCAGTGACGGGAATAATAAGCGTTGAACGATAGGTGGATGATATTCAGAAAGTCGATGGTTACGTCAGGATAAGGAATAGGATCAGCCTTTCTACCGCCTAATTAAATCAGCTTTGGCGTTGCTATTGTTGTCTCTGTCATATCAAGCGAAAAGAATAGAGAGAGCAATATATCTAAGGTAGGACAGTTTTAGTTAGGCGATAGACCCACGGGATGAGTGCATACTCAAAGATTTGTTGTTATGAGCTGATGATTGTAGGGATAGTTTCATGCTTGGTTAAGTTTCAGGTAGTTCTATTTTTCTGTGAATCTGTGATATCAAGGTTAGTCCCACCAAAGAACATGTCGATAATGTTAACGTTTCGTTTATTTCGCTGCTAATTCAAGTTATTACAAAAAAACATCTCACCTAATCGCACATTCTTGATGTCGTTATTCTGCTGGATCCACTCCCTCATGATCCGAAGACCCTGTTCCCTGATGGTGGAGGTTTCCCTGATCTCTTGGGCTGCCTCGGAGATGCATGACTTGATGCTTTTGGCGAGACACGTCTCCTTCTCCAACTTGTCACCAGACACGTTCCAGCTGGTGGTCACAGTCACCAGGACACTGGCCGTCGTCATTTTGGGATCTGGTAGAAAAGAATATACCTTTATTTCTACAATTCTACTTCTTATTAATATTATAAACGTCTATGTTTGGATGTTTGTTGCCAAACTACGTTATAACGTCTGAGCGGATCGGGCAGAAATTTAGATCGTATATTATAGATTATAGTCTCAAAGAACACATAGGCTGCTTTTTATCCCGAAAAAAAAAAAAAAAAATAATGGTAACACCGCGGGGCTGCTAGTCACAAATATTGGTCTATTTCCAAAAACGTTTTGTTCCGTTTCCTATCAGATAAATATTGACAAATCTGAGTATACTGGAATTTATGGAC
Source organism: Ectropis crepuscularia (assembly GCA_963693475.1). Lineage (NCBI taxonomy): Eukaryota > Metazoa > Arthropoda > Insecta > Lepidoptera > Geometridae > Ectropis > Ectropis crepuscularia. The sequence goes on from OY856338.1 coordinate 8,489,802, forward strand.
GAGACCGAAACCTTTTACTCTCCAAAGCTGCGGTAGCTGAAAGATAAAACTTGTAGGTAATCGATCGTTAGATTCAAGGAGAAGAAGAATTGTTCCACTCATTGAACTTGTAATTGAAGTAGGATTGTTTCACGTTAGCATAGTGACATCTCAGTGAATCAGTGAAGGCAGAGTAGGTGATCTCGATTGGTCACACGAACGCAGAAACACTTAAAGCCGGGTCACACAGAGGCGATCCGATAGCGATAGCGATTCGGATCGTATCCGAGTACGGGATCGCGCCCGCTTGCTGTGTGTCAGGTTGCATACAAATTCGAACATTACAAAAAATCACGTCTCGGATCGCTATCGCTATCGCTATCGGATCGCCTCTGTATGACCCGGCTTTAAGTGAGTTAAACATGGATCATCAGGTGATCTAACTATCCTAACTAACCTAACCTAACAGCGCCGCTTTCGTAGCTTTTCTTAATTACTTACGTCTATGTTGTCATGTAGTTTGTTAACCTGTAGGTATTGACAATTTTAAGTACATATTAACTGGGAACTATGGCAGTTATTTCAGATGTATTTTAACGGCCACCAAAGCATTTAATCATAATATGTATACATTCCATTATGAACGTATAATAATATTACATAATCGTATTAAGTGAATTAGACTAAAATAAATTAGATAAATTTGAAACTAAGTTAATCCTAAGTAATACATTATTTTTTCCCACAATAATCGATAAAACTTAAGGCCGGTTTGCATTTTGATTAGTGCGAGTGTGAGTGCGAGTGCAATTGGGAGTGCGAGTGAGTAATCGCGTCTGATTACTATGCACTCGCAATAAATAATCGGTGTCCACACGTGTTTGCTAAAATCACTCAACACCTGCACTACTCACTCGCACTCGTTCTAATCAAAATGAAAACAGGCCTTTACTGCAAGCAGCAAAAACAAAGACAATACACAAGCTTTCTGATACAAAATGAGATTGAGCTTGTTTCACTAAAGTTCGTCTCGCTTTTCTATCGGTATGTTTCTGCCCACAGAACCCCATATCAAGCATGACGATGTGTAATCCAAAGATGCAAAATAGTGCCAAAATTATGATTAGGCAAGCCACGATCGGTCTATCGTACCGGTTCGACGGGTCTTATTTAGGTCAAGCGTATTCTCATAAATTAAAACATAGTAAAGTTACAATAACCTAGATTTATGTAGATGATGATTGTCATTACTTAAGAATAATTACAAAATAATAAAACATAATTTGATAATTATACACAGAGGAAATTCAAATGCCACGTGTCTTGCTATACCGTCAGTTATTTCTGGTGAAGATTCTTTAGCTTCAGCAATAGTGTGACTTCTAGCTAGAGCTAAGGCTATTATGTTGTAACAGAATACATTCATTAGGCGATGCTTTCGAATGCAAAAACAACAATTTACATGAAATAAATAATTTACTACACTAGGGTTATTAGCCATGGAAACTGTGAGGCTAAGAACTCATGGAACGATTTCAACCGCGCCCGCCACGGTTCCACAACCGCGCTGGGACATAAAACCCTGCGGTTTTATGTCAAAACTCACGAGACCGTTGATTTTCGCGGTTTCGCAACCACCGCGGGCGTAAAACGCGTCGTGAGTTGTGCTTTAATTTTTTACATATATTATAATATACTAGCTGAACGCGCGTGCGTTGCTACGCCATCTATCAAAAATTGGTCGAACCAATTCAAATTTTGTTCAAATTCGGTTACTTTAGGTTCTAATGACGCAACCTTTTACATATGACAAAAGCAATATTTTTCCCCCGTTTTTGTTATATTTTTCATTCATGCTTGGCTCCTGTTGATAGTAGCGTAATGTTAAATACCCTATAGCCTTCCTCGATAAATTGACTATCCTACAAAGAAAGAATCTTTCAATTCGGACCAGTAGTTCCAGAGATCGTTGCGTTCAAACAAACAAACAAACTCTTCAGCTTTATAATATTATTAGTATAGACTAGCTGAACCGAGCGCGCGTGGCTACGCCATCTATAGAAAATTGGTCGTACCAATTCAAATCTTTAACGAATTCGGTTATCTTAGGTTCTAATGACGCAACCTTTAAAAGCAATATTTTTTCCCGTTTTGATACATTTTTCATTCATGCTCCGCTCCTGTTGGTAGTAGCGTAATATTAAATATCATATAGCCTTCCTCGATGAATGGACTATCCAACAGACAAAATAATCTTCAAATTTGGACTAGTAATTCCCGAGATCCTTGCATTCAAACAAACAAACTCTTCAGGCTTATAATCTCTTCTTTTTATATATAAAATTCTCGTGTCACAGTGTTAGTTACCTTACTCCTCCGAAACAGCTCTACTGACATCAAAATTCAGTAGGTCTGAGAATCGGCTACTATCTATTTTTTATATCCCTAAGTGATAACGGTTGTTCACCCCAATTTTTATTTTTTATTTTTGGACTATTTTTTTTGTTTTTATTTTTTATATTAAATTTTACATAAAAAAAAATTGCTCTTTTATCACCAACCCCAATTTAATAGCCATTTTAGTAATTTTATCATTTGACAGTGAACTCCTCCTAAACGGCGGGACCGATTTGAATGTTTTTTTTTTGTGCGTGTACAAGTGGATTCGAAGATGATTTAGACTCACAAATAAGCCCGGCATATTCATCATAGCGCAGCGTTATGATCAGAGCGAAGCCGGAACGGGCCGCTAATATTAGTATAGAATAGATATCTGCATTCTACACAAGCTGCGGGCCCGCAACCGCAGCGGGTGTGGCTGAAAATCGTTCCATACGTTCTAAGCCTTATACCAACATGAATTAAAAAACACTTCTTTCGAGGATATGTGAAGTTCACGTGGCGTTCGTTGCGTCCAGAATATAAAATAATCTTCGTGATTTCTTTGAGTGTTATAAATATGTTCACTATTGATACCTATTAGACAAGACTTTACTGCACAGCAATACCCCGACTTACGCTACCCCGACTTACGCAAATTCGGAGATACTAGTTTTCTTATTTGCCCACTCCTTTCTGCCAGTCTTCGATTTACGATAAGCTCAGGCGTGTTTCGCGTGAAATTGTTTTACGTATAGGTACAGCGCACAATATTCATGTATCTTTAAATAAATCATTCAAAAGAGAAAAAAAACCGTTTATACAAACTTTATGCTTAGTACCTGGGTGACCGAGCTTTGCTCGGTTTAAATACTAAATAAACTTAGATACCTACAGATAAAAGACTCCTAGAAATAGATTTTCTTAAAACAAACGAATTGAAAAAAAAAGAGAACCCGTCTGGATTCGAACCCGGAGCTACTAATTCGTGACCGCTATGAGCGCCCGACTTCCTTCGAAATTTACCTTCACATTCTAATGTCTAATGTGACAGTTTTTCATTGTCTAAAACGCGCATAATATGCGTTTTTTTTAATAAGCCCTAGTTAGATCGATTTATCGTCCCCGAAATCCCCTGCATACATAATTTCATGAAAATCCGTCGAGCCGTTTCCGAGATTCAGATTCTATATATATATATACATATTTATATAGGTACAAGAATTGCTCGTTTAAAGGTATAAGAAATATAAGATGTGCAAAGGTTGCAATGTCTCAACCCCAAAGGGCTCAAATATGTAACCACTTCCGAGGGTTGCATATATCCGTCGTTTGAGTCGTTCAGCTCATTGTATACCTATATTATTATACGTAGGTAGAACTTTAACATAACAAAACATAAAGCTGATAATTTCAATAACAATGATAGATACCTCTTCATGTCGGTGAAGCCGCGTGTATCTTCTAGTAGGTAATTAAAAGTAAGTATTTACGATACATTTACGATCTTTCGCATTATTTATTGCTCCACGAGAGAACGGCTTCTAATGGACTCTGAATTTTTTTTATAGCATAGAGTGACGAGACGAGCAGGTCATGTGCCTGATGGTAAGCAACATGCCTGCCACATAACAGCATAGTAACACGCAGCTGTTGGAACGTGATAGTCCAAATCATTACCTAGCACTGCACTGCGCTCGTCACCCAGAGATCTAAGATATTATGTCTCTAAGCCCTGTAATTTCTCTGGAATCATTGCCCTTCAAACCGGAACACAGTAATGTTTGCACATTACTGCTATTATTTGCACATTATTTACCGTGGGCAAAGGCGGTGCGGGTCGCTAGTATTTTTTATAACTTGACATGTAAATAATATTAAAATATAAAACATAAAGGAATATGAAAGAAAATTATGATGAATTAAATTTAAATTTTTGTATACTTTTCAAAAGCATCTTGTCTGATTTCAATAATCTTTTTTGGACAGATCGACAATATTGGCAAATATTTATAGGCCTACGAATACCTAGACTTTAACGAGTACTCGATTCAAGTTACTGTCCTACTACTGTACTGTACTGTCGGTACTATACTTCGTTCCAAACACCGGTGAATAAAAAGTAAACAAATCAATGTCACTCTCAATATGACAGACCAGCTTTTCTCAACCTTTATTTTACAAGATAGTTCGTAGTACCCTTCATTGCTTGCCTTTTTAAATTTTCATCGCATAACAAGGCTTAATATACATATATGCATAGCATTAACCGCCAAATAAATGTTCCCAACGCTGGAACTCGGAACAATCAACACATTGCCGCTGTAAAAAATCGTCAGACACAAGAATCTGCAATTGATGAACATTTGATTGAAGCTAAAACTGGTCATTGGATCGAGATCCGCGACCCACAGGTTCTATCGACCGAATGTCATTACTACGCAAAAATGGTTCGGTAAGCTTTGGAAAATAAAAAAAGACTATATTTTAACTACAACGCGATGACCACGATGCCAATAACCGAAAACTACCCAGTTTTCGGTTATCGGCATTTCTCCCACGTAAAAATAGGACAGCAAAGCATTTGAGTTCGGAGAAGAATGTAACAATAGAACCAGTGACTTAAAAAAGTGCTTTAGATGTTTTGTTTTATGAAAACGTTTCTTTTAGTTTTAACGATAATTAAATCTTGTTCGAATTGTCCTCATACTACCCAAAACTGATCATAACACTATGACGTAATATTCTGCAAACACATCGAAAAGTTTCGATCAAAATAACACACAATTTATGGCATTTTAGAGTGAAAATTATACATGCTTTTGATAGTAAACAGCGTAATTTGGAACATGTATTTAGAGGTTTACGAATTTTTCTCAACTTGTTACGACACAAGAAACCTTTTTCTCGGAACTCTTTAGTCATACTCATACTCTTTTATTGAAAACGAGTAGTTACATGTCGTATTCAAAATATTAAAATATTACAAATACAAGTCAATAATTAAAACAAATTAGACGTCAATTTAAAATCCCATTACAATAAAAATCATGTAATGTACATTACATTAAAATCAAATTAATTAATGTCAAAAATAAATAGATTACATTTGTTTAGTCCATACTTGAATACTTTTATAGTGACAAGAACTGTGCGAAATGGCTGCGAACTCGAAGTCAACTAGCTTTATATAATGGAAATGAGCATTTTCACAATATATGCATGCGCATATTTCTGCGCCTATTTCTAACATACCCCATGTTAGAAATAGGCGCAGAAATATGCGAATAATTTGATGAAAAGAAGTACGAATGTCTTAAATGCAAAACTGAGAGTTTGAGAAACACAGATCAAATTGCTAGTACTTTAAAATCAAATTTCTATCATCCTACCATTACTTTCTACATATAACTTTTAAAATAAGATAGTATACAATTATTTGATCAATACAAAACCAAGTATATTGTATTTAAGATCGCAATAAAGTCGAATCATATTTGTGAAAAATATTTTAAGACAAATTCATAAAAATACCTTTGTTTTGGTTTTCTACACCTCTTCGTGGAACGCACTATAGTCCCGTTTGATTTTCATCTCAGAATCAAATGTCTCAATCTCTTTGTACAAACCACTATCAACGATCATTGTAGGTATGTGGAAGATAATTATTTATTCATATCCTATACCTTGTGTCCCACGTACGAGTACTTACAATAATTGTTGTAAAACCCGTTGATGTTACATTGTGTACTATACCTACCTATTATATTTGTAACTATACCTACCTATAATAATGCGTTAATACGCATTTCGATTTCAAAGGAAATGTTTGCATAGGGTAAAGAGATATAGAGTAAGATCCCAGGGCCGACAGACGTCACGTATTTTCTCATGAATGAAATGTGGATTGAGTACAGTTAGTACGTGCTAAGAACACATGCTTACTCGCTTGCTTAGACGGCCAATTTTGAGATACGTGGTAAAGAAAGTAGGTACAGAAGGTGGTAAAGAAGGTACATACAAACATTACTTACTACACGAATTTTTCTAATAAGTGATTTTTACGTATGTTGTAGGCAATATCCTTAATAATAATCAACATTGCGTATATCTCCGGGTAACAAGTGCAAAAGGTACAAACTTTACCTGTATTTTACTCTAACTAAACGTAACGTAACTCAGTGTTTACAGTACGACCAATTAACTTGTAGGATATAGCGATGGCGCCACGATCGAAAAGTATTGCCTCTATTATATATATATTTTTTTTTTAATTCTCGTAACCCAGTAGGTAGTTCCGTTTCCGGCCATTCTACAGATAAATTGGAGACACTAATCTATTCTAAGATTATGAAATTGAAGAGGTTTCTGTTTGAACGCGCTTATCTCAGGAGTTACAGGACAGATTTCAAAAATGATTTCATTGTTGGAAATGTACGTGATATCTGAATGCTATACGCTATATATTACGTATCACGGGCAAACCCGGGGCAGACCGCTAGTCACTTTTTATAGCTGCATGGGTGGCTATTGACAGGTGTGTTACTTAAGGCCTGTTCACACCGGAGCGGTATTCGGTGCCGCCTGCGGTAGAGAAATCCGAGTGGGTAAGCGGTAATATTACTGTTCACACCAAAAAATACCGCATACCCAGGCGGCTGCCCACAGCGGTAGCGAATACCGCTCCGGTGTGAAGAATAAGAATAAGATTCAGCACTATGCCGTCACTTGTAATCTGACCAACGGAGTGCAGGTGAGGATAGGTGTTTGCATCCCTCGATCATTTCTCCTTGTGCAATGATTTTTGTACGGCGTTGCGGAATAATGGATTAGAAGAGGGATTGAAACTCTATGGAATCCATTAAACTTTGTTCATGGGCCTGTAGTCTATTAGGTATCTACGCCCCATACGTCAATACTCACATTTTGTAAATAGGTTTGATTTTGATCGTTTAAGATTTCAAATAATAGTAGAATCTAGATATAATCAACTCAGTAGGTAACATATGACTGACTCACCCTGACCTCATGACGCATTGGCGAATGAATATCTACTTTCGAAATTATGTATTTATTTGTCCCTGTTGCCACATTTGTCTAAGCAAGCAAAATGGCAAAATCTAAAAAAAAAATATCCGTAATATCTGTGTTAGGAACTTTTATTGTGGTCAGATTATTCATGATGGTCACAGGCTTACTTACTTATCTGTCGTACGTCTTGCCGTCCTTTTTGGCTGAGACCTAAGATTTCTCTAAGCCTGAGACCATCATGAATAATCTGACCACAATAAAAGTTCCAAACACAGATATTACGGATATTTTTTTTACCAACGAAAATTAGTTTGAACTCGATCTGATGAGTAGTTAGTTTGTAGTAGTTTTTTTTAGTACGTCATAAATACACTATTATTAAAACTTCGATCAAAGTTACAACGAACTACAAGAGCTATGGATATTATGTTACTTATTGCATCGGAACCCTTCATGGGCGAGTCCAACTCGCACTTGGCCACTTTATTTGTTGTGGTGTTCGTGTGATGTGACCTATGTGTTTGATTATATATTTACTCATGAGTTATTATATATCTACTTCGAAACATGTTTAAGTCATGGTGTATGTTGCTCACTTGTAATTTAATAAGAAAATAGTCTTTGTTATGATGTAGTGCTAATAATAATAATTGTTTTACTCTGAAATATGAAAACCCGACTTTTATTTAAAAACTAGCTGACTCGGCAAACGTTGTTATGCCATATAAATCATTTCTAGGTAATGTCTAGTGAATTCTAGTGATAAACGATAATAATTGATCAGTTATCAATGCTGAAAAATGATTAAATTACTTAAATGGCTATTAAAAAATAGGGGTAGGTGATAAAAGTGTAAAATTTTTAGGGTTGTATGTATTTTTAACGCCACATTATAAAAAAATAAAAACAAACAATTTTGTCCAAAAATTAAAAAAAAAAAATGGGGTGACCAACCCTTGTCACTTAGGGGTATGAAAAATAGCTAGTAGCCGATTCTCAGGCCAACTGAATATGCATATAAAATTTGGTTAAAATCAGTAAAGCCGTTTCGGAGGAGTAAGGAAACAAACACTGTGACACGAGAATTTTATATATAAGACGAGAATTTTATGTATAAGATGAACTTCACAAATTTCAATAAAATGAATAAAGTAATAGGCAAATCATCGACGTAGGTATTTTTTGATATTACAAAAACCGCTCGACCGATTTCGATAAAATACGAGTATATAGTATGGGACCGATCATTCGAAATTTAATCATTGAAATGTAGTATCATCGTTGTTAATGACAAAGCCGCGAAGGTAACACAAATAGGACAGTTTAATTTGTCACTGATGAATATTTGAACGCCTGTTTACTTAGTTTTGTGTGATATCCATAATTCATTTGACGTTCAGCATGTTCTCTAAATATTTAACGAAACGAGTAATAAAAACAATAATCTAAGCCAACACGAGGCTTAGTTATTTCCGGTCTTTATTTTACCGGCCGTTATTGACTTTGATAGCTGGAAATTATCGCAATAGAAAAATAATGACTACGTACTAAACGCTGAATTTTCTATTGCCTTCGCTGAAAACCAGCAGGTCTACTACGAAGTCCGATAAACGATATATCGGCCGAACTTATGGAAGTTTCCAACCACGAAAGACAATCGGTCGGTTGATCAGATCGGCCGTTTCGTTCGATCCGACCCTCATCCTACCTAAGTCTATAACTTCCGACCCGAAATGTATCGATCCGAATGTTTTTCGTGGTAGGCTACAATCCGATTCAGCTGTCGGTCCGATCCGATTTGTTCGGAGTTTGTTTTCGTAGTAGACCTACAGACTTTGTAGATTGTTTCAAAATCCTACAATAGGGAACAATCCTCAAAAAAACTAATTAGTCCGTCAGTTAGATTGCTAAACAATATTGTACACATATTTTTTCTTTTGTTTCACAAACAAAAAATTACGAATATAATTATTATTAATTATTAAAAAATCACTCGTGCCTACGATTTTAACTCACGAGTGACGTCGCGACCCCCCACTCTCGAAGTTTGATGTTCTATATCTTTGTCGATTTTTAATATTTTGAAAAAACAAAAAATACGTGTCCCATATTTTTCCATGATCTAGCTGACGGACTAACTAGAATAGTGTATTTTTGACCCAGTCCGGTACTATTGTCAGGTAATCAAGATACTGCTGCAAATAAAAGGCGGTATCAGAATAACGGTTTGTGAAAAACTTAGGTATATCATTGTAAATTTAAAAACTATCTTGATGTTCGAAAACTCTTACCGCCGTGCCGGTGAAATTGCGGGGATACCCGAATGGAAGCCATAAAGTTGCCCTCTGGCCGTCAGGCCTGAAAGCTTGAAACCAGTAGGAAAATCCAAAAATGTTAACGTAAAATAAATTATACATTAAATAGTTTGCTCGCAAGGACGTTTAAAAAAAGTCGGACAGAGCCCATCCAACGACAACACTGAGGCACGAAATTTGCGGCGGCTTCTTATGTGTGCATGAATTCTGGGTTGCCATGATGACAAAATTTACACCACAAAAAAACACATAGGTATTTCAAAAAACTAAAATTTTTAACCGGAACACAGTAATGTTTGCACATTACTGCTTGGCGGTAGAATAACTGGCAAAAGTGTTGTCCTTCCCCAGGCGGACTCTGCCAAGAGTCCTACCACTACATATACGTTAATAATAAACGAACGACCACAAATACAAATGCTCACCCTCAATGAAACTAAAAAGGAAAATATTCGAACTAGGTCGAAACCACAGACTAAGTAGAGAGATAACCGTGATCGGTCAACCAATGCCATCTCATCTAAAGGTCGCTTTAAAAGTGATCTAGGATCCCATTGTCAAAATGGTGAAATTCTATTCGTCCATTCTCGACAGCTGACGCAACGTAATTGGCCTATTCAAGCGACCTTTGTAGACCCAATTATGTAAAGTAATTTGTATTTGTTTCTCATTATTGTTCAAATTGTATCACGGAAGACCGAGGTTACATATAACGATCGAAGAAAAACATTACTAAGCTTTTTAAAAATCGGTTTTCAATGACTAAATATCCGGTCAGTAACCGTCCGGTTACTAAACAGCCGTTAACCAATTATTATCGATCTAGTAAGACAATGCGTGTGCGCTGTGCGCATTCAACTGGTCGTGAATTATCGAAACATGTTTCCGCGCCCTGACCTGTTAACCGCGAAATTACTTTATGAACGAAACTAAGAAAAAAAAGAACGACTTCACAAAGAATAATGTCTTAAGTTTTCTCTCTTAGGATAAAATGTTATTTATAATTCACTAGCGACCCGCCCCGGCTTCGCACGGGTGCAATGCTGATACTACATACACTTACATATAAGATAGTTATTGTGGGTTATTCCTAAGAGATAGAGAAACATACTATTGTATAAAGATAGACTGCCATCGTGGCTTAGTGGGTAGAAACGTGGTGGGTCGTGGGTTCGATTTCCACCCAGTGCAAATATTTGTGTGATGAATTCAAAAATTTGTAGTGTGTCTGGGTGTTTATATGTATGTATTTAAAACTATAAAAGTATTATATCAGCTATCGGGCCGCCATATAGTACAAGCTTTTCTTAATTTGGGGTCAGATGGTACTGTTTGTGAATTGTCCACCAATATAATCATAATCATAATCATAATCATAATCATTTATTGATAACATTTGTTACAAGTTAGAAACATTGGTTAATTATATACAATCATGTGTATTGTGTAGGTACTGTGTACCTACTGCAACATATTGTAGTAATTAATATTACAGTATACTCGTTTATTAATAATACGAAACTTTAAATATTAAATTAATTAATGTCAATTGATTATTTATTTATACTATTGTAAACTTTTTTGTAGACCTTTTGAAGTGGTACAATACTTCTGTACATTATTTTGATCTAGCTCATAGGGTTCAGTCAGCGCAGCGTTTGCAGTGAAAGCACTAAAAATGTGTGTATTTATGACATTACATTATAAACTTTTAAACGTATCAGTGTAAATGTTGCTCTGCTATTTTATGCACGTATTTTACATATAAACCATCTTCTTGAATCACTATCTATTAAAAAAACCCCTCATCAAAATCTGTTTTGTGGTTTTAAAGATCTAAGAAAATATAGGGACGGACAGACGCGGGAGGTGACTTTGTAAGTAAGAGGGAGATACCCAGCTGTGGGATAAACGAAGGCTATGGATGAGGATGACATAGGTAATATATGTATGGCTTTTCATTACATTGTCACTCTGTTAGACAACTACCTGTTATACTTGGCTGGCACCGAATTCAAATAGATGAGTGAGTAAGTAGCGCTTGTAATAATTAATAGCAGTTTATTTTTCGCCTTTGAGTGCCTATTTGCGGTTTTGAAGTTGGTTTAATTTTTTGTAGAAAATAGTTTATGTCTTAGAAGTACCACACTGGCAAAGCCAGTTTATTGCACAGCAAAGTTGTAACCACTTTAAATAGCAATGTTTTCAGGTAAATTACAGGACAAAGGGATAAATCGTTTTATATTTCTGGGTCACGAGCGCAGTGCGTGCTCGACAGTGATTTGGACTCCTCATGTTCAAATAGTACCAACTATGGTTCCGTGAGCAGAAGTGTTGTCTATTATCAGCAGTTTTAGCTTCACCTGTTGCTCTATGATACGTAAAAGCATCTCAGCGATCGATCAATGAATTTGTGTTATTTTATAATTTAATAATATTAAGTAGATACTTACTATAAGAATCGAATATAAGTACTCGTCACAAAAAACTCGCTAACTATTAGATCTCTATTCAGGATCGTGAAATAGTAGAGAATATACAACAGACGATATAAGTACCTAGGTACTCCATCAGCTATCTATCATCAGCTCTTTGACGTCATATGCTATTATTGCAACGGTACGATGCACTTGCTATTTGGTTCATTGACCATGATGGCCAACTACACCGTCATAATACATTCTGCGTCATACTATGAATTATTATTTAATAATCTACAAGTACATACTACAATCAGCATTTTACAAAACCATACCCTTCTGGAAAGTTTGAAGTCATCTAATATACATTTTCGAAGAAACTCGTTCAGTAGCATATCGATCCACGTGGTTTCGATTGGATCGGAAGCTAAAGAAATCATGTTTCTGAAAATATAATGAAGCCATTCTAGCGAAGGAAATTGAAACATGCATAAAATACTAGCCTGAAAAAGGTCAGGCAGAACACATTCGTCATAGCGTTCACCTTAAACAGTCAGTATTCTACTTCGGATGAAGATGTTACCAGCGATGACTGTTCTGGTAATCGTTCTTTATAAAACCTTTAACGTACAATGCATGTCATGTGGAGAAGTGTTAGCGCTACCGACTGATAAAAAGTGGACCCTGGACATGCTGAAAACAATACCCCCCAAAGACATAGTCGAATGTCTAGCTCATCTTGGAAAGGAACAGCTACCAATTGCAGAAGCTGAATACATCTGGCAATCTCTTGTGAGCTACCACGAAGGAACAGAAAACATTCCAGCCTCTCTACTTATGATACTCCACTGGGTTACCCCTGCAGTAAAGCCAGAAGAATACGCAAACTTAACTTTAGACAACATAGACGTCATTGAGAACTTCGGATTAAATTACAATTTGAATATGGATCAACTAACAGCTATTGCGGATAGAGTGCGTGAAGATTTTGCAGGCAAGTATCCAGAAGATTATACGTATTATGACTTGAGTGCACTGAGACAGATCTTATGCGCGTTCAACAGAAGCGAAATAGAAAGGATTCATCCATCAGCATATAAAGAAGCTGCAGTGGTGATCGGAAAACTAGAAAAATGTTCAGCTCAGGCAATGATAGGGTTTGCAACGTTGGCAGTGGATGAGAAAGCTTTTGGGTCACCAGACGGGTGGTCTGAGGCTACGGTAAAAACAATTGGATCAGTAGCAGAATATATACCCCATGATGTTGTTAGAAAGTTTAAAATTTGAGTTGAAATTTAAAACTCAGTAATCTATTCAATAGCGCGACTATGAGAATCGATTTGAATTGAGCTTAATATATTTATAGTGTCTTGAATGTTGATTTTTGTTTGCTTTGATATTATTTATTGATGATAGATTTTATTTTTGACTATTTTATCGTGTTTGTATTTTATTTAAAATTATTAAAAGTTTTATGTAAGAACTGATCTTTTAATTCTTGTAAATATGTTCAGGTTGGTTTGAATTATTTTATTTCTATATAATATATAAAAATGAATTGCTGTTCGTTGGTCCGCTAAAACTCGACAACAGCTGGGCCGATTTGGCTGATTTTGGTTTTGCAATGTTTGTGGTAGTTAAGGAAAGGTTTAAACGGTGAGAAAATATTGAAAAGTCGCGAATAAGATAGTAAAAAACAACAATTTCATTTTATCATATAAACTGTTCTACATAATTTCCAGTCAAACATTTGACATTGCCGATTAAACATTATTTTTTTCTAGAGTTTTAATCAAAGAGTTTAATATATAGTTTTAATCAAAGAGTATATACGTTTTTGAAGTGAAAACTTTTTTTGCCGCGCCTAGACAGATTGTTGGCTTTTCGTTGGCTGGTCGTGGGCTGTGAATTGAATTCCAGCGTATCGCTCGGGTATGATTTAGTAGTTAATTTATTTTTAGTCGTTTATTTAGTATCAGCATTGCACCCGTGCGAAGCCGGTTCGGGTCGCTAGTCCTGGATAAAATTTTATTCTATGCTCAATTACCTAACCAGGAGTTATGATAAATATGTACATACTGATTGATAACTGAAATGCATGTATCAGAGATAACTGACGAACTGATCTAAGATAACAGAGTTGACAGGTCGATCGATAAGCTGACACTTAAATAATTAGTACAGTCGAGGTAGACATAAAACTAGCCTGAAATAGAAAAAAATCCGGGGAGCGATTTTTTTTTATGAAGCGTCGGGGAGGGTCGTTGGAAGTATAAATCTCGATTTTCTAACTTATCCCGGTAGAGGGTTCGCCACCATCTTGTTTTAAAGTTTTTGTGAAATAACTTGTTCATTTTCAACTTTAGAGCAAAAATGATGGTCACCAAAGTTGTTGGAAATTTAATTTCTCACAAGTTTGCTTCATATAGGTTTTACGCTAGGATCAATATTTGCAGAGTTTGAACCGAAGTTGAAGAAAATAAAATTCCACCCATTACGATTTTTTTGATAAACTTGATAGTATAACTCTGCAAATATTGATCCTAGCGTAAAACTTATATGAAGTAAACTTGTGAGAAATTAAATTTCCAACAATTTTGGTGACTATCATTTTTGCTCTAAAGTTGAAAATGAACGAGTTATTTCACAAAAACTTTAAAACAAGATGGCGGCGAACCCTCTACCGAGATTAGTTAGAAAATCGAGATTTATACTTCCAACAACCCTCCCCGACGTTTCATAAAAAAAAATCGCTCCCCGGATTTTTTTCTATTTCAATGTCTGCCCCGACCGTGCTAAATTATGTTGGTGGACATTGACTACCACACAAGCGGTACGCCCGGTTTCGTTCTTGGAACATAATAGCCTATAGCACATAAGAATCCCGTACATATCCAACGTTGAAATATTTTTTGAATTCGGTCCAGTAGTTCCTCTTCTAATAAATAAAAAACCTCTTCGGCTGATATATTTGTGAAGATTCTGGACTCCACCGTTTTATATCAATCGCTATCTAGCCCCAAGCTTTTGTTTATTTCTAACACAGAGTAGGTACACTACTTACTTTCTTTTAAAAGTATAGTAAGTAAACGTCACCATAAAAATAATAAATGCCTCAATAATAGTTATAACTTGTACTTAATGATTGCTATTTCGTGTTATGGGTTATTTTTAACAGACTTTGTACCTATTGTGTATTTTCTGGCAAAGTTCCGAAGATTTTACTTTTCAAACCGGAACTGAGTAACGCTACCATATTATTATTTATTCCTAATCACTATAGTAAATCAATCCGCAATAGGATTCTACACCGGAAATTATTATGAAGGTGAGACACCTACGAGTAACACAAATAAGGTAGAATACATAATTTTATGTGCATTAAACTGCTTATCTGCTTCCATATTAAATGTAATTAATGGTAAAATTATTTGATTGCAAAACAAATTAATAATTTACTATAAATTTGCAATTCCAGTAAATAAATATTAATGGGTGTTATACCCCGTTTACATTATTCCAGTCCAGCGGTCGAATCCAGCACTGGATTGCTTACTGGAATAATGTAAACCGGCACTGGAATGCATTGGCACTGGATTGATGCTTTCCAGTGTCGGTTTCCATTATTCCAGTAAGCAATCCAGCGCTGGATTCGGTCGCTGGACTGGAATCATGTAAACGGGGTATTATTTCGGAAACAGCTCTACACGCAAGACTTGTACAAAGTATTTTGAATATACCTACTGTGTTTTTTTTATGAAATATAATGTGTTTCGCTGCATATTTCACCTAGAATGTACCCGAATATAAGGGATTTGTTTATTTAAATAAAATAAAAACAGATTGTACGCTTTTACTAGGACGATAAACCAAGTCATGCAGAATGTATTGATTGTATTGCTCTCATATTCACTTCAATAAAGAACCTGGAGGAACCTATAACCTACAACTCTACAGTACTGGTACTAATATCCAGTAGGTCCATGGTCAATTCTCAAAAAAATCAGGCATTATGAGATAACAATAATATAGAAGAAAACGATATAAAACGAACAATAGAAAAGATTACAAGGATTGACTTAAAATTAGAATTTGAAGTCTTATAAAGTATGTTACTAGACACTGGCGAAATTACGGTAGCATTACAGAATGGAAGCCATGACGAAAAAAAAGAAAAAAGACTTAAAATTAATTTAATCATTTGGAGCGAAGTGTCTTATTCCACAGACAACTCTTTTTTTAGGTCGTCGGTTAAAAACTAGCATAGATACATAGACTATAGGCTTTCGACAGCAGCAGATCTCTCAAGGTCCTGACAAACCTACGATCGCCTTCGATTTTCTTAATTTGAAGAGGCAGTTTATTACACTTTTTTATGGCCATCGCATACGCAACACAACATACAGACAAATTGCCGATAGGTGCCAGATAACCTCCACTAGGGCCGTAGGGACCCTTCCGGGATGCTAGACCGACTTGGCTTTCTCTAACGTCGGCAGCTCAAACCGAGGTCGGAGGGTATACCGCCTAACTAGAACTGTCTTAGCTATAATATTGCTCGCTCATTTCTTTCCACTTGAAATGATAGAGACCGCAATAGCAAATCGAAAGCCGATTTAGTTAGGCGGTAGAAGGGCGGGCCTAACGTGCCCTTGCGTAGACATTGAGTACGGTTTGCGATTCTAGTAGTAAATGGAATACTAGCAGAGCGCGGCGGTTTTACCTGCGAAGGTATTGTTTCCGTAATTTTCCTGAGATGAAAAGTAGCTTATGTGCTATTCCCGACTATGTGTGTTTTAAATTTCAACTCGATCTACTCCGGTGTTCTGACGTGATTGAGCAAAAAAATACAGAAACCTCAACTTTCCCATTATTTTAATAAGATAGTAGAACCCGCATGTACAGGTAGGCCTAAAGGTGCGCTTACACGAGGGCAATAATTGCTCGGCGACACAAACGGACCGATCTGGAGCAATTAATGGAGCAATTTCAACAAATTGTGGCAATTATTTCGGCGAATTCCTCCAGATATGTCATATCGCTCAATGTCGCAGATACGAATTGACGAATATCCAATGGGCTTGGAAATTCCTAGCAATTTTTGTATATATCTCATTCGCACTTGTTTCTTTTGCGGCTTGCCGTCTTGCTTCCGCGGGGAGAGCGAGAGGTCGGGTGGCACCTAGTTGATGAAATTGCGCCATATCGCTCAATATTGTATTGCGCAGTATTTTTTTTTTAAATAAAGCGTGACGAGACGGGCAGGACATGCGCCTGATGGTAAGCAACATGCCTGCCACATAACAGCACAGTGACACGCAGCTATTGGAACACGAAGAGTCCAAATCATTACCTAGCATCGCACTGCGCTCGTCACCCAGAGATCTAAGTTGTTATATCTCTAAGCCCTGTAATTTCTCTGGAAACATTGCCCTTCAAACCGGAACACAGTAATGTTTGCACATTACTGCAGTATTGATGCTTGTTGCTGTTGCCGTAAATTACTTGATGTAGTCGTGACGTCATAGTTGACGAGTATTGACTGGAATTGAGCAATTTTAGTTGCCCGTATAAGCGCACCTTAAGTGGTCTTAATTTCGGTTGACAGTAGTACACGTCAGCTAAGGCCAATTTAGAGCCCAATAAAAACAAAAATATTTATTTTAACTTTTATCGGTTAACACTTGACCGCTATTTCGCCTGATGTTAATCGACGATGCGGTCTACTATGGAGCGTGCGTTTCTAGAAGAAACTCTCGATTTGCAGTCACGTAGATTGTAACCGTCGGGAAAACACACTCAGGCAACGTACAACGGCAACCCGCAGCCTAGATGTTCTTATCATAAAAGTAGGTAGAGTCAAACCTTTTTCAAATACCTGGTAAGTATTCACGTTTATGAGTCGCAGGTATCAGAGAGCTAGTACTTGATAATTCGATTTGTGTCTGATTCGGACAGGACCGACCCTAGTCGGACTTGATATCCTTGTACTAGAACTACATAGGAAATTCGCAACAGCTGTGAAGGTTCACAGACTAAAACATCTACAAAATTACCTGTTGAAGCGATTCTAGAAATTTTTGTTAAAAATATTTTTTTTGGCATTTGTTGCACAATGTAGGTAAGTGAACTCGAGCCTTAAGGCCGGTTTGCATTTTGATTAGTGGTAGTGTGAGTGCGAGTGCGTTTGCGAGTGCGAGTGAGTAATCGTGACTGATTACTATGCACTCGCAATAATCAATCGGTGTCCACACGTGTTTGCTACTAATCACTCAACACCTGCACTACTCACTCGCATTCATATCTACTAATCAAAATGAAAACAGGCCTTAAGGCCGGTTTGCATTTTGATTAGTGCGAGTGTGAGTGCGAGTGCGATTTGCGAGTGCGAGTGAGTAATCGTGACTGATTACTATGCACTCGCAATAATCAATCGGTGTCCACACGTGTTTGTTACTAATCACTCAACACCTGCACTACTCACTCGCATTCGTACTAATCAAAATGAAAACAGGCCTTTAACGAAGAAATCGTCACTAACATTTTGTGTAGGGTAAGTTTATAAGAATAAATAACTAGCACGGTCTCGTGGTTTCATCTGCATAGTTCCCGATCCCGTTTTTTTTCTCGAGATGAAAAATAGCCTATGTGTATTCCAGAATGTTGTTTATCTATGTACCAAATTTCCTTCTGACCCCTTCGGTAGTTTTTTGCGGAAAAAGTACGAAACCTATCTATCCTCACAAACTTTGGTATTTGTAATACTAAGTAGTAAGATATTTAAGGATTGCTAGGATATAATAATCAGATAGTATACTGAGTCAAGTGCCATAATAAACGAAAGAACTAAAGAAGATTCAACTCTAGTTCATTGTTTAAAGGTTCTTTAGCAGCTCAGACAAATTGTTATTATTGGTCTAAGATTAGCAGATAATAATTAGATTATAAACATGTTTGTTAGATAATAATGAAATTTATAATTTTATGGTTTTGTTTGCAGGTAATAAAAAACAAAAAATAAAATTTCCGTACATATTGACAGAATTGTGTTGGGGATTAATTATTACTAGCAATAATAGAAATTTTGATTTTAAAATCGCCGCAAGTACTGATAAACATAGTGTCTTACGCGATGATTACTGAATAGCCTAGGAATCATCTATCAAAACAACAAAATGGAGTTTCATCATATTCTTCAGAATGGAATTTCATCATATTCTTCAGAATTGAGTTTTATGATTTTCTTAATAACTACTGGAGGGATTTGAATGAAATTTGTTACATAGATAGATAATGGTATGAAATAGCACATAGGCTATGTTTTATCCCGAAAAAATAAGAGGATGAAAATACGTGGATGATACCGCTGCTACTACTACGCTGCTAATCTTATCTTATACCTTTAAACGAGCAATTCTTGTACCTATATAAATATGTATATATATATATATAGAATCTGAATCTCGGAAACGGCT
Organism: Ectropis crepuscularia; assembly: GCA_963693475.1. Lineage (NCBI taxonomy): Eukaryota > Metazoa > Arthropoda > Insecta > Lepidoptera > Geometridae > Ectropis > Ectropis crepuscularia. Next base: position 8,509,401 of record OY856338.1, read on the forward strand.
CGACGGATTTTCATGAAATTATGTATGCAGGGGATTTCGGGGACGATAAATCGATTTAACTAGGTCTTATTTTTAAAAAACGCATATTATGCGCGTTTTTAGACAATGAAATACTGTCACATTAGACATGAGAATGTGAAGGTAAATTTCGCCGCGTGACGCGACAGCATAATTAGCTCAGACGGGAAGTCGGGCGCTCATAGCGGTCACGAATTAGTAGCTCCGGGTTCGAATCCAGACGGGTTCTCTTTTTTTTCAATTCGTTTTTTTAAGAAAATCTATTTCTTGGTGTCTTTTATTTGTAGGTATCTAAGTATATTTAGTATTTAAACCGAGCAAAGCTCGGTCACCCAGGTACTAATATTTACATCCTAAAAACGCCCCATTAAAATGACAAAAAACAACACATACCAAACCTGCTGATTTGTTGTAATAGAGCTAGACAGACTTACATAATCAAGTGATGCTAGTATGTAAGGTAATTTGCCAAATTTCATCAAAATTACGAAAAGAATAGCAAGATAACAATGGCTTATGTAATTACGTAGGTATTTTTGGAATTTGATTCCTCGTTACTACGCAATGTTTACGTGATATTTAGGGCGTAACGCATTCTATTAGTAGATGGTCGAGATACTACAGTAATATATTACGTGGTAATACACCTTGACACTTGATGGAGTGACGGTATACGTAATCCCGATCGACGGCGACTTGCAATGTTTATACCCTACGAACCAAAACACGATGTATTGTCTGCCTGTCTGTCTGTTTAGGCTAATCTCTGAAATGGCTGGACAGATTTTAACGGGACATTTACTGGCAGAAAGCTGATGATATAAGAAGTAATAATATATAGATATATATAATATAATAGATGTTTTGTTTGAGAAATTATCTGCAATAGTTTAGGTAAGCCACCGTGGGGCACAGCTGGTATACAGTTCTTGCACAATTTGGATTTGAAAACTGATTTGGACTGATTTAGTGTTGTGTGTGAATTGTCCACCAATATTTATTTATTTATTTATTTATCATGTTGCAATAGCTGCGTGTCACTGGGCTGCTATGGGCAGGCATGTTGCTTATCATCAGGCACATGTCCTGCTTGTCTCGACATTCTATAGAGCCTACACTATTAAAAATAGTTTAAAAAAACACGCTTTTAGCACGCACTTTATAAAACAAAATATTTTTTTTTAATTGGATTTAAGTCACGTGACTATATTTTTCGTACTCTTGACAGCAAACCCTTTCATTTGAAACCCATATCATGGGGGTGGATTTCAAACAGCTAGCCCGCCATCTTAGGGAGACCGCCATTTTGGATTTGTAATGACGTTTCTTAGCTAGTCATGTATTGTCATCAGAACTCAGAGCGTGTGCAAAATTTCATCCTAATCGAAGAAGTGGGTCAAATTAAGATTCCAAGATTTTCTTACATACATAGTAAATCTACCACATTACGCTTGTGAAAGCGGACGCTCTCGCCATTGAAAGCCTTGTTACACTTGGCTAAAATCACTCGACTGAATTCAGTAGCGACTAAATTTAGCCAAGTGTAAGCTGTGTAAGCCTTTAAGCCATCATGGTACAGTAGGTATATAATTAGAACCTATTGTTCTACAAACTACGACACTGACCCTAGCATTGGACGGGGCCACTTCTGCCGTTTTCATTGAACAATGTAGGAAATCTTCGCATTATGATCACAGAATACAGAAATAAAACGATTATGATAATTAAACTTCAGAATAGATTTGGTTGATTTCATTTCTTTGATTCAAAATATATTCGTCTGTAATAAAATTGGTAGTAATTCTATTTTTAGTAGGTATAAGTTACCGTATTTTCAGTTGATTTAGTTTTTAAACGGTTTTATTGTGCTTACCCTAATTGTTTGAACATTAAAAGAAAATGGAAATTTAGTTTATTATTTTATTTCCTATTAACACTTTTAACGTAATTCTTTCTACTTTTTATTTGTGGTAAGAAGAAACCGGACACGCGATTGGGTAGGATACTTAAATATCTACTTAAGTTATGCAGATCGAATTCCTAGGTACTTCATATGAAAATAAACTGCATGTTGTAGCAGTCGAACTGTTTGCAGAACCGCCTGGGGAAAAACACATCTTTGCCACTTGTTCTTTCACCAACAGAAATGTGCTAACATCACTATGATCCAGTTTGAAGGGCAATGATTCCAGATATATTCCAGGCCATAGAGATAGATCATCTTACGTCTCTCGGTGACAGGCGCATTGCAACGCTAGGACTCTTCATGTTCTAATAGCTATGTGACACTGTCATGTTATGGGCAGGCGTGTTGCTTACCATCAGGCACATGTTCAGCTCATGCCGCTACTCTACATGATACAAAATCTGAATGTTCAAGCAGTAATAAAATGAAGCTATAATTTAAATAAACTATTTCATACAACAAAATAAACCGACTTCAAAACCACGAATAAGCACTTAAAAGCGAAACATAAATTAATATAATACAGATATTTTAAGCGCTACTCACTCATCTATTTGGAGTCGGCTTACCCTTTTTAATCCAAAATTTCATTAATAATAAATTCATAATAAATAAATAATAAATGAATAATAAAAATAATTTCGTGTTGATAGGATCGAATTTCATAACTTTTGTGAAATCTACAACTATGTCATCAAGACAAAATTGTAGGCAAATTTTAGTTTTTTTATTAATATTTCAAAAACCACCAGACTGATTTCGATAAAACCTATGGTAAAAAATGGGCAAAAATTCGAACAAAAAAATAATAAAATTAAAATCGATTCGGACGTTCTCGATAAATGATGTAAGAAACATACATCAAAACCATAGTAGTCGAGTTGATAACCTCCACCTTTTTAGAAGTCGGGTAATTATTAAGGTTATCTCAATGCCTACTGGCATTGCGTAGAAGAGTCTCTGTCCTAGATAGAAGTCAAGTTTAGTGTTCCGTGTTCCATAAATGTGGAGAAAACGCGGCGAATTGGGGCCGCGATCTGAGATCTTGACTTAGCCCTCGTGTTTGCGTTGACATAACAGTGTTTGATATTCACGAAACCGGTGGTGCGCAAATACTCTGGTATATCGAGACGGATTTCTGAATCTTGATGGTACCACTACAGTTCTAATGACAGTATCACGAAACAAAACGTTGTACAATCCTACGGGAAATTATATCTACTGAGAAAATCTAATCTGTCACCGAGTTTGCTTACGCAAAGTTTAGAAAAAGTTTTTTATCTATTCTTAAGTTTTCTATTCTTTTTCGAGACCCAATATCTATGAAAAAATTTATTTGTGCAAATTCTTTATATGGCATGTCTATCCTCAAACTTAGTAAAGTTTGTACTACGGGACCTAGATTGATACTTAAATAACTTGAAAATATTTCAAACCCACAATCTGGAATATTATTATAAATTTTTTTTCGAACATTTTCAACGACCCATAGTGGAACCATTAGAAAAAGTAGGAATATAGGAAAGTAGGTAAACTTTAATGAGATTCACACTTAATGCTGTCAAAATCGCAATGGAATGAACTGCTTTTCCGGTCTAGGTGGTTCCTAAAAATATACTCTGGATAGATTTCAACATTAAACGATCAAGGTTTTTCATATCGGCAATCATGCTCTATCGTACACCACATTTTCGCTTTATGTCAAGCCAGTTACGGCTTGTTACATCAACAACCTAACACTACCTTAAAGGCCGATTTACATCAGACGAGCGAATGCTCATTCTATCCCCACTGTATCAAATTCATTTGGTGTAAACAAACGTAGAACATTCGTTCGTTGTTTTGTTTGCGTTCGCAAAGATTCTATGGAATATTTAATATGGAAAACGCTAAGAACAATCTTTCGTTTACACTAAAAGATCGAGAAAGAATGCTCTTGTTCCAGCTCTAGCTCTATGTTCGTTAAGTTTAAATCGGCCTTTAGAAATTGAAGCTGGTCAAACCTAACCTCTGTGGTTTAGAGCATAAGAAGAATAATTTGTTTGAGCTTTAGAATGATCTAAGAACATTTGTTTACCCAAGACCATAAATATTTAAATGTCCATTAAATTAATTTGAAGTTTAAACTGATTGAAACTCCAGAATTAATAGTAGACCTATATGATGTACCTAATACATATTTGTGATGGCAAAGTTCCTATAAAAATGTAAAAAAATGGATAGGGGTCAGTACAATTGTATTTAAAACATATTTATTACACTCGTATTATAATACTTAACAGATATCTGTACGATCATTAATAATTGTTATTATAATACAGTGAAGTGATAATCTCAAACTTTGAAAGTGTATTCAATTTGCATGCTCTTTCTTTTGTTTTAATTTAGTAACGTGTAAATTGTACATTTATCAATAAAGAACTTTGACTTTGACAGTCCTTATCTAAATTCAGGGCCTTCATAGATCTAGAAAATGGGCCGTAGTAATTTCTTGTTTTAAAGAATCTTGCCCGCGGAAAAGTGTTTGGTCATTGGTAGTTATAAAGACACTTAGGCACTTACTAAAAACCCCATTGACATAAAAAAAAAAGTGTAATTCGTTCAAATTATATGCTGAAATGAACCTGCGTCAATTAGTTCGACCTCACGTCCAATCATAACTGCCATCTCATTGTCACGTCCAATTTTGCCATCAGAAAAAAAGAGAAAGTTACACAATTCGCAATTATTTACGACGGGGAACACAAAACATGAAACAGAGCGACGAATGACAATGTACAGAAGTCTGTAACCCATGTATATTTTGTTTGGAGGTGAGTTACCGTCAATATAGGTAAACTTGATGACAAGACGCGTGGAGAATCGAAGATCTTTTGCCGAGATGACAGAGTGATCGTTCATGGACACACGGTACTAATGATTACGTATGTTTGCCGCATGTAATATGTTTAGCGTCACCAATGTGATGGCACGGGCAAATATTTGTCCATCGAAGTATGGCAAATGTTATGATATTAAGCCATTAAGTTTCATATTGGACTTACAATAGAACGGGGATTAATTATTTATTTAACGCATTAATTATTTACTGAAAACAATAATAAAGAAAATAAAAAATAAATAAAAATAAAATACAAAATAAAGAACACGGCTCAAAAAATGTTAGACGGACAAACAGACACCGGATCTTAGTTATAAAAACCAATTTTTTGCACAGAACTACGTAAACATGGGTATATCCATCACAAGATTATGTCTGAATGTCTGACGTTTTTTCATTTTGCTAATATGATGAATCTAAATAAATATTGAATCTAATAAAGTGGCCAAGTGCGAGTCGGACTCGCCCATGAAGGGTTCCGTTGCAGCAAGTAACATAATATACATATTACATATAGTTCTTGTAGTTCGTTGTAACTTTGATCGAAGTTTCAATAATAGTGTATTTATGACGTACTAAAAAAAAACTACTCATCAGATCGAGTTCAAACTAATTTTCGTTGGTAGTTTATATGGTAATGTACATCATATATTTTTTTTAGATTTTTCATTCTCTTACTTTAGAAGTTAGAGGGGGGGGGACACACATTTTACCACTTTGGAAGTGTCTCTCGCGCAAATTATTCAGTGTAGACGAAAATGATTTTAGAAACCTCAACATCATTTTTGAAGACCTATCGATAGACACCCCAAACGTGTAGGTTTGATGAAAAAAAAATTTTTGAGTTTCAGTTCTCAGTATGGGGAGCAACCCTAATTTTTCTTTTTTTTTAATTTTTTTGTTCAAATCTTAATGCGGTTCACAGAATACATCTACTTACCAAGTTTCAAAAGTGTAGGTTTCATAGTTTCGGCAAAAAGTGGCTGTGACATACGGACGGACAGACAGACAGACAGACAGACAGACAGACAGACAGACAGACAGACATGACGAATCTATAAGGGTTCCGTTTTTACATTTTACGGAACCCTAAAAATGATAAGTCTAAGTACATGTAACATTTGTCTGTCAAAACGATTATTTTAGCAAGTTTTACGTGTTACAAAAATATGAACTAGGACCTCACACCGGATTGTGTATTTGAGAAGCGATTGAGTGATGTACCATTGAGTTAAATTTCAAACATGGCAATCTGAATTCACCTAAGTTTAAGGGTTTGCTACTATTTAATAAATATACTATAATATATTTTTATGTTTTAATATTATATAACGAAGGAGTGAGCAGGACATTTGCTTGGTCGTAAAGAATACGCCTGCTCATAACTGCTCAGTCATGCAGCTATTGGAACATAAGTCTAAATAATTTCCTAGCACTGCACTGCGCTCGTCACCCAGAGGTATAAATGATTTATCTCTATACCCTGTTAGTCGTCTGGAAATAAACATAAACAAAAATTGCCTTAACACAAAAAAAAAATTATTAATCAAAAAAAAGAAATATTTTTATTTATTTTTTAATATTCTTAACATAATAAAATTTGTAATTGTCCATGATTCTTCGAAAATATAATTTTCTGTGTTTTAGATTTCGTAGAATTTGTTTACGTTAGTAATTTGACTACTCAATAGATGACTAAAAAAATGAATGAGTCCGTCAGTTATTTATAAATTATTTATGTTTTACATGTATTTTTTCTTTTGTTTCACAACCAAAACATTACGATGATACAAGAAGTAAATAAAAAGTACGAAATTTCGAGTAATGTAAGTGACGTCATTCGAAACTTTACACTGGGACGATGGTACGACTTTAACTACATAGTGGATGGTACGATTTTTATCAAGTAAGTAGTAAAGTGACGTCGCCACTACATCACAACTCCAGAAGTTTGATGATCTATATTTTATCTTTGTCAGTTTTTAATAATTTGATAAAATTAAAAATACGTGTCCCAAATTTTTGCCATTACCTTGCTGTTGGAATAATTAGAATGGTATATTTTTGACCGAGTCGCCATCCCAATTGTGAAAGTTCTCATGAACGTCGAAAATTTGGTACCTACTGAGTTAGACTAAAATAGTACTAAGATAACATAAGCCTAGAGAAAATAACAGGAACGGGGAAGTACGCTGTTAAAAACTAAGGGCACTGCTAGAATATGTTGTAACAGTTAAGGACCGAACCTACCTTAGGAGCCGAAGCGGTACTAATAAAAATTAGTAACGCTTGTTGGCCCGTAACGCAAATTGGACGATTTTTGTCTCTTTTATTACACATAAAATTGACTAACTATTGAAAAAACTATTTGAAAAAAATCGGTTGTCTGTAAAGTTACTGACGATGGTTGAACGTGACAACTTCAACTCCAAGCCTTAAATGGAACGCCTCAGAGCGAGGTAACGCCGCATGACGTCATGTTTTTTCGTGAGTGCAGCCGGCTTCATCGAATTATAAGACGTTGTCACGTCAAAAACTTACGTGTAATTATATCCTTACACTTGCTAACATTATCATACTTAGTCTGAAGAACGCATTTTCTGTATTAGTTGAGAAAACAACCTTTCATTAAAAAAATAGAAATAACTTTGCGATATTTTTCTTAAGAGGAAATCCTACGGAGTCGTGTTTACAAATATTGATAAGTGTAGAGTATGTCCTGAAATTTATCATTAATTAATTTCAAAGTTATGTATTCAGTAGTGTAGTAGATATTTCATGGTTTTAACAAGAAGCCATGTGTCATTTCTATGTGCAATTTGCGATCGTGCTGTTTTAGGTACTGGGTACTGCTAGTGTTTTCTAAAGTAATTATATTTTTAATAGTCGGCCTACGTTATGTTGGATAAACTACATACGTTGTCTAATTAAATTATCGCAGTATAATTGGACTTCTAGTTTTCTGCAATCATATGTAATTGTTAGCTATTGTAAATAAGTAGATACATGATTAGTTAATCACATATTCTACAACAACGCGTGGAATTAACCGATTTCAAAAAAAGAGGCAGTACTCAAATCGGCTTTATGTTTTTTGGTATGTATCTTACGCGCTAGCTCCGACAATAATCCTACCAATATTATAAATGTCAATGTATGGATGGATGTTTGGATGTTTGTTGCTCAATCACGTCCTAACGTATGAACGGATCAGGCTGAAATTTGGAACACAGATAGATTATAGTCTGGAAGAACATAGGCTACTTTTTATTCTGGAAAACAACGGGACCGGGAACTTCGCGGGTGACACCGCGGGACGCTGCTAGTGATTATTATTTTTTGTTTGGTAGATCATATTTCAGAGATGGTCCCATGTAAATTTTATCGAAATCTGATTAGAGTAATGAGCAAAACCAAAATATCATCATCATCATCAACAGCCCACTAAATTTTCCCACTGCTGGGACTCGGGGCCTTCTCTCGCAAGGCCCCGAGTCGATAGCATAATCCACCACGCTGACAAAGTGCGTGTTGGGGAATGACACATGACCTCGAAAGATTCATGGTACATGTCGCGGTTTCCTCGCGATATTTCCCTTCACTATTATTTCTAAGTTAGCGGCATTACGCACATGACTTCGTAAAGACAGTGGAGCGTGTGGGGTTTGAACCCGGGGTCTCTGGATCGGCAGGCGCCGTTATCCCGACTAGACCAGCTGTAACTTATGTAACCAAAATACATACATGTGCAAATAACAATATATCGGTATCCCACGAAAATTGTCACAAATTAAAGTTGGTTGTTTGGGTTCAGACAAAATGATTATATATTTAAGACTAGCTGGTACCCGCGACTTCGTCCGCGTGAAATAAATACTAAGGTAACTCAGGCAGTACCTATTTTTATACCCAGACACATTTAGGATGACTAAAAACAGCTTATAATAAAACAATTTTATCAAAATTGGTTCAGTTGTGAAAGCGTAAGAGACACTCGTCCCTCTTTTCAACTCCAATTTCATACCCATATAGCTCGAAATTACAAAATTGCTAAAACAAACATTTATTGGCTTCGTGTCAAGTGCCTATATAAAGAGTTTCATAGTTTTATCTACATCATTTGGGAACTTCCATGTTGACATTTATCCCCCATTTCAACTCCAGTTTCATCCCCGTACAGTTCGAAATTACAAAATTGCTAGAACAAAAAAATATTCATTTGCTTTATGTCAAGTGTCTATTTTCAGAGTTTCATGGTTTTCTCTTCAACGGTTGGGAACTTCCATGTTGACATTCACCCCCATTTCAACCCCAATTTCAACCCCGTACAGTTCGAAATTACAAAATTGATAGAACAAACGTTTAATTGCTTCGTGTCAAGCGTCTAGATACAAAATTTGATAACTTTGAAAATCACGAATTTTCATACAACCGTTCATCCCTTGTTTCACCCTCTTAGGGGTTGAATTTCGCAAAACCCCGTCTTAGCGAGTGCCTACGCGCTAAAAGAGACCTCCATGCAAAATTTCAGATTCCTAGCATTTGTAGTTTCTGAGATTCCTTGATGAGTTACCTTTCGCTTTTATATATATATAGATTAAAAAGGGAGCTATGCCACGTAGTTATACATATAAACTAGCGTCCCATTCCGGCTGCGCTCGGATATTGTCATTTAAAGACTATTAATCGAAATAAAAACTATGCTATCTCTCAAGTTGGACCAGACTGCTCGCGGTGTGCCAATTTAATTTAAAATCGGTTAAGTAGTTTAGGAATCCATCGCGAACAAACATCGTGACAGGAGATTTATATATATTAAGATATGTTTTTTTTAGCTTTGATAGGTTTACCATTGACCGCTATCTAGCCTGATATTTATTATTATTATTAAGAGCCTGAAATGTCCCAATGCTGGGCAAAGGCCTCCCTACTATCATTCCACTTGTCTCTATCCTGAGCCAGTATATACCAATCATTGAGATTTTAGTATTAAAATCAACGTGGTTGTTACACATATTGATTAGTTAAACGGGTAACTCACGTGTAATGAGGTCGGTCAATCCGACTCGAGTTTCGGCCGCGTCCGGCGGCCTTTTTCAAGGAGAGTGTACGCGCCCGATGGCGTCCCGTTTGGCACCGGAAACTCGAGTCGGATTGACCGACCTCATTACACGTGAGTTACCCGTTTACCTAATCAATAAATCATTGAGATGTTTGTCGAGGTCATCCCGCCATCGCTTAGGTGGTCTATATTAAGCTGTATGTAACTATGGAGCGTGCTTACGCTTACCTAGGAGAAACCGATTCACTCTCGATTTTAAGATACCAAGAACTAATCGTGGTTGTGGTCCAAGTAATAGCAAGAAGAAGAAGCTCACGGTGATAAACATTAATATGTATGCTTTAAAATTATTTTCCAATATTTTCTTCCTTTACCACTATAATAATAATAAATAAATATGGGTGGACAATTCACACACAACACCATCTGACCCCAAACTAAGCAAAGCTTGTGTGATGGCGGCCAGATAGCTGATATAATACTTATATAGTTTTAAATACATACTTATTATACATATTATACATACATATTGATAAATACTGACAGATGACCCTCTTGTAAAAAAAAATAAGGTGTTACAGACGTGCAGATCAGCTGCACACTCTCCGAAATGTATCCTACACATGCCTGATAATCTTGCAACTTTGCAATGCAAAACACTGCCGAGCTAAAAGCCTAGCCGCTAAAGCCTTCGTCATAGTCGCAAATGCGATAGTGATCGCGGCCACGACCGTGGTTTCATACCGATATTTATTTATTCTAAAACTGCTTTCACAGAATAATATACTTGACAGATACTCAACTGCCCATTCAGACGCCCCACGCTAGAACAACCGACTGGCAGCAATCTTCAGTATATATAGTACATACTATTATTGTTCATGTATCATTTATTTATTATTCATTTATCATCTTCATTTCTAAGTTTTTTACAACATATGTGTAAAATTTTAACAGTATTAAAACTTTAAAACTGATTTCAGCAGCGGTGCTGGGCCAAAGTACCGGTACCGTTGGTTAGGGTATATGGTTGCACAGAGAGGAACCTCCTGATGATGCGCACTATGCCAAGAAAAATACAACTAACCGACCGAGTACAAACAAAATGAGGTAATCAATTTGTTCGGTATTTTTTATCTATGTACATCGATTACTCCAAGATTTATGTGATTCTTTTTTAGTTTGATGCACAAAAGCTTCCAACTGGTACCATAGAAATAATGTACAATTAAGATTTGTTGGCCTAAGCCGTAAGATTAGGCGAAAGTAAGTTAGTTAAGTAAGCTTTGAGTAGATGTAAACGGTGATTAAACGCGAACCACGTACAACGTAGCACGAGCGTAGCCAAAACTTAATATTTTGCAATGATTTTGTACTAGAGATTTATAACTTCCTTCAGTTCGATTTTTCTTTCATTTAATAAGTACTCGTAACATCTAGGCCAGACATCGTCAAATATTGTGATTTGGGGTCCGAATATTAAAATAATATGCCCATTTTGGTCAGTTTTCCGCATACATTTTTTTAGCATGAATGAAAGTATGTATGTTTGTATGTAGTGGAATATATTATATTAAATGTTTTGATTCATATATTGCCGCAGCGGATTAAAGCGAGGGTGCTTTATCATTAGTAAAATCAAATCCGTATATAGTCATATTTTGTAGTTCGTTTATAGTTAGCAATTACGATTTGGGTCCAAAAAGAAAAATATTTTTGAGTTCAGGGGAAAGGTTACTTTTTTAGCGAAGATAGAAATAGTGGACCATAGCTAGTAATGATCTGTTTTGTTAACGAAATTTCATTATTTTTTTCTTATTGTAAGCTTCCTAAAATAATGATCGAGCAACCCGCACTTGGCCAGCGTGGTGGATTATGGCTTTGACTCTCTCCTTGCGAGAGAAGGCCCGGAGTTCCAGCAGTGGGAACATTTAGTGGGCTGTTTAAGTGTGTGTAAAATATATAAAATAATTAAAATAGCTTAGACAATTTTTTTTAAGGCGAAGTGTGTCTCTGCGCTATTCTAATCTTTAGCTCTATGTGGCCAGTGTGCGTGTTATGTAACGCCATGAACGATTTTTCGTAATATAGGTATATGTTTCTAAATTGTACAATTTGGGACACTACGTTTATGCTCACATGTCTAATTTACTCAAACTCACGCGAATTTCTGCGGTTACGATATTGTCTACATTCTTTCTTATTATGTACAGAATAAGAATGTATTTTACTGTTTAAATTGCGCACTTAGATGAGATCATACGATTGTGGGTAATTTTGGGGTTTAGTTGTGTTTGCTTTATTTTATGAATATTTATATCAATGTGGTTGATTGTTTAATATCTAATGTACAAAAACACTAATTATGCATAGTATTTTTATATTTTTTCCATCTCTCATAATAACACATTAGTTTCTAATGAGTATCTACTTAATATTTATTAATAGTTCATTAGGGATATCAGTTATTTTTATTTGTGATTTGTTGTATTATTGTTTTAGTATCGGCTTATAGTATGATTTCACGTGATAGTACGCTTTAGAGTTTTAGCCTATGTTTTTTATTTAATACGGATGTATTGTTAAAACATGATTTAACCACAAAATATCCTACTAATATTATAAATGTCAATGTATGGATGTTTGGATGTTTGTTGCTCAATCACGTCCTAACGTATGAACGTATCGGGCTGAAATTTGGAACACATATCGATTTTAATCTGGAAGAACACATAGGCTACTTGTATCTCGAAAAAAAAAAACAATTGGAATAACGGGAACGGGAACTACGCGGGTGACACCGCGTGGCGCTACTAGTGTTAATATATTTATAAGTTTAGTATGAACAGTGCAGATAAATTTTGTGAACGAAGCCATAAAAGAGAAGTTAAAATAACGTAGCATAAGGGAAAATAATATGTGAATTATGAATTTATTTTTCTATAAATGCAAACTTTAAAATATTTGACTAAATTTATACAATAACTATTAGGTACACTTGTCCTATTGTGCGTTTTGACCAATTTAAAAACGTTCATTTTATATATATGTCAGCATATATATAAAATGAACGTTTTTAAATTATATATTTTATTTAATTATATAAAATATTTCTTGAAAGTTGTACCTACTAGTTTGTCTTATACTTTGGGTTTACATAAATAACAATTATATTAGGTTAAAATAAGAATTTTCTTATTACAACGCTGAGCGAAGCTCGATCACCCGGATTCTTCGTATTGGGTACTATGTATTACATAATTCGTGTAAAAAAGTTAGGAAACTTGGGCATGGGTACATATAATTATTCAACAATGCTATAGAGATACCAAATAAATAAATATGGCTTTTTGTAGCAATAAAGTCACGGGGTATTCATTCAAATCAATGAGTTTTTGATGGGTTAGCCGGTTAGTTTTAACATTTAATTTGTTTTCTTTCTTAAAGTTTTTTTTACTTCAAAGTTATACAGGGTTATTGGTAATCAGCCTGCATCCTTTTAAGGGGATGTTAGGTACATTCAATACGTCAACTTTTGTTCTACAGTTTAAAAAAAAATGTTTCTTTTTCTTTTACAAAATAAATAAAAAGTGCATTTGCACGGTCTAAAAGTATCGAACTCTTCGTAACAATTAGTAACGAGAGCGCGTACGCTCTTTAACGCGCAAAAAATGATGTACCGAAGTGAATAAACACTAAAAAGTCGCTAAACAGTACATAAAAGGGCAACAAATACATTTTTTTTTAGGTTTATCTATTAAGTTTTAACGAAAGTTGTAGAACAAAAGTTGTTTGTTTAAATATACAGAACATGCCCTTAAACGGATGCAGGCTGTTTACCAGTAACCCTGTATATAGTCAATGAGTTATGATCTTTTAACCAGCTTAAAAAAGAGGAGGTGTTCAGTTCGTTTCTGTGTTGTTCTTTTTTTGTGAGGTAGAAAATAATTCAGACTTGGTCCCAAAGAGTTTACGTACTTGGTCCCATTTAAATTTTATCGCAATCAGTGTGGTGGTTTTTGAAATACAAATAAAAAATAATAATTAGCTTTCATTTATCTGCACGACGCCGACGTAGACGTAAAGTCGGCCACATAATATGCATGTGTGCGCTGTCACAAACAGGCTGACACGCACACATACACGCATCAGTGGTCATTACACGAGCAAACTTGCGTGTCAGCCTATCAGTGACATCATATGTGGCCGACTCTATAGACACATTTTTGTTTTAGCGAGACTACGTCAGACTTTTTTATACGTTCATTGTCATAGCTTCTTATGAAATTTAGTCGAACGTCTGAATTTAATTTTAATTTGAAGTCGTTTTATTGCTTGTTTGGCAAAAAAAAAAAACTATTGACATACCCATTTATGAAGATTTACTTTGATTTATGTTCTTTCTTAATATACCTACTTGTTTTTTTAAGGTTATTCGGTCATGCTCAAAACATTTATAGAACTGTTAATTGGCACTAACTTAATACAGACATGTACAGATATCAATAAAGATATCGTCTTTTTTATTAGCATAATAGGTAGTCAACGAAACATCTATAGAAAAATAATTTAATATTCTCCGAAAAACATAAACTAAAATTAAATTTAAAAATTAAAACTCTAATAAATTTCAAAAGAAGCTATGACTAAGTCGTCCAGATATAAAAGGCAAATTTTAAATTTTTGTCGATAAATCAAAAACAGCCGATTTCGATCAAATGTCCCAAAAACATTTTAGTAGTCTCTGAAGACTGAAGTATTTTCTCCAAACAAAAAAAAATCATCAAAATTGAATTCAGAATTCGATTCAGAATTAGCGGAGCAATCACGTAACATACAAAGAAATATCCAACCGAAATGAGAATATATTGAAGTCGGTTAAAAATATGTGAAATCAGAAAAAGTATAAAAATTGCCTACTAATAACATAAATGTTCAAGTTGGATGTTTGCAACTCAATCATCAAAACATCGTAATGTCTGAACATACCAGGCTGAAATTAGGAAAACAGTTAGAACCACGGGTTAGAACATAGCCTGGAATAAATAAGGGAAGTTTTTATCCCGAATAATATATTTTCCTAAAAATAAACAAAGACCGACTTCAATTTAAAATTAAATTCAGGCACTCGACCTGTCACTATATCGTCTAAATACATGAAAGTAAATTATAGATTTTTGTTCATATTTCCAAAACTGCTGTACTGATTTCGATAAAATTTATATGGGATATCTTTCGAACTATGATCTATCAAACACCAACAAAATCGATTTACAATTAGGGGTGCTATCGTGTAACGTAAAAAAAAACAACATGCAACCGAATTAATAACCAAAAATAAAATCCTCTTGTTTGAAAGTCGGCTAAAATAAGGCAAGTTTAAATCCCGAAAAAATGGCGAGGGTATGCGGGCAAAAACCACTGAGCGTTGATAGTAAATATGTAGATAAACAAGTGTGAAAGAGTAAGCAATACGAATACTATGGTATAATATTAATCAATGTCAATCTAGATAGTAACCTCGTTTTAAGTTTTTTTTAATTGCTATGGTTATGGATTATTGTATTGTAAGGGTCAATATGAATCAGCAAAGTTTTAATACTTCTATTTAGTTTTATGTTCTGATATTTGCATAGTATTGCGTATATCTGTCCTTGTGCCAGTATGCAGATTTATTTCTAAAAATTATATATTTGTATTTGGTACCAATCGATAGTTACGATTCTAACAGTTTATAATTTTACGTACGTTTGATTGAATGGTCCACAATTTTGCTACATTTTAGTATAATGAAGTAATAAAACTTGAACTACAATAGAAAGAAAAGAAAATGCGAAATTTTGATGTTAGTGATTAGATGCAAATGGGACAATCATTCGAAAAATATTTTCCGTGGTAATAACACTTTAGACCAATCCATCCCTCAGCTGTCCAGAGTAGATAATTTTCCTTTCGTGATTTTGGAAAGGATTTGTAAACGGACGTAGATTTTGTTTATTTTAACGCTATTTATTTTATCGAAAATAGGTATGCTTTTGATCGCTAACTCGCCTTAAGTTTACACCCTAACCCTAGGGGGGTTCGGTTAACCGTTAGAACCGATTCACTCTGGACTTGAAAAGTCTCAGATTGTGTACATTTAAGATACTTCCACTCAGAAACGCTTTCCACGTCTTAATTTTCTTATCACAATGCAGAATATATGCGATAACGATTTTTGTTGGACCGAAAGAAATAGAAAAGGCCACCGTTTGGTGTTTGACTGAAAGTAATGTCCTTATAACGATTGTGCTGGAAGTGTTAAATAGGTTACTTAGGTACATTTAAAATGAAAAAGAAATTGATAACGTTACCTAAAAAACTTAATAGATTTTCTTAGAAACAATAAATGCCACGTCAAATCAAAACTAACCAACTAAAAACAATCAAGAAAACCATTTAGCAAAAATTAACCGTTACGGTTAAAAATATAAAACTGTGTTTTTTTTAAATCATTAACTATTCAAGATTTAGTCATATCGTTGACGATTACACAAAAATCAGATGTGACCTACTTAGTTACAAATTATGTAAGAATCACTGCGAGACTGATTAAAAAAAAAACATAAATATATTAATAGCATTATGAAGACAAACTTTAAAAAATCCTGAAAAATATCTATCCCTTTAAAAATAAATCACTTAAAAACGGCTAATGACATAAATCAGGTCGCACGAATTTTAAATGCGACAAAAACAAAATCGCAAAAAGAAAGGGCAGGTACTCACATGGGCGGTGCGTGCGCTGTATTTAAGGGTGCGCGGGCGGCGAACACTTCGACGCGCGGGTGTAGAATGACTACGTTCGGAATATCGCCGTCTGCGCTCTCGAGTTTTTGCAATAGCGCTATGGCGGGCAGGATCCTCCCATTCAGGGCTGACTGCGAAACTATGAAATAATTAATAAACCTATCGTATCGGTATTAGGCTAGTCGGTATCAAAGTAAATTGTGGCGTTCTTGTGGTTCGCGGGTGACGTCACAAGTTATGCTGTTTCGAACTGTCTCATAGCTGAAGAGAAATCGTTCATCTTAATAAATTTAAATACAGTGTCATGACGTTTGTTCCCAGTGAACTTTTCACCTAGTCAACTGATATATGTATATTTTTATTGTATAGAGTGACGAGACGAGCAAGATATATGCCTGATGGTAAGCAACATGCCTGCCACATAACAGCACAGTAACACGCAGCTATTTGAAACATATTTGTTATACTCGTATAATACGTGACAGTTTTCTGTACGATAATTAATAATTGTTATTAAAATACTGTGAAGTGATAATTTCAAACTTTGAAAATGTATACAATTTGTATGCCCTTTCTTTTGTTTAATTTTTTTATTAATTGACGTGTAAATTGTACATTTATCAATAAAGAACTTTGACTTTGACTTTGGCTATTGGGACACGAAGAGTCCAAATCATTACCTAGCACTGCACTGTGTTCGTCACCCAGAGATATAAGATATTATATCTCTAAGCCCCGTATTTTTTCTGGAAACATTGCCCTTCGAACCGGAACACAGTAATGTTTGCACATTACTGCTTGGCGGTAGTATAACTGGCAAAGTTGTGGTACTTCCCCAGAGAGGTACTTACTCTGCCAAGAGTCCGCCTTCCATATTCACGAAATTTGGCATTTATGTGTAATTTGATCCAACTTGAGAGGATAGTTTTTATTTTGGAATTTAATTTTTTATTTAATTTAGCAATAGCAATATCCGAGCAAAGCCGGTACGGACCGCTAGTAGTAAGTACACTTATTTTCGTACACATGTAATAGGTAAGTAAGTAGGTATTATATTATGTACTCGTAGGTATGTGGTGTCTGTAGTACTTATGTGGTAGGTACATAGAAATTGTGCGACATAAGTAAGTAGGGACTTACGTAGGTATCATAAGTATACTGTCGTGGATTCAATTCCCATCCAGTGCATATATTTTGTGTGATGATTTTTTTTCTGTGCCTGAGTATTTCTATTTAAAGTAGGTAAGTATGTACAACTACGTAAATATTACATCAACTATCTGACTCCCATAGCAAAATTATCTTCAAAATTATTTACACTCTAAAACAACTTTTTAGAAAACTTACCACAAAGTGGGAGAATGTAAAGATGCATATGCGTTGGAGGAACGAAGTCGACGAATCTTCGTTTTGCGGACGACATTGTCTTGTTCTCTCCGTCCGTTTCTGAACTACAAACAATGTTCGATGACCTACACAAAGTGTGCCTCGAAGTTGGGCTCCGAATGAACATGATAAAGACCAAATTAATGACCAACAGTGTGAAACGCAGAACCTTGTTGGGGATGTCGAGATTGCACATATCGAAGAGAACAAAATATACTTGGGCCAAATAGTTTCATTCCAGGCGAGACAAGACAATGAAATTGTCGCCTTACATCAGGCGAGATGGCGGTCAAGTGTGAACTTATAAAAGTAAAAAAAAACATTCCTTAAAACGGAGTTTTTAATTTTTTTTGGCTTTATTTAAAAAAATATATTTTAAAGCTAGAACCTAGAACCCAGTGTTTTTAAATTGTAAATAACTCAACAAATTACCATGGAAAATATAACTAAAATACGTTATAAGTACTGCATCAGACATCATCATCATCAGCATAAGTTACGGCTGGTCTAGTCCGGAGACCCTGGGTTCAAACCCCACACGCACTGTCTTTTCGAAGTCATGTGCGTAATGCCGCTAACTTAAAACGGTGAAGGAAAACATAGTGAGGAACCGACATGTACCTAGAATCTTTCGAATTCATGTGTCACCCACCAACCCGCACTGGGCCAGCGTGGTGGATTATGCCCTTAACTCTCTCCTTGCGAGAGAAAGCCCCGAGTCCCAGCAGTGGGAACGTTTACTGGGCTGTTGATGATGACTGCATCATGCCTAAGTGTACAAACACCACGGTGACGATCTCCGAACACTATTATTTTAGGTCGTGAAAACAGAAAAAATACGAGAGAAGTGGTCGGAAAAATCAGTAGGTACAGTACTTCTACCAAGACCAATGAGGTGTAAGTATTTATTTATATATATAGCTAGAAATAAATCATACTATAACTACAAATGTCAATGTTTGGATGTTTGTTGCTCAATCACCGCATGACGTATGAATGGATCGGGCTGAAATTTGGAACACAGTTAGATTATAGTCTGGAAAAACGCATAGACTACTATACTTTTTATCCCGAAAAACAATGGGAATGGGAACTACGCGGGTAAAACCGCGGTGCACTGCTAGTTATTAATACGGTGAAAATGTTGGTAAATTCTGTGTCTATTTATGTTTGTTTTGTTTATTTGTTAGATTTTACGGTTTCAGCCGTTGATATTTAAATTGACACAAATATGGATTTATTTTATAATATATCTATTGTTTACCTGAATGTAAACTGTTTGTTTTTGCTTATAAAAGCTTACTTGAAAATATTTGGTAGGTTATAGGTATTGTTTTAATTTTAAAGGTAATAGACTGCTTCTGAAACATAAAGTTTTACCTCGTAAGTGTGATTGCCAAATGATCGAGGTAGATACACAAGAACGGTCTACTGATGCAAAGCGTCTTCGAACTGAGTATTTTGAAAAAGTACTTAAGTTGTTCTGTTGCCCAGAATCCCATGTATTAAATTTGTTCAAAGTTATGATACATCCTAAAAGTCTATTTCTGTACCAATTGACTGTATCTATATATAGTTTAAGTTACGGCTGGTCTGATTACATACGCTACAAACACCACTGTATTTATTTTCGAAGCCATGTATGTAATGCCGCTAATTTAAAAACTGTGAACATTTAGTGGGCTGCTTACGCTATAAATAAATAAATAAATATTGGTGGACAATTCACTCACAACGCTATGTTATGGTCTAGTCATGAGAGTGTTACGGCTAGTCGGGATAACGGCGACTTCTGATTCGGAGCCCCTCGTTTCAATCCCACGCACACCACAGTATTTACGGAGTCATGTACGTAATGCCGCTAATTTAAAAACAGTGAAGGAAAACATCGTGAGGAAAAAGCAAGTTCCAAGATTTTTTTTAGATTATGTCTCATTCACCAACCCGCCCTCGGCCAGTGCCAGTGTGGTGGATTACGATGGCTTTGACTCACTGCTTGCGAGAGAAGGCCCCGAATTCCAGAAGCATTTAGCGGAATGCTATGCTTATTTATAAAAGTATCTAGAATACCGACTGGCCTTGTGGCTTAGTGGGTAGTAGCTCTGCCTGCGAAGCCGAGGGTCGTGGGTTCGATCCCCACCCAGTGCAAAGATTTGTGTGATGAATTCAAATGTTTGCACTGTGTCTGGGTGTTTCTATGTATAACAAGTATGTATTTAAAACTATATAAGTATTATATCAGCTATCTGGCCGCCATCACACAAGCTTTGCTTAGTTTGGGGTCAGATGGTGTTGTGTGTGAATTGTCCAACAATATTTATAAAGCTAGAATACGTAAATGGATATTTTATTATAAACATCGATATCGATTTTATTGTTCGTTAAATCTCTACCATGGGTCACCGAGTTACCTCTTTCCAA
The DNA here is from genome assembly GCA_963693475.1 of Ectropis crepuscularia. NCBI lineage: Eukaryota > Metazoa > Arthropoda > Insecta > Lepidoptera > Geometridae > Ectropis > Ectropis crepuscularia. Next base: position 8,529,924 of record OY856338.1, read on the forward strand.
CAGTCGCGCGAGCCCACTTGAGTTTCTGAGCCTATTCGGTGTTTTGTATATTTGTTGAATGGAATAAGGCAGTAAATAAGAAACAAAATGACATCACAAGTGTCGACCGCGTCGAGACTTGAGACGTATAGACTACAGGCCCGTGAACAAAATGTACGGGTCAAATGAACCACCAGGAGACCTGTGTAGGATGATAGAAGGGTATAAAGTAATAAGATTCAGTACTATGCCGTCCCTTGTAAGCTGTCCGACTGAGTACAGTTGAAGAGGGGGTTTCCAATCCTCGATCATTTCTCCGTATCGCATGATTTTTGTACGGCGTTGCGGAATAGTAGATTAGAAGAGGTATGGAAATAATAAAAATTATAAATTTTAGGTTTTTAATTATTAGTTTGTCGAAATTTTTTTTTAATATTATACCCCGTTTACATTATTCCAGTCCAGCGATCGAATCCAGCGCTGGATTGCTTACTGGAATAATGGAAACCGGCACTGGAAAGTATCAATCCAGCGCCAATGCATTCCAGTGCCGGTTTACATAATACCCCGTTTACATGATTCCAGTCCAGCGACCGAATCCAGCGCTGGATTGCTTACTGGAATAATGGAGACCGGCACTGGAATGCATCAATCCAGTGCCAGTGCATTCCAGTGCCGGTCTCCATTATTCCAGTAAGCAATCCAGCGCTGGATTCGGTCGCTGGACTGGAATCATGTAAACGGGGTATAAGTTACTAGCTACCTGCGCCGGCTTCGCACGGGTGCAATACTGATACTAAAAATACTAATAAAAACGGTTATTGTGGGTTATTCCTAAGAGATAGACATTTACTATTGCAGGCTTTTTGTAGACCTTTTCAAGGGGTACAACACCGCTGTACTTACATTATTTTGATCTAGCTCATAGGGTTCAGTCTGCGTTTGCAGTGTAAGCGCAAAATATTTATTTATACCATTTCATTAGAAATCCTTAAAAAATCCGTGTTTCTCTGCTATTTTATGCAAGTATTATATGTACATGTAAACCTTCCTCTTGTATCACTCTATCTATTAAAAACCCCCGCATCAAAATCTGTTTGGTGGTTTGACATGAGTGTAACTTTGTATACCTACTATGTAGTGATAGTGATGATAAAGCAGTCATCGTCACTCACAACGAAGAATGCACTCTGTGTCTGAGGTATCGATCGACATAGAGCGTAGATATTACTTGGTTGTTAAATATTATATAAAGAGGTTGATTGCTTATTAATTTTAAGCTATTCTTTAAATTTGATTTCTGAACGTCAGGGACACAGCATACAATCGTATATGTTCTTTCTGTTATATTCTTTGATTGAAACTAATTATTATAAGCCTTGCTTAAAATTCTGGGGAAAAAATTGTTTGTGCAAGAGTAACATGCGGGTGAATAACTTAGTATCCATGCTCAAGAATAAATTAAAAACAAATTTTTACGCGGGTTGGAAATAGCCACTCATTAGTCCCGTAGGTATTTGCGTTTTACAATTTTGGCGGGAAAACGGGTGTCAGGTTACCTAAGTGTGTTGTTTACGCTTTCACATATATTATGAAGTGCCGCCGTACTTGTTCGTGTTTAAGCCCATTATTCTGAAGAGCGTTTCAAGACGCTTCTAGCAGTATCTTTTGTTTATAATTAGTGTACTTGAAATGTAAACTAGTATTTTTGACACTTGGCTCCATTGATGTAACTAAGTAAAGGAAGATGAGGAACGTCTAATATAAAGACAGCATAATGTGGCGAAAATTTCACATAAGCATACGCAATGTGTAGACAGCTTCGCTTCCATCGTGAGATACGTTTGAATGAATGACAAAGACATCATGACAAGTAGGCAGTAGATGCAAATGAGGTAGCTATACATCACATTTGTTTAGATATTTTTTTCGACAAGAATAGAAAGACATATGAATGCACTGGCGTGAAAGAGACAAAATAGCCGGAACTAACATATCGCCGGTCGTGTTGCACTCTTACGCTGCGTGTATATCTGTCTCTTTTTAGAAATGGTAAATTGTAAAATTGTTTACAACAGAAAAATAATTTTAGATAAAATAATTATTAAACTGTTATTATTTAAAGATTTTGTTTACTTACGCATGAAAAGTGATACCATGGAGCTTGTTCTTGGTCTTTGAATTGTTTGTGCACCTTGTAAAAGCACAATAAGGCGTTGTTACGGCTTATATTGGATTTTTTTGAATTGTTAGCGAACATCCACTCAACTTGAGGCTCCGGTTGAGACTGAGACTGAATCAGGAGACGTCACCTGATTTTGCATTGCCATCGTAGAAGAACGCGTGCCGCTTCTTAGTGTTTTAAGAGTTCAATGCTTGGCTCGATTGTTTTTTGAGTGTCAAGTCTTCTGAAGCTATAAGATTTTAAATTATAATATAGACGTAGTGATTTTATGTTTTAAATTTGTTGTATATGATATAACAAACATGAATAAACAAAAAAACTGCATTATACAACGTGGTGGATTTACCCCCAACAATATTTTAACAGTTCATTCTAACACTGATGTAGACTTCATCACCCAAGGTCTCTTTCCCCTCAGCACGGTAGACCACGAGATAATTCGAGTCAAAGTTTGACGTAAAATTTCCACCAAATCACCAGCTTCAACCCTAAAGCATGTACAGCAGACAAACGACCTTGCCGCCGACGCCGCGACGTCGAACAAAAATCCGTGAGGAGATATCGCCATTAGGGGTATGTCAAATGAAACAACAACCAAAAAATTTAATTTTTTAAATTAATTTTTTGAACATCGTTAATTGAAAAAAAAAACAAAAAATGTATTTTTTGGCGGGAAAATGGTCCCGAGGATTTGAAATATTTAAAAAAAAACTTATGCTCTAGAATGCAGTTTTTTTGTTTTTTCATGTTTGTTCTATCATATACAACAAATTTAAAACATAAAATCACTACGTCTGTCTTATAATTTAAAATCTTACGAAAAGAACACTTGAGAACTCGAAAAAAAATGTTAGTTTACATTTCAAGTACACTAATCATAAACAAAAGATACCGCTAGAAGCGTCTTGAAACGCTCTTGAGAATAATGGGCTTAAACACGTACAAATATGGCGGCACTTCATAATATGCCAAAGCGTAAACAACACACTTAGGTAACCTGACACCCGTTTTCCCGCCAAAATTGTAAAACGCAAATACCTACGGGACTAACAAGTGGGTAGTCTACTAACTCTACTGCCGGTTGTGCTTTTCGTGCATTTTTACACTTTTTAATAAGTCATGCAAAAATTATAATATTTATTTGTATTCCAATTTCTTTATATTTTATAATGTTTATAAAGAGAACGATATTTATGCTGCGAGTTTTGTTAGCGATAAAAATGATTTGCTTATCAACTTCAACTTTTCGTTTGGCTTCCATTCGGCAAGGCTACCGTAATTTCGCCAGTATCTAGTATTCCATCATTGGGCTAGTCGTCTGAGGGTTATTCATTGAAGAAGTATGAGTCTTGCTTCAGATGATCAGTGTACTTCAGGGAGTCTTGAGATTGATGATAGGAGTCTGGTATATAGTCGATGAAGAGGTAGTACTTATTCTTGATGTCACATCCTTAGTTACATGACACTGACAGCGTCAACGTCAAACTTACAACAACTGTCACCCGCACCATGGTACAGCGCACATAGTAGGTATAATAATTAATTGGTTCCCATCATTGAACTCTTTAACTTACTTAGATCAATGGTTCCCATCGTAAAATGTACCCTGTATTTAGCCTTTGATTGGCACCTGTTTAAATAGTGTATTCTGATACACTTGAGATAACATACAGGATAAGAAAGTAACACAGACGCGTGATAGTAATATTTATATACAATAATTTAATTATTGTAGGTATTTAGCTACCATTCGACGCCAACTGCTGAGTATTTTTATAACAAGGAGTAAAAATTAATCATACTAATAATAGAAATGCGAAAGTTTGTATGGGTTTTTGTTATTTATTAGATGGGTACTCTTTCAAGCATAACCTTCTACTGAAGAGATATATAGATCGATAATAGTTTGGAATAACACATAGGTTATACCTATATCCCGGGAAAATAAAGGGATAACAATGCCACTACTTTATTTAAAAAAATTCAACTCCACAGACTCCGACGTCCGTGACCTTTGTCATTTGGGTTCTTTTTAAACTTAGGAGAAAAAAGGAAAATATGCTCTCAGTAGAGTAGGGAAAATTTTCAACCTTATTGACGTGTTCTTTAGTCCGATTTTGTTATTTTATCGCCTATAATATAAATTTCTTCAGCTTGTTATTGCTTTACCTTTAGTAACAGGGTTTATTTATTATTAAATTAATTAATTAACTTACTTTTAATTAACTTCATTTTATAGAACTTTTGAAAAAACTGTTATTTAACTTTAACCTATTGTTTTGGCTTTACTCAATGCTTACAAACTCTCAATTTGTTCAAAGAATAAAAAGTTTTATACAATCTTTCATCCCCTATGTCACCTCTTTGAAGGATGAATTTTGAAAAACACTGCAACGTGCCTCATTATTTTGATTATGCTTAATTCATGCGAATTGATCATCGAAATTTGATGCGAATATGTTTAAGGAATAAAAAGTTTCATACGAACTTCCATCCCGTATTTCATACCCTCTGGGGTTGAATTTTGTAATGAGATTTCGTAAGCATTGAGTAAAGCCATAATAATAAGTTACGTGACACAGTTTTCACAAAAATTCAATCAATTTAAGTGAAATGTTTGAAAAACAATTGTAATTCAAAATATTTTTAATCGTATTCTGGCCTGAAATTTTTTAGACAAGTCATTTGCAATATTTGTTGAGATATTAAATTGAATATAAAATCCTTTTCATCCAATAACCAGATCGGTGAAGGTCGTTGTATATCGGGATCTCCTACTATTACTAGACTTTTCTTGTTCAGACTAATTTTCCGTGGAAGTTTGCAGGGTAATGTACATCATACATTTTTTTTTAGTTTAGTAGTCATTATCTTATTTTAGAAGTAACAGGGGGGCCACACATTTTACAACTTTTATATCTCGCGTAAACTTGCAGTTTAATATTATCATTTTTAAAGACGTGTATGGTTTGATGAAAAAAAAAGGAGTTTCGGTTCTAAGTATGAAAAAGTAAAGTATAGGAGGTTCCGAATCAGAATTATTAACAAATTTAAAAAAAGTTGTAAGTAGCCTACAGCAAGGGTCAGCAACTAGTTTTAGGTGGGGTTCGGATACCCTGGGAACCGCCGCCCTAGAGGGTAAAAACGGTTTATGCGCTCAGATGTCGAAGAGCAAATATACTCTTTCCGAGGTGGTGGGATGCAAAATTGCACTGAGTTTGTGAATTCAAAACATCATTTAACCTATTTTCTTTTATCTCCTTGGAGCCAAAATTATACAACATTCTTTTGTTAGTTAAAACTCAGATTCGGAACCTCCTTGGTTTACTTTTTTAGGGTTCCGTAAAACGTAAAAACGGAACCCTTATAGATTCGTCATGTCTGTCTGTCTGTCTGTCTGTCTGTCTGTCTGTCCGTCCGTATGTCACAGCCTTTTTTTGCCGAAACTATGAGAACTACACTGTTGAAACTTGGTAAGTAGATGTATTCTGTGAACCGCATTAGGATTTTTACAAAAGTTTATTAAAAAAACAAAAATTAGGGGTGCCCCCCATACTGAGAACTGAAATTCAAAAATTTTTTTTTCATCAAACCTACACGTGTGGGGTGTCTATCGATAGGTCTTCAAAAATGATGTTGAGGTTTCTAATATAATTTTTGTCTACCCTGAATAATTTGCGCGAGAGACGCTTCCAAAGTGCTAAAATGTGTGTCCCCCCCCCTCTAACTTCTAAAGTAAGAGAATGAAAAATCTAAAAAAAATATATGATGTACATTACTATAAAAACTACCAACGAAAATTAGTTTGAACTCGATCTGATGAGTAGTTTTTTTTTAGTACGTCATAAATACACTATTATTAAAACTTCGATCACAGTTACAACGAACTACAAGAACTATGTGTACTATGTATATTATGTTACTTGCTGCAACGGAACCCTTCATGGGCGAGTCCAACTCGCACTTGGCTACTTTATTTTTAACTTGCTTTGCACGCAATTTTCTTTTCACGCATCGAGGATAGTTTTCATTTTAGAATCCTTCACTTGCTCGGTCATCAAAAATTATATAAGCACGCTGTTAAAAAGCAACATTGCACTCTTGATAACAAATAACTATTATAGTAGGAGACCCCGCTATACAACGACCTTCACCGAGATGTTTATTTGATGAAACGTATTTTAAATGTAATTTAATAGGTCAATAAATATATTGCATATGGGTCGCCTAACAAATTTTAGTCCAGAGTATGATCAATTAATAAATGATTTTTTTTGCATCGATACTGCATTTTGCAACGGTCTGATTATTGAATTGAAATTAAATAAAATGAAAGATTATTTTATCATGAACACGGTGGTATAGGGTTGCCTGCGAAAAATCAGTCCGGAAGTCCGGTTGCCTAATTTTTAAAAGTAAAATATTGCTGCAACCTTGGCCAATATCTCGGAAACTATAAACTTTAGGGCAAACATTATTGAGGTCGTTATTGTAGAAAATACAATTTTGCATCTTTTGTGGCATGAACATGTTTCTGTGACATGTACCGTTTACGATTTAATAAAAAAAAAACATTTATTAATTAATCATACTCTGAACTAAAATTTGTTAGGCAACCCATATGCAATATATTTATTGACATATTAAATTACATATAAAATACGTTTCATCAAATAAACATCTCGGTTAAGGTCGTTGTATAGCGGGATCTTAGACCATTACTACTCCCTCCCTCATTATGGGCTTCTAATGAAAGAGCTTGACTACTGGAATACTGTCAACTGTTAAGTATCTGTCAACTGTCATTTATAATATTAGTAGGATTTTGTAACAAAAAATAATCGGTTTCATTTATTTTAAAATTCTTAAAATTTACATGTCAAATATTAATCATGATAAATTAATTTATTTGTTAACAAGCGAACCGTCCCGACTTCGTTTTGGGTTCGACCAACTTATATTTATAAGTATCTACATTTAATGAAATTGTAATAATTGTGTATCACTTCACTCACTTTTACTATCACTCACAGTCACTGAGTCACTTTGTTATGTAGCGACTGTGATATAAATTAGCCAAATCACAGTTTAGTAGTTTTATCTCAAACTAAAAAAATATATGATGTACATTACCATGCAAACTACTAACGAAAATTGGTTTGAACTCAATTTGATGAGTAGTTTTTTTTAGTACGTCATAAATACACTATTATTAAAACTTCGACCAGAGTTACAACGAACTACAAGAACTATGTGTACTATGTATATTATGTTACTTGCTGCAAGGGAACCCTTCATGGGCGAGTCCAACTCGCATTTGGCCACTTTATTTATTTTTAAATTGAAGTCGATTTCAGTTTTTCCGGGAGAAAATCAAATTTATGGATCAAACAATAATCAAGGTCACAATTCAACACGCTGGCCCAGTGGGGGTTGGTTGATGACGCATGACCTTGAAAGATTCTAGGTACATGTCGGTGTCCTCACGATGTGTTCCTTCACCGTTTTTAAGCTAGCGGCATTATACACATGACTTTGTTTTCTATCATATAACTTGCAAGGTTGATCCTAGAGCAGACTGTCTATGGGGAAATTGTTTTTGAAAGACAGATAAAAGCTGTGTCAGTGCAGTTCTTATAATACCTACACTAGCGACCCGCCCCGGCTTCGCACGGGTGCAATACTGATACCACAGTAAAGAACAGTAAAACATCTTCATACAAACGTGCCGCTCTCGGCTTGAATGTGTGCGTGCGCGCGGCGCGCCGTGTCGGCACGCGATTTCACGCACACGCTAGCATAATATATGGGGGAATAAGGTGGCGGCAGTACGGGCTGTGCAGCGCGACTGTGAGCTCGTCCGTACGTTACATGACCGCTCGCGTTCGTCAACTCTCGCCGGCCACTTACCATAATATTAATTATAACGAGTATCATTACTTCAAAAAGAGGAAAAAAATATTGTAGTGTTTTCGGGTGCCTCAATAACGATTTCGCAAACCCGGATTTATCATTCTTCATAGTTCCTACTGAAACAGAAATGTAAGTACCTACCTACTTATACTTAAATCTTATTAGAAAATGTGGTACCTAGGTATTGTATTATTGTTTATTTCACAGTTTATTTGCTTTATTAATAGCGTAGCCGAGTCAACGAGCAGGGCATGTGCCTGATGTTAAGCAACCTGCCTGCCACATAGCAGCACAGTGACACGCAGCTATTGGAACATGAAGAGTCCAAATCATTACCTAGCACTGCACTGCGGTCGTCACCCAGAGATCTAAGATGTTAAATCTCTAAGCCCTGTGATTTTTCTGGAAACATTGCCCTTCAAACCGGAACACAGTAATATCTGTACATTACTGCTTGGCGGTAGAATAACTGGCAAAGGTGTGGTACTTCCCCAGGTAGACTCTGCCAAGAGTCCTACCACTACAAAAATGATTAAGTTACTTATTTATTTGAATAGAGTACCTACCTATAGATGGAAATATTAAACAATCGCAAAGCGGCTCTGACCAAAAGATGGATCGTCACATTGTAACACTTTTTTTCCGTAAATCGGAACGCGACTCTTTCGTCTGCTAGCGGAGCAAAACGTCACCTCCCTAGTTTATAATCGTTTGTTTGTTTAGTTTTTTTTACCGCAACACTAGCTGGTTCGAGTTCTGTTGGCGGAAATGAGCGTCATGAGCGTCCATTTGTTTTTTTCTGTCACGAGCGGCGGTCGCGGACCGTCGCTTCGTTGATTAATTGATGTATCCTTGTGCTGGAGGATCGTTGGTGAGTTATGTGCTGTGATTTCGCTTGCTCGACCGTGGATCGATCGAAATTCGCCGCAGCGTTACGAAAATTTGGTTTATTGTTCTAGTGACGTGTCCCGAGGCAAACGCCGACCAGCGAGGGCTATCCGCGTCGTACGCGTGGGAGGCTTATCCTCGCGTTTAAGTGAACAACCACCTCTCTAAAGGGTAAGTTCGAAGTGTAAAATGTGCAGTGGAGCCGCATGGCAGGCGGATGTCTGTCGGAAACGTTGCTTATTTCGTTTGTTCTTTTTGTAGGAGGTGTTTTGGAGGCACCCTGTTTTGGAGGAACCCTGTTTTGGGAGGCACCCGGTTTTGGAGGCGTCCTGTTTTGGAGGTATCCGGTTTTGGTGGTGTCCCGTTCAGGCCGGGTTTCCTGTCCCGGGCTGCGCTCGGTTCGGCGGTCGACCCCGGACTCCTCGTGGCTGGGACAGCGCTCGCCCGATCCTGACAGGTTTTTGGTTTGGTGGATAGTGGAGGAGGATAGTGGTGGAATGGAGAGTGGGGCCTATTTGCCAGGCCAGGCCATGGGCTGTGGTTGAATAGGGTTGATTCGGGGGGATATGTGACCACTATAATTTAGGAACTACCGTTATAATTCTACCATACCCGCCGTCAAGGAATTTCCCTCGGAGCCCGTAGGGTATCGAGCCAAGGGTCACCTCCGGATGTTTTCCTGAGCTTAGCTCACTGAGGCAGGACGGTAATATCCCGTGTCAGTCTCTCCGACTTGACCAAACCCAAGGTGTATGGTTTTACCCACATTGTTTTCCATGCTTTGAGCAAACAGGGATCAGGGAAGCCTAGTAGACTATAGGGTACAACATTTCAGTGGTCCATCCCCCCCGAGGAGTTAAGTGTCATGTAATGTCCGACCGTGGTCGGTTAATGAAGGTCAGGTTTTTGACCTAGATAGATAAGATTCTATGTTTTATAATCTATACTTTTTCCTGCGGTTACCCGAGGTAACCTAGGTGTAAACGTTATTTTCCTAGGGGCTTACAGTAGTTAATTACCTAATAGTTTTCCCGGGTCCACAGCTAGTGTCTAGTTAGTGTACTTTCGGTTATCACTCATGTAAACACTATAAAGTTTAATTAAGATAGACACAAGTCTAGAATTTCCCAGGGGTAACTATACGCTGGATACCATACTTCCTATAATTGACAGGGAGTCTAGTCATACTCTGACGGATTGTTTCCTCTGTACTTGAATGTTGTACTGGCCTGTTGATAGCATATTATTAATGTGAGGTTATAAACCTTATAGTATATGGAGTGTAATTACCTAATAACGTTGGTTCAACGGTCAACTCTTAGTGCGTTGAAACTGACTTTGTACTTGTAATTTGTAATTTTGTCACTTACCTTACTTAGTCTACTAGAATTATAGTTATAAATTCCATGGTCTTACACCGTACTTATGAAGGCCTATTGGCCCTTTTATTTTGGTTGATATTGTCAGTTCTCTGTAACAGTATAGGTTCCTGGAGGTAAGGAGGGGTTAATTTTTGCCCAATTACTTATCTAACCTAACCGTGGAGTTTTGCCTTTGCTGAACCCCGCTCTAACCCGGGTGGTATTCGGAATTTACCAATCCTTACTTAGGGGCCCTGTACTGGGAATAACTAAAGTTCAATTTCGAGGTTGTCGAGGAATTCTTAAAATTCCTTTTTTTTTGTCTTTTGGAAGGAACAGTAACTCAACGATCAACCCCTGGCCTTTTACCCTTTTTATTATTGATGTATACCTTTGTTTCATATAAATAAACACTTGAAAAGGTCTTCCTTTTTTATTTTATACTTAAACTTTAACTTTTTCCCGGGAAGGTTTGGGAATTCAATTTTAACCGATTGAGTTCTCAACCCTTGACCCCCCGGATACCCTTACAATTTGGCGCCCGAACAGGGACGTTTTCAAGCATTTATACGCTATATATATACTATATAACGCTATATAAGACTATATGGGATGTTTTGCACGTTATTGAAGCTTTGTAGGATGTTCTGTGTTCTTTCTAGGCTGTTTTAGGTTATACCAACCTGGATATTGTTATATTATTCTACTATACCTGACTATGTGTTAGTTATAGACTACTATATGTTATTTTTTTTTTAACTTTCCTTATTATAAGTAAAGTTTTCTACTTTTTTAGGCTTTGTTGAGTTGTCATTGCCTGTTTATTGTTATATTCTTTTACTATACCCGACTATATGTTAGTTATATACTACTTACTATATATCAATTTCTTTTTAACTTTCCTTATTATAAGTAAAGTTTTCTACCTTTTTAGGCTGTGTTGAGCTGTCACAACCTGTTTATTGTTATACCCTTTTACTATACCTGACTATATGTTAGCTATATAACACTATATGTTACTTTTTTAACCTTACCGACTGTATGGGAAGTTTTCTACCTTTCTAGGCTATTTATAGATCATATATAGGACTATATGCTGGTTATATGATACTATATAACATTTTTCATATTGTTTTATTATTTTAAAGCTTTCAAGACGTGCTTAACTACTATAAGTCATCGATCGTGGTCTTCTACCTCTGGTTTCGGTCTGTTGCTCGATTCTGGATCGAGTTACTGTTACCTTTTCAACCTATAACTTTGAGTTTGTTATAATAATAACGGTTTAATATTGTTTAGCTACTGTTGTATTGTGCGGCTAGTATTATAACTTTTAGCTTAAGCTATATTACTAAGTTTATCTAATTTTAAGTATAGTTCTGTTTACTTAAGACTTTGAATATGGAGGAACGTCCCATATCTTTCCATTTACTGAATGTTGATGAGTTGAAATATGAAGTATGTATCCGCGATGCCCTTCCGGAGGATAATATACAAAAGTTACGAGCTCAGGTGAAGAAGTTGAATGCTCAGATGAGAACTGATGAAATTGTAACTTATGAGGGTGATATTTCTGCCGAACTACTGTGTGTTCAGGGTAAACTAGGGGAACTAGAGGAGACTTGTGCTCGACGCCCATTACTATTAAAATATCTGAATAGGATACAAGCTTTAGGTAATCATCTCTTTCATCGGTTGAGTCGCCTTTCACCTTCTCTAGAGGAGGACTGTGTCCGTAAAGTTCAGCTTGACGAACGTTTGGGGGTTATCACTAAGAAGATGGATCGCATTTTGCAAAATTTTCGGAGTAGTGTCGAATTTACCCTTGCAGATGATAAGCCGTTGTGTGGAGCTCAAGGTGACCCTACTGTTGAGGAGCTGGGAACTGCTGATGGAGCTGATGCAGTCGCTGACTCCGAGGAAGTTCGTAGTGGTCCTGCTGTGCGCCTGGTTTCGTGTGACCGAGTTTCTAATGTTCACGCACTAAACCATAAGTTTAATGGAAAGGGTAGTGTTCATGCTTACCTGGAGAGATTGGAAGAGTTAAGCTCTTCGAGACATATTAACCCCTCTAAATTGTATACCTCGGCTGTGGAGTTGTTTACGGATGATGCTTTATTATGGTATCGTAGTATACGTGACGACGTTCATAATTGGGAAGAGTTGAAGAACTTGTTATTGGAGGAATTCCTGCCTCACGATTTTGATTACCTTTTATTACAGGAGATTCGTTCTAGAACCCAAGGACCTGATGAATCGATGGTGAAATATCTAAGCGTTATGCACAATTATTTTTCCCGTTTGAGGCGACCTTTGAGTGAAGCTGAGCGGTTGGAGATTGTGAAGTATAACGTCCGGCCTTTTTATACTACGCAGTTGGCTTTAGTGGATTGTACCTCGTGGTCAGAGTTTAAGGCGCGGTGTAGGCAGTTGGAAGGTGCGAAGCAGAAGGCGGATTTGTTCAGCGAACTTCGGCCTAATTTAACTACAGCTGTTTCCCCGGACTTGACTTATAAAGGCAAGGTACCCCGTAGAGCCGAAGTTGCAGTGGCAGCGGCGGACGAATTTTGTGTAAGGTGTAGGACTAAGGGTCATATCCTGAAGGCATGTAAGGCGCCTCCTATTCTTATTTGTTATCGATGTGGTGAGAAGGGTATTACTATTAAAAACTGTTCTCGTTGTGTTCAGCCAAAATACTGAACTAGACGGGCCATTGTTTAACTTCTAAGGCAGAGTGGTCTGATTGGTGTAACTTTGTAGGTAGATTTTTTGAACAATCTAGATTAGAAGCAGCAATGGCTCGTGTGAATAGAATACGAGGGTCAAACTGAAAGTTCTTAGAAAATCAAAAACTGATTACATTAGCCAGTTATTAGTTTTATTATATCTTTTCAAAATGTTGTCCATTCACGTCAATACACCGCTGCATGCGATGGAACAACTGGGAAAAGCACTTTGCCCACTCGTCCTTAGGGGTCTCTTCAATGGCATCGCGATACGCAGCCACCGCTTCTTCAGCATTCATAAACCGCTTTCCTTTAAGTTTTTCTTTAATTTTTGAAAATAAATAAAAATCACAAGGCGCGAGGTCGGGGCTATACGGCGGGTGACCCAGTAATTCAACGTTTGATGTCGCCAAATAGTCGATCGTTCGCTTGGCGGTGTGCGATGAGGCGTTGTCGTGGTGAAGGAGGATCCTACTGCGAGGTCGTTTCTCTCGAACTTTTTCCAAGACAAGTGGCAAACAATTGGTAGTGTACCATTCTGCAGAAACTGTTTTTTGATCCTCTAACACAATTGTTGCGAAATGACCTATCCTTCCAAAGAACGAGGCCACCATTTTTTTCCCCGCACTTCGATCTCTCTTCACTTTAGTTGGCAACTCCTCGAAAGGAAACACCCACTGAGCAGATTGTCTTTTGGTTTCAGGATCATAACAGTAAATCCAGCTTTCGTCACCTGTTAGTATGTCGAACACAGCATTTGAGTCACCTCCGTTAAATCTTTCAATCATTTTACGGCACCAATCCACACGATGGAGTTTTTGAGCCTCAGTCAAATTATGAGGTATCCACCGGGCGCAAAGCTTCCTGACCGCTAAATGTTCGTGTAGGATTTTGTGCACTTGACTCATACCGATGCCTAAGCTTGTCCGAATCTGCTGATAGGTCACTCTTTTGTCAGTCTCTATCATACGCCGCACAACACAGATGTTATCTTCAGTCGTCGCCGTAGAAGGCCGTCCCTCACGTAAATCATCAGTGAGATTAGTGCGACCACGTTTAAACTCATTAAACCAGTTGTTAACAGTCGCACGAGATGGGGCTTCATCGTGAAAGGCCAATCGTAGTCTATCATAACTTTCTTGTTGACTTAAATGACATCGAAAGTCATAAAAAATCATTGCACGAAAATTTTCTCGTGTTAAATTCATGTTGACGTGACGTGACACAGACAATTTTCAATTTGCCGCCAAATCGTAAAACAAATGACAAATGAATGAAGTATATACTCAGTAATATTGGCAAAGAGTTCTATTTTCAAATTATAGAATTTTTTTTTTATTATATTGTTTATAAGTGGCCAGTTCTAAGAACTTTCAGTTTGACCCTCGTAGATGCCCGTCCATATTTAAAGGTTAATATTTGTGGTTTATCTTTCTCCGGTCTTTTGGATTCCGGATCGGAAATTTCTATTTTAGGTGGTTCGGCAAATGAGTATTTTACCGAATACGCTACTTTAAGAAAGGCTGATGACATGGATCATATAGTAGCTGCTAATGGCTCTTTGTCTCCTGTTAGTGGTTATATGTACTTACCCGTTGTAATGAAAGAGGTGCAGCGTGTGGTGAAATTTTATGTGATCCCGGGTGTGACCACGTCTTTATTATTAGGTATTAATTTTTTGGAAGGCTTTTAATTTAGCTCCAGATGTTTTGCGCTTGGCAGATCGCCGTGATGGTTCGGGTTTCTTTCAGCAACCCCGAGATGCTGTGGTGTCGGAGGTGCATCGATTGCCTCCTTTGGATGAATTGACTGTTGATGAGAGGAGAGTGGCTGATGACGTTTTAGCGGTATTCTTATTTAGAATCGCGTTCTATATTGTTTCGGTAGTAGCGTTGGATTGTCGCACACCGATGATAAACCTTTTGAGTTAGGCTCGAGGTAACCTTATTGTTTATACTATGTCTGTAATCGTGTTAAGTTGTCGCGAGCAGAGAACCTTATTGTTTCTACTATTTCTGTATCAGGGTTAAGATGTCACGATCAGAGATTATAAACCTCTTGACTTAGGCTTGAGGTAACCTTATTGTTGTTCACTATTTCTGCACTAGCGTTGAGTTATCGTTAGCAGATGATAGATCTTTTTGTACTTGAGTATGACGAGTTAGCAGATTTCTTGTATAGAATCGCGACTTATATTATTTCTGTATCCGCGCTGGGATGTCGCGATCAGAAGATAAACCTTTTGAGCTAGGCTCGAGGTAACCATATTGTTGATGTGCTGGAAGTGGTGGTGCTGATGCTGACGTCGATTTTTATAGAATCCCGTAGTATTCTAGCGGTTTATGTAGTATTGTGTGGCAGAGTTTCACATGTGCTGTTGTAAAGGAACCTAATGAGGGTTCTGAGAACGTTGTACTGAACGCTTTCTCGCGTTCTGGACCTTTTATCATACGCCGGTGTTTGACCCGTAGTATGCTGACAGTTATGAACTCGGAAGATATTAATGGTGATTGATAGATTCTGTTAGTTTTACACGTTGTTTGGGACCTACCCCCCACTCGTGTCTTTAACCTTGACTTTTTAACAGGGCGTTGTACTGTTATACCCTTTTAGGTAAATTTTGTTTACCAGACTTTTTTTTGAAGGAGGTCGATCTTCCTGCTGATGAGAAGCTGTCGTCTCTCCGAGTATCTGTTCCTGCTGTAGGTGCCGTTGATGATCGAGAAGACATGGTAGTCTTTGAACCAATTGGCCAAGCTTGTACTATTGTGGTTGATTATGTGTCGCAGTAGTTATGTGTACCCTAATCAACTTCTGAATTGTTTGAGAACCTAAGGGTTTGCAAATATTTTGATTAGACTTTGTTGTTGGATTAGGTTAGTTTTTACTTGTTAGGATTTTTGTTTTACTGGATGTTCGACGAGTGGATGGTAGGATGCGAGACGCTGTTGTGCGACCCTCATCGTTATTTATGGCCAGCCCACTTATTTGGACATAAGGATGAACAATATAATGCACTGCAATGCAAAACACAATGCAATATACAAGCATGGAAATCAGGAAATTGGTTTACACATCACTATGCCAGTCCTTATTGCAATACTGCATAGGAGTTTGGGGGGGTGCGGCCAAGTCATTCATGATTGACCTAGAAAGAGCTCAACGTGCAGTATTAAAAGTTATGACTGGGAAACCACGCCGATATCCCACCATGCAATTGTACCAGGATACCGGAGTGCTCACCGTGAGACAATTGTTTCTGATGAGAGCGGTTGCGAAATCCCATAGTTTTTCACAGGCCCCACAAAAGAGATTGACTCGACTAAAACCCATAAAGCTCCCAAGAGTTAGGACCGTATTTGCTTCTCGTCTTCCTCCCTACATACTCCGCTTCGCATATGGTGCAGTTGCTAAATTGTGTAGCCTTCATGGTTGTTCCCACAGAGAAGCGCGAATTAAAGTCAAGCACTGGCTGTTAAACAAATCATATGACGAGACAGAGGATTTGGTCAAGGTCTATGATGTTTATTGTTAATACAAACATACACACACGCACAAACACACCCTCACATGCACACACACCCTCACACACCCTCACCCACCCTCATACACCCTCACACACCCTCTTACACACCCTCACAAGCCGCACGCGCACATATTACATACAGGCGTCCCTTACGCTCATACTCATGTTTTTGTTTATATTTTCATGTTTTTATTTTCATTTATGTTTTGTTTTATATTTCTCAATTTATTTTCTACTACAAATTAAGTTATTGCACTGCACATTAATGTCACCTTCAGCTAGTCGTATTTAAAAGACGTTTTGTAAACCACGGACAGTGGACTCCCAAGATACAGGCTTTGCCTAGTTTGGGGCCCACCGATATCTCGAAACGATGTAACAAAGAAACATGGCAATTATATTTATAAGTGAACTGTATAGATATATCTTTATGGAAATTAATTATTATTATTATTATTATTATTATTATATTTCCATCTTTTTCAGGATATCTTTGAATAATTCCAGATTTTTGTTTGTTGTTTTAGGTTTTCTTTGTTATTTTAGTTTGAAGCTGTAGGGTGTTGTTATTGATAGGTGTAGAGACGGAGGGCCGTCTGAATTTTTCTCTTTCCTTTCGAAAAATTCTGGTGATGGGAGGAGTACTGTAACACTTTTTTTTTCCGTAAATCGGAACGCGACTCTTTCGTCTGCTAGCGGAGCAAAACGTCACCTCCCTAGTTTATAATCGTTTGTTTGTTTAGTTTTTTTACCGCAACACTAGCTGGTTCGAGTTCTGTTGGCGGAAATGAGCGTCATGAGCGTCCATTTGTTTATTTCTGTCACGAGCGGCGGTCGCGGACCGTCGCTTCGTTGATTAATTGATGTATCCTTGTGCTGGAGGATCGTTGGTGAGTTATGTGCTGTGATTTCGCTTGCTCGACCGTGGATCGATCGAAATTCGCCGCAGCGTTACGAAAATTTGGTTTATTGTTCTAGTGACGTGTCCCGAGGCAAACGCCGACCAGCGAGGGCTATCCGCGTCGTACGCGTGGGAGGCTTATCTTCGCGTTTAAGTGAACAACCACCTCTCTAAAGGGTAAGTTCGAAGTGTAAAATGTGCAGTGGAGCCGCATGGCAGGCGGATGTCTGTCGGAAACGTTGCTTATTTCGTTTGTTCTTTTTGTAGGAGGTGTTTTGGAGGCACCCTGTTTTGGAGGCACCCTGTTTTGGGAGGCACCCGGGTTTGGAGGCGTCCTGTTTTGGAGGTATCCGGTTTTGGTGGTGTCCCGTTCAGGCCGGGTTTCCTGTCCCGGGCTGCGCTAGGTTCGGCGGTCGACCCCGGACTCCTCGTGGCTGGGACAGCGCTCGCCCGATCCTGACAGGTTTTTGGTTTGGTGGATAGTGGAGGAGGATAGTTGTGGAATGGAGAGTGGGGCCTATTTGCCAGGCCAGGCCATGGGCCGTGGTTGAATAGGGTTGATTCGGGGGGATATGTGACCACTATAATTTAGGAACTACCGTTATAATTCTACCATACCCGCCGTCAAGGAATTTCCCTCGGAGCCCGTAGGGTATCGAGCCAAGGGTCACCTCCGGATGTTTTCCTGAGCTTAGCTCACTGAGGCAGGACGGTAATATCCCGTGTCAGTCTCTCCGACTTGACCAAACCCAAGGTGTATGGTTTTACCCACATTGTTTTCCATGCTTTGAGCAAACAGGGATCAGGGAAGCCTAGTAGACTATAGGGTACAACATTTCAGTGGTCCATCCCCCCCGAGGAGTTAAGTGTCATGTAATGTCCGACCGTGGTCGGTTAATGAAGGTCAGGTTTTTGACCTAGATAGATAAGATTCTATGTTTTATAATCTATACTTTTTCCTGCGGTTACCCGAGGTAACCTAGGTGTAAACGTTATTTTCCTAGGGGCTTACAGTAGTTAATTACCTAATAGTTTTCCCGGGTCCACAGCTAGTGTCTAGTTAGTGTACTTTCGGTTATCACTCATGTAAACACTATAAAGTTTAATTAAGATAGACACAAGTCTAGAATTTCCCAGGGGTAACTATACGCTGGATACCATACTTCCTATAATTGACAGGGAGTCTAGTCATACTCTGACGGATTGTTTCCTCTGTACTTGAATGTTGTACTGGCCTGTTGATAGCATATTATTAATGTGAGGTTATAAACCTTATAGTATATGGAGTGTAATTACCTAATAACGTTGGTTCAACGGTCAACTCTTAGTGCGTTGAAACTGACTTTGTACTTGTAATTTGTAATTTTGTCACTTACCTTACTTAGTCTACTAGAATTATAGTTATAAATTCCATGGTCTTACACCGTACTTATGAAGGCCTATTGGCCCTTTTATTTTGGTTGATATTGTCAGTTCTCTGTAACAGTATAGGTTCCTGGAGGTAAGGAGGGGTTAATTTTTGCCCAATTACTTATCTAACCTAACCGTGGAGTTTTGCCTTTGCTGAACCCCGCTCTAACCCGGGTGGTATTCGGAATTTACCAATCCTTACTTAGGGGCCCTGTACTGGGAATAACTAAAGTTTAATTTCGAGGTTGTCGAGGAATTCTTAAAATTCCTTTTTTTTGTCTTTTGGAAGGAACAGTAACTCAACGATCAACCCCTGGCCTTTTACCCTTTTTATTATTGATGTATACCTTTGTTTCATATAAATAAACGCTTGAAAAGGTCTTCCTTTTTTTATTTTATACTTAAACTTTAACTTTTTCCCGGGAAGGTTTGGGAATTCAATTTTAACCGATTGAGTTATCAACCCTTGACCCCCCGGATACCCTTACAACATGTATGGCAGCATTAGCAATGTACTTTATGCTTTGAACAATTAGGTTGCTTTTCCTAAAAATTGCGAATGCAAAGGCGGCTTTTGACAAAGAAAAAGCCGAACATTGGTTTGGCCTTTCGGCATCGGCTAGGAGGTATAGCTCATAGCTTCTTTATAAATAATAACAAAACACAAGAGAAACAAAATAAAAAACTGAAATAGGTAGGTAACTTTATTGGTAAGTTTTGCGGTTTTATTAAAGGAAGGTATCATGTATTGCAAATAATAGGTGATAAATATTTTTTATATACCTATTCTTATATGGTAAGTTCTATACTAGAACGAGTATCTAAAGCTGCACTAGTAGGATCATATCGGATTTGGCTGGGCAGGGAGAGAAATACGAGTAGTGAAGGTGAGTGTTGACTTACGTCATCAAAAGGGGCCCCTTTTATACCTACGCCCGAGTCACAAGTCTTGGGGTCTATTCGAGATTTCTCTCTCTGCCACACGATGGACCCGGCACCCGCACGGTGAATCCATGGAATGCTAAGAAGTTCGTCTCTCTAATAAATGTTATGTGAATAAAGGCTTTTTATTTTTACTAAATGTATAAATTGGTAAAATATTCAATCATAATATGCTTTTTATTGCATAAATTTAGATCAAGTGCTGCTTGTTCGAAAATATTAACTAAAAGTAAAAGTGACAACCCTGGGGATGAACGCAAGAGTAGGCTAAAAACTCGGCGGGCGGCCTTAGATAACCTACTGTTATGTATTTACTGTGCTGATACTAAATAAAATAAACTAACTACTGAACTAACTTCTAACTATCAAATCATACCCGAGCGTGACGCTAGAATTCAATTCACAGCCCACGAAAATCTGTCTAGGCGCGCCAAAAGAAGTTTTCACTTCAAAAACTTATATATACTCTTTGACTAAAACTATAAAGGTAACAAATAATTCCCCAGCTAACTCACTTTTTCTAACACCTACCGACAAACAAGAAATCACAAAAATAATATCTGGTCTAAAATCTTCGTCAGCTTCCGGTAGTGACAATATTAGTAATGATGTACTTAAGCGTGCAAAGCATATTCTAGCCTCCCCAATTTCTCATATTTGCAACTTAAGCATGGAGCAGGGAATTGTACCCAGCCACTTCAAGGTTGCAGATATTTGCCCTATTTACAAGGCATGCAGTAAAGAAATAGTATCAAACTATCGACCTATTTCACTGCTACCATCTCTCTCGAAAATCTTAGAGAAAGTGATAAACAAGAGGCTTCTGAGTTTCCTAGAAAACAACAACATCTTAGCCTCCAACCAATATGGTTTCAGAATAGGAAACTCAACTGAAGACGCGGTGGTAGACTTGACTGACTATGTGACCGACTGCTTAGACCGCGGTAGAAAGTGTATAGGTGTGTTTTTAAATATGGCCAAGGCCTTTGACACCGTATCGTGGCCAATTCTTCTCCGGAAGCTTGAATTAGTTGGCATTCAAGGAACAACACTAGAATGGTTCCGGTCGTACTTATACGATCGTGAGCAAAGAGTTCGCATTTCAAATTTTCACAGCAAATATGCCTCTGTCTCTTTCGGCGTCCCCCAAGGTAGTGTCCTTGGTCCTACCCTTTTCCTGGTTTACATAAATGATCTCTGTCAGCTCAAGGTTAACGAAGCCAAACTTTTCACT
Source organism: Ectropis crepuscularia (assembly GCA_963693475.1). Classification (NCBI taxonomy): domain Eukaryota; kingdom Metazoa; phylum Arthropoda; class Insecta; order Lepidoptera; family Geometridae; genus Ectropis; species Ectropis crepuscularia. The sequence goes on from OY856338.1 coordinate 8,550,989, forward strand.
TTCGCTGACGACACGGCTTTAATTTTCCAAGGCAATACCTGGGTAGCGATTCTGAAACCATTCGGTTGCATCCGACACGGAATCTCATCTCTCGGTCTTTGTCTTATCTGTTTAGCATGACAAAGACCGAGCGATGAGATTCCGTGTCGGATGCAACCGAATGGTTTCAGAATCGCTACCCATGACAGAGGTCACAGCTAACGCTCAGCAAGGGCTTACGGCGGTGGCGCTATGGCCACAAAAGAACCTTCTAACACTCAATGCCACCAAAACAAAATACATGACCTTTAACATAACACAACGCACCAATCCTATAATTATAAATTTAAAACTACATACATGCGTTTCCAAAACAAATCAATCATGTATTTGTCCGTAACTAGATCGAGTCGGCTCTATCAGGTATCTAGGTGTAGTGATAGACAATCGGCTGAAGTGGGATCTTCAAATAAATAACTTACCTATCTGCTCGAATTCGCAAGATGTCCCACATCTTCAAAAAGCTTGCCTGCGTGGCAGATCACTATACCATCAAATTAGTATACTTAGCGTTATGTCAATCTATTTTAGGTTATTGCATTGTAAGTTGGGGGTCTGCTCATAAAACACTTCTGATGAAATTGGAACGGGCACAGCGACTCATACTGAAAGCTGCCTATAAAAAGCCATACCTTTACTCAACATCCCTATTATATGAAGAAACAAAATTTCTAACAGTAAGACAATTATATATATTACATGTAGCCTTAAGATTCCATAAATCGGCCTTGAACACTAGACCAGCGCGTCGCAATGTATGGAAGATTCCAAGTACAAAAACGACTTTTGGTCAGAAATCAATTTTCTATAAAGGTCCTTTCTTATACCAGCACATTGATAAAATTCTCTCTACATTAAATACGTCACGTTTTGTGTGTAAAAGGAATATAACATCTTGGCTCTTTTCCTTGGATTATGGGGAAACGGAAAATCTCTTGACAATATAATTATTAAATAACCTTAAGGGGTCTGTCTCTCGGCTTCCTATCACTACTCCAATGACCAATTGGCAGCAAAAATGGCAGCTCAGAAGGAAAACCGAGAAACAGACCCCACCAATATACCTACACAAACTACGCTCACATCATTCCCTCATCTCAGCATTCTTTCCTACCATCAATACACACTCCCTTAGTCACACCACTCCTCACATTTCACCAAACCGTACAGCAGGACTATCTTTGAGATCATTTTCAAAGAAATAACCTACATATTGTTAGCCTTAGTTATTCTAGTTTTATTCATATACTTGTTTAGTTAGTTAGTGTACTTAAAATGCTACAGTAAGAAGAGAAAGCACTAAGCCTCACAACACAGGCCCCCCCTAGTGTGAGACTTAGGGCTCATAATTACATGAGATTGTTGAACAATTTGGTCGTCACTCAGTTAAATGATTAATTAAATTAGTTATAATCTGCATGCTAGTTTCAGTTTCTTTAAGTATATTAATATAGAATAAGGCCAAATTGTTAAGAGGAAATAAAAATTTATTTATAAATTTATTTATTTAATAAATACTCTTTGATTAAAACTCTCGAAAAAAAAATGTTTGATTGGTAACCTCAAATGTTTGACTTTGACTGGATTTTGTAGAACAGTTTGTATGAGAAAATGAAATTGTTGTTTTTACTATCTTCTTCGCAAGTTTTCAATATTTTCTCACCGTTTAAACCTTCCGTTAGCTACTACAAACATTTCATAACCAAAATCAGACAAATCGGCCCAGCCGTTGTCGAGTTTTAGGAGACCCACGAACAGCAATTCATTTTTATATATTTTATATAGATTTTGAAACTGATTTTAGAGTTATTTATATTAACGAGCAAAAAACAAAAATATAAAAGCTGTATACTCTAGAAGTCCAGAATACCTGTTCCAAGCAAAAAGGTTGTATTATCAACAACTTTAAAATAAGTAAGTACCTTTTTCGAATTTTATCTCTAGACCTTCGTCGGTCTCTCAACTTAGTACCTATACGAGTAGTTGTGGGCCTTATTAAATAAAACAATAACAAAACAATGTTTTTACAAAACAGCTTTTTTAATTACCAAATGATTTTTTACAAAACAAAACAGTTATAAAAGAAAAATAAGTTTCTAACGATGTACCAGATGGTGGTAGTGATTTTTAGTAAGTACTATTTGTTTATTCGATTGCTTAACCTTTTGACCGCCAGTGTCACCTAATACTTGACAACAGCTAGCGAGCCCTGTGCGCCAACGACGTCTATAGTTGACTGAAAAACGCACTATACCAAAATATTGTGTGTTAGACATTGAACTCTTAAAACACTAAGAAGCGGCACGCGCTCTTCTACGATGGCAATGCAAAATCAGGTGACGTCTCCTGATTGAGTCTCAGTCGCAACAGGAGCCACAAATTGAGTGGAACAATCAAAACTAACAGTTCGCTAACAATTAAAAAAAATCCAATATAAGCCGTAATAACGCCTTATTGTGCTTTTACAAGGTGCACAAACAATTCAAAGACCAAGAAGAAGTTTCATGGTATCACTTTTCAGGCGTACATAAAATCTTTAATTATTTCCATAACAGTTCAATAATTATTTCATCTAAAATTATTTTTCTGCTGTAAACAATTTTAGATAGACAGATATACATGCAGCGTAAGAGTGCAACACGACCGGCGATATGTTAGTTCCGGCTATTTTGTCTCTTTCACGCCAGTGCATTCGTATGTCTTTCTATTCTTGTCGAAAAAAATATATAAACAAATGTGATGTATAGCTACCTCATTTGCACCTACTGCCTACTTGTCATAATGTTTTTGTCCTTCATTCAAACGTGTCTCACGATGGAAGTGAAGCTGTCTACACATTGCGTATGCTTGTGTGAAATTTTCGCCACATTAAGCTGTCTTTACATATATTAGAGCGTACCTTATCTTCCTTTACTTAGTTATATCAATGGTGTTACATATCAAATGGTGACAGAACGTTTTTTTTTTTTAATTTTGTGCTATGTCGTACGCTTGGCGTACAGGGCACGGAAATGCAATTTTGTCCTGCCGGTCAAAAGGTTAACTATTTCTGAAAAAAATACATGTATGTGTACAATGTGTGTATACAAGACAAACGGTAGTGTGGCAAGCAAAGTTCAAAATAAAAGAACTGGCGAGCCGCACTATGTTTCATTTCTAATTATTTTTTTTTTAAGAAATTTAAAAGTTTAAATTTACACAAAACATTTGGAGCTACATTTCTCCTTACATTTTACGATAACAGCCAACAACAGGTTGTTCCATGACTTAAGCGTGTTTTTTTTAACTTTTATTTACATGTTTACGCTTCTCCGCCTTCTCGTCTGGTGTTAAGCGACGATGCGGTCGGATGCGGCGGTAGAAGAAACCAATTCACTCTCGATTTAATGATACAAAGGTTGGGAAACCACTATATAACCACTAACCATTGGGGAAAACTCACTCAGGTAACGCATTCCACAGCCTAAACGTTCTTATCACAAAAGTAGAGTCAAATCTCTTCGTTCACTGTGTCGCTTTTTCACGAGCAGTCAGATAAATGTGGTGATGCGTAAAAGTAAATGTAAACAGCTATTCACACCACTACAGAAACATATTTTTTACATAATTTGTCAATATATAAATATGATAACCAATTAACGTTGACAAATCTTAAGATTTGGACAAAATATGTTCAAGTATGTCAAGGGACAGACCAGCGCCATTATTAACATATTTTTAAATGATTTTTTGTACTACCTGCAAATGTATCATTGTTAATTGGTTTTTCATACAGCCCTTGCACAATAGAAAACTTATGAAACTTAATAATATAACACCCCCTAACAAGATATGAGCTAATTGTGTGAAAGTTCATTTATACAGCAAGTATCCAAAGTTGTTGTAAAGATACAATAAGCACATTTCATAAATATACCACTTGGCTTACATTCTAACTCCACTCAGTAAAAGTTTTTATCTTTTACTGCTGGTAACGCTTCATTTTCCGTTCCATTTTTTTCCGCTTCTTCTCGTCCTGCTCGCTGTCTTCTGGCGCCGACTGGAAGAACCACGGACCCAGGAAGTTGGTCCACAGCAACCAGAAGGCTCTCACTGGCAACAGCAACAGCAGAAGCCAGAAATAGCCGGATATGACGGCGAGGACGTGAGTTATAGACACCAGGATCACAATGTCTTTGATATGTCTGTAATGGAGATACACAAGGATATAAGCAAAGAGTTTACATATACTACGTATAGAGTTAGTACAAACGCTTTACACCGAAAGCACGGGGGATCTACCGCCTAACTAAAATTGTCTTAGCTTTGATATTGCTCTCTCTTTTCTTTTCGCTTGAAATGACAGAGACAGCAATAGCAAAGCCATAGCCGATCTAGTTAGGCGGTAGAGAGGCGGGTCTGATCTGATCGCTATTGTGGAAGTGTCATACTTTTGTCGCGGCACATCACTTTGTTGTCATAGCTAATATATTAAGGAACCGTGCGGAAAAACCTGACCTATTTACTTACTCTTTGTTTAAGGATATAAGCTTAAGCAGCCCACTAAACGTTCCCACTACTGGGACTCGGGACCTGCTTTCGTAGAGAGTCAAGGCCATCCACTACGCTGGCCCATTGCAGTTTGGCGAATGACGCATGACTTCAAGGATATAAGAATTTTGTAAATCCTAGAAGTATTATAAATGTCAATGTTTGGATGTTTGTTGCTCAATCACGTCGTAACGTCTGAACATAGATAGATTATAGTCTGGAAGAACACATAGGCTAACGTCGCAAAATTTGAGATTTCGTGATGTTCTTTTCGTGACCTTTCGCTTATATATATATATATATAGATAAAAGGCCCATGTGTGTTTCTATACTATAATCTAACTGTGAGGTAAATTCCAAATTTCACCCTGATCCGTTCATACGTTACGACGTGATCAAGAAACAAACATCCACACATTGACATTTGTATTATTAGTAGGATAGTAGGATTTGACTGTAAATAATGTAACTATGACTGAGACTCATTACTCATTATTATCTACTTATATTTAATTTTAAAATGAACTGAAAACATTTCAATTCGTCGTTGATACTTATATATTTTAATTTTAATTATAACCGTTTTTAGGGTTCCGTAAAATGTAAAAACGGAACCCTTTTAGATTCGTCATGTCTGTCTGTCTGTCTGTCCGTCCGTATGTCACAGCCACTTTTTGCCGAAACTATGAAAACTACACTGTTGAAACTTAGTAAGTAGATGTATTCTATGAACCGCTTTAAGATTTGTACAAAAAAAAGAAAAATTAGGGTTGCCCCCATACTGAGAACTGAAACTCAATTTTTTTTTTCATCAAACCTACACGTGCGGGGTGTCTATCGATAGGTCTTCAAAAATGATGTTGAGGTTTTTCTATTATAATTTTGTCTACACTGAATAATTTGCGCGAGACACTTCCAAAGTGGTAAAATGTGTGTCCCCCCCCCCCCCCTCTAACTTCTAAAGTAAAAGAATGAAAACACTAAAAAATATATATAATGTACATTACCATGCAAACTACCAACGAAAATTGGTTTGAACTCGATCTGATGAGTAGTTTTTTTTAGTACGTCATAAATACACTATTATTAAAACTTCGATCAAAGTTACAACGAACTACAAGAACTATGTGTACTATGTATATTATGTTACTTGCTGCAACGGAACCCTTCATGGGCGAGCCCAACTCGCACTTGGCCACTTTATTTTTAATTACGTTCGGTTTAATTCTGCTGAAGTTCGAAGTGCCAAGGCATCTAGGTAAGTATCTAAGTATGTTAAAAAATAATATGAACATACACATAATTTTATTTCGGTACCAAGTTTATGTTTATGTTTAATATAATAAATAAAGATATTTAAGTATTTGTTCTCCACTAAATTAAAAATAATTATTTATTACATAAATTGTAGAGCATCGCGTGAGAGTTACAAAGCTATAGGTTATGTTCAACTTAGTCGAAAAATAATATTTGTATTGTAAAATGACGAGAATGTCCAAAACACCGAGTTCGGAGTTAAGCTTATTCAGATATTTTAACTACTAAATGAAAAGTTTTAAAAAATTCTGGATGTAGTAGTTGTAGGATTATTGTAGATTGTAGTGGTAGAACTCTTAGCAGAGTCCGCCTGGGGAAGTACCACACCTTTGCCAGTTATTCTACCGCCAAGCAGTAATGTAAAGAGATTTGACGCCACGTTTGTGATAAGAACGTCTAGGTTGTGGAATGCGTTGCCTTAGTGGGTTTCTCCCGATAGTTACAATCTTGGTGTCTTCAAATCGAGAGAGAATCGGTTTCTTCTAGGTAAGCACGTTCCATCGTAGATCGCATCGTCGCTTAACATCAGGCAAGATGGTGGTCAAGTGCGAACCTATTATAGTTAAAAAAACGGTGTATATAGAATAGTTCCTTTTACTGTAATGGGTTTCATTATAACAAAAATTAATACTAGCAAGCGAACCCTAACAGCCGGGTCACACAGAGGCGATCCGATAGCGATCCGGATCGTATCCGAGTATGGGATCGCGCCCGCTTGCTGTGTGTCAGGTTGCATACAAATTCGAACATTACAAAAAATCCCGTCTCGGATCGCTATCGCTATCGGATCGCCTGTGTGACCCGGCTTTTACACTATGCTTAACTTAGGATTAGGTGGCGTATGTAGGGTATCTATAAACGTAAAATAAAACAGTAATTAAAACATCTTCTAATTTATATGTGAATGGATAAAATAAAACTTATACAGATCCGACAAAATAACACGTCAAAGTAGGTAACTTATTTGGCTCAACGAACTAGTCTTTGCCGTCAGCGGCAAAAGATGATGATATTCTACTGTCTTGAGCCTTTTCCTGTCACAAGGCCGATTTAAACTGAACGAACATAGAGCTAGAGCTAGAACAAGAGCATTCTTTATCGATCTTTTAGTGTAAACGAAATATCGTTCTTAGCGTTTACACCAAAATATCATCGAGCAAGAATGAGAACCAAGAACTAGAATTCTTGCACGATAGATATTTAGATTAGCCGAGCGCATGCTCATTGCTCATTCGTGTTAATTCTGTGGTTGGTAGTGCTTCTTCTTTCTCGGCGGTAAGATGCAAGAAGCGAGTCCATCTTCTTTTTTACTCCTTCAACATTACGTTCTTCTATATATTTGCAATTTCCTGCCAAGCATCATGTTTGCAAGTTGTATTTTTATAGTTTTCAAACGTTGGATCCCACAGACATTTGGGATTCCGGCAGGCTTCTATCATAAGCCTTTTTCTTGAGACTAATCCATAGTTAAATCGATGAGATTCAGATCGCGCGAACACAAGAACACTTTGAAGAGACCGCTCCGCAAAGCGAGCACGTCCGAACACGCAAGAACGCTCTAAGAATCTGTTCGCAGATTTTTGTAATCGGTCCAGTATTTTCTGAGATTAACGCGTTTCAACAAAAAACCTCTTCAGCTTCATAATATTAAGTAATAAACTACAGGCCCGTGAACAAAATTTATAGGTCAAATGAACCACCAGGAGACCTATGTAGGATGATAGAAGGGTATAAAGTAATAAGATTCAGCACTATGCCGTCACTTGTAAGCTGTCCGACGCTTCAGCTTTGGGATGGGTGACCGTTTTGCCTCATGGTAAGCAACGTGTCTGCTCATAAGAGTACAACGTCACACGGCTATTGGAACACGAAGAGTCCAAATCATTATCTAGCACTGGACTGCGCTCATCACACTTCATAACTTATCTTTACGCCCTGTAATTCCTCCAAAGACATTGCCCTTCAAAGGGGAGCATAATGATGCTTGTACATTACTTTGAGGTAGAATAACTGGTAAAGGTTGTAAACATAAAAACTGCTAAAACGGGACTCTGCAAAGATTCGTACCACTACATGATTGAATCTGTTGAAATCTTATATCTTATATATAAAATTCTCGTGTCACAGTGTTTGTTTCCTTACTCCTCCGAAACGGCTTTACTGATTTTTACCAAATTTTATATGCATATTCAGTAGGTCTGAGAATCGGCTACTAGCTATTTTTCATACCCCTAAGTGTTAGGGGTTGTTCACCCCAAACATTTTTTTTTTTAATTTTTGGAAAATTTTTTTCGTTTTTATTTTTTTATAATGTGGCGTTAAAAAATACATACAACCCTAAATTTTTACCCTTTTATCACCAACCCCTGTTTTTTTATAGCCATTTTAGTAATTTAATCATTTGACAGTGAACTCCTAAACGACGGGACCGATTTGAATGTTTTTTTTGTGTGCGTATTCGAAGATGGTTTAAATTCACAAATAAGCCCGGCAGATGGCGCTGCAGACAGTGTCTAGGTTATGTCCGAGCGAAGCCGGAACGGGCCGCTAGTATTAAATAAAAGAAATGTATTAGGCAGACATAGGCTTTCATAGCCTTTCCGAGCGCTTGGTCAACACGACACGTAATCAAAATGCTTCGGCCCAACGCATAAGCATTGCCATTCAGCGTGTCAATGCCACCAGCATGCTGAGCCTGCTATAAGATTTGTGTAAATACTTACTCTCCCATGCCGCCTTCCATGTTCAGGTCTAGCCCTGGATCGATCAGCACTGCATTGTCAGTATACCTCGCATGACTGATGTATCTCATCATTTGGTAGCATCCAATGTGGATCCCAATAGTCAACACATTTAGCACCTGAAATTATAATCATTGGTTTTGTAAGTTTTTGAAGTGAAAACTTCTTTTGGCGCGCCTAGACAGATTTTTTGTGGAGTTTGAATTCAATTCTAGCGTCACGCTCGGGTATGATAAGAAATCTTCGGGTAAACTCGGGACCATGGCTATTGGCCGTCTAGAAAAGCGTCAGCCAATGGGAAATGCGGAAAGGGCGTGGCCTGGCCATCATAGCATGGCCATCTAGAAATGCGTGAGCCAATGGGAAATGCTGACGCATTTCTAGATGGTCATGCCGTGATGGCGAGGCCAAGCCCTCTGGTTACGCCCGTTTAGTTTCCAAAGTAAGCTATCAAATTCTGAGTTATAAGTTTTCACTTCTATCGGCAGTTCCTATGACAGCCAATTTTATTTTTTATAACGAGAGATGAGATGATAGACATTAAGATAACCCAAGTAATTTAAATTGTAGCTTAGTATATGAGCATAAATAAAAAGGCATGGACCTAGAAGACTGTGAACATAAAATAAATATACTAAAAGAAATTGAAGCTCAATTGTATCTCACATTAAAGATACAGTTTTTTTTTAATATAGAGTAGCGGGACAATCAGGTAAGCAACATGCCTCCCCATAATAGCAGTGTCAAGCAGCTATTGAAACACGAAGATTCCAAATCATTACCTAGTACTGCCCTGTGCTTGTCACCCAGCGATATAAGATGCTTTATCTCTATCTCTGGAATTATTGCCCTTCAACCCGGAACACAGTGATGTTTGCACATTTGTGCTTGGCAGTAGAATAACTGGCGAAGGTGTGGTAATTCCCCACGTGGATTGTATCTTTGTAATATAGCATTGCACAAACAACAGATAGTGCCTGGGTGACCGAGCATAGCTCGGTTTATACACTGCGTATACTTAGATACCTACAGATAAAAGGATTTTTTAAAGACCGTCCAACTTCCCGCCTGAGCTATTATACTGTCGCGCAATGTTACGAAATTTACTGTCGCATTATGTCAATGTAACAGATTTTCATTGTCTAAAAACGCGCTTAAAATTACGTTTTTAAAAAATAAAACCTAGCTAGATCGATTTATCGTCCCCGAAACCCCCTGCAAACATAATTTCATGAAAATCGCTCCAGCCGTTTCCGAGATTCAAATTCTATATATATACAAGAATTGCTTGTTTAAAGGTATAAGATGATATATTATGTAGTTTACAATCCTGTCCGTTTCTTATTATTTAGTATTAACCCCGGCACCCGCACGGTGAATCCATGGAATGCTAAGAAGTTCGTCTCTACTATTATTTAGTATTATTAATTAATTTACTATTTTTAATTTTACATAATGTCAGTAGTCAAATGCAACATATCCTTAATATGTTGCATTTGACTACTGACGGCCACTACAGTACTGCCTTCCAAACTTTGGGGTAGAAGAAAAACCATATAAACTAAATATTCACGTTTGACTCAGCAAGTCACAGCTCAACTGTACAATAACTGCTGGCCTAGTGCGGTTTGGTGGATGACACATGACTTCGAAAGATTCTAGGTACATGTCGGTTTCCTCACAATGCTTTCCTTCACCGTTTTAAATTACGGCATAAGTTATAACTTATGCCACTACCTTATAAGTTATCTTATACCTTTAAACGAGCAATTCTTGTACCTATATAAATATGTATATATATATAGAATCTGAATCTCGGAAACGGCTCGACGGATTTTCATGAAATTATGTATGCAGGGGATTTCGGGGACGATAAATCGATCTAACTAGGTCTTATTTAAAAAAAAAACGCATATTATGCGCGTTTTTAGACAATGAAAAACTGTCACATTAGACATTAGAATGTGAAGGTAAATTTCGCCGCGTGACGCGACAGCATAATTAGCTCAGACGGGAAGTCGGGGGGCGCTCATAGCGGTCACGAATTAGTAGCTCCGGGTTCGAATCCAGACGGGTTCTCTTTTTTTTCAATTCGTTTTTTTAAGAAAATCTATTTCTTGGAGTCTTTTATCTGTAGGTATCTAAGTATATTTAGTATTTAAACCGAGCAAAGCTCGGTCACCCAGGTACTATGAACTTATAAGTTCATTGTGATCTAGTATAGCAGTAAGCACTTTTTTGACGTGAAAACTTATTTTGGTGCTTACACAGATTTTTTCGTGGCCTGTGATTTGATCTCAAGCATCACACTTGTGAATGAAAGAAATCTTTGGGCAAACTCGGGCCCTTGGTCATCTAGAAATGTTTGTTATGCGTGTTACCATGGTTACCATTACACATTTACACTTCTAACCATGGCCACCTAGTCTAGACGGCCTTGCTTAGAAGACTTATTTAGACAACAATGCTTTGAAGATTTATTCCAGACTAGTAGCACCCTCCGGTTTCACCCGTGTAGTTTCTGAAGTGTGCTATCAAATTTTGAGTTATGACTTCTCACTTCTTTCTGTAGTCCCTATGATTGGACTTTTATTTTTCACAATATGTGCAAATGTTTAATGATATGATTACTAAACTAATTACACTGAAACGCACTACTGAGCACTGCCCTGCGCTCATCAACCAGAGATTTAAGATGTTTTATCTCTATGCATGACCTGTAATTTCACTGTAAATACAATTAGGTAAAAAGATATTCCGCTAAGCAGAAAGTAAAACATCTGACTTACAATAATCCACATGGTGAGATCATCAGGATACAGAGTGCTCATGAAGATGCCATAGAACAGGGTTGATCCCAGGGCCATGTTCCTATAGAAGCTGACTGTAGCAGCATTTTCAGTAAGAATCTGCTTAGCGCCTTTAGTTGGTGCTTTTCCCTTCTGCGGCTGAAAAACATTTGTTAGAAATATAATTGCTTTTGAGATTTTTTTCATTAATATGTGTTACTGCCAGATAAAGATCTACCTTTTAAATAAAGCTTATGTGATGCTGAATTTTGTTTTCGTAACCTTGATTTGTGTACTGTATTAATATTGTGATTGTGTACCAGCCTGTAGTTTTTAATAATTATGTATCTTTCGAAGTAGTGTATGTAAGTATGTAAGTTTAAAGGTACCTTAAGTCCTACTTACTACAAATATTACAAGTGCAAATGTTGTTTTTTTTTGCTATTCACATTCCAATGGCTGAACACATTGGCTTGAAATTTGGAACATAGATTGCTTATGGTCTGGAATAGCACATGGGATACTTTTTATCACAGGCAAATTATGGGAACCCCACCTACATGGGTGTTTCAATATTTTCAGATATACATTACCTTAGGGGGCGTCCATAAATTACGTGAGGTGTTTAAGGGGGGGAGGGGGTAGAGTCAAATCTCATCTAATCTTACGTTAGAGGGAGGGGGAGTCTCGGCAAATATCACGCAATTTATTTTCCTTGAAACAAAAAAATAATACTATTTTGGTCCATTTAATCCAGATTGTACATGCTTAAACGTAATCGTAATACGAACGCCCCTCGGGCTGGATCGACGCCGTCGGCGTCGCGACGTCACACAAAAAAAAATTAACTACTCAACAATGAAACCATATTTTATGTAAACAACAATGTACTAATTGATATCTCTCCTATCTCTCAAGCATCAAAATAAACTAATTATTGAGTATTTTTATTTGTTTCATATGTTCAAACTTTAAAAACAATTTTGTGGGTAGAGAAACAAAAAAATTTATGAATACTCAAATAGAACACAAAGAATAAAACAATCTAACGTGTTTACGTAAGAAACCCACATCTTGAAAAATCTCACGTGAGATTGGGGGATGGGGGGAGGGGGTTGAATAAAATCTCACGACATCTCACCAGAGGGGGAGGGAGGGACAGAAAATTAATAAAAAGACCTCACGTAATTTATGGACCTTATACCTTTGAATTATAAGCACAGAGTAGTTTAGACTCTGTCTGAGGAACATGCTAGACCAGGGGTCGGCAAGTAGTTTTAGATGCTGTCCGGAAGCTGGGCAAAAATTTTAATGAGGTCCAGAATAAAAAAACTGGATGTAGGTTGAAGTTAGATTCTATGTGGCAAAAAAATATTGTAACAATTAATAAAGGAACAGTGTACCTTATCTACATTTTAAAATGTATACTTGGTATACAATACAATATTTGGCGGTCCGAAGTTCAACCTTTCGCGGTTCGGATACAGACCATGGTTCGCCTGTTGCTGACCCTTGTGCTAGACAAATGAATATATTGACGTAGTAGTACTTAACCATTCTAGTCACCTCACATTATAGGTGCCACAGACTGTCCTATTGCCTCACACAAATCAATGGGACATTCGGGCTTATGCAGCTATGCAGAACTTGGAAAGTTCAAGTAATGATGTTGGGCAGTGTCGGAAAGGGAATTGTACAGACTTTTTTCATAGCATCATTTCCTCTATTATACCAATGTATTTTTCATTTTGCTATTGATTAAGCCGCAAAAGAAAACAACTTTTTCTAATTTATAAAATGCACTTTAAACGTAAAATATAGTAGGCAAGTAAGTAGGTTTGCTGCAAATGATATCCGGGCCGTAACCTAAAGTATTAATAAAGTTCGATGAATGGAACTCGGTCATATTTTAAGAGTGCTGAAGTAAACGTAGAAGATACATCATTATCACATAAAAATAATTTATGAGGTAAGTGAATACATAATACCATTTTCGATCGAATTTTATGTGTCGATTAACACCGCAAAACTATCCGAAAATAACATATGAAGAACTTTCTTCAACGGAAATTACTCACAGGTGGCATGGTTTTCTTTGAGCTGGCTTACAAGTCCTATAAACACACTTCTGGGATTAAAATCTAGCAGATTTTTAGTGAAGGTAAGTATTTAGGTATTTACTGCTGAGTGCTGACAGGCTGACACCACAGCCTGACAGCCTGGTTAACCTGGTTTGCTTTTGCTGACTGGTGCTGACATTGCGCGATGTAACATGACGTAGCTGACGTTCGCAACACTGACATCAGTGACAAGCTGACAAGCATAGCAATTTAAAGTGCCAGGTCTATAATATAATCTCCATTATTTTAGTTTGATAGGATTTCACACAAAGAAGTTTCCAATTAGGAAGTTTCCATTTTTTTGTTTTATTTTTAAAATATCACACTGAGGGTACAATAAAACCCAGTGTTTTTATCTATTAAATATCTCAACAAATGACGAATTTATGAAGCTTTTCCCTCCCATTTTAAAATGTAAGTCGCGCGGACGGCCAAACTCCGCGATGGCGTCACAAAGCACGGTCGGCTCGCGAGCGACGCAGCTCCCAGGCGGTTGTTTGCTGCAGCTCGTAGTTAATACTCGTTGGCTCAACACAACAGCAGGTATTATCATGTAAAGCCACCTATACACACTGGCCCAGTGGAGGCCAACGCCAGTGTGTGCAGGGTCGTTTTGTGATTACTCGCGTCGTTCGCCTAGCTGGCCGAGTGACGCCAAGTGGCCAGTGTGTATAGGGCTGTTTTGTCTCGACTCGTCTCTCGTGACCGGTGTCGGTTTTGTGCACAAAACACAGGCGCTCGGCGAGTAGCGTCCTATTCTCCTATTGGCCTACCTCGCTTTTGCCTGCGCTCGGCCAGTGTGTGAATGCTACGTTTTGTCTCGTGCCGTTTTGTCACCGCTCGCGTTGGCCTGCGCTGGGCCAGTGTGTGGATGCTATCTTTCGTCTCGTGCCGTTTTGTCGACACTCGCGTTGGCCTCCACTGGGCCAGTTTGTATAGGGGCATACAATAAAACTACAATAAGTTATAAGTACTGCATCGTGCCTAAATGTACATGCAAAACAGCGACAACGTCCGAAAACTATTATTTTACGTCGTCAAAACAGAAATAAAGTGGCCAAGTGCGAGTTGGACTCGCCCATGAAGGGTTCCGTTGCAGCAAGTAACATAATGGTCTAGTAAGTTACGGTGGTCTAGTCGGGAGAACGGCGGCTGCCGATCCGGGGACCCCGGGTTCAAACCCCACACGCACCACTGTCTTTTCGAAGTCATGTGTCATCCGCCAACCCGCACTGGGCCAGCGTGGTGGATTACGGCCTTAACTCTCTCCTTGCGAGAGAAGGCCCCGAGTCCCAGCAGTGGGAACGTTTAGTGGGCTGTTGATGTTGATGAAGTAACATAATATACATAGTACACATAGTTCTTGTAGTTCGTTGTAACTTTGATGGAAGTTTTAATAATAGTGTATTTATAACGTAATAAAAAAAACTACTCATCAGACCGAGTTCAAACAAATTTTCGTTAGTAGTTTGCATGGTGATGTACATCATTTTTTTTTTAGTTTTTTCATTCCCTTACTTTAGAAGTTAGGGGGGGGGACATTTTAGATAGATAGATAGATAGAAACTCTTTATTGTGATACAGACAAATTAATAAAATTACAGTGAAATACTTATGAACTAGTACCACAAATGGCGGCCTTATTGCTAAGAGCAATCTCTTCCAGGCAACCATCATCATTTTACCACTTTGGAAGTGTCTCTCGCGCAAACTATTCAGTGTAGACAAAAATTATATTAAAAACCTCAACATCATTTTTGAAGACCTATCGATAAACGTCCCACACGTGTAGGTTTGATGAAAAAATTTTTTTTGAGTTTCAGTTCTAAGTATGGGGGGCAACCCTAATTTTTCTTTTTTTTTATATTTTTGTAAATATCTTAATGCGGTACACAGAATACATCTACTTACCAAGTTTCAACAGTGTAGTTCTCATAGTTTCGGCAAAAAGTGGCTGTGACATACGGACGGACAGACAGACAGACAGACAGACAGACAGACTGACATGACGAATCTATCTATCTACGTTTTACGGAACCCAAAAAATACGAGATAAGTAAGTAAGAAGGTACGATACTCATACGAATAGCAATTAGATGTAAGTATTTATCTAAATCTACCGATATAAATAATATATTAATATGGTGAAAATTTTATTATATTCCGTGTTTATTGTTCGTTTTGTTTATTTGTTTGATTTTACTGCTTGACCCGTTGATATTTAAATAGACATAATTATGGATTTATTTAAAAATATATAGTTTACCCAAATGTTAACTGCTAGCTTTTACTCATAAAGGCTTACTGGCAAGTATTTGGTAGGATTTAGGTTTTGTTTATTTTTTTTAAAGACAACGTATTTTTTCTGTAAAAAGACAAGCGTTATTGCCAAATAACCGAGATAGATACATAAGAATGGTCTACTTTATAATGCAAAGCGTCTTCAAACAGAGTATTTTGAAAAACTACTTTAGTTACTCTTCCAGCATCCCGTACCTATTATTTGTTAAGAGTTCTTGTTAAGAGTGTGTTCAGAGATAAGAATCGTATGAGTTAGAAATCTAAGATCCTAAAAGTCCTATGTATTTTGATATCAATGGACTGTACTGTATCTACACATGTATCTTGAATAAATTATGGCTGGTCTCACACGCCACACGCAAAACTGTATTTTTGAAGCCATGAGTGTAATGCCACTAACTAAAAAGTGATAAAGAAAAACATCGTGAGGAAACCGACATATGCCTAGAATATTTCGTGGTCATGTGTCATCCACTGGATCACTGGATCCACGTGGTGGATTAGGGCCTGGACTCTCCTTGCGAGATAAGGCCACGAGTCCCAACTGTGGGAAAATGTAGTGGGATGCATATACTATGTCAAGTCTAGTCATAAGTGTTACGGCTAGTCAAGATAACGCCAACTGCTAATTCAGAACCCCTCGTTCGAATCCCACGCCCACCACTATCTTTCAAATAACCGAGGTAAATAAACAAGAACGGTCTACTGGTACAAAGCATGTGCGTACGGCTCGTCTAGTCATACACGCCATACGCACCACTGTAAAAAAAGGTGAAGGAAAATATCGTGAGGAAACCTACATCTGGCTAGAATCTTTCGAGGTCATCCACCAACCCGCACTGGGTCCGCGTGCTGGATTAAGACCTGGACTCTCTGTGTGAAAGAAAGTCCCGAGTCCCAACTGTAGGAAAATGTTGTGGGTTGGATGAGAGTGTAACGGCTAGTCGGGATAACGGCAACTACTGATTCAAAGCCCCTCGTTCGAATCCAACGCCTACCACGGTCTTTACGGAGTCATGTGCATAATGCCGTTAATTTAAAAACAAAAAAAAAAAAAAAAAATTGGCAGTATAGGAAATAGGAATCGCCGATAGAAGTGAAAACTTATAGCTCAGAGTTTGATAGCTTACCTTGGAAACTACACGGGTGTAACTGGAGGGCGTGGCCTGGCCATCATGGCATGGCCATCTAGAAATGCGTTAGCATTTCCCATTGGCTGATGCATTTCTAGATGGCCATGCCATGATGACTGTGCCACGCCCTTTCAGCATTTCCCATTGGCTGACGCACTTCTAGATGGCCAATAGCCATGGTCCCGAGGTTACCCGAAGATTTCTTATCATACCCGAGCGTGACGCTAGAATTCAATTCATAGCCCATGAAAAATCTGTCTAGGCGCGCCCAAAGAAGTTTTCACTTCAAAAATTGGCAGTCATAGAAACTGTCGATAGAAGTGAAAACTTATAACTCAGAATTTGCTAGCTTACTACATGTGTGTAACCGAAAGGCGTGGCCTGGGCATCATGACATGGCCATCTAGAAATGCGTCAGCATTTCCTATTGGCTGATGCATTTCTAGATGGCCATGGCATGATGCCGAGACCACGCCCTTTTAGCATTTGCCATTGGCTGACGCATTTCTAAATAGCCAATAGCCATGGTCCCGAGTTTACTCGAAGATTTCTTATCATACCCGAGCTTGATGCTAGAATCCAATTCACAGCCCGCGAAATATCTGTCTAGGCGCGTCTAAAGAAGTTTTCATTTCAATAATAGAATGGTAGATAAAATAGGTAGGTAAATAATTATTTACTTATGTTGAAAGCTTGACACTTCTTATATCTGCACTTGTATACCACGAATTAGTTAGACTTGTATACCTAGTTTAAAAGTCCAAACATTCCCCTGTCGACTTTTGGTAATTTCATTAGACTGTCCGCGCAGTAATCCTCGGTCATAGTCTAAACTTAACGTATATGTATAATTAGCTTAAATAGCTTATTATAAATACCAGTATATTTTAAAATATGATAATAATCGCAATGCTACATACATCAGCACATTCGAGATAGTATTAGCACGAAATTCTAGCTTTTCTGTCGCGAAATCAAATTCTATTGCGTCCTTTCTAACCTACACCGCGACCGCGTCGTAATTTGTGACGTCACATGGCGAACGCACCGCGCGGCTTTTTGATTTTTAGTTAATTTAATTTTGAAATGTTCACAGATTCCTCATTTATTGAGATAAAATGTATAATTTATTTCTATTATCTTTAAACCTATGTAATTATTTTTTGATTTTATGCAATTGGAAACTTTCTTATTACGAGAAATCAAAGTATAATTAAATGGATTTAAAGATAATAGAAAAAAATATACACACTGAAAAAATTACTTGAATATCTCGATAAATGACGAATTTGTAAACAGTTTAATTTACTTACTAAAAATCAAACAGCCGCGCGGCGCATTCGCTTTGTGACGTCACAAGTTACAACGCGGTCGCACTGTAGGTTAGAAAGGACGCAATAGGATCTGTTTTCGAGGCAGTGAGAAGAGAATTTCATGTTAATACTACCTCGAATGTGGGGTATGTATGTAGCATTGCGACTATTATCAAATTTCATATTATACTAGTTTATATTATGATAAGCTTTTGACGTTAAGTTTAGACGCTGACTGGAGGATTAGTACGCGGACAGTCTAATAAAATTTACTTGAAACTTGAGACTAAAATTTTGGACTGTTAAACTAGGTAACAATCCGTGGCATATAAATGCAGAGATAAAAAGTGACAAGCTTTCAATATAAGTTAATAATTACCTACTTTATATATTATGATCCACCATTAAATTTTTTTGAAGTGAAAACTTCTTTAGTCGTACCTAGACAGATTTTTCGTGGGGTGTGAATTGAATTGTAGCGTCACGCTCGGGTATGATAAGAAATCTTCGGGTAAATTCGGGACCAT
The DNA here is from genome assembly GCA_963693475.1 of Ectropis crepuscularia. Lineage (NCBI taxonomy): Eukaryota > Metazoa > Arthropoda > Insecta > Lepidoptera > Geometridae > Ectropis > Ectropis crepuscularia. Next base: position 8,569,799 of record OY856338.1, read on the forward strand.
GGCCATTGGCCATATAGATATGCGTTAGCCAATTAAAAATGCTGAAAGGGCGTGGCCTGGTCATCATGACATGGCCATCAAGAAATGCATCACCCAATAGGAAATGCTGGCGCATTTCTAGATGGATGGATTTCTAGATAGCCAGGCCACGCCCTTCGGTTACACCCGTGTAGTTTTCAAGGTAAGCTATCAAAGTCAAAGTACTTTATTCATAAATATACAATTTACACGTCAATAAATAAAAAATAAAAAAACAAAAGAAACAGCATACAAATTGTATACATTTTCAAAGTTTGAAATGACTACTTTACTGTATTATAATAATTATTGTACAGACAACTGTCAAGAATTATATGAGTATAATATGTTTTTATAACAATTGTACTGACCCATGTCAAATTTTTGTCTACATTTTTATAGGACTTTGTCATCACTCTCTAAAAATTCCTTTTTTTTAGAGAGTGATGGCAAAGTCCTTTAATTTGTTTTTGAAGCTGCCGAAACTTGGGGCAGATATAACTATTTTGGGAAGAGTGTTAAACTTCAGGTCCCATAATGTGAGTTAGCTTCCGTGACCTTGTGAGAGAGTGTGATATGACATCCAGCTTGTCCGCGTTACGTATGTTTCGAGAATGTCTCTCTCCTGGCGTATTGTATGATTCTAGATTATTTCTGACTAGCGGCCCGCTCCGGCTTCGCTCGAATAATAACCTAGATATCAACTGCAGCGCCATCTGCCGTAGCCTATGTTACTCGGGAATAATGTAGCTTTCCAAAGGTGAAAGAATTTTTGAAATCGGTCCAGTAGTTTCGGAGCCTATTCATTACAAACAAACAAACAAACAAACAAATATTTCCTCTTTATAATATTAGTATAGATATACACAGCCACCTGGTAGATCAATATAGCAGGTAACGTAAGTATGCCAAGCTGTTTGAAATATGGTCTGACGAATGTGCATTGCGATATGCCAACGATGGCACGTATGGCACGTTTTTGGGCGCGGAACGCACGCTCCCAGTCGGCGCGTATAGCTCGGCGCCGTATTGTAACCGAGAATGCACTGTGGCGAAGTAACACGCACGTGACACTTCCGCAGACACCACTCGGGATACTCGTCTTAGCGCAAAGCACGCACTGCTGACTTTAGCACACATCTTGTCGATGTGGTGTTCCCACGTCATGCTGCGATCAATCTCGAATCCCAAAAATGTGGTGTTCTGTACTTGCTCAATCCTTACACCGTTTAGCGAAACTTTAAGCGATTTTGTATGATGGCCCGACAGACAAAAGTGAATGAAGTGAGTCTTTTTTGAATTTAACATAAAACCATTAGCTCTAAACCGTGAATTTAAGCCGTTAGTTACAATATTTAATTTCTCTTCTAAATCCTCAATTGAAAGAGCTGTTACTACGGCAGCCACATGATCTGCATACATGAATATGCCTGCACCCTTTACGGCATCAGGGAGATCGTTTAGTAGGAGAGAGAACATTATATTTGAAATCGACGAACCCTGCGGTACTCCCATAGACGAAGGCAGCGGATCTGATTTATTATCGCCGTCGCCAGCATCCACTACCTGAGAGCGGCCTCGTAACATGTCAGTCAACACCTCGTATGATTTCCCAGCTATGCCATAGTGTTTCAGCTTTAAAGCTAAGGTCTCGTGGTATGCGACATCGAATGCCTTCGATAAGTCACAGCACAAGACAGCTACTTGCTCTTTACGTTCACGGGCAGCCAACACACTATGTATCACTTCACGCGTTAGAGAAATCGTAGACCTCCCTTCGCGGTATGCGTATTGTTGTTCACACAGCGCCTCGGTTTCTGATAGGTAGGCCACTAATCGCGAACTCAAGCCGTTTTCGAACACTTTGGCTATTGCTAGTATAATCGATACTGGTCTATATCCATCAACATCGTCCCTTTTGCCCTTGCCTTTAAATATCGGGGACACTTTCGATATTTTCAGCGACGACGGGTACGAGCCTTCTCTAAGACACTTATTAAACAGTGTGGCGAGAACCGGAGCTAGAGGCAAAATTGCTAGTTTAATTATTTCCATTGACACACCGTTTATGTCTTTCGACTTTTTTGGAGGTATTTTGGAGGATACTATGCGGAATACCTCATCAGCCGAGAAACTTGTTAGTCTGCGGGAACGATCAGATGCTTGATGTGCCGATTCTAAAATTTTACATACAGTAGCAGTATCAGCTTTAGGTGCCCCACAGGCAGCAGCTGCATTTAAAAACCGAACATTCATAGCATTTACGGCATCTTTTGGCGAACTAAACTTACTGCCGTTAGAATCTTTTACGATTTCTGAGCAGTTCAACCTAGGGGTATTGTTTTTTCCTCTCTCCACGTTCACGATTCCCCACATAGCTTTACATGGATTCGTACTTCCGTGTATTATGCTACTATAATGATTTGTCTTAGACATTTTCAAAGTCGAAATGTATTTCCTGTTGAGATCGTCAAATATAGCTATTAGGTTCTCTTCCTCAAGAAATTGGTCATCTAGTTCCGAAATATCAAACAACAATGATTTTAGATTAAGTATGTCAGGCGTAACCCACGACGCGTCACGTTTGTTATTTGGAGTTCGTTTTATAGGGAATCAAATTCTGATTTATAGGTTTTCACTTCTATCGGCAGTTCCTATGAAGGCCAATTATTTTTTTTGTACCTAGCTCGGAACTCACTTGGTACTTACTATTAAATCAGCCAGCAAAATTCAGCTATAACAATTTAACTACCTATAGTATCTGTACCAAGTTAAGAGACAGATTTTTGTTTGTTATTTACCGCCTTGTTTCATTCAACAAATATAAAAAACACCGAATAGGCGCAGAAACTCACGTGGGCTCACCAGACGGTTAGGAAGGCGTAACTCAGTGACCCCTGGTAGAGATTTAACGAACAATAAAATCAATATCGATGTTTATAATGAAATATCCATTAAAGTATTCCAGCTGGATACTACTCGTAGATACTTTAAGCATAGCATTCCACTAAATGTTCCCGGAGCTGGGACTTGGGGCCTTTTCTCGCAAGCAGAGAGTCAAAGCCATCATAATGTACCACGCTGGCCCAGTGCGGGTTTGTGGATGACGCGCGATCTAAAAAAATCTTAGAACTTGCCAGTTTCCTCGCGATGATTTCCTTCGCAGTTTTTAAATTAACGGCATTACGCATATGACTCCGTAAAGACAGTTGTGCGCGTGGGATTCGAATATGGGGCTCCGAATCAGCAATTGCCGTTATCCCGACCTGCCCTCTCATGACTGGACCATAATGTTGACCACTCCCATGATAGGACTCGGGGCCTTCTCTCACAAGGAGAGTCCAGGTCTTAATCCAGCACGCGAGCCCAGTACTGGTTGGTGACTAACAGATGACACATGATCTCACATGAACACATGACCTCGAAAGATTCTAGGCATACGTCGGTTTTCTTACGATGTTTTCCTTCACCGTTTTTTTTTTTAATTTAGCGGCATTACACGCATGCATGTCTTCGAAAATACAGTGGTTCGTGTGGTGTGTACGACTAGACTAGCCGTACGCGCACGCTTTGCACCAGTAGACCGTTCTTGTGTATCTATCTTGTTCATTTGGCAATCATATTTATGAGGTAACGCCTTATTTCAAAAACAGTCTGTTTTACCTTTATAAAAATAAGTAGACAATACCTATGTATTTCCAACCAAATTCTGGCAAGTCGTAAGCCTTTTTAAGGAAAACCTAACAGTTGACTATCGGGTATACAATTTCTTTAAAATAATCAGAATCATAATCATTTTTTAATTACAACTGTTACACGTCATGGATGATTATATTCAAATTACATTAGATAATAAATTAATAATGTACAATTACGTTGTACTGTGTTGTACTTACAGCATGATATTTAGGAAAAAATAATAATTTAATAGATTCATTTCAAAACAATTGATTAAATATTTAACAAAAACACAATACATTAATTAATTAAATGAATATTCAATGTCAAGTTCAATACAAAAAGAAAATTATTCACTTGTAAAATTACAATTTACACTGAATGAATTCATCGTAGCTATAGAAAGTCTGCTCGATAAGCCAACGTTTGAGCCGCGATTTAAAGCTCTCTAGCGTGGGAATCCATAAGTTAATTTATCAACGGGTGGAACAGTAAAATCAAACAAATAACCAAACAAACATAAATAAACATGGAATATAGTAACATTTTCACTATATTAGTGTATTATTTCTACCGGTACATCTATTTGGTATTCCTAGGAGTACTTACCGTACCTACAATTTTTTCTGACCACTATCTCGTATTTTTTTGTTTTGACGACGTAAAAGCGGTAAAAGAATAGTTTTCGGAGGTCGTCGCCGTTGTTTGTACATTTGGGTACGATGGAGTACTTATAACGTATTTTAGTTATATTTTACATGATAACACTTGCTTTTGTGTTGAGCTAACGAGTACTAACTACGAGCTGCGACAAACAACCGCCTGGGCGCTGCGTCGTTCGCGAGCCGATCGACACTTGCAAGTTGTGATGTCATCGCGGTGTTTGGCCGGCCGCGCGTCATATATTTTAAAATGGGAAGGAAAAGCCTCGTTACTTCGTCATTTGTTGAGATATTAAAAAGTAAAATCACTGGGTTTTATTTAAGACTTAGCGTGATTTTTTAAAAATATTAGTAAAACAATGGAAACTTCCTTATTCAAAGTCTTATATTATGTAGGAGAATAATAACAAAGACGTACAAGGTCAAAAACCAATTCGTATTATTACGCTAACTTTATTATTATGTGTTTGAAGTGAAAACTTCTTTAGGCGCGCTATAGACAGAATTTTCGTGGGCTGTGAAATGGACTCATGATCACGTGATCATCACGCTCGGATATGATAAGAAATTTCGGGTAAACTCGGGATGCTAGAGCGAGAAAGATAATGTGGTCAACAAACGTGCCAGACCGAGAAAGATAATTGTTAGAGGAGGACATGGGACAATACATACCTACTCTTACTCTCTCTCGCTGCTCACTACCAGAGTTGACACTTTAGCGACTTTCTCGCTGAAACTGGCGAATTTTTAAACTTTTTTATCACGACATTAACTTCTAGGTACTTACCACATCAATTGAACCTGTTACGAAATGTTAAATTTGCATTTCACGTCCATTGCAAAAAAGTTATGGTTGTAATATTTTATCACAGCACTCACACTACCTAAACACACAAAATGATACCCATTTTCATAAGAAGGTGCTTACACAAATACACTATAACACAACATATTTATGCATTTTTAGCGAAATACATAAATATGACATAACTAAATAGCAAACACTATATAAAAACTTGCGAGTTTTAAACGGCATTTTCGACCCGCGTATTTTTTTTTTTTAATTTATTCTTGGCCATGGATACTAATCATTCAGCCGTAAAAGTTTTAATTTAAAATTATTTAGTAGTCATTATATTTATAGTTAAGTATTTCTTATTTTAGTTTTCACTTCTGCCGTGCGGTTTTAAGCGCACACATTTTTTTTATCAAACCAGCCTCATGTTTTTCTCACCCACATTTTGAATATAGTTTATGTAGTAGTTTTTGAAAACAATTCTGGCAACATTTAGATGACATAAATATAAACTTCACTTCTCACTTCAGCTAAAATTTAGATTTTTTTTCATATTATTGATCACAAATTGTGCCTGAGATATCTTCCATAGAATAGAAATAATAAGCATCTGGAATTTATAAGTAAGCAGCCCAAAATTCGGATATTCTCTAGTTTAGCTTGTAAGCATTTGAGGTGGGTACACATCGCTTCAGTCATGCCTTCAGTTCGGTGATACGTGCATCGGTCTACCTACTTTTTTATGAGAGTTCATAGTTTTGCTTAGTGTAATTCCAAGGTAATAAATAATGAATTTCTTTGTTTAAATTTCACTGTAAATGAACGGAAAGTCGTGCGATAGATATATATGTAAAGAATAAATGCGATATCAACATGAGTTAAGTTTTTGGGCAAGTACGCATGCGCGGTTGAGCGGTACCTTTCTACAGATGCACCCCGTACAGATTTGATTAGGATATTTTACACAAAAAGACGGTATTTATCATTACTAAAACATTAAATAATTTAAGAACCATAATATAAAATATTTTGTATTCTTTATAAAATACGCAATCTATAAAATAAATATGATAGATCTTAGGATGTAGGTAACATTTCTAAACTGTTAAAATTATTTCCAGGTTAATCATTTGCCTGATATATCTACATAAAACATATAATAGTACAAGAAATCTTTCTGGAATTGACAATGAAATGGACATAACTAGATTTACTTGACCTTTGGTCCTGGATTCAAGTTTATTTGAAGTATAGTCATTAATCTACACGGTAAGCCACTACTTATGTTTATTGTTATTTATTTGAACTGTATTATAAAATGTGGGAAATCCGAAATATAGGTAAGTGCTAAAATACATTCCTTCCATGCGTCTTGTGAGTAAGTTAGTATGACGGAGCCTTTTCCCCACTTAGCCTCTTAATTGGGCCACTGTGAGTGACTTCTTGTGTGTTTATGTGTCTTATCTCTATATCTAAATTAATAAAAGTAGAAGATTTTGTTTGTTTGCTTGTGTTAATCTTGGAAACTGTCAGTTGTGGTCATTGTACAGTAATCTTTGCTATCCAAGCCAGGTTGTTGTTGCATAGGTTCTTGGTGTAATAATTTGAAAAGTCTGCCCAAGGAAATACTACATTTGCCTTTGGCAGACTTTGTAATGGACATCTATAATACAAGCTTTGCTTAGTTTGGGGTCAGATGCTGTTGTGTGTAAATTGTCCACCAATATTTATTATTATTTATTTATTGTATCAAGTGCAATAGCGATTGAGTAACTACTGTTTATTAACAAACTACATTTTGCAATGCCTTCTTTTCCTATGCGATCTGGCTCACCCAAGGAATCTAATATATCTCACCACATTTTTGATCTTCTATGCGAGCTTAAGTCTGCAATTAATAAATGTTTTAATAAAACACTGTATTTCCATGGATGCAAACTAAAGTAAAATCCATTTACAACTTTTTTGGGGCTGGTGACGGCCCTGGTTGATGCCCTTGCAAGGGAGTGGAAACTGGACCTGTACTCTGGCGTTCCGAAGATTTTCCTAGCCATAAGGCTCTGTATGACTGTTGTTCAACATCAGACCGTTGTCCGTCTGTAAAACAGTGAAATTTAGAAATTTTCAACATAGAAAATTAATTATTAGAAAATGTGACTTTATAATATACCAACAGCACCCAGTAGTTTCAGCTGCTTTGTTTTCCAATATCATTACTTTCCCAGGATAACTATCTTAGTGTCTTCAAATTGATAGTGAATCGGTTTCTTTTGGGTAACCACGCTTCATCATAGACTGCAACATCACATAAAATCAGGCAAAATAGCAGTCAAGTTAGTTAGTTAGTTTAGCGGGGCCTTTTCCGCACCTAGCCTCTTTATTGGGCCATTGTACATCAGGCGAAATAGCAGTCAAGTCAACCTATAAAAGAAAAAAAAAGTGTATCAAATTTCACCTAGATCATTTCAAAATTTAAAAACTTCTATGGATTAAACACACTTAGTATATTTGCAAAATAAAATGCGATTACATTCCTATCAATTTTATGTTCTAATTGGATTTAGCTGGCATAAAACCTAAGTAGATACTGAACTCACAGAAATTCCTGATAATTTACTTTTTGTTTACTTTCATTATAAGAACATATAAACTGTGGAATGTATGAATGGGTATTGTTCCCAGAAAGATGTAATCTAAGTGTCTGCAAAACTGTTCTCTACGTTTCCACTGAAAACTGAGACTGACAGAGAGTTATGGGCATTTTGTTGAGTTAGGACTCTTTGCAGAGTTAGTCTGGGGAAGTATCACACCTTTGCCAATTGTTTTACCGCCAAGCAGTAATACGAAAACATCACTGTGTTCCGGTTTGATGGGCAATGTTTCCAGAGAAATTACAGGGCATAGAGATATGTCATCTTAAATCTATGGGTAACAACCGCTGTGCAGTGCTAGATTATAGACGGTTCATGTGTCCACAAGTTCATGTTCACTTCCAAAAATAAATTACGAATGTATGATTGGCGATTCTGGTTATTATTTTATGTTATCTATATGCATATTAATGTCACCGTAAAATTGTAAAAACCGTCTGATAATCTAATGACATCAGATTACAAACTTACATAACCTATTGTGAGATTATCTCACGCATTGAATTATAATCTGACGGTGTTGAAAATTGTATTGTGACATACATTTGGTATTTGCTCCTGGCATTGCAATTTGACACCAAAACTAGATACATAAATTTCGATGTTACAAAGCGACTGAAATGTATTTTCAATGCGAAATCTATTACAGTTAGTTAATAAATGGTTACAAAAAGTTAATTAGAATAGGCAAAATAAAAAAAAAAATAAAAAAAAATTACAGATTACTAAGCAAGGTGTAAATATTTCGATATGCACGCAATCCACGTTGCTGGACAAATTTAAAATATTTGCGTTTGATCAAACTTGTTGTATGTGAAGTTAAATGCTGGCCGCTGCGCAATAGCCATTCTATACGACATGACAATCTGTTTCATAAGTATAATATACGGCGTAAGCCGAGGGCGAATTGCTTGCTAGTTGACTTAGTCAGTGTTCAGGGTGATCGCGTACCGACTGCAATCATTTGCGCGATTGGTCTTCAACTGTTCATAATTCAATTGTTTTGTTTTTGAGTTTTTATCAGTAACGACGTTTTATCAATTGCCCCGCCCCGATGGATCCAAAAGAACCTTCGGTACGATAAATACCTAGTAAAAATTATCAAAGTTTTGTTAAGTTGTATCTGTATTTGCATATTCTGCTAGTTATTACAAAATTCTATTTTCCAAAATATACTCAAAAGTAAAATAAAATAAAGTAAGCGACGCATACTTTTATGCGTCGCGTCGCTTAATAGTTTAAACGAAATCAATTTTCTTAAAAAAAAAAAAGATACAAAAACCGACTTCAATTCAAAATTAAATTCAGACACTCGACCAAACTTAATAAGAGTCTTATCACTGTATCGTCTAGATGCATGAAAGCAAATTTTAGTTTTTTTGTTCATAGTTCCAAAACCGCTACACCGATTTTGATAAAATGTATATGAGACCAACTCTGAACTATGATCTAACAATTAAAAAAATAACCATCAAAATCAATTCACAATTGGCAGCGCTATCGAGTAACATACATAAAAAAAATACAACCGAATTGATAACCTTTTTTGGAAGAAAAAGCATAATCTTTGAATCAGTTTCTGTTTTCTCTATAGAAAGTAAAGGAGATTTAATATTGTTTATGCTGTATAATGAGTCATATTCTTAAACCGGCCGTGATTAAAATAAAAAAAATTGGCAGTCATAGAAACTAGTGAAACTACTGATAGAAGTGAAAACTTGTTAAAAGTATACCTTTAAACTGGCCCGCTTCCCTGTTCCAACGATACACCGCTACAGAAGCGTATTGGCGAATTCGGTTCTCATCTACCAAATATTAGTCGCGCGGCCAAAGTTTACACTTCAATAACAATCTAATTTCTCAAAAAAAATAACAAAAACCCGACTTCAATTTAAACTGAAATTCAGAACTCGACCAAATTTCATATGAATCTATCGGTATAAGTACATATATCGTCTAAATTAATACATGAAAGAAAATTTTCGTATTTCCAAAACCACTTCACCGATTACAATAAAATTTGTATGGGACCACCTCTAAACTGTGATCTACCAAACAAAAAAAAAAAATCAAAATCGATTCACAGTTGGCGGCAAAAAAAAAACAAAAAACAACATACAGCCGAATTGATGACCTCCTTTTTTGAATTCGGTTAAAAATGTTGCCGAATAATAGTCGCCCTATCGATATTGTTACTTCAGCTGATACACCTGAACGTTGACCTACAATCGCTCACGCTATAGTGGTCGGTGCGCAATCAGCGGTATAACTCGGGTCGTACAATATACGCTGTGTGACTAAAGTTGCAATTTCAGCACGCTCGTCCAACATCAATGCGCGATTTCTACGAAAGCTCGGAAGATGACGATATGGATGGCCAGTATCAAGCGGATCCCGAGTGTCTGGTCCTGTCGCGCCCCGATAAAGACATGCACAACAAATGCTGCGGCGGGAAAGCCTGGTGCATAAAGGTATTTGTACTTGTAGTTTGTATAAATATGTCTATATTGAAGTGAAAACTTCTTTTGGCGCGCCTCAAACAGATTTTTCGTGGGCTGTAAATTGAATTCTAGCGTCACGCTCGGAAATTATAAGAAATCTTCGGGTAAACTCGGGACCATGGCCATTGGCACGCTCATGGCCACGACTTCCGGTTTCACCCTCGTAGTTTTCAAAGGAAGCTATCGAATTCTGATTTATAAGTTTTTATTTCTGTCGGCAGTTCCTATGACTGCCAATTTTTTTTGAAGGGAAAACTTCTTTAGGCGCGCCTAGACCGATTTTTCGTGGGGTGTGAATTGAATTCATTCGTCACGCTCGGGTATGATAAGAAAGCATCGGGTAAACTCGGGACCATGGCTTTTGGCCATCTCGAAATACGTCAGCCAATGGGAAATGCTGAAAGGGCGTGGACAGGCCATCATGGCATGGCCATCTAGAAACGCATCAGCCAATGGGAAATGCTGACGCATTTCTAGATGGCCATGCCAAGATGGCGAGGCCACGCCCTCCTGTTACGCCCGTGTAGTTTCCAAGGTAAGCTATCAAATTCTGAGTTTTAAGTTTTCACTTCTATCGGCAGTTCCTATGACTGCCAATTTTTTTTATCGTGCATAGGGCCGCGTTTGAACACTAACTTGAAGCGCACCACTGTCTTCGAAAAGACGTGCGTGACGGTGCGCTTGGGATTCGAATCAGGGGCTCAAAATCGGCAGTAGTATTAACTAAGGTAAGCGACGGCGTGGTCGAAAATGACGCACGCTGATCTAGAAAGTGTCTATTTACTCTGACCTTGAGAAGTTCTAAATTTTATTTCTCAGGGAACTGTGAGGCCGGCAACTTTTCCACTCTAAACCTACGTATGAGGAAAGTGGTCTCGAACCGTATGGTACGAATTTTTGGGAATATCCACCATTTTACGGCTGGTCTAGACGGGTGAACGGCGACTGCCGATCCGAAGGCCCCGGGTTCAAATTCCACGCGCACCTCTGTCTTTTCGAAGTCATGTGCGCAATGCCGCTAACTTAAAACGGTGAAGGAAAACATCGTGAAGGAAACGACATGTACCTAGAATCTTCCGAGATCATGTGTTGTTCGCCAACCCGGACTGGACCAGCGTGGTGGATTATGGTCTTGACTCACTGAGTCCCAGCAGTGGGAACATTTAGTGGGCTGCTTATACTGCTGATGGGTGGTAGTAACTACACTTGCCCTGTAGTCTATATAGATTGATTTTGATACGAAAGTAGGCCATGCTTTAATAGATAATACTGCGTCAACAATACGTAATGCGCAATTATCACTATGTTGCAATTTGAAATTTGAATGGAATTGTTTCCAAACAGATTACAGACCATAAAAGTAAATTATCTCATTTAAATCTCTGGGTGACGAGCGCAGTACTAGGTGATTTGGATTCATGTTGCAATAGCTGCGTCGCAGTATGCTGTTTTGGGAAGGCATGTCGCTTACCATCAGGGACATGACCTGCTCATCTCTTCACTCTATACTATGTGTATAAAAAAATTACAGTTATAGGACCTGCTGATATTTATGTAGAAGTGAAAAGTTTAATTACTTTTGTTTTTTTTTTCATTACGTGATACATCGCGAAGGGTAAATATAAATATTTCAGCCGCCATAATAAATATGAGAATGTAAAATAAATACACATAGCTCTTGGGAAGTGTGCGGTGAGTTTTACGCTCTATGTTCACCCAATAATACTCATCAATACATAGCATAGCTCATAGATTTGTATAGCTCATAGACAGCGTTCGGTGACGATGACGCGAGTTCTATGTTTTTTGTTAACCCAAAAAGTGTTCAAAGCGGCTAATCCTTAACCGATCAATGGCCGCGCCCATTTTCGAAAACTTAATATACAACAGGTTAAATCTACGTAGAAAATAGTGATAGTTTAGTTCTGGGCAGTTCTTATATAACTTTTTTTTTAAAGTAAATAGTGACGAGACGAGGACATGTCCCTGATGGTAAGCAACATGCTTGCCACATAACAGCACAGTGACGGCGTCGGTCGCTCGGGGCGCCGGATATTACAAGGGCGCTGGGAAATCTTTTAACCTGTGCATTGGAAAATCTTAATAACCTAGAGAGGGGCGGACTCTGCTAAGAATCCTACCACTACCAAACACTTACTATACAACAGGTTAAATCTACGTAGAAAATAGTGATAGTTTAGTTCTGGGCAGTTCTTATATAACTGAATTTGAGGGACATTACATTCGATTTAAAAATGACACGTCTCTCGTGTAGCCACAAGTAGAAAAAAATGATGACGCGCCTGTCGTGCCATCAGCACAGAATCGGTTAAGACGTCTATTAAATAAGTAGCGATTCTCCTTATAATTCCTGTTAATCGAGTTTTACTAAACAACTAAATAAGAGCATGTTACTTTTCAGGACATTTGTGGCATAATATGCGCGGTCCTAACATGGCTGCTGATCCTATACGCGGAGTTTGTGGTGATGATGGTGATGCTGCTGCCGGGGATATCTACGTACCCCATCTACAGTTACGTCAACATCATAGTGTTCCAGAGTTTGGCGTTCCTGGCCTTCGCCTCGCATCTCAGGACCATGTTCACTGATCCGGTTAGTATTTTATATATTTACTTATCTACATATATAAAAATGAATTGCTGTTCGTGTGTCTCCTAAAACTCGACAACGGCTGGGCCGATTTGGCTGATTTTGGTTTTGAAATGTTTGTCGTAGCTAAGGGAAGGTTGAAACGGTGAGAAAATATTGAAAACTTGCGAAGAAAATAGTAAAAATCCAAATCCAAAATGAAATGTCACCATGTCATCGAGGTAAATTTTAGTTGTTTTTTGTTCATATTTCTAAAAGCACTACACCGATTTCGATAAAATATATATGGATCCACCTCTGAACTACGACCTAGCAAACAAAACAAGAACCATCGAAATTGATTCACAGTTGGCGGCGCTATCGCCTAACATACATTTAAAAAAATTAGCAGTCATAGGAACTGCCGATAGAAGTGAAAACTTATAACTTAGAGTTTGATAGCTTACCTTGGAAACTACATGGGTCATGGCCATCTAGAAATGCGTCAGCATTTCCCATTGGCTGACGCATTTCTAGATGGCCATGCCATGATGGCCAGGCCACGTCCTTTCAACATTTCCCATTGGCTGACGCATTTCTAGATGGCCAATGGCCATGGTCCCGAGTCTACCCGAAGATTTCTTATCATACCCGAGCGTGACGCTAGAATTCAATTCACAGCCCACGACAAATCTGTCTAGGAGCGCCTAAAGAAGTTTTCACTTCAAAAAAATGCTCCCCCTTTTTACCCGACTGCGCGACGCAAAGGAGTGGTAATGTGTTTAACAGTCTATGTATGTATGTATGTATGTATGTATGTATGTATGTTTGTATGTTCCTTTGAAGCACTATACAGACCAAACGCCTGGGCCGATTTTTATGATTCACACGTCAATCGATTCCTCTTAATCTGGCGAGTGACACTAAAGACATGACATTAGTGTAAATCCAATATGGCGGTAACCGGACGCCATATTGTCCAAATTAAAAAAATGAAAATCACCAAACTATGTCAAGAGGGGTATCGTTGAATAGGTATTTAAAAATAATGTTTTGCTTTCTTTCAATGTTTTTCGATTTGACTGACCGTTTAGGATGTATATCGATTTAAAGTTGAGTAACAACCATTCTCACATTTATAGGTTTTTAGGTAGCAGAAAACTTCGTATAACTAACTGTACGTGTGAATGTGGATGGACATTATATACTAATGTATCTAGTAGGCATCGATATAAATCAATAGATGTGCCCTGAGCACCTTGAAATTGGTAATAAACTGCGTCTCTGTATGCATCGTAAGTGGTTTACAAACAACCAATCTACTTGACCCCTATATAGCTAGCGGCGAGATTTGCTGTGGTTTTACTTATTTTGGTTGTCGACAACGAATAATGATAGGTAAAAACGTTCGGCGTCCACCGCGTCCTGCAACCGACTAGAACGGAGAGAGTGAGCTCACTCTTTCCAACGTTGACATGATTGCGCGCGCCGTGAAGTTTGGGAGGGCCCATCTTGGGTTCTACGATCTATGCTAGTAGGTATATTGGACTACCTTTTTTTCGTACGTGCAGGAAATGTATTTACGCATACCCTGTATATTTGTAGTGGTAGGACTCTTAGCAGAGTCCGCCTGGGGAAGTACCACACCTTTGCCAATTATTCTACCGCCAAGCAGTAATGTGCAAACATTACTGTGTTCCGGTTTGAACGGCAATGTTTCCAGAGAAATTACAGGGCTTAGAGATATAACAACTTAGATCTCTGGGTGACAAGCGCAGTGCAGTGCTAGGTAATGATTTGGACTCTTCATGTTCCAATAGCTGTGTATCACTGTGCTGTTATGTGGCAGGCATGTTGCTTACCATCAGGCACATGTCCTGCTCGTCTCGTCACTCTTTATTAAAAAAAATAAACCCTACTGCCCCGCCCGGGAGACAGCCGGGTTATGTTGCACTCTATATCATGTATGGATATGGTGCCCCTATCTACTAATAAACCTCCATGGGGTTTCAACTCTGCCGCTGATAGTGGGAACACGGAACCGCTCTCGGATTGCTCCGCCTCGGTCGCCCATCTCCAACTTCAAACGATTTAGAACTCAACGTCAATCGAAAACCTATACTAACACACAACTATATGAATTACATGCAGTAGAAAAACCTACATACTCGTATTATATCAGTAGAAACGAAGGCATTTGGTCAACAACCAAAAGATGCATAATATTATGTTGAGCATATTAACATTCACAACATTGTTCATAACTAAAAAGTATAAAATAAAAATATATAATTTAAAAACTCAAAAACCCGACTGCGTCAAAAGTGAACCAAACTACGTACTCGCTTACTAAAAAACTGAAAAGAATAAAACAAGCACTTAGATTTCTGGTGGTCTAGAATTCTATAATATGTTATTGTATTAATACTATTGAAATATATACAATATTTTCTAATAAAAGAACATTACAACTGAAGAGTCGGGATCCATTGAACAATTACATTGCTTATCGAATAATAATGGATCCCGACTCTTCAGTTGTAATGTTCTTTTATTAGAAAATATTGTATATATTTCAATAGTATTAATACAATAACATATTATAGAATTCTAGACCACCAGAAATCTAAGTGCTTGTTTTATTCTTTTCAGTTTTTTAGTAAGCGAGTACGTAGTTTGGTTCACTTTTGACGCAGTCGGGTTTTTGAGTTTTTAAATTATATATTTTTATTTGAAGTTTTGTTAAAAAATGGCAGTCATTGTAACTGCCGATGAAAGTAAATTCGTATGACTTTATACATCACTTTATTGGTCACGTGATCGAGTGACGATTCTTGGCGTAGCTATCGGGATTTACCGCGCTGCGCAGAACTATTGTCAAGTTTGTGTGGTTAACGTGTGTGTACTGCTTATTCATCTGTGAAGTGCCCAAAAATCAAGACGGAAGTTGGAGCATGCTCACATGCTCATTTTTTTTAATTGTTAAAAAGGCTATTAAACAGCATTAATGTTGCTACATCACCTCTGTAACTACAGAGGCTCTGTTATAACGGCCGTCGGTCACGCGAGATCACAACATTTCACTCATCCAAAAAGCGTCTAATTCGCGTGACACGCTACCCTGCTTCGACGCTACGCCGCTATATTTGCATATCGGTAATTGTGTTCCCGTTTGAAGAGCAATATTTCCAGAGAAATTACTGGGCTAAGAGATAACACACCTTATATATCCGGGTGACGAACGAGCGCAGTGCAGTGCTAAGTGATTATTTCGACTATTCATGTTCCAATAGCTGCGTATCACTGTGCTGTTGTGGGCAAGCATGTTGCTTACCATCAGGTACATGGCCTGCTCGTCTTGTCACTCTATACAGTAAAAAAGGCGCCAATCCGGTAATAATGAGAGTACAAAAACAAAAGAGTGGGTATAAAACGTCAAACACAAAAAATGTTCACTTCAAAACATAAATCTATGTAACCAACACTAGTCCTTACTGGTGACGATTAGTGCCACTATCGAATTCTATGATAAGATGAAAGGTATTGTCATAGAATAGATACTATAGATATTAGTGATAATAATTATGGTATTGTGTAAAAGTAATTTAGGCTCAACAATTTCGCCAAAATACTTCAGTAGTGGTAGGACTCTTAGCAGAGTCCGCATGGGGAATAAAAATAAGTTCGTTTAAAAGTATTTGTATCTCCAATTCCTACTCAATCTGCTTACTCGCTTCGATTCTAGATGGCGCTGTACGACACTAAAACGTGGTATAGTGTTGTCGTGGCACATTTAAGGCCTGACAAGGTATATTGTAATGAATACACAATCGCTTTCGCTTGACTGTCACACAATATCACATTGGTTATCTAATCACATGAATATTTTTGGATGAGGAGTTGACGCTTGACGGTGTTGACTCCCTATGTTTATGTAGTGGTAGGACTCTTAGCAGAGTCCGCCTGGGGATGTACCACACCTTTGGCAGTTATTCTACCGCCAAGCAGTAATGTACAAACATTACTATGCTCCGGTTTGAAGGGCAATGTTTCCAGAGAAATTACAGGGCTTAGAGATATTAAAACAACTTAGATCTCAGGGTGACGAGCGCAGTGCGGTGCTAGGTAATGATTTGGGCTCTTCATGTTCCATTAGCTGCGTGTCAATGTGCTGCTATGTGGCAGGCATGTTGCTTACCATCAGGCACATGTCCTGCTCGTCTCGTCACACTTTATTAAAAAAAAAGCTATAGACGCTACCATATATCTAGATGTGGACTTTTAAACAATGGAAATAGCCGGCGAACCGACGGTTAGCTATGCACGATCAATAATTGTTTTTAGGCTTCCATACCCAAGGGGTAAAAACGGGACCCTATTACTGAGACTTGGCTGTCCGTCCGTCCGTCTGCCACCAGACTGTATCTCAAGAACAATGATAGCCAGACTGTTGACATTTTCACAGATGATTATATTGCCGCTATAACAACAAATACTAAAAACAAAATAAATATCCCATACAACTTGATTTTTTTACCGTTTCTTGCTCGATACTAATAACGGTGACAATTAGACGCTATAACTATTCGCAGAATATTTTGTTTTATGTTCTCTTTAAATATAGTTACTTAAAATAAAATAAAAAATAACTTGCAAGATTAGGTTACAGATAATAATGGTACGGAATCCTTCGTGCGCGAGTCCCAGTCGCGTTTGGCCGGTTTTCTTCTTTTTCAAGTTACTGACGTAAGCAAAAAACAATTGGACTACAATGAGACGAAAGTCACGGCTAATAATGTGACCACTTCGATTAGATTTTTTTTATTAGTTGAAAACTATTGATTAATCGTGTAAGTGACGAATCTAAAGAAAGCGATAATCTTCTGATAGTGTGATAGTGAATTATTAAATTCAGCTTTTGAATAATTCTGTAATTGTCACCGATTACGTTCTGCACGACGTAATGGTCTCAAGAATTAATTTATTAATTATTTTAAACTAGCTTTTACCCGCGACTTCGTCTGCGCAAAGTAAATATTACATATAGTAACCCGAGGAGTATATTTTATTGTGAGTTTGCAAAAAATATCCATACAAATTTATATGTACTAAAAATAGCTTATATTAAAACATTCTCATACAATTTCATCAATATTGTTTCAGTACTTTAGATGTCGAAGTGTAACAGAGAGAGTTACTTTAATATTTGTATAGATAGCTTTATGTCAAACTTCTCGATACAAAGTTTCACTGTTTTATCTTTAACAAAAACGAAATTCCAAATACACTTTTAATTCCCAGTAACTGCATTCAATATTTTTTTTAGGAATAAAGGGTAGCTATGTATATAAGTTACGCCTGGTCTCGTCGGGAGAACGGCGACTGCCAATCCGGAGTATCCGGGTTCGAACCCCACCACACGCACCACTGTCTTTTCGAACTCATGTGTGTAATGCCGCTTACTTAAAAACGGTGGAGGAAAACATCGCGAGGAAACCGATATGTACCTAGAATCTTTCAAGGTCATGTATCATCCACCAACTCGCACTTGGCCAGCGTGGTGGATTATGGCCTTGGCCATTGATTATATCCTTGCGAGAGAAGGCCCCGAGTCCCAGCAGTGGGCTGCTTATGTGTGTCATTAGCAAAAACAATTATATTTTTCTATTTATAGATGAATCAAATTCGGTTTCGGGTTTTGACATGCAAACTTGACTCTATGTGGACCTCAATACAAACGTTCATCCCCTATATTATTATCCACACAAAGTTCGAATTTTCAAAATTTCCAGAACATACACCCATTACCTTCCTATCAACTATTTTGATACCTGGTTTAATTTCAAACATGACTAAATTCCCGTATAACATTTCAATTTTTTTTCTCATTTACCACTTTTTGTGAGATAAAAAGTAGCTCATGTCTTTACTTGAGAGATAAATCAGTTTATTGGTTCAAGTTTTAAAGCGTAACAAAGTTACTTTCACATTTATAGAATAAATTTATAGTATTATATGGATATCAAGTGTCTAGTTTAAAAATTTCATGGTTTTATTTTCAACAATGGCGAACTTACATGTAAACTTACATCCCCTATTTGGCCCCCGTACAGTTCTAAATTACATAATTTCTGGAATAAACATTTACTTGCCTTGTATCACGTACCTAAGTACATAGTTGCAAACTTTCATGGCTTTATCTTCAACAATAACGAACTTCCAAATAGTCTTTCATCTCCCATTTCAACCCCTATCTCATCCCGGTACAACTCAAAATTGCTAGAAAAAATATTTATTGGCTTCGTGTCCAGTATCTAGAAACAAAGTTTCATAATTTTATCTTCAACAATGACGAATTTCCATGTATATTTTCACCCCCTATTCCAACCCCAATTTCACCCCCATACAGTTCAAAATTACAAAATTGCCAGAACATTTTATTATTGGTTTCGTGTCAAGTATCTAATGTGTACACATAGTGTCATGGTTTAATGATTCAACAATGTCAAATTTCCAAATAGCCTTTCATCTCCTATTTCAACCCCTATTTCATCCCTGTACAGTCAAAATTACAAAATTGCTAGAACAAATATTAATTGGCTTCGTGTTAAGTATAAAGACACAAAGTTTCATGGTTTTATCTTCAACAATGACGAATTTCCATAAAAACTTTCACCCCTCCATTTCAAACCCAATTTCACCCCCTTACAGTTTGAAATTACAAACTTTATAGATCAAACATTTATCGGTTCCGTTTCAAGGGTCTAGACATAAAATTTCGTGATTTTATCTTCAACAATAACAAACCTTCAAATAGGCTTTCATCCCCCATTTCATCCCCATACTGTTCAAAATTACAAAATTGCTAGAACAAACATAAATTGGCTTCGTGCCCAAAATCTTGACACAAAGTGTCATAGTGTCATGGTTTAATGATTCAACAGTGACAAATTTCCAAATTGTCTTTCATCTCCCATTTCAACCCCTATTTCATCACCCTTAATTATAAAAATTATAAAATAGCTAGAACAAATATTTATTAGCTTCGTGTCAAGTATCAATACACAAAGTTTCATGGTTTTATCTTCAACAATGACGAATTTCCATATAATCATTCACGCCCCATTTCAACCCCAATTTCACCCCCGTACAGTATGAAATTACAAAATTGCTAGATCAAACATTTATTGGCTCTTCCAGAGTCTAGAAACAAAATTACATGGTTTTATCTTCAACAATAACGAACTGCCAAAGAGACTTTCATCCCCCCTTTCACCCCTATTTTATCCCCGTACAGTTCAAAATTACAAAAATTCTAGAACAAAAATTTATTGGCTTCGTTTCAAGAGTCTCGATATAAAGTTCCATGGTTTTATTTTCAACAATGACGAATTTCCATACAAACTTTCATCCCCTATTGCAACCCTTTCCACCCCTTTTTTGGGATAAAAAGTAGCCTATGTCCTTTCTCGGTGTCTATTCTACCTATGTACAAAATTTCATCAAAATCCGTTCAGTGGTTGAAGCGGTAAAGACGGACAGACAGACAGACAGACAGAGTTACTTTCGCATTTATAATATTAGTATGGATTTTCTAATTGGTATCCTATCCTATATGGACTGTGAACCGTATGGTCCTTCGATAAGGTTCGAGGTAAAGGCATGGTTGATGTTCCAAAGACACGAACGAAGAGATTTGACTCTACCTTTGTGATAAGAACGTCAAGGCTGTGGAATACGTTGCCTGAGTGGGATTTCCCCGATGGTTACAATCTTTGTGTCTTCAAATCGAGAGTGAATCGGTTTTTTATAGTAAACACGCTCCATCGTAGACCGCATCGTCGCTTAACATCAGGCAAGATAGCGGTTAAGTGTAAACCTATAAAAGTTAAAAAAAAAGACAAATATATAAATATGATGGAAATGAACGATTACGTTATTGAGTACTTGTAATTCTTGGAAGGCAATTACAAGTGTCGTATTACGTATAGAAAATTACAAGTACCCGTGGTTTTAACCGCGTATTTCCCGCTTCCGTCATTTTCCCTGGATAGAAAGTAGCATTATGTGCTATTCCAGGCTATATTCTAACAGTAACCATTTCACAGCGAAAAGAAAAGAGACAGCAATGTGAAAGCGTCAAAGCGTTTTCGTTAGGCGGTAGACCCCCGGATCGGGCTGAAGCCAGCAGGTCTACTACGAAAACAAACTCCGAATGATCGGATCCGACCGACAGCTGAATCGGATCTGTAGCCTACCACGAAAAACATTCGGATCGATACATCTCGGTCGGAAGTTATAGACTTAGGATGAGGGTCGGATCAAACGAAACGGCCGATTCGATCAATTCGTGCAAGGTAATGATTTTGATTCTTCATGTTCCAGTAGCTGCGTGTCACTGTGCTGTCATGTGGCACATACCATACCATCAGGCACATGTCCTGTTCGTCTTGTCACTCTTTATTAAAAAAAAAACTTTGTTATTTTATTTTAGACGGTTTCGCTATTGTGAGTGGGTATAACGCTATAGAGTGTAGAGTGTCATCATTGCATGGAATTAGGGCATGGATACCGGTATTCGGTATTACCGAAAAACCGGTAATACCGGACTATTTAAGGCAATTCTGAAAACCGGTATTGAAATTACAAAAACCGGTTTTTCGGTATTTTGAATAAAAATATTAAATTCATGAATACAACCCATAAGACGACTCTAGATTATAAAAATAACAAACAACTTAATTTATTTTGTAATGCCTACGTTTTTTTCATGGTTAAGGTACACGAAGTTGTGTAAATGTATAAATGAAAACTTGTTTTGCACTAAAAAGAGTAAAATAAACTATTTTTAACCCTTGACCATCGATGTCTGTTTGTGTGTGTGTCTGTCTGTGCCACCATAGAGCTCAAATGCATGGACCGACAATGATGCGGTTTTTTATTTAAAGGTTAACTTCCGTGCGGTAGTTCTTAGTTATGTTTAGTTAATATCGAATCAGGATGGCAGCCTCCACAAAATGGCGGACATAATATTTCTTCACAACCTCCCTCAACATGGGTATCAAATGAAAAGGCTTGAATATTAAAGTACTATACACCAATACAAATTTCAAATCCAAGATTTCGTATCCTAACAGGTAGGTTTGAGGATGAATATGGACAAGACGAAGGTCATGTCAAATGTCATGTCATGTCTCATGACATTTGACATGATATGTCTCACTTGTACCGGTTATTGTTGGGAACACCACTCTGGAAGTTGTTGCCGAATACGTCTACCTGGGTCAAAAGATCCCATTTGGTAGATCCAACTTCAACAAAGAGGTCCAGCAAAAGATCCAACTCGGATGGAAAGACCTGAAGACGAAAGTCTTCAATCAATGCGTGTTGCCAGTGATAGCTTATGGAACTGAGGCGTGGTCTCTAACTGTGGCCTCAAAACAAAGCTCAAAGTCACAGCGAGCTATGGAGAGAGCTATGCTCGGAGTCTTTTTGCGCGACAGAATCCGTAATAAAGATATTCGCAAAAGAACGAAAGTGCCGACATACTTCGAAGAGTAGCTAAGCTGAAGTGGCAATGGGCAGGCCACATCGCTCGCAAAACTGACAACCGATGGGGAAGAAAGGTTCTCGAGTGGCGATCACGGACCGGAAGACGCAGTGTTGGACGGCCTCCCACTAGATGGACAGATGACCTCACAATGGTCGCTGGGAACCGTTGGTTGCAGGTAGCGCAGGACCGTTCGTTGTGGAAATCTAGGGGGGGGGGGGGGGGGCGGCATATGTTCAGCAGTAGACGTCGTGCGGCTGGTGATGAACTTTTACACTATTTAGTGCGTACGTGATATCTATCTACTAGCTTTTTGACTTGACTGGCTCCGACATTAAATAGATGAGTAAGTAGCGCTTATAATAGTTATAATAATTTATTTTTCGCTTTCGAGTACCTATTTGTGGTTCTGAAGTTGGTTTATTTTTTTGTATAAAATAAATAGTTTAAAATTTATGCGTCTTTATTGATGTTTGTTTGTTGTTGTGAGTTTGAAATGTTTAATTAAGTAAGTTTCGGATTCACCGTAGGATTTTTTTACTGCTAATTTAATAGTAGAAGTAAATTACCGAAAAAATACCGCAAAACCGGGATCCCGGTTTTAAAAATATGAATACCGAAAAAATACCGGTTTTGTCAGAAGTCCAATACCGCCATGCCCTACATGGAATACAAACTAAACCAAGCAAAACCCAGTAATTTGAATGTTGACGCTTTAGAGAGTTTGTCGTTAAATCGAATGATGAATACATGGAGGTTACACTGTTAGTAGGATTAATTAAAATGATAAATGTAAGCTGTGTAAATAAACACATTAATAACGTGAATGGCTTTCAGAGGAAATAGCTTGTGGCGAATACTACCTATTTTCTTTTTAATCTCTGGTGGTGGTCAATAGCATACGTATTATCGATAAAAACAGGCGTTGTTGCTGTGTGCTTGGAAATACCAATAAATATTTTACGTCTATGTAGTTTAGGTATATTATAACTGATATTTATTCAATCGCACCACCGCCCAAACATAAAGTGGCTGGGAGGTGTTAATGCATCCGCCGTATAGTCCTGACCTTGCACCTTCAGATTTCCACCTGTTTCGGTCTCTTCAGAATTCTTTAGGTAGTGTCAGGTTAACATCACGAGAGGACTGCCAAAACCACTTATCGCGGTATTTTGATCAGAAGCCACAAAATTTCTATAGCAATGGGATCATGTCCCTATCTACAAGATGGCAAGAAGTTATCGAACAAAATGGTACCTACATAGTTTAGTTAAATGTAAATAACCTATATTAAAATAATGCGAAGAAACTTTTTCCCCAACCTTTTCTATAAATAGAACAAATAATACATGGAATTGTTGATAATGATTTTCAGGGTGCAGTTCCTAAAGGCAACGCGACCAAAGAGCTGATAAAGCAGATGAGCTTCCGCGAGGGTCAGGTCATCTTCAAGTGCACCAAATGCTGCAGCATCAAGCCGGAGCGCGCTCACCACTGCTCCGTGTGCCAGCGGTGCATCAGGAAGATGGACCACCACTGCCCGTGGGTCAACAACTGCGTCGGTGAAAATAATCAGAAATACTTTGTTCTTTTTACGGTAAATATTTCTTTTTTTTTATGACGAAAAGAAAATGTTATCTTCATCAGCCTGTATTCGTCCCCTGCAAGGTCAGACCTCATATGAAACTCAGCCTGATCCTCGGTCCTACGTATCCAACCGCCACCAGCAGCTGCTTTGGCATAGTTACTCCATCTAGCCTCAGGGTGTCCTACACTACGTTTACCGATTCGCGAACTCCAGAACCCGTCTACCCTAACGGTTGTCGGGTCTGCGACAGATGTGACCGACCCACTAACTCAGTTTACTAATACGCTGAACTATGTCGGTAAATTTAGTTATCTGACGAATTACTTCATTGCGGAGGTAAACCTTCAGAGAAACCCCAAGCATAGTCCTTTTCATAACTCGCTGAACGACTTTGAGCTTGCGGACCATTTTCACGTTTCAGCACCGTAGGTCGTTGCGGTTAGGACGCACTGATCGCACATTTTTGTCTTGAGACTTTGTGGGCTGGGTGACGAGAAGACTTCACAAATATTCCCAAACGCTGCCCAGCTTAACTGGATTCTTCTCATGGCCTCACTTTCAAAGCTTCTTACCTACCTACTTCTACCTAGTTTGAGCGTCTGCCCTAGGTAATCGTATTTCTGAACAATTTCGAGAATTATTCCATTTATGCCATTCGCTACTGGAGCAGCGAACTCGTTGCACGTGACTTTTTTTTCCAAATTCATCCAGAGACCGATGCGTTGAGAAGCATTATCCAGGCTGTCCAGCATCCTCCTCAAATCCTCCAGTGACTCCGTCATGATAATAATTTTGGGGACCGAGTCGCCAACGTCCGTGGGGAAGCACCTGGATACAGCAAAACCCCACACGTCGTGCCTGGGTGGTGCCAAATCAGGAGGCAAAATACCGGTGGTAGGCTTAGGCAAGGGCTGGTGACCACTCACCAGACTTAGTCATGCCGCCAAGCGGCCTAGCCGTGTTCTGTCATGTAGGCTGGTGACGCCTTTGGGGACCGGGTCAAAATTCACTGCCTAACTGCAAGATTGGTTTGTCACACACCAATACTTTACATCGGATAGCTAATCGTCGTCGTGGCGGGATCCGAGGCACTGTTGCTGCGATCGGATTACAAGGCCATACAGACATCCCTGGGGGTGCTCAGGCGTCCCCACAGTATCTAGACTTGTTTCCCGTTGGTGTATTCGCGTTGTGTGTTGTGGGTTGTGGCCGTTGATCAGCTGTTTGCAGTCACCTTCTGCTTCTGTTTTTTCACCGAAACTCAATGAACAAAAAAAAAAAAGAAACGCAAATACAGAAACAAAGTTAAACAGCGGCTGCACGCATTGTCTCTTAAAGGTGTGCACCTCACAAATATTCGAGGTATGCGTTCTAATATCACCGCAGTCCACCATCACCGTGAGACTGAGCAGCCGTCATTCTTGTTTCTAACGGAGACGTAGATACGGGTGTCCGTCGGAAGTAGCGTACCTAATGTATCCGGCCTACGCCTTGGAGCACAACTTTAAGCCACGTTCATGTGTGTATGTACGCCCAAGACGATATCTGCTGTCGGCGTCTCCGTAATCTTGAAGACACCAGTTTCTCTATTCTTTGGGCGCTGTTGGATACCGGCTTAAACAAAATATTTTATGCTTGTGTATATCGGACGCGTAGGGGGGGATCAGGAGACTACTCATTGATTACTTGACTGAGGCAACGGACGCGGACCAGCAGAAGTATCCGTCAGCCCAATTAGTGTTACTGGGAGATTTCAACGGCCACCATAAGAAATGGGTACAGCCATATCGGGACATAGCTGGCCTGGAAACGAAAAAGCTCGCTTTATCATTAGACCTTTTTTTTTGTGAGGTAAATGCGTTGACGCACCGTCCACCGTGTAGGGACACGGCAGGTGTGTCGGGCTCGACACCACTGAAAGTGGTGCCCCTACCGACTAAAACCTCCACAGGTTTCTCCGGCATGGCAGCGGGTCAGTGTCGCAGGGTCACTCTGCGCACTCCCTTCGACGTCTCTGACCCAACGCCGGCACCTTTGCGGGCCCGCCTCGCGGGGTGACGGAACCCCCTCATTTGGCTTAGCATCTTAGCTAAGATGATCGGCAGCGAGAGGTCCGCCACCACGACCGCGGCTACGGATAGCCGCGGTTCCTCCTCCCCCGGTCATGCCTCCAGCACGTGTTGCGCGGTGTCTTTCGCACAACCGCACCGGTGGAACACTGGGGTTTCTTCCCTTCTGGCGACTCTACACAGGTACCTCCCGAAACAACCATGTACCGAGAGCACCTGTGTTCGGAATGTGAGGACTCCGTGTCCTCTCTGGGCCCATTCAGGGAGAATGGGCCGGATCGCCTCGAGAAGCCGTCGAGCGCCGGCTCCCCTCTGAGTGGGTCCCGAGAGAACCCGCTCCTTCCACCTCAACAGGGCCCTGGCCCTGGCCTCTCCGTGCCACCGCACCACCTCCTGTGGTGCGAAGCGGTGTTCTTGCCTTCTCGCACGCACTCGACACTGGTAGACCGAGGACAGAACCTCGGCCTCCAGGCACCATGGCAGCGACCCGGCGAGAGCGCAGGCCACCTCGTGTGAGAGTGTGCGGTATCCCCGACACACTCTCACGGCCATGACTCTTTGGGCCGCGTGGAGAAGAGCCTCCTCTGCACGGTTCAACCGACCCGCCCGCCCATACGGGAGCACCGTACAGGGCAATGGAGCGCACCACCGCCATGTAAAGGTGTCGGCAGCGCCCTCCAGCCCCTCCCATATTAGGCAGGAGACGGCCTAGCGCCGAAGCTGCGTGCGTCAACTTGGGGGTAAGTTGACGCAGATGCGCCCCCCAACTCCATTTGCTATCAAGCACGACACCGAGATACTTCAGTGTCGGCTTGACAGGGATGGTGACTTCGCCCACCACTATGTTGAAGCCTGCAGGCGGCGCTCGTTGAGGAGCATGGAAACAGATGGCCTCCGATTTGTGGAGTGCCATAGGGGAGGATTGCCCCCTTAGATTGGTCTATTTTATTGTAAAAAGCAACAAAATAGTTGTCTGACGAACATATTTACAAACGGAGCATGAGAATTTAAGTGAAGTTAAATTATTATTTTGGAGTTGTTAAGCAAAACGGCTGATTGAAAGTGTCTGGGAGTATTGGAACCTTGTTTTTAAGGATGTTGCCTACAACATACGTGAAAATCTCTTATTAGAAAATACGTGAAGTAAGTAATGTTTGTATGTACCTTCATTACCCCATATCTCAAAATTGGCCGTCTAAAGGCCGGGTCACACAGAGGCGATCCGATAGCGATCCCGTTCCGATAGCGATAGCGATTCCGAGCGATAGCGTTCTCTGCGAGAAAACTCTCGCAGAGAACGCGCCCGCTCCTCTTTTCCCTGCGTCTCCACCAGCAGCTGGTGTTCTGCCTCGAGCTGCAGCCCCTCCCGTTTCGCCCGGTTGTATTCTGTCTGTGCCTTCGCGAGGCCGGTTGTCAGCAGTCTGCCTCTCCCCCTCCGGGCCGTGGTGACTTTGGTGGCTGGACCATCCAAATTCTCCTCGGAACCTGAGCGGGAGTAGCAGTCGCTCAAATCCAGTGTCGCGAAGGCCCTCTTTCTGAGCCCTCTTTCTGACCCTCTCGGACCTCGTCGATTTCATAGATGAATCGGACACTGTCGCCAACGATGCGTTGGAAGTGTCCGACTCATATCCGTCCACTTGACCTGAAGGCACCTCCCGTGCCTTCCGTCTCACCTTATTCGCTCCATCCTCCATATGTCCAGACCGTTGAGCCAAATCGTTTGCCAGTATCGTGCTTAAGTCGTCGGTGTTTGTCGTAGAGTGAGTATGTGCCCCCCCAGAATACGACGGGCTGCACACTTCCTGAGAAGTGTGGAGGGATTCCCCCTTTAGGGGAATCCTGGGTAATTTTTTCATATTCACTAATGTTCATTTTCTTTTTGTTTGTTGCTAAATTAAAGAAGTAAAGCTCCATTGGAGTGGGGGTCTAGCGGCCAGCTTCCAGTCGACCATGCCTGAATCGCGAGTCGCGAGCTGTAAGCAGCGCAGTCTCCCGACTCGCGTGCCAGACACCCCTCGGCGACCCCCGAACCTTGAGACTTGGTGTCTCCGTGTCGAAACATGAAGTGCCGCGGCACGCAGAGTCTCCGATCCCTCCGGATCCCTCCGGATCCCCCCTCACCGCACCTTGGCGCCCTCGTCCTTCACGCTGAGCACTCTGCTAGCCAGAGTGCTCGCGGAGGACCCTCATCTCGAGGACTCGAGGAAAATAATATGTTAATATTATTAC
The DNA here is from genome assembly GCA_963693475.1 of Ectropis crepuscularia. Taxonomy (NCBI): domain Eukaryota; kingdom Metazoa; phylum Arthropoda; class Insecta; order Lepidoptera; family Geometridae; genus Ectropis; species Ectropis crepuscularia. The sequence continues at coordinate 8,598,131 of OY856338.1, forward strand.
TAGCCTAGATTGTCCCGCTGCTGGTCTCTCGTCCCTCCATCCAGATAGTCCGATTTACGGCATTGCGATGTACGGCGCTCGACACTCTGAGATATACGATGTTTTACCTACATGCCCTGTAATTTATCTGGAAACATAGTCCTTCAAACCGGGACACAGTGATGTTTACGTAAGCCTATAGCTAAGCCATCAGCTATCTTTGATTAAAAGTCTCTTAAAATGAGTCTAGCCATTTCAGAGATTACCCAGGACAAGCAGGAAAGCAAAGAAAAGTTTTCTGTTATTGGTATCGTATATCCTACTATTTATTATTATCTATTTATTATTATAAAAGTTTGGACATTTGTTGCTCAATCCCGTTGTAACGTATGAACGGATCGAGTTGTAATTTGGAATACAGTTATATTATATGTTGGTATAACACATAGGCTACTTTTATTTCGATAAAAGAACGGGAAAGGAAATTCTTTTTGGAAGTACTTTCGTATGCATTAGGTGTAAAACTGTTAATTGGAAAAATGCAAACAGATACTTCAATTTTATTGATTTCTTTATAGTATTACTGGCGGCCGGTTCCGGCTTCGCTCGGATAATAACCTAGATACCAACGGCAGCGCCATCTGCCGGGTTGGTTTGTGAATCTAAACCATCCATGGCAACCCTAAATTTTAATAATAAAAATAAATGATTATTTTTATAAAATAATTTTAGATTTGCCATAAGCTCCCGGAAATTTTAATCGAAAAAGAGTGAAAAGTATATACAAAAAGGACGATAATTGATCAGTTATCGAGCGGGATGAAAAATGATTAAATTACTAAAATGGCTACTAAAAATAGAGGTTGGTGATAAAATGGTAAAAATGTAGGCTTGTATGTATTTTATAATGCCACATTATAAAAAAATGAAAAATTGGCAGTCATAGGAACTGCCAATAGAAGTGAAAACTTATAACTCAGAATTTGATAGCTTACTTTGGAAACTACACGTGTGTAACCGGAGGGCGTGGCCTGGGCATCATGGCATGGCCATCTAGAAATGCGTTAGCATTTCCTATTATCTGATGCATTTCTAGATGGCCATGGCATGATGCCGAGGCCACGCCCTTTCAGCATTTGCCATTGGCTGACGCATTTCTAAATGGCCAATAGCCATGGTCCCGAGTTTACCCGAAGATTTCTTATCATACCCAAGCGTGACGCTAGAATCCAATTCACAGCCCACGAAATATCTGTCTAGGCGCGCCTAAAGAAGCTTTCGCTTCAAAAACAAACATTTTTGTCCAAAAATTACAAAAAAAATTAGGGGTGAACAACCCTTATCACTTAGGGGTATGAAAAATAGACAGTAGCCGATTCTTAGACCTACTGAAAATGCATGTAAAATTTGGTAAAAATCAGTAAAGCCGTTTCGGAGGAGTAAGGTAACTAACATTGTGACACGAGAATTTTATATATAAGAAGATACATTTCGTACATGGTATCAATTTTTATATATCTATCTATATCCATAGATATAGGAATACTATTTATGTAAAAGGCAAAGGTGATTGACTGATAGATCAACGCACAGCCCAAACCACAAGAGCTGGAAACTTAAAATTTCGTACACATTCTGCTTATAACGTAGGCACCCACTAATGAAGGATTTTTCGAAATTCGACCTCTAATGGGTAAATGGAAATAGGGGATGAACGGTTGTACGAGACTTTATTCCTTGGACATATTTACATGAAATTTCGTACGAATTGAGTACGGCTAAAATACTGTTGACCACTATTGAAGTCTGTGTCGATCTCCCGGGTGGGAGGTCCCAGATCCCAGCCCTAGAGTGCATCGGCGGTTATGGCGATACAAGTCAGCAGATTGGGATGAGATGCGCTTTTTCTTTGCATCTTACCCATTACAGTCATTGTGCTTCTTATCTGGTGATCCTTCAACCTGCGTGGAAGCTATGACTGATGTAATACGAACGGCTATGGAGTATTTTATTCCTTACTCAGACTTTCCATTATCCAGCAAAGCTCGCTTATGGTTTGGGTCTCAATGTAAATATGCTGAAGCTTTTACACATGAGATCTACCTAGATTGGGTTGATGCTCGACAGCTTAAGGGGAGGTGGGCCGTAATTTTGAATTTCAAAACAATTTTAAGACCTATAAAATAAAATATTAAACTCTGAAAAAAATATATGTATTAGTTAAGGATCTAATCTAGGTAAATTCGCAGTTAGTAAAACGATTTAAAGATTTTCACTCGATAGAAAAAAATCCCAAAGTTACCTCTTTTCATTAAGTTTTTCAATTTTATGACTAAATGATTCAATTTTTACATTAAATTTTTGTACTTAACGAAAGCCACTAAAAAGTTGTAGGTAAATTCGCAGAGTTTGACTTGATAAAAAGTATGAGTCATTTACCATGTTTAAATAACTACAATATATATATAGCGCGCCGTTCGCCAGGCCCGATCAGCCGCGTTTCGGCGCTCGCGGACAACGGACCTGTGCATAGTCCACATACGCTATACATACGAATTGTCCCACTCTCAGCTCATCACCGCTACATTTGCTCAGTTCCGCGTTGAAATTTTCCATCACAACTGTGAAATGCGTTGGCGAGACATGTATGGCTTTGGAGATGTCCTCATACAAGGTCTCAACCTCCTCATCGGGATGTGTAGAGGTCGGTGCGTGTACCTGTATGACCTTCAATGCATACCGGTCGGTAATTTTAAGTACAAGGTACACAACCCTGCTCGACACACTCTCAATCATTATCACGTTGTTGACGAGTGACTTGCGGACGATAAACCTGACACCTCCTTGGGATTGTTGATCTCCCTCCCGGTAGTAGAACAAGTTGCCGGATTCGAGGGTATCCTGTCCTCGCCCTGTCTACGGACTCCGGATAACCCTATGATATCCCAGCGCAACTTGTCCACTTCCAGCTCCACAATCTTTTCGTCAGCCCTCAGCGTCCGTGCGTTGTGGGTTGCCAGATCGAGTCGTTGGGTTTGGTGGCGGGGCGTCTGCCGGGAATTCTTGGCTCCGCCGGAACCAAGGAAGTAGTACATAAGATGGCCTAATTCCAAAGTTGTGATGTCCTCTCCCTCTCTCCGGACTTCACATACGCCGAGAATGTGTCATTTTATGTGGGTCAGTTCTTCTTCTAGTTGAGCGAGCTTGTCGTCTTGGCGAATCGTTCGTCCGTTATGAACAGCCAGGGTCATTTGGGTTTGGCGGCTTACAGTAGCCTGGGGATTCTTCGCACTCCATCCTGCCCTGCCGTTATCATGACCGCTGCCTTGACCAGGAATAGCAGGGCGGCTGGGAACTATAGGGCTTTTATTTCTTGGACTTTTCATAGGAGGTTATTGCGCATAATTGCCACGCTGGGCATGCGGGTTGGCGACCGCAGGGGCACAACTTCTTGTACCGGTGTGGCCCATCACTGGCCGAGATTTAAGTTGTGCCATTATAATATTGTGATGTGCAGTCTCTTTAGATATCTCGAAGGCTTTCCAAAAAGTTTGGCATGATGGCATTATTAGCAAGCTTTCTGCATATAATGGTTTGTCTTTTAGTTTTATAGCATGGATATCGATTGATGGCTGTACGTCGGATCAAATGGCAATTAATGAGTATCGTGGGCGCTCTCTGCTACTTTCTTTCTGCTGTATATCAAAGATCTGTTCGAGCCCATTGTTTTTGGGTACGCAGATGATAACAACGTTGTAGAAAGCTGCAGATCTAGCGCGAGAGCCAGTAGGCAGCAAACTCAGGCACTGAGAGAGGGTATGATCGAGGGTCTGAACTTGACCTTAGAGGCAGTGTCTGAATGGGGCGATGCCAATCTTGTAAAGTTTAATGAACTTGCAGAGAACAGACATGGAAAGACACAGCCATGTCTGTTCTCTGCAAAAAAGAAAAAAAAATAACTGGGTCCTTCTTTTCGGGATGTATCTGTTCTGATCACTGACCATCTCGAGCTTTTGAGCATCATTTTGACATCCATGCTCAGCTTTTGCTCTTGGATCGAGTCTTAAGGCCAAATTAGCTGCCAAGACACTATGCAGGTGTCCTCTCAAAGATGCGAAGGTACTTGAGGCCTGAACAGTTGCTCATTTTATACCAAGTACAGATTCGCTGTTGTATGAAGTACCGTTCGCACCTTTGGGATGGATCGGCTAAGTATCAGTTGGAGGCTCTAGAATGGATCGTGAGATGTGCCAAAAGGCTCATAGACAAAGACACCCTGCGAAAAAGACATGTCTCTGAAAATTGCTAGTTTGTCGGGTTTTTATCGGATACATTTCGGAGAGTGTGTGACTGATCTGTATGATCTGTTTCCACCTTGCCCTTTTTTCTATCGGACTGCTCGTAGCTCAAAAAAGCGACATCGTTTCATGGTTGACGTGTTCCAAAGACTCGAACAAAGATTTGACTCTACATTTGAGATAAGAACGTCTAAACTGTAGAACGCTTGGTCTGAGTGGGTTTCTCCCGATGGTTACAATATTGATGTCTTCAAATCGAGAATGAATCGGTTTTTCTAGGTAAGCACGCTCCATAGTGGACCGCTTAGTCGCTTAACATCCGGCGAGAGGGCGGTCAAGTGTAAACCTATAATAGTCAAAGAAAATGACGATGTCATCCATAAATTGTAGGCGACAAATGTACTTGCCATTGACGTTTAAGCTACGTCCAACACATCACGTCCAGCGTCTTAAACATATTCTGTAGTGCGTTTGAGAACAATTTCGGGGAAATTACATTTCCTTGTCTGACGACTTGATGCAGAGCAAAATGTATTGTCTGCTTGTCTTGAATTTGGACCGCCGTCGTAGCAGTGTAGTACAAACACCTCATCTCCCCCATGTATCGCCAATCGACTCCAGAACAGCCCAAGTTTCGACTGCGTCAAACACTTTCTCATAGTCCACAGACGCTAAGAAAAGGGGCCGATGGTAGTCCATTTTCTTCTGTACAATCTGTCGTAGTTTTTAAATGTGATCCATGGTGCTGTAGGTACCTACTTCGAAACCCGGTCTGTTCAGGAGGTTGAAACTCGTCGAGTCGTCGGGCTAGACCATTTGTGATAACTCTTGAGAACAACTTATAGACATGGTTCAGAATCGTATGAGTCTATATTGTCTTTTAAAGAAGAGGATGACCACTCTTCTGTGCCATGCCTGTGGAGTTATAATAATAATAATTGTTTGTTATAAATAATAATAATTACAGGTTGTTCGCATCTTGCTAACGGCGAGTACTTGCACAGACATAACCTAGTAGCCAGGATCATCCACCAGCAACTTGCTCTTAGATATTGCCTTCTCGAGTCCGAGGCGCCGTACTATAAGTACGTACCTCTGCCAGTTCTTGAGAATGGTCGTGCGTTGCTCTACTGGGACCGCTCTATCATCACGGACAGGACTATTGTCGCCAATAAGCCTGATATCGTGCTGGTAGACCGGTCTCAGCGCCGGGTCGTCGATATCACCGTACCACACGACGAGAACCTCGTGAAAGCCGAAAAGGACAAGCTTAGCAAGTACCTTGACTTGGCTTATGAGGTTACCGCCATGTGGGATGTTGATTCGACGATCATAGTCCCAATAGTTGTGTCGGCAAACGGCCTAATAGCGAAAAGTCTCGACCAACACCTTAACCCTTTAAAATCGGCCTTTAAGCCTTTTACAGGCGGAGGGGTCCCCCCGCTCCCCGCATTTTTCGTAAAACACGTCAAATCGGCGAGACTTTGCGTGTGCGCTCGGCGTGCGTCCTTGCGCATTATTTTATACCTAGTGATCGATTAGTTCTATCTAGGCTGCTTTGAGTTACTTTATCATAAAGCTATTGAAATAAGCTACAAAACGATGTATAATTGTTCTCCATTTTATTTTTATTTTATTTTACACAGATTTTTCTTCGTACCTGAAGTCGAAAAAAGTTATACTTTTGAAAAAGTGGGTGTTTGTATAGAAAATAAATTGTTTTATGTATTGGTGGTTATGTTTTTTATAAACAGCTATATTTACCCCTTATAAATCGAAACTAAAAAGTATATGCTTTCATACTAATATTTTGATATTTTCGACTCGGAATCAAACTCAACAGAACAGAAATTGCATGCCGGTTCGGACCGGTTTTTTCAAAAATTTCGTGTGGTACCATTTAGGTACAGTCCGCGAGGTATAAGCTGAGCTTTGCATTAGTGTGAGTGATCACCAAAAGTACAGTCAGACGCAGGACGCTGTGACCATGTTCTCTTAATAAGGTGTCAATTTTATATTCAATAAATCGTTGTTTATTCATCATCATCATCATCATCATCAGCCGTAAGACGTCCACTGCTGGACATAGGCCTCCCCCCTAGATTTCCACAACGAACGGTCCTGCGCAACCTGCAACCAGCGGTTTCCAGCGACCTTCGTGAGGTCATCTGTCCATCTAGTGGGAGGCCGTCCAACACTGCGTTTTCCGGTTCGTGGTCGCCACTCGAGAACCTTTCTTCCCCATCGGTTGTCAGTTCTGCGAGCGATGTGGCCTGCCCATTGCCACTTCAGCTTAGCTACTCTTCGAGCTACGTCGGCTACTTTAGTTCTTTTGCGAATATCCTCATTACGGATTCTGTCGCGCAAAGAGACTCCGAGCATAGCTCGCTCCATAGCTCGCTGTGTGACTTTGAGCTTTGTTATTAGGCCCACAATTAAGGACCACGTCTCAGTTCCATAAGTCATCACTGGCAACACGCACTGATTGAAGACTTTCGTCTTCAAGCATTGGGGTATTTTGGACTCCAAGATGTGCCGTAGTTTCCCGAACGCTGCCCATCCGAGTTGGATCCTTCGCTGGACCTCTTTGTCGAAGTTGGATCTACCTAATTGGATCTTTTGACCCAGGTAGACGTATTCGTCAACAACTTCGAGTGTGGTATTCCCAACAATAACCGGTACAGGTGAGACATGAACATTTGACATGACCTTCGTCTTGTCCATATTCATCCTCAAACCTACCTGTTGGGATACTCTATTGAGGTCCCTGAGCATAGCACTGAGGTCCTCCATCGACTCCGCCACAATGACTATATCGTCGGCAAACCGAAGGTGAGTGATGCATTCGCCGTTGATATTGATGCCATGTCCGTTCCAGTCCAGTAGCTTGAAAACATCTTCCAGCGCGGCAGTGAACAGTTTCGGAGATATAACATCTCCCTGTCTCACGCCTTTCTGTAGCCGGATATGTTTTGTGCACTGGTCCTGTAATCGAACAGACATTGTGGCTTTGCTGTAAATGCACCTCAACACTTCGATATAGCGATAGTCCATGCGGCATCGCTGGAGAGACTGAAGCACTGCCCAGGTCTCGATGGAATCGAAGGCTTTCTCATAGTCCACATACGCTATACATAGTGGCCGATTATACTCCTCGGTTTTCTGTATAATCTGCCGAAGCGTATGTATGTGGTCTACGGTACTATAGCCTTTTCGGAAACCGGCTTGTTCGGGTGGCTGGAAGTCGTCAAACCTGCGTGCGAGACGATTCGTGATTACCCTCGAAAACAACTTATAAACGTGGCTCAGAAGTGAGATGGGTCTGTAGTTCTTCAACAAGGTGTTGTCACCTTTTTTGAAGAAGAGCACCACCACACTTCTGCTCCACGCTTCTGGCGTATTACCGTCAAGTATGACGGAGTCGAACAGCTTCTGGAGGACTTTAAGTACCGGTTTTCCACCCGCTCTCAGAAGCTCAGTCGTAATTCCGTTTATATGCGTTGTTTATTATGCAGTATCAATTGTGTATTTGTATAAACGATAGGCCTGCCCTGAATACGGTATTCGGAAATTTTAAGTAAATAAGTTATACGTAGGTGACGGATCTCATGCTTTTCCATTAAAAATTTTCTGTTATTCTCTGTCCTTGACCATTTGAATCCTAAAAGAGATACTTCTTTTCGCAATGACCATATTGATCCTGGATAGTTAATGTCAGGTTGTTGTTTAAGAGTTTGTTGTCTGACTGTACTTTTGGTAATAGATGCGTATGCATGTGATCACTCACACTAATGCAAAGCTCAGCTTATACCTCGCGGACTGTATCTAGGCTTTATGTATAAACACCAATCGATAGAAAATATATTCAGAAATCTTATAAAAATACTAGTAGAACCGATAATTAGAATAATCTATACTCAATTAGGCAAAATGTGAGGAACGACAATTGAAAATTTTGCCGCCATTTTGTGAGCAACGGGACATTTTTTACTCGATTTTGTATCAAAATCTAAAACACATTGTACTATTGTGAATATGAAAAAAGCTTCCTAAAGTCTCCTTAAATGTATTAAAAAAAAACACTTACCGATATATAACCGGAAAACAGAGAAAATCCCAATTTACTGCACCCACAACACTCACTATTTCACGAAAACACCGGACGCGTCATGGCGCCAAAACGCTCGCGGTCGCACTGTCGATATTATTACAAAAATGTTCGGAGTGAATGCAGTTCTCGGTCTCGTTTTGAAGCTAGATTCAATAGGTCTTATGTCTATAAAACAGTTATGAGAATATCAACCTTCGCCTGAACAAAATAAGGTTCAAAAGCAGCAACGGTCTTACTGTGACAATTGTCCCCATCCGATCTGTAGTGACACAAAAAAGTATTGTATGGGATGGAACAGTTATGGGAATATCAACCTTCGCTTGAACAAAATAAGGGTCAAAACGGTTTAAAACGGTTTTACTGTGACAATTGTCCCCATCCGATGTTTAAGAGTTAAGAGACTTTCGCTAGACGGTTGGATCAAGGGTCAGATGCAGAAGGCGGTCATCCTCGACACAGCGCGCATCGTCAGGAGGTCCCTCACTCTGCAGCCCTAAACACCGGTAGCTTGGGCCCTGCCCCGCTGTTGGCGGCACCCTAGTTTTTAAGTTTTTTTATTGTGTTTATATTTTATTTATATTATAAAAAACTTAAGAGACTAAGAAAATGAATAAATGAGTGAATAATAATAAATTTATTTCAGAGAAAGTAAATTACAAGTTTAAATTGAACACGTTTTGGATCTTAAAACTATAATTACGTTGTACCCTAGAAACTGCACTAGGCTAATGCCTGTGTTGCATAATCTAGTGTATTCCGCCTTGATAGAATTACAATATATAGGTACAGTAAAATAAAAACATAATTTTAACATTACTAATAATTGCTTATGAATGTAAGGGTGTGTGCGAGGGTGTGTGTGTGTGTGTGTGAGGGTGTGTTTGCAAGTTCTTGCAGTTCTAACGGCTAATAGGAGGGCGTTAAACAGTTCTTGGAGCTTTTTAGGGTTCCGTAAAACGTAAAAACGGAACCCTTATAGATTCGTCATGTCTGTCTGTCTGTCTGTCCGTCCGTATGTCACAGCCACTTTTTGCCGAAACTATGAGAACTACACTATTGAAACTTGGTAAGTAGATGTATTCTGTGAACCGCATTAAGATTTTTACAAAAAAAATAAAGAAAAAATAGGGTTGCCCCCCATACTGAGAATTGAAACTCGATTTTTTTTCCTTCAAACCTACACGTGTTGGGTGTCTATCGATAGGTCTTTAAAAATCATGTTGAGGTTTCCAGTATAATTTTTGTCTACACTGAATAATTTGCGCGAGACACTTCCAAAGTGGTAAAATGTGTCCCCCCCCCTCTAACTTCTAAAGTAAGAGAATGAAAAAACTAAAAAAAATATATGATGTACATTACCATGCAAACTACCAACGAAAATAAATTGGTTTGAACTCGATCTGATGAGTAGTTTTTTTAGTACGTCATAAATACACTATTATTAAAACTTCGATCAAAGTTATAACGAACTACAAGAACTATGTGTACCATGTATATTATGTTACTTGCTGCAACGGAACCCTTCATGGGCGAGTCCAACTCGCACTTGGCCACTTTATTTATAAGTGGAGCTCTACCAGACTTTGCTCTGCTCTGTTACTACACAGCAGAGCAAAGTCTGGTAGAGCTCCTGCTACAGAGCTACTGCTCTGTAGTAACTCCGTCCTAGTTCGCAGATTTTCTATTTTTAAGTTGCCCAAGTTTTAAGGTATCATAAAATATATAAACTCATAAATGTAGGACTTAAAAATTGTTATTAATCTTTTCAGCGTAGTCCTACGTTGGTTTACGGGGCGATATGGTCGCTTAGTGACAAAGCCCTTCAAATAAATTACAATAATAAGATGTATCTAAATCGGCTACCGTTATGATTCCAGTTCTACATAGCAGCTATATCGATCCACGCAGTCTGCTTAGCCGTGTACCAGTTCGTGACGTGTATCCGGCACGAGTGGCGGGACTGCAGCACGTACTCGCCGCCGGCGACGGTCGTCCTGCTGCTCTTCTTGATCGCGGAGGCGCTGCTCTTCGCCATATTCACCGCGGTCATGTTGGGGACACAGCTGCACGCTATATGGAACGATGAGACTGTGAGTACGCTTGTTCGTCTATACCCCAGACACCGACCAAAACTTTATTCTTTTATTCCTTCATTCATTATTTTATTCATCCATCCATTCATTATTTTTTTATTCATTATTTTATTTATTAATTCTTTATTTTATTCATCCATCCATTCATTATTTTTTTATTCATTATTTTATTAATTAATTATTTATTTTATTCATCCATCCATTCATAATTTTTTATTCATTATTTAATTAATTAATTATTTATTTTATTCATCCATCCATTCAATATTTTTTATTCATTATTTAATTAATTAATTATTTATTTTATTCATTCATTCATTTTTTTATTAATTAATTAATTCATTATTTTATTCATTCATTCAAAGTAATATTTAAAACTCCATACAAACGGTGCAATCGATTACCTACATGCACAACATAACAGTTTTTTGTACTATAACTAGCGACTCGCTCCGGCTTTGCACGAGTGTAATGTAATATCTCCGAAAATCTATATATATAAAAATCAATGCCACTTTTCTTTGTTAGTGAACTCCTCCTAAACGGCTGGACCGATTTGAATGATTTTTTTTGTATACGTTTGGGTAGGGCCCTGGAAGGTTTAGATTCACAAATCAGCCCGGCAGATGGCGCTGCAGTTGATATCTAGGTTATTATTCGAGCGAAGCCAGAGCGGGGCGCTAGTATTTATATAAATACAGATCTTTTTTTTTCAATTTAATACATAATGTGTTTATGGTACTTAATTGGCTAATAATTAATGTTGTATTGCTTAAAACTATTTCGTAAATAAGCCATTGCTTCTAGTTAAAAGTAAGGGATAAAAATAGTTATTGTGGGTTTTAAGTCTTCTCTTAGGTATACTAAGAGAAGACTTAATTTCCGCGGGTTTTTAGAACTTTACACGCTTTGTAGACCTTTTTAAAGTGTACAATACTGTAGTATATTATTTTAATGTATCTCGTAGGATTCAGCCAGCGTTTCAAAAACCTCCAAAATTATTAGTGTTCCTCTACTATAGTATGCCTAGATTATACATATAAAACTATCTCTTGAATCACTCTATCTAATAAAAATAACCACATCAAAATCCGTTGCGTGGTTCGTTTCGTTTCAAAACGAAGGTGCGATAGAAGCTCAGGATCGGATTTAGTGGAAGGAATTGGGGGAGACCATTGCCAAGCAGTGAGACAACTCTGAGGTTAATTATTTATTTAAAAATATGTTTTATTAAAAAAATATATTTAAAAAAAGCAACGAGACGAGCACGACTTGTGTGTGATGGTAAACAACAAGCATGATCATAACAGGACAGCGTCACGCAGCTATTGGAACATGAAGAGTCCAAATCACTATGTAGCACTGCACTGCTCTCGTCACCCAAAGGTATAAGATGTCTTATCTCTATACCTTGTAATTTTTCTGGAAACTTTGTCCATCAGTCTGGACTCAATGACGATTGCACAGTACTGATTGGCGGTAGAATAACTGGCAAAGGTGCGGTACTTATTACTTACAAATGTCTTTCTTAAACATGCATATCGTCTAGGGCTTTTGAGTTATTGAATAATATGCATTTCATGATTTCATTAGCCTGTCTTCTATCCATATATTAAAAGCGAAAGGTCACTCATCACCGAATCTCAGAAAGTACCAGTGCCGGTTTGCAGGGCAATGTTTCCAGAGAAATTACAGTGCTTAGAGATATAACACCTTAGATCTCTGGGTGGCGAGCGCAGTGCAGTGCTAGGTAATGATTTGAACTCTTCACGTTCCAATAGCCGCGTGTCACTGTGCTGTTATGTGACAGGCATGTTGCTTACCATCATCATACATGTCCTGCTCGTCTTGTCAATCGTTATTTAAAAAAGAAAAAGTACAAATGCTAGGAGTCTCAAATTTTGCATGGAGGTGTCTTTTAGCATGTGCGCATACATGCGCATACATCGCTAATACGGGGTTTTGCGAAATTCAACCCCTAAGAGGGTGAAACAAGGGATAGACGGTTGTATGAGACTTCCGTCATTTTCAAAGTTATAAACATGAAATGTACTCGACCAATTTTAATGAAAATTGGTACGCAGATAGACTGGATCTCAAGAAAAAAGCCATAGGCCTTTTTTATTACGGAAAAAAGGGTTGAAGGGGTTCAAATGGAGGATGAAAGTTTTATATGGAAGTTCTTAATAGTTGAAGATAAAACCTTCGTATCGAGACACTCGAGACGAAGTAAATAAATGTTTGTTCTGGCAATTGCAAACTGTACGGGAATAAATAGGGGTTGAAATGGGGGATAAAAGTTTATATGAAAATTCGTAATTGTTGAAGATAAAACAATGAAACATCGTATCTAGGCACTTGACGCGAATCAAATAAATGTTTGTTCTAGCAATTTCGATATTTACGGGGATGAAATGGGGAACTAAAGTTTATACGGAAGTTCGTCATTGTTCAAGATAAAACCATGAAATTTTGCAACTAGACACTTGATATTCGTACTAATATTATAAATTAGAATTTACCTCTGTATGTGTGAACGCTTTAATGCCTAAACCACTAAACTGATTTTGATGCAATTTGGTGCACAGATATACTAGACGCCGCAGGAAAGGACAAGGCGACTATTTAACACAGAAAAAAAGTTAAAGGGGTGGAAATCAGAAATTATTGTTTACATGGAAATTCGTCAATGTTGAAGATAAAACCGTAAAATTTTGCAACTTCAAAATCCATACATAAGTGTGAAAGTCTGTCTAGCTCTCTCTTTGTTACGGTTTATCGCTTAAACCACTAAACTGATTTTGATGAAATGGTATAAAAATGATTTAACGTAAGCTGTTTTTTGTAGACGTTATTTGGTATTGGTGTGCAAATACTGCCTCAGTTACCTTAATATTATTACTATTAATAGCGGACGAAGTCGCGGGTAAAAGTTAGTATCCTATAATGTTCTTCATGTGTTAGTTGTGCATGTCTTGCCCGTCACTCTCTATATTTTTTTAAAGTCACGCGATAAGCCACCCATTAGTGAACTAGGATAAGTTGCTGACGATGATGTTAACCAATTTATTTTATTTATTTATTATTGAACATTTTTATTCCAGGGTATCGAACAATTAAAAAAAGAACAAGCCCGGTGGGTGCGTAAGTCACGGTGGAAGAGCATACAGTCAGTATTTGGTCGATTCTCTATCCTATGGTTTTCGCCGTTCACGCAACCGTCGCCCAAGGCCAAACTAGAGAGTTATCTATACAGCGTCTGAACTAACAATGTTATGAATTGTAGTGGCACTTACCCCTAAGACAAAACCCCTTATGGTTGTCCGTGACACCGGCTCGACACCAACTCGACTCAACAGAATCTTCAATTAAACATTGAAACGTGATTGTGTCATCTTACGGTGTAAATGTGTGGCATACGAAATTCGGAGACATTTCAATATGGTCTTCGACGTTTCTGCAGAGGTGATCTGCGTCGATTTGGTCGAAAGTTGCAAACGATAACTGGTCGTTTACGGTCTTCTATCTCACTCGCACGTTTTAACGATTTTAATGAAGATTAAACATTACAAATTAATCGAAACTATGACTTGTTTCCTTGAAATACAGATTAATTAATTCGATGTGATATTCATACATCAAATTATGACGAAGAAAAGTCTAGAACTTATTTTTAGTAAAAAAAAATACTACCAAAATTAAACACGATTTGACAAAAATATAAGACTAAAAGAAAAATGTCTCATAATTTTATTCAGTCTCATTTGTATCTCTTGTTGGATAGAAGACAGTGAACACACAGAGTTTTAATGAACTTAAGGTAGCCTTAGATCGAAATTCCAACGTGTTTATTAAAAGTTAATAATTAAATATAATAGATAAAATCTAAGGTTACGCTAAGTTACGTATAGGAATAAGGGAAAATGTTAAGATCAGTTTGTAAAGACGTATGTATAAATTTTTCTCAAATGTAGGGGTAAGAACGCTGAGATATTTTTACGTTTCTCTGTGCGATGTTTACTTCCTTATTGAATAATAATTTGTTACTTATTTCACGAATAACACCTGTCTATGAACAAATTGAACATTTGCTTATGTACTTGCTTTTTCTTAAAAGTAACAGTTGTCTTTCATGTACCTATGATTCACATACTACACTGGCCTCGTGGCTTAGTTGGCAGAAAGTCTGCCTCCGAAGCCGAGGGTCGTGGGTTCGATTCCCACTCAGTGCAAATATTTATGTGATGACGACAAGTAGGCATGTGTTCTGTTTCTGGGTAATAAGTATGGATTTAAAACTATACATGTATTATATAAGCTGTTTAGTTTGGGGTCAGAAGGTGTTGTGCGTGAATAATTACCAATATATATCTATTTATTTATTATTATTTACTACATAGTATTCTGCTTGCTGAACTTAGGTCGAGCATAGAAACCGCAGGGTCATACTAACATGCTTTTCAACCGTTTAACCAAAATCAAAATTGCTATTTTTCTTACTTTATTTATATAAAGCGAAAATAAAGAGTGAAAGAAATACCAAAACCATGAGCATGTTTGTAAGGCAGTGGACCTCCTGAACTAACCATGCATACGCAATTCAAAGAGATAACAAAAAAGTATAAGGCTATAAGCAATTTTGTTTGGATGCCAAGTTTGGTGTTAACATTGGTTTTTGCTAACCCTTTTTCCTATTTGTATTTGATTTAATAATATTACATAAAAACATGTACAATAAAGATCAGGTCGCTCTTATTGCCAGTATGATCAAAAATAACTGGTCCAATCCTGGTATCATTGCTTATACTGATCGCTCGATCAGCTTAAGGGTATGAGCACGAGACGGATTGCAGACTGCAATTGCAGGCGACATAACCAAAACAACTGACTTACTTACGGCTTACTGACAAATGCTCTTGACCGTAGTGCTGCAGGTCTACTACGAAGTCCGATAAACGATATATCGGCCGAACTTATGAAGTTTCCGACCACGAAAGACAATCGGACGGATGATCAGATCGGCCGTTTCGTTCGATCCGACCCTCATCCGACCTAAGTCTATAACTTCCGACCCGAAATGTATCGATCCGAAAGTTTTTCGTGGTAGGCTACAATCCGATTCAGCTGTCGGTCGGATGCGATCATTCGGAGTTTGTTTTCGTAGTAGACCTGCTGTCTGCGGTCGTGGCTGTTTCTATATCCAAGCGGCATGACTCGCTGTTGCACAATGCATGTATAATTCATTCACTCCAGAACATTTAGACAGGATATGTGATAACGCTAGTTTATTTATGTTTGTTTTGTTTTTTTTTGTTTTGGAACTCTCTGAGGTCACCACGCGACGGTGCTACCGCCGGCAGTCGCCGCAGAGGCGTCGCGCACAATTTCATAGAGATGCATAGAAACCTAGTTGTGTCGCTTGCAGCTTGCAGTTTGTGTCTGCGATCCGTCTTGGAACTCTACCTTAAACCACCTTTTCAAATATAACAATAATTATGTTAGCAATGATCAAGACTACACAAGATCGAATCGTCATCAAGCGAGAAGACGGTAAAAAACAAGGTCCCGTTTAAAAATACATTATGTTCTCAGCGTTACTTGCAAACTAATAAAATATCACCAAATAGTAAATTATTACAAGGTTTATGTCGAAGTAAGTACTAAAAACATCGCGCATAGAAACATTTATATGTTCATAAAATTTTGATTTGGTATTTTGAAATTCGCTTACGAAATGTGACTACGCAAATGCGTGCCCAAGATACATTTTCATGAGCGAATCGAAATTTTATGATTATGAGAGTAAAGGTTATAGTCGACTTACACAGCATAACTCCCGTACAACTAAAAATGAACTTTAACTTGTAGACAATATAATAAGACGTCACAAAAATAAAAATGTGATGTTAAATTTGTATTAACTGGTCGTGTTCACGACCAATTAGCTACACACACGGACACCGATAGAACATATTACTTTCAATTGGGCATCACAGCAAGTCTACATCAAGTTACACTAGCAAATATCAAAAGAGCGGGTAAAATCTGGCAGTTCGCTTTAGTAAGCGATTGTCGCCCCTATAAACGCTCTTGATTCTTGCATTTGAATACTTATTAGAACTGTTTCTTGTTAAAATTCGTTTACCTCTTGAAGAAGGCAATTCAATAACTTGTCTGGTCGCGGGAAAAATGAACGAACGAACCGGATGGTCTTAAATTTCCAGTTTATGGGTTTAGGTTTTTGACGCGTGAGCATATATTTTCATGCTCTATTCATTTAGTGCTGGAGTGGTTCTTTGCCTTTAGTGCTGGCTTGGTGTAAATGGGCTACGACCTTGAAAGCATCTCAGCGTTGCTACAAGGTATACGGCACTTTGCCTTCGGTGACTTTTCCAAACGCTAGGTTAAGTGATCGTCGTTGCACGCGACGTCGATATTATCATTCATAAGCAATATTTTTAATTTATTTTACGTGTAGTGTTCTAATTAATCGCTTTATATTGTTACATCCGATGTGAGTGTTATGTATGATCCGTGGTCAGAGGTTTCTGTTAGCCCTTTCTTACGCGAGCTCTGAATACGTAAACAACCAAGTGTAAAGAACCAAAATTAAATGCTTATTGCAATGGATGTAAAGGTAAAATCTAAATTGTCCATTCAAAAAATCATCGCAATAAAATTGGCGACGAACCTACAAAGCTTTTTAAACATCTTAATATTTAAAAATTGATATCGTCTTAATATATAGGGCGAATGAGACCCAACATTTGGGGCGCTAAGTTCGAGTGCACTGTAAGAAAGGGTTATAAGGGCATATGTCCTGCATTTATTAATTTAACTGTTACAACGTTGGAAAATCACAAATTAGGATCACAATTGTAAATTATGCACGTTTTGTTAAAGTTTTTTTTTAACTTTTCAGGACGTATGTCTTTTGGCTTCTCATAATTAAAACTTAAAGTATTCTGGAGTACCGTCAACAGAACAAAGTAATGTAAGTCATTTTGTATTACATCTATAAAAAAAAGGTTGTAATTGTAAATTTGAAAACTTCGAATTTACGTTAATGAATCTACATATTTAATTGTGATTTTTAAGGTTTGAAATTCATGTCTTGTTTTACATACACACAGGAGTGCAATCGGGATGTATAATAACTCGTCTTTATTAGGTAAGATACAGCTATCCAAAAAATAAAAGCGGCCAAGTGCGAGTCGGACTCGCCCAGGAAGGGTTCCGTAGCAGCAAGTAACATAATACATAAGTTCTTGTAGTTTGGTGTATGTTTTAATAATATTGTATTTATGACGAACTAAAAAAACCACTTACTAAATCGAATTCAAACCAAATTTCGTTGGAAGTTTGCATGGTAATGTACATCATATATATTTTGCAGTTTTATCATTCTCTTATTTTAGAAGTCACAGGGGGGGACACATATTTTACCACTTTGGAAGAGTCTCTCGCGCAAATTATTCAGTGTAGAAAAAAATGATATTAGAAACCTCAACATCATGTTTAAAGACCTATCCATAGAAACCCCACACGTATAGGTTTGATGAAAAAAAACATTTTTTGCATTTCAGTTCTAAGCACCCCCAAAATTTATTGCTTTTTTATTTTTTTTTTGTAAAAATCTTAATGCTGTTCATAGTTCCACACCACACCAAGTTTCCACAGTGTAGTTCTTATAGTTTCGGCAAAAAGTGGCTGTGACATACAGACGGACAGACAAGACAGACATGACGAATCTATAAGGGTTCCGTTTTTACGTTTTACGGAACCCTAATAAGTTCAATGTTTACTTTAGGTTGAATATGTAAATTGGATTTCCTGTAGTTGTACCACAACGGATTACTCTCAAAACTCTAAAATTCGTGTCGAGTCACACAACGTTACCTCTTTAAATATAATAAATACATTGAAAAAAAAAACCATAATGGTCTGGACTTGAATTTCAACCTTAAAAACATTGATTTTTAAATAGACCTAAACTCGTACTCTGTAGATACATTTCAAGAGACAGCTAATATATATAGTGCACGCAATAGACAACAGGCGTAAGGCTGTCGTCTTGTAAGTTTTTGACCATCACTCGAATTTGCATCTACAAAGTACGAATTTAAGCTCATATTTGACTGTTAATATTTAGTTCTATGGGAACGGTGCAGTATAAGCTAGCTACGACCTAAAAAATCAAGGATTTTATAAAATTTTAGTTTACAATGTTATTCCAATAGTGTTCTAATAAATTTATCATATTAATGAATCGATTAAGATCTCTTTTATAACAGATGTTTTGTGTTAAGTGCTATTAGAAATGCAGAATATCACAAATTATAATATAAGACTTTGTATTGTATATGGATGTAAATTTTTGTGTGCTGTTAAATTAATATTATTATGTTTGCTTTAGATTATAATAATTAGGGGCACAGTTTGTAAAAGTAGCAATATCGTGACAATTTTATTTAGAGTAAGGATTCGTGTCTTTCTGTCGCTATTTTTATATATTTGGATATCTCATTAACAAATATAATTATTTAATGTTTCTTTGTTGCAAATACCGCCGTGATTTGGTATACTGATTTAATTATTAAATTATTGAGTGAAATCTCAGACTTCGGGCGGTTCAATTTGAAAAATTAATAAAGCCAATATTCGCACGGACCTGCGTATTCATAGTTCATATGTTTTCTAGGTTCAGGTGGTAATCGATTTATCACAATCGATTTTACATCGCCAAAAATCGAAAAATGTTTTAAAAACACCTTATTTATGTAATATAAAAATCTGGTATAGTTTATTTTTATTTTTCAATATTTATTATTGTAATTATGTATATTATTATAATTGTTTCTGGCGCAATTGAGTTCAAAATACTGGCAGAATATAAATTCTCCATCAGAAACGGGCCATACCGGGAGTCACCACTTTTAGCACGGAGTCGGTTACCAATGTGTTTCATGAACGTCAAACAATCAATATTTTTTTTATCTATGTGTTTCTTCTTAGCCTTGGCTCGCTAACTTATGTTTTAATTCAAATCTATTTTTTTTTCTAAAATGTTGTTTAAAATTATATATGTATTCTATTTACTAATTTCGAGAAGTCGAACTAATGAAACAAGCGTTCTATGAGATCACGCGACTTGACACAACGGTGCGCCCGCATTTTAACGATATTTCGTATTGACTTCACATGGAACACTGGTTAAATTTATGGAATTTTGTATAAATTCCTACACTTACGTTAAAGTCTCAAACACACAAATAAAAGAAGCATTGGTGAATATTTTTACTGGATAAAAATAGTTTTGTAATAAATTTATGTATATTTTTATTTATCACAAAGGTGTCATTTTCGAGTTCAATTTTATCAGTTCCAAGTTTAGGTCATGCGAAATTACGAGAAAATCGTGATCGTCTTAAAAATATTATTTTTAGAAACTATTTTTTTCTTATTGATCAGGCCACTCACGTTCGATTTGGTCGGCTTCAAACGTCTAAAAAACCTTATACTTTTTAGCGTTTTTGAAGTTCCAAACTCTAATGTAATCCAGTAAAGTGTAAAATAAAAATCGTTCTGGTAAGTACTTCCTAAACGCTTGATACTCCGCGCTGCGAACTAGTTGCGAACCGGCTCGATCATTTCGGTAAAAAAATTGCTGTTTATGATATACCTACCTATGTAGCTTCTCGAGTGTTACCCCATTTGAATTGTTTATTATAAAATAAAATAAAAAGTCGCGGAATCTAGCGGATATCAAATAAAGCAATTTTAATTGTACCTGATTTACTGGAAAATGATCTCTTCTATCTGAGGAATGGACTGAACCTAACGATATCTTGATTAAATTCAAAAATAATTATATTTTACTAGAATGTTTTAAATGCAATAATAAACTTAAATTACAAGTAATCACGACATAAAATACCGTGGAATATTTTAATCAAATTTAGATGACTATAGCGTAGTATTTCTGATATGTTTTCTATAAGTAATATTTATAGTCACAGGTGCAAGCTTGAACAAACAGTGTAGTATGTATATGTATAGGGTTTAATATGGTGAAATTATGTGGGTAGTATTTAACTGTAAATTATTGTCAATAAATGTTTTTTAGTTCTACCATACAATAGCTTCCATAGATAGCAACGTAGGTTGTTTTATTAACTTTATCCACAAAGCTGTAACCAAGTGCCTTGGACATTAATTTAGCTGGCGTAAACATAACTGCCGTAATTACTATATGGGCAAGAACAATTCTGCAATAGTTGTAAGTGATTAAAACGGACTGATGCCTGTTGAATCGAGAAACTATAATATCAGATCTCTAATAACTGGGGGATTCGTTTCTGGAATATATCTTTGTTATTATTAATATTACGAATATGTAACAATTAAGTAATATTGTTGTCGCACAAAACAGCGTGATAAAAAACTACGCTTGACGCACGCCGGCCGAGTTGTGTTCGTTCCCGCACATAGAAAAATAAAATAACTATAAATTATATATATGCTTTTATTGTGTTTGTTTAAAGCATACAAAATCTTCATCACCAAAATAAATATTAAAGTCTGTTTCGTATGAAGAGCGAAAAACGTAAATTGACCGTGAAGTGCCTGAAAAGATTATTTTTTTCAATTCGCTACATACGACCTCAGATCGGTGTTAGATGCTTATTATACAAATTGCAAAATTTTGTAGTGGAAGGACTCTTGTCCGCTTGGGGAAGTACCACACCTTTGCCAGTTATTCTACCGCCAAGCAGTAATGTGCAAACATTACTGTGTTCCGGTTTGAAGGGCAATGTTTCCAGAGAAATTACAGGGCTTAGAGATATAACACCTTAGTTCTCTGGGTGGCGAGCGCAGTGCAGTGCTAAGTAATAATTTGGACTCTGCATGTTTCAATAGCTGCGTGTCACTGTGCTGTTATATGGCAAGCATGTTGCTTACCATCAAGCACATGTACTGACCATTCGTCTCGTCACTCTTTATTAAAAATAAAAAATTGCTTACAACTTTATTGCTGTCCGGTCTTGACCAAGGTTTTTATGGTTGCTGTTTTACGCCCAATTTTAGGCTCAATAACGAACGATCAAAGCTTGCAATAAATAAATTATGCGTGGACATTAGACATTAAAATCATTAATTACTCTAATTCAATGTAAATAATTGTGTTATAAAAATAATCAGCCTCAGAAGCGAAGAGAGAATTGAATTCCGAAAACTGTATTATATAATTTAGCTACTCGAAAATTAAAGACATGCAATCGAACGGGCACGCAAATCACGCGATATATTGATTCCATAGAATAAGAAAAGAAATGTAATTATAGAAAAAATCATGTTTTCTACAATAGTTAAGAATTATTTTAATAAAAATCTTTTAGATTTCTCTTTTCTTGATGACTACTATTTTTCGTTGTAGAATCGGGATATTAAGTTTAGAATTAATTTAAAATTTAGCAAACATGATCTAAAATCGTACATCAGTTTGTACACTAATACAATATGGCCTATTTTCCCGGTAACCAAGTAAAACATAATGCTTGAATTGGCAGGTATAACTGAGCCTAAAATTTGTTACATTTCCGTGCGATTATAGCTCTAGATGTAGTGTTGCTTTTGTTTGCGATTAGTGTATTGCTCATCGGGTGTAGCGGCTTCGAATCAATGTGCGATTACTTTAGGTACCTATAGGTGATATTTATAACTAAACAAATGAAAATTATTTTAGTATTATCATTTGCCCCATTTACCATAATTACCATTAGGTGCTTTTTAACTTATTTTGTGTATTTTAAGTAAATATAACTATGTATCAAGTATCATTTGTACCTACGAACAAAGCATCACATTCGTAATAGTCTTGTATACTATTGGGTTTTAATTTTATTCGCTCTTTGTTTCACGTAGTCTTTGACGGGTACAAGAAAGATGTAGCATTTAAAAAAAAAAAACATTAACTCCCTATTCCCGCTGAAGTTATATCTAAAACTATCTTCATCTTGTCAGTTTTAAAACAAACAAAAAAATACATCATAAAGACTTCCTCATGAAGTTCAGTATATTTTCATAAGAACTTTACTCTGGTCACAAATCACATATGTCGCTCTCAGATGGAGAGAGCCAAGGCCATAACACACCACGATGGCCAAGTGCGGATTGGCGAATGACACATTTCCACGAAATAATTTTAAAACTTACATTTTTAGAAAGCGCCGCTTATCTCACCCATGTTTTCAGACGCCGTTAAGGCTGTGATAAACTTGTACACTTGGAAAAAACTCATAGGTACAAGCGGTATACAAACATTTTTTTTATCTGACATTTGATTTATCTCCCTGTCTAGTATTGGACTATAACGAATGTGTGCGGTTCGAATCTACACAACGCATTTATGATAACAAAAAGTGATTATAAAAAATAGTCATAGTGATATTAAGTTTTTTCGAAGAGTAATACTTGTGTTTCAATTCTCCTCAGCCTTCAATAAAATCCATTGCTGGATTTCATAACTGCATACGAAGGTTTACTAGAATACAACGTACTGAGGTTTAAAATAGCCGCTGGGCCATCTGTAAAAAAAGAATAAAACATAAAGTGGAAACTTATTTTATTCATGTTGGACGATAAACTTTATAGTGACCTTTTTAGATCTCAAACTCTATTGATCAACCAATATACTTATGTGTATTAATATTGATAAATATACATTTGTACAGTGAATCAACAAATCAATACTTTAGCTCGATTATATATGTATCAGAGACCCAGTACAAAAATAGCCGTATAGGCTCTAGAATAATTTATTTTCTCCAAAAAACAAAAATCTACTTGAAATTTAAAATTAAATTCAAACACCCCACCAAATTTCATAAGAAGCTACCCACTATAGTAGATCCAACCGTTTATTTTCTTTTTGACAGCACCAATAGAACGTAACTGCGTCATGTTACGCAAAAGTTCACTTTTAAATGCGAGGTTTTAAAAATATGACAACTGCTTAAATTTGCTCCTTGATCCCGTATAATAATCATCTTTGACAAATTGAGTCCATAAGTGCAGTAGTTTTTTTATAAATTACATAAAATAACAAACGTTTTTAAAAATTTACGTTCTATGGGTGATGTTGATAGCCATAGAACGTAAATTTTTGAAAACGTTTGTTGTTTTATGTAATTTATAAAAAAACTACTGCACCTATGGACTCAATTTGTCAAAGATGATTATTATACGGGATCAAGGAGCAAATTTAAGCAGTTGTCATATTTTTAAAACCTCGCATTTAAAAGTGAACTTTTGCGTAACATGACGCAGTTACGTTCTATTGGTGCTGTCAAAAAGAAAATAAACGGTTGGATCTACTATAAGTCGTCTAGATATTTTTTTTTTCATATTTCAAAAATCGTCACTCTGGTATCGATAAAATTTATAGGTATGGGACGACCTCTGAACAATGATCTACCAAACAAAAAAAACCGATTCATAATTGACGGAGCTATGGCGTAACATACATATAATAATAAATACATACAACCGAATTGAGAACATCCTCCTATTTTGAATCGGTAAAAAATTTGGAAATATTAAAAAAAAAACTTTAAACATAACACCAATTTCTACTCATATCCCTAGGTTGTACCATAGAATAGATAATATTAAATAATTTAATGCCGATACCCCGATAGTCAAATAGCTTGCATTAGAAAAAAAAAGATAGGTAAATATTTAAAAAAACACATCTACTCAATCCATAGATTTTTAGGTCGAATAGTTTGCGCTGGAAAAAAATTGAAATGTTTTTAAAAAGTCTATTTAAGAGATAACATCAATGTCTACGCAATAATAAGTATGTATTTAAAACTATATCTGGCCGGCATCACACAAGCTTTGCCTAGTTTGGGGTCAGATGGTGTTGTGTGTGAATTGGCCACCAATATATATTTATATATATTTAATCCATTCGTTTTATTAGGCCAATACCCAGACAGTCTAAAAGTTTGCGCTAGAAAAAATAATTAAAAATAACACCAATTTCTACTCATAGTTGTAGTAAGAGCTCTACAACATTTTTGAAGAATTTCAAAAAAATCCACAAATAATTAACACCAATTTTTACTCAATACATAGATATTATTATAAAAAATAGCTTAAATAACTCAATTCTTGATGTTATATTTGTGAATCGCTAACAAATAACATTTGCTGTAATTTATCTGTTTTTACTTAATTACAATATTATTTCGTTAACAATATTACGTATCAATTTTCGGTTTTTAAATTAAATTTGTCCTATCGTTTTTTTTTTCAGGAATAGTTACAATCGTGTGCAAAGCAACTCTCACTTACGTATAAACTTTGTACACCAACACACTGTCATAATAAATTACTTTTAAGGTTGTTATTAAAAAAAACACGTTTTGGGTGGCCTTTCCGTAGATTATGTTACATTCCTCTTTGGTACACTTACACGGTAAATTACAATATTCCTTTAACGTTATGGGATCATGATACTAGTAGCCTTTTGTTAAAATGTCTTTACTTCTTTCTTAGATATACTGTGCCTAATACTATAAGGTTTAAGTTATAATTATAAGTGGATATTGGATTTCTTTGAATGTATGTATGTATTGTAATTTAGAACCTCTTTATTTCTATAATCACTACGAAAAGTGTTTTGGTATTTTCACGCGGATTGTTGCTTATATTTTAGAAAATTTAATCTGTAATAGTGAAATTCCTCAATATTCAATTGCTATCGGTATGAGATAATCGCTTGCAAAACCTCGAGAAGGTACAGGGGGCTTAAATAACACACATAATATTATTCATCAATTAATTAAATGTGTCTATCATCTGTCATATCTGGTTCATTTTAAAAGGTGATTCTTAGTTGATCATACATTGAATATCTAGCTTTTTTAAGTCCCTAGTCTCGTGTTTCACTCACACATTTCAACGTTTTTGTAATCATTAACTTCGGAAATTAAGTTTAAAAAAGAAAGCTTAAATGTTGTCTATCAATTTCTTTTTATGAGAACTTATGAAGTTGTTTCTATAATAATAATTTTCCCCATATCGTATGACATGTAAGAGCCTACTTAGACAAGGCAACGTAATCTCTGATGTTCAACGATTTCAGAAAACGACAACTGCAATACTAATTCATGGGTCAGTGCCGCGTGTCTTTGTACGTTTTTTTAAAGAATTTATGACACCGAAAGCAGAAGACGCAAACCCTAACTAATATAAACTATACTTACGCACTTATCTAAAATAATACACCTAGTCACCTAGCGTCCATGACGTTATATCACATGAGCACCACGTCTCAAACAAAAGTTACAAATAATGTGTCGTTATTTCATCTAAACGTACTTAGATGTTTATAGATTAAATATTATGGTCTCGAAAGCTTAAACAACAATTGCATGTCCTGACAGTAAAGCTTAATTTTAATTGACGAGTTTAGACATGTAAACAAGCAGTCAACTAGACATCTTTTGGAAATAGTCGGGTTCATTTTGTGTTATTGTTCAGAATTGTTTATGCACTGCTTTTTTCGAGTAATAAAGCTTTGCATTGACAACATAATGATGTACTTACTGCAAATATCATACACCATCAATCTGTTTCGCTTTTCTAGACTTTATTTAGTTCTTTTACGACAATATTCACAAAACACCAAGGAGTACGCTAAAGGTCCAGTGCAACGCTAGCGCTAGGTCAAACAACGTGTTCGCGCCGCTAATTAAAATATAATACTTAGTAAATTTAAAAATGCCGCTCGAGTAGATATCTCTGTTCACTCCTGTCACATCCTATCCTTTGTCTTCGTCCCGCACCGCTCAAGCAACGCACCTATCAAGAAAGAAGATGGACTGACCGAGTATGCTTCATTCGGTCGTAACCGCCGCGTTCAAAATTAACACTCGCAAGTAAAAAATCCAATCGTGCGGACGGGATGCCGTCTTACGCAAAAAATAATTAATTTAAATCTAACCAAAAACGTTAACCATATATATCGTGAAGTGTCTCTGAAGGATTCCCTTGGATTTGAGAACGAGACGTCGGGACAAGGTTCCTACAGGCCGCGAGCTGGTGCACGGTCAGTGTCTTCTTATTTCCCACCTTTGTTTCCATTTCCAGCTAGACAGAGATATCCCTCGCAGATACAAATAAAAACCTCGCATTTACCTACAGTCCACTAAATAATCCAAATATAAGTGAACCAGCACAGGTGTGTCCTTACGACATCACCACAACGACTGTCGTTAAAGAGTGCTAAACTTGCCACTTGACACTCTTTTGGTGAGAACGTTCTTAAACGCTGACGTTAAAAAAAATCAAAAAGATAGACTCTGAATTTAAAACATCGGATATCAAGATTAACGTAGCCCCGTGTGAGAAGGACTTTATTCTCAAGTAATGTTTTGTTATAAATATAATATATTTAAATAAATTATATTTGTATTACTGTATAACAATTGTCAAAACTGTTTGAGTGTCTGAAAGCGAGACAGCCGAGACTAATAAGTCTTTAGCGATTTTCTCATATCACAATTTCGATACTTTTTCCATGTTGTAATTTGATGTGAAAAATATAGAGGTGACTTTATGATTTTATGGTTATGTCTAGTTTGAATGCGGTACGGAATTTCCGTCAATATAAGTATAAGGTAGGGTCTCTGTAATAATATAATAATTTATATTAATTTAATTTTAAGGCGACCCTTGCACCGCATTGGAATAACTATGTTGATGGATAAGTCTTAAATGTTTGTGATGAATTCACTGAGGAGAGGGGGGGGGGGGGTCACATGAATACGTTAAATCAAAGAGAACCAATAAAATATGTCAAACCGAACAAAAACCTGTTTTCAATGAGTATGTCTAGGTATCTTAAATTATCTATTTTTCATTCCATTTTACTGTTGTCTCAAACAGGTGCAAGTTGGTCGAATTAAAGTGGTCATATACCTAAGTGCTGAATCGTTTATCGTGAGAGCAATAATTTGCAATATTTAGTGTTTTATGGAACATAATTTTTATGGCACTGCTATTGTGCATTGGTACCAAGTTTCGGCACAGATAACCTAATTTAAATCTTATAAATGCTTTTGCAAAATATCGGTTATTCTATTTTTGTATAGGATTTTTTGTAAAAGTGTCATTAGTGCATGTTCAGAAGACACAGTCTAAAAAATGTAAGTGACTGTCGCTGTCTCTTTTTGTTACAGGCAATGGGACAAATACAAAGATATGTTGATTTTTGAATATGTCTTCTAAATATGCCTATTATTTATGCACTTATTTATTCTGAAAATCGAGTCAATTCTGGAAGCATCGTAACTTGAAGTTAAACCAGAATATCAATTATGAGAACCTTGTTTTTATTTGTAGTCTTGTTCTGAAATTGAAAAAATGTTTGTCTCTTATTACAATGAGGCGTTACGAGACGCATAATAAATATATCCATCAAATATTTCGCCAAAGGTATAAGAAGATGCATTGTTTCATTTTGTATTTTTTTATTTGTAACAAAATGAAGCTTTGGCGCTACCATTTGATGAAATTGAGAACTATCTATGACATATATATTTGCATTGTTGAGTACGCCTTATTAATAAGATGAAAATATTATTTCTTCTGGCTTGACCAGAATGATGACTCCGGAGGGTCTACCGCCTAACTAGAACTGTCTTAGCTATAATAAAGCTCGCTCTTTTCTTTCTGCTTGAAATGATAGAGACCGCAATAGCAAAGCGAAAGCCGATTTAGTTAGGCGGTAGAAGGGCCGGCCTGACTCATCCCTGGTGCAGAGAATAGCAATATTTAATCAGTCAGCGGGGTAACACTGCTTGAGATATGCGGAAATTTCTCCAAGTCCCAGGAATGAAACGGTTGCGTTATTTTATTAATTGATTTATTATTATTGAAAGGTGTTGTTTTATTAATTTATTAATTATTATTGAAAGGTGTTGTTTTGTTAATTGATTAATTATTATTGAAATGTGTTATTTTATGTATTGACATGTGCATTTCATTTTAGAATGCGCCTTCAGATTGGGTTTACAAATAAAAATGTTTAAGGTTTCATCATGGGGCATGGTATGGTTGTGATTTCTTAATTTTAGTTTTATTATTCAATCTCGTGTTATATCCAGAATTGACAGCGATATAATTGTGAAGATAATATTAAGGCTTATGTGGAAGGGTACTTCAATTGTGTCTAAAATTTCGTAAGTAATTATATTGCTGCAAGTAATATTTTTCGGCAGGGCTTCGTTCTAATTTATTATAAAAAACACTCAGTTAAGATGACGATGAGATAATATGATGTATTTATTGATTGTGACATTACATTCTAAATTATATATGTATGAATATTTTATTTACACGTAGCAGATACTAAACTACATATAATAACCTTAGTTCTAAAATAGTTACCTTTGAACCCTAATACAGAAAGCATAAGGATCCCGTATGTATTAATAGTTGAACATAAATATAATCAATGTTACGAACACCTTGTGCCGTAGAAGCCCTTTTTGTCTAAAATGTAATTCTACGGGAAATATTTTCAAATAAAGATGATTATGTAAAATTTATTTTTATTGCCCTCGTCTAACCTGAGACCCAGAGAAACACTTTTTAGTTTAAAAACGGGAATGTGGATTGTTCTAGAAAATCTTTTTTATTCTGGTGTTGTACTTATTCAGTCTCATTACAGAGTGTTTGTGTGAGTGGTCCTATATGTATGTGTCGCCGTAAATTTGTAAATACCTTCAGATTATAATCCTTATAGTGAATCCAACCATTTATTATCTTTTTGGCAGATCTAATTTGTCAGTTATAGTGTTGTGACCAAGTATAAACAGGTACATCGATACTAGCATTTTGCAACAGTCTGGTTATTAAATTGAAATTAAATAAAATTAAAGATTATTTTGGCAAATAAGAACATGACATTTTGTCGGGTTGCCTGCGAAAAATCAGTCCCAAAGTCCGGTTGCCGAATTTTTAAAAGTAAAACATTGCTGCGAGCTTGGCTAATATCTCGGAAACTATAAACTTTAGGGCAAAAATTGTTGAGGTCGTTATTGTAGAAAATAATATTTTGCATCTTTTGTGGCCGGAAAACTTTTCTGTGACATGTAGCGTTTACGATTTATGGCTCATTTAATTAACCAGTTTTTCTATTGCAGCCGATAACTCTTGAAATATTAGATTAATCAATAAAACGCATCAGACCTTTTTTAAAGACTAGTTTATTTCCTACAACTTTCGTTTAATTTTTTTTTCTTATGTTCATACGTTTTGAGTTAGAAGAAGCTTAAATTCAGTTATTCTGCCAAAAACATTATAAATTAATGAATTGTATTAAAATGAACAATTGTTTTATTTGTGGTTATGTTAGACGACAAAAACTCTGTACTTGTAAGAAAAAACAGATACTGAGTCTAATGAAAGCCAGCATTAGACGAAGCGAGAGAGAATAGAAAGCAAACTAGAAGATAAATAATTAACGGATTCAAAATATCCATTTCAAACTATACAAATACATACTATACATTTGAACTATACAACAATGACGTTTAAAGTGGTGGCTCTCTACTAGCCAACTAATATTATAAAAGACTTTAAAAAGATAGAAACTCTTTATTATCCACAATATAATACTTAAACAACAGGGACTTATCCTAGAACTAGTGAACCAAGTGGCGACATTATCGCTAATAGCGATCTCTTCCAGGCAACCGAAATAACATGAGTAAATACTATGTTATGTCTAGCACAAACCCCAGGATATGCCATAAATGGCGAAAAATGCCCATACCCAGCCTTCTGGCTCGTTCCCACCACTAGAACTCAAGGAAAGGCCGTGGCCCGCCGTGCTGGTCCGCTGTACATGTCGCTGAAAGATGTCATCACATTAACATCTTCACGAGTATTGATAATAACCTATACATTTCCGAGAATAAGGGTAGATTTGTTACCTTTTTTAAATGTTACAGACCGAATACACATAAGTATTGTTGCGGTGGTAGTATAATCATAGAAAACGAAGATA
The DNA here is from genome assembly GCA_963693475.1 of Ectropis crepuscularia. NCBI lineage: Eukaryota > Metazoa > Arthropoda > Insecta > Lepidoptera > Geometridae > Ectropis > Ectropis crepuscularia. The sequence continues at coordinate 8,628,698 of OY856338.1, forward strand.
ATTTGTGTGCTATCACATATTACTAGTCCCTATCTAAGAAAACCCGAATAAATTTCGAGTCATTTTAAATAAATTTTACTTATAGCAGTTGCTTAACATCCTGTTATTGAAAAATTAGATATGTCCAGTCTATTGAAACAGTGCTATAGACGCACAACTAGTAGACGTAGATCAGGTACAGCAGTAACCTTTGGGTGACCGACTGATGAGACATTATTAAGCCAAATATGGAAATATTTTAACACATTAAGCATATCAGGTTAATTTATTTAGAAATTAACGAAAATGGTACATCATGTTCTTCAAAGTTTACATCAGACATAAATAAACTTTGTTAATTTACCTAACTACAAAATGTTATTTAACACTTTATTTTAATAAATATTCAAATGTTTCAGTCATCATAACCTTGTTCTTTTTTGGATATACACCAGGAGATAAACACGTCTTCAAATAATGCTGTATGTTTTCCTGAGGCGCATCAATATAACGGTTTTACATAAAAATAAATTTGGCAGTCATAGGAACTGCCGATAGAAGTGAAAACTTGTAACTCGAATGTTTTCGCTTTTAAATGAATTATCGAATTTCTTTATTACGTTGTCACAAGACTACTTACTATCTACCATCGTAGGTCTATGTACATTCGCATAATTTCAACACCGCCAGTTAAATCTATGGTTGCGCCATCTAGTTTTATATCAACGTAACTATACAGAATATACTCTTTACTGTTTCTGCTGCCCTGGTACCTACTGGTACCTAGGGGCAAACTCTTTTATATTTCTGTTGTCCTGGTATCTGGAGATAAACGCTGGGCTGTTGGAGGTAGGTAATCGAATCTCTTTACTGTTTCTGATACCCTGGTACCTACCTGGCCGTTTTTACCGAGTTTACCCGAAGATTTCATATCCGACCCGATCCGATCCGATCCATTATCATATCCAAGCGTGACGATTGATGAATCCATTTCACAGCCCACGAAAATTCTGTCTATAGCGCGCCTAAAGAAGTTTTCACTTCAATAAATCCGATATTATGTGCCGAGAACGGAAAACACCCGTGTAAAAATAGTTCATAAACAATATCGATATCTCAATCGTAACTTCGTAACATCACTATGTTGATAGCCATAGAACGTAATTTTTTAAAAACGTTTGTTATTTTATGGAATTTATAAAAAAACTACTGCACTTATGGACTCATTTTGTGAAAGATGATTATTATACGGGATCAAGGAGAAAATTTAAGCAGTTGTCATATTTTTAAAACCTCGCATTTAAAAGTAAACTTTTGCGTAACATGACGCAATTACGTTCTATTGGTGCTGTCAAAAAGAGGATAAACGGTTGGATCTACTATAGTAGTCGGATTATAAACTACTCTTAAACTAACTTACAGTAGGATTATGATCGATTGTGGTAGGTGATGTAGGGTATGGTCTAAGATCCGGGTGCAACATCTCTACGTTCATCGCGTATTTAATCAAATTCACATATGAACATACATTTATGATTAGGAGAATACATTGATCATAGGTTGCCAGTCTATAAGTGGCCGCAAGTAATTTTAATTGAATTAGTGTTAACTAATTTTCGAAATACAATTTCGTTCACTTGTTTTTTAAATAAAATATCATCCACATCATCGCAATATAGTATGTAAATAATTCGAAAATCAATGGGTGCCGTTGCACACTCGGCCGCATCTACTTCGCAGCCAGGTGTAAACCGCTAATATTTTGGTGTATTTATACGTTCATAACGTACATTTATGATTTACTAGCGGCCCGTTCCGGCTTCGCTCGGACATAACCTAGACACTGTCTGCAGCGCCATCTGCCGGGCTTATTTGTGAATTTAAACCATCTTCGAATACACACACAAAAAAAAACATTCAAATCGGTCCTGTCGTTTAGGAGTTCTTAAATTACTAAAATGGGTGCCGTTGCACACTCGGCCGCATCTACTTCGCAGCCAGGTGTAAACCGCTAATATTTTGGTGTATTTATACGTTCATAACGTACATTTATGATTTACTAGCGGCCCGTTCCGGCTTCGCTCGGACATAACCTAGACACTGTCTGCAGCGCCATCTGCCGGGCTTATTTGTGAATTTAAACCATCTTCGAATACACACACAAAAAAAAACATTCAAATCGGTCCTGTCGTTTAGGAGTTCTTAAATTACTAAAATGGCTATAAAAACAGGGGTTGGTGATAAAAGGGTAAAAAAGGGTTGTATGTATTTTTTAACGCCACATTATAAAAAAATAAAAACAAAAAAATTTGATCAAAAATTAAAAAAAAAAATGTTTGGGGTGAACAACCCCTAATACTTAGGGGTATGAAAAATAGCTAGTAGCCGATTCTCAGACCTACTGAATATGCATATTTATAAAATTTGGTAAAAATCAGTAAAGCCGTTTCGGAGGAGTAAGGAAACAAACACTGTGACACGAGAATTTTATATATAAGATACTAGCTGTGCCCCGCGGTTTCACCCGCGTCTAATTGAGGAAAGTCCCTATCCATTGCTTTAAAAAGCTATGATCAGTTAGAGAACAATAGAAAAACAATAAAGGAACGCTTGGTAAAAGTACAGGGATCTACGAAAATGTGTATACTTATATAGTACTTACAGGTATTTTAAAGCATTAGGTACCTATGTTTAGTTTTCTTTTCTTGCGATAGAAGAACAAATTGGTGATATCTCTGTAACACCTGATACTCTTGATAGCGCAACATATATCAAGTTGTCCTATGAAAATCAGTCTCGGCGTGAATCGATTCCTTGGTGCTTAAATGATTGCCCCTGTGTTTTAATAATAATTACAGTAAACGTAGTCCTTAACGGGAACTTGTATTACAATTTTGATATTAAAAAGCAAATGCAAAACATACCCTTCCGCTTTAGGGAATGGTCGATTTGTGTCAGATTCAACACCATGAGTGGTGCCCTACCAACTAAAACCTCCGAGTATTTCACCTTTGCCACACACGGCGCGAACACATGAATGCTCTCGCACTCTTTTGCGAACCCGCCGCGGAAAAATGCACGCCGTGATCACCGGTGACCAACCGTGGGAGCTAGACGTTCTCACGTCTGGACACCTTTGGTCTCCCGCAGCGGGCCAAATGCTCGACCTCATCACCTATCACCATCCAGATGAAGAAGACGGGGACAGCAGCTCACCGATATACCGGCACTAATCTTCCCCTACAGCCCCACCGCATCCGCCATCATACTGCAGTGGGCAGGGAGAACGGCACACCGTAATACTGGTATTCTTCTCTAGCCAAGGTCTCCCCTCTACAGCCACAGTGCCTACCACCAAGCATCACGGCACGTCACAGTCACGCCGGCACCGTCTGCGCCGCGCAACTCCCTTCTGACCGCGTCGCTTGGACCGCAAGGCTAGGAGCCCATAGCCCTGGTGAGCAGTCCTACTGCGGGTTTCTCTTAGCTTCACTGTGACTGACCAGGCCACGGCTACTACTGGACCCCCGCCTCGTCAATGCGGGAAGTCCTCGGGAAGGAAGCAAATGATATCTCGTAGAGCAAGCGGCGGCCGACAGCAATCTACTTTCTATTCGCCGTGATCTTTTGAAGATGGTCGAGAGCGAAAGGTTCCCCTCACGACCGCAGATAGAGATGGCCGCGGTTCCGCCTCTGTACCTACCTACATCACCTCGGGGACCATCATCTGGAAGACAAAGCTAAGAAACATCACTGGACCACGTGAACACAATAAAGTGGTATATTATTCTGTTGCAGAGTTGTTTTAAAACTACGGATATTTCCTAAAGTATTCATTAAACTCAAATAATGTCACGATGTTTGCGACAAATAATGTATTTATTCGGATAAATATTAACATCATGGCTGTATATGAAAATTCCTATGCAAACAATGTATTCGTCTTCTTCTTCTTTTTTCTTATGGCTTACATTCGGTAATAGGTATCACCGCAATTTTATTACAATTAAAACATTACACATAGAGTGTCGTTAATGTTCTAAATGTTCTTCATTGGAGTAGGTATATTTTTTTATTCAGGTGATCAGTCTTAGATAATTTTGCGCTGTATTGTCGGAAAACACTATAGTGTAAAATCGAGGCAGCGGGATTCTTACTTTAAGTACTTCCAAAGTTTGATTGTATGAATAGTTATGTTAGTGTATAAAAACCAAAGAACGAATTATAAACAACAATAGGTACACAAAATAGAAAAGAAAGATATTAAATTCGATAATACAAAACGTAAATATGCAATAATGCATTGTTGTACAAAGGCTCAAATGTAAAAGACACACAAAGGCTGCTCGGAGACCTGATAAAAAATCATATTTACATGTGTTGGTGACTAGTGTAATGATTCGGATTATAATATCGTCTTGTATCACATTCACGCACAGAACATGCCATAATATAAATCTATACTAATATTATAAAGCTGAAGAGTTTGTTTGTTTGTTTGTTTGTTTGAACGCTAGGATCTCGGAAACTACTGGACCGATACGAAAGATTATTTTTTTGTTGGATACTCCATTTATCGAGGAAGGCTATAGGGTATATAACATTACGCTACTATCAATAGGTACGGAGTATAAGTGAAGAATGTAAAGAAAACGGGGAAAAATATTTACCTTCGAGAGCTTTAGTTCCGTGAATTTTAATTCTCTTTGGTCGCTGAAGTCTGTGACAGCGCGTGTCTACATTTGAAGTTTGTGTCATTTGAAGTAATCAAATTTGTTCTACAACAATGCATTGTTGCTTATTTACGTATTTTTAGGGTTCCGTAAAACGTAATGAAGTGGCCAGCAATGGATATTTTAGTATGGATTTTTCTCAAATAGACGCGGGTGAAACCGCGGGGCACAGCTAGTAATTTAATAAAATCGTCTGCAATCCAAGGATTAATTAAAAAATACACGATTTTCACCGCGACGAAATCAGACTGTTACGTTCGGGTATACTAAAATATTGTAATGACGTTACTTCATTCACTTTCTCTTCTTCTCTCGAGCGATTTCCACTTGAAAATGATTTCTCGCTCACTCGCTTAGTTGATCTTTTTGCGTAGCAAAAAAAATTCTTCATCTATGTTGTTGTAGAACAAATTTGATTACCTCAAATGACACAAACTTCAATATATATAGACACGTGCTGTCACAGACTTCAGCGACCAAAGAGTATGTAAATTCTCGGTACTAAAACTCTCGAAAGAGAAATATTTTTTCCCGTTTTCGTAACATTCTTCATTCATACTCCTTATCTATTAATAGTAGCGTAATGTTATATAGCCTATATAGCCTTCCTCGATAAATGGACTATCCAACAGAAAAATAATCTTTCATATCGGTCCAGTAGTTTCTGAGATCCTAGCGTTCAAACAAACAAACAAACAAACAAACTCTTCAGCTTTATAATATTAGTATAGAAGTATAGATATCAAATTAAAGCTATTTTTTTCTGTTTAATATGATATACGGTTGCCTAATTAAATCTGGCCACAAATAAGGGTTGCTGGCTGTTAAAAATGCCAAATCTTAAAGATAGAGTGAAAGAGAGCTAGCGCGTAACATCACTAGTCAGACCAGGATAGCGATTGCCAGCTGTAGGATGCTTTGAGCATGCGTCGAATACTAGTGTTCTCAAATTGTAGTAGGGAGGGACTACTTCAGTACTTCAAAAGAAATTGTGCAGGACGGCGCTGTAAATTTAAGCTTATGTTATACGTAGATGTGTTTAGATATATGTTCAATATTTGTAAGCTAGTTTATTTAAGTTTTTAAGATCGAAATAAACAGAAAATAGACCTAGGCTCTCTTTAGGCCAAAAAGAAAAATAGCTCCCTAAGTGCGAGAGGGACGTACAGAGCGGGATGGCAATATTTTAAAGCCGCGCTGCCATTGGCCCGCCAATCAGAGCCTCGGTTTATTTGCTCTCCGGGTTTACTATAAATATACAATCGGAGAAAAATTTGCATGTAGTACCCAGCAATAAATCGAACAGTCAACATCTCAAATAGTCTTTGTCCTCCAACCCAGCCTTCAACAAACAAGTACGTGTCTCCGCCTAGTCCGAAGCCCCAGGGCTTCGCGCCGCACTAGAACTTCGGGGTCACGTACATTGTGGTCCTTCGCCGCCGGATACGAGGACGCCGTGTTACTGCGCAGCGCACGCCATGCCGATTACAAGATCTACGGGGAAGGGCCGCGTTATCATTCCTGAGAACCTGGACCCTTTCTCAACATCGTCGAGCGACGCACCTACCACCGTGCGCACGGCCACCACCGCGCGCGCAGCTACAACGACGGGTACTACATCGACGCCTCAACGGGGCGCCTTGCCATCTGCCGCGCAAGGCGTCATAGCGGCGGACACGCCGATAGAAATCATAGAAGCCGGGAAGAATACATGTCAAGCACAGCCGGCGGACATGCCCGTGTCAGCCAACCGCGTCGCCGCTACAAAGTCGGCGCGGTCACATCGAGCAGCGAAAATAGCACGAGCGCGGGAAGAGCTCGCGCGCCAACAGGTTAAGCTGGCTGAGGCCCGCTTAGCCGCCCTAGAAGCAGAAGAAGACATCGACGACGAGATTTCAATCTACTCGAAGACGGAAGCCGACGACCGCGTCGACACGTGGCTGAACCAGAGCGAGAGGCCACTGCCGACGACAGAGAAGGAAGACATCATCGAAGATCAGAAGCCTAGCCAACCGCAAGTACTATCGACGCCGGCGGGAGTCGGCATCCAGCCCGACATCGCGCAGCTCGCATCGGCCATTACGCTCGCCGTTAAAGCTGCGCGTCAACCGAAGTACGTCGAGCTACCATTCTTCAGCGGCAACCATCAAGAGTGGCTATCATTCCGAGCCGCTTTCTTCGAGACGATGGACACCTTCACGAACATAGAAAATTTAAACAGATTAAGAAGAAATTTAAAAGAGCTAGAGAAGCAGTAGAAGGGCTACTCATCAGTAACGCCGAGTCGACAGAAGTCTTGAAGGTGCTGCAGTCCAGATTCGGGAGGCCTGAAGTCATCGCCACGACAGAGATAGACAATCTGAAGTCTCTGTCTCGCCTCACCGAGTCGCCGCGCGAAATATGCATATTCTCAAGTAAAGTGACGAACGCCGTGTCTACACTTCGAGCCCTGAACTGCATTCACTATCTCTACAACCCGGAGGTCACCAAGATCATGGTCGAGAAGCTCACGCCGACGCTGCGCTACAGATACTACGACTTCGCGGCGCTACAACTCAAAGAAGAACCCGATTTAATAAAGTTCGAAAAGTTTTTGAAAAAAGAAGCGGAGTTGTGCGGCCCGTATGCGCAGCCCGAGTCAGTGGGCCCTCACTCACAGCCTACTCAACAGCACAGAAGAGCACAGAATGTGCACTCGTTGAGAAACTACCATCAGCCAAATGTCCCGTCTGCGACAGTGCGAGTCACTTCATCACAGAGTGCGAGAAATTCAAGACAGCCGACGGGAACGAGAGATGGGACATAGCGAAGGAAAAACGCCTATGTTTTTGTTGTCTACGCTTCAGAAACAAAACTCACAGCTGCCGACCGAGAACCTGCGGCGTCGACGACTGCAAGTACACACATAACAGATTGCTACACGTCGGTAGAAAAAAGAATATAGAAGAGGTCGGCGAGAAACAACAGACGGAGGTCATCAACTCCGCCTGGACCGGGACTAACAGACAGTCCTTCCTCAAGATCATCCCGATCCAGGTTAAAGGGCCGACAGCGACCGTCGATACCTACGCCCTCTTAGACGACGGCTCGATGGTGACGCTCATCGATAACAGCATATGCGAGAAGATCGGCGTGACGGGCCCCATAGACCCGCTACGCATCGAAGCTATTAACAGTATGAAAACAACAGGGACTTCATCGAGAAGAGTCGACTTGATCGTGCGAGGGCCGAATCGCAAGGAAGAACGCATACAAGCAAGAACAGTCCATAACCTGCGCGTGTCCACTCAAGAGGTTTCGAGAAATATCATAGAAGGCTGTCCGCACCTACGAGACATCAGCAAGCTCGTCACCTACGACGAGGCCAAGCCGCGTGTCCTCATTGGCCAAGATAACTGGCATATTCTGGTGGCCACGAAGACACGAAGAGGCCGCAGAGACCAACCAGTGGCATCCCTCACGTCACTGGGTTGGGTACTGCACGGGGGCCACACACGCACCCTCGGTCACGCGGTACATGTCATATCGCACCTCATAGAAGACACTGACGTCAAACAACAAGAGGAAAACACAGAGAAAATGATGAGAGACTACTTCAACATGGACGCGCTCTGCTTAGCGCCGAAGAAGCCGAAGACAGACCCAGAAGAGCAAGCCCTACGTATCTTAACAGAAAATACAGTCCACACAGAAGAAGGAAGATACCAAACCTCGCTACTCTGGAAGAAAGAAGACGTCGTTTTACCTAACAACTACGAAAACGCCCTGAAACGACTACACTGCATAGAAAAGAAGCTCGATCGCGACCCATGTTTGAAGCAGAAGTACACAGAACAGATGGAAGCTCTCGTCGAAAAGGGCTACGCCGAACACGCGCCGCAGTCTAGAACAGAAAATAGAACATGGTACTTACCGCACTTTGCAGTGGTGAACCCGATGAAACCCGTCCACGACGCCGCCGCTAAGACTAAGGGAGTGGCCCTTAACGACCTACTACTTAAGGGCCCCGACCTGCTACAGTCGCTACCGGGAGTTGTCATGCGATTTAGACAACATAGTATCGCAGTGACGGCCGACATCAAGGAAATGTTCATGCAAGTAAAACTTAGAACAGAAGATAGAGACGCGCTACGATATCTCTGGCGCAACGATCGTCGAGATAGCCAGCCGCCCGACGAGTACCGAATGACGTCACTCATCTTCGGCACATCGAGCTCTCCGTCTACAGCGATTTTCGTCAAAGACTTGAACGCTAAGAAGCACAAACATACTCACCCGGAAGCCGCGCTCGCCATCCAGAGAAAACACTATGTCGACGACTACTTAGACAGCTTCAACAACATAGAGGAAGCCATACGCATCGCTACAGGCGTCCGAGACGTAGGTACACCTGAAAGCTCACTTCGAACTCAAACAGTGGAAGTCGAACTCACAACGACTTCTCGAAGCTCTCGGCGAAAATAAAATATCAGAAGACACAGAGCTGTATAGTAAACAAGAAAAAACAGAACGAGTGCTGGGCCTCATATGGAAACCAGAGTCGGATGTCCTGGCCTTCAACCTCAACTTGGCCAGGATACCACCACAGCTTATAGAAGGCAAGACGCCCACCAAGAGAGAAGCCCTGATGGTCGTTATGTCCCTCTTCAACCCGCTCGGCTTCGTATCAGTCGTTACGATCCGAGCGAAACAACTTCTACAAGAAGCGTGGCGCCGTGGCACCGCGTGGGACGACGAGCTCAACGACGACCTGACAGAACAGTGGCGACACTGGCTCGGCTCGACACCTGAGAAACCTACAGAACGTGACCATCCCGAGGCAATACCTACACTACAGTGACGCCTCAGGTCTACAGCTACACGTCTTCGTCGATGCCAGTGAATCGGCCTACGCGGCGGCCCTATACTGGAGGGCGGAGGCCCCAGACGGCATAGTCCACGTGTCGCTCGTCATCGCCAAGGCCAGAGTCGCGCCATTAAAAATCACGTCGATCTCGCGACTCGAGCTGCAAGCCGCCGTGATGGGAACGCGCCTAACAGAAGCTGTGATAGAAGAGCACGAACGGAAACCCGCCTCAACAACCTTCTGGACAGACAGTAAGACAGTACTCACGTGGATACGCACCGGATCTCGATCGTACAAACCGTACGTCGCGCATCGACTCGCCGCCATAGACGAAGCTTCGACAGTAAACGACTGGCGCTGGGTCCCGAGCAAGCTAAACGTGGCCGACGACGCGACCCGAGACGTACCGCTGTCGTTCAACAAAGATCACCGATGGTTTCGAGGGCCTGAGTTCTTATATCACTCCGTAGAACACTGGCCGATAGAAAAATCACAACCGACCGCAGCGCCAACCACGGGCGAAGAGCGAACTAACAACATAACAATCACTGAAAAACGCAAGTTACGTCTATCTGAAGGACTTCCTACAGCTTCACGATTCTCTAACTGGGAGAGACTGCGGTACGCGACAGCCAGAGTCCTACAATTTATACAGCTGTGTAAAATCAAAACGCACAGTACACACTATCAGAAAACGAAGAAAAACAAAGAAAATGAACCAGAATGGGTGAAAATTCAAAAGAAAAATAAGATAGCGTCGATACCTATAAGAAAGACAGAGACAGAAGATAGAAAATTTCACCAAATGACAGCCGAGCTTTTACAAACAGCTGAGGAGCTACTTATGCGCTCCTCACAACAAGAATCGTTCACAGACGAGATGGAAAGCATCGCGAGGAAACAAGACATCAAGAAAGATAGTCGACTTCGTCATTTAAGCGTGGAATATATCGACGGTGCGCTCCGATTAAGAAGCCGCATTAACGCAGCCGAGGCGACAGACGCAGTAAAGAGACCTCTAATACTGGACGGTGATCATCCCACCGTGAAGTTATGGATAAAGAAAATACATAAACAGATACATCACTCCGGTATCGAAGCTACAGTGAACGAGTGTCGACAACAGTACTGGATTCTGCGCCTACGCCCCGTGATACGCACCATCGTGAAACAATGCTTCACCTGCCGTATGAAGACACGCCGACCGCCTTACCCGAGAACAGGCGACTTACCGCCGTGCCGCCTTGCACACCACAGGCGACCGTTCACCTACACCGGCGTAGATTACTTCGGCCCGCTGAACGTGACCGTCGGACGCGCGCGACAGAAACGCTACGTCGCGATATTCACATGTCTATAACTACGAGGGCGGTGCACCTAGAGATGGCAGCTTCACTCAGCACAGACTCCGCGATCATGGCCCTCCGAAGAATGATCGCGCGCCGCGGCTGTCCTACCGAGATTTGGTCGGACAACGGAACGAACCTGAGAGGAGCAGATAGAGAGCTCAGAAAGGCGATCGACAACGCGACGGCCGAGGATGCTTCCTCGGCCGTCGCGTTGTCGATCGCCTTTCTGAGCTCTCTATCTGCTCCTCTCAGGTTCGTTCCGTTGTCCGACCAAATCTCGGTAGGACAGCCGCGGCGCGCGATCATTCTTCGGAGGGCCATGATCGCGGAGTCTGTGCTGAGTGAAGCTGCCATCTCTAGGTGCACCGCCCTCGTAGTTATAGACATGTGGACCATCTCGTGGCGATACTTGCCCCCCGGGGCCCCATTCATGAGGGGAGCCTGGGAGAGAATGGTGCGGTCAGTCAAAACCGCGCTAACAGCGACACTACATGAGCGAAGCCCAGTCGAAGAGGTACTCACGACTCTTCTCCTAGAGGCAGAGTATACAGTCAACAGCCGGCCATTGACCCACGTGTCGGTCAGTCCAGATGACCCAGACGCCCTGACGCCGAACCACTTCCTACTCGGTGGTCCGGCGCGCGTCCCGACGCCCGGCGAGTTCAACGAGAAAGATGCGCTATCAAGACACAGCTGGCGCGCCGCGCAGCGACTCGCCGACCTATTCTGGGCTAGATGGGTCCGAGAGTGCCTTCCCGACTTACAACACCGGCGGGAGCCGCACGGGCGAGGACTACCCGTCGACATTAACGACTTGATCCTCATAGTCGACGCCAACCTGCCCCGTAACACATGGATTCGGGGCAGAGTCATCGCTACCTACCCTGGGCCTGACAACATCGTGCGAACGGTCGACATCCGAACCAAAGGCAGCGTGTTACGACGACCGGTACGCAAGCTGGTGGTCCTACCGATAGCGAGCGCCGAGCCAGCACCGACGTGAGCTGCGACGGGGTCGCACGGCGGGAGGATGTGCAGGACGGCGCTGTAAATTTAAGCTTATGTTATACGTAGATGTGTTTAGATATATGTTCAATATTTGTAAGCTAGTTTATTTAAATTTTTAAGATCGAAATAAACAGAAAATAGACCTAGGCTATTTGTAGGCCAAAAAGAAAAATAGCTCCCTAAGTGCGAGAGGGACGTACAGAGCGGGATGGCAATATTTTAAAGCCGCGCTGCCATTGGCCCGCCAATCAGAGCCTCGTTTTATTTGCTCTCCGGGTTTACTATAAATATACAATCGGAGAAAAATTTGCATGTAGTACCCAGCAATAAATCGAACAGTCAACATCTCAAATAGTCTTTGTCCTCCAACCCAGCCTTCAACAAACAAGTAGGTACGTGTCTCCGCCTAGTCCGAAGCCCCAGAGCTTCGCGCCGCACTAGAACTTCGGGGTCACGTACAGAAATGTTTAGGCTGTGTTCGGACTATTAGTTAGTAGATTGTTAATGTGAAGTTGTGCTAACTGAATAAATGAAGCACAAGCACAAGTTCATAATGAAGCGAAAAATCTACGACGCTATGCCGGTGTGCGAGGTAGACGGCCATCGATTTCGGTATGTGCGATCGAAAAACAAAACGATTGCACTAATATAGTACTTGGAAGGTCGGACGCCTTTCACACAGCCACTTGCCTGTGTGAAAGTGCGAGCAGCGCACTTGCGCTGCCCGCACATCTGAGCAGAAATTCTAGAAACTACTTCGAAGTAGTTGCGACCGAGTGTGCAACGGCGCCCATCGATTTTCGAATTATTTTACTTCACCACTTGGCAAGGACAATAATAGAAAACATTAAAAAAGAAAAAATCTAACTATAGTGGGAGGTATGAAACTGTTTTTTTATTTTTCATCAATTGGTTGGTATCAGGTTTGATGGAAGAAAGTTGGAATTAGTAACTGTTACATTGTACTTTTATAATGCTGATTAATAAAGAATATACTTATAAAACCAATTGTTTTGTTGTAGGGTTAAATCAAGTATTTTGCTTCCCAAAAGGGTTCCGTCATTAAAAAAGTTTGAGAACCACTGTACTAGACAAGCCCTTTCATTTGATACCCATATTAAAAGAAAAGCGAGGAAATCTTTTACTCGCCATTTTGTGGAGGCCGCCATCTTGAATCAATATTTATTAACCATAGCTGAGAACCACCGCAAAAAATATCATGTGATTTTTTACGTGTTCAAATGTTTTTTGCCCATTCTCAACTCAGGGATTATATATTTATGCAAAAACTTCTTCAGTTAACTTCACAATATTACCAGTTTCATTTATGCTGATATACTTACTTACGTCTCCATTCAACTATGTTATGTCTATGTTACGTGAGTTTGCCATCTTCCAGCTCCATCACCATCATCAGACTCTGGTTACCATCTAGCGAGTAGGTACTCATCAAGACGAATAAAACGAGCCTAAACTCGATGGGGTTTCGTTGTTTCATTGATTTTATTGATTGCATTACATTATTTACTCTGTTTTATTACATTATTTACAGTTAGGGATGATTTCTGAAAAAAATAACAATTTTTCATCATTTTTGTGACAATAATATGATTTTGATACCTTAAATATTGTTCATAAATTAATTAATTAATAACACATTTTTTTTACTAAGCATTGTTATTGTTATTTGCAACAACCCTAGTCGTGTCTAGACATTTTCGGCGTTTCTCCCTAGGTCAAAGTCTAAGCCTTTGACCAAGAAATGATATAGCAAATATAGCAATTATTTATACTGTGATTATAACTGTATAGCATTAACCACTATTACAGCTTTCAAAAATCAGACATTCAAAACTTCCAAAACGCTGGAGACTCATTGTGTAGGAATTATGCAAAATAGGGCCATGTTTTACGCAAATAACTCGTATACCGTGTTTTAATCCATATAACAACAAACCAACAGCGCCATCTTCCTTTCCCTCGAGGCAAATTGCAATTTCTGTGTTTCACTGCATGTATTTAAAAAAGTTTTACTAAATTTAATAAAGAAAAGTAGAATTTTGAGAAACTTTTAATATCAAAATATTTTTGAATATTGTACAAAAAATTTACTTAGCCAAGGAATTAACGAATAAACTACAACTATTTATAATAATAAAGTGCATGTTTGTATGGTATTTGGCTATTTGCGAATCTACCAGCGCCTACGGTTTGTACCTGCGTAGTTACCATTCCTGTTATTTTCCCACGATGAAAACCGAAGAGATTCCGTGTCTTGTTAATCTTTTTACTTAGGAGCCATCTTTATATTTTTAGGAGCAAAAATTTAAACTACGCTATTTTCTCTCTAAACACAGAATGCCCCAAGCCATAGGACCTACACGAGGCTTTCGAGTAATTTTATTACCAGTCGTGAGGTGGCGCTGTTATAAATTATATATTTTATTAAAATAAATAAAATAGAGTTTCTACTATTTTCTAGTTTTTCCTTTTAGAATGTACGTCACTAGGTACTAATATCTACTTTATTTTATTGTGTGTATTATTAAATAAATACAAACCAGTAAGAGAGAGTAATAATAAGAGGTCTAGTCGGGAGAACGGCGGCTGCCGATCCGGAGACCCCGGGTTCAAACCCCACACGCACCACTGTCTTTTCGAAGTCATGTGCGTAATGCCGCTAACTTAAAACGGTGAAGGAAAACATCGTGAGGAAACCGACATGTACCTAGAATCTTTCGAAGTCATGTGTCATCCGTCAACCCGCACTGGGCCAGCGTGGTGGATTATGGCCTTAACTCTCTCCTTGCGAGAGAAGGCCCCGAGTCCCAGCAGTGGGAACGTTTAGTGGGCTGTTGATGATGTTGATGAAGAGAGAGTAAGACGCAGGCTAGTCTGTTCTCCGCTAAAAGGAGTCATGTCTAACTGACTCCGACTTTTAGAGGTGTATCCGTGGCGGTTTCTGACCGTCTTGAGCTTATGGGCGTTACTTTGACCTCTACGCTCAACTTTGGCTCGTATATCGAGTCCAAGGCTAAACTAGGTGTCCTCTCAAAGGTGCGAAGGTACTTCAAGTCTGAACAGTTGCTTACATTATAGGTATAAAGCACAGATTCGCTCCTGTATGGAGTAAGTACTGTTCGCACCTTTGGGATAGATCGGCTAAGTATCAGCTGGAGGCTCTGGAATCGATCGAGAGACGTGCCAAAAGGCTCATAGGCAACGACACTCTTGTGCGAAAAAGACTTCAAAGTCTTGAACATCGCCGAAAAATTGCTAGCCCATCGGTTTTTTATCGGATACACTTCGGAGAGTGTGCAACTGATTTGCATGATCTGATACCCCCTTGTCCTTTTTTCTATCGGAATGCTCGTAGCTCGAGAAAGCGACATCGTTTCATGGTTTATGTTCCAAAGACACGAACAAAGAGATTTGACTCTACTTTTGTGATAATAACGTCTAGGCTGTGGAATACGTTGCCTGAGTGGGTTTTCCCCGATGGTTACAATCTTTGTGTCTTCAAATCGAGAGTGAATCGGTTTTTATCTAGGTTTTAATCTAGGTAAACACGCTCCATCGCAGACCGCATGAGATGGCGGTCAAGTGTAAAACTATAGAAGTTAAAAAAACACAATTTTTTATTTTCACTAAAGTGTTTATAACTATTGCAATTTTTGCGAGCGGGCTTTGAATTTTCAAAAAAATATCTAGATTCCATTCCGAATCGAATGACACCTCAATCATAATGATGGGAGAAGGCGAAAAAATTTTGACCTAAAAGGCGCTTGTTGACCAGACTATAAAGTACTAGCAGTTACCCGCGACTTCGTCCGCGCGAAATAAATACTAAGGTAACTCAGGCAGCACCTATTTTTATACCCAGACACTTTTACGGTTACTAAAAACAGCTTATAATAAAACAATTTCATCAAAATCGGTTCGGTTGTTTAGGTGTGAAAGCATCAGGGTATTTTATTGTTACAAGAAAGCGATAACGGAACTTTGGCCGCTTAAAAAAAAAAAACGACGCCACTTGTCCATACAAAAAATCCAAAAAATAAATAACTTTGACAGGCCATAACTCAGCTCCGATATGACTTACAGCAAATCTAATTGGACGAATACCATTGTGGTAAGCTAGTGTTTCAAAAAAGTGACAACAGATCTTTGGCCGCTAACAGAAATGGCGCCACTAGTCATTATAAAAATACCCAAAAAAAACTTTGAAAGGCCATAACTCAGCTCCGATATTACTTACAGCAAATCTGATTGCACAGATAGCATCAGGGTATTTTATTGTTACAAGAAAGTGATAACGGATCTTTGGCCGCTAAAATGAAAAAACGACGCCACTTGTCCGTACAAAAAATCCAAAAATTAAATAACTTTGACAGGCCATAACTCAGCTCCGATATGACTTAGAGCAAATCTGATTGCTCAGATAGCATCAGGGTATTTTATTGTTACAAGAAATCGATAACGGATCTTTGGCCGCTAAAAAAAAACGACGCCACGAGCTCATACAAAACTACCCAAACCCCTTCAGACTCCTAGCAATTGTAGTTTCTGAGATTTCGTGATCAGAATCAGAATCAGAATCAGAATCAGAATTTTTTTATTGCGTATACTGTGTACAAAGATGTTATACAGAAGAAATATACTTAGAAACAACAGTCTTACCCTTTGCGGGCATGCAAAAATAAATCCTCTTTGGTATGAGGTTACAAAAACATTACAATACATTAAAGTTATTTTATCCTACCTATAATCTAAACAAAAATAAACAACAGAGAGTCAACAAATAATAAGTATTTAGAATTTAGGATTAACTTAAATGGCAATATCCGAGCGAAGCCGGAATGGGCCGCTAGTTTTTTATAAGTAGGTATTATAAATTTAAACAAGAGTATACAAACATTTAAAAATTACAATTAATTACTCGTAACTAAATTACTACTTACTCATTAACTTAACTTACTAATTAACTTAAATTGTGGAAAAGCCACCGAAAAGCTAGTCAACCTAAAGACACAAATTGTGGTGTTGAGATTTTAACATAATCATCAGGCTGAGGTGCCATTCAATTTTACAATTTCCGTAGGTAAGTAGTACTAAAAATATTTTAAGATTTGCATTAGATATGAAATTGTTGTACCTATGTATATAAATTATTGTGGCTCATTGAAGTATTCTTGGAGTTTATAAAATGTTTTATTTATGAGCCAAGCTTTTAGTTTATGTTTGAATTGTGGCAATTTCAATGACTTTAAATTTGTTGGTAAATGATTATATATTTTGATGGCAGAGTAAAATGAACTTTTGTAGAATGTAGAATTATTGACTTGGCGGATACATACGTTTAATTTATGTTTCGAACGTAATATATCTGCACGATTCGAAGACACATCAAAAAAATGACCTTCATTATTTTTCACAAATAAACAAATTTCTAAAATGTAAATCCCAGTTACCGTTAAGATATTATTTTTCTTAAATACATTTCTTAAACTAACAGTGTTTTGAAGGTTGAAGATGACACGAAGACATCTCTTCTGCAGAAGGAAGGTAGAATTTACATCAACTGAATTACCCCAAAATATAATACCATAACTCAAATGAGGATAAACATTTCCATAATAGGCATTTGTAGCTATGGCTCTGGATGTAGCATTTTTAATAATTGATAATGCATAGCAATATTGTGAAATTTTTGAGTTAACTTTACGAATGTGTTCTTTCCAGTTCAGATTTGTATCAATTACCACTCCAAGAAAATTTGTATTGTTGACTACGTTAACTGCATTACTATTATTTACGATATTAAGCTGTAAGGATCTTTGTTTGTAATTGATGAGTGACCTTTCGCTTTTATATATGTAGAAGATATAACATTACACTACTATCGATAGACGCGGAGCATGTATGAAAAATGTACTCTTAACAAAAAACAAGAAAAATATTCCTTCTTGAGAGCTATCGTTGCGCGCGCTGACGTGTGCCTAAGTGACAGCATGCATCCATTTTTCATATAAGTTAACCAAATATATTTATTATACACACAAGAATTGCTCGTTTAAAGGTATAAAATAATTAAGCAAGTATTCTGATTTGACATTGACTAAAAATGTTAACAAACATTTATAAAAAAGTAACCACTTTTTTGGGAGTGGTAGGACTCATAGCAGTATCGCGTCTTTCCATTCTATACAACGCCAGAACGCAGCCATAGGAAACTGCTCGCGTATATATTGTAATGTTGTTTTAAAATCTGCTATTACAAACCATACAAGAGTTTTGCGTATTGATCGTGTATAGTTTGTAACGTGGATGCTCACGTCGCGTCTTTCCATTCTATACAACGCCAGAACGCAGCCATAGGAAACTGTTCGCGTACGAGTATATTATATTGTAATGTTGTTTTAAATCTGTTATTACAATCCATACAATAATTTTTCGTACTGATTGTCTATGTTGTCGATCCGATGCTGAGATTTGACTCTGGGTGGGCTCCCGCCAGAAGCCCTGCGGTCAGCCCTGAGTGTCGCTTCTCTATCCTCGGCCTGAGCTCCACTACGGAGGTCGCCGGCTCGCTTCGCTCGCCACCTTCCCCCTGTGTTTCGCTAGGCCTCGTATGGCTCGCTCCACTCAGGACCTCCTTTGAGCTTCTGGCTCCCGCATTTTTGAAGTGAAAACTTCTTTAGGCGCGCCTAGACAGATTTTGCGTGGGGTGTAAATTGATTTCTAACATCACGCTCGGGTATGAAAAGAAATCTTCGGGTAAACTCGGGACCTTGGCGATTGGGCATCTAGAAATGCGTCAGCCAATGGGAAATGCTAAAAGGGCGTGGCCTCGACATCATGGCATGGCCATCTAGAAATGCGTGAGCTAATGGGAGATCCTGACGCATTTCTAGATGGCCATGCCATGATGGCGAGGCCACGCTCTCCGTTTACACCCGTGTAGTTTCGAAGGTAAGCTATGAAATTCTAAGTTATAAGTTTTCACCGGCAGTTTCTATGACTGCCAATTTTTTTATATACACTCTAGGGGTAGTAGCGACAAGACTAGGTGGAGTCGGGGTGCTCCGAGTCGGATCTGGGAAACCAACATCTACAATAAATCAGTCAGTATAACGTCTTGATAAAACATCTTAGTATGTATTTAGAATTATATAAGTATTATATCAGCTATTTGGCCGCCATCACACAAGCTTTGCTTAGTTTGGGGTCAGATGGTGTTGTGTGTGAATCGTCCACCAATATTGATTTATTTATTTATTTATTATCTTACATCTCTGGGTGACGAGCGCAGTGCAGTGCTAGGTAATGATTTTGACTCTTCATGTTCCAATAGTTGCGTGTCACTGTGCTGTTATGTAGCAGGCATGTAGCTTACCATCAGGCAAATGTCCTGCTCGTCTCGTCACTCTTTATATAAACAAAAAAATGCAACTGCTCACGTACAAATTGTAATGTTAAGTTTCGCGCGCTTATTCCAAAACATACACGATTAGTCCGTATGCGTACTGGCGCTGTATATTTTGGAACAACATAATACTTCTACGTTACTACAAAGTATACGCGAGTATTTGCGTACTGCTCTTGTATGGTTTGGAAGAACTTAGTAAAAAACTAATTTCCAATCTATACGTGATTAGTTTCATACCCTTGCGTTCTGGCCTTGTATAGAATGGAAAGACGCGGTAGGGTAGGGGGACTGGAAGACTTGGGAAGGTTAGGTACTCGGCTGACATATCGGCCAAGTAAAATTCCTAAGTCTTCCAGATGAAGGTCCTCCACGACCATTCTGATTAGCAGAGTGGTCCGTGGAAGGACAAGGACCGAGGTGCGGCCATAGAGGCAAAACCGTGGCTATCCCTAGCCGCGGTGGTGAGGGTAGACCTCTCGCTGTCGACCATCTTCGCCGTGATGCTTGACAGCGAGAGGTCGTGCGAGTTAGAGGAGCGAGAGTAGGAAGCCTCTGGCTTCTCTACTGAGGCGGAAGTGGACACGGGGGCGAGCTCAGAGAGTCGACCCTCTGGGCTCGCACCCTATATCCACCGGAAGGCCTGGGGCGTCGGACGCTTAGGGCCGTCCGGCATTCCACCTAGGGATAGGCCTTGGAGGAGGTGACGTGCCGTTGATTTCCGGCGCATCACTACAGCTAAATGCGGGGGTGCTAACGCCCCTCGCGAGGCGGGTCTACAAGGACGGTGGCACCTGACCTGACGGAAATGCGAAAAGCGATCCCGCGACTCTGACCCCTGACCATGCAGGAGAAATCTGTGGAGGTTTTAGTTGGCAGGGGCACCATGTCTGTCGTAGCCATGGTGTCGAGCCCAACATACCTCACCATGTCCCTGCATGGTGAGGATACATTAAAGTTTTTCCCCCACAAAAAAAAAGCTTCTGTTCTCCCTATAACTCTATACAGGCTTGGAAGTGAGTAATTTTGCTGCGCAACCGAATTGAAAAAAGTGAGGCCGTAAAAAACCGTAAGAAAAATATATAACAGAAGTGACACGTAAAAACTGCCCCTGACTGCTGGAACTCGTGACATTCTGTCTCAAGGAGAGAGTTAAGGCCATAATCCACTACGCTGATCCAGTGCGGGTTGGTTGGTGGTGCGCATGTCCTCGAAATATTCTAGGTACATGTCGGTTTCCTCATGATGTTTTCGTTCGTTGTTTTGCTAGCGGCATAATGCACACGATTTCGAAAAGACAATGGTGCGTGGGACCCGCGCATCTACCGCCTAACTAAATCGGCTATCGCTTTGCTAATGCTGTCTCTATCATTTCAAGCGAAAAGAAAAGAGAGAGAAACATCAAAGCGATGACATTTTTCGTTCGGCGGTAGACCCCCCGAACCAAGAGGGGAGATCGTCAGTTGCAGAGTAGACTAGCCGTAACTTATAGCCTAGTAGTCCCTCAGGCTGAGAACGACAACTTCCTAAAAGGACAACTTCCGAGAACGACAAATTCCTAAAATGACAACTTTTTAAAATGACAACTTCCTAAAAGGACAATTTCCTAATACGACAACTTCCTAAAACGACAACTTTCAAAAATGTGCGTGTGAGAAAGGGTGTGTGAGAGGGTGTGTGTGTGAGGGGGATGTGTGTGTGTATGTGGGAGGGTGTGTGTGTGTTGGAGGGAGGGTGTGTGTGTGTGGCATGGTAGCTCTTGAACGGGATTGAGGGAGTTGTGTCGCCCTTTTGTGGAGGCGGCCATTATAAATCATCATTAACCAAACATAGGTAAGAACCAAGCAGCGCCCCGCGGTGTTGCCTGCTGCCACATAACAGTACAGTGACACGCAGTTATTGGCACATGAAGAGTCCAAATTTTACCTAGCACTGCATTGCGCTCGTCACCCAGAGATCTAAGATGTTATGTCTCTGAGCCCTGTAATTTTTCTGGCAACATTGCCCTTCAAACCTTTCAACAGTTCCCGTTCCCATCGTTTCCGTTATTTTTTCCGGGCTAAAAAGTAGCCAATGTGTTTTTCAAGATTATTATCATATGTTTTCGCATAATTTTTATGTATAGCACATAAGATAACTTAGTATAATGTTTAAACACAACCATATACGTATGGCATAAAGATAACTTAGCACAATGTTTAAAAGCACACATTGAGAAAAGCGGACGGTACGGTAAGAAATAATATGATGCACGTTTTGACTCCGGGTGGGCTCCCGCCAGAAGCTCTGCGGTCAGCCCTGAGTGTCGCTTCTCCATACTCGGCCTGCTCTCCACTACGGAGGTCGCCGGCTCGCTTCGCTCGCCACCTCCCCCCTTCGCTACGCTTGGCCTCGCATGGCTCGCTCCACTCAGGACTTCTCTTGAGCTTCTGGCTCCCGCATTTTTTATATACACTCTAGGGGTAGTAGCGACAAGACTAGGTGGAGTCGGGCTGCTCCGAATCGGATCAGAGTCCTGTGTAAGCTGGGTCTACATTTAGTAGCACAATTCCTGCAGACTATTTATTTATGCGTATTTACTTAACCGATTTTAAATTAAATTGGCATACCGTGAGTCTGGTCCAACTTGAGAGATAGGATAGTTTTTATTTCGATTAATAGTGTTTAAATGACAATATCCGAGCGCAGCCGGAATGGGCCGCTAGTATACATACATAGTATTTCTCATGACGGCTGAAATTAACACACTATAGTAAGTCGTCATTTCTGAATTTGTCTTTATCGGAAATTTATTTTCAGATGTTGTCGTTTTAGGAAGTTGTCGTTTTAGGAATTTGTCCTTTTCGGAATTTGTCCATTTTGGAATCGACGTTTTAGGAAGTTGTCGTTCTCGGAAGTTGTCCTTTTAGGAAGTTGTCGTTCTCAGCCTGAGGGCTAGTAGTCACTTCATCGAATTTCAGTCCGTCGTTTGTGCTGTATTTTTGATCTTCGTACTGCGTAGCGATTCTAAACCCAGTCGGATTGATCTCGACACGGAATCACTCTCAGTCTTTGTCTTATCCGTTCAGAATTAGAGAGACAAGGATTGCCATTCCGAATTTGAGTCGTTCGGATTGCGTTCAGAATTAAGTTCCTGGCCTATGCCTATTTGTCTATTCCGATCGTAATCAGGTCTGTAGGTACCTATGTAGGGCAATAGTTTGCTGAAACATGCTATGCCAGTAGCCGTGAATCTTTTGGATCATACATGTTCGAGATCAAAAATTGAGTTGATATATTATCTATTTTAAGAAAATCCGAATTTACAATCTTGAGGTTTGGTATATTGTCTGAGTCTGAGTAATTTGTAGTTTTCCAACTGCAGATGTAGGCATGTAGGTACCTACAAGTTTGTCGGCATCACTGGCGTCAAAGGTGAAGGATAATATCGTGAGGAAATCGGCATGTTGGAAGAAAGACATCGTTATAGGGCATACATCATCCTCCAACTCACACATTCACTCTTAGCCAATCTTGTAGGTTATGGCTGCTCATCCTAGGTTAGAGTGAGAAAAGGGCTTGTGAGAAAAGGGCCAGAGTCTCAGCGCTAGCAACATTCAGTGGAGTGATTATGCTGAAAAAAGTTGTTGTTAGGTAGTGGTAATAATATCAACTGTTATGATTTGACTCGTAAAGCCGCCTAAACACACAGGCCGAGTGGAGGCCAACGCGAGCGACGACAAAACGGCATAAGACGAGTGGTAACATCCACACACTGGCCGAGCGCAGGCCAATACGAGCTACGTGCGCCTTTGTTTTGTGCACAAAAACCGACACCGGTCACGAGTGAGACGAGTCGAGGCAAAATAGTCCTATACACACTAGCCACTTGCCGTCACTCGGCCAGCTAGGCGAGCGATGGCGAGTGATCGCAAGTCATGGCAAAACGACCCTCCACACACTGGCGTTGGCCTCCACTCGGCCAGTATGTATAGGTGGCATAACATAAAATGTTATTTCTGATATGTCTATGAATGTTAGTAAGTAAGTAGTCATCATCTGTAACGTGTCTGTAACTGTAGGTAATTAATAAAAATAGATCAATAATAATTTCACTGTTCCGATGGAGCTTAAAGGCCCGTTAATAATTTTGATAAAACAAGCTATGATTATCACAAGAACAAAATGCTACGTAGGCCGTAATTTTGAGTTTAAGTAAGTTTACTGAGTAGGCACGCATTGTCTCCACTACGGTGTACATTATGTCACCGAGTGAAGGACCTTGCACAACAACGCTCGTTTAGAGGCTATCTGTGGAACTTAGCAGTTCTGCCGTTTACGGCTAAAAAGCGGTTAACCATCAAAACAACTTTTGACAGTCATGACCCAAAAATCGACACATTGCTTTAAGTACCTAAGTATTTAAGTTGAATGTTTCCCAAACGTATGCTATCTCGCTTTTTATTAACACATTTTCAACTGTTTAGGTATTAAGCCAAGGAATTAATGGAAAAAGCTCGATTAAATTTAAAATGGGGAATTGAATAGGATAACTCCTACTAATAAGTAATTCTATTTACAAAGATTTTATAACAACAATTATTATTAAAATAAATTTTTTTCCACTATGCTGTAATCGGTCAAAACCCGAAGGTCAAAATCAGCCATATGTGGGATAACGGCACTATAGCTCGCGGACGGCAGCGTTGCACATTGAAAATGTATTAGAACCTATATACGTGCGTGTAATAACCCAGTCAGTGTGTAAACGGCAACAAAGGTGTCTGTATCGTCGGACAAAACAGCTATATAGTACATATCGTGAAGGGAAAGTGTCGCGGATTTCGTGGCAGTTTTAGCATGCGCATACGTTCAAGGTGACCGACTACCACTGTTACATAACCGTTCGAGGCGACGATCTTACCCGTACGTAACCAACGCGCCGTCTTATTTTCTTTTATTTCAAAGTGTAGTGTCGTTTTCAGATGTGGTGTGTGGCGTTTTTGATGTTTGTGATGGTGTCGCCCTCTCTATGCCGGCCGTACGATCCGGAGGATGGTGGACTGAAGAATGTGCTGCTATCTGCTGGGACGTTCGAGGCTTTCTATCCGCAAGAGGCGCACGGAGTTCCGAACGGGTCGTCGAGGCCAGCGCATGCGCACGGCAGTTTCTATAAACACCGCAACCCGGCGCTAGTTGACGTGAAGAATGCTGCTGCTTACGGGTTCAGGTTCGATGGAATGAGGCGGTTCAACTTCGACGAAGAAGAGGGCGAGGAATAGAATGTTTAACTTATGAATACCTGCTTACAAATATTCCCGTATGAACAACGTTCTACAAGCTTATTGTAGGTACCTACCTACTTAGCTTAAATGGTCTTGCAAGAATGGTATTGCGTGAAAATGGATTAAATGTCTATCTAGATCCCATTGCTATTCAATATATACATTTGTGTAATTGCATGTTTGTTCTGTGTTTGTTCTACACTTAGTGTAAGTATCATAAATGTGAATTTAAGTTTTTTACTGTACATGAATTATAACAGCATATCTTGCATCTATCGTATAAATTTTTTCTTAGTTTGGGTACTAGGGTACCTACTGGATAGTAGGTATAGTGTAACAAAAAACGACAAATATTACCTAACCACGATTTGTCATAAAGCTAATACAAATGTGGACAAATTTATTTCGATTTCTGTGGCACAAACAAATACTCAATTATTTAAATTAAGTACCATAAAAATATACCTACAATCGAACATGGAACCTCCTCCTTCTTTGAAGTCGGTTAAAAATAAATTGTCATTGAAATAGCTATGTATAATAATTAAATGCTAAGTATTAAGTATATTAGCTATTGTTCAACGTACCTAATTGTTTGTTTTAATCAAGCATTTGGGAATTTACAGTGTCTATATTTATCTGTTATCCGAGTACCTAATCAATTCATTGATTTATTTCATAATATTTTCCATGACGTTAATTTTTCTTACTTAGTCAATGATATTAGAAACTATACTTAGGCAATAAATACTTAGTACGTATCTAATAAGGATAGGTACGAGTTCCTACTGATGCTACTTACTAAAAGCCTGTCAAAACTTTTTTAGTGAGTAACAATCATGGACGTATAAAAAAAGTCGGACGTAGTCTCGCTAAAACAAAAACTGTGTCCATCGAGTCGGCCACATAATATGCACGTGTGCGCTGTCACATACAGGCTGACACGCACACATCAGTGAGTAATTACACGCGATACTTGTGTATATGTGTGCGTGTCAGCCTATCAGTGACAACCTGACAACGCACACGTGCGAATGTGGCCGACTCTAGTGACACAGTTTTTGTTTTAGCGAGACTCCGTCCGACTTTTTTATACGTTCATGGTAACAATGTTGTTTCTGGTATTTGTACTCGCAAAATGTGTGGTATTAAAAAAAATATTTTATTCGATTTGTAAGTGAAAGTCGTCCACAATGGGAAGTCCCATTGTTTCTCTTTGGTATACCTTTTTTTACAAACTCTGTTTAAGCATTATAACAAGGTTTATGTGCATAGTATTGTTGTATTAAGTATACCTACGTTTATTTTTAAGTAGGTAGGTACCTACGTTATTTTTTTTTATAACTGTATATTTTTGTTTGTCTTCCGTGGTTGTTAGTACTTGTTGATAAAATAAAAGAAAACTTGCTGCCTCATCGCCTTTGTTTTATATCTTATGTTATCACACAAAATAGATAAGCAATCCAATAAATTTCACTACTGCTGGCACTCTCGCAAGGAGACAGTCAAGGCCATAATCTGTCGCCCTGGACGTCTACTCTAATTCAACGAAAACGTAATTTCGCAATAAACTCGCGACTTTCCAACTCCGATTCTACTTCGACCCGTCGTTTTGTCCTTTTAGGCCCGATTCACACGGCGCGGCTGCCAACCGCGCCCGCGCGCGGGCGCGGCGCCGCGCCGCGCGACGGTTTTGTTTTGACACCGCAGGTTTTTGCGGTTTTTCAGCCGCCGGGGTCGCGGGCGAAAACCGCAAGACTTGCGGTTGCAAGGCGGTCAGTCAGCGGCGTAGTGTAGGGAAGGTGGTGGGGGCGGCGCGCCATGGGCGGCACTTTTTGAGGGGTGGCCAAATTTCAGATTAAATAATAATATATTTAAACCAATTCATATTTTATTCCTCTAAGCTCTTATCCCATACAACTGGCCTTTCTTGCACCAAAGTAATAAGTAGATCGATTTCAATATCCATATTATCCATGTTTAATATAATTATTCTTAAGCGTGCACAAACACGTCACGATACCACAAGTCGCTGGTGCAAAATGATAGTCTGGAATAGACATTCAAAGCATTGTCATCTACATTCAAGAAATTCACCGATTTCGATTTAAGAATACCTAATTCTAAAATCGGAATCGATGAATTTTCTTCACGCATAAAGCTGTCAATGTGCCTAAAGAAGTTAACTTCAATACATTCAAAAAGTTTCTAGAACTTTTGTTTGACCTTTGTAAACAAAGTCATGTATTATAGAGGGAATAAGTGACGACAAGACAAATTTGGACTGATTTAAAAGAGCACGGAATGCTTTCATATTAATTCTGCAACGAACTCTGGGAATCCTTAGGTAGTTGGAATCAAAACACTGATACAACAAAACAAAAGGTAAGCCTTTTGCGAGATACGGCGTAGGGGCAAGAAGTCGAAGCCTTTGGTTGAGACACTGCTAAATTCGTCAGAACAAAGAGCTCTTAACAAACAAATAATAAAGCAAAATTAGGGGTCGCAAGTCATAATCAATTTGTCAAGTAAAAAAGGCTTTACTATTACTACCCTGTGATTTTATCGGCAAAATTGCCGTTCCAGTTATTATGCCGCTTTTATTATAATTAGTCTTCGACTTTTGAACTTGAACGGCCCTAGTTGCAGCTAGGGCATGGCGGTAATGGATTTCTGACAAAACCGGTATTTTTTCGGTATTAATATTTTTAAAGCCTTATCTTATATATAAAATTCTCGTGTCACAGTGTTTGTTTCCTTACTCCTCCGAAACGGCTTTACTGATTTTTACCAAATTTTATATGCATATTCAGTAGGTCTGAGAATCGGCTACTAGCTATTTTTCATACCCCTCAATGTTAGGGGTTGTTCACCCCAAATATATTTTTTTAAATTTTTGGTCAAATTTTTTTGTTTTTATCTTTTTATAATGTGGCGTTAAAAAATACATACAACCTTAAATTTTTACCCTTTTATCACCAACCCCTGTTTTTTTATAGCCATTTTAGTAATTTAATCATTTGACAGTGAACTCCTAAACGACGGGACCGATTTGAATGTTTTTTTGTGTGTGTATTCGAAGATAGTTTAAATTCACAAATAAGCCCGGCAGATGGCGCTGCAGACAGTGTCTAGGTTATATCCGAGCGAAGCCGGAACGGGCCGCTAGTTTCATCTATTAAAATAGCGATAAAAAATACCCCACGTAATATTCTTTTAGACTAGTAGAAATCAATGCATCGAAATAATTTAAAATTACCGTTTTTAAGAAAATAATCAATCACTCTTCCATCTATCGCATGTTGCGTCACAGGTGGCCGTGGAGTAAGGGTAAAGTGAAAGGCGTTCGACAGAGCAGCAGACGCCAATATGGCGCCGTTACTTATTAAGTTACTTAAATTATTTACTCACATAAATCGAGTATTTTGTCCAAAACTTTTTAGTTTTTAGTTATACAATGTCTACAATGCAAAAAGAAGTTTCATTTTTACCGCACATTCATAAAACCACAGAATTTGTTATATTTCTCACTACTATAAAGTCATTCATTTATATACTGACTGACTGACTGACCTCGTGGCTTAGTTGGTAGTAGCTCTGCCTGCGAAGCCGAGGGTCGTGGGTTCGATTCCCACCCAGTGCAAATATTTGTGTGATGAATTCAAATGTTTGCACTGTGTCTGGGGGTTTCTATGTATTATAAGTATGTATTTAAAACTATATAAGTATTATATCAGCTATCTGGCCGCCATCATACAAGTTTTGCTTAGTTTGGGGTCAGATGGTGCTGTGTGTATTGTCCACCAATATTTATTTATAAGAAGCAAATATATATCACCGTACAAAAAAAAATCTCAGGTTCCTACTTAATTGAGCGTTTAAAACTCTATGGTTAAACAAACAACATATCTACATATAACTAAAATAAAGGCATCAATTAAAATGTCTATTTATAATATTTACGCTTAAAAGATATTCTTCTGGCACACTTTGACTGGCCTCGTGGCTTATAGGTAGTAGCTCTGCCTGCGAAGCCGAGGATCGTGGGTTCGATTTCCACCCAGTGCAAATATTTGTGTGATGAATTGAAATGTTTGCACTGTGTCTGGGTGTTTCTATGTATAATAAGTATGTATTTAAAACTATAAAGTATTATATCAGCTGTCTGGCCGCCATAGTACAAGCTTTGCTTAGTTTGGGGTCAGATGGTGTTGTGTGTGAATTGTCCACCAATATTTATTAAAAAAAACATTAGTGGAACATGGCCAATTTCCATGGTCCCGAGATAACCCAAAAAACTATTATCATTCCCGAGTGCGAAAAATCTGCTTGTGGCGTGCCAAAAGAAGTTTTCACTTCAATAAGCTGATTGTTATTTTTGTAATATGAGTTTGATTATTATTTTTTATTAAAAATACAGAACAATCAGTATTTGCAATTTTAAAACTGATTTTCAGAGTTGCCTTATATAGTCCAGTATTATCGGTTTTTCGGTAATCCCGAATACCGGTATTCATGCCCTACCTGCGACTGTCAAAGGCCACAGTCATTGACATATCACACCATGAGAATGAAAGTGACTCAATTCAAAAATTTGGGTTTTCGAGTTTAGTACACTGACTGACTTAAAAAAACAGTATTTAATTTTATCCCGGCGAAATTCAAAAACAGACAATACAAGTTGCATAGTGACACCACTGCAGTAGTAGTACTTGTAGTGCGTAAAGTAGCAAAAAATGTATGATGGGTTGATGTGCCTGTTGTAATTCAGTTCCCACCAAATTTTCTGTTGATAAGAAATCATTAGTTGCTTATTATAAAAATTTACTATTACATTATTCATTTATTTATATTCATTGTTACACTGCTTAAATAATTCATAAAATCTAATTCTAAGCGTGCACACGGTTCTACGAACAATCGTGGTAACAATAAATACAAAAATGTACACAACAAAGTAACGAGAAATTGCTTAGGTAGGTACATAACACCAGTCTTCACTAGGATGGCCCGTGTTGAAGACTGTTGCAGCCCGCCTCAAGCCACAGGGCCGAGCGAAAGACAATGCCAGTTACATTTAATTCAATACAAGAAGTAAATTAAAAAACACAATTGCAAACATGTTTGTCCTCTGTTGCTTATGTACGACTTGGAGTAATTTTTAAAAGAGTTTTTTAAGTTTCAACTTGCGACTCAGGGCCGCCGTAAGCACGCGTGCAAGGCGTGCACAGCACGCGGGCGGCACGCTCAGGGGGGCGGCAAATCGAGGGATTAATCACGCAATTCAAAATTAAAAGTTCTCAAAGTATGATTTACAATGCTACGACGATCTACCATGTTCAAGGAAAGGCTAACTTATTTAGCTATAGTTTCAACTACCTACTACTTCGTTAACCCGCTACTTCATTCGCGTACACAGGTGTTGTGGGCGTATTAGTAGGATATAAAAGCATTTTCAACAGCCTAGCTCGTTTATTAAATCAGCAATTTCGTCAAACAGCTAGGCAAATAACTTGGATCGTTGACAAGGCCAGTTTTAGTACTACTTAGAGATTTTTAACGGCGCCCCCTTTCTTTATAAACGCGTAGGAGGAAGGGGCGCCGCGCCGCAAGTGAACTTTGTGTACGGCGCTCTGGGCGGTCGTCCTACCTTAGCTTTACCCTAACGCCGTTACTGATATTTGATATGTAATTACTTGCCTAGCCTGTTCATTTCATTTAGATTCACTGTCTGCCACCTAATGCCGAAACTCCCTAATCTGTCAAAATGGCGACGGCGAACAACAAATTCGATATGTATTTTTTCTATCTTACCTTTTTATATCTTTTTTGTGGTGGATTTTGTGGGGTGTGGTTACACCACCTGGTAGAGACGGTCGGATTATGTCGGACTCTATATCATGGGTGGCCATGGTGTCTCTACTGACTAGAATCTCAACGGGGTTCCATTTTTGCCGCTGACGACGGGAACGCAGGGCTACTATCGTATTCTTCCGCGAAACCGCAGCTTGCCCGTCTCTGGGCTCTCCTATGGGGTACAACCCCGTCACTGACGCACATGAACTCAGGATACGACGCGACCACCTAGAGAACCATCTAGTAAATGGGTGCCAGGCGCCCCCGCGTTTTTTGATCCCCTGCAGCCCCACCGCGTTTTCCACCTAACGTTGTCGCCCCCCGTCAAAGCTATGGCGCGCTGGGTGAGCGGCTTACCCTAATACTGACTGTGCTCTCCTGCTGCAGAACCCACAACCACGATGCCCACCCTCCAACATTGTAGCCCACCTCAGTTGCGCTGGTGCGCATACACCGTACAACTTACATGGCCGCATCGACGCCAGCTTGGAGGCAAGGCCTATACGAGCGGCCCCCCTCGAGATTTCTCTTAGCTTCACTGTGGAAGACCAAACCACGACTACACTTCGTTAATGCGAGAACTCTTTGGGAGGGTTTCGAAATTAACCTAACCTAATTTACGGGGTCCGAGTCACGGCGTCACGTCTTGAATTCGACCAACCTTGGTCTACCTTGCTGGGCTGGCCTGGCCTCACTGGGGGACGGAATCCGTGCATTTAGCTCCAGTGATGCGCCGGAAACCAGCGGCGCGTCACTGTCTCGTCACCGATGCACCTGAACCCAGGATACGCCGGAGACCTACTAGTAAGTGAGTGTCAGACGCCCCCTCATCTGGAAACCCCTGGTCCTCCGACGGGTCAGGTCTGTGGTCCCGCCACTTACCACTTTTCGGTTGCAGTGGATAGGAACAGCGGTGCACCGCAATAATGACAGTCCTCTTTCCCTGCAGCCCCACCGCATTCACCATTTAATGGTTGTGACACTGTCAAGGCCGTGGCAGGCAGGGCGAACAGCGCAGTGTAATTCTGACCATCCTCTCCCACCGTGGCCTCCACCTCACAGCCGCGATACCCACCCCTAACCGTGCACCGTGCAACCCAAGACCGCGTTGAACCGATTTTGATGTTTTCTTTTCATTTAAAGTTTCCTTGCAGTGGTTTTTAGCTATGTTTGATTAATATCGATTCAAGATAGCCGCCACAAAATAGCGGATTTCATTTTTAATTTTTTTCACTACTCCCCCTCATTCCCTCCATATGGGTATCAAATGAAAGGGCTTGACTAGTAGAATACTGTACAAATTTCAAATCCAAGATGATTTACATGATCTAGTACCACCTTGTCCTTTTTTCTATCGGAATGCTCGTAACTCGAAAAAGTGACATCGTTTCATGGTTGATGTTCCAAAGACACGAATGAATAGATTTGACTCTACTTTTGTGATAAGAACGTCTAGGCTGTCCAATACATTGCCTGAGTGGGTTTTCCGCGATGTATTTTTTTTTTCAATTACATTACAATCTTTGCGGCTTCAAATCTAGAGTGAATCGGTTTTTTTTTTAGGTAAACACGCTCCATCGTAGACCGCATCGTCGCTTAATATCAGGTGAGATGGCGGTTAAGTGTAAACATATAAAAGTTAAAAAAAAAAAGGTAGTCAGGAGTTAATCGAAATTTTTCACATTTTTTTTGTTATTGACAAAACTTGGAGTAAGTAGTCTTGGGGCGGCATAATCGGTATTGCACGCGGGCGACGAAACAGCTAGCGGCGCCCCTGTTGCGACTGATAAACGGTACACCTAATTAGTAAGGGTTAAGGCATAATTATTGTTCAAAAGTTATTTGAGAATAAGATTATATTTACTAAGAAGTTCTATTTTCGTAACACATTTGTTTGATAATTTATGTAATACGTCATCAGAACATCAGTCATCAGAACAGCTTCATGTTAGTTTTAATAATTTTAGGGCCATTGGTCCCTAATCATACAATAAAAATCCTGACAAAATATCATTAAGTTTTATTTTCTCTATCTACTACATTGGGGTTTATGGAAATAATTAAATTGGTGTTATAATCAATGAGGCTGGAAAAATAATTGATAGTGAGAGTGTAGAAGACCTAAGAGAGAGTTCACACGGCGCGGCTGCCGCAGCCGCCGCGGCGCCCGCGTGGCTACGCGCGATTCTTGCGCAGTAGCTTTCCGGAACAGAAACCGCGAAAACCTGCGGTCTCGTGAGTATTGAAACAAAACCGTTGCGCGGGCGCGGCGCCGGTTAGCAGCCGCGCCGTGTGAACCGGCTCTAAGTCATAACAAGCCTTTTTAATACATATTCTTTTTAAATTAAAGTTACCTAATTGTGAAAGGATTTTTAAGCACACTTTTTTAATACTTAATTAAATAAATATTTATAAAATTTGATCCATTTCTAAAGTTCAAAGAACTAATAATATTTTTTTTTCAAAGTTGAAAGTAAACCGTTACTATTATTAAAATAAATGCTGTTTATGAAGACACGCTATTGAGTGCAGATACATTTTGCTCATTATCCAAAAATCAGTAATTTTGGATTGAGTCACTTTAATTCTCAAGGTGCGATATATTACTGCGTAAGGACAGCTACTGCGCAGGAACCACGCGCAACCACGCGGCTCCCGCGCGGCCGCCGCGCGGGCGCTACGCGGTCGCCGCGTGCTGCCGCGGCCGCCGCGGCCGCCGCGGCTGTAAACCGCGTCGTGTGAATTGAATTCAATTTCAGAGACGATTCACACGGCGCGGCTGCCAACCGCGACCGCGCGCGGGCGCGGCAGATTTCCATATAAAATTGAATTCAATTCACACGACGCGGTTTACGGCCGCGGCGGCTGCGGCAGCCGCGCGGCGCCCGCGTGGCTGCGCGCGATTCTTGCGCAGTAGCTTTCCGGAGCAGAAACCGCGAAAACCTGCGGTTTCGTGAGTATTGAAACAAAACCGTCGCGCGGCGCGGCGCCGCGCCCGCGCGCGGGCGCGATTGGCAGCCGCGCCGTGTGAATCGGGCCTTATATGGAAATCTGCCGCGCCCGCGCGCGGGCGCGGTTGGCAGCCGCGCCGTGTGAACTCTCTCTAAATGTTTTAAGCCTACTCTAATTTGATTATACGTAGAACATTTAAACGTCAAACAATGTTGTATCGGACGAAACGAAGTACAACGAGAGAAGGAAAGTCGCGAGTTTTTTTTCGAAATTACGTTTTCGTAGAAATAGAGTAGACGTCCTGGCCGGGGGGTCTACCGCCTAACGAAAACGCTTTGACGCTTTGACATTGCCGTCTCTTTCAGTTCAAGCGAGAAGAAAAGAGACAGCAATGTCAAAGCGTCAATGTGTTTTTGAACATCCGTCTCAAAAGATATCGCTTTTAGCGATTAGGCTGCCAGTTGTTAGCTTATTTTCAGGTTGTTGTTTTATTTAAGTGCAATAAAGAATCTGTCTATCGTTATCTATCTATCTTTCGTTTTAGTATGGCTAAGTAGGGCTGGACGGATTGTAGATATTATACGCGAAAAATTACCCATTTAATAATGAAGTTAAACTAGTTACAATCACACAAGCTGGTTGACTGGCCTCGTGACTTAGTGGGTAGTAAATGCCTGCGAAGCCGAGGGTTGTGGGTTCGATTCCCACCCAGTGCAAATATTTGTGTGATGAATTCAAATGTTTGCACTGTGTCTGGGTGTTTATATGTATAATAAGTATGTATTTATAACTATATACGTATTATTTATCAGCTATTGGGCCGCCATATTACAAGCTTTGCTTAGTTTGGGGTCAAATGGTGTTGTGTGTGAATTGTCCACCAATATTTATCATTTATCATATACAAGGTGTTGCAGAAAGGTGCAACAATATTTATGGTAGTTCATCTACATTAAGTTTTGAATCATGTATGTGAAAATTAGGCATGAAAGCTCAAAAAATGTTTTCCATAAAATAAAATATTTTTTTCGGTTGTTATTTCATTTGACTTACCCCTAATGGCCAGATCTCCGCACGGATTTTTGTACGATGTCACGGCGTCGGCGGCAAGGTCGTTTGTCTGCTGTACATGCTTTAGGGTTGAAGCTGGTGATTTGGTGGGAATTTTACGTCAAACTTTGACTCGATTTGGATGATATTTTTTATGTAATTGAGTGGATTCGAAAATGGTTAAGTTATTTCTTTTTTTTTCGTTCTGTAGTTTAGGCATGGCGTGGCGATACGAAGTTCCTTATAAATGTAACTTGGAATTGAACTGAAATAAATATTTACCTCACAATAATTAATTACTTAGGTATTTTATAAGACACATAATTTTTTGGCGCTTTAAATAATGTGATAATACTGTTTTCTAGAAATACTCATTTCTCAAATATCAGAAGGAAGCTTTTTTTTTATTAAATTTTGTTAATATCTAAATCAAATCGTTGAAGAAAGTTTAGACTTTTGTGACGTCAAATTAACTCAAACAGACAAAAATAGGACATTTTGCAAAGTCCGCCTGGAGAAGTATCACACCTTTGCCAGTTATTCTACCGCCAAGCAATGATGTGCACACATCTCTGTGCTACGGTTTGAAGGGCAATATTTCAAAAGAAATCACGGGACATCGAGTAAAATCATCTTATATAAATCTTGGTGACGTGCGCAGTACAGTCATAGAATAGATAATACAGATAGAACGGACACTCCCCACCCCCCGCCAGTTTCAAGCTTCCTACCCCGCAAGGACGCGAGAAGCTCTCAACGAAGGGTTATATCGGACGACAATTTTCTATGAGAATACGACCATGACGCTGTGTTGCTGTGTTATTTAAATGTAGGTACCAATTTTTTCATCTGTTCAACGAAACAAGAATAACAGATTTTTAATTTCATAAGAATTTCTATAATATACTAGGATTGAATCGTTTTTCTACTGTGTTTTGATAAGTTCACAATTTTAAGTTAAGAATAAGAGATTTTTGATTTCATAAGGATTTCTACAAAGATTGAATCATTTTTATAAACTGTGTTAAGCTATTCTGCGTAGCGATTCTGAAACCATTCGGGTCGGGCTGATCCACCGAAACTGGCCTCTACCGACTGGTTCGGGCAATTTGCGATTCTCAACGCCAATTCCGATTACTTTTGACGTTTGCAACCGACTACCAGCTGTTTTCTAATCGGATGGGATTCGGACAGCTTTTTTGTCGTGGATAGCTAAATACCATTTTCAGATTATTGTATTTACTTGATTTTTCTCTGTTTTTCTCAATATTTCTGTAAGATTATGGACAGTAAACGAATTTTTATTAACTTTAGTGTGTAATATGTGTTTAGTTTTTGGAATTTTGGGTTATGAAATTTTCAAAGTTGGCAGTTTGTGCTCAAAAGAATTGCTAGAAATAGATTATTGCCACATTTGATTTGTTGATATTGTTTATTTTTTGAGATGAAAATATGAAACATGTTTGTTGTTTGAGCAAAAAGCCAAGAAACCACAAAGAAACATTGGAGATACGAGACATCACGTCAAACAACGATATAACAGCAAGAGCGGAAACAACTTTGGCCCCAGTGGTCAGTGGTGGTCACAAACATAGTCGGAGCTAACTAAGTAAGAAGACCGTGTGATAAGTGCGTGCGTCTATAATATTACTTAGTGCCAGCCCAAAAGGGGTGACCCACGAACCCCTCTGGTCCTTGTATAACAAACAGTATTTTCGTACCTGTTCGACTTTAGTTCTATCTATAGATGAAGGAAAGGTTACTTAAATGTACTTCTGCCAGAACTTATTGGTCGGTAACAGAGGTACTATGACAGGTAGGTAGGAGTCTTGGTTCAGATGACCGATCCACTTCAGGTAGTCTTCAGTTTGATGACAGACTTCTGGCATACGTGCAGTGAAGATGTAGGATTATTGATTCAGATGATCGGTGGAGTGTAGATACTTTTGTTAGTGGTTACTTTTAGATATGTTATATATAACTGTAATGGACAAACACTATGAAGCTATTACTTTTTGTTGTTATTTGGTTATTTCCAAACAAAACAAACAATAGTTCCGTTGACTTTGACAACATCAACAGATTGACAAATTGAAGGTAAAACGAAAAATGTAAACTATGATTTATTGTGTTGCAGATGCAAATTTCCAGAGGTTATTGTTCGATTTACTCGTTTATTATACAAATTCTATGTAAAAAAAGTCATTCAAAACCACAAAATAAACCCGAAATACAGTTATTTGACGATTTGTATATTCCTACCATGAGTTAACTTTTCTACCAAATTTGTATCTGTATTCGAAAACTAGGTGGGATAGCTTGTCTTTGGTCTGGCCAAAAGACATTCCTACGCCAATCCGATTGGCGTTGTGAATCGCAGATTCCGAACCATTCGGTAGCGGGACCGCTATCGGATGAGTCGGTTCGGGTGCAACCGACTGGTTTCAGCATAAGCAAACTGATTGTTGATGAAAGTTATATTTACCTACATTAAAGATCGAACACTAACTAGGTAAGATTATAGGCCACTTAACACAGGCAGGTGAACTCACGGGTCATAGCTATTCCATAAAATAATTTAGTAACCCTAGATGACACGCACACATGCGTAAATGTGTTCGAACGACATATGCGTAGTTGTGTGAGTGTAGGTATGTCAACTGCACCGTCTGTATAGATTTTAGGCCGAGTGTCCGGGGTGTGGTACAGTGCTAGATAATTATTTGGATTTTTTATGTTCAACGAGCTGCGTGATATTGTGCTTTTATGGGCAGACGCGTTGCTTACCATCAGGCAAAAGTCCTGCTCGTCCAGTCACTCTGTAGCTACTGTAATCAAATTGATAATATATTCCGAGCTTGTCTTTCTATAGCGTATTAAATGAACGATCAAGATACGATACAATTCTGCGCCTGATGCTAAGTGAAAAGTTTGCTCATAGGAGCGCGATACTATTACAGTATAAAGAAATAGGTAGGTACAGTCCGCGAGGTATAAGCTGAGCTTTGCATTAGTGTGAGTGTTTATTGTTTGTTTAGTGAAAATTTTTCTGTTATTCTCTGTCCTTGACCATTTGAATCCTAAAAGAGATACTTCTTTTCGCAATGACCATATTGATCCTGGATAGTTAATGTCAGCTTGTTGTTTAAGAGTTTGTTGTCTGACTGTACTTTTGGTAATAGATGCGTATGCATGTGATCACTCACACTAATGCAAAGCTCAGCTTATACCTCGCGGACTGTACTACTCGTATTTTGATGTACAATAAAAATCAAAATTGCTACGCGTTGTGCTCAAAACTTAAGAATGTATTACGTATCCACAGCCCACTTTTTGCTCTCACTGCCTCACTGGTCTAAGTTACGGCTGGTCTAGTCGGGAGAACGGCGCCTGCCGATCCGGGGACCCGGGTTCAAACCCCACACGCACCACTGTCTTTTCGAAGTCACGTGCGTAATGCCGCTAACTTAAAACGGTGAAGGAAAACATCGTGAGGAAACCGACATGTACCTAGAATCTTTCGAAGTCATGTGTCATCCGCCAACCCGCACTGGGCCAGCGTGGTGGATTATGGCCTTAACTCTTTCCTTGCGAGAGAAGGCCCCGAGTCCCAGAAGTGGGAACATTTAGTGGGCTGATGATGATGACTCGTATTTTGATGTACAATAAAAATCAAAATTGCTACGCGTTGTGCTCAAAACTTAAGAATGTATTACGTATCCACAGCCCACTTTTTGCTCTCATTGCCTCACTCGGTGCTTCTTCCAAAAAGCAAGTCTCATAATGCATCAATCTGCACAAGAGCCGTTTGGAGTAAGTATAACAAAATGTAGTGGTAAGACTCTTTGCAGAGTCCGTCTGGGGAAGTACCACACCGTTGCGAGTTATTCTACCGCAAAGCAGTAATATGCAAACATTGCTGTGTTCCGGATTGAAGGGCAATATTTCCAGTGAAATTACAGGGCATAGAAATAAAACATCTTATATCTCCGGGTGAGGAGCAGTGCAGTGCTCGGTAATAATTTGGAATAGCTGCGTGTCACTGTGCTGTTATGTGGCAAGCACGTTGCTTACCATTAGTTCATAATCCACAAAAAATGTCCTCGAAATTAGAATATTTTTATTTGAACATTTAGGTCTATATATTTATGATGTTTTCCTTCAACTTGCCTTCAACAAAGCCAGTGGTAATAATGAACTTGTCCATCTACTTTTGGAAAATACTATGGATTCGAACTATGCCTGTGATTCCGAAATTTCTTAAACCTACGATGGTTCAAGAAATTCTGGAATAGGATGTTCTCACCATAGATAAATCCCAGCTTTATAAATAAAAAACATGTGTGATAAAATTCTAATTGAAACTGTTTTTAGTGTGGTCAATATTAAAAAAAAAACTGTACTACCTATATTTTCTTAGTAGCCTAGAAAGAGTGGTGCCTAAACTTAACAAACATACTTTTTAGGGTTCCGTAGCCAAATGACAAAAAACGGGACCCTAATAGATTCGTCATGTCTGTCTCTCTGTCCGTCCGTATGTCACGGCCACTTTTTCCGAAATTATAAGAACTATACTGTTGAAACTTGGTAAGTAGATTGGAGATTGGAGTATTCGCATTAAGATTTTCACACAAAATTTGAAAAATAACAATAAATTTTGGGACGCCCCATACTTAGAACTGAATCTCAAAAAAATTTTTTTCATCAAAACCTACGTGTGTCGTATACTATGGATAGGTCTTTAAAAATTATATTGAGGTTTATAGTAATCTATTTTTTCTCTAAACTGAATAGTTTGCGCAAGAGACTCTCCCAAAGTGGTAAAGTGCACACACTAACCCCCCTGTAAAAAAATCTGTAAAAATTCTAAAATAAGATAATGATAAAACTAAAAAAAAATTATGATGTACATTAATTACCATGCAAACTTCCACCGAAAATTGGTTTGAACAATGTCTAGTAACCAGTTTTTTCTATAATCGTAATACATACAATACGCGGAGAAACTAAAAAACTAACTTGTATGAAAAAAACATTTTTACTAAATCTTTTCAAAGAACTCTCCACCAGCCTCTATACAAAGTTTCATGCGTCTGAACCAATTTTCAAAACATTTTTTCCAGTCCTCACACTCTCTGCACGGCCTTCTCAAACGTTAGCGCGTCTTCCGGCGATGAAAACTGTATCCATTTGAGGTGATTTTTAATTTTAGGGAATAAATAGGGAGTCACACGGAGCCAAATCAGGACTGTAAGGAGGGTGCCCCAAGACTCTGACCGGTGTGGAGTCCAGGAAGTCCCCTGTTTTGATCGCAGAGTGCGCGGGCGCGTTGTTGTGGTGAAGAAGGGGTCCTTCTTCACGGAGCCCGGTGTTCGGTAGCTTGTTTCTCATTGCGGAAAGAAAGTGAAGAAAATAGCGATCAAAATTTTCCTTGCGCTCCTCGATCGCTTCACTTTCGTAGGTGTTGGTTCATTTTGAAACAGCCAAACTGTCGACTGACGCTTTGTTTCTGGATCGTATTGATAAATCCAGGATTCGTCACCTGTCACAATGTCGTAAACGCGCCGTGACGAGCCTGCATCAAATTTTTCTATCATATCACGGCACCAATCCACACGGGCCTGCTTCTGAGCTTCGATGAGGTTGTGGGTGCCCCCAGCGGGAAACTATCCTCCTTACGCGAAAGTGCTCGTGCAAAATCTTGTGAACACTTCCTGAACCAATCTGCCGAGTATGCTGAATCTCTTCGTACGTAATGCGTCTGTTTTCTTGAATTACATTTTTTACTGCCAGCACACTTTCTTCGGTGACAGCCGTCGTAGGATGACCACTCCTTTGTTCATCCCCCAAAGTAAAACGACCGCGTTTGAACTCGCTATACCAGCGGTAGATGGTTGCTTTTGAAGGTCCTTCATCCATAAAAGCAATTCGAAGTCGTTCAAATGACTCACATTTGAAATCGTAAAAAATCATAGCACGAAAATGTTCTCGACGCAGATCCATTTTTTAATAAGACAAAACAATTTGAATTGCATCTCAAAAAAATACGGAGGGAAATTTGAAAATCGAACAAATGTATTTTTACTTTTAAATAATCGAAGTTTTCTAAATAATAACAAATGTCCAGTGTCTTATACATACAATTTTTTTTTCGCAAAACTTTCTGAGTTAACATCGGCCAAAGTTACAACAAACTACAAGATTTTTGATATTATGCTACTTGCTGCTATGGAACCCTTCATGGGCGAGTCCAACTCGCACTTGACCACTTTTATTTATCTATCAATACATGATCTAAGGTTCCGTTGTTTTTAAAATTATGGTATTTTTTTTCTTAATGTGCCCCAAAGCTTGGGTTTCGGCCCTTCTCTCAAAAGGAAACAGTCAAAGTCTAATCCATTACACTCCTAAAGAGCAAGTTGACATATGTCTACAACAGGATAGATGTTCGTCGATATGAGTATATTTTATTCGGAACATTTCGGTTTTCTTGTTCTTGTTGTTGTTCTCAGTGATAGGTTATTTCTTCGTAATCTATGTAACTAGCAATGATAAATGATAAGCTTTTTGTAGTGGTAGGACTGTTTTGAGAGTCCACCAGAGGAAGTGCCACATTTTTGCAAGTTATTCTACCGCCAAGCAGTAATGTGCAAACATTACTGTGTTCGTTCCGGTTTGAAGGGCAATGTGTCCAGTGAAATTACTAGGCATAGAGATAAAACATCTTATATTTATGGGTGACGAGTGCAGTGCAGTGACAGGTACCTAATGATTTGGACTCTTCATGTTCCAATAGCTGCGTGTCACTGTGCTGTTATGGGCAGGCATATTGCTTACCATCAGGGACATGTCCTGCTCGTCTCGGCATTCTTTACCACATCTGCACTAGAAAATATACTTAGGTTTTGACGTGACAACGTCTTATAATTCGATGAAGCCGGCTGCACGCCCGCAAAAACATGACGTCATGTGCCGTTAACGCCGTTACCCTCGCCACATGACGTCATGCGGCGTTACCTCGCTCTAAGGCGTAGTTGAAGTTGTCACGTTCAACTATCGTCAGTAAACCGACTTTACAGACAACCATTTTTAGTTTGAATTTCACGCGTAAAAATTTGGGCTCTGGGCTACCATGCCACGGTAACATTAGTAGTGACCATGTCTTTATGTGTAGGTACTTACGAGTATATTGAAAAGATTTTTTTTGTAGACATGATCGAAATACAAACAGTTTGTGAGCTTGTCGGTTTTCGTTGAAAAAAGGGCACTTAAAAATGGACTGGGTCTTGTTGATTGTTTCTCTTAATTTTATGCACAGGGGAGCATGACGAGTGGCGACGATGCAGCGACCAGCGATAGAGGAAGTAGGTCGTAATCAGTGTTGCCATGGAAAAATTTGGAGCTGCCGTATATGCATTCAATATCTGCTTTATTTGGCCAAGTTTGTAGTTAATTTTGACTTCAGTATCTCCCTAGTTAAAAATCAGAACAATTACATATTTAGTAGTCATAAACGCCGTTTTAAATACAGATAAACTATAATTTAGATAAACTTTTTGTCGTCATACAAACAAGAACAATCAATATTGAATTTAAAAAAGGTGTGTGCTTAAGACCACACGGCAGAAGTGAAAACTTCATTAGCTGATTTTTGTATTAGGTAGGTATGTCGTATTATAATAAAATATTACGGATCGTATTAGTTGAATAAACGAGTAAAACAAGCCAGAAATTAAGTAAATATTTATTGAAATTTTATTTATATACAAA
This sequence comes from Ectropis crepuscularia, assembly GCA_963693475.1. Lineage (NCBI taxonomy): Eukaryota > Metazoa > Arthropoda > Insecta > Lepidoptera > Geometridae > Ectropis > Ectropis crepuscularia. Next base: position 8,670,931 of record OY856338.1, read on the forward strand.
GTAGCTGTTACCCGCGACTTAGTCCGCGCGAAATAAATACTAAGGTTACTCAGGCAGTACTTATTTGTATACCCAGATTGTATACACATTTATGGTTAGTAAAAAAAGTGTCCATGTTCAAAAAGTTGTTGGCCGGGGCCGGCTTTTTAAAAGTTACTCCAACTTTGTATGCATTCACACGGTGCACCCCTATCATATATGATGCCCCTAACATTGTCCGCAAAAAGTTTGGTGAGTGTAATAGGATTTTTGTTACCGACTTTCTCCTGTTCCGTCGATTCCACATACACTACAAAGTCTCCACTACGATTTTCTGGGAATAGTCTCTTTCTCTTATAAAGGGGGTTTCTAAATAGTTTGTAAGAAACATTTTCACTTGGATTTGGCTTCAATAGTTTTCTTTTTCTGGTCTGTTCGACGGGGTCACCCCCGTCGCTAGCGACGCTCATAATATACGAAAGAAACGAAATATTTACACAGCAAAACTAATTAATTTGATTGTGAAAATTATAAAGCACCCGTCGTGTTTTCCCGCCCAAAGAAAAGTCTTTTGGAGTTGGTAGCCGTCAGTGTTGCCACTATGATTTTGAGCTTGTCGCCAAATAGTTATGAAACAAAGTCGCCGGTTTTGATTGAATTATTAAGGGAATAACAGTCTGGAAGAATACATAAGCTTTTTCCTTCTCCAACCTTCTACACTACACTAGTATATTCCCCTTTGTACCGACAAACACGTCGTCTAAATCCGCTAAAAGGTTTTAAAAATTCGCCAGTTTCAGCGACAAAGTCGCTAAAGTGTCAACACTGGTAACCGGTAGCGAGCAGCGAGAGAGAGAGAGAGTATCTATTGTCCCATGTCCTCCTCTAACAATTATCTTTCTCGGTCTGGCACGTTTGTTGACCATATTATCTTTCTCGCTCTAGCATCCCGAGCTTACCCGAAATTTCTTATCATATCCGAGCGTGATGATCACGTGATCATCAATCCATTTCACAGCCCACGAAAATTCTGTCCATAGCGCGCCTAAAGAAGTTTTCACTTCAAAAAATTCTTATTATAGGTTTGTGTTTTATAAGTAAGGTTGTAAGGTGCATACGCCAATTTCATAGGTTTTATTGAATTAAAACTTTCAATACAAAAAATGCTGTCTATTTTTTCAATTTTGTATTAAACCTAAAAATTGCTATGGAAATTTCATACAGTAACGCCGTACATGTCAGTTATTGCCGTATATCGGGGTGATTGTCGTGTAAATGGCAACTCTGTTAGTAATGAACACGTCTCGATTCGACACGAGTGTCGGTGCATCCTTCCCCTGATATTACGGCGCGGGCGCAACGGACCGCGGGCGCGGCGTACCCTACTCACAGTTATCAAGATTAGTAACAAAATCGTTTCATAAACTAACAAAATCTACGATTAAACAAAACTCATTCCACACAACTCACTACCTCCGATGCGCTTATAAAGTCAACCTTCCCTTATGGTGGCTGTATATGAGATATTTTTTTTTTGAAATAAAGAGTGACGAGACGAGCAGGACATGTGCCTGATGGTAAGCAACATGCCTGCCACATAACAGCACAGTGACACGCAGCTATTGGAACATGAAGAGCCAAAATCATTACCTAGCACCGCACTGCGCTCGTCACCCAGAGATCTAAGTTGTTATATCTCTAAGCCCTGTAATTTCTCTGGAAACATTGCCCTTCAAACCGGAACATAGTAATGTTTGCACATTACTGCTTGGCGGTAGAATAATTGACAAAGGTGTGGTACTTCCCCAGGCGGACTCTGCTAAGAGTCCTACCACTACAAAATTATATTTCTCTTGATTGAAAGTGATCTAAGTATCGGTCAGTCCAAAAGAACCAATAATGATCCTAAGAAAAAAATGGTGGTTATTTATTTTTATTTTAATGTTGTTTTACCATAATTAGGTACGCCAATTTCAATGGTTTTTATTGAATCAAAACTTTCACTACAAAAGTTCCAGTCTGTTTTCAATAAGACCTAACAGAAGCTATTTATTTTTTTAACTTACACTTTACACTTATCCGCCTGGTGTTAAGCGATGCGATCTACGATGCAGCGTGTTTACCTAGAAGAAACTGACTTCTCGATTTGAAAACATAAAGATTGTAACAATCGGGAAAAATCAACTCAGGCAACGTATTGCACAGCCTTATCACACGTTCTTATCACAAAAGTAGAGTAAAATCTCTTCGTTCGTGACTTTGGAACATCAACCATGAAACGATGTCGCTTTTTCTAGCTAAGAGCATTCCGATAGAAAAAAGGGCAAGGTGGCTATTAAATAAAACTCACTTCCTCCGAAGCGCTTATAAAGCCAACCTTCTCTTATGCTAACTGTTAAGAGATTTCTCTTCATTGATAAAGTGATCTATCTGGCAGTCAAAACGCAATCAATCATACTAATACGATAAATATGATAGGGATATTGATGTCTTACTCAAGCAAGGAACCTTATATCCTTAATTGGGGAGAAATATCATACTACCGACGATTTTATAGCTATCTCTATGAGAACTAGAATGATTTTCTTGAAATTAATACCTAAATGATTGTAAAAAACTCACAATTTTGTTTAGCTTCCAGTTAGTTCAAGTTATTATTATTACTAACACAAATTATTCCAAAACTAGGCAAAAGCTTATCTTCCCTACTTGCAGATTGGTTGATCTACGGCTTTGAAGGACCAGTTTATAAATATAATGCGTTTGCAGTTCATCGAGTCGCCTTCGTCAGGATCTGTTCGGGGGTGGTATTAGATCGGACAGATCAGTTGCTCACTCTCCGAAATGTATCTGAGAAAAAACGGATTGGCTAGCAATTTTGCGTCGATGTTCACGACTTTGAACTTCTTTTTCGAACAAAGGTTTCGTTGCCTATGAGTATTCTGTAGACTGTAACGATGATGCCCAAAGCTTAGATACTGTTTACCGGAACGCCGGACTCATTGGATCGTTCAAGTAGATAGACCATCCCTCCAAAAAATTCATGTCAAAACACTTAAGCCGCTCCGAGGAAAAAGTGTGAAATTATCTTAAGTGGCCTGTGTCTATGAAACTCCTTTTTAAAATCGGGCTAATATAACGGTACGTTCTAAGTAAAGATAGAAGTGTAGATAAGTTAATAAGATTATTATTATACCTCATGCAGAGGTCGGGGACCGGATTTAGGGACGGAATGTTACTGAAACCGTCTATAAAAAACGGCTGGACTCTAGGGATCGGTCATTCTGTGGTAGGATTGGGTGCGCGCATCTTCCTTCCCTCATTACCGTGTCTTTTTTGTGTTAAGTTCCTTCATTCTTGGACAGTCCTCGTCCAAGGCTCGCTGGGGGTGAACCTTTGAGTCAGTTTTGTTTTATAGTCAGTGAAATGCATCGGAATAGCAACGTATTGGTGAGTGCGCTTTTGTTTCGACTGTTGCGATTTCTCCCTATAGCTTTCTATTATCATTTTGGGATTTTAGTTTAGATTACTTGGCGAGTAATAAAGCTGTGCATATAGATCTGTGATTAAGCTTTGTATTTTTTTTAGACTAATATTGTATTATCCAGCTAATTATTTTTATTTTACGGATTCGTCTCATCGTTTACATTGGCAGATAGAAATTTCTCGAAATGCGCGCTTTTTGATATTACTAAATGGTCAATCAGTAACTAGTGTACGATGATCTGTGACTTTATCGTACTTCCATTCATAGTTATAATACTTTTATTGAATAAACGCAATAAAACGCAAGTCATGCCGACGATCTCAGTTCGTATTCGTGTTCACACTCTCAACGTATTGATGTTTTTACTAGTTAGAAACATGACAGCTGCCCGGTGAATTTTATGGTGTATTGATGAGAATGAGAGTTGAAATCTGTAAAAAGAGTATGTTTATAGATCTGTAAATTAATATAAACATGTCAAATATAATGAGTTTATACTATCACGTCGTATAAATTATGAGTAGAAGACTAATGGCAGAAATATTACATTTTTGAACACCTACGAATACACCCTACGAATACCTACTGTGTTTCATATTATTCTGAGGTTTTCATTGAACATGCAAATAATAATTATTTATGAACAATACTAGTAAAGTGTTTCAATGTTATTGATTGAGGCGTGTCACAATTAAACGTCTTTTTTGTGAAACTTGATCATTGCATGCTTTACACTTGAGCTCTACACATTTAATTATTACTCTATGTATAATTCGTGCGTATTTATTGTACGTACGTACTTAGTTTTAGGTCTGTAGTAAATTTTATTATTAATTGTAGGTAATTTAGTTCATACGCGATAATAGTATTGTTAATTATACTAGTGCATTTATACCAAGTAAAGTATATTATCTATTGTATATAATTTTGTTGTAGATATCGTGCACCAATGGGTGCATGAAACTGTAATGAATTATCGGATAAATAAATTGAGATATTATTGTCGCATAACTTATGAATTGATTTGTAGTTTTCGAAAAAGATATCTTCTAGAAATTTAATATTACTAGCGGCCCATTCCGGCTGCGCTCGGATATTGTCATTTAAAGACTATTAATCGAAATAAAAACTATCCTATCTCTCAAGTTGGGCGAGATTGCTCGCGGTGTGCCAATTTAATTTAAAATCGGTTAAGTAGTTTAGGAGTCCGTCGCGGACAAACATCGTGACAGGAGATTTATATAAATATTATTAAGATTAAAATAATATTTATGCCTTGATTGAAAATCAGGGGATATTTAGTCAGCTATATTAACTTACTAGGAGAGCCCCGGGGTTTTAACAGTGCAGTTACCGTTCCCGTTATTTTGCCGGGATAAAAAGTAGCTCATGTACTATTTAAGTCTATTATTTAGCTGTGACGTAATATGTCAACTCGATCCGTTCAGATGTGCCGACGTGATTGACCAACAAACATCTTAACATCCAAACTCTGAGATTTAAAAAACAAAACCGAATTTTTAACGTTTTCCGGTGATGTAATAGAATTGTTAAATAAACTTGATTAATGTAGATAATATTGTAAATATTGATTGTGTATTTTAAACCACTAATGTAAAATTCTATTTATTCTATTTTCTTCCATAAAACAAAAACCGACTTCAATTTGAATTTACTCGACCAAATTTCATAAGAATCTATCTCTATATCGTCTAAAAACATGAAAGCTAATTTTAGTTTTTTATTCATATTTCGAAAACCGCTACGCCGATTTCGATAAAATGGAGAATCACGAAAATTTAATTAATTATGCTATTGTTAATTTCAAGGAGATTCAGTCTTAGTAGTAACTTACTGATATTTCTCACACAACACAATCTAGCTTTAAAGCTACTATAGAACAGAGCACATTTTTTGTTGGGTTCGATAACATCTGAATGTATCACATTTTTTATTTTTTTGAAATAATAAGTGACATGACGAGCAGGACATGTGCCTGATGGTAAGCAACATGCCTGCCACATAACAGCACAGTGACACGCAGCCATTGGAACATGAAGAGTCCAAATCATTACCTAGCACTGCACTGCGCTCGTCACCCAGATATCTAAGTTGTTATATCTCTAAGCCCTGTAATTTCTCTGGAAACATTGCCCTTCAAACCGGAACACAGTAATGTTTGCACATAACTGCTTGGCGGTAGAATAGCTGGCAAAGGTGTGATACTTCCCCAGGCGGACTCTGCCAAGAGTCCTACCACTACTAAGTATATTTGTCCCAGGTGGGAACCTCGGACAAATATTTATGTGATATATTCAGATGTTTATTATATGTATGGATATCATGAGTTCGTATTTACGACTACATATTATAAATACTAGCAGCGCCCCGCGCTTTTACCCGAGTAGTTCCTGGTCCCGTGATAAAAAGTAGTCTTTGTGTTATTGTGGACTGTGATCGAAACTTCAATATGATCCGTTCAGATTTTCCGACGTGTTTGAGCAACAAACATCCAAACTTTCACATTTATAATATTAGCAGGATTATAATAGGTAATATCTGCTATCTGGTTCCCATAGTCTCACATAATCTCACAAAATGTACTAGTAGCGTAGTAATGCGCGACATAATTTTGTTAAAATAATTTTTAAAGACACAAAACACATAGAAGCACCCAGACACAGAACAAACAAATGTATCCATGTAGAATTTATCTCTGTATCCACGGGTTCATTTCCTACTCCTGTTGTCCTATTGTCCTGAGTAGGAAATTAACCCACTAAATGTATGTAGGTATAATTATTGTATTTAGAGATTAAATTTTAGTTAAACAGTAGGTAAGCACTTAAAATTATGTTTCTTGAAATATAACCTTATGGCACAACAATTTCTTTATACTATGCTTAAGGTGTGTTCTTTTCTTTTAATTAACCTCTATTGTCCCACTACTGGGCAAAGGTCTCCCCCAATTCTCTCCACTTAGTTTTTCTACTTATTATATGTCTAGGTATAATTATTATAGTTTGTTCAGTCTGTAAATTCAAAAAGAAAAAGGCATTCGTTTAATAAATCTTTTTCAAGTCAATCACTTGTAAATAAGTATTTTTCATTAGACAAAAATAGTTTCAAGCCGGGATGGCGATAGTATATTTTTAACCGACTTCAAACAGGAGGAGGTTCTCAAATCAATTATGAAAACCAGTTATTTTTATAAAGGATAGACTTCTCGATTGGTACATTTTTCGAATTTCGAAGATAGGTACATTTTACCGAAATCTATAGAGTGGTTTTGTGATTTCAACAAAATTAAACAAAAATACATAAATTGATAAAAATATTAGTTTAACATTAATTCTATTAACATAATAAAATAAGAATAAAATACGTTTATTTGAGCAAATTCTTAAGATACTTACCTACGCTAAAAAGGTTTGACATTAGGGTGGTCCTGTGTCGTGGGATAAAGTGCCTTTCCTTCTACATTGATTACGGTATTTGACAATGTTTAAAATATAGCATAAATTATGATCATCCTATCAGATAACACATTAAATAAACGTATTTCACTCTATTTTTGTATAAATATATACTGTGTATTTTTTGTATAATACGCCAATGAAAATTTAAAAAACACTGAATTTTTGTCTGCGACGTAAACGCTGTTTCTTGTCATGTGACGCGCGTGACGTCACATGCCAGTAAATATTCAATCTACAGCAAACGGTTTCTAAAAAACACTGATTTGTTTACTGGCGTGTGACGTCACGCGCGTCATATGACCAGAAACAGAGTTTTTGGCGGGGTTTTTGAACTTTTTACTTGAAGCATTTATTTTTAATGGTAATGATGAATGATGAAATGAGCAAGAGTGTGTCTATAAAATGTATTTAGGTACTCGTCATTTAGCAGAAAATGAATATGATTATGATTGCATAACAGAGTTTATAGGTACCTATGTTAAGGTTAAAGTGAACTAAGTGAGTTTAATAATTAAATTAAATTTGGTTATTCTGATTTTCAGTGAAAATTTATTAATGTAGAAAGGTAGATGTCCACAACTATAATTTGTTTATTGATTTTTTTTACACATCTTAAATTTCTCGTTTACAACAGGTTATTTTAGGACGTTGGCGCGTATTAGTAATTTGTACAGAGAATTAAACACATAACTAGCCACAGAAAAACAATACTTTCAACTTTTCTAATGACTTCCATTCGGTTACATCACCGTAATTTCGCCAGTTTGAGCGTTTTTTTTTTCATGGTGAAGAGTGACGGGGCTTGTAGGACATGTGCCTGATGGTAAACAATACACACACAAAACAACAGTAGGTATAGTGTAACGCAGCTATTGAAACATGAAGAGTCCGAAAAACCTAGCACTGTACTGCGCTTGTCACTTCGATATTTAAGATGATTTTTCTCTATGCCCTGTATTCGTTTCTCTAAAAACATTGTCTTATACAAACCGGAACACAGTGATGTTTGCACATTACTGCTTGGCGGTAGAATATCTACCACAGTAAATCATTGTTTGATTATTGGACCAAAACGAAATGCTGGTATACGAATATAATTAAAAAAAAAATACGCCGATTAGCTGAATCGCGGTTAAAAGCAACTTTGATTCAGGTAAAATATGTAAAATACATGTTAAGCATCCCATAATAGGCGCTACTTCACTTATATTTTCTATTCAACTTTTTTTAAATCTAATATATCGACGCTGTATCATTCAATTTTTGAAACAAAATAACTGTCAATGACCTTTGTGGGTTCTAAAATGAGGAGATAACCATAATTTTATGAGTTTGAAACTCGCGTGGGCCATTTACCAATTCGTTACGGACAGACTGTACGCTCAAATCTCTTTATAATGTTTCTATCTAGAGAATCAGTGGGTCCACTGAATGTACGTAATTGCTTTACTTTTTTTTGTTGACTGTTGTTTTAGTTGGACAAGTATTTGAGGAAATTTTTGTATAACTTGTTACGAAAATTTCATAGACGCAGAAGGAATAATGTAGAGAAAGAACCCAGAATACTATTTATTATTCATTAAAATACATTAATATAATTCAAAAACTTTTATCTAAGTATACAAATCAATAATACAATAAAATATAGTCCACAACAAATTAATCAATTAAAAACCCACTCCTAACAGTACCTACCCGGCACAAAAGTGCCCATTACGCTGGCAGCATTACCACGCTGAATAGCGATTGACAATCTTTGTGCCAGGTACATTACAAATACATTTAACCATCCATACTCTTGTTTATTGTAAAAGTTTGTGGTCAAATCGAAAATACATTAATATGGCTCTTTGGTCTAATTTCAACTAGTTGGCAACCACCAGTAAAATAGTTAATAGTCATGTTAATGTTATAATCCGCAATTTCATTGGCCAGCCGCATTTTCAATGAAACGTCTTGATATTTACAGATGAATGCTTGTTTTAAATATAAGTGGGCAAGTGCGTGCGCGCAAGTTTTTTTAGTTTTAGTTCTAAGTATGGGGTCCCTACCCCCAAAGTTTATTGTTTTTTTTTATATTTTTATGTAAAAATTTTAATGCGGTTCACAGTATACATCTACTTAACAAGTTTCAATAGTGTAGGTCTCATAGTTTCGGCAAAAAGTGGCTGTGACATACGGACGGACAGACAGACATGACGAATCTTTAAGGGTTCCTTCCGTGTTTACGTTTTACGGAACCCTGAAAATATCTAACGCCAATATTATCAGACATAAATAAAATGTAAATTCATTCATCATAAATGTTTTTAAAATGTATTATTTTGGTGGAAACAATTTGTCATGCGACATTGTCATATTTTGATACTACTTATATCCATCCATACATTTATGTATGCCACAGAAATCCATCAATATACATAAAAACGCCTTAGCGGAAAAATAATGTATTTGATACATATTTCAGCTGAAATTGTAACATCTTTAGTAAGTCCATAACATCATTCAGCCATGTGAATATTTCGGCTGTTTTTAAAGCAAAATTAACATTTGTACGGAATAACGAATAAAATAATTTTTGGTGAATAATTCACACACAACACTATTTCGTCTTAAAGAAGGTAATCGTAATAATAGTCGTAGTACGTAAACTCTACCTCTAAATTTAGACTTGTTGATACTGGTGGGGTTCTTATTCTCCGCCAAGCGGTAATGTAACAATATAACTGTGTTCCGGTTTGAAGACAAATATTTCCGGAAAAATCACAAGAAAAGGAGAAAGAGATATAATTCACTAGCAGTGCCCCGCGGTGTTACCCGCGAAGTTCCCGTTCCCTTTGTTCCCGTTGTTTTTCCAGGATAAAAAGTAGCCTATGTGTTCTTCCAGACTATAATCTATCTGTGTTCCAAATTTCAGCCCGATCCGTTCATACGTTAGGACGTGATTGAGCAACAAACATCCAAATATCCAAACATCCACATTGACATTTATAATATTAGTAGGATTTTAAGTCTCTGAGTGGCGGCCGTAATGCATTGTCGAACAGTGAATTGAACTCCTGCTCATATGCAAATAGCTTGAGAGAGTTGAGTGACACTGCGCTGTTATGAGCAAGCATGCTGATTACCGTCAAACATTTGTCTTGCTCTTCCCGTCGATCTATCCTACTTCCTACTAATATTATAATAAATGTATAAATGTCAATGTATGGATGTTTAGATATTTGGATGCAACAAACATACCACCGGATGGTTGCCTGCAAGAGATTTCTCTCAGCAACCAGGCCGCCATTTGTGGCGTTAGTTCATGAGTTTCTCTGTAATATTTTAATTTATTTGTGTCACAATAAAGAGTTTCTATATTTCTATCTATCCCAATGTTTTTTGCTCATTCACGTCGTAACGTATGAACGGATCGGGCTGACATTTGGAATACAGTATATTATAGTCTGGAAGAACACATAGGTCCTGTTTGACCACCAACTCGCCTGATGGTAAGCGATGGTGTGGTTGACATATGCTGACCTAAAAAGTACCAATTCACTTATTATATCACACATAGAAACGTACTAAGATTGCAATAATTTCATAGTAGAACAAAGTGAAGACGTACAAAGCACGTACAGATTGTGACACCACGAGGAAATGGCGCTTCATTCGTGTAGTCAGTTTAGTTTATTTGCTGTTATGTGTGATATCGATGTAACCACTATTTTATTTCTATTTTTAACTACGTAACGCCACTCGAGATTATAAAAAGATTGTGCCCTAGTTATAAAACGAAAGGAACTCAATTAATGCATTTGAAGACCAAATAAAACAAACAAAAGAGTGTAGTAATTGTAAGACAAACACTTTTCTGGTAGTTATGAGATTTTGAATTTAGAAGCTGTGGTGGACTCAAGCGCAGTCCGTAAGAAGGGGGGAGGCGGTTCACAGGGGACATGCCCAATGACCAAACAGCGTCTGTGTGTAGCGTCAGTGGTTTACACACCACCGATCTACTTTACCCCTAGTATCGCTAGCGGTGAGGTATCCTGTGGTTCTACTTATTTTGGCTGTCGACAACGAATAGTGATAGGTAAATTTCGACGTTCACCGCTTCCTGCAACCGACTAGAACAGAAAGAGTGAGCTCACTCTTCCCAACGATGACATAATTCTGTGCGCCTCAAGTTTGGGAGGGCACATTAATGGTTTATATCGATGACTCGAGAGCATACGTTATCCACCAACCCGCACTTGGCCTTTTATTATGGCTTTGACTCTCCTTTTGAATAAGATGAGAAAAGGTCCGGACTCCCAGCAATGGGAAGTTATAGTAGGCTGCTTATGTGTATGAATTACGTAGGAAAGTAGGTATCTTGTTCGCTCCCAAGCAGTACTGGGGTTGCTCTTTTGGATTTTTAACCGACTTCCAAAAAGGGGGAGGTTAATAATTTTTCAACCATCAAGGAGGGTTTTTTTTGTAAGTATGTAATTTACGCGATAGTGCCGCCAATAGGGTACAATCCTCAAAAAAACTAAGTAGCCCGTTAGTTAGATTGCCAAAAAATATTGTACACGTATTTTTTCTTTTGTTTGCAAACAAAAAATGACGAAGATACAGCGCTTCGAAGGTTCGTGTGACGTCACTTTTGAGTACGATTTTTACTCACGAGTGACGTCGCGACCCCCACTCTCGAAGTTTGATGGTCTATATCTTTGACGATTTTTAATATTATGAAAAAACAAAAAAATACGTGTCCAATATTTTTCCATGATCTAGCTGACGGACTAATTAGGATGGTGTATTTTTGACCCAGTCCGGTACCGTATTGTAAATCGATTTTGATGGATCTATTTTGTTTGGTAGATCATAGTTCAGAGGTGGTCCCATATAAATTTTATCGAAACCGAAATCGGTTTTAAAAATATGAATAAGAATTTGCTTTCACATAATATTTAGACGATGTATTGATATATTCTTATGAAATTTGGTCGAGTGTCTGAATATAACTTTAAATTGAAGTTGGTTTTTGTTATTTTGAAGAAAATAGATTATTCTTTATGGTCAATTGATTTTAATAATACGCTTAGTGAGAGTAAATTTTTTTTTTCAAATTGTTTGGATGTCGAGATGTTGAACATTTGTTGGTCAAAAGCGTCAAAAGTCAAAAGTTGACTAAAATCTGGAAACAACACATTGCTCTTCAAACCGAAAGATATTATCATCTGATGAAAGCATTAAAATTCATACTTAATCTTTCGGTTTGAAGAATAATGTTTCCTGCTACATTAAAGGGGTAAACAATAAGTCATATATATCTCTATAAGGGCGCACTTTAAGTACAGTTCACACATTTAAATTTTATCTCACTAATATTATAAACGCGAAAGTTTATATGTATGTGTGTTTGTTACTCTTTCACGCAAAAACTACTCAAGAGATTGGGATGAAATTTCGTATATAGATAGATAAAGGTCTGATAATAACACATAAGCTATTTTTATCCCGGGAAAATATCGGGACTAGGAACTTTTTTTTTTTAAATAAAGAGTGACGAGACGAGCAGGACATGTACCTGATGGTAAGCAACACGCCTGCCACATAACAGCACAGTGACACGCAGCTATTGGAACATGAAGAGCAAAAATCATTACCTAGCACCGCACTGCGCTCGTCACCCAGAGATCTAGGTTGTTATATCTCTAAGACCTGTAATTTCTCTGGAAACATTGCCCTTCAAACCGGAACACAGTAATATTTGCCCATTACTGCTTGGCGGTAGAATAATTGACAAAGGTGTGGTACTTCCCCAGGCGGACTCTGCTAAGAGTCCTACCACTACAAAAAAACTTCGCGGGTGAAGCCGTGATGCGTTGCTAGTTCATAATATTGAAAGGTACTGTGCTCTCATGGACTAACTGGTCGCTTACCCGTTAAGAGTGCGCCTAAAGCCAGGGAAAAATCAGTTTTCACCCGCGCGACGCGTTTCTTAAAGCGATATACATAAAGTCGAGAATAGCATGACACAGTTTGGAGGAAAAATCAATATTAAATCAGAAGTCCATTTTTGACCAAGTTTTATTAAATTACTCAATAATTAAACATAAATTTAAAAAAGTGTTCGGTTACTTTACTAGAACGTACAATTGGGATTTTTATTACCAAAAAATAATGTGGGGTCATCGCTGATAATTTCGAGTACTCGAATTAAAACGGTTTTTTTCGGTGTCATTTTTATTTTTTAATTGTAAAAAACTCTGATCTATTTTTAAAATTCTATTCGGTTATTGTGCTTCTTCTTGATTGTACCCACACGTCAATATTTTTTTTGTCATAGTTTTTAGTTTCTTTACTACAGTGAGCGGCGTCGAATAAGTCCTTTTTTCGTTTTCTGGCACTAGGCGCCCTCTTAAATCTTATATTAGGTTGCTCGTCTTGCTCACATATTTATTACTAGCGCTCCACCCCGGTTTCCCCCGTCGTACATACCATATAACACTCAGAGACCTACATAATAACATCCAACGGTGTATGAATTTTTGAGATCGGTCCAGCAGTTCCTAAGATTAGCACAATGATCTCTCTACATGTAAGTAAGAACATGAATAATCTGTAAAATTACGTTTTTGATTGTTACAGATGGGAGTTTTCCTGGTACTAGCATTAGTCTCATCTTCGGAAGCGTTTTTCCTAAAATGGGGCTCTGATACAACGTAAGTACGATTTTTTTTGTTATTTTCATTTTATATCGATATACAAAAACATAAACAACATCATATCATGGACCGCTAATAAAAGTCGGATATAGTCTCGCTAAGACAAAAACTGTGTCACTAGATTCGGCCACATTTGCACGTGTGCGTCGTCAGGTTGTCACTGATAGGCTGACACGCATACATATACACAAGTTGCGCGTGTAATGACCCACTGATGTGTGCGTGTCAGCCTGTGTGTGACAGCGCACACGTGCACATTATGTGGCCGACTCGATGGACACAGTTTTTGTTTTAGCGATACTCCGTCCGACTTTTTTTATACGTCATATAAACAAAAACAGTTTTCAACACCTATCTTCATCAGGATTTTATAAGTACCTATATGTTGTCTCAGATATCGTAGCCTTTTGATAGAGCTGACTCTCAGATCACACAAACAATCACACTACTTTGTTTGTGTGATCTGAGAGCTGACTAGATGGAGACAGCGCTCATTCATAATTTTCGTCGTAGATTACGTGCAATTTTGAATTGTGTTCTTGTGTGCTATTTCAAGTTACGGCTGTCGGGAGAACGGCGACTGCCGATCGGCCCCTCTACCGCCTAATTAAATCGGCTATCGCTTTGCTCTTGCTGTCTCTTTCATTTCAAGCGAGAAGAAAAGAGAAACCAATATCAAAGCTAAGACAGTTTTCGTTAGGCGGTAGACCCCCCGGAAGCCCCGGGTTCAAATGCACCACGGTCTTTTCGAAGTCAAAGTGCGTAAAGCCGCTAACTTTAAACGGTGAAGGATCACATCTTGAGGAAATCGACGTGTATCTTGAATCTCCCGATGCCATCCATTAACCCGCACTGGGCCAGTGTGGTAGATTGAGGCCTTGAATCTCTCCTTGCGAGAGACAGCTCAGAGTCCCAGCAGTGGGAACATTTAGTGGTCTGCTTATGCTATGCTGTGCTATTTTATTGCTGCAACTGCGATTGTTTGCGAATCTATTTTTATTTTGCAATTAGGTGCCTTGATAAACATCAAAATAGTAATCAGTGCGTAACGCTAATGCATTTAATAAATATTGTTACTTCCCATTTTCTGGGATTACTATCAAATTTTCCACAAATTTGCCAGCGTTGCGTGACGTTTACTTTTTTTTTACTTTATTCGTACTCGGACCATAGTTTAGTTTAGTTTATCACTTATTCATCTAGAATTGTGTCATTTAAAAATAATTTGTAAAGTTGAAGAATGTTTTGTTAAAGTTTGCTTCTTTGCCATTGCTGTGACACAGTGGATAAAAAAACGGCCCTAGCTTTTTGTTTATACATTAGTTGTAGCGATAAATATTATGTAGACAAATACATTTGTGTCTTGAATATATAAATAAAATGAAAATATCGTTTTTGATGCGTGAGGGAACAATAATTATGAGAGTATTTATTTACGATACGCGAACACACCGTCACGAAAAACCGACACCCTGAAGTTAGCAAGTGTACATATACTACGTATAGAGTTAGAACAAATGCTTTACACCGAAAGCACAGAGGGTCTACTGCCTAGCTAAAACTGTCTTAGATTTGATATCGCTATCTCTTTTCTTTTCGCTTGAAATGACAGAGACATCAATAGCAAAGCCATAGCCGATTTCGTTAGGGGGTAGAAGGCCCGGTCTGATTGCTCTTCTTGTCGCTCTTGTGGAAGTGTCATACTTCTGTCGCGGCTCATCACTCTGTTGCCATAGCTAACATACACCTCTTCTGCTTAAGATTGGTACTAAGGAACCGTGCGGAAAAATCTGATCTATTTACTTATTCTTGATCTAATATTGTAGCTAGCATCAGGTTAATACTTCTTGTATTGAAAATATTATCTGTTCTATGACCGAAGTTAGACTTCTCAGCACAAGGACTATACAGAAGAAGTAACAATTTCTTGCGTGCCTATACAAGTACACACACAAGCTTACACACATTTTTGTTTATCTCATCGGATTAATTTATAAAATATTATTGTATGAATTTGTAAATACAACGTAATTTCAACTCCACGTAATTTTTTTTTTCATATAATCATGTTTGTGTTGTTCCCACAGAAATCTAAATAATAATTATTTAGATTTCTGTGGTTGTTCCTGATGCAAAAAAACGCAGTGAAGATAAATACCTGTCTTCTGCAACAGAAAAGATAACAAATGGTTCAATAAACTGCGTAAATATATTGATTTCATGTCATTTCTGCTTTATAACAAAAAGTGAAGCATCGTTTACGTGATTCACTATATTTATGTTCTTTTTACTGTGCATTCTATGTCAATTGTTGTCGGAAGCAGATGATAACTTATTTCCTTGAGCTATAAGAACTAGGGTACATTTGAGGTTATAGAAACTACCGGAGTGTCATTACAGTATTTTTATATAGTGTCATTTATCTTATGAATCCATTAATTTCAACAATATCGTTGTGCTTTTAAAATTAGTAGTTTGAGCAGCGCGTGCAACGAAAGGCATTTTATGGTTATTTTTACTTTTTGGTACAATATTGAACTGCTAATAGGAAACCTTATCTGTATTTCACAAGTTTTGCTTGAAGGTTTTAAGACTTCATATTGTAAGAAATTAATTTATTTAGCTTAAAGTTGGCTTGGCAGAAGAGGCAACTTAAGGCCGACTCGACTAATTCCTTTAAAAAACAAAACCCGCAACTAACTGCAGTCTGAAATTTTCGGCATATTTTTGCATCGTAAAAATTCACTACGAAGAAATAGTTCTCAGCCAATTTCATTATGTCATCTTTGGCTGTTGGTGTGCGCGCCTCATTTTAAAATTCACTCTCATGTTATTTTTCAAATGATCCAAAAGAAGCATAACTTCAAAAACTTCGATACCTACTATTGATTGGACATTAAGTATAAGAACTCAATTATAACATTTCAAAAACAAATACGTTTTTGAAATGTTACAATTTCGTTTTTACACTTTACAAACTCCTAAGCATATAACGCATTTGTTGGCGCGCGAGTTTCTTTGTTAAAGCTTGACTATTCAATTTTTATCTCTCTGTTTGCAAGTGTTATATATGGTGTTTTGTTTCAGCAGACAGCAAACGGCGCAGAAATGGGTGCAACCGTTGTCAAGCGTCTCACCTTACCGCTACCAATACGCATACTCCCCATTCGACACCCGAAAAATGTACCAAATACAGAACCAGTACACTCAACAGGACTTACTCCAGCAGAGCATGGCACCGATACCCATAAGCGTCCCAGCCGGAGCTTCGTTGACTCCAGTATCTCTCCAGCACGTTCAACTGGTTCCTTGTATGTGTCCAGTAGCTCCAGAAGAGGCCGATAAACTTCAAGAGCAAGTCGGCCCTGGGCCTTACGTAGCCCAAACTTACTCCCAATCATATCCTGTTCCTCAGCAACTCTCGGTCGCTGACAACACTAAAACCACCAATAAACAGTAATTTATTAATAATTTTGCCAATGACGTTATAATACTTTTTCATTATTTATAATAACATTTCAATAGTGTAGAATGATAGCGAAGACTGATAGTGTAAGTGTGTGCATTCTAATAAATAAATTACTAACGATTTGTGTTTTATTCAAATGGTTCATGTTTTAACAAGGTATTTAGTTGTAACTATAAGCCGGTATGACCTGGTGGTGAGGATTCCACTTGCACCTATGAATATTTTTAAAATAATTTGGTAAACTACTGATTTGTCATCAACATCGTCTTTAACGGTGAACAAAGTACTGTGCGGACACCGGCATCATCCAAAGAAGAGATGTTGCGAGAATACACGTGATCCAATAACCTGTAATTGGCTAGCTCGGTGGATTATGACCATGTCTCCCTCCCTGTGAGAGAGATTAGTCTCGAAAATGAGAACACAAAGTGGGTTGTTAATACTATTACTAAGGTGTGGTGTCACAAATACTAAACTCAGCTGATCTATTAGTAGGTACAGTCTAAATCCACCTTTCTTTCTTTGTGGCTTTTTCCCGGTGAATACAATCTTCTAATTCTTTACCCGAAGTGAATCGATTTCTCCTAGGTAACCTGACTCCATTGTAGACCGCATCGTCACTTGTAAGACAAACCTTTGATAGTAGAAGTATGGGTAACAAATGTAAGACAAACCTTAGATAGTAGAAGTATGGGTTACAAATGTAAGACAAACCTTTGATAGTAGAAGTATGGGTAAACCTTTGATAGTTAAAAAATAATTAAATAGCGTATGACATACTCATAGGTATAAAAAATACAAATACAAAAACATCACTAGTCAAAGTTTTAATTTCAATAAATAAATAGATTTGGATATTTCGTGGAAGTAAGAATCTAGACCCCATTACCACATGACAAATCTAGTTAGGAATTAGGAATGATGTATCATCTTAGTAATTTAAAAATCTGAAAGTTTGGGTGTTTGATTTTTATGTGCAGATTTAGAAGTTTGCCATCCCACAGACTTTTATGACGAAGGAAAACAATCGCGAGAAAACCACCACGTTTCAAGAAAGACATCTTTTACTGGGCTTGATCCGCCAACCTGCACTTGACCAGCGTGGATTATGGCTTTGTCTCTGCCTTTGTGAAGGCCGATTTACATCAGACGAGCGAATGCTCATTCTATCCCCACTGTATCAAATTCATTTGGTGGAAACAAATGTAGAGCATTCTTTCGTTGTTTTGTTTGCGTTCGCAAAGATTCTATGGAATGAATAATATGGAAAACGCTAAGAACGATCTTTCGTTTACACTAAAAGATCGAGAAAGAATGCTCTTGTTCCAGCTCTAGCTCTATGTTCGTTCAGTTTAAATCAGCCTTGAGAGAAACCCCCGAGTTCCAACAAGGGGAAAATAAATTGGGCTGCTTACGCAGAATATTTCTCGGAAACTGTATCCCGAATCATAGTCCCGAATTAAACAAAATTAAATAGGGTATAATAGGACTGGGTCAAAAATAAACCATTCTAATTAGCCCGTCAGCTACATCATGGAAAAATATGGGACGAGTATTTTTGTTATATCAAATTATAAAAAATCGACAGGGAAATAGATCATCAAACTTCAAGAGTGGGGGGATGTGTGTGGGAGTGGGTGGGAGTGGAAAAATCGTGCCCAAACGTCATTTTTTTTGTTTTTACCTACAAGTGACGTAATGCGAAACTTCTTAAAAAAAATATATAAAAAAAACAAAAAACTATCAGTGCCTGTAGTTTTACCTGCGCAGTTCTTGTTGTCGATAGGTACTTTCGCGGGATAAAAAGATAGCCTATTTTATATTTTACGCTATATTGTAATTGTGTTCCAAACTTCAAATCGATTCGTTCAATGTGATTGAGCAACAAATATTCAAACATCTAAGCATCCAAACTTTCACTTTCATTATTAGCATGTAGATTATGATGCAGGTTCATTATTTTTCTGAACCTTGCATCGACAATTTCATCGACAAAAAAACGGCATTGTACCAGTGGGTACTAATGATGGTAAATTGTAAAAAAAATGTACATATCTAATACTACTAGCTGGCACAGCAATCGTTGTTCAGCCATATATTGTTGTAGTGGTAGGACTCTTCTGTAGTGGTAGGACTCCTAGCAGAGTCCGCCTGGGGAAGTACCACACCTTTGCCAAGGGGGCGTCCACAAATTACGTGAGGTCTTTTTTTAAATTTTCTGATGGTGAGACGTCGTGAGATTTTTTTCAACCCCCTCCCCCATCCCCCAATCTCACGTGAGATTTTTCAAGATGTGGGGGGATTACGTAAACACGTTAGATTGTTTTATTATTTGTGTTCTATTTGAGTATTCATTTATTTTTTTGTTTCTCGACCCACAAAATGGGTTTCAAAGTCTGAACATATGAAACAAATAAAAATACTCAATAATTAGTTTATTTTGAAGCCTGAGATAATAGAAGATATTTCAATTAGTACATTGTCGTTTACAGACACATACAATATGGTGTCGTTGTTGAGTAGGTAATGATTTTTTTTTGTGTGACATCGCGACGCCGACGGCTTCGATTCAGCCCGAGGGGCTATCGTATTACGATTACGTTTAAAGATTAAATCTTAAGCATGTACAATCTGGATTAAATGGACCTAAATAGTATATATTTTTTTGTTTCAAGGAAAATAAATTGCGTGATATTTGCCGAGACCCCCCCTCTCTCCAACGTAAGATTAGATGAGATTTGACTCGACCCCCTCCCCCCCTTAAACACCTCACGTAATTTATGGACGCCTCCCAATTATTCTACCGCCAAGCAGTAATGTGCAAACATTACTGTGTTCCGGTTTGAAGGGCAATGTTTCCAGAGAAATTACAGGGCTTAGAGATATATAACAACTTAGATCTCTGGGTGACGAGCGCAGTGCAATGCTAGGTAATGATTTGGACTCTTCATGTTCCAATAGCTGGGTGTCACTGTGCTGTTATGTGGCAGGCATGTTGCTTACCATCAGGCACATGTCCTGCTCGTCTCGTCACTCTTTGTTTAAAAAAAAAAAATTGAGCTCAAAGCATTAGTTGTAAGCTGTTGTTACACCACACATACTAAATGTTCCCACTGCTAAGACTCGGGCCTTCTCTCGCAAGGAGAGAGATAGACTTAAATTCACCACGCATGTCAGTCCAGTGTGAGTAACGCATGACCTCGAAAGGTTCTAGAAACATGTCGGTTTCCTCACAATGTTTTCCTTTACCATTTTTAGTATAGTGGCATTACGCACATAAAGTCATAAAGACAGCGGTGTCGTGGTGGTCAAGACGGGAGTTACCGACTAGACCAGCTGTTACTTTATTTTTATTTTCATTAATCATAGAGTGACAAGACGAGCAGGACATATGCCTGATGGCAAGTAACATGCCTGCCACATAACAGCACAGTGACACGCAGCTATTAGAACATGATGGTCCAAATCATTACCTAGCACTGCACTACCCTCGTCACCCAGCGATCTAAAATATTACGTGCCTAAGCCCTGTAATTTAGCTGGAAACATTGCCCTTCAAACCGGAACACAGTAACGTTTGCACATTATTGCAATTATACTTAATACATTATATTGAGCTATAAACCATCTTACCTCTTATTGGACCAAAGGGCACACAGTGTGCCACAATTTACTAAAATTGGTTAAGTGGTTTAGGAGATGATATCCGACAGACAATGTGATATGATTTTTGTTAACAAAAAAAGGGAAAAAATTGAAGGGAAAATTGATAATGCCGAATGAATTGTAAAATTGTAAACCGCGCAGAAGTTTAAGATAAGGCAAAAAACTCTTGATTAAAAGACAAAAAGGGACATAATTTACAAAACAAACTTAAGAACATTATAAGCTCTCTTTAAAATGAAATATCATTCAAATCGCGTTCCTAATACGCGAAATAACTGTTGCGCAACATACATAAAAATCATTCAAACTAAGTTTTTTTGGAGTCTCAAAGAGCTCGAAGCCGCGCCTGCGCCGTGGACCGCCGGGTCGCTGCGTGCTCTTCTTTTTGCCTGAGCGGGTCGGAAGCAGCCGGAAAGCAAAGTTATATTACGTAAACCACTTTCATTGTGCTCTCGATATCACTAGAACGGCACTATTCATTCATTCCAAATGAGAACTCAATTTTCACGCTCTGATGGCGAAGCATTGTAAACTCATTTCGACGGATGGTGTCCCCATTTTGTTAGCCGCCCGAGGGCAGACATTATAAAATACTTCGGCTAGTTTATTTTTCTAACATAATTGGGTGGGTGGCGATGTTTGTTTTTTGTTTAGTTTTATAATGGGATATTTGGAAATTTTGTGGTATGGGAAGTAATAGAGGCGGTTAGAATGGTAATATCGTATGGGTTGAACGTTTGTTACCGACCTTTGTGTTTATTGAATACTGACCTATAAATATTTGAAAGACTTTGAAGGCAAATGCATCTGTCTATTTATACGTCAGTCTAAAACGCAAAACAAAATATGTATTTCTATTCTCTTTGCAAAATATTATTATCAAATATGATATAGATTTAACTGAGAGCCATTAATAATAAATAATAGATTTAACTGTTACAGTTATTTACCGTTTAATACCGTTTCCTATAGGAAAATGAGTAACGTTAATTATCTAAACCTAAAAAGTAATATATTTAGATAAGTGTTTGTTATTTAATGATATGCTTATAAGGACGCAAGAGATTCCTTCTTTATTATAAAGTTGACAGTAAGTATGCTTCGGTTTCGATCAACCGGTAACTCAACCCTTTCCGGTGTCGATCTACAGCAGCAAATCAACCAGCTGCATCACGCATACATGCCAATGGATCTTAACTCCGCATATCATCAGAATAAGATAACAGCCATAAAGAAAATTAACCATATTCTCAAACGTACACAAAGAAGGAACCTCCAGGACTCGGATTTTGAAGAGCTGCTACTTTGTTCTTTAACCTTGATCTATTATTTTGGTATGCGGCTAAAATTAAGCAGACTTACATCAAAGTATTGGTACTGGTGCGGGAAAAGACACTTCAATAAATCGGAAGCGGTGTTCCAGAAAACTATGGATAAGTTGCATCCTGAGCGCAGCGAAATCACCATCAAAATAACTCTTAAATTTTTCTCAGATGTCAATCTGTGGCCGTTCGAGAGTTTTGTCGGTCAGATTTTGGAAATAGTCCTCTATTTCAATAGAGGCAAGACTACTTTGTTCAACATTATGCTGACAGACATCCATTGCGTTTTGTTTCAAGATGTCAAGTCAGCCCGACATCGCATGCGGATACTATACGGGCTACTGAACAGCAAAAACTGGGTGATCGACAAGCAAAAGCTGTTGCCTTTCGTCACTAGGCTTCTAGACTTCTTTTCTTACAGTATTTGCAAAAGTGATGCAAAAATACCGGCTTATGGCCATTTAAGGAAAGGTTTCGAAGTGTGTTTGAGGAGAATTTTCGAGAGGGTCGAAAATAGCCATAGACTTCTTATTATATCAACGATGCTGAATTGGCTTTCTATTACGACAACGATGTCTGATGATGACATTTTGGAGTTTTCAGCTTTGATCGATCACGCAGCGAAGCTGTACAAGGTTCGAGGTTACGTAGACAGTATAAATGAGACCGTTTTTGTTTATATTCTCTCTAACTTGGTTGCGTCCTCTCGACCCTTATACAGTTTAGTTGGTTGTCGGCTTTTAGAGAGATTTTTGGACAGAGAACATAATGGACCTTTTTTGATGGCTCCCACTATTTACTATGAATTTTCTCAGGTAAATAAATGTTATTCTATTAAATTCAGTTAATGTTTTTTATGAAATATTTTCAGGTATATTTGTCGTATGTTCGTAAGTATAATTAGTACCTAAGGTTAGGTTAGTCGTTGCTTTTAGCTTATTTTAGTCTTGCATCATGTGCGCTACCCCAAAGCTTGGTAGGCAGTTTAGAATATCTGATGCTAACTGATATATAGATATCTTAAAAAAAGAAAATAACTCAAGGTGAAATATAGTTCCGACCTACTACTTGATGACTATACTACTTACTTGATGGTACTATACTACTTACTTGATGGTAAGTAACACGCCTGCCCACAAAATCAGATTATTTATTGAAACATGAACAATACAAATCATTATCTAGCATTGTACTCTGCACTCTTCACCCAGAGATATACAAAGATCTATCTATATGCCTTATATTTTTCTGAAAACAGTGGCCTTCAAATCGGTACAAAGGGCTGCTTGCATATTACTGCTTGACGTTAGAATAACTGGCAAAAGTGTGATACACCCCAGGCGGACTCTGCAAAGAGATCACTCACGAGAGACCACTAAAATTCACAAAAATTTCACATTCCGCAGGTCCGATTAAAAGTAGGCATTTACGAGAAAAATGACAAAACATTCATCCGTCGTCACAGAGAGAAACTCCACGATTGCCTGATCCTAGCTCTGAAGCTACATTCGAACAGTACTATCAACTTGAAATCTTTGTTTGCGGTCATTTGTTGCCTGGTGTTGGAGGTGCCATGTGGTCTTACAGCCGCAGCCACGGCCTGCATGGCAATGTCGATACAAGATTATGCTTTAAATGAAGAGAATCTATCAGCTACTTGCAGATACTGGATGCATGCAATCGTTATATCTATTATGTCTTTGATTTGCTGGGTGCACAAAGCCCCAGTACTGTACAGATATGTAAATCAGATAATTTCTCGTCGGGCAAAAGAAGCGCCACAGTTGAACCCCCCAGTGATGCAGTTTTATAATATAAGGAGACATCACGTCACGTGGAATAAGCCAACGCTGTTCTTTGAGGATTGGGAGTTAAGATACGGTCTCTGGAAACATTTTCAGGATGTACAGCCAGTTCAGGTTAGAATTCAATCAGTTTATCAATTAATTATACTTCTTTTCAATGTATGTTTAGTATGTATTTACAAATACATACACCTACTTATTATTTATATATCGGCTATCTGGCTCTCATAGAACAAACTTTGCCTTCGGTAAATATCTTACCTATAAATACCTTATAACATAACCTGTAATATAAACGCGAACGTTCGTAAACATATTCACAAAATTTCGATGTTTTTTACTCTTTCAAGCAAAACTACTGAAGGTATCAGTGTATATTAATTTGTTACGTAGATAATAGGCCGAAGTAACACACAGTTTTTTTTTGTCCGGGCAAATTAACGAGATTGGTTATTATTATTATCAGTCGAGTAACCTTCTCAAGAACTCCAGTCCGTTTCCCCAGGCTCTCCACGCACTGCTCAAAAGGGAGAGGAACGCGAGTAGAGGTCCTCTTCCAGGCCAGGATTAGCTATCACATAACAAAATGCTACCGAGGCCATTTGTTTTGTTTTGCCCCGGGTGCACCACGTGGAGGTTTCCGAGCCCACCCTCTTCGTTTTACATTCTTCACTCAACACTGCTTAGCCCCAAACTAAGCAAAACTCGTATTAAGAGAGCCAGACAACTGATATCGTCCATACTTAATATTATAAATGAGAAAATAACTTTGTCTCTCTGTCTGTTTTGCTTTACCGCCTAAACCACTGAACCAATTTTGATAAAATTTGCTACACAAATAGACTAGATCCCAAGAAAGGACATAGGCTACTTGTTTTCACGGAAAAGGGGTTGAAGCGATTATTGAAATGGGGGATTAAAGTTTATGTGGTAGTTCGTCAATTTTAAAGATAAACCCATGAAACTTTGTATCTAGACACTTGACACGTAGCAAAAATTGTTTGTCCTAGCAATTTTGTAATTTCAAACTGTATGGGGATAAAATGAGGGGTGAAGGTTTGTAGGGAACTTCGTCAATGTTAAAGATGAAACCATTAAACTTTGTATATAGACACTCGACGCTAAATTTATATGAGAGTTATTCGTCGTTGTCGTATATAAAAGTATGACATTTTGCTCATATTATGAAAGAAATAAAAATTTGAACTTTAAGACTGTCTGTCTGTTACGCTTTCACACCTGACCAACTGAACCGATTTTGAAACAATTATGTAGAAATGTTTTGATAATAATAAGCTGTATTTAGTAAACATACATTTTTGAGAAGAGAAATTGTTTGCAAAATAAGTTAAAAACACTGCTTAACTTATTTTAATATTTATTTCACGTGGACGAAATTGCGGGTAAAAGCTAGTACATCCATAAAATACATACTAATGATATATGGAAACACCCTAATAAATATTTGTTATCGCAAAATCTATTTGCAAAAAATGTCAAATTGGTTCAACTCTTTAAAAATTAGGCAGGGCTTTTCATTTTCAAAATACAATTCTTGATTTAAGTTACCTCGTATTTTTTCCTTTTTGAATGACTTATAATTATAATTTCCTATCTTTATACAGGCACGTGCTTCGCATCAGATTCAAAGTTTGGGTAAAAAAGTACCGACCATGGATGTACGTGGATAAAGATTCGATAACGAAGAATTCTCCAAGTCTAGTAAGATTGGTTTGTGCTTTCATCATTTCCATTATAAAAGTTATTTAATATACTACTACGTGGTATGCCAGGGCCAAGGATTATACCACTTGAAGTGGTACCGACTAATACCATCCCAGGTTTCTCCAGCCGTGGTTTAACGGCAGAGTCGCAGGACCGGTACGGACCCTTGTATTTGGCTCCAGTGACGCGCTGGAAATTAGCGACGCGTCACTTCCTCGGACAGGCACGTTCCTATGTAGGGTATGCCTGACGGCTCAAAATCTCCAACGCCATAGGACATTCAGTTTACGAGCCAGAGTGTCCTCTGTCAGAGTGAGCAACGACTTATCTAAGATGGCCGGCAGTTAGAGGTATGCCATCGCGACCGCAGCTAGGAGTAGCCGCATCCCCGTTCAGCCGTAGCCCCGTATGGGCAACATCCTTTATGATAGGTCCCAGGAGCGGCATTTCATAGGAGATGCCTATGTCCAGCAGTGGACGAATACGGGCTGATGATGAACCTTGCTCTACGCGGGGAAGACCTTGACCTTTTGTTAAAGAACGCCAGAGTCCCAGTCGTTGGAACTTATACTTAAATAATAAGTGTTATAATAAATACATACCTACATTTTAAACAGTATATAAGATCTAAAATGATACGTCTGGGTAGGTATATATGAGACTAGCTGACCCCGCAAACGTTGTTTTGCCTTAGTGAACAACCCTTGTCACTTAGGGGTATGAAAAATAGCTAGTAGCCGATTCTCATACCTACAGAATATGCATATAAAATTTGGTTAAAATCAGTAAAGCCGTTTCGGAGGAGTAAGGAAACAAACACTGTGACACGAGAATTTTATATATAAGATATAAGATGATAAATATCTACATACAGGCACCTATTATTTCTTAAACCAAAACGTCGTAATAAACTTCCCTATATTTCGGCAATACTTATGAATAATACCGTTCAGTTCGCAAACATAATACATAATAATTACGAAACTCCCATCCAATTTAAATTAAAATGAACGTTAGCACGCGTTTGTTAACTTCTGATTACGCCCGCATTGGGCGAGCAAATTATCTTGTAATCAAACAGAGGAAATGTTATGCAGTTTGCGTGATTTTAGAGAAAAAGGAATTGCATGTCTTAAGTTATGTACGGAAGATCATCATCGGATTTCGTAACGGCGTCCATTCTTATTCGTATCAACCATTCGGTTGATGATGACGACTCAAAGAGGTTAGGCGACTAGATTTAGATACGTGACCACAAACTTACGTGGTCATCAATCATCAACAGCCCACTAAACGTTGGGACTCGGGGCCTTCTCTCGCGCAGAGAGAGATAAGGCCATAATCCACCACGCTGGCCCAGTGCGGGTTGGTGGATGACACATGACTTCGAAAGATTCTAGGTACATGTCGGTTTCCTCACGATGTTTTCCTTCACCGTTTTAAGTTAGCGGCATTACGCACATGTGGTGCGTGTGGGGTTTGAACCCGAGGTCTCCGGATCGGCAGTCACCGTTCTCCCGACTAGACCAGCCGTAACTTAAATGGTACGGTGATGAAAAGAATAACTAATCCTAGTAATATTCATCATATCAGCCGAAGGACGTCCACTGCTGGACGAAGGCCTCCCCCAAGGATTTCCACAAAGACCGGTCTTGAGCCGCCCGCATCCAACGATTTCCGGCGACCTTCACCAGATCGTCGGTCCATCTTGTAGGAGGCCTGCCAACGCTGCGTTGTAATATTAATATTATATGCCTAGTAATATTATGTACAAATAAAAATAAAATATAAATGAGAAAGTTTAGATGTTTGTCACGACGGGGAAAAAATAACGAGAATTAAAAAGTTGAGAATTAAGTTTGTATATTTTTGCTTTATCTCATTATTTTATGGATTCTCAATACCTCAATTGTACCGAGAACCCATGAGACATAGAAGTGCGACAATGTAACCGCGATTTGCCACACTCTCATCATTTTCACTTTATTAATTAGAAATGTCGATAATTTCATTGTAGATGCAGATTCTAGAACCATGGAAAAAGCTTGTATTAAATACCGTTTGCTTTAAGTTACTTTTATTTTAAGGGCTTTTAAGGTAAACAAATGCCTGTCTCTGAGAATCTAAAAAATGACTTATGAATGACTATTATATATGAATGAAATTATAAATGAATGACTAACTAAACAAATAATTTCCCACAGTTAAGTAATTGTAATAAAGTTTTGAAAATAAATTAATATCCAACTAAACGCATCGCTGACATACACTCGACAGCGATGTGTCAGATGAAGTGGTTGTTAAGAGTGAACAAAAATGTCGTTGGCGCATTATCATCATCAGCATCAGCCGCAAGACGTCCACTGCTGAACATAGGCCTCCTATAGGTTGGCGCATACATTTTTTTAATTTTTGTTGTTTTTTTTTTAAATCACTGTACCGATACCGAAGCTCCGAAGTAGAACAATTTTTGATACTGCATGTTAATTTTACATAACCTTATAGTATAGCTATAACCACGTTAACCTAGATAATTATCCAAGTGGAAATTACCTCAATATTGAATCATATCATACACCTATACTTAATTACTTGGAACAATTTAGAGGATAGTTATACACATATTTATAGTATGTCAAACATACTTTTAACCCAAATTAATTTTCTAAACTTATTCCTGCGTTTTCCAATAATCAATACTAATTTGTTACTCCTTAATTTTAACAATAATCAGTTTATAATTTTAACGACACGACATTAGAATAAAATCTAATGGTACCTACCTATTCAAAATTGTGCGGTATCAAATTTACATCAAACGTAATTACGTCGTCGGAGTAATTACTCCGACGAGTCGAGAACTTCCTCCTTTCTCAAAGTCGGTTAAAACCTGAATTAAGTGTGGCGATATTATGTAAATTAGATTTACGCGTTATAGAATCTAGTTCAAGGTTATTCTAATAAATTAACATGGTATTAATTGGACCGATGTCATGAAACCGAGCGGCACGATTTCGCACCCAATCTGTTGAATAATATTTTGATTTCAATAGTAAAATGTCAATCAATTTTATGGTAATCTTTCGCCATGATGTCGATCAGATCGAAACTAAGTTACGGACCGTGTAATGCTTTTATTAAGCTAACTGTTTCAGACACGGTTTATGGAGATTATTTGGAAATTCGTTGACAATGTTTGGGAAATGAATTATGGTTACGCCGCAATAGGTTCGCTGTATTTTCACAGTAAGACATTCTGTAAATATTGATAATACCGTAATTCTACTTAGTTTCTACTAAGTAGAATTACGGTATTTCCTTTTTTCTAAAACACAACGGAAAGACCGTATTAAACTTTCTTTAATATTTTATCCTACTGCCATGTAAAACTAGACTTATGTTCAATTTTGACAAACGACATTTTTTTAACCTGTTCATTGTCGATTTCGAAATACCAAAATTGTATGCATCTTAAAAATATTTTTACTTATCAAAGACGATGTATTGAACGACATGTGTGATTCGTAATAAAAATGTGCTCGTTGTTTTAAATTTATGTGTTTTACATTCAATGTAAATGCTAACGCGGTAAGAACATGACTATGATACTGTCACTCTGAATACCAGTCCTATAAAGTTTGAAATCTGAGTAACTCTGAAAGTCTGAATAACTTTGAATACCTATTCGATATCATGTGTGGTAATGTTTGCTGCAAATTTATTGATTAAAACTCGCGAAATGAGACAGATTAAATAGTAAACCCATGTGCATCTGCAACTGCATTCATGTAGTGCATATAAGGGTATCGTTAGTAGCATTTGCTTTCATTGCTTGTGTGCAGTTGCAATCGAACGCATCATTTACGCGCGTGGGAAAAGCGATTTTCCGTATACCATCACATCTCAGTCACACGCTGCTCTCAGCTTTTTCATTTTTTACATAACACTGTGCTTTCCACTTCATTGTAATGGATTGTCGAGCCGTGGTAAGTTTTTTGAAGATACACAATTGAGAGTGATCAATAATTATCGTTAATAGTTGTCTTGTCTCTTAAGATGTGTTTACTGTTCAATTAGTCAGCGATCAAATGCTTAAATTTATTGAGGGTTTTGTGGGAATGATTCTCGTTTACGCTGTTGTTGGATTTTATTTATTATCTGCGTATAATTGGATACTTATGTACTCTATGTCATGTGTGTGGTAGGTATACTGGGTTCTCAAACATGTGTCAATTTAAGCACAAATTTGTAAATTGGGCAGAAACTGACTTATATAAGGGTTCTCAAAATATTATGTTATTCTCTTCCCAAATTTTTTGTAAAAAAATGTTATTCTAAATTTAATTTTTAGGCAGTTTTTTAAAAATAATGTAGGGTGATGCGATGAGTAAGATAATTATACCTACGCCTGAACGTAAGTAATATTTAATTTTGTTAGCCTACCCACACCAGCAAAGTGCCACGCAAATTGCAATTGCAAACGGAGAGCACTACCTAACAATGTACTACGCACGTCATTTAGAGATATAAATGAATTATAGAACTCTGCACATAGTCCTGCCTCCACAATTATTTATTTGTTTGTATTATATTTTCTATCAAAAGTGTAGATTATTTTCTCGAAATGAGAGTTGGCTCATATAGTTTGGGCCACCGCAATTTGTTGTTGTTTTACCGAAAGCATTTCGTCGAATTGTTTAGGTACTCGTATTTATAAATACTACTTATATATTTGTTAACCATTATTATATTCCGAGAGCTGGCACCAAATTTTGTGTTGGTATTTGAGGCAAGATAACTTTCCTATTATACTCCAACACGGAGCTATAGACTTGGCTGGTGAGTAGTGCGGCAAAATTAATCTTTAATATTTTTTTCAATTAATGTGTTTGAGACAATATGCAATTTTTATATATTGTAGTTAAATGTTCAACAAACAAAAAAAAATAGGCCATACGATTTAGACAGGGCTTTAACTTTGCCAGACGCATCCAAAAATGTTTTATTAAAGTATACAAAATGTAATTTGAGGCCATTCGACATTTTAGTTTGCGTATAAGAAGCGGCAAAAGTACGCATCCATGGAACTTCTTTATGATTTTGTCCCCATCGCAGTGGAGACGCTGGCAGTTGGGGCATTGAGGCGAGGGAGCTAGTTAAGAAATTATTGAAGCGAGGGAGGGAAAATGGCGGTGACTCCCGCTCTGGCTTGTACCTGGCACAAAGATTGTCCATCGCTATTCAGCGTGTTAATGCTGTCAGTGTAATGGGCACTTTTGTGCCGGGTACTGTTAGGAGTGGGTTTTTAATTGAATGATTTATTGTG
This sequence comes from Ectropis crepuscularia, assembly GCA_963693475.1. Taxonomy (NCBI): domain Eukaryota; kingdom Metazoa; phylum Arthropoda; class Insecta; order Lepidoptera; family Geometridae; genus Ectropis; species Ectropis crepuscularia. Next base: position 8,701,893 of record OY856338.1, read on the forward strand.
GACTTTATTTTATTGTATTATGACTTATTGTGTTATGGATTTGCGTATTATCTAGCGCTAACAGGGATACTCAAAAAGGCAAATTATTTTGGCGGGTGGATACTTTTTACCTGCCAGGAGATCTAAATTGAAGGATTAATTTTACCCTCCTACCCACTAGTCAGGTCTGCATCAGTTCAGGGTATAACGTGAGATGTGGTACGTGACAAATGTTCAGCTATATTTGAGGCCAATTACCTACCAAAAAGTGGATGTCAGCTCTAGGAGGAGTATTATACCTGGACGTCTACTCTCGTTCTACAATAACCTAATTTCGAAATAAACTCGCGACTTTCCATCTCCGATAATACTACGATCCGTCGTTTTGTCCGTTTAAATGTTCTAACTCTACTCTAATTAGAGTATAGTACGGTCGGGCAGACATAAAATTAGCCTGAAATAGAAGAAATTCCGGGGAGCGATTTCTTTTTTTTAAACGCCGAAGACTTTATATTGGATGGTTGGAAGTATAAATCTCGATTTTCGAACTAATCCCGGTAGAGGGTTCGTCGCCATCTTGTTTTAAAGTTTTTGTGAAATACCTCGTTAATTTTCAACTTTAGAGCGAAAATGATCGTAACCAAAGTTGTTGGAAATTTAATTTCTCACAAGTTTGATTCATGTCATTTTTACGCTAGAATCAATATTTGCAGTGTTATGCTATCAAGTTTATCAAAAAAATCGTAATGGGTGGAATTTTATTTTCTTCCCGGAACTTATGGACGTTTCCTACCACGAAAGACAATCGGTCGGTTGATCGGATGGGCCGTTTCGTTCGATCCGACCTTCATCCAACCTAAGTCTATAACTTCCGACCGAGATTTGTATCGATCCGAATGTTTTTCGTGGTAGGCTACAATCCGACTCAGCTGTCGGTCGGATCCGATCATTCGGAGTTTGTTTTCGTACTAGACCTGCTGCTTATCAATCGTTGCGATTTTCGTTGCAATTGTCGTTGCGGCTGTGTTTTCTCGATATTACCTAGTTCCTTTATTTTGGCAATGTTAACTTTAGCGTTTCCACAGAAATCTAATTAATTAGTAGATTTCTGTGACCGTTCCTGTACTTTGTTATTGACAATTTGATTTTTTTTTAACAAAAAATGAAGAATCACTAATTTCCCTGCACAAGTGTAGAAAAATGATGAAATAAAATTTCTTGAGCATAGAAATGATTGATTATTATTTGATGAAACGGAAAAAAAACACACACACCAAAAACTAGTTTTCAATATTCTTAAATAAAATGTTGTCTGTGAACGTACAAAACAGAAAACAAATTTCTCGAGTGTCCTACGACTATTTAATACCTTGTTTTCTCTTCATTTATTTTCTCAAAAGACCTTTGGGAGTTCTCAATTGGCCTTGACTGCCTACCTACCTAACTATGAGTTAAAAAGAATTCAATTATTTTAGAGAAAATATTATTTTAATTACACAGATTAGTTTTTTTGAATAATATTATTCAGAGATTGTTAATTGTGTCGATTTTCAGATATTATTGAGCATGGCTGTATTCCTGGTCATGCTTGTCGCCTACACTGAAGGGTAAGTGCACGGTATCATTTGATTATTAATTTTATTTATCAGATACATTTCAATTAGTATACAGCTGTTCTACACAAAAAAAAAGCCAAAGTAGTATTAAAACAGTCTTGCATTTTAGAACCCTTTTTTTTTCAAACTACTTGCAAATCGAAAATATGGCTCATTCGCATAATATCAGATTCTCAAAATATCAGATTCTCGAAATATCAGATTCTCGAAATAGCAGATTCTCAAAACAATCGAAATCGGATATTCTACGTGAAAAATGTTTTTGGCGACTTTAAAAGACTATATCTATCATTTCATGGTTAACGTTCGGAAGACTCAGCGACGAAGTTTGACTATACTTTTGGATTCAGAATTCACAAAAATCAAACTGTGGAATACTTTGCCTGAGTGTGTAATCATCCTTGTATTTCCGTACAGAGCTGGTTTTCTTCAAACCGAAAGTGAATCTGTCTCTTTTGGGTAAGCGCACATCAACATAGGTAGACCTTTTGAATAGTTTGTATGAGTCATTATAGACCGTATCGTCGCTTAATATCAGTCGAAATAGACGTTAAGACAAATCTACTTTCGACAAACAACCTCTGAACTTTAATTTATTCAATTTTGGTTGGTTGTTTATTTTACAATGTATAGGTACATCTGTATATTTTTATAATATATTTAGTACCTATACACTAGCTTTACCCTGCGGTTTCACCCTCGCAGTTCCCGTTCTCATAATTGTCCCGTGATAAAAAGTAACATACATTTGTCCTATTTCAGTCTATAATCTTTGCCCTAGATTTAAACTCCATCCGTACAGACGTTCTGACGTGACGATTGAGCCACAAATAAACAAATATCCAAACTTTGACATTCATAACATTAGTAAAATTTGCTAATCGTCTTATGAAAGGTGTTTACGTAGTTCTGTAGATGCAGGAAATGGTCGTCAGTCAAGTGTGTCACACTAGGAACTCCAGAAATCACCAGTTAACTGCGGAAACGCGCTATTTTCCACCAAACAAACACTCGCTATCACCCTTCTGATCATATATATCATCATTAAAAACCCCCTTCATAGACGTATCGTTTGTTACGCTACATGCCAATTTGTATCGCACCGTTACAAATTGTAAGCGATGTAACGTTCTATGACGTCATCATTTTTGTGATCTGTTTGCTGACTTAAGTGTGACGTGATACATCTATACTAATATTATAAAGCTGAAGAGTTTGTTTGTTTGTTTGTATGTTTGTTTGTTTATTTGAACGCAAGGATCTCTGGAGCTACTGGTCCGAATTGAACGATTCTTTCTTTGTAGGATAGTCCATTTATCGAGAAAGGCTATAGGCTATTTAACATTACGCTACTATCAACAGGAGCCGAGCAGGAATGAAAAATGTAACAAAAACGGGAAAAAATATTGCTTTTTGAGAGCTTTCGTTACGTGACAGCATATGTCATATTTTAAAGGTTGCGTCATTAGAACCTAAAATAACCGAATTTGTTCAAAATGTGAATTGGTACGATCGATTTTCGATAGATGGCGTAGCAACGCGCGCGCGTTCAGCTAGTTTTCTATAAAGCATAGAATGATGGGACGACCAGGAAATGGGACAGTACGCAACACGCCTACCCCTAACAGTACAGTGCCACGGAGATTAATAATGTTGCATGAAGAGTCCGAATCATTACCTAGCATTGCGTCACCCAGAGATATAATTCATTTTATCTCCATGTCCTGTATTTTCACTGGAAACTTTGCCCGTCAAATCGGAACATAGTGATGTTCACGCGTTACTGCTTGGCGATAGAATAACTGGAAAATATGTGGTACATCTCACGGCGGACTCTGCAAAGAGTGTTACCAGTACAGTCTTGACCATGCAGACAGACTTGTAGATATAATTTATGTTAAATAGATTAATACGACACAAACACACTTTAACATACGAGTATAGGGGTAAAAATCTTTCCACAGTCTCTTGAGAACTTTGGACGGCACTGAGTGGAAAAAGTGATGTTTACCGAGGTGGAGCCTGCAATGAGTCTTAATTACTCTAATGTTTATTTTAAACGATTTTGTTTTTAATTCATCAATAAGATAATTTTAACTCGAACTTTGATTACATTCCAAGCCCCCCTGTGAATGAAGTAGAAATAAAGTAACATTAATGATATTTATTTGTTTATAATGTGAACTGGAAAATTTAGGATTTTTTGGTGTGTCACTGGAAAATGTGTAGGTAATTCACTTTTTGTCACGGTGGGCGTAGTGCAAGACGCCCTAAGAGTAGATGAAGTGACGATTTAGAAAGACAGCTGGTGGTGTTTGAAAAACTAAAGCTGAAGATCAAGCTGAGTGGCGTATTATTGAAGAGGCCTATGTCCAGCAGTTGAGGTTACAAATAATGAGTATAGAGTAAGAAATGCCTAATATTCGCTTATTTTACCAATATCAAAAATGACAAAATATCGATTTTTAGACTGAGATTTTGGTGTCTCAATCACGTCGGCAGAGTTAAACGAACCAGGTTGAAACTTAGTACACCGTCAGATAATAGTCTTGAATAACAGATATGCTACTGCTACTGATTTATCGCGTCAAAATAACGACCACAGGAACTAGGCACCTAAAACAGCGGGTAGCTGCTAATAATGTATTTATTTTGCCAACAGGCGCACGAAAAAAGTGGTGATCCACGTCCCCTACAGATTGAAGAAGATCAAGCATGTACACACGGTGTTCAAGACTATCCACCACCACCACGCGACGTCCGACCACGTCGGGTCCGCAACGGATGAGCATGAGCATTTCCACCACATGCATTTACACGACGAGCCTGTGAGCAGTGCTCATAGCCAGCCAGTCCCTGGGCTCAGTATCCCGGAGTTTCTGCCAGATGCTCCCATGGAGATGCCTCTAAACATACCCGATGTGCCCCAGTTACTGCCTAGTCGACATATCATTCCGCTGTATAGACGGGCTTAGGTGAGTACAGTTTTCGGTTTTCGTCTTCTTTTCTTTTAATGGCTAATAGTTTTCTTGAAATGGCTTCTGAATGCGGTTGAAACTTAAGTTGGGCTGGACCGTGTGTAAACCGTGGAAGCCTAGCGGCTAAAACGTTCGCATCCACAATCAAGATGAGGTTCAGATTCGTCCTGCACCTCAGCGTTTTCTGCCGAGTGTAGATGTATGTACGAGTTTACCATTTATTTTGTTTTAAAGGCGAAGAAAAACATAGAAGTCCGATTATTCAATGAATAAATAGTTCTTTTGAGGACATAGATAAAATGTCATTCTCCAACCTACACATAACCAACGTGGTGGATTATGGTCTTAACTCTCTCCTTGTGGGAAAAAAATCGAGTCTCTGCTGTGAGAACATAATAGTGATTGCTTATGTGATTAAAATCGAATTATATTTTAGTGTATTTAGAAAAGGTTCCCTCAACCCTTTCTTCTTAAGATAAACTAATGTTCTGAGTTCCATCCTTCTGTCGCCGTAGAATTCTTTGCAGAGTTCACCTGATATAGAAGATCCACATCTTTGCTAGTTATTCAGTTATTTTACTGCCAAGCAGTTTTGTTCAAACATTACTCTGTACTGTGTCCCGGATTGAAGAGCAATACTTCTGTCCAGTACAGAAATTTCGAAGTACAAAAAGATATAATATTATCTTATATCTGGACGACGAGTACAGTATAGACAGTGGATAGGAATATTCATGTTCAAATGGCTGCGTATTAAAACGCTGTAATGAGCAAGCGTGTCTGCTACTATTAGGCGCATCTCTTGCTCGCTCTGCTAAACAGGCAGTTTATTACAACTTTTCAATAATTTAAAGCAACGCCATTTTTTACATTTTAACGGCAATCAGTCATGTCGTGACATAGAAATATTTTTCAACAGGTTCTCATATTTTGGTATTGAAAAGAAATCGTGACAACAGAATGCAATGTTTTATTTTGCAGGTTGCAGACTCTGATATGATAGCCGAGTAAGGCCAAAATGCCAAAAGGCATGATAGCCACGTAAGGCCAAGATGCCAAATGCCAAAAGACCAAAAATGTATTCTTCCGGAATTGTACCATGCTATTAGCGAAATGTTAAATAAAATGTTGGCATCTCACTCTTCACTTATTGGAGAAGTACAAGGAAATCAATATATATCTGAAAAAAATAGATTAAATTGGTGATTTGATACTTAACGGAAATGACAAAACATGTTTTGGGATTGGGACAACCAAATTGGGATTTTGAGCTGTAGATATGATTTCCTTTTGTACTCGTATATTAAGAAATAGTTTGTTTTTAAAACTCAATACTGATAAGTTTGTTTTTGAAAGCAGATTACGTGAAAATGACTCGAGAGAAATAAATTAAAAAAAAACTATTTTGCATGGACGTTTAACCCTACTTGCTAAGTGATTTAAGGTATAGTAAATACATGATCTACTCTTGTCTAAAATTACATATATACTACCACCAATTTCATCGAAAGATTCATCAAAGTTCTTTTGACAAATATCACACGTTGCTACTGGTAGGTAGATAGTTTGGACATCTTTGTAGTTTGGCTTTTAATCTAACTTATTTACTTAAACACTGCCAAAGTACTCGTATTTGAAGTACTTTGCCCGAACCATAGTAAGAAATACAATAAGAGTTAGAGATTGTACAAAATAAATTATTTAGATTTATTGCCTAACGTTTGCTTGCGTTGATTTATTTCTGTCTTGTAAATACCAAAGATCCTGTGGACTGATTTACTCTGTTTTAATCTGTTAATGAATTACATAAATTAACATCATACAATCTAAGTGTTTTATTAGTAATTTTATACTGGAACTTCTATTTTAAGGCCTGCGTTTTCTTGTTAAATTCAATTTAATCTGCGTGATCTTTTTTTGTCCGTACTGCAGAGATAAGGTAACCACCATTTCATAGTTGACGTTTTTAAGACCCAAACGAAGAGGTTTATGGAGATTGTAACATGCGTTGTCTGTGTAGTTTTTTCCGGATGAAGACAATCTTTGTGCCTTCAAACCGCAAGCGAATTCAATTATTCCATGAATATGTGCTCCATTGTACACCGCATCGTCGTTTAACATCAGATCAAACTAAGTTTCAGTGGCAAAAGATTAAAATATAAAGGATTTTTCTTTAACGTGCTTTTTGAGTAGAATAATTACTTCATAGCAAGACAACGCAGGTCTGAAATAATGCGTCTTAATTTTATGACATTTATTGTTCGTAAGTTCTTTCCAAAAGTAATAAGCTTTAATATTGTTAATTTGCTGATAAATGTATCAAAATATAAGTAATATTTTGTTTGATATCAGAATAGTTATATGGCACTTTGTCGACGGTGAAAGATCACCTTAATCTTTTACCGCTACGTAATAAAACTAGAAAATTTCTACTTCACTTAGTTTACTTTTGCTTTGTTAGTAGTAGTGTTAACGTAGTTTTATTAATTTATTATTTGTTAACTTTAAATTACTCTTCGCATCAGCGATCAAACTAACGATACTGTTTGTTTACTTTTAAGGTTTCTTTTACGTTTTCATGACGCCAACGCGGTGGTTTAATGTTACATTTGTAAATTGTTGCTACAAAATACTTAATTACATTATAGCCGCTGATATAAACGCTGCCGTATTCCAAACATTAAATCAAATGTTTTGCGAGCCCAAACACTGTAAAAAGTATTGTGTGAGTAGTCAACGTCAAGAAATTAAAAAAAAAACATAATTTTCTTCAAAAATAAAAAATCCGTTTTCACATGTGAAAAACACTCCCAGTATATTCCGCAAAATTATTTCATCCGTATTTTTTTTCGTACGTCTTAAGAATAAGGACACTTCATGTTTCTAATTATATATTCTATTGTTTCCTTCCAAGTTACATTCTCGGATCTTTTTCAAATGTGAAAACAGGTCTTTTATTTTTCTAAAACTATAGTAACGTTTTGGAATATGGAAGTTAGTTACAAGTAGTTTTCATGCATCGATAGCTTGACTTAAGATGTATCATTAAGTATACATTATACACGCTCATTTTTTGTCACAGCTCGCTTCTAGTTGTTTCTATGATCGATGGGCTTCTATAAAGTTTGTTTCGTTGTGGCTTTACCATACTCACAAGACAATGTGGTTCTGTACTAAAGAATAAATAACCTGTAAATCAAGTTTTAAAAAAAATATGTCGATTTAAACTACACTTCAAAATGCGATACTATTATTGATTTTCAGTCAGCTATTTAAATGTGTACCACAAAAATAAATTGACGCTGAAATCGTTAAAAATGGAAACATAACGTCATAGTAGTCCCTTTGATTGGAAGCATTCGAAAGTTGAGGTAATCGTGGATTCTGTATATCAATATAAACAGTTAGGTCTGTATATACATTTTTTTTATGATTTCGTAATTTTAATAAACGATTTCATATGTGTGACAATTAAAAAGTATTGTAAATTTATCTTTGTAATCGGAGTTTAAAAAACAGGACCGATCTTCATTCGGTTTTCTTTTGTTTTGTTTAAAATGCTTGATCAAGATAGATCTTGTCATTGTTAGATGAAAATAAGTTTGAAGTGAAACTGTTTTATATTTTACACTTGTACTCGTAATATAAATATTAGCTTTTTCTGTAATGTACTTACTTATAAAATTACCTTATGGATTTTATAATAAATAATATTAAGCAATATTTTGTTTGTTTGTATTCAGTTTCGAAGTTTTTAAGCGTTCCAACTGAGTGCTGATGAAGTGATCTTTTCTAAATTTAACATCCCACATTATTATAAGTACAAAAGTTTGTGAGTATGGACGGCTGTTTTTTACTGTTTTACGCAATAACTACTGAAGGGATTGGGATGAAATTTGGTTCATAGAAAGATAATGGTCTGGAATAACGCATAACACATTTTATTCCGGGAATAAAACGGAGTCGGGAGCTAAGTTGTTGAAACTGCGGGGCGCTGTATTTATATACATATATATACCTATTTATATGTACATAAATATGAAATTTCACAAAAATGTGAACTATTTTTAATATAGGATATTAAGGTTTTATCGTTTATAAAATGAAATAAATGAATTGAGTTGGAAAATCATTTGACAATAACAAACAAAAAGCTTTCACCCATCCCAAAAACGTTCCTGTCCTCTGCTTCAGTGCCGTTTGATGCTACGTCGCTACTTTAGAACGTCGGTGATGTGACCCCATAAGATTGTATAATTCCAAAGAAGTACGTTAAGTGTCTACCGATGTTTTTACTTCAAAAGATGTTGTATGGCTCATAGCTCAATCAAATGTCACAACAGTAAGTAAGTAAGCAATAAGTAACTGAAGGGCAATGTTTCCAGAGAAATTACTGGGCTTAGAGATAATATATAACATCCTAGATCTCTGGGTGACGAGCGCAGTGCAGTGCTAGGTAATGATTTGGACTGTTCATGTTCCAATAGCTGCGTGTCACTGTGCTGTTATGTGGCAGGCATGTTGTTTACCATCAGGCACATGACCTGCTCGTCTCGCGACTTTTTATTAAAAAAAATATAGATATATATATAGAGAGATATATCTACAACATTAACAAAGTTTGAATAGATCTCTTTGAAAGTTAACTGGTTAGCTGTCCGATGAGGCACATGTGCCTCATGAGTGATTGCACTGGTACGTCCATGAGGCATATGTGCCTCATGGCCAATGATGTAGATAATGCAATCGATCTATCGATGATTTTTTAAAATAATTATATTATTTGTAGCATTAGTAAATTATACTACAACCACATTATACCAATCAATTTGTTATTGAACTTAAACAAAAAATAAATTTCACTTAAAAATTAACATTAACCTTATTCAAACACAAAATTATTCTTTCACCGATGTTACTATTATTGTGAGACCCTTTGAACTATTGAACTAGGGTTGCCAACAAAAATTAGGAAACTAGCCTATTATCATCAAAACCGAAATGGCGATTGTAGACCTGCGATTATATTCCCTCATGTATGTTTTTCTTTAAAACATTGCATACAATATGAAATGTTACATATTGTACACTCAGTTGATACCATTTTAGCTTAACTTATTACGACACTTCATGAGCGTTAGCTGTCATTATTTACTACGAGGACGTGTACAAAGAAGATCGAAACTTGCTTCGGGACAGCTAACCTGTTCAATTTCGAATCGAAATAACTTGAGCAGACGTCGTATTTATTTTACTCCGAGAGTTGATAATTTAGGGGAATCCATCTAAATTCCGAATAAATATAAAACAGATAGCCACGTTTCCACGGGAAACCAATAAATCGGACTAGAGAGGATAATTATTTTTTAATGGACCGAGTTTACACTACGTGGGATATTTTACGGTTTCCGTACGCCCACAGTTACTCGACGCCTCTTTTTGTAATGCTGCGAACAGACGCGACTAGTAATAGTTGTTTTAGCTTTATGGAATCGTGATGATGTAGTTTTTAGTTAGTGTTAAGCATCATTGACTGGCCTCGTGGCTTAGTTGGTAGTAGCTCTGCCTGCGAAGCCGACGTTCGTGGGTTCGATTCCCACCCAGTGCTAATATTTGTGTGATTAATTCAAATGTTTGCACTGTGTCTGGGGGTTTCTATGTATATAATAAGTATGTATTTAAAACTATATTAGTATTATATCAGCTACCTGGCCGCCATCATACAAGCTTTGCTTAGTTTCGGGTCAGATGGTGTTGTGTGTGAATTGCCCACCAATAAATAATATATTGATTTGAAGGCATCAAGAGTGAATCGGTTTCTTCTTATAAGTACGCTTCATCGTAGACCGCATCATCTCTTAACATCAGACAAGATGATGGTCAAGTGTAAACCTAGTAGGTACAGATAAAAAATATATTTTTATAAAACTATTAAGACTGTAAATTTTATACAGGACCACATCCAGTTTTTTTTTATTTTTTTCCTAGCCTCATGACAAATCTTTTACACCACTTATGCCAATACCTAGATTTCTGATATCTAACGTACTATTTTAAAATACTAACCTCGTGTATCGTAATCATAAATAATGAAGGTATTTATGGTTATTTATGTTCATTCGAACAATATTTGATATTAAAATATCGTCATTTGTCATCACGTATCTTCGGCTTCGGGATAAAAATGTTGTGGATAAACAAACTCGGATACAAAGCCTGATATACAGACGAGAATTTATCAAAAGCTCACTTGACATGTGAAAAGGAATTTCTAATTATCCGACTACGGCGAAGCTAAATAGAGGGTTTCGATTTTAACCGGAATGTTTGTATTTATACGTCTAATCATACGCATTAAATTTTGAATTCTATTTTTTTTTTCTTTATTTGGCGACCAAGCTGTTCTTAGAAGCGTTTTTTGTCTGATAAATGTACGTTTTGTGACGTTTCATATTGAATTGAATATAACGCCATGTAGATAATAAAGACATGAACAAAAAAATGCCTGAGAATGCGTTTAGTTTAGCTATAACTTTTTATACGTTAGATGGCAATAAACGTACCACCACTACGGTCCAGGATGATGAGCGTTAGTCATAGCTTATTATATATTATGTTGGCAATGTTTGTTGTTTACAGTTGATTACATGTAACCTATTTAAGCTTTTCGTCATACAAATATTCTGTACTGAACAGAAGCTGAAGCGAAAACGTTTATTGTGTCAAATTGAATCATTCATAAGACAAAAACACATGAAATAAACACATGCGACAAAAAACAATAGTACGGATAAATAGAGTGTTAGTGTGCACTGGACCCCACACTAGGGTAACCTTTGTTGTGGGAGTCCAGGCTCTTTCTATTACATTTGTTTGACCTAGTACATATTAATGAAAGTAAGATGAAAACCAAATAAACAAACTAAAATAATGAGGATAATCTAAAAAAATGTAATTGTTCATACAGATCAGCTCGTTGCAAAAACCTTCGAAGGCAGGGAATTATATAGTCTGTAGATCTAGGTATATTCTCAAATTGAAGAGATAATAAGGACGTTTCAGTAAATACACATTATGTGTTCGCTTCTGAATGCAGCTTTGAAAGTGAGAGGATGATGTATCAATAAGTTGTTTTCGTTTCTGAACTTAGTTTACTTTATGGTATAAGAATTGCGGCGTTGAATGCGTGCAATCTGTGTCGTAATACGCCCTGCCCGCCGCAGCACGATCGAATGAGTTGTTTTGGAACGGTAGCGAAATACTTGCTACACACAAACAACAAAAAAAATTGACATTTCCTTGTTCAAAGAATCGAGCTCTGCTGCATTAAGAATTGGGTTGAAAATCGTTTCGGCGTTAAAGTCTGGGCTCGCTCCGTCGACAATGGCAGTTGTTGTCTTTTTGCTGATATTACGGGTTTATTTAAGTGAAATTGGATAAATGGTCATCTCATCATGTTTCGCTATTCAATCCGTAACGGTGTGCGGTGCTAGTGGCAGTGTTGTTCCAAAACGAACGACAGTCGGGGTCTTATTAATGTTAGTGTGTAAACAAAATGTGATCGTGGACCCTTCGATGCTTTTGAAGTAAACTTGTGGACATTTGAAGTGCCGTCAAGAACAATATGGATTTGGAGAAATATTTGCTGGTGTTGGTGGTGTTGTGTTTGAAGGATGGAGAAACTGGAGGCCATGGAGAAAAACACCAGTAAGAGATTCTTCTTAAAACAATTTCAAGAACTTCATTTTTCGTGTCTTAGGTTTTTCGATTTTATCAATTTTTGAACACATAACAGCCATAATTACATACCTGATGGTAAAAACTAATCTGTACGTGGAATCTAACAGTATTACATTTGTCAAAAAAGATAATGCGTCTAATTATACCATTATCACCAGGGATGATGTGGTGTAAATAATAATGCTTGCGCTCTTTATGACAAAAACTAATAATTGTATGTAGCTACTACTCGCCAGCATAAGCTTTATGGTCCTATTTGTATGCTCATGCGAATGTGTCAAATATGCTAGGCATATTTGTTGGAAATATGAAGCATTAGATTTGATTAGAGTTACGATTTAATTAAACCAAATCTACACTTATAGTAAATTGTTATTTTAAATGTTGGTCGAAGCTGTGCACCTCACAAAAATTTGCTTACTTTGTTTCAAATTCTCGTTATTCTACAAAATTCTATCTTTTTTTCAGCTCACATGTGAAGGTGCACTTACCAGAGTTTATCCATCATGATCATCACACAAAGGTGATTACGATACATCATCACCACCACAAGCCCAAGAAAGAACATCATCATCATCACCACCATCATCCCAAGCCGCATATTCCGCACTATCATCATCATCAAAAGAAATCACATACGACAACGCACACGTCTTCGAAAAGCCATGGACACGGGCATCATGGGCACCATGGGCACCATGGACATCACGGTCATCATGGTCATCACCATAAAAGCCATGGTCATCATCACCATGATCCGGTTGCTTACGATCCCCCGGTTCCTCCATCTTACGACGAGCATTATGGATCTTATTCCCCACCTGCGTACGACGGTGGAATTTCCGCACATGTACCTCAAATACCTCAAATTCCTCAAGTCCATGGAGTTACGCACACGGTGAAGCAAGTCAAAGTATTTGACTCTCACCCTGGAGTAATACCCGGCGGCGGAGGCGGCCAAGGTTACGAAGTCACAGAACAAGGCGAGGAAGGAGATGATGATGTTTTTACCTCCGTCAATAGCTTGCAGCAAACATACCCAGCAACTTATGGGTATCTTAGAGGCGCGGCAGAACAGCCGTCGCACGACCCATTTGCTGAACTCACACCACAAAGCGCAGTGCTTAGAAACAACCACGATCCATTTGCTGGAGCGATAGCACAGCCCACTGTCTCTCTAACTGGGGGCGAGACCTTCACAGGAACTGTTCAGAATGATCCGTTTGCAGGATTGGTTCCTGCGTCATCTGGAGTACCTTCTGTACAACCAGCTCAAGAGTTTCCAGGTACCTTCCAAGATAATGCTGGGTTCGATGAGCAATCGAGTGCTTTTGCTGGAGACGACGGAAGTAACACCGCCTTCCTTGCCAGTGGATCTGGTGGGGAGTCTGAGACCCCTGTATCATTCCATAGGGAAGCTGGCATTCAGCAGACTGTGAAGACAGGAGGAGTGCAAACTGTTGTTTATTAAGTATTTTTAATGTTACTGTAGTTTTTGTTGTTAAATTATTGTTGAATAATATTAATAGTACAAGTAAATGTCTTTTTTAAGATATTTGACCTTTTAACTATTAATTATAGTACTTATAGAAATTGTTAGTAGCTAGAAGGGTTCTGAGATTTCATTCGGTAACTCCTAGGTCAGTACCTAATCTAGACGAACTACGAAAGTAAAACCGCGAGGATCAGTATAACTTACAAAACACAGCAGGATTGTATTATGAAAAAATCTGGACAATCCGGCCGATAAAAAAGTAAGAAAAGGTAGATACTATATCTCAATATTTGAATTGGCAACATCTTATGTCACCCAATTCCATTAAAAGAACCAAAACAGTCTACGTGAACCGAGTCGCCCTACATCCGGAATTACACAACGAAATAAAAGGAAAAAAACTTGCGGACTGGCGTAACAACAAGCGGTATAAAAAGAAATTGCCCTCAAAATACAGCATTACACAATAACATTAAAGTCTAGCCTGAAACAATGATTCTGTAAATATATTTAACTAGCAGCGTCCTGCAATTTTACCTGCGCAATTCCCGTTTGCCTAATTTTAAAAAGTAGCCTATGTTTCCTGAAAATAATCTGTCTTCCAAATTTCAGCCCGATCCGTTCAACTGTACCGACGTGACTGAGCAACAAACATCCTAGCATTCAAACTTTAGCATTTACAGAGAAATTACAGAGAGAGCAGAGAAATTACAGGGCTTAGAGATATAATATCTTAGATCTCTGGGTGACGAGCGCAGTGTAGTGCTAGGTAATGATTTGGACTTTCATGTTCCAATAGCTGCATGTCACTGTGCTGTTATGTGGCAGGGAAGTTGCTTACCATCAGGCACATGGCCTGTTCGTCTCGTCATTCTTTATTTAAAAAAAAATGGTTGTCTGTAAAGTCGGGTTACTGACGTTAGTTGAACGTGACAACTTCAACTACGTCTTAGAGCGAGGTAACGCCGGCGGCGAGGTAACGGCGTTAACGGCACATGACGTCATGTTTTGCGGGCGTGCAGCCGGCTTCATCGAATTATAAGACATTGTCACGTCAAAAAAAATGCAATATTACTAGGACTTATTGGAAGGGTCGGACATATCCTAAGGCAATTGAACCATCGTCATTATCAGCCTATACTCGTACACTGCTGAGTATGGACATCTTTCAGAATACGCCAGCCAGCCCGATCCAGGATCTTACAGTTCCAACTACTGGCTTATGTATATCGTCACTCCATTAGTCTTAAGGCGTCGCACTACGTCTCTCGTTGTCTGTATTTCTCTGTGACAATCGAGTCGAGGTTTGATCCGTTACAGTTACTAAATCATCGATCTATCTTGCAAGCAGATGACCTAGGTGCTGAAATCGGTTTCTAGGCTACAGTGTCATAGTTATTTCAGATAATTATTTTTAGTACCTGGGTGACCGAGCTTTGCTCGGTTTAAACACTGAGGATACTTAAATTTTCTCAAAAAAATAGAAGAAACTTGAAAAAAAGAGGAGCCGTCTGGATTTGAACCCGGGTTTACTAATTCATGACCGACCCCGATTTCATACCGATTTCCCGTCTGAGCTATTGTACTGTCAAGCCACGTGGCGAAATTTACCTTTGCATTCTAATTTCAACGTGACAGTTTTCCATTGTCTAAAAACGCGCATAATGTTGCGTTTTAAAAAAATTAAAACTAGTTAGATCGATTTATCGTCCCCGAAACCCCCTGCACACACAATTTCATCAAAATCGTTCGCGCCGCTTCCGAGATTCAGATTCTATATATATATAGGCATATTCAAGTATTGCTCGTTTAAAGGTATAAGATAAGACACCAAAACGCACCGTACCAAGCGACATAAATTTAAAAATTCAATTTTGTTAAATTTTATAATAACAAAAAAATCATAGGTACAGCCAATTTAGAAACTCCTTTTTTGACGTCGATTAAAATATTGCCGACGCTGACCTCGTAAATGTCATACTGTCATATACATATAATACTCCAGCAACTTTATACATTACCTGTATCCGTTAAATCCGGTAGGTTTGATTTTTTGCAGCTTGTTTATGATGTTGGACTAATGATTGTCCCAAGTTTGTGACCTCGAGCGACGAACGCAACTTTGTCAAAAATCTAAAAAAAACGCGAAAAAATCGTTTATTTTTAAAATTTTTGGCGATTATAACCCTAAACGACTAGTTTTTGAAATGGCGTTTATAAAGTAAACTAAATTTGCTACAACATGACACTAGAACTGTCGCTGTACACCCAATAGTTTCTGAGAATAAGTCTTTCAAAGTTTATAATTTTTTTCGAACTTCGCAATTTTTTGCACTATTTTAACTCCTACTTGACCACTTTATGGCACAGTTACTGCGGTTTTTAACCCCCGACCAAAAAAACAATTGTTATAAGTTTGACGTCGAAGTCTGTCTGTCTATCAGACAGATACACATACAGGTCTGTCTCTATGTGAATCTGTGTCTGTGTGTGTATTTGTCTATGGCACCGTAGAGCTCAAACGGATGGGCCGATTTCGATGCGGTTTTTTTTATTTGACGATTAATTTTTGTGTTGATGTTTTGAGCTATTTTTGGTTAATACCGATTCAAGATGGCCGCCTCCACCAAATGGCGGACCAAATATTTTATCACAATCTACCTCAATATGGGTATCAAATGATTTTTTCCAAAACTAGTCGTTTAGGGTTTATAATCGCCAAAATTTGAAAAAATAACGTTTTTTTGGCGGTTTTTTCGATTTTTGACAGAGTTGCGTTCGTCGCTCGAGGTCACAAACTTGGGACAATCATTAGGCCAACAACATAAACAAGTCTGCGAAAAATCAGATCTACCGGATTTAACGCATCCTACTCATTATACATACTTTAAGGCGACAAAGTTACTGGATTATAATATCATCTGAAAGAAATAACAAAGAGAGTATATCTTTACTTAGTCTGTGGCCAAAGTGGTGAGCGTGGCGAGACTTCCTGTTAATGATTTTAGATTGCACAATGCGTCAGCTGTATTGCCAGAGATATACTGCTATTACAAATGTCGCTAAGGCGAACTCTCAGGATTTAGACCATCGAAAAAGCGTCTGAAGTGCACGCCCTCTGTTACTCCGACGCCGTTCCGACGTTACGCCGCTATATTAGAAGTTATCACTTCAAAAAGCTAAAATGCAATTGCATTGTTATTGATGCACAAAATAACAAACCTTGTCTCACATTTTTTGCCAGCTGTAGATTTAATACTGATATCTACAAATAGCTATACATGTTTCTTGCGCATTTCATACAATTCACACAATTGAGTAATGGGAAACGGAAAACGCAGAGATATGAACATTCTAGAAAAACGGTTTTCTAAAGACGGATTCCTATAGATGATACACATAAGCAATGCAACTATGTTTCATTTGAAACATGTTGGGGATAAATATTCCTTACATGAAAATATAGACTTAAACCAATTTGGACTTTTTGCAGAATCCGTCTGGGGAAGTACCACACCTTTGCCAGTTATGCTACCGCCAAGCAGTAATGTGCACGCATTACTGTGTTCTGGTTTGAATGATTCCAGTGAAATTACAGGGCATAGAGATAAAACATCTCTGGGTGACGAGCGCAGTGCAGTGCTAGGTAATGATTTGGACTCTTCGTGTTCCAATAGCTGCGTGTCACTGTGCTATTATTTGGAAGGCATGTTGCTAACGAACAGGCACATGTCCTGCTCTTCTTGTCACTCTATACTGTAAAAAAAAACATCCCATACACATGGTACTGACTATAGTAGAAGTACTACTTATCTGTACATTGAGGGCACGTTGTCATACCGCAGACTTAGCTTAATAGTGTAGTTAGTTCATGATGTTCCTGCCAGGTGAGAAATTGATGCGACGATCCTGGTAATATAGCGGCTATCGTAGCGGCAGAAGGTTCCTTTTCCATTGTACAGCGCTAACCACAGCTGGTGGCCTTTGGAAACGTAAAGTCGAGGATCGGGCTGAGTGGTGTATCATTGGAGAGGCCTATGATGATGATGATGATGAACCACCGGGGCTTGGGTCCCGCTCTGCTTCCGACGACCGACGGCCATCTAGGATTAGGTTTGTATGATGTCTAGTGCTTCGCGGTTTCACCCGCGTAGTTCCTGTTCACCGTAATTTTTCGGGATAAAAAGTAGCATATGTGTTCTATGTGACTTCCATGTGACTTGTCACGTCAGTGAACAACAGAGGAGAGGTGGATGAAGGGGAATAATAAGATGTTCGTGATTACAAGTATATTTAAGAAATAAAGACAAAAAGGGAAGGTAAAAAAAAGTAGAGTGATATAAAGAGAATGTAAAAGAACAAAAATAATAAAAAAAGGGGCTTAAGTGAGGACTTCCATCAGGGAATGGCTTGCAGGTTCAGCAGCTTGGAGCAGGTACAGCGTTCAGTGAGGACTTCCATCAGGGAATGGCTCGCAGGTTCAGCAGCCTGGAGCAGGTACAGCATTCAGCATCCCACAGCTGGGCATGGCTCGCAGGTTCAGCAGCCTGGAGCAGGTACAGCGTTCAGCATCCCACAGCTGGGCATGGCTCGCAGGTTCAGCAGCCTGGAGCAGGTACAGCGTTCAGCATCCCACAGCTGGAATGGCTCGCAGGTTCACGGTACAGTTCACATCCGGCAGTCAGGAATGATAAACCTTCAAGGTTTACTGGTGATGTTGGTCACTTGGGAGTTCATTGTTCTTAAGTCTTTCCCTGTTGGAAGCCGGATTCTCACTCCTTCTCAGCCGATGAGATTCATAAAGTAAACTTTTGATGATTTGAATCTGGAGAAAATAAACTTTATTTTAATATTGACAATTCAAAGAGGATTAATTCTAAAAACTATACAACCTTATGAAAAAGAGTAAAAATTGCTAAGTGACAAATAGTTTTTTGAAGTATTTACATTATGTAAACAAACTAAATTTTTGGAAAAACGTAATTATTATAGATTTAGAATAAGGTATATGATACAAGAAATATATCACAACAACCAGAAAATTATTATCTATCGAATGGACACGATTTAAAGGAAATTAGTGATATGAAAATTTTGGTATGTAAATACACACATCTCTCCTATGAAAGTGATGTTTTTAGAATGAAAGTAGGAATGTACGTTTACATATTGTAGTCAATATGTAACGTTACAGACTATATTCTAACTGTGTTCCAAATTTCAGCCCGATCCGTTCATACGTTACGACGTGATTGAACAACAAACATCCAAATATCCAAACACATCCAAACATCCCATACACATGAGACATTTGTAATATTATATAGTAGGATTATAATATTTGTATGTATGTTGTTTGTTCGTATTAATAAAGTTAGACACTCGACGGACTAAGGGCTCCGCGATTTTTGTCATTTGTGTTCTTCTTTTACAATAGTCTTGAATTAGGGTAGAAGAAAAGGAAAATAGAGAGGAAGTAGGGATTTTTTATGACTAATTATTTCCTTACAAATATTAATGAATAACTGAATAACAATAGTACATTTTTTTATTGGGCAGAGCCTTTATTATCAAAACTAAAATACAACGAGAACTACACTACGCTACATACCTAACTAACTACTTACACTAAGCACACCTGAATTATTATTATAGTAAATTGATCTCCATAAAACATTTATTGGGGCCAAGACTAGCAGAAATTCACGAAGTATAGTTGTGATAAGTTGTAAAAACACATATTTAGGTAAAGGTAGGAAGTAATACACTTTACTGATAATGATAAAACCGATTGCGTAGCTGCGGATTAGTCGTAAGCGCAGAAAGCCTAATGTGCGATTGCCGCAGTAGTTCCGACTGTTACACACTTAACTACTTCGTGATGTAAATAACTGATTACTTTCTACGTCCCGAATGTGGGTACGTTTAATAGAAATTGACACTGAATGAAAACCTATACTTTTGTAAATAATAAATATTGGTGGACAATTCACACACAACACCATCTGACCCCAAACTAAGCAAAGCTTGTATGATGGCGGCCAGAAAGCTGATATAATACTTGTACAGTTTTAAAAACATACTTATTATGCATAGAATCACCCAGATACAGTGCAAACATTTGAATTCATCAATAAAGTAACAACTTGATAAATGAATACCTGAAGTCGCTAAAATTTACTTACTATTCTAACAAAAATGAGCTCTAAGGTTGACAAAATATGATTATAAAGAATGAATCGTTTAAAACTAATAAACATATCTTTAAAGAATAATCGTCCATACAAGCACAGACTAGGTAGAGAGATACTCTCAGACGGACATGTCGGGAACAAGGAACATTGGTCTATTGCAGTGATGCACAGACTTATTAAGACTAGGGGCCACTCGGGCAAATCATGAAATGATGGTGGGCCGCCAGGAGTATAGGTAATTAAAGACAATAAATAATTGATAATAATGTATTAAACTTGAAAAATAATTTATTAATTTGAAGCGTGGCACTGCATAATGCTAACAATCTTTTTTATCACCTTCATTTGCAAGGCGGTTTCGATTTTTTGTTTATTATTATTGAGTATTGAAAAAGTTTGTTCACATATATATGTAAGTAGAACCAAATAAGCTGGCACATTTCAGAGCGTTTATGCGCAACTCTTAGTACGTATTTTTATCAATGGGTTGGCAAGTCTCCTTCGTTGAATTTATTGCGTAAATCTTGGTCGTTTTGAATGTCGATAATTTCTAACTGGATTGACTCTGGCTCATTTTCAAGTGGAATCGTGAAAGTATTGCTGAATATGTCCAACAGAGGTTTCACTTTTTTAAAGTCTGAAAAGGCTGTCTTGAAAAGATTAAATCAAAATATCTAGCTTTTCTACATAACTGAAATTTTGTTGCAGTTTTGTTGAATTTTTCAGCCATTGTCTTATAATTCGGAAAATTTCTACATTATTTAATTTCTACAATAAAATAGACCTAACTTAAACAATTTCAACGATTAAAAATAAAACACGCCTTTGTTATAGTAGGTATAGAGTGACAATAAGAGAAAGACATGTAAGCAACATGACTGCCACATAACAGCACAGTGATACGCAGCTATTGGTACATGAAGAGTCCTAATTATTACCTAGCACTGCACTGTTTTATCTCTATGCCTGGTAATTTTACTGGAAACATTGCCCTACAAACCGGAACAGTTATGTTTGTACATTACTGCTTAGCAGTAGAATAACTGGGAAAGATAAGGCACTTCCCCAGACAGACTCTGCAAAAAATTTTACCACTGTCTTCTAAACACAAAAAAATACCTCCTACCGTCCTACCTACCATACTCCTTAATGAAACCCACATGGAAATAAACACACCAACATGTATTTACAATAAAATTATATTCATTCGGTCTTCTTCATGTTATTAATTATTAAACAACGACAAAAAAGTGGTTATTCATTTCAAGATAAATAAATAACTATATTATAATTTAAAAAACCCGACTGAAAAAAACAGCTTAAAAAACATTATATAACACAATTTACTATCTAAGGACACTTCAGTGATTGAGACAAATCTAACGATACCTTTATTGTCATCCAGCCGTTTTGAAGATACGTGGGAATAAAGAAATTTACAAACAAGCATATAAGATACGCGCAAAAACCATTGATATAACTGAGTAAAGAAAGATGAGGTACGCTCTAACATAAAGACAACATAATGTGGCGTAAATTTCACAGAATAGGTAGTAGGTGCAAATCTTATACCTTTAAACGAGCAATTCTTGTACCTATATAAATATGTATATATATATAGAATCTGAATCTCGAAGACGGCTCGACGGATTTTCGTGAAATTATGTATGCAGGGGATTTCGGGGACGATAAATCGATCTAACTAGGTCTTATTTAAAAAAAAACGCATATTATGCGCGTTTTTAGACAATGAAAAACTGTCACATTAGACATTCGAATGTGAAGGTGAATTTCGCCGCGTGACGCGACAGTATAATTAGCTCAGACGGGAAGTCGGGCGCTCATAGCGGTCATGAATTAGTAGCTCCGGGTTCGAATCCAGACGGGTTCTCTTTTTTTTTCAATTCGTTTTTTTTAAGAAAATCTATTTCTTGGAGTCTTTTATCTGTAGGTATCTAAGTATATTTAGTATTTAAACCGAGCAAAGCTCGGTAACCCAGGTACTGAGATAGTTATACATCACATTTGTTTAGATATTTTTGTCGACAAGAATAGAAAGACATACGAATGTACTGGCTTGAAAGAGACAAAATATCCGGAACAAACATATCGCCGATCGTGTTGCACTCCTACGCTGTATGTATATCTGTCTCTTTTTAGAAATGGCAAATTGTAAAATTGTGTACAACAGAAAAATATTTTTAGATGAAATAATCATTGAACTGTAATGGAAATAATTAAAGATTTTGTGTACTTACGCATGAAAATTGATACCATGGAACTTGTTCTTGGTCTTTGAACTGTTTGTGCACCTTGTAAAAGCACAATAAGGCATTATTACGGCTTATATCAGTTTTTTAATTGTTAGCGAACGTCCACTCAACTTGTGACTCCTGTTGCGACTGAGACTCAATCAGGAGACGTCACCTGATTTTGCATTGCCATCGTAGAAGAGCGCGTGCCGCTTCTTAGTGTTTTATGAGTTCAATGGCAAAAACCATAACCCTTCTTTCAGTCGGGTAATTAAGAGAGTATTTTGTGTACGATTTCGATTACTCGACCGTATAACGTACCATACCCAAAAAGACGTAGAAATACGATTTAAATCGTACGGTTGGCAATTATTCAGTCCAATTTTTTGGAGACAGGGAATTGAGGCAATTTATGAAACGTTGAGGGTCCAACCGACCACTTCTTCGTAACTTCCTCTGATAAAAGGGTTCGTCTGTAGTCCCTTTAACTGTCGTGAGAATACCTCAGCTGATGGATCATTCTGCAACTGGACACGCATATTCGTAGTCAACTGCAATGTACGGACGTGCCGCCATAGTGTTGAATATTTTAGGCAAGCATTTATTTCGTCTGCTGGTGTCGATCGAGAAATTACAAGCAATGTTTGTCTAAAATCTCCTGCGAGCAATATCAATGCATTCCCGAATGGTTCAACGTTTCCCACGCAAATCTCGTAACGATCGATCAAGAGCTTCAAATGATGTTTTATGTGCCATCGTACATTCATCCCAAACAATGAGTTTACATTTTTATAATACTTTTCCCATACCGGATGCTTTCGAAATATTGCACGTAGGAGTCTCGATGATTTGCATGTTTAATGTCAACTTTAGAGCTGAATGCGCAGTTCTTCCACCTTGTAACAATGTCGCAGCTATTCCAGATGAAGCAAGAGCTAAGGCTATGTCATATATATGTTACAATCCCGGTTCGAAGAAACATGGAAACGCCAAATTATAGTGGGGTAATTAGAGCCCCAAAAAATGTAAGCGGACTGTATTGGAAAATAAATTATGTGTTGATTGAAATTAAATGGTGCTGTACAAAACAAAAACACAAGATATGACAGTGAAGGAAAACTAGGAGCAACACTTACGTCAGTGACTTGTTCTGATCCTTCTTCTCTAGGCCTGGGATGTCGAGGAGAGGCGTGTGGACTTAGTTTCTCGCACGCTCACTAGTCTCATTAATTTGTTCACACCACACAAATATAAAAAACGTTTCACATATATACGATATTTGACCAGAATGTTCAGTTTATTATTTTTGAGCACGACGGGAACACACTTCAGCTTCGCTCGAATAGCCAAAGGCGGACATACTGACTACGTCACGACGTCACCCACGTTTCATCGATCATTGTGGGTAGATTTGACACAGCCAAAGTCACATAGTGTTGCATGAGGGTAGAGGTAAGGAAATAGGAATGCACCATGTAATCATCAAAATTATTATCAATCACAATCTGGCGTAACCACATTATTTAATTTTTTACGCCCAAAAGGAACTAGTTTCTATAAGAAAAACATAGCGCAGATTGAATTGATACATTTATTTCTTCTTGAACAATTTCTTTCAAAAATATTTTGAGCCGTACCAATAACCTTTCTGTTATTTAATTTTAACTACGATAGTGCGAGTCCAATGTTAAAGTTAGAACTCATCTTGATTAAGTTCCATAACAGTTTTCTTAGCAAAAGAATCATCACTTCACAGGATATAAGTCACATTTGAAGTGTTTTTCTTTCCAATGTCGAAACGTTTGTAACAGAAGTATTTTCCGAAGTAAATAAATATTGGTAGACAATTCACACACAACACCATTTGACCCCACACTCAGCAAAGCTTGTACTATGGCGGCCAGATAGCCGATATAATACTTATATAGTTTTAAATACATACTTATTATACATAGAAACACCCAGACACAGTGCAAATATTTGAATTCATCACACAAATATTTGCTCTGGGTGGGAATTGAACCCACGATCCTTGGCTTCGCAGGCAGAGTTACTACCCACTAAGCCATGAAGCCAGTCACACCTAACAACCTTTTTAATACAAATAATAACAAATAGACTACTACTTTAGAGCGACCAATGGCTGTAGGCCTCGGGTGGCCTTTACTGCCCACAGTTGCTGCACTGTTGCAGTTGCTGCTTACAGTACTTAAGGAATACTACATATCGTAAGACATTGCAGACGGTACGGCCTGAGCTTGAACTATCGCTGAAAGCGAAGATCAAGGAACGACCTGGGATCCCAGAATATATGTTCTACGGCCCTAACCGCCCCTGATATCCCTGTCTAGCACCTGCTGACTTATAGCCGGTCTGTAGACTATATACTAGTTTTGATTATTATCTGATTTCGGCTGACAAAAAACAAACAACCCTTCTGATGGTTCTGCCCGGCTATATTGTTCCCTTACAGTTATAATCAAGGTCAGAGTCAATAGGTGCGTTCTAAGTCTGCACGCTTCGTCATTGACCACATCGTCGCTGACACGGTGTGTTGCTTATCAGGCAAGTTGTTGGCGTTACAAAAAATTATAGGGACGAACTTCTTATGGTCTAAGATCCCGCTATACAACGACCTTCATCGAGATTTGATGAAACGTATTTTATATGTAATTTAATATGTCAATAAATATATTGCATATGGGTTGCCTAACAAATTTTATTCCATAGTATGTTAATTAATAAATGACATTTTTTTTTATTATATCTTATGCAGTATCGATGTTCCTGTTTATACCTGGCAACCCGAGAGTTGTGACAGGAAAAGACCAACCTAACGTTTGTATATTCTATGGGCTTCATACTTTCGATTGGTATACAATTTGTATATTGATTGGTATACATATTTTGCATGCCTCTCGCAGAGGCCAGTTTGTATGGGGTATGCAGAGGCTTTTAAAATGTTTTGTATTATCTTATCTTACCTACAAACAGCAATAAAGATTTTTGTATTTTTTGTATTGTAAAATAATCAAAACGATAAAAAAAATTGTTCATTTATTAATTAATCATACTTTGGACTAAAATTTGTTAGGCAACCCATATGCAATATATTTATTAATCTATTAAATTACATATAAAATACGTTTCATCAAATAAACATCTCGGTGAAGGTCGTTGTATAGCGGGATCTCCTACTATAAGCATTCCGTGGATTCACCGTGCGGGTGCCGGGTCCATAGTATGGCAGAGAGAGAAATCCCGAGTAGATCCCGAGACTTGTGACACGGGTAACCACCGCCAATACTTGTAATATAAGTATCATACTCGTAGTACAAGTATACTCGTAACGAACATACTAGGGACGAAGTCATATCAACTTAAAAATATATTATCTACGCAATGAGGTGTTATCAGGATGACAGATATATGGGTGAAAAAACATGTCAAACTCTTAACATTGACGTATAATTCTGAAATTTCTCAAACAAGCCCGTGGTGGTCATGTTGCGAAAATGTCCGATATTGTAATCGCGAGGCCATAGGTTTGAATCCCATCTGCACTACTGAGTATTTTCCCTAGCACATATTTACTTGGTTGTCATCCCAATATATATATACTATAATTGTTGAATCGTTGAATCTTGTACTATAGAACTCAGATATTTTATCTGATACCTACTAATATGATACACACCTAGTAAGTAACGTAAGTTTAATACAATTTTAAGTGTATTGGGAAAAATATTTTGTAGTGGTAGAAGTCCTTGCAGAGTCCGTCTGGGGAAGTACCACACCTTTGCCAGTTATGCTACCGCCAAGCAGTAATGTGCAAACGTTACTGTGTTCCGGTTTGAAGGTCAATGTTTTCAGAAAAATAACAGGGCATAGAGATAAAACTTCTTATTTCTTTGGGTGACGAGCGCAGTGCAGTACTAGGCAATGATTTGGTGAATTTTGACTGCTTTACGGTAGAATAACTAGCTAAGGTGTGGTACTTCCCCAGACGGACTCTGCAAAGAGTCCTACCACTACTACATTATTTTTTGTACATCTTTTACAATGTTCAAACACTTCTAAAAATTGTCACTATGAACTTTACTTCACCACATTTCCTTAGTAAGTGTATTACTAGAATTAATTTCAGTATTTCTTATATTTAGTGAAAGTGGCCCACAGATCAAATTTTTTACCAAAGTCAAATCGACTTTGATTTCTTTTTGTTACATTGAGACAAAGGGAGCAAGACGTGAGCCTGATGGTAAACAACTCACTTGTCCGCACCTGAATTATATTTGAACGTGAAGCTTATAGAGATCAGATTAAGATTTGAAGTAGGTACTCCCATAGCACTGCTACGCTCGTGTACCGGAGATATAAAATATGTAGGTCCTTGGCTAGTAATCCCTATACTAGTCTTTGACATTTTCCCACTCTGACTTTGCGCAGGATACACAATTTTTTTTTTTAATTTTTTTTTTTTTTTTATTTATGATCATGGATACTAAGTCTTTCAGTCGAACAGGATACACAAACTAACATAATGTTGCCAGGGCATATGTGTATTGTAAAACGTGAAAAGTATTTTTCAAGCCGATAGAGTCGTGTCAGGTACTTGAAACAATAGAAGAGTAAGATCCCAGGGCCGCCAGTCTTCACGTATTTTCTGATGAACGAAATGTGAACGATTGAGTAGTGTTAGTATGGACTAAGAACGCATGCATACTCGCTACCTTGCTTAGACGGCCAATTTTGAGATATCAGGTAATGTAAGTACTCAAAAAAATTACTTGCTTCGCGTAAATTCTCCCAACTGATTTTCACGTAGGTTAAATGCTCTGTGGCATTAAAATTGAGTTTAGGGGATGATTGGACATTTCGTTCATCAGAAAATACGTGACGTCTGGCGGCCCTGGGATGTCGGACTATATGTATAATATTGGTACAGATTCTCATATAGCTGCAAAATATTAATATTCAAATTAAAAACTTTGTCAGGAAAACACAACAGGGCAATAAAACACGAAACAAAAATATAACAAAGGATTGTATGTTTAAAACATAATAGACATAATTATAAAATCTTACTCAATAAGTCAACAAATTCTCGAACATCGAGATTAAATCACAACAGTTCTTCTTTTAATACATTAATGATAATTATAATGATTATAACATGAATTGATTTGATTGCACAGAATGTACAAGGCAGCTCTTTGTGAAGAATATTTCTACCAATTGCAAAACTTTGTTTTAAAATTAGCATCATGCTATTGGCTGCTTTACAGCTTCGTCTATCCGGAGCAGAATCTCAGGTTCAGTAGTAAGACAGGTATTCTATATTGCATACGTCTAATAATTACATTTCATGGGTGGTCGTTGACGGCCATGCAATCTACATTCATTAGGCATATACAAAATAGAGACTAACCCATACATAGAATTTGGGTGTCACTCAATAAAAAAGATCATATTGCTTCACTTCAAGTACCTACACAAACTTATAGCGTTTCTACCTTTTTGTAATAAAAAGTCAAGTTGTAGTTTATCATTACAAAAACCAAGACAATTTTTGTAATATAGATTGCAATACACATTTTTAAACAAGTTTTGTGAATTTTTTCACAACAGCTAAGCTCAAAATTGTCTGCCAAATCATGATGTACAGTGTGTATCTTTGTTTGGCAAACATGGAATAGGATAGACGGTATTGTAGTCGCTACAATGAATGTGAGAGAAAGAGACAAAAACCTCATTGATTTATTGGACCAAAAGTCAACCCCTCGCCCTCGAGTTTTGTTTAGTATAACCGTTGTAGATACAGGAGCCGTATTTAATTATTTTAACGAGTATGAATCTTTATAAATCCCAGTGATCTATATTTGTGATATTTATTACACATTGATAATTATAATATTTACTCATAGAACGAAGATGAGGGAATTGAATGAGAAAAAAACTAAATTTTACTTTCGTATTGGGCCAATAAAAAAATAAAAGGAATCGTACAAAACGTTTTAGAATATCTTCTGTAATATATCCTGTATCATCAGTACTTAGAAAATGAGGCTATTTTCTTTTTCGATACACATAACGTAATATTTTACATACATACCGCTTAACATTATGAATACTGGTCATATTTATTTTAATATTGTTCTAATACTGCTAACATCGAAACACTTCATTTACACTTTGTACTTGCTTTTCAATATAATCCTACACAAACAAAATTATTCAAGCATACGTACATAATTCTAAATAAAAAGATATTAACACTAATATTAACACATTTTACCATACTCATTTACACTTATTGCCATACACTTCAATTGTAACTATGCTATTTAAACTTTCACGGGCAGAAAACTTTAAAGAGGGATACCGATTTGTTTTTATTTTTTGAAATTTTCATTTATTTGTTGAAAGCAGAATTCTGATTCACCGTCATTTTTTTCAATTTCAATTTTATGAGTTTGATAAGTTTAAATTATAACGTGAAACGTAACGTAAAGTTAAATCAGTAAAAACCAGGCCAATATCATGGTCAGGTTTTTAAATTAACGCCTCAACCAATACCCAAAAGAAATTTTCTAACCTATTGAAAATTATAGCTACAAAAACATTTTTGAACATAAACACATTTAACCGGTGTTGTCCTAAGTTTGTTGTAAAACTTATGTTATTATTCGTAAAAATAATGACGTGGTAATACCAACATAAGTATGTGTATAACAAACGGGAATCGAATCTATTCCAAAGTATTTCAATTTTCTGTCACTTAGTTGGGCTTTACAAAACTTGTTTGTTTCATTGTTTTTTTCACGGTAAGTCAATAATTTTTTCAAGATTTTTACTTTAGAATTTTAAATTGGCTACATTTGCTTAGTATCCCCCCTCATGGCCAGAGCTATAGTCATCAGAGAGCGCGTAGCCGCCGTGGTCACCGCCTTCGAAGCTTACTGGGGAGTCGTCGTAACTCTGGCCCTCATCAGCGGCATGCCAACCGTGACCTGGAAGTAAACAAATTATAATGTACTACTTTTTATTTTTGTGTAAGCTGATAATCCTACTAATAGAATAAACTGCGAAAGTTTCAATGTGCAACAACACAATCATGTCAGAACCCATGCACGGATCAGCAGGTACCATGCAGGCAGACGAACGCCATTTGCAGCGGAACGGAAAGCAGATGTAGTTGTCTGCTTTCATTGGCGTTAACAAATTGGCACATGACATTACAGATCAAAGCATAGCAGAAAGCAGGAGAGTTAGTTCATGCGGGTTGAAATTTTGAATACTATCTGTATTACTGGCCTCGTGGCTTAGTTGGTAGTAGCTCTGCCTGCGAAGCCGAGGGTCGTGGGTTCGGTTCCCACCCAGTGTAAATATTTGTGTGATGAATTCAAATGTTTGCACTGTGTCTGGGTATTTCTATGTATAATAAGTATGTATATAAAACTATATAAGTATTATATCAGCTATCTGGCCG
Source organism: Ectropis crepuscularia (assembly GCA_963693475.1). NCBI lineage: Eukaryota > Metazoa > Arthropoda > Insecta > Lepidoptera > Geometridae > Ectropis > Ectropis crepuscularia. Next base: position 8,731,639 of record OY856338.1, read on the forward strand.
CCATCACACAAGCTTTGCTTAGTTTGGGGTCAGATGGTGTAGTGTGTGAATTGTCCACAGATGTTTATTTATTCAAAATTTCAACCCGACTGAAATAACTGAAATAACAATAAATCTTACTGTCATAAAATAAAATGAAAAGAGAAATTTTTGGTACATTGAGAAAATATATTCTTTATAATTATGTTTATAAATAGTCTATTAATAAACTAGAAAATAAGACGACTGTAGTAACAACGGGTATCCGATAAACAAGAAACTTTTTAATTAAACAGCAAAAAAAACGAGTATCTATGAGTAAATATATAATCTTTACTACATAATATTTTCGAAGATATTTGCCGACCCGCACTTGGCCAAGCTACACGCTAGGTTCCGAGTTCCAGCAGTAGAGACAAAAAGTCGTTTGCTTACAATATTGGTAATTTTTCATTTATTGTGATGCTAATGATGCTAATTATTATTGCCGTATTCTTAATTACTACTCGAGGTTTAAGTAAGCTCAAAGTCTGTCAAAGTTTTACAGTGCAAAATGAAAGCATCACAATAAATGAAAAAATATTTTGTAAACAAACTACCTACTTAATAAAAACTAACAGTTTCATTTATTTATTTATTTACTTTGCCCAAAACCTGTCAAAGTTTTGAGCAAAGTGAAGTCGTTACAAAATGTTTTATTTTTCTGTAAACTCACATCTAATCAAAATGTTATAAAAAATAGGTAAAAAAACTTTTTAAGTTAAACGGTTTTATGTTAAACATACATTGCAATGTTTACGATAAATGTACTAAAAACCAAAAAAAAATATAAAATAGATACAGTCGTGGGATTTATAAACATATGCATAGACTAGACTAAAATAAAACCGTGGGGCACGTCAATTGTCTACAATCGTTGATTAAAATGTTTGTTTTGTAATGTTACACTATAATTAGGCAGTTGTTCAACCGACAACGATGGACGTGTGATAAGTAGGGCTAGAATGTGGAAACAAGCTAGCAAGCTCGATTATAAGCGAGTTTTAGGGTTTCGTAGTGGTGAGCGAATAGTACTTTTATCATATGTTTTGTCGATTAAAGACAAACTACGAGCAGTGAAACGATTCCTCGCCAGCCAGCAGTGTGAATGTCCAACGATAAACTAGTTGAAACATCTCTTTTATTTACATGGAGTGTATAACTATTGGAATTTCCATGAGCAAGAAAATAGTAAGTAATTTCCTCACCGTCTGCGGGCCAACTGCCTAACGACGAATTAAACGATTCTTCTATCGCACATTAAGTCGATAATTTGTAGACAATTGACGTGCCCCACGGTTTTATTTTAGTCTAGTCTATGCATATGTTTATAAATCCCACGACTGTATCTATTTTTTTTTTTTTTGGTTTTTAGTACATTTATCGTAAACATTGCAATGTATGTTTAACATAAAACCGTTTAACTTAAAAAGTTTGTTTACCTATTTTTATTTTCTAGTTTTTAGTTTTTATTTCGCATTCTGTTTAATTCATTTAGTGCTTCATTATTGCAAGGTTTCTTGCCCGTTAGTTTATTGCAGTCCAACTCCTCTATACGTAGTCCCTGCAAAGATCTTACTCTACTAAGAGCCACGTAGGCTTGATTATACGCCATTTAGTGGCTGCGCCCATCTTAAATATTGAGGTTCTATAGTGCACTGTATTCTTCTTGTCAAGCCCTTTTATTTGATACCCATGTTGATGGGATTGATAAAACCTAAGTTATCCGCCATTTTGTAGAGGCCGCCAACTTGGATTTTAATTTTATATAGTACATTGTATTCTACTGGTTGAGCACTTTCATTTGATACCCATATTGATGGGATTGATAAAACCTACGTTATCCGCCATTTTGTAGCGGCCGCCATCTTGGATTTCAATTTTTATAGTATATTGTATTCTACTTGTTGAGACCTTTCATTTGATACCCATGTTGATGGGATAGATAAAACCTACGTTATCCGCCATTTTGTAGCGGCCGCCATCTTGGATTTAATTTTTTTATAGTATATTGTATTTTGCTCGTTGAGCCCTTTCATTTGATACCCATATTGATGGGATTAATAAAACATAAATTATCCGCAATTTTGTAGCGGCGGCCATCTTGAATTTATAATGATAATGAATAAACATAATTGTATTGTCACCAAAATCCAAAGTGTATACAAAATTTCAGATTAATCGGTTGACAGGAAGAGGGTGAAATTTGAATTACTAAATTTGACCCAAGAATAAATAATAAATAAAACAAACGGGGTGAGCTAAATAAAACCGTTTAAAAACGCTATTTTTCAGCCTAGATTAACAAAAAGAACGGGAACTACGGGGATAAAACCGGGCGCTGCTAGTTGTGCATAGTTGTCAAAACATAAACAAAAGGCCCTTTTTGTCATTTGTGCAAAACCCTAGTGGTCTTTATAACATGTATACTAATTTTATAAAGCTGAAGAAGTTTTGTTTGAACGCGCTAACTTCAGGACCTACTATCATCAGGATACCGATTTCATCGTTGGATACGTACGTTGTCCCAGAGTGCTATAGGCTCTAAATTATGTACCATGAACGAAGCCGAAACGGACCGCTAGTCTACCATAGAAAACATACAGAACGCGAGCGAAGCTGGGGGTAAAAGCTAGTCAAGTTAAAAAATTCATTGCATAAAGTGTTTATAACGAATTCAAACAGGACGAGGATATCAATTCGGCCGGTATTTTTAATAAACAAATAGTATTTTTTTGTTTCATTTCCATATAATATATTGCGAGTTATATTTTATTATCTTAAGTATTTCTCAAATTTCGAAACGGACTTATTATTTTACAGTCGAAATTATCTAAAACAGATTACGTTATCTTCGACCATACCATTATTCGTCAATAACCATCAGCCGAGTTTGACCACTGAGCTTCAACATTAAATTAATGCTTGCGTTTTTAATTTTTTAAACATTTAACTACATCATTTAAAAATTGCATATTGCTCAGACAATTCTTATTTTAATTATTAATCTCTATAATATAAAAATGAATCGCAAAATGTGTTGGTAAGCGCATCACTCAACAACGGCTGGACCAATTTGGACAATTCTTTTTTTAAAATGTTCGTTGAAGTCCAAGGATGGTTTTTACGGCAAGAAAAAAACAAATAATTGTCGGGAAAACCCTGAAAACAGCCCATTTCTTTTTCCCATACACACGTTTTTTAACTAAAATGTTAAGGGAATTTGAGCTTTATTGCTATGTGATAAAGTTCATATTAAATAAAGCGCTTTCCCATACAAACGTTTTCTAACTAAATTGTTAAGGCAATTTGAGCTTTATTGGTAAGATATAAAGTTCATATTAAATAACAAGCACTCACTTATTGTCTAAGCAATATATGTGTATTCCTAACGTCAAGGAGTCCATTTGCACTTTATTCCCGCTGCACAAAGTTCAAATTCCATCATATCTATCAAAACAGTGTGCGTGTGTGCATTGCAGAATAGGAGGATGTCACCAGATGTCGCCGTTCCGAAACTCACTCAGAAGAAACTCAACAAAAGAGATGACATCGCGAACCAGATCAAATTGAATAGTCACAAAACGTAAGACTCATAGATCATTCGTAATGATTTTCAATTTAGTCGACTTCACGACATTATTTATTTTGATTTAGTTTCGGAACGCGATGTAAAATGCGTCAGTTTTCAGGTCATTATATCAATCAAGTGTCAGTCACGTGTCAGTCAAACACAAACCGCGTAACAAAATTGTTTTATTATTTTAAATTTTTAATTTAATATCCGTGTATTTGTATATTTGAAAAATTATTTAAATACACATGAGCTGTGGAGCGCAGTATTTTTAGAGTAAAACAAACGGACAGAATACGAAACACCATACTGCTTTCCAAAACCGGAATAGCATATACCGGCACACGGTTAGCTATAAAAATACTGAACAACGTGATAGAAGCAACTGTACTGAAAGGAAAGTATAAACGACAAGACATTTTGATACCACGAATCCCAATGATTCCAACTGATGTACCATTTGAGTTTAAACGACTACAGTTTCCAGTGCGGATTTTTTTTTTTTTTAGCTTTTATACGTTTACACTTGACCGCCATCTCGCCTGATGTTATGCGATGATGCGGTCTACGATGGATCGTGTTTACCTAGAAGAAACCGATTCACTCTCGATTTGAAGACACAAAGATTGTAACCAACAGGGAATACCCCCTCAGGCAACGCATTCCAAAGCCTAGACGTTCTTATCACAAAGGTAGAGTCAAATCTCTTCGTTCGTGTCTTTGGAACATCAACCATGAAACGATGTCGCTTCCTCGAGCCACGAGCGTTCCGATAAAAAAAAAGGGCAAGGTGGTATTAGATCATAAATCAGTCACACAATCTCCGAAGTGTATCCGATAAAAAACCGAAAGGCTAGCAACTTTTCGGCGATGTTCAAGGCTTGCTTCTGCTATGACCATAAACAAGTCCCAGGGCTAACCATAACACGCTCAGCGCCAAGCCCTATATGCAAATATACTACCAAATTTTCACAACTTTTATTTTTTTTGTGTTGTCAGTTGTGAGATGTTAAAATAGTATAGAAAATAATCACATACACACCCGTCATCTTTTTATTTTTTACCGTTGTGTATATTTTTTTACACGTGGCCTGGGAATACTTTATTTAGATAAACTATTCCCCAGGTCATGTGTATCAATAAAGATACACATTTCGTAATGTTATTTCTCTTTGTTTCTCTCTAGAATGCACATTTATTATTCAACCAAATATTATCTCAAGAAACTTACTATCACTCAATTCAGGGAACAAATAATTGTAGTTTTACTAAAACGATCTGCTCAGTTAGCCGGAGATGAAGTGTCATCAGCCCCTATGACAAGAAGATCGTTTAATAGAAAACATTATCTCATAAGCAACAAAGATGGAGAGAAAATTGTACGCTGAAGATGTGCTATAAAAAGTATGACAGGAAAGTTATTGGTGGCAAGACTTTCAGAGCAGCTCAAACAACTACAAAATGTATGTATGTGAAAGTTTTCTGTATCAAAAATGTTTCAATAATATTTACTGATTTATTTTGAACTTAATAAATTGATTATTTAGTTTCTAAGTAACTTTCTTTTTTTAATAAAATTATTTCAAGCTGATTATAATTTTTCTCTTAATATCTCCTTAACTGATTGTCCGATTCCCAACTCAAAACCACTGGGAAAATATTCGGATACACACTGTTTTAACTGAAATGAGTAGTGTGTATCATAAACTATACACACTCCTTACGACAGTGTATATCCTAAACGATACATATGGCGCCGAGCGTGTTAAAATGTTTGTGGTATTAATCTAGAAAACCCATGTTTCTTACATGGTCGATTGTATGTTACATATTCCCTCCCGTGTTCGAAAACCATCATATTTGTTTGTCTATGTACCAGGTAATCAAACAAAAAACAACGTATATTACAAAGCACTACAATGAAAATAAAACTGATTTTTGGTAATAACTTGATTAACAAGAAAGGTATTTATCATCATCATCATCATCAGCCTATTTAATATTCGTTCACTGCTGGACGTAGGCCTCTCCTAATGAACGCCACAAGGTGCGGCCTTCTGCATTCTGCATAAAAGGATTATTACTAGCTTTTGAATGTTTATATACGTTGAAATAAATATGTTTTTAGTAAAATACTTTATGCGGTTCACAGAATACATCTCTTAAGTTTCAACAGAATAGTTATTATAGTTTCGAAAAAAGTAGTTATGACATATGGATGGACAGACAGACAGACACAACGAACCCATAAGGGTTCAGTTTTTACGGAACCGTAAAAATGGATCTTCGAAATGTATGTACGCTCATAACTTTTGAATGACTGCACTAAATATTATGTTTATTTTTTCTATGTATTTATTATTGTCGGGAAAAAAATTGTACAGCAGAAATGTAGACGAAAAAATAAATGGTGGTACGAAGTTCACCGGGTCAGCTAGTATTTTATAAAAATAATATGTAGGGATTCATTTTGCCCCGCTACTCACCAGCCAATAGATGAGAGAGGTTTGTGACAAGTTTTCAACTCAAATACCTACCCAAAAATTGGTGCCAGCTTTCGGAATGATAGTGTCATACAGCTACAGTACGTAAAATTTCTAATAACTCCCTAGCACTGCACTACGATATAAAACGGTATATCTTTCTACCTTGTAGTTTATATGAAAACATGGCCCTTTCAACCGGAAAACAGTGATGTTTATAATATAGTGCAAGATGGAAAAATAGCTGGCAAATCACTTTGAACTTGTTTAATTTACTGTTTGCATGGCTCTTTGTAAGCATGAGTAAACTGTAGTACTGATACGCTACTATCTACTGGCAAATAACGTTGAACTTGTTTAACTTACTGTTTGCATGACTCTTTGTAAGCATGAATAGGCTGTAGCCTACTGATACGCTACTATCTACTGGTAAATAACTTTGAACTTGTTTAACTTACTGTTTGCATGGTTTTTTGTAATCATTGTAGTAGGTCTACCCATGATTACAAAAAACGCTGATACGTTATTATATATTAATATTATCTACTAAACTTGATTCTAATTCTAATTCTTTGGTAAATAAAATGGGGTTCTATCAGTCAGTACTGTCCCCACTATTCGAATGTATCATTAGCATCGTCTACTATCAAATTTGTTAACAAACTGTAAAGTATATGCTTGGTCGACTTGTTATTCGTATAGCAATTTTGTGAAACGTATAGACCAATTTATTTCTATGTATCTATGATTACGTAATGAAATACTTTAGAAAGGCAGGAAAAGTAGTTTCCGTCTACGTGCCTGAATTGCACTAATGCGTTTATAAGGACCAATTTGAAACACCTTAGATGTTAGATATATGAATGAATGCTAATCATAAGATACGTGCTTCTACATTTCTTTCCGCATGTAATGCAATGAACCCATTTGATTATTTTTGTTTAAAATGATAAGCTTTTTCCAATTAGAATAATTTTTGAAACATTTTAAAAACTCTTTTTTTTTATCATCGTCACTGGATTTAACTTTGAAACACATTGAGTAATTAAGAATAATTTGTCATCGTGAGGACACCAGCGTCCTCCATCGAAGAGATCTTTCGACGACCTTGACAAAAAACTACAAGAATCAATTTGAGCTTTGATAAACTTATTGACGTTCTTAAAAAAGTAAACATTTTCGATTTCTTCCATGAATTAGCGATTTTTTCTTTTTCATTATTGTAGAATGATAAAACAAGCGAGAATGCGAGAATGGAAATGGGAATGGAAGCTACAAACCTGTACTTTTCAGCTTTAACCTTTATATTTATTTTAAGAAGGTATAGTAATCAAATACTTGTCTTATCTTGTCTTGTACCTTTAAACGAGCAATTCTTGTAAGTATATTTAATATATAATCTCAACCTCGGAAACGGCTCGAACGATTTTCATGAAGTTATGTGTGTAGGGGTTTCGGGGACGATGATTAGATCTAACTAGGTTTTATTAAAAAACGTCTTTAATGCGCGTTTTTACACCATAAATTACGTTAACATTAGAATGCGACCGTTACTTTCGCGACGTTGAGCGACAGTATAATAAATAGTTCAGGCGGTCAAAAGATATTAGATCCGGGTTCGAAGCCAGACGGCTCCTCTTATCTTTTCAAGTTCTTTTTTTGAAAAAACATATTACTGGGAGCCCTTTATCTGTAGGTATTTCAGTGTTTAAACCGAGCAAAGCTCAGTCACCTAGCTACTAAAATATTATACTTCTTAATTCCATCATATCCCTTTAACGTATTTTTTATTATAAGCATCGGGGATGTGTGCAGTTTCGATACATCTTTTAATCCATTATTCCGCAAGACCGTACAAAAATCATGCAAGTTCGAGGGGAAAAGATCGAGGGTTGCAACCGCCTTCACCTGCACTCATTTGGACAGCTTACAAGAGACGGCATAGTAATGAATGTTATTAGTTTGTATCCTTCTATCTTTCTCCATATGTCTCCTGGTGGTTCGAATTGCCCATCAATTTTGTAAACGGGCCTGTAGTCTGTGATCATATGAATAATTTTCAGGAAAGTGCCGTCTACAAGTGCGCTAGTCTTCCGAAAATTAACTTATGATAATTAATTGAAATACGAGTACCTACAACCCAACTGTACCTAATGATCGTTTTATATCAGGTGAGTTAAGCAAAAGATACTCCATTTCATGGAGAATATAAATCTAAACTAATAATATTATAAAGCTGAAGAGTTTGTTTGTTTGTTTGAACGCAAGGATCTGAATGTTTATTGGCGGACCAACCGGACCGGATTACCCATGGACCGTGGCTAGAGCAGATATGTGACTACAAACGTACGAGGTGATGAGAAGTAAAACTAATGATGCTAGTAATGAACTGTAATGTAAATAAATAAATAACAGAATGAAGTTATAGCGATGCGTGTCAGAGGGTCAGTAAAATTTTTAAAACTAGATTTTTGTTAATATTTTACTTCGTAAAAAATACTTTATCTATGTTTTCTTCGCAAGGAATTTTGCTTTTTACATAATATCGTATTATTTTAACTAATAAACATAAGCAGCCGACTGAATGTTGCTAATGTGGATACCCAGGGTGTTCTCTCTTAAGGAGAGTCAGGGCTATAATCCACCACCAGTGTGGGTTGGCGGATAACGCATGACCACAAAAGATCATAGGAACATGTCATTTTCCTCACCATGTTTTTCATCATCTAATAAACTTGTAAATGTACGAATTTAAATAGCAAAAACATGGCCAGTATTCTAAATCACAATGGCTAACGTAGAGGATTATACTGGCCTAATTTTCAGAACAAGGGGATACTTCATAGCTTCATAGCTTTGGCCCAACTTAATTTCGGTCTGAATTACAAAAAAAAAAAATAACAAAAGCAGTAGCAGTGTTTATGGGTCGATAAGAATGTATGATGGAATGATTTATTGTCAGAGAGAAGAAGTACCTATTTACCTCCGACTCCATGATGCGGCGCCGCCTTAGGTTCCCCATACGTGTAGCCCAGCACCTCATAGTGGTCGTCACCACCGCCGCCGCCACCGTGCTTGTGGTGAACGTGTTTCACGATGGTGTGTTTGTGGTGATGATGCTTCACGTAGACCGGGACGTGGATGATGACCTTTTTGTGGCCACCACCGTGCCCGCCGGCTTCGATGAGGGTCGACAGCACAGCGACACAAGCTAACGCTAGCTGAAATGGACCAGACGATTTATGTCAGTATAAATGTAGAGGACAGAGGAAATGGAGCTTTCGTATACTTGCAGCTCTATCAGTGGAGTTGATTTTAATGCTAAGAATCAATCCGTTTGGCGTCAATTTTAATGGAAGACTAAACCTTATTCCGAAATTTGTTTCAACAAATTGATCTGGAACTGATCGATTTGAATGTTGATCATCACAAATGTTCGAATCAATCAGTCTTGTCAAAGTCATTTCAAAGACCATGTTGTGTTTCTGTCTAAAGGCCTGTTTTCATTTTGATTAGTACGCGTGTGAGTGAGTAGTGCAGGTGTTGAGTGATTGGTAGCAAACACGTGTGGACACCGATTGATTATTGCGAGTGCATAGTAATCAGTCACTCGCACTCGCAATCGCACTCGCACTCTCACTCGCAATAATCAAAATGCAAACCGGCCTTTAGCCTGTACGGTAAGTTTGTGGAGTCTCATTATATCCTCAAGTATTTTGGAGCTAATTTGGAAGGTTCTATTTAAAATACAAATCAAGGTAGGGATCGCTAACCTTGAAACAGAGGTCGTACTAAAAACACACACATCAATAACTAAACCAATATTTTACCTCCAGATAATGCCTCATGGACAGACTATAAACTCTTAGCTCTTCAGTGAACGGTAGTTATATCTGGCAGTCATCGTAACACCGACACGACAAATAAATGCTCCACTTTTAGACCACGATTATAACATTGTATTTACAACATAAAATTATGTCACAGAACATAATAAAACAATCGCAAAGCAAAGCACAAGTTACAAGCTTGTTAGCGGCAAACAATAGAATTCATATAAAATACATAATTATACATTCGCTTAACTTGAACCACGGAGAGAAATATTTTGTACTAGCAATAACAATAGTAATGACCAGCTGTTTGTAAATAAAGAACAAAAACGCAACGCAACTTTCTAAGTCTGCATTCTAGGTGACGTAATCGATAAAATAAGAAAATAACACGTCCATTGGCTCAGATGGACGGAAAGGCCCCACAGTACTTCGTAATAAAAAGTATGGCTTTGTAACCGACTTTCAGAAAAAAGGTGGATCTCAATACGATTTTTCGACGTGTGTTATGCAATTTCTTTGGATGATTGAAAACACTAATGATTCCTTTCAGCAACGATTACAATGCGCGGTAGCCCTGTTGTAAATCGTTAAATTTATATTTGTATAGTCTAAACAGCTCTATAGGCTATCAAATCGATTCGGAAAATAGATTATCACAGGTATGACCAGGTAGTTGAAATAAAAAAAGAAAGATCTGTATAAACATGCGGGTATTGATGATTTTAAAGTTTTGTAAATGTTAGCTAAAGTTCAAATACATACGTAAGTACATACTTAAGGCACGGTAATATTATCTACATATATAATAGGAATTTCCGTGCTTAAGGTCCTAGCTATTTACACTGTATCTAAAGCGTTGTTTAAAAGAAGCGTTGATCGTTATTGATCGTCACTAAGTACGACGATACATCACAGGTTATTATCGAATAAAACAATCTATCTGCACTTAGCTGCCATACACAATGTCGATACTCTTTTCATGTTTGTATTATTTTAACAATATATGAAAGGAAAGATGAGATTAATATACATATTAAAAATAATTATTGATTTGGTTAGATTACATATATATCTGTGTCATGTCAGAGATCTGTCTTAAAATTTTCCTGCCATAAAGTTCCTGATCAAACCATACTTGGGTCGTAGTAGTAGTTTTGGTGAAAATAAGGTTAGAATTATTAAATTTGTACGTTAGATTCAACGCTATAGTAAAACTATATGTAGTTTTTTTTGATATTTTTCAGAACCTGCGGTTTTGAGTGTTTTTTTAGTGTGTAATTTTGATAGGAATATTCCTAAGTAAACTGACATGAAAGACGTCGTTGTGGCGCTAACATAGTAGGCGTAGTGGACTTGATTCCTTGCTAAACGCCGAGTCCCAGCATTGGGGAAATTAACTGTCATGTTTATGTCTTGTCAAGTGTTGTTATACAAAGAAAAGAAAGTTGTATTTTGTTGTTTACAAAAATAATGTGAAAAAACAACAAAATTAATGTAAAAAATCTCTACAAACATACAAAATTTTTATAATGCAAATGGACATGAAAAAGGTTCTGTCTGCGAGAGCGTTTAAATCTGATATGGTATACGTTAGATTACTTTTTGTAGTAAGGATTTATTTTATGTTTGGGTAAATATTTACATTTTTCTGTAACTATTATTATAGTTTTGACAGTGAGTATGAAAGATACCTGTAGTAATATAAGACAGCAATTTACTATGGTATTTAAGACAACTGTGTCAAACGCCCAACTGCAAGATGGGTCGACATTACTTTTACGATATTATTGGCTCTAGTTCAACCTGATTTCGATTTGCCACATAACTGAGGACGATTACTTGCTAAGAAAGAAAATGTGTATCCAGTAGCATGCTGTGAATGATGATGATGATGGCAGGACACAATTTGCACTAAGCCTACTTTAATACTATTTCAAAGTTGCATCGTACAAGAAAGATTAAAAAAAAAGATAACAATTAATATTTTGATTAAGTATCAAATAACAATTATTTTTTTACTTATTTATTTATCTTAAGCACAAGTTTACGATAAGAGCCTATGAAGACGAACTGAAGTTAAGAACTTAGATAAAATTAATAATTGAGGTACGTGCTCGCCAATAAATAAATAAATATTCATGTTCAATACTTGCATAGTTTATTTTTTATTGATTTGGCAATAGTTAGAAACTATTATAAAGTAAATTAACTCATAACAATGTTGTGACACAACTGTAGGTCAATCTACGCAGGATCTCTCTTCTATAACGAAGCATTGAAAACGAAATCTGTCGCGGTAGTGAAACCTTATGAAACTTTAATTATGAATCGGGTGACCTTTACTAACTATATCTTAGTAGAAATCATAATAGACTATTTATTATATTCTTTACATTTTGAACGTTCATGTTTTTTTTTTTTAATAAAGATTGACGAGACGAGCAGGATATGTGCCTGATGGTAAGCAACATACCTGCCACATAATAGCACAGTGACACGCAGCTATTGGAACATGAAGAGTCCAAATCGTTATCTAGCACCGCACTGCGCTCGTCACCCAGAGATCTAAGCTGTTATATCTCTAAGCCCTGTCATTTCTCTGGAAACATTGCCCTTCAAACCGGAACATAGTAGGTAATGTTTGCGCATTACTGCTTGGCGGTAGAATAACTGGAAAAGGTGTGGTACTTCCCCAGGCGGACTCTGCTAAGAGTCCTACCACTATCATGTTACAATTAACACCCGTTCTTAGTGCCCCGTAAACACGTGATACGGCTAGTATGGAATGCTAAGCAGAAATTTAATTTGGAACTTAAGTAAATTCTAATTGTAACTAAATACCTACCTGCATTTGCATAAAAACTGCCTTCTACTTTGAAAATGCATTTTTATCAAAACCTGGTTTTAATTGTAACTTTTTTAGTTTACAATTTTGAATTATTCATTTAAAATTAAATAGAAACTATGTTCTTACCATCAAACTAAACAAATCAAAGACGAAATAAATATTATTTCCCTAAAACAGTTTTTTTTTTTTAATATTAGGAAGGTTCAGATTTAAACTACTAATTTAGATAATTTTGCTGATGAACCTAATTCTCATAGTGAATTTGCAAAATGGTACAATTGATTTACTGATGTGATGTTTTGTTTGCTATAAACTGAAGTTATTATAGAGGTAATAAATACATCACCGCAGAATATCACTGTGCATTTTTTTTTGCATCAGAAAGCATTGACTTCAGGTAGTACCTTTCTTTCTTAAAAAAAAAAATATGAGATAAAAAAAAATTAAGATAAAAATCTATCAACAAATTAAACAGCAACCACGTCAACATTTGATCATGGAACGGCCATTTCAAAAAACGCATCTCTTCAAAATAGTATCTCTGTCATTAGTCTGTGCAAAAAAGTAAGTATAAGTTTTAAATTTATCGTATAACTTTTTTTCAGAAACAATTTTGATTATGTCATTGGTGTAGTCATTCACGTAACATCACGTTGTCATACCATAATTCATTGTTGTTAATAATAATATTAAATGGCTAATAATAATATTAATATTAAATTAATATTAATAATATTAATTATCGTAATAACGAATAATTAGGAGTGACTGCAATGTACTCACCAAAAGTCGTGCAGACATCGTGTGAGTAGATGGAACAGACAGAGACCGAACGCGGGGACAGGCAGCGGGTATGTGATAAAGAAATTATACAAAACTTGCTTTTATATCACAACGTGCTCGCGTTTCGCGACACTGAATCTCGACAACTCTACCACAATATCATACAATCAAATCTCAATCTTGTCTCAACTCAGGAAGTGTTAGATTTAAATGTGAACGGCGTTCTGATTGAATCCGATTGTTATTGGCGAATTTTCGACTCGATAGCCCCGAGCACAAAGCTCATTTTTCATAAAAGGGCGCCCATTTAGAAGTCTGTTATTAAAGTGAAAATGTAGTCTAGATTGTGGTAGTAGAGTGGTTATTCCGTCGCGGCGAAAGAGACGAAGAGAAGACCTCGATCAGTATCAGTTGAATGAGATCCACCTACGCACAATACAGCTATGTCACACAACGTAGTGTTTAAATATCTATTAAGACGTCAAATGACTTGCATTGCGATGTATTTATAGTATATCTTTATGCTTGTATGATAGCTTATCGTTGGAAATTAAACTTTCCGATGTAAATAAACAATTTATCTCAACATCGAATGAACTTTCTTTCTCTACTAACATGTCTATCACTTTCTTTCGTATTTCAGCCAAATTATGTACCTATACTGTATTCTATGTGTTTTCTGATACCAACATTTGAATTAGGTTAAATTTAACAAAATTTCATATAATTTTCGAAAGATTGCTGTCGGCAGCGAGGCAGGGCTCAAGCTTCCGGTGGTTGGGGCTGCACAGTGAGATACCTCCTGACGATGTGTGCTGCTGTGTCAAATATGACCGCTTTCTGCATCTGAAGTTATTATAATTTTTATGTTATTAGATTTTCATGAGGCCGTAGGTTCGACCTGTCGACCCTGCCTGTAAATGTGCGTATTTTCCCAAGTATAGATAGATGTACAAAAAAAAAATACATTTTTCATAGATGCTACCACCACTCACACAGACAGACAAGAAAAACATTGTGAGGTAACCGGAATTATTAAAATCTACATCCTTAAGTACATGCGTTATTCACCATCCCGCAGTTGATCAAAGTAGTGGTTAATAGAGATGTTAACACTAATCACGAATTAAAGTTTAGTGTTAATTTTATGATAGTTTGTATTCATAGAATATCGAAAAACACATTTTTATATTTTTTTATTGTAATTTTAATTGATTTAAAATTAAATATTTGTAATCTGTAGTCACGTGACTGCAAACACCAATATTCAGCTTTTTACATCACTAACCGCAAACAAAACAAGCTGCCGAAGACTACTACATAGCACGGGACTCTCTCTCTCTCTAGGGTCGGTCCCTTATGTCTGAGGATCGTGGTCAGCGTCGGGGTTATCTGTAGCGGATGATCTGCCTCCACCGGTTTCGCTGGAGGCCAGCACGGGACTAAGAGCAGGCAGAAGCGGGGGAATTTCTCCCGCATCTGGACACTCTTACTTACGGTACCCACTTACTGCTTGGTCTCTGAGGGGGTCACGGCGTATCTTGTGTTCAGGAGCGATGATGACGGAGTTGTATTCTGTAGGAGAGCCCGGAGAGGGGCAAGCCGGGGCGGATTCATGGAAGTATGCGAGAAACGTCCCGCGTTCCCGTAGTAAGCGTCAAAAGTGCCTCGTACAAGGTTTTAGGCGGTAGGAATTCCAAGGCGGAAAGATATGCGTCAATACATGAATTTCATTTACGCACGAAATGTAATGGTAGGACTCTTTGCAGAGTCCGCTTGGGGAAGAACCACACCTTTGTACTCTTAATTGTGTATCCATACTTAAACTTTTACTTTATGTATTAGTATATTTTTTATATTTAGTATTTATGTAGGTTTATTAGTTTATTTTTCATGTTACTGGATTTTAAATAAATATTTTTTTAGTAATGTTATAAAAGTATCCACCTTTTTTTTTGTACTACCCGTTTTCCTATTTTCGTATCTGTTTTCCCATCCTACGGTTGCCTGGAAGAGATTGCTTTTAGCGGTAAGGTCGCCCATTGCTACTTTAATTTTAGTTTTTATGTCTTTTATTTTAAATTTAGTGCAATAAAGAGTTAATCTATCTTGTATAGTTTTTCTACCGCCAAGCAGTAATGTGCAAACATTATTGTTTTCCAGTTTGAAGGGCAACGTTTCATGTGAAATTACAGGGCATAGACATAAAACATCTTATATCTCTGGGTGACGAGCGCTAGGTAATGATTTGACCTCTTCATGTTCCAATAGCTGCGTGTCACTGTGTTGTAATATGGCAGACATGTTGCTTACCTTCAGGCACATGTCCTGCTCGTCTCGTCACTCCTTATTATGAAAAAATATTGCAGAGTGACGCTGGCATAAGCACTTTTTAAAATGATCAAAGGTTTTAAAACAACAAACAAAATAAGAAACCATTAGATAGATACTTTGTGTTAATTGATTGACCTAAAAGATGTAGAACGAATCGATTGCCAATACCTATTACTACTTGTAACCTATAACAATATGACCACGCTCGCATGACCAAACAATGTTAGTACAGTAACCTACTAGCGCCGTGTCACTGTTTTGACTGTTGCGAGACCAAATTCTAGGTTTTGTAATTGTGGACATTTAAATGAAGTATATTGCTACATAATAAGTTATGGGTAGTCTAGTCAGGAAACTGCCGATTCACGAGACCCGGGTTCGAATCCCGCGCGCACCACTGTCTTTTCGCAGTAATGTGCGTAATGCCGCTAACTTTTTTTTTCAATGAAGAGTGCGAGACGAGCTCTACATGTGCAATGTACATGTGCGTGATGGTAAGCAACATGCCTGCCACATAACAGCACAGTGACACGCAGCTATTGGAACATGAATAGTCCAAATAATTACCTAGCACTGCACTGCGCTCGACAGAGATCTAAGATATAATATCTCTAAGCCTTGTGATTTCTCTGGAAACATTGCCCTTCAAACCGGAACACAGTAATGTTTGCACATTACCGTTTGGCGGTAGAATAACTGACAAAGGTGTAGTACTTCCCCAGGCGGACTCTGCCAAGAATCCTACCACTATTAATAACTTAAAAACGACAAAGGAAAATATTGAAATGAAAATTTGTTCCAAGATTCTTTCAAGGTCATTCGTCATCTACTTACTAGTCCGCACTGAGCCAGTGTGGTGGATCATGGCCTTGACTCTATCCATGAAAGAGAAGGCTCCGAGACCCAGCAGTGGGAACATTTAGTGGGCTGCTTATTGTGCTATCGCTACCCACATTTAACCAGAATGTTTATGATTAACGTTTAGAGGAACGGAAGGGATCTACTGCGGATGTTGATAGAAATTGAATAGAAATAGAAAAAAATATTGACCTTATAAGAAATTGTTACATTAGGTAAGTCTATGAAACAATTGATTATTACATTTGGTAATGATTAATTTTAACAATGTATAGTGCCAGCTGAGGATAATACAGTTAATAGTGCGGATACAAATTAACGTTAAGAAACTGTGATCAGAATAATCACTTAGCCCAACCCTAAAAATGTTCAAATATTTAAATAGATATATTTTTGAATCGAAAACTTCCTCAGTCGCGTTCAACACATATTGGTAGGGGACAATTTTTATAAGTCGGCATCACCGACATGCGTTATAACAAAATAGCTATACCGGTGATGTATTGTGCAATATACTGAAATTCCAAGTTATATTATAAGTTTCCACTTCTATCGGAAGTCTCTATGGCTGCCAATTTATGATGTGAAAACATCTTTTGGCGCGCCAGAGACAGATTTTTCGTAAGCTTTGAGTTGAATTCTAGCGTCACACTCGGTAATGATAAGATATCTTCGGGTAAAATCGGGACCATGGCCATGCTCATGGCCACGCCTCCGGTTTCACCCGCGTAGTTTCCAAAGTAAGCTATAATGAAAAATGAAATAAAATAAAGAGTTATAAGTTTTCACTTCTATCGAAAGTTTCTATGGCTGCCAATTTTGGTCTTAACTGTGAACAGACACTCAGACATCCGTGCTTTTCATTAACAGTTTTAAGCAATATGAAGCCGTAATGACGTAGTGGCGAGAACATCCATCAACAGTCAAAGGTTTGAATCTCGCTTGCACCACTGAGTGTTTTTAAAAAGTGCAGAATGCAAATGTATTAGTCTCATCACCACTGGCTTTATATAGTACTAGCGGCCCGTCCCGGCTTCGCACGGGGTAAAATTTTTTGTTAAGTAGGTATGCTAAATGAAATGTACATGACCAAATTTTTCCAAAAGATCAAAATTAAAAACCAAAACTTTAAAGTTCAAAAACATTAAACTGCCTGGCCTGGTGGCTTAGTTGGTTAAAGGCCGTTTTGTAAAGCGGCGGTTTAACGATCAGCCGGATTGAATACAGCTGATTTAAAAACCACTGGAATGTATTCAACGCCATACGTTATTCAACACGGCTAGCCGTAATGTAATAAAGCGAGAGATTAGCCGCTTCTTTGATAATTTTTAGTTCCGATTCTTAACACTCATGGCGCTGCCTGACATAACAACAACCATGGCGTTGAATACTGTGTGTTCCTAAATTGCTAACACGGCTAGCCGTAATGTAATAAAGCGAGAGATTAACCGCCTCTTTGACAATTTTTAGTTCCGATTCTTAACACTCATGGCGCTGCCTGATATAACAACAACTATGGCGTTGAATACTGTGTGTTCCTAAATTGCTAAAGTGACAGTGGATTCTGGAGTTTGGAGGAATCGTACACAATATTATTAGGGTGGCTCTTATCACCCTGGGCGTTACTTGGATACTATTTCGTTTCCACCGTCCACCTTGTTAAGACTAAATCGGACCGGGTAGGTTACATGAGACCCAGATCCGACCCGGAGCACCCCGACTCCACCTAGTCTTGGCGCTACTACCCCTAGAGTGTATTTAAAAGAATGCGGGAGCCAGAAGCTCAAGGGAGGTCCTGAGTGGAGCGAGCCATGCAAGTAGTTTTAAAACTATAATAGGTCGTAACTTGACCACCATCTCACCTGATGTTAAGCGACGATGCTATCTACGATGGAACATGTTTCAATAATAGACCCTTGTCTATGGAAGTTCACCATGTTTCTTAGGTGTACCGTCACCGATATCAAGTTATGGGCTTTCAAACTTTATGTGAGAGGTAAAATGTTGTAAAAAAAATAGTACGGAATATCGTACGAAATAATCGATCAATTTATTCAGATAAATGAAATTAATTTAGATTCTGTGTTGTTATTTTTTTAAATATGGAATTCCTACAACATAAGCAGTAATACAATGCGGCTGAACGTGGACCGCCTTTTTGAAGAACGTATTGCAATGACAATGCGGCTAATCGTTGAACCGCCGCATTACAAAACGGCCCCGTTTTTCAAAACGGCTAGCCGTAATGTAATACGGCGAACTATACAATCCGGCTGCGACATATACATCATAATCCGGATCTCGTTGTTGGGCTGTATGTTTGATGTCTTGACACAAATTGTCTTCAAAAATGTGCCATAATTCCGAGGGAAAACAAAATAATAATATTACCACAAACAACTCTCTCAGCCTCAACGGACACCGAGAAATTGAAGCTTCTCTCAAAGTGAATGCTTTGATTTTGAGTACCTAGTCTTGGAACGATGTACCTACGTGGTACATGATAAAGAAGTATTCTGAGATAAAATCACTCTGACTGGGATGAACGCTGTACTGTATGTACACTCTTCATAATTCTGCCGGCCGTCGCGTCGTTGCAAATATTTAGGATGGATATTTTTAATTTCGTAATATATTTTGAATGGAATGTCCGATTTTAATAATTCAAAAAGGAATCGATAGGTAATAAAGCAGTCTTGATTGAAAAATAATTTATTTTGATAAGAATTAAAACAAATGTATGAATAGCATGGTCTTAAGTTGATCGGCATTTTTATCTTCTTTTAAAATGTAAAAAAGCAGTTGTAGCGACGTAATTACTGTAGTTAGACATATGCTCTCGCGAGGTTTTTTGTAGATTTTAATACGTTCTATAATATTGTAGAACATTGTTTGGTTCTATCATTGGTACTTTCCGCAGCGTATGCGATGAAAGCCATTTTATGGCTGTTTTTTTTATACCTTGCGTTGGTTTTAGTAAAAAATTACAAAGATCACTATTTTTTTCTTGTAATAAAAATAGCCTATGTTACTCAGTGATAATGTAGCTTTCTCTTGGCAAAAGAATTTTTGAAATCGGTTCAGTAGTTTTTGAGTTTATTACATACATACAAAAATACAAAAATACAAAAATACAAAAATACAAATCTTTCCTCTTTATAATATTAGTATAGATAGAGAGTGACGACACGAGCAGGACATGTGGCTGATGGTAAGCAACATGCCTGGGAACATAACGACACAGTTACATGCAGCTATTGGAACATGAAGCGTCCAAATCATTACGTAGCACTGCACTGCGCTCGTCATATCTGCCCTGTGATTTCACTGGAAACATTGCCCTTCAAACCGGAACACAGTAATACTTACACATTACTGCTCGGCAGTAGAACAACTGGCAAAGGTGTGGTACTTCCCCAGACGGACTCAGCAAAGAGTCCTACCATTAGGCTTGAAGGGTAAAGGAAAACATCGTGAGGTAACCGTTTTATAAACGACGAGGTTAGAAACACAAATCGTTTTACAGACAACAAAGTTAAAATCAAAAACTACAAATACGCAAAACCGAATTTCGTAAAATACTTTTTACTGGAAAAAAAATCTGAGTGTTTGAATTCGGTCACAAAAATATTTACTTTACATCAACGATCTCAATAAAAGATGTGCCCTCCCAAACTTCAGCGCGCACATGTTATCGTTGGGAAGAGTGAGCTCGCTCTTTCCATTCTAGTCGGTTTCAGGAAGTGGTGGACGCCAGACGTTTTTACCTATCACTATTCGTCGTAAACAACCAAAATAAGTAGAACCACAGCATATCGCGCCGCTAGCGATTCTAGGGGTCAAGTAGATTTGTTGTTTGTAAACGACTTACGATAGACACAGAGATGCATTTTATTACCAATTTCAAAGTGCCCAGGGCACATTCATTGGCTTATATCGATGCTTTACATAATTAGTCTGCACTGAATCACAGTAGAACGGTAGTCGTAACAGAGAATATCTGCAGTTGTAATCTCTGCGCACATTCCCTTTCGATGGATCGCAGCAAGTGAGAGTATTTCCGCCACATGCTATCCTGAGCACAGCGCATGCGCGCTTTGTCTATGCGTCTGCATCTTATCATGTATCTAGCTGTGCCCCACGTTTACACCCGCGTAGTTCATTATTTTATTTAGAAGGTATCTGGATGACCGGGTGGAAATTTATTGCAAAGTTAAATTCTATTTTTACTGGCTTATAAAGAAATCTAAGAAAAACGTATTAGCTTTACCATTTATAAGACAAAACATTTATGACTCTCGGTGATGTTAACATAATATGTAAATATCTTAGACAACTAAGCAGAATAATAGATTAGAAGAGGTATTGAGGTATTGTATATATACGCAATGCCGTACAAAAATCATGCGACAAGGAGAAATGATCGAGGGTTGCAACCCCCCTCTTCAATAGGGTACCGGACTGGGTCAAAAATACACTATTTTAATTAGTCCGTCAGCTAGATCATGGAAAAACATGGGACACGTATTTTTTATTTTCACAAAATATTAAAAATCGACAAAGATATAGAACATCAAACTTCGAGAGGGGGGTCGCGACGTCACTCGTGAGTAAAAATCGTAGGCACGAGTGACGTCACGCGAAACTTCTAAGCGCTGTAGGTATCTTCGTAATTTTTTGTTTGTGAAACAAAAGAAAAAATACGTGTACAATATTTTTTAGCAATCTAACAGACGGACTAATTAGTTTTTTTGAGGATTGTACCCTATTGTACTCAGTTGGACAGCTTACAAGTGACGGCATAGTGCTGAATCTTTTTACTTTATACCCTTCTATCATCGTACATAGGTCTCCTGGTGGTTCATTTACAACGTACGTTTTGTTCACGGGCCTGGACGTCTACTCTGTTTCTAGAAAAACTAAATTTCGAAAAAAAATACTCGCGACTTTCCTACTCTCGTTCTACTTCGTTTCGTCCGATACAACATTGTTTGACGTTTAAATGTTCGAAGCATACTCTAATTAGTGTAGGCTTAGAACATTAAAACGGACAAAACGACGGATCGAAGTAGAATCGGAGTTGGAAAATGGCGAGTTTATTTCGAAATAACGTTTTCGTTGAATTAGAGTAGACGTCCTGTAGTCTATAGCGCTGTACGAATGTTTCACTTACGAATGTGACGCTTGAGGTCAGTTCACACCCCACGAAAATAACTGTGCGTGGTACGCCAAAGAAGGTTTCGCATAAAAAAAATACAGATCGGAAATTTTGTAAAAAGTTGATCAAAATATACGTCTTTTTTACTGGCCTACAAGGAAGGGTCCAAATGACCCTTCCTGACCAGAGTAACTTGGTAAGGTGGGGAAAAGCCTCAGAAAAATATTGCTTTATACTTGTGGTGAGGCGATATGTACAGCAAGGCACATATTGGTGGGATGCAAGGTGCTCCTTAATAGGGGTCATTACTCACAGCGCCATGACAGAGTACTTGAAATCATACGTGAAGCCGTAAGCCTTTCGGTAGCTAGAGCCCAAAAGGGATTGACGACAAACAAAAGACAAATTAACTTGGTAAAAGAGGGTTCAACTTCAAACTCCAAGAACAAGCCTTTCCTAATCCTGGGTTCAGCACCTGATTGGACTATTTTAATGGACACGTATGAAAAGCACTATAAAATCCCAGAGGATGTGGGTGTTTCGTCATCCAGACCGGACATTTTCCTTTTTTCTAGGGCTACGAAACGCATAGTCCTGGTAGAACTTACCGTACCATGGGAAACTAATATACCTAAAGACCACGCGATGAAACAAAATAAGTATTACGACCTTCAAAACGAATTAACAAAAAATGGCTATGTAGTTAATTTATACGCAGTAGAAGTAGGAGCGAGAGGTATACCAGCAAAATCTCTCTATAACCTGCTTAAAGACCTTGGATTATCCAGAAGTGCAGTAAGTTCTTTACTAGAACGAGTATTTAAAGCTGCACTAGTAGGATCATATCGGATTTGGGCAGGGAGAGAAATACGAGTAGTAAAGGTGAGTGTTGACGTACGTCAATATAAGGGGCCCCTTTTAAACCTACGCCCGAGTCACAAGTCTTGGGGTCTATTCGAGATTTCTCTCTCTGCTACACGATGGACCCGGCACCCGCACGGTGAATCCATGGAATGCGAAAGTACGTCTCTTACCTACAATAAAATGATGTTATCTCAATGGTTTCGCTTGTTTCTAGCGCAACCCGCTAGATGGCGCGCTCTCGAGAATTACCTCTAAACAAAACAAGTTTATACTGATGGAAAATCTGGAAATCCCGACTAACACCCTACTCATATAATAAATGCAAAAATAGCTCTGACTGTTAAACTCACCTTACAGCAGTTTTGTTACGAAACAAACAAACGAACAGCACCCGTGACTAGACTCGATTCCGGGATGCAAAACGTACAATGCACACTGGGTCAACAATGTTCCATTGTACGTGGATAGAAAGCGTCGAAAATAAGAATCGCAATACTGATATTATCCGATAAAATTAAACAAAAATGCTCTCTAAGTTTAGGGTGATAGGGTTGCATAAGTTTGTAGCCACACCCCTCTCCAACCACCCCTCCGGCACAGTCTATTAAATCATACAGTCGTTCGACGAAGCCGTGGCTAGACGGGGCAATCGTGCGGGGTGTGCGGGGTGAGACGCAAGAAGCGCACTCCTGCATTGCCTACATTACTATGTTAGTATTGCAGGAGCGTGGCTCAATGGTGACGTCTTTCGTATGTTTTAGATAGATAGATAGATAGATAACTCTTTATTGTGACACAAAAACAGAAATATTATAGTAAAACACTTACGAACTAGCACCACAAATGGCGGCCTTATTGCTTAGAGCAATCTCTTCCAGGCAACCAACAACCAGTTTTAATTTTATTTTGGTGACACGTTTTTTTTGTTTGTGACAACATTACCCGTGTCTAGACATTATCGGCGTTTCTCGCAAGACCAAAGGTGATTAACTACTGGTAGTATTTCTTTATACTGTGCCTCTGGTATCTATGGGTATCCATATCCATAATACTAGGTTACTATAGGACGGGGCGCGTCTCGTATCGACAGCGGACGTCTGTAGGGGACGCGGCGCTCGCTCGCTGTTAGTTATATTTGTGATGACGACTCGATTAAATTGTAATATTAGTCCATCAGGTAGAAAAATATGGGACACGTATTTTATGTTTTATCAAATTACTAAAAATCGGGTAGTGAAATCACATCTACATAAAAATCGTATATAGATGTGACGTCATTAGAAACTTCTTAGCACTATATCTATGTCAGTTCTTATTTTATGAAACAAAAAATAAATACGAACAATATTTTTTATTAATCTAAATTACGGACTAGTTAGTTTTTTGCGATACCATGCCTATTGTTAGAGGCACGCTTATATTATGATAGGTACCCATATCAGTTTAAGAGCAGGCAACCCACTTAGCTTTCCCACTGCTGGGACTAAGGGTATTCTCTCACAAGGTGAGTGTACGACCGGTAGTCAACAATGCCGATCAATGACAGATAGATACATTATTCCAAGAGCTGGTATCAAAATTTGGGTAGGTATTTCAGGCAAGCTGAAAACTTGTGACATAGTTATTCTATTATATCCCTACACGGAGGTGCAGACCTGGCTGGTGAGTAGCGGGGCAAAATGAATCCCTCAATTTGGATCAACTGGCAGGTATATAGACCCCCAAAACGATATCTTTTTTTTTTGAAAATGGTGTTATTTAAAACAATATTTTTTTTTATTGTTTTAAATAACACCCAATCTAAATTTCAAATTGCCTCAAACCCATTTTGTATACTTTTTCTAAAACATATTTTACTAAATCAACTGGCTTATTTTTTAATTAAATTCTTTAAACATTAATCTACAACACATTAAAATTGCATATAGCCTCAAACATATTTACTGAAAAAAAAAAGTATGGATCCATTTGGCCCCGCCTCTCAGCTCTCACCAATCTTCTCTCAGCCTCTATAAAAAAAAGTTTTATAAGTATACCAAATACAAATTTCAAACAATGCATGGACCAACTTTTCAACAATATTAAAGCTTAAACAAATAAAGTGGCCAAGTGCGAGTTGGACTCGCCCATGAAGAGTTCCGTTGTAGTAACATAATATACATAGTACCTACACATAGTTCTTGTAGTTCGTTGTAACTTTGATCGTAGTTTCAATAATAGTGTATTTATGACGTACTTAAAAAAAACTACTCATCAGATCGAGTTCAAACCAATTTTCGTTGGTAGTTTACATGATAATGTACATCATATATATTTTTTTGATTTTTCATTTTCTTACTTTAGAAGTTAGAGGGGACACACACACACACATTTTACCACTTTGGAAGTGTCTCTCGCGCAAATTATTCAGTGTAGACGAAAATGATTTTGGAAACCTCAACATCATTTTTGAAGACCTATCGATGGACACCCCAAACGTGTTGGTTTGATGAAAAAAAAAATTTTGAGTTTCAGTTCTCAGTATGGGGGGCAGGCGCGGTCCCATCCTCGAATTTTGCGGGGGGTCACCAGTACGCAGCTTCAGATTTTTTCACGAGTAGAAATACAATAAATCGAGTAAAAAAGACTTTACTAGTAGCGCCCCACGATTTTACCCGCGTAGTTGACCCTCCAGTTGTTATCCCGCGTTTAAAAATAGTTTTTATGTACTACAAGACATTTTGATTTTTTTTAGATTTTTTATCTAATGTACATGGGACACTCAGAAAGTTTTGAGAAACTAAAAAACTAACTTGTATGAAAAAAAAATTACTAAATCTTTTCAAAGAACTCTCCACCAGCTTCTGTACAAAGTTTCATACGTCTGAACCAATTTTCAAAACATTTTTTCCAGTCCTCCGCAGACACTTCTTCCACGGCCTTCTCAAACGCTGTTAGCGCGTCTACCGGCGATGAAAACTGTATCCCTTTGAGCTGATTTTTTATGCTAGGGAATAAAAAAAATCACACGGAGCCAAATCAGGACTGTAAGGAGGGTGCGCCAAGACTCTGACCGGTGTGGAGTCCAGGAAGTCCCTCGTTTTGATCGCAGAGTGCGCGGGCGCGTTGTCGTGGTAAAGAAGGACCCCGCGGAGCCCGGTGTTCGGTCGCTTATTTCTCATTGCAGAAAAAACTTCTGGCAAGCATTTTATGCTGGACCATTCGGCGTTGATACTGCCAGTAACTATTTTCTGATCTGTGATACTGCTTTGGTCTCGAAGTGGAATTAAAATTAGTTACCCCGTCAAAGTGAAGAAACTAGCGATCAAAATTTTCCTTGCGCTCCTCGATCGCTTCACTTTCGTAGGTGTTGGTTCAATTTGAAACAGCCAAACTGTCGACTGCTTTGTTTCTGGATCGTATTGATAAATCTAGGATTCGTCACCTGTCACAATGTCGTAAACGCGGCGTGATGAGCCTGCATCAAATTTTTGTATCATATTACGGCACCAATCCACACGGGCCTGCTTCTGAGCTTAGGTGAGGTTGTGCGGCACCCAGCGGGAAACTATCCTCCTTACGCGAAGGTGCTCGTGCTAAATCTTGTGAACAGTTCCTGAACCAATCTGCAGAGTATGCTGAATCTCTTCGTACGTTATGCGTCTGTTTTCTTGAATTATTTTTTTTACTGCCAGCACACTTTCTTCGGTGACAGCCGTCGTAGGATGACCACTCCTTTGTTCATCCCCCAAAGTAAAACGACCGCGTTTGAACTCGCGATACCAGCGGTAGATGGTTGCTTTTGAAGGTCCTTCATCCATAAAACCAATTCGAAGTCGATCAAATGACTCGTCAGTTTTTAAGCCACATTTGAAATCGTAAAAAATCATAGCACGAAAATGTTCTCGACGCAAATCTATTTTTTAATAAAACAAAAAAAATATATATTGGCTCTCATAAAAATGCGGCGGGAAATTTGAAAATCGAACAGTTGCAAGTATTAATAATCGAAGTTTTCAAAATAATTACAAGTGTCATATACATAAAAACCTTTTTTTTGCAAAACTTTCTGAGTGGCCTGGTATATGATTTGGGGGGGGGGGGGGGTCATGTCCCCCGTGACCCCTCCCCCCCTGGAGCCGCGCATGATGGGGGGCAACCCTAATTTTTATTTTTTTTGTTCAAATCTTAATGCGGTTCACAGAATACATCTACTTACCAAGTTTCAACAGAGTAGTTCTCAAAGTTTTGGCAAAAAGTGGCTATGACATACGGACGGACAGACAGACAGACATGACGAATCTATAAGGGTTCCGTTTTTACGTTTTACGGAACCCTAAAAAGCTGAAATAGGGTTTGAACCACAGAAATCTAAATAATGATTTCTGTGGTTTGAACCATTTACTAAAGAAATACCTACTCAAAGATAATGGAAAATCAGAAGCAATAATTTACATAGGTATCAGAAGTTCCTCAAAAAACCTATTTATTCGTTAACGGATTCATTTTCTACGTAGCCTATGGTATTGTTTTCATTTGGCCGCGTTAGATGGCGTTTGGATCAGACCGGCCGTGGCTGAAACACGCTATCATGTTTTTGGGAAAGATAAGCTTGGCGTGGAAACCTGTTTTGACAATCACACATCCTACAACCTACATACAAACTTAGAAGTTTTTGTAAAACGTTGTTATGCTATAAGCAAAACGTTTGTGTACGTATTTAGAGATTTAAAGTGCATTTCGGCATATCGGAGTATGAGCTACGTATTGTCGTGGAAAAATATGTAATTACTTGGAGAACAAATATTTAAATTTATCAATATTCGTGAAGATTATTATAATTATGTAGATGTTCAACCGATTAACTCCATGGACATTCTTCGACATTCAGACACTAGTCATCGCTGTAGGATACCCTGTGTTGCAATGACTAGTGCTCTTCCGATACAATTATTGCAGTTGGATGTATAAACTAATATTTGGGTAGCCATGAACCAGAATCAAGTACTCAAAGAAATTAAGAAGAAAAAACAACTAGTACAACTACATGTTTGTGTGTGGCAGTGGATGTGTGTTTGCTTGATAACTGATTTCACATACTAATTGGCTATAGAGACTAGATGGTATTAAAATAGCATGTTATTTGTGGGCTGGGTGTAATTTCAATTTAGCAGCTTTTCACTGAAGTTGTATGGAAGTAATATGGCACTTACGTAAAAATATCAATTTCCGACATTTTGCTCTGTCTGTATGTTCTGGCTTGTATTTGAAATATACGGACTAATTTTAACAGGAAATTCACTAGCTGATATTATAAGGAGTAGGTACCTTAGACTAAGTACTTTTATTAGAAGTAGATAGTTTATTTTATCCGAAGAAAAAAACAAAAACTGTAAAAATGAAATAACTAAGTACTTTTTTTTAACTTGAGTTGTCCCACTGCTGGGCAAAGGTCTCCCCGAATTCCCTCCACTTTATCCGGTCCTGAGCTACCATCGTCCAATCATTTTTAAACGCTCCGAGCTCGTCCTTCCATCGCGTTGGAAGACGACCCTGGGGTCGACTGGCCGATGGTGTCCACTCTGTAGAAACCCGGGCCCACCGATCAGGGTGCATTCTGGTCACATGACCCGCCCACTCCCATTTAAGCTTGGCAGAGCTAAATCCTGCATCTGTTACACCAGTAATGGAACGTAGTATGGTGTTGCGAACACGGTACTTAGTAAGTAGTTATAACTAAGATTATTATTTCAATTATTATTTTCGTTCGTGTTTTGTTTGATACGTTATCAATAGCACCTATCAATCTTCTTTTAAAAACTTGTGTCATCTGAAGGCATTGTAAACGAATATATTCGAATGATTGAATTAAAATGCTTGTAATTTTTACAAATGACATTTAACTACGCAACATATGTACATATTTGTAATGGTCTTTAAATTCCCTTTATTTTGATATCCTACTCGATATGCAAGATATTTTTTTTTCAGCTTCTTACAAATTTGCATAAAATTTCGACTCTGTTGTTTTTTTTTAATTTACTACCTATCTAAGAACACTTGGGTAATTGAGACAAATCTAACGATAACTGAATCATCAAAATCCATCCAGCTGTTTGGAAGATACGTGGGAATAAAGAAATTTACAAACATACAAGATACGCGCGAAATACATAACCCTTCTTTCAGTCGGGTAAAAATACGTACCTATACAATATTTTTTAATAATCTAACTGACGGACTAATTAGTTTTTTTTAGTTGTTTAGGTCGTATCGCCTACTCTCATAACAGAATTGGAAGCACAATGTAAAACACGATTCGGTATTCTTTTACGCAAGGTAGTGGCAATAAGGAAAATATTATATTCACAATTTCTTATGATGTTAATCCTATTGATATTATAAATCAAAACTTGGATGCTTGTCGCTCCATCACAGATCAAGTTGCAATTTGGAATGTATTAGTAAATATGAACGAGTACATTCTGGAATGGCACATAGACTTTTTGACGGGTAAAACTGCGGGGTACTACTTGTTAATGATAAATTGCTGATAATATTAGTGGCAACTCTATCGACGTAGCTTAGTTGGTAGTTAGTCTGCCTGTGAAGCCGAGGGTCGTGGGTTCTATTCCTACCCCGTGCATTTGTGATGAATACAAGTACCCGTTTTGTGTCTGGGTGTTTCTGTGTTTAATAAGTATGTATTTTAAACTATACTATAAGTATTATGTCTTCAATATATTATTCTTGTTATAAGTATTATATTGTACTAGCTGACCCCGCAAACGTTGTTTTGCCATATAAATAAAGGTATAAAAAATAGCTAGTAGCCGATTCTCAGACCTACTGAATATGCATATAAATTTTGGTTAAAATCAGTAAAGCCGTTTCGGAGGAGTAAGGAAACAAACACTGTGACACGAGAATTTTATATATAAGATAAGGCTTCCATAGTACAAGCTTTGCTTAGTTTGGGATTAGATGATGTTGCGTCTAAAGTGTCCACCAATATTTATACAAAATTCAATGTATCATTATCAATTTATCAACCAATTTCCCTATTAAAAACGAATTCCCAAATAACCCGAGAGGAAATCGAGAGTGAATCGGTTTCTCCTAGGTAAACATGCTCCATCGCAGACCGCATCGTCGCTTGACATCGGGCGAGATGGCGGGCAAGTGTAAACTTATAAAATTAAAAAAAAAACACCCTATACTGCTGAGAGTATCAACTTGGTTTAAATTAAACACTAATAAAGTTCTTCCTCTCTTTCAGGACACCATGGTGGTCAGCAACCTCACCAACATCCTGATGGACGAAGCTCTTTTCCCCGACCCTTACGCTTTTATCCCCGAAAGGTTCTTATCGGAAGGACGAGTAGTTCTCCCTGATCATTACTTCCACTTCGGTCTCGCCAAACACAGATGTATGGGCGATGTTCTAGCCAAGTGCAATATCTTCGTCTTTACCTCAACCATGCTGCAGCGATTTTCGTTTCTCCCGGTGCCTGATGAACCTCCGCCTTCGTTGGTCCATATTGATGGTGTCACGCCTTCTGCTGCACCTTTTGGCTCTTGTAGTACCCAGATTTTTGGAATGAATTTTGAGATCAACTTTACCATCGCTAGAATAAATTGCAGCCTAATACTTGCCGTTATTGGATTTAGACTTAATCTATTACGTTGTTTTTTTATTGATTGAATGAAATGAATACCTAATGAGATATTTTAAGTAAACTGGTTTTGAAATGAAGTGTGAAAATTAGAGTTTTTTTGAAGTCCTAATAAAGTAATCAGGTATTGGTGGAATTAAACGGTCTCTGCTAACATCCTAATACACGAGTAGGTAATAATATGTTCCTTTAATAATCTATTTTCGTCAAAAAAACAAAAATCGACTTAAATTTAAAATTACATTTAGACATTCGACCAAAGTTCATAATCATAATCTATCACTAGGTATATCGTTTAGATACATGGGACGGGCCCACCTCTGAACTATGATCTACCAAACAAAAAAAATTGGCCAAGTGCGAGTGGGACTCACGCACGAAGGGTTCCGTACCATTAGCAAATAAGCGGCAAAAGCCTTTATGGCTTTATTCCGCATTTCGTATACATACTTGTAGACTATCGCAGTTTCCGCAGACAGGCATTCATCCGAAAAGTTTTATTAATTTTTTTATTTTACCTTATACCTATAGTTGTAACGATGAATTCGATTCCACGTTTTAGTCTTCTAGTGGCGCCATCTAGTTTGCTTGGGACGGCTAATCGAGCTAGAAACGGTAAAAATCAAGTTTGTTGTATGTTAAATATTTATTTTATTTTATGGTTAGTAAGTATTTGTTGTTATAGCGGCAATAGAAATACATCATTTGTGAAAATGTGAACTATCTAGCTATCACCGTTCTTGAGATACAGCATGACGGAAGGACGGACGGACAACCAAGTCTCAGTAATAGGGTCATATCCCATAAAAAACATAAATGTAAAATGAGAGCCATGCTCCATACTGTGATGATATATATGGCTTGATTGTTGACTTCAACAACAAAAGAATTGAAATGTAAATGGGTGCCAAGTTCAAGAGCAGTCCTGCAATTGATTAAAACCACATAAAATATTTTGCAAGAACTTAAAATTTATTGTTTTCTTATAACTTAACAAAACATACTAGATCCTCATATTTTACTTGGCTAGTTCTCATACATGAATTTTTCTTAAGTACGTACTAAAGCAGTAATTTAAGAGCCTTATTTTTGATGGGTACCTACTATCTGTCAGCAAACTAAATTAACGAAGAATAAAATAACAGCTTTAGAATGTACGAAAACGGCGTATGTGGCATCCATTAACGTCTCACTCCTTTTGTTGTTAAAGTCAACAATCAAGACATATATATTATAATATTGAACTCTGCTGTCATTTCACATTTAAGTTTTTGATGGGATATTTTTGTACTGGAATTATTAGTTATCATACCGAAATGAAAGTTTAGATGTTTAGTTGTCCGTTGCTCAATCACGTCGGATCAGCTATGTCAGAAATAGTAGATACATTAACAGCTCTTTAAATGTTCCCACTACTGAAACTCGAGGTCTCTTCTCACAAAGATAGAACCAAGACCATAATCCAGCACATTGACACAACTGGTCCAAAGTGGGTTGGTAGATGACACAAGACCTTGAAAGATGTGTTATCCACCGATCTGCACTGGGCCAGCGCAGCGTCGAGGATTAAGACCTTGACTCTAGAGAAAAGGGCCCAAATCCCAACTGTGGGAACATAAAAATTTAGTGGGTTAATTCATAATGAAATTATAAAAATTAATCGCATTTAAGAACTTCACAATTATAAACACTAAAACTCATAATATATATATTTTTTAAACAGTATAGTAACGAGACGAGCAAGATAATTATGTGCCTGATGGTAATCAACATGCCTGCCACATAACAGCGCAGTGACACGCAGCTATTGGAACACGAAGAGTCCAAATCATTACCTAGCACTTCACTGCGCTCGTCACCCTGAGATCTAAGGTATTATACCTCTAAGCCCCGGATTTTTCTGGAAACATTGCCCTTCAAACCAGAACACAGTAATGTTTGCACATTACTACTTGGCGGTAGAATAAATGGCAAAAGTGTGGTACTTCCCCAAGCGGAATCAGCCAAGAGTCGGCTTAAAAATGAAAAAAGGAAAATCGGAAATGCTCATCGCAATGGCTGAACCCTGGCGAACCAGCCAAATCCTGCCCTAAGCGAAAATTTACTAAAACAAATTACTTAACTAGAGAAACTTATTACGGAAAAAACAAATGAAAAACGTTTTTCAAAACGCCAAAGCATGAGTAACTAGCTGTATAAATCTGAAATACTAACCAAAGAGGAAATATTTGAGATCAAAGTGGATAGTACGACGAAACACTAATTTCAGTGAGAAGTGATTTATACAATTTTATTCTCGCTTGAAATGAAAGAGACGGCAATGTCAAAGCGTCAAAGCGTTTTTCGTTAGGCGGTAGACCCTCAGGTCTACACCGCCGTGCTGGGGTACCTATAATAGTGAGAGCTATGCGACAAGTTTTCAGCCTGCCTCAAATACCTATCCAAAATATGCTAGCGGCTCTCAATTCAATTCAATTCTTTATTGGTCTGTAAAATTAGGTATAAGTGTACACATAGGTCTTAAATAAATAAATGTTCTCTAATTTTTACCAGGTACGGTAGGTATACAGACAAGAAATCTAAGTACTAGCCCTTCACCTTATCAAATTTGTCAACAAAAAGCTATCAAGACTGTAGTATGCTTTCTGGATAAAAAAACATATTTAATAGGTTTTGAAAAGCATTAATGTCTTGCTTATGTCTAATATCCTGGGGTATTTTGTTGTATATAATTGGGGCCATACAAAACACGCTTTTGTTTAATAATGTTGCTCAAAATAAAAAAAAATGTCTTTTCTGGAACACAACACCGTTAAATACAGCGTTGTTCAATTTCAATCAGATTTTATATCGGTTTGTGGAGAACTTTTGTGTCTAGTTGTCTCTGGGTGGACTCTCTGCAGAGCCCGGCTGGGAACTTTCCCCGGCTGACTATGGGTACTTACTACCGCTTTGTGATCAAACATTACCTAAGTACCGTTCATTGGATTGAAGGGTTATGTTACCAGAGAAGTTACTAGATAGTGCAAAGAGATAATTCAGCTTAATTTTTGGGAGACGAGCGCAGTGAAGTTCTAGGCAGTGGTGTAAAAAATAATGTTCAAATCAGGGATGTAAAGGAGGTCATTTTATAGGAACCGAAGGCGGAGTCGGAGTTTTTAAATTTGATTATCGGAGTCGGAACCGGAGTCGGAGGCATAGGCAGGATCAGAAGTGGTGGCAGGAGAGATATTTTTATTGGGGACAAATAAAACATTATTCTGTCAAACACATGGACACGATAAACATTGGCGGGCAATTGATTTAAGGGGTTGGGATTTTGAATTTTCATTTACTTTCCACCGCAATAAGGGATTATCCCAAATATTTATACACCTTACCTCCGATTAAAACTTCCGTTTTAAAAGTTTCGGAACCTAAGGTGTAATGTATCTTTCTACCTAGTCTGTGGGTGTAATTATAATCGGAAGTACCGACTTATCGGAGTCGGAGTCGTAGCTCCGTAACATCCCTAGTTCAAATAACTGCGTTGCACTGCGCTTTTATGGGTAAGCGTGTGGCTTACCATCAGGCACATGTTTTGCTCGTCATGTTATCCTGATAAATAAATAAGAACACAAGGCAGAAGTGAAACCTAAAATAAGAAATGACTATTGAAGAATTTTAATAATTCAAAATAAAAGTGATTCTTTAATATAAATTAAATAATTACAGTTAATACAGTGACAGATGCAATTGAAGGAACATAGTATATTATGGCCAAAAATAATCATGTTATTTGTTTAAAAAAGTTTGACTTCACTTTTACGATATAAACGTCTAGGTTGTGGAATGTGTTGCCTGAGTGGGTTTTGCGCGATAGTTACAATCTTGGTGGCTTCAAATCTAGAGTGAATCGGTTTCTTCTAGGTAAGTGCGCTCCATCGTCGCTTCACACCAGGCGATATGGTGGTCAAGTGCGAACCTATATTAGCAAAAAATAAAAAAAAAATCACTTCAAAAAACATGTTTTGAAATTGTATTGTTCTCAATGCTAGGAGTACGGCCCTTCTCTCACAAAGAGAGCGTCTACGTCGTTAACCAAGTGCGTGTTTTTCGAACGGCAAAATCTTTTTTCATCTCGTCTATTCAAAAAGGACGATTTGGTTCGCTTTTCACGGCGGTTGCCAACCGCGCCCGCGCTCGGGCGCGGCAGATTTGTATGTAAAATTATATTCAAAACTCACGACGCGGTTTACGGCCGCGGCGGCTGCGGCAGCCACGCGGCGCCCGCGTGGCTGCGCGCGGTTCTTGCGCAGTAGAAACGGCGAAAACCTGCGGTCTCGTGAGTATTGAAACAAAACCGTCGCCCGCCGCGGTGCCGCGCCCGCGCGCGGACGCGGTTGGAATCCGCTCCATGAAAATTGGGCCTAAGTGCGCCCAACAATGTGGGTGTTTTAAATACGAAACTTTTAGCGAGCAGTATTGAGTTAATAATCCTCTATAGAAGTGTGGAACATCTCAGTTTTCAGTACCAATGAAATCGAACGCTAAAATGTCTTAAATCTACTCGGAAATATTAGTTTTTAGTTGTTTTATTATTAGATACTATTTTATTATTTCAATTTGTTTATTACAATTTCAAGTTGTTAATTTATGTTTTATTAGATAATAATGTTAAAATTACATACGAGCCGCCTTTTGTTTTTTGAGTGAGTGTTCTTTTAGCTGTTTCGATGTTTATTGCTCAATCATGTCGTATCTTTTGAATGGATCTGGTTGAAATTCGAAAGATTATAGTCTGAAAGAACACATCCATTTTATCCCAGGAAAATAACGGGAACGAAAACTACACGGGTAAAACCGCGGGGCGCTGATAGTGTTTTTATATATACTTGTAGAGGTTTTCCATTATACCAGTATATTCCTTACAATAAATAAATTATTTTACAACGTGTTCTTCGATATCAAACTA
This sequence comes from Ectropis crepuscularia, assembly GCA_963693475.1. Taxonomy (NCBI): domain Eukaryota; kingdom Metazoa; phylum Arthropoda; class Insecta; order Lepidoptera; family Geometridae; genus Ectropis; species Ectropis crepuscularia. The sequence goes on from OY856338.1 coordinate 8,767,004, forward strand.
AAGATACAGAAGATCGTTAAGTTGTAAACCGATTGTACATTCCACGTAAACCCATACCAGTCCTTCAAGACTATCCATATGGACCCATATGACGGGAACAAATAAACGTATGGGATACGTTATGTTTTAAAATAATTAGGTACATACATTCTTAAATATGATGTATCTTAGATAGTTTTCTTAGAGTTTCTCTGAGGGATTGCATCCGCAATGAAGTCATTTGTCAGAGAACTAAAGTAACCGACATAGTAGCTCAGCGTATTAGCAAACTGAAGTGGCAATGGGCCGGACACATCTGTAGCAGACGCGATAACCGTTGGGGTAAACGGGTTCTGGAGTGGAGACCGCGAATCGGCAAACGTAGTGTAAGATGCACTGAGGCTAGATGGAGTGACGATATTCGAAAGGCAGCTGGTGGCGGTTGGAGAAGTAAGACCGAGGATCGGGCTGAGTTGCGTATCATAGGAGAGGCCTATGTCCAGCAGTGGACGAATAGAGGCTGATGATGATGATAATGATAGATAGTTTTAAACAGATTTTTTTTATTGACGTTGAATAAGGAAGCGGTAGTTTTATTTTTATGTCCTTTTATATTTTCGTGACACAACACACTTGGGAAAGCCTATGTAAGTATTTTCTTAATAATATAGAGTGACCGTCTACGCGACAGTAAGGTATCATTGAACTAAGTAGTATTAACTAAGAATGCGCTATTCTGAATGAAAATCTATGTAAAATTGAAATAGTAGCATGATATATACAGTTTTTACGATGCGAATGCACAACAAAATAAATCAAACATCCATGCCATTCAGCGCGGGACTGCCGCCAGCATACTGGACAGTCGAAAGACTGGCAGTGGGCTATTGCATCTTGATTATCTGTAGACCTAGGGTCCCATTGTTCTATGGATAAATCAGTCGTACTTGGTCTAAGTACCTAGTTAGTTTGGTATGTGGCGTAGAGTAAGCCTTCATTGTATTTTAGTTTTGTTAGTAAAGGTTCTACCCGTTATTAAACATCGCCTAAGCCTCCAAGCATCCAAGTGTCCATACGATCAAATGACAACGCGTAGCGAACATTTTTTTAAATAAATAGTTGTTTACCCACATTGTGTTTTGTAAAAAAAGGTTGAATTTTTGGATGTTAGATTATTTTTATACAAAGTTGCTTACCGGCGTTGTGTTTTTTAAAAGGGGTAAAATTAGTTTTTTTTTTGTTAAAAATAGTTGTTTATCTGCATTGTGTGTTCTAGAAATAAGGCTAAGATTTTTGTTAGATTAAACTGATAATCTAACGTTTAAATACAACTATTGTGTTAGTGGTTCTATTACGACTTAAATGATTAACTAACTATAAATTAATAATCGGTGGGTGCCTTTTCTGGCCCATTTGTTGGGATAATTTTTGATTTTTTGTTTGTTAATTTTGTTTTGAATTTGTATTTGTCACCCACTAGATACCTACGTAGAAGTCGAAGCAGTGATTTTGTTATACTAATTTTAAGTTGTTTATCGCATAAGTGAAATGTAAAGTTTCTTGCTGAGAAATAAAATTCTTTAACCAGAAATGTCGAAACATCAAAACATCAAATTTTTCACATTCATATATATTTTAAATCCGAACATCAAAAGATCCAGACATAAAATTTTTCACATTCATATTATATTTTTTTAAGACCCTTGTTTCTCTCGCTCGTCACGTCCTGTAGATTATTCATCGAGCCGGGCCTCCTCGCTCCAGGCCATTACCCTTCACCGTTACACCAATTAAATAAATAAAGGTTTCTTAATAATAAAAGTTAATTATTTTAAAGTGATATCGATACTCTATGGCCAACTTCCGCCCAGCCATCCGTGGCGGCCGTTCCACTCAACGCGAGTTCCTGGTACTCTCGAGAAGGTCAAGTGAAGAAATATCTACTTTACTACAAAAACAAACGGAATAGTTTCACTTGCGTATTGTCACTCGATTAGATTACACGTTTTTTACGTGATGTGGAAATTTAGAAAATTATAATGAAAAAATTATTCATTGAGGTCGGCAAAAAATATTTTGCCCACTTTATGGTTCCGTTTCTAGGACTAGAAACTACCACACTAGGCAAGTTGGAAAGAAATATCTGCATTTATACACTGAAAAACAGACGAAATAGTTTCACTTTTTCATGAAATAGTTTTTTAACGTGATTTGGAAATTTAGGAAATTATCATAATAATTCAGTCGTGGAGGAGCCTGCGAGTAAATCTTTCAACTTTTACAACATAATGCACCACACTAGCCAAGTGAGAGTTGGTTGATGTTGCATTTTCCCTAATTATGTACCTATCTATACCTTGCCGGTATTCTCTCGATGTTTATCGTTAAAGCTTATAGTGATGAGCATGTAGGTACTTGGAGAAACAATCAGAGGTCGAACATAGAGACTTTCGTAACAAAAACATCGAGGCAGTGGAATGTGTTGGCTGTTCTGAATGTGAGGTTCTCCCGACGGTTACAATCTTGGTGTCTTGAAATCCAAAGTGAATTGGTTTCTTATAGGTAAGAACGGTTCATCGTAGACCGCATCGTCGCATAACATCAAGCGAGATGCCGGTCAAATGTAAGCCAACCACAATAAAAAAAAAAACATTCCATACTCACCGTACCACAACTCGTAGGACGAGTGATCCTAGTTCATTCATCCTCGTTCATTTCATACTAGCGTGCGCAACCTCCTCAGAACTCTCAGAAGGGCGTAAACCGGATGTTACTTAACTTTAAAAGAATAATTATCTTATTATAACATCTCGGTCATATCATATTTAGACTAATTGCGTAATACGTATGAACTGTTGCCGTACTTTCATGATTTTGTTTACTATTTTTTAACCTACTTACGAAATGAGGAGGTGGTGTGATTGTTTTTTTTTCTACGTTATGATGTACACAGAGGTAAAAGTAGGTAGCACAGCTGATATACATATTTTTTTAATTGGTATTATTTAACTGCGTATGTATTGTTTGTTAAAATCTTGGTGGCTTAGTGGCGTCGAAGTCCGATTTACAATCGTAGGGTTGGAGGATTTAATCCCACCTTAATCTTTTATTGATAGACATGGTAAAGTTAGGATAAGATAGGATAAAATATTGCTTATAATAATTAATTTTAATAAATATAAAAAAAGAATTACACTTGTCTATACGATAAATAATTATTATTTCCGTACAGTGAAATTAGGTCAGTAAAATTAGACGTTTTTTTCGGTCAATTTTGCACTAAATTTTCGATCCAAATGTTATTGTATATAGTTTTAGGATCACTGAGCATAAAATCACACTAAAAATCATGACAACAATGTGGTCTAACTCGATTTATGATCCATAAGATGACCTTAAATATTTGTTACTACCTTCAAAGGCACCTCCACAGATCTGATTGTTCCATAATCTGTTAAATTCATATTCAAATACATTTAAATTTTAATTAACGTTCAAAATTATCATATTGAGATTTCTGTTAATATTATTTGTGTGGGTGGCGTCTTCTGGGAGGTTAAATAGTTCAGTATTTTAGCTTTTAATGAATACGCTTTACAACACAAATTTAATTTATACACAACCAGTTACGTTCCATGGATTCATCGGGTATACCGTGATATTAGGCTGGTAAAAAAGTAGCATGTTTAACGTTATAGTGTATACTTATAAACATGGACCTATAAAAAAAGTCGGACGTAGTCTCGCTAAAACAGAAACTGTGTCCATCGAGTCGGCCACATAATATGCACGTGTGCTCTGTCACATACAGGCTGACACGCACACATCAGTGGGTCATTACACGCGCTACTTGAGTATATGTATGTGTGTCAGCCTATCAGTGACAACCTGACAACGCATACGTGCAAATGTGACCGACTCTAGTTACACAGTTTTTGTTTTAGCGAGACTACGTCCGACTTTTTTATACGTCCATGTGTATAAACTACATTATCCTAAAGCAGGGATCGGCAACGTTTTGGTTTTGGGTTCAGTCGCGGGCCGCAAGGAGGTAGGTCGCGGGCCACGCGTTGCCGACCCCTGTCCTAAAGTATCATCATAATGTAATTGATAAAATTCGTTGTAAACGCTGACACAGCACTAATGTTACCTTACTTATTATATTACTCATGCAGAAGCTGCAAACTCATAGGATATTCCGAGAGCTGGTAGCAAATTTTGGGTAGGTATTTGAGGCAAGCTACTTCACCAGCCAGGTCTACACTCCCGTGTTGGGGTGTAATAGGAGAAGTGACAAGTTTTCCGCTTAAAAGGTACTACAGACGAACCCTTTTATCAGAGGAGTTACGTAGAAATGGTGGGTTGGACCCTCAACGTTTCATAAATTGCCTCAATTCTATGTCTCCAAAAAATCGGTGAATAAACACCTAACTCAAATACCTGGTAATTTTCACAAAAATGTATACCCCTCTTAGCACTTGTCACTATCTGGAACTTTCGAATTTGTGAGCGGATTTTATACCAAATTTGTTATACAGGAGTAACATTTGTTTCGAAACAAACATATAGACAGATAGTAGCATTTGTTAGAAAAACATTTTAAACGTCCACCTACCTAACATTTAATCTAGGAATAAGATTTCAACCATCCCAAAAAGGTTCTAATGCGACGCGACGCTATTAGCATGTTGGTGACACGAACTGAAAAGATTTTCCGCTACCGAAAAATACTCAACGCGACTAAAGAAGTTTTCATTTCAAATATACAACCATTTGATTACGTTAAACCACTTTTGAACAATGTTTGACTACACTGCAATATCGAGGCGTTTTTTACCCGATTGAAGGAAGGGTTATGTTTTTCGGGCGTATCTTGTATGTTTGTAAATTTCTTTATTCCTACGTATCTTCTAAACGGCTGGATGGATTTTGATAATTAAGATATCGTTAGATTTGTCTCAATCATCCGTGTTCTTAGATAGTATTATAGTAGATAGATAGATAACTCTTTATTGTGACACAAAAATGTTTGTCTGTAAAGTCGGTTTACTGACGATAGAACGTGACAACGTCTTAAGAAAATACTGATGGAATGGTAGCATTTTTCAAAAGAAAATTTTAATTTCATTTGTTTAATAGATTTGTATGTAAAAAGTAATCAGTAGAATTTAGTCATTTTCAATCAAAACAATGCAAAAAAGCTTTTAGATGCCGGGGATCGAACCCGGAGCATTTCACATGCAAAGCGAACGCTCTACCACTGAGCTACATCCCCGCTTGAACTACTGGTCGAAATAATTAATACAACTGTAACAAACATGCGGCGAGGTAACGACCGACGGTAACGCGGTAACGGTACATGACGTCATGTTTTGTGGGCGTGCAGCCGGCTTCATCGAATTATAAGACGTTATCACGTCAAAAACAGAAATATTACAGTAAAACACTTACGAACAAGCACCACAAATGGCGGCCTTATTGCTTAGAGCAACCTCTTCCAGGCAACCAGCTTAAAGGAAATTCGCCTGCATACATGGTTAGGCAAAGCGAGTTATTTTAATTTTAATGTAATGTTATTTTTTACCTGTTGATTTTATAAAATAAAAGTATTTAGTATAAAATAGGCGACACGACTAAATAAAAGTAATTAATCCGTCAGTTAGGTTATTAAATAAAATTATATACATATTTTTTCTTAAGTTTCACAATGAAAAAACGACGAAGATACAGTGCTTAGAAGTTTCGAGTCACGTCACGATATGGTACGATTTTTACTACAGTGTGACGTCACAACCCCCTACTACGGAAGTTTGATGATCTAAATCTTTGTAAATTTTCGATAATTCGATAAAACAAAAAATACGTGTCTCATATTTTTCCATGATCTGACGAACTAATTAAAATGGTATGTTTTTGACTCAGTCGGCATCCCAATTAGTTTTGAATCAAAAGAGTTGTAATACTGCGTCGCACGGTCGAAGCGCGGTAGGCCCGGACCTGCGCTGTGATGCCCCATCTTATTCCCAATCTCTTTTTACTATCCCAATTAATTAAGCCCCTCGAGCTTAACTCCTGACGGTAGTCATTTATTGAAAGGAAATCATTAATTGTAGACCAGAATCGTTAAATGGGCATCTGAATATAGCTCGAATACACAAGTGCAACATAGTATAGTTTATCAAAAGAAATAATTGCATTTATAGAAAAAAAAATATTGCCTTAAACATTTCGCTAAGCGTGAAATTTAGAATGGCTTGACCAGGCCGGTTATTTTTAAATATCGTTTTTTGTTAAATCAGAAAAAAGGTAGGAGGTTTTTTTAAGAAGAAAATAAAAATTACAATTTCAAAGAAAATAACGTGAAAATTATTTTTAAAATGAATTATTTATTTGCCAAAAAAACAGAAAAAAATTACAATACCTGTGTCTGACTATTAAATATTTTATAATTAATCTTGTTTATTCCATACGGGACTTTTTTCAAAACGAAGCCACTTGTAGAAGCTAACATATAAATAAAAATATTTATTTTAAATACCTAATGCAGTTGGCTTCGATTGGTATCTTCTACTGCCTTTTAATTTTTCTACCTTTATACTTGGGTAAGATGCAGGGTTCTACTTACTACTACCGTACTCAACGAGTAATCTATACTATCTATACTAATATAATAAAGCAGAAGAGTTTGTTTGTTTGTTTGGACGCTAGGATCTCCGAATCGAAATGTTATTTTTCTATTGGATAGTCCATTTATCGACGAAGGCTATAATAGGCTATATAACACTACGCTATAATAGAAAAGGAGCATGAATAAAGAATGTAAAAAAATCGGGGAAAAAATCCTTTTCGAGAGATTTCGTACCGTGCGTTGATGTGACAGCGACGTGTCTATGTTAGGGTCATTATAGACCTTAGCTAATCAAATTTGTTCCAAAATCGGTACGACCAATTTTCGACAGGTGGCGTAGCAGGTAGCTGAAGAGGTTTTTTATTTTAACGCTATCAAATATTCTCAGGAATTAAGTATTGAACCGATTGCAAAAAATCTTTCACCGTTAGATATTTACCTATGTCCTTAGTATTATCTATGATCCCTATAGGCTATACAACTATACATACATGAACCACGGGCGAACCCGGGGCGGACATTTAGTAAGTAGATACATCTGATACGAAGACTATTAGTAAAGTTTGTTCATCCATATCTTTGTCGACTTTTAATACCTAATTTGAAACAACAAAAAACACGTCTCTCAATTTTTTTCCAATCTAGCTGACGGGCTAATTAGTAATTACCTCTAAAATGGTATGGTATATCTTTGACAGAGACGCTACCACAATTATTTGATGAGCACTTAAATTGATTTCGTAAAACACCAAGGGGTATATTACACTGAAGAATGTCTCCGGCAACGGGACCGAACGGTCTAACCATAAAGTTAATATTGATTTAAGCCAGTTACGTTTTAATCTGATTGCTAAGGACTTCGAGTATTCGAGTATGCCATGGGCTTCAAAGACGTTCAGTCCTCAGTATTATTTAGCACTAGGTCCTTGGATAACGGGAGAACGGCAACAGCCGATTCGGAATCCCGGGTTGAAATTCCACCCGCACCACTGTCTTTTCAAAGCCATGTTCGTGAAGTCGCTACCATAAAACGGTGAAGGAAAACATTGTGTGGTACCCGACATGCACCTAGAATCTTTCAGGGTCATCCATCAACCCGCACTGGGCCAGCGTGGCGGATTATAGTCTTGACTCTCCCCTTGCGAAAGAAGGCCCCGAGTTCCAGCAGTGAGCTCCTTATGGTATTTCGCTTTGAATAACTGTTAATTCAAAAATAATAATACGTGCAGTACACGTGTACGAAACTGTTTGTCCAGATATAGTCGCCGAAACACTATACGATAAATCCGCTTCGATATAAAGAATACCGAAATTTCCCAAAAATCAGCAATTTAAACGTTGCTTTCTGTAAAGATTTGATTCAATTCAGTGTCAGTGAATGTTGAAACATTGCCATTCATAAAGATAATACCACCAGTATTCTGGCTACGATTACTACTGGTAGTATGTATTATATTTAATTCAACATCTTGATATCCTATGTCAAGATTTTCAACGGTATTCGGATACTTAATTCAGACGGACACTCAGTGGAAGTAGTTAGCATGAACGTGGTGAATTGTAGTTTTTTTTAAAGAGTTTCGAGACGAGCGGGACATGTGCCTGATGGTAAGCAACATGCCTGCATGTGCTGTTATGTGGCAGGCCAAATGACAGCACAGGGACACGCAGCTATAGGAACATGAAGAGTCCAAATGGTCACCTAGCACTGCACTGCGCTCGTCACCCAGAGATCTAAGATGCTATATCTCTAAGCCCTGTAATTTCTCTGGAAACATTGCCCTTCAAACCGGAACACAGTAATGTTTGCATATTACTGCTTGGCGGTAGAATAACTGGCAAAGGTGTGTAGTTTAGGTTTGTTAGTCTTTAGCTTTGTTTAGTTTGGGCATAGAATAGGTAATAGTTTGGTCAGATAGTGTAGTGTGTGACATTACCACCTATTAAAAAAAACACAACAAATGTCAAAATTCTTGTAATATCAGGTTTTGTAAAGTACTTACATATTTATTATTATGCCATGTCTGTCGCAGAACCGATAACCGTTGGAGTAGACGTGTTCTTGAGTGGAGACCACGAATCGGTAAACGTAGTGTAGCACACCCTGAGACTAGATGGAGTGACGATATACGAAAGACACCAGGCAGTGGATGGAGACGTATAGCCGAGGATAGGGCTGAGTGGCGAGCCATGGGAGAGGCCTATGTCCAGCAGTGGACTAAGATAGGCTGATGATGATAGTTATATTTAGAAAAAAAATTGGCTGTCATACGAACTGCCGATAGAAGTGAAAACTTATAACTCAGAATTTGATAGCTTACCTTGGAAACTACACGGGTGTAACCGGTGGGCGTCGCCACGCCATCATGGTATGGCCATCTAGAAATGCGTCAGCATTTCCCATTGGCTGACGTACTTCTAGATGTCCAATCGCCAAGGTCTCGAGTTTACCCGAAGATTTCTTATCATACCCGAGCGTAACGGTAGAATCCAATTTACCCCGCACGAAAAATTTGTCTAGGCGCGTCTAAAGAAGTTTTCACTTCAAAAAGTTATATAAATATTTGCAAGCACACTTGCTGAGAATGCTGGCATTACTACCTATAACACCCAATCCCTTCTTAACCATTTCGTCTTAAGTAGTTAATCTACTGTTCCATAATTATGTTATTACTCCTGTTATGGGGCTTTTAGTAATTGTACGTATTATTTGTTGTTATGTTTTGAGTTGGAATGATGTTTGACGTTTACAACCTCGTTAACTTTGTTGATCACGCATGGTATTCGTTTCCGTTGTAATTTAGAAATGTCGATTCAACTGATACTGGCATTCATTCCGGTTTGAAGGGCAATGTTTCCAGATAAATTACGTACAGAGAATAGAGATAAATCATACATTTGAAAGTTTGGACGTTTCGATGTTTGTTGCTCAATCACGTCGGAATGTTTGAACGGATCGGATTGAAATTTGGAACACAGTTAGATTATGCTGCTAGTTATATTGTGTACTAGTTGCGCTCCGCGGTTTTACCCGTGTAGTTCCCGTTATTATTTCGGAAAAAAAGTATCCTATGTGTTAATCTAGGGTGTCAGCTCACTCTATACCAAATTTTATTAAAATCGCTTCAGCTGTTGACGTGAAGAAGTAACATACGTACATATACACTCACAAGCTTTCGCCTTAATAATATAATATTAATATTACAGTTAAATTGGCCTTACATTACCAAACTTTGAGCCAGCGCCGAAATCGACTAATCTACATTTATTTGATAACTATACCTACAGTTTACCTAAAAAATAAATATGTAAAGCATACTCGAAATATAACTAAGATCCCCTTATACTTACTCACCATATTATTTGGTGGGACTTCTACCTGCCAGGTGATCTAAATTGAGGGATTTATTTTGCCCCGCCACTCACTGCAATTCCGTGTTGGGGTACAATATTTAGAGAGATATAAGGCAAATTTTCAGGCAAATTTAAGGCAAATTTTCAGGCAAACTTAAGGCAAATTTTCAGCTTGCCTCTAAGACCTACCCAAAATTTGATGCTATATTTTTTTTTTAATATGAGTGTCGAGACGAGCAGGACATGTGCCTGATGGTAAGCAAAATGCCTGCCACATAACAGGACAGTGACACGCAGCTACTGGAACATGAAGAGTCCAAATCTTTACCTAGCACTGCACTGCGCTCGTCACCCAGATATCTAAGGTATTATATCTCTAAGCCCTTTAATTTATCTGGAAACATTGCCCTTCAAACCGGAACACAGTAATGTTTGCACATTACTGCTTGGCGGTAGAATAACTGGCAAAGGTGTGGTCCTTCCCCAGGCGGACACTGCCAAGAGTCCTACGACTACTAGCTTCTGGAATATTACATGAAGCCGGCAATTTGCTAATAAATTTGTTAGGTCCTACATTTTTAAAACAAATACACGGGTAACTCACGTATAAAATAGTCAGAACAGTCCGACTCGAGTTTCCTTGAAGAAGATCGCCGGACGCGATCGAAACTCGAGTCGGACTGTTCTGACTATTTTATACGTGAGTTACCCGTGTATTTGTTTTAAAATGTTTAATAACCACGTTAGTTTTCGTCCTAAATTTTGTTGCAGTACAGCTCCATCTATCTAAAGCGTTACGAAACTGAAACGTGCGAAATAAACGCAAGGGAAGAAATAAGCCAGGGTAATCAGTACGTACGGTTAGAATTTACTAGCACTTTCAGTGACAGTCGAGTGGTGGCAATGGCGAAAGTGAGCGGATTGTTACGATTGAAGTTATCACAGCGTCGTATAGATGGCAACTTTAAATAATTCCGTAAACAACTATATTGTAAATAACACACTAGGTAACTAACTCGTAGGATACTTACGTATACAATGTACCGAAGCTTTATGGAAAAAGATCTGACTGCCCATCCTTCGTCAATTATGTACCTATAGCTGAAATAAAAATTAAGTGAACGCTTTCAACGTATGATGGGTTACTAGGTATGAAGTTTACCTATCATTAAATAAAAAAATAAAAACTGGTTGCACTTTTTCACTCAAAATTGTCTTACTAATTGTAGTGGTAGGGCTCTTAGCAGAGTCCGCCTGGGGAAGTACCACACCTTTGTCAGTTATTCTACCGCCAAGCAGTAATGTGCAAACATTACTGTGTTCCGGTTAGAAGGGCAATGTTTCTAGAGAAATTATAGGGCTTAGAGATATAACAACTTAGATCGCTGGGTGACGAGCGCAGTGCGGTGCCAGGTAATGATTTTGGCTCTTCATGTTCTAATAGCTGTGTGTCACTATGCTGTTATGTGGCAGACATGTAGTTTACCATCAGGCACATGTCTTGCTCGTCTCGTCACTCTTTATTTTAAAAAAAAATACTAAGCTGAGCTGTTACTTTTGTATGAGTATTGTATGAATGTATAATTTGTATAAGTTCAGTAGTGTACTTATGCCCTGTGATTTCTCTGTGATGTGACAATACCTAGTAAAGCCAACGGTGGTGTGGATATATGTACATTAAGAAGGTAAGTTAATTATTTTCGCTGTCAAATCTGACTATTATTATTTATAGATTACACTTAATATTGGGCAATAAACGCTAAAATATTACTAAAGCGCAAGTGTCAGTTCACACGAAACTGGCAAGGAAAAATAACAACAGTATATAGGAACCACGTGGATTTGGGAGTTCATTCACATGATCTCGCATTCCCCTCATCAAGCACTTTTATACGATACGACACGATACGAAACAGACTGAACACATTATAAGTAAGTACCTAAACTTAAATTATTTATTTACTAATTTATTTGAAATCAATAAGTATTTTTATAATGACGATTTAACCAATTATACTAAATTACTGCTGTCTCTTTTTAGCTCAATCAAAGTGACCAGAAGATTATTATTTTTAACTCCCCAAAGCAAAAACTATGGGGCATTTGACGTATCTTTCTGTGTGTGTATATGTGTACGAACGTGTTAGTGGGTGTGTGTCTTTCTGTGGCTTCGCTGTTCCCAAACGGCTGAACAGATTTTGATTTTGTTTTTTCAAAGTTCAGACGTACGGTTTTTTTATTGCGTATTATATTTTATTAAAATTCATGTAGTGGTTTTTTAAATATGAACAAACAACTAAACTTTACTTTCACTTGTATGGACGACGTAGTTATTGATGGTTTTTTGTGTAATTTGGTCGAGTGTCTGAATTTATTTTATACAATAAAGTCGGTTTCAATTTTTTTTCGGAGTAAATAAATTGTATTTTTAATAGAATCTGCCATTAAATCTATCTGCTCGTATTCTACTAAGTGACGAAGACAGAACACATTGTTTTTTCGTCCACTGTTATTATATTCAATACAATTATATCATCCATCATCTCATCATCAACTTTTTTCTCACACATGCCGCTTCACACACAAATCACCCTGTTAATCATACTGTTGTATTGTCGCATCTAATTTAGGAAAAAACAACCGTACATTTCTCACACAGTATTCATTATAAAAGTCGTATCGTAAATAACAAAAGCATCCTTACGGTCCACGGCCTTATTACGAGCGGTAATATTCAAACTAAAGATAAAAAGGTTAAAAAGGGAGTCGATAAGGGCCTACGCTGTCCCTTCGAGTAGGGCATCAATCTACAGCCCTGCTAAAGCCCACCCGAGCACTCGACTCTTTTTATTTCCATTCTGATTATTAGGCCACATTAAAATGTCAGACAGTTACGCTCAAACATTTTTTCGTGCTCCTTGTTTTGCATAGAAATGAAACAAGTTTACTTGGGTTTATTTACAAAACTTTGATAAGATATGGATATAACTGAAACTAGAAAAGTTAGAAATCCATCTCTTAGTTAGTTAGAAATAAAGTAACTTTGGCTGTAGTAGTAAAAATTGAAAATTTCATTGCACTTCCGTAAAATACTTTTATCTTATTCTTATTTTTTATTTAATTAAGTGCAATTGTTGTAAATATAATTTGTTTTGACACAATTTTGTTACTTTCAAAACCAAAGAAATATATTAATTACTTTAATGTTTAAATATTCGTGCTTTGTACTTTATTTAAATTATTAATTCATCACACAAATCTTTGTCTTGGATGGAAATTAGACGCACGACTTCTAACTTTGAAGGTTAATTTCACACACGGGCCAATCAAGTACACAGACCAGAAAAAATAAATAATAATCAGTCTTCTCGTGACTATGGCCTTTGTAGTGTGACTAAAATTTTACATGGAATGAAAAATAGTTTAAATCGCTTTAAAACTTTTAACCCACAAGCATCAGTGAGTGCAAGTATTGTAATTAAGGATCTAAATCCTAATTACGATAAACAATAAACAATCCAATATCACGAAGGGAGTTGACAAATTATGAAACATATAAATATAGATATTATTTATATATACCATTAACGTCACTGAATCATTTACAAGTTGTTGATTTAAAACAAATATATTATTAGGCTTAGTCAACTTTAATCATTTTAAATTATAAAGTATCTTGTATTAATTAGGAAAATTCTAATAGTCACAGTTAAATTATTGATCATTGAGTTTCAATTTCAAAGTTGTTTTATAGCAATATGTGTAATAAAAATATCCTAATTTTTTATTTTTTATATTGTCAATTACTATTAATAATCATTTGCCAATCAGCATGCATTAATTTTATTTTTTATATTATTTTAGAAATTTATGTGTATTATTGTTTGATCACGTACTAAACACTTTTCTTTCAAAGTATCTTAGTAGTTTTATGAATTTCTACTGTTAAAAGTTTGGGAATGAGTGGACTTAGTGGAGGACTCTTTAAGATTTATTATGTACAGGGAAGAGAGGCTGGACGTCTAGCGGGTATATTAGAAAGTCGGCTTATCGGTGCATTATACATTTTTTGTGTTACGGTATATCGTCTGGGAAGCTTACGTACAAAATACTGTCGACTTTTTTAGCTCATACCTAAATCTAGATTTGCAATATTTTTCTTGCTAATGCTAACTAATACCTTTAATATTCTAAAGAAAAATATAGATCAGAAATACGGTACACCATTAATTACATAAATAAAGTGGACAAGTGCGAGTAGGACTCGCCCATGGAGGGTTCCGTTGCAGCAAGTAACATAATATACATAGTACACATACATAGTTCTTGTAGTTCGTTGTAACTTTGATCGAAGTTTTAATAATAGTGTATTTATGACGTCCTAAAAAAAACTACTCATCAGATCGAGTTCAAACCAATTTTCGTTGGTACTTTGCATGATAATGTACATCACATATTTTTTTAGTATTTTCATTGAAGACCTATCGATAGATACCCTACACGTGTAGGTTAGAAGAAAAAAAAATTTTTGAGTTTCAGTTTTCAGTATGGGGGGCAACCCTTTCCTAATTTTTCCTTTTTTTTATTTTTTTTTGTACAAATCTTAATGCGGTTCACAGAATACATCTACTTACCAAGTTTCAACAGTGTAGTTCTCATAGTTTTGGCAAAAAGTGGCTGTGACATACGGACGGACAGACAGACAGACAGACATGACGAATCTATAAGGGTTTCGTTTTTACGTTTTATGGAACCCTAAAAATGCTCACACATAGCCTCAACAAAGTTTTGTATTTATAGGTGTAGAAAATTAATCGCGGTCCGTGATTACTCTCACTAAAGGTACCAAAACAAACCGAGCCATTTATTTATCATGGCCACACGTATATAGTGTTTTGGTTAAATTCTACAGATCCTGTTTTATGTTTAATGCTCAATAACATAAGAACACCTGAACAGATCGGGTTGAAATTTAGAACAAAGTTAAATTGTATGTATAGAATACAACACATATATACTTTTTCATCATCATCATCATCAGCCTGTGTTCGTCCACTGCTGGACATGGGCCTCTCCTATAATACGCCACTCAGCCCGATCCTCGGTCTTACGTTTCCAACCGCCACCAGCCATCTTTGATGACGATATACGAAAGATATACTTTTTAACACAGCAAAAATACTATGTAAAAAGCCTCGAGGGCAGCACCACGGGGCACTTCTAGAATACTACAATATATGTAGGTAAGTCGTATAACTTCGCATTTAAATTATTACTAGAATTACCAGAACTCTGCAGATGAGGTTGCATTGCAGCTGTTCTACTGTTACGCGTTATTGTGCAAATACTGATGTTTTCTAGTTTGAAGGTCAATGTTTCGAGAAAGAATATTGGACAACAAGGTAAACCATATCAGCAGGTCTACTACGAAAACAAACTCCGAATGATTCGATCCGACCGACAGCTAAATCGGATCTGTAGTCTACCGCGAAAAACATTCGGATCGCTACATCTCGGTCGGAAGTTATCGACTTAGGTCGGATGAGGGTCGGATCGAACGAAACGGCCGATTCGATGAACCGACCGATCGTCTATCGAGGTAAGAAACTTCCATAAGTTCGGCCGATATATCGTGTATCGGACTTCGTAGTAGACCTGCAGATCTCGGGGTGACCAGCACAGTGTTAGGTAGTGATTTGGACTATTTTTATAATTTAAATTGAAGATTACCAGCATAAGCAAGATATGCGCCTATTGGTAAGCAACATGCCCCCCAATTAGTAACATTGATTCAGCTATTTTCTATATGAAACATCTAATTTACTGCTTTGCACTGTACTGTGTACTGCTCGTCACCTAGAGATGAAATATCATTTATCTCTTTACCTGGTATTTTTTTTAAAACAAACATTGCCCTTCGTACTGAAACTAATATCAAGCATTAATATTTACACACTCCTGCTTGGCTGTAGAATAACTAACAGACTACTTCCCTAGACGGTCTGACCACACAATTACACAATCCTTTGCCATCAAGCGAGTTGATAAATAATCAAAAAAGCTGAACTATGTTAAAAAAAAGTTTGGCTATAACCCTTTTCGGTTGATAATGAAGAGTCAACTGGTTCTTTGTATCTTTTGGTTTATGTAACCTTGTATTAAAAGTCTTCCAAAAATGTTAAATTAATTGTATTTTAGTCGTGATTTGAGCCATTAACAGTCTAATGAAGTCAAACGCTCCTTACCATTACTTAATGTAAAATCTGCAGAGTTATAGTTCGATACCACATTCTATCTACGAATCAAAATAATCGTATTACGGGAAAATAATCCCAAGCAAGAACACCTAAGTCAAAAATTTTACAACAAATTTACGAAAGCTTGAAAAATATAATTCCACTGTAAAGTTTCCCTTATTCCCCACCGCACTACCAAGCTGCACTACTGGTAGTGTCGTGGGGATTTTTTTTCCCATCTTATTTCCTTGGGATGTACATTTATTTTTCTAGTGTAGCAGATCTTTTGATTTGTTTGCTGTAGTTACAATACCAAAGAACAAAAACCGCTCCCATAATAAGGACTACTGACACCAACTCGTAGTAGGTACCAGTTGCACTAGACCTTCAAAGACTACACCCGCCGAAGTTCTCATTAAATCCTTCGATGATAATAAGTCAGACGACATCAATTTTAGTTCCATTGATCAATCACCCGACAACAGATATGATAATTATCATATATCCTACCAACGACAATAATCAATCAGCCGACTCTACATTTCGCCTAATAATAAATCAGTCGACAAAAGTGAGGTCTGAGGTGCACTTGTGGTAGTCGTTGTACGATAAGTAATACTCATGTATGGTAAAAAAGATTTCAGACAGTATACTCTCTTTTAAATGATTATCTCAAAGTCGCTCAGCGAGCTATGGAAAGAGCTATGGTTGGGATTTCTCTGAGGCATCCGCAATGAAGTAATTCGTCAGAGAACTAGATTCACTGACATAGCTCAGCGAATTAGCAAACTGAAGTTGCAATGGGCCGGTCACATTTGTCGCAGACCCGATAACCGTTGGGGTAGACGGGTTCTAGAGTGGAGACCGCGAATCGGTAAACGTAGGCCTATGTTCAGCAGTGGACAAACACGGGCTGATGATGATGAAATGAATACACGGGTAACTCACGTGATGTACAGTCAGTCTAGTCCTATTTAAGTTAAAGTTCAGTGCTAAACGAGCAGCGGTTGCGCGTGTGCACTCACCTTGAAAAAGACCGCCGAATGAGGCCGACACCTAAGTCAGACTAGACTCGACAAGAGTTACCTATTAGTACACGTAGTGAGTTACCCGTATAATAATATAAAATGTGTAATAACCACGTTAGTTTTCACACTAAGATATTATGCTCTACGTACACGCGTAAGCATAGCTGATACGAGCACAAAATTTGGTAGGCAGTAGAGGCCACTGGAAGACAGTCGTAATAAATACTTAAAAACAAAGTTTGTAATGTGAAAAACATATTACACAGTTATTGTGATTACATACTTATGATGTAAAGAAGCTGCCAGACACAGAACAAACATCAGTATTCATACCTCAAAAAGTGTCCTGGATAGAATAGAATTTCAAATCAGCACCTACAAGTACAGTAAGCAGATACAAATTAAAATTAGAAGTACAGCGGAATTTGGTAGAAAACACTTGTGAAATTTTTCGTTTTTTCGACTTTAACTTTCTGCAAATGTATTTCTCCGAGACACATAGTAGCGACGGAACCATTACCGCGTTCTGATGCTTCTGATTTCTGTAAAACGTAACTCGGCAAAAAAACTTTTCCCGTCAGTTCAGCGGAAACGCTTTACATCGCTTATTCGACGAAATTTTAATAATTTTTAGTAATAAAGTCCTGCTACCTACTTACATAAATGATACTCTGTAAATCTTTACCCGAGTAAAACAATTGACCCCTCGCCGTAACTGCGACACAATAAGTCCACGTGGATACCATAAAACATGGGTATTTCACAAAGTTTCCTTTAAAAAACCTTGACGAATCCGTGTAAAGTCAAGGGACAGCAAATAATATTTCTTGTGAAATTCGAGTAACAATTTCAATTTCGAAAACAATTTGTAGAAGCCACGTAAACTCAATTAAAGTTGGTAGAAAAATATGTTTTGCTCGACCTGGGTATTTCAAAACTCAAGTAGCTACTCATACAAATAGCGAAAGTTGCGTAATTAATAGCCGGCAAGCACGTTTCTTGCGTTTGTCTTCGTCGATATTTCAAAAAATTTCGAGTAAATTTCTACTATAAGGATAATCATCAATTATTTATTTTCGTCACATAAATATTTGCCATGTCCGGGAATCGAACCCACGACCTACGGCTCTGCAGGCAGAGTTACCAAGTAGGCCACTACGAAGCAGATTAAATTTACGGCTGGCCTAACGGGAGAACGGCGACTTCCGATTCGGAAGACCCGGGTTCGAATCCCACGCGCACCACTGTCTTTTCGAAGTCACGTGCGTAATGCCGCTAACTTAAAACAGTGACGGAAGTCATTGTAAGGAAACCGACATGTACCTAGAATCTTTCGAGGTCATGTCTCATCCACCAACCCGCACTGGGCCAGAGTGGTAGATTATGACTCTCTTGTTGCGAGAGAAGGCCTCGAGTCCCAGCAGTGGGAACATTTAGTGGGCTGCTAAGCTATGCTAAGCCATTACGTAAGTCATTAATTATCTAAAAATCACGAGTGTGACCAATCATATCTTCTCATACTTTTTGGTACTGGTAGGGCTCTTGGCGGATTCCACTTAGTGAAGTATCACACCTTTAACTCATTCTACCGCGAAGTAGTAATGTGCAAACATCATTTTGTTCCAGTTTAAAAGGCAATATTTCCAGAGAAATCACAGGGTATAGAGATAAATCATATAATAGTTATCTCCGGGTGGCGAGCTCAGTGAAGTGCTTAATGATTTGGACTCTTCATGTTCCAATAGCTGCGTGACTCTGTGGTGTTTTAGGCTGGCGTGTGACTTACTATCAGGTACACGCCCTGCTCGTACCGTCATTAAATACAAAAAACTTACTTGAATTGCTTCATAGGATGTCATAATTTCATCAAATTTTTTTTAAACATTGTAGTAAATTTAATAACGTCCGATTTTGTCGTGAATCGATTAAAATGCACATGGAATAGTGTACCATGTAATAATTAAAGTTGGTTGTAGTAGATAGTTGCGTGCTACTCGTCCGTATTTCCTGTACTTACGCTTACACGGTGAAACTCATGAAAATTCACCGATCAGGGAAGTGCTATCGAGAAAGTGATTTATTAACTCAACCGAAAATTCAATTGTGCAATTAATTTTTATAAAGAACTTACTTTTGCTTGCAGTCACAGCGAATAATATTATAAATTTATTTTGGACTCCTTTATATAATTATTTACATACTAGCTGACCCGGTAAACGTTGTTTTGCCACATAAATTATTAAAACACATTTTAAAAATCTAACTTTGGTAACCCTAAACTTTAATAATAAAAATAAATGTTTATTTCTATACAACAATTTTAGATTTGCCATCAGCTCCGGGAAATTTTTATCGAAATAGAGTAAAAAACATTTACAAAAAGACGATAATTGATCAGTTTTCGAGCGGGATGAAAAATAATTAAATTACTATTATGGCTATTAAAAAATACCCCTATTTTTGATTTGGTGATAAAAGGGTAAAAATGTAGGGTTAAATGTATTTTTTAATGCCATATAACAAAAAAATAAAAACAAAAAATGTTAACCCTTGTCACTTAGGGGTATGAAAAATAGATAGTAGCCGATTCTCAGACCTACTGAATATGCATTTGAAATTTGGTAAAAATCAGTAAAGCTGTTTTGGAGGAGTAAGGTAATTAACACTGTGACACGAGAATTTTATATACAACGTGGTGGATTTACCCCCAACAATATTTTAACAGTCCATTCTAACACTGATGTATACTTCATCACCCAAGGTCGCTTTCCCCTCAGCACGGTAGATCACGAGATAATTCGAGTCAAAGTTTGACGTAAAATTCCCACCAAATCACCAGCTTCAACCCTAAAGCATGTACAGCAGACAAATGACCTTGCCACCGACGCTGCGACATCGTACAAAAATCCGTGCGGAGATCTGGCCATTAGGGGTATGTCAAATGAAAGCACAACCGAAAAAAATATTTTTTTATGGAAAAAAAATTTTGAGCTTTCTTGCCTAATTTTCGCATACATGATTCAAAACTTAATGTAGATGAACTACCATAAATATTGTTGCACCTTTCTGCAACACCTTGTATAAGAAGATTTCTAAACATAAAAAGCTGATTTAGTTAATTTGTAACATTATGCTTAAAAATACTCGTACATGAGCTGCTAATATTACAAAACGAGAAAGTTTTATTTTTTTTTGCTCTATCACGTCGGAACAGTTAAACGAATCGGGATCACAGAAATATTGAACTGTGGAATACAGTCAGATTATAGTCTAGTCTATAGAATAGCACAAACATTGGCATTTCTAATGAAACGGGAACTAAGCCGGTGGAACGACGGAGTTCTGCTAGTACATTTATAAAACAAACGTGGGAACTTGATTGACAAAATCCAGAGAAATTACAAGGCTTAGAGATCATATACTTAGACATCACTACCTTATATCTCTGGTTGATGAGCGCGGTGCAGTGTTAGGTAATGATTAGGACTCGTCAAGTTCTAATAGCTATATAACACTGTCCTGTTATGGAGAAGCGTGTTACGTACTATCAGACACACGCCCTGCTCGTTCCATTACGCTATACCCTCAGACAAATTATGGCTAAATACTCAAAGTCCACATTGTAATGTACCGATTAATAAATGTACAATAAATATACCATGACTGTATTATTTTATTTATTTTATAGTATAGAGTGACGAGACGAGCAAGACATGTGCCTGATGGTAAGCAACATGCCTGCCACATAACAGCACAGTGACACGCAGCTATTGGAACACGAAGAGTCCAAATCATTACCTAGCACTGCAATGCGCTCGTCACGCAGAGATCTAAGTTGTTATATCTCTAAGCCCTGTAATTTCTCTGGAAACATTGCCCTTCAAACCGGAACACAGTAATGTTTGCACATTACTGATTGGCGGTAGAATAACTGGCAAAGGTGTGGTACTTCCCCAGGCGGACTCTGCCAAGAGTGCTACCACTGCTAGTAATTTAAAAAACGCAGTCATAGACACTGCCGCTAGAAGTAAAAACGTATAACTTGTAATTTGATAGCTCATGGTACGTAGTTGTTCGGTGAAACCGCAGATTGTGCAATAAAATAAACATTGTTGTCGGAATGCGTTTGGTGACGAAGTGGTTTCGTGGCCAGGTGGCCACTTCTATAATCTTTGGTCAACCAAATAGGATTTACAGTGGGACTCTTGGCAGAGTCCACCTGGGGAAGTACCACACCTTTACCAGTTATTCTACCGCCAAGCAGTCATGTGCAAACATTCCAGTTGCTAACACAAATTGTGTAATTCTTTCACCAAGAAAACAATCAATTTGCGTGATTTCTGTTGTAGTGGTAGGACTCTTAGCAGAGTCCGCCTGGGGAAGTACCACACCTTTGCCAGTTATTCTACCGCCAACCAGTAATGTGCAAACATTACTGTATTCCGGTTTGAAGGGCAATGTTTCCAGAGAAATTACAGGGCTTAGAGATATAACAACTTAGAACTCTGGGTGACGAGCGCAGTGCAATGCTAGGTAATGATGTGGACTCTTCATGTTCCTATAGCTGCGTGTCACTGTGCTGTTATGGGGCAGGCATGTTGCTTACCATCATGCACATGTCATGTTCGGCTCGTAACTCTTTATTAAAAAAAATAATAATAGGATCGTTTAAGGTGACGACTATGCTGGTTATATGAAATGCGTGTTCATCCAAAAAGTGGTCAACGAAGTTTTGTGTAGATTTTTGAAGTGCAGTTTTCACTTCAAAAACTATGCGCAGTTTTGTTACGAAATATGATATTAATATGGTAAATGATGATTTAGCAATAAATGTTATCTTATTGTGTAGTTGGAAGGCTTCTCCTTGAGCTTAGTTATGCTAATTCGGCTTTAGATTTTCAGATGTTAATCTCACCGACCATTGGGAGGTTCCATGTAAAACTGCATCAATGTATCTTCGCATTTTCAACTCTTTGCCTACATAAATAATTATCAAATTCGAAATAAAATTTTAATTTTTTTTTTTTAGAACACTGTATAGTGTTCTGATGGTAAGCAACATGCCTGCCACATAACAGAACAGTGACACGCAGCTATTAGAACATGAAGAGTCCAAATCATTACCTAGCACTGCACTGCGCTCGTCACCCACAGATCTAAGATGTTACATCTCTACGCCCTGTAATTTCTCTGGAAACATTGCCCTTCAAACCGAACACAGTAATGTTTGCCCATTACTGCTTGGCGGTAGAGTAACTGGCAAAGGTGTGGTACTTCCCCAGGCGGACTCTGCTAAGAGTCCTACCACTACAACAGAAATCACGCAAATTGATTGTTTTCTTGGTGTAAGAATTACACAATTTGTGTTAGTCACTGGAACCTATTGTTACGAGTGAAAACATCGATCCATCACTCGGTAACAAGCAAAATTACTAGCAAACATACTTTCTTATTTACGACTCTATAAATTGACTTAAGTCTCTTAATATTTATTAAATCATCATCATCATCAGCCGCAAGACGTCCACTGCTGAACATAGGCCTCCCCCCTAGATTTCCACAACGAACGGTCCTGCGCAACCTGCAAACAGTGGTTTTCAGCGACCTTTGTGAGGTCATCAGATCTGTGCACAATACACCCCTAGCGGTGCACAATACACCCCTAGCGGGACGTCAGTGCAGGTCGATCACCCCCACCCTGAATTAGAATTAGAATTAGAGGTCATCTGTCCATCTAGTGGGAGGCCGTCCAACACTGCGTCTTCCGGTTCGTGGTCGCCACTCGAGAACCTTTCTTCCCCATCGGTTGTCAGTTCTGCGCGCGATGTGGCCTGCCCATTGCCACTTCAGCTTGCTTACTCTTTGAGCTATGTCGGCCACTTTCGTTCTTTTGCGAATATCCTCATTACGGATTCTGTCGCGCAAAGAGACTTCGAGCATAGCTCGCTCCATATCTCGCTGTATGACTTTGAGGTTTGTTATGAGGCCCTTGTTATATATAATATGCTGCAATAGATTTATTATGGTACCTACCTGGATGAACTGTGCTCGATTTTTTGAAGTGAAAACTTCTTTAGGCGCGCTATAGACAGAATTTTCGTGGGCTGTGAAATGGATTCATCAATCGTCACGCTTGGATATGATAATGGATCGGATCGGATATGAAATTTTCGGGTAAACTCGGTAAAAACGGCCAGGTAGGTACCAGGGCAACAGAAACAGTAAAGGGTTTCGATTACCTACCTCCAACAGCCCAGCGTTTATCTCCAGATACCAGGACAACAGAAATATAAAAGAGTTGCGTTTGCCCCTAGGTACCAGTACCAGGGCAACAGCAAGTTTTCACTTCTATCGGCAGTTCCTATGACTGCCAATTTTTTATTTCTTTTCTGTCTCATATTTTGCCATAATCTACGAGTACCTGATGGACTAATTAGATTGTTTTAATTATTTTGATTCAGTCATCACCGCAATTGTTTATGACAATGTACAGCTCAAAAAATAAAAAAATGGCAAAGACAATACCGTAAGCAATTTTGTTAGCTGTAAGCCGTCCAACCCGCACACGTCCCGAATCTCTGTATGTTTTGCGTTTTATTTGTTTCAAAGTATGATAATGAGTATGTTATGCTAAAGGCTTTTTGATGGGGGCATTAAAGTAGGCCGATCGCCTTTTTACGGCTGGTAAAGTGGCGTCTTTGGACCGTGGCGCTGATTTCAACATAGAATACACTATAGTTACATATTTAAGGGGCTGCTCAACCTCGGCTTATATATATCTAAATAAATAAATAAATATTGGTGGACAATTCACACACAACACCATCTAACCCCAAACTAAGCAAAGCTTGTACTATGGCGGCCAGATAGCTAATAAAATACTTAAATAGTTTTAAATACATACTTATTATACATAGAAACACCCTGGACACAGGGTGTTTCTATCTGCGTGTCACTGTGCTGGTATGTGGCAGGCATGTTGCTTACCATCAGGCACATGTCCTGCTCGTCTCGTCACTCTATACATACTATAAAAAAATACAATTCGATCGGTATTTTTTTGTTTACCTTAGAACTTTTGACTGGGTGAACCGATTTTGGTAAATCTTTTTTTTTTTCATTTAAAACTTGAAATAAATTTAATTGAAACGAATAAAGCAGTTGTTATTATATCAACATAAATAAAACATGCATCCATTGATGATACATTAGTTATTATTGATTCTATAAAAAATACTGAACTGTGTTAATTTTCGATTCAAATCAAATCGTGTCAAATGTTTAATTTTTCAGAGAAAACATTTATATAATGTTTGCTATTCTTGTTAATAAAATTAAACAAATGAATAAACACAGACAATTTTGAACCGACGTCCAAAAAGGTGAAGATTATCAATTCGACCACCTTGTCTATTATATTTTATTTTTTATGTACGAGAATGTTACCTGATTTCTCGAGAACACCAGAACCGATTTTAATATATCTTTTTATTCTCACACAACACCATCTAGCCCCAAACGAAGTAAAGCTTGTAATATGGAAAAAAATGATGCAGCGTTTGATTAGTCGAGTAGTGAACTGCCCCTTAACAGTTTTAGATAACAGTTTGATAGTTGCAGGTAATAAAAGCGTCCAGAAATTGGTCACAATTACTCTGCTTACAGGCTCGTAGCATTTTAATAGAGGTTCCACCGGTGTGGGAACAAACGGGGAGAGTGCTTTCTTTGTGATAACACACGCATTTAACTCAAGGAACAGAAAATAAACGGGGAGTACCTTTAAGTACATACCATGGCGTGGACTGATGATACGTTTTAAAATTAAACTTAAAATCATGCTATCACTCAATTTTCGGACATTATACTGAACAATAATAAATAGGTTGCTCCAAATACTACACAGACGACTTCAAATGTTGCAAATTATACTAAAGGATAAACACATACCACATTGTTTATAATTGCTAATTTGTTTATAATTACGGGTGACTTCCGCTCCGGCTTGTTCCTGGACCAAAGGTTGGCCATTGCTATCCAACGCGGGAACGCAGCCAGCATCATGGGCACCTTTGCGCCGGGAATGGTTCGGGGTGGGTTATTTGGGGAGTAGTTTTTAGTTAAGAATTTACATGTTACAAGTAGTTTAGAGTTTTTATTTATTCAAAAGTGATAGACTGATTTAGATAAAACGTACATGGGACCACCTTTGAAGTATGATCGACCAATTAAAAAATCAATTCACAATTGACAAACAAAAAGACAGACCGCCGAACTGAGTGCCTCCTCTATTTCTCGTTTTGAAATACATATATGTTATCAGTTTTTTGATTAAGTAGACCTTTATTGTCTATACTGAATTACAATGAAAACAACACTACATTACCTAGATACTATTAATATTACTTACGCTAACTGCCAATGGATGAAAGTATAGAGATACTTTTTTATAGTATAGAGTGACGAGACGAGCACGTCATTTGCCTGGTGGTAGGCAACGTTGCCTACCCATAACAGCACAGTAACACGCAGCTATTGGAACATGAAGACTCCAAATCTAATCATTACCTAGCACTGTGATTTCACTGGAAACATTGCCATTCAAACCGGAACACAGTGATATTTTATAACCGCAAGGCGGTGGAATATAACTGGCAATATCTATAAATTTAATCAGCCCACTATCAGTTGGATGAGTGTCCAGGATGCTGGCGGCATTAGCATGCTGATTGGCAATGCTTATACATTGAGCGAAATAAGCACTACTAGCATTTTAAGCAAGCATCCCTTCGACTAAGCGCTCAGGTAGAGGTTAAAAAGTAAAATGAGCCCCAAGATCAAACGATACAATATTCATTGTTCTTGAAACCATTAAATCGAATGATAGGTATTATCACTGCGATATCTGCTGACTTAATTGACCATATCTAGTATCTAATCATCAATATATGCTCAAACACTCTAGGAACTAAATAGCATAAATCACAAACGTGATTTACTGGCTTGTATCATCGTAGTCAAATCGCTGTATAGTTCAGTCAAGCGTATGACAATACCGCATACTTGTAGAACCATTATATTAGTAGGTAAGGAAGGAAGATTTTATCAATACTGTATGTTATACAAGCTGGTCCACCCTGGTGTAGTCTAGGTGAAACAAAATGTTTTCAACACCAATGACCGAGCTACACGAGGCTAGTTTTTCAAGCTAGGATAGCAAGCTAGTACTTCTAGCTAGCTAAAGAAGCACGGGGAAGTACTTGCAGTCTCCCTGGATATCTCGAAGGCTTTTGACAGGGTTTGACATGATGGCCTTAGTAGCAAGCTTTCTAGTTATGGTTGGTCTCCAGGGTTTATTGCGTGGATATCGGACTTCTTCTGCTCGTCGGATCAAATGGCTATCAATTAAGTTCCTCAAGGGTCGGTACTTTCTGCAACGCTTTTTCTGCTACATATCAACGATCTGTTGAAGCCCGGTATCTTTGGGTACGAAGATAATAGCGCCGTTGTAGAGAGTTACATAATTATTATCTAGTGCGAGAGCCAGTGGTCAACAAACTAAGGTACTGAGAGAGAGTATGATCGAGCGTTTGAACTTGGCCCTTGAGGCAGTCTCTGAATGGGACGAATCCAATCTGGCCAAGTTTAACGAGGGAAAGACGCAAGCGTGTCCATTCTCGGCAAAAAGGAGTAAATTTTAACAGAATCCTACTTTTCGAGGTGTATCCATGCGTTACTGATCATCTTGAGCTTTGGGTGTTATCTTGACATCTAGACAATTCCAGTATCATATTTTAGCAAATTTAGTCTACTTTATTAAAAAATAAAGTTTTTTCAAAAACTAGTCTTAAGGGTTATAATCTCCAAAATGAGAAAAATAAACGATTTTTTCGCGGTTTTTTCGATTTATGACAAAGTTGCGTTCGGCGCTCGAGGTCACAAACTTGGATTAATCATTAGGCCAACATCATAAACAAGTCTGCAAAAACAGAACTACCGGATTTAATGCATACTATAATACCCCGTTTACATTATTCCAGTCCAGCGACCGAATCCAGCGCTGGATTGGTTACTGGAATAATATAAACCGGCACTGGAATGCACTGGCACTGGATTGAGGCATTCCAGTGCCGGTCTCCATTATTCCAGTAAGCAATCCAGCGCTGGATTCGGTCGCTGGACTGGAATCATGTAAACGGGGTATTAGTCCAGTAACTTTATACATTATACCCCGTTTACATGATTGCAGTCCAGCGACCGAATCCAGCGCTGGATTGCTTATTGGAATAATGTAAACCGGCACTGGAATGCATTGGCACTGGATTGATGCATTCCAGTGCCGGTTTCCATTATTCCAGTAAGTAATCCAGCGCTGGATTCGGTCGCTGGACTGGAATAATGTAAACGGGGTATGTCCTGTGAGTTAAAGAAGCGAGAGTTGGAAACCTCTCGCTCCTTCAGTGAGGCGGCAGCGAACATGGCGGCGAGCCTGGAGAGTCGCCACTCTGGGGTCACGTCCTCTCTCTCCACAGGAAGGCCTGGGGCGTCGGACGTGTACGGACGTCCGGCACCCCACCTAGGGATAGGCCTTCGAGCAGGTGACGCACTGCTGGCACTAACGCCCCGCCCCCCGCGAGGGGGGGTCCGCAAAGACGGTGGCAAGTGGGTCAGGGTCGCTGACGGGAGTGCAAAAAGTGACCCTGCGACCCTGCCCCTGGCCATGCACGAAAGATCTGTGGGGGTTTTAGCCGGTAGGGGCACCATGTCGTCGTCATGGTGTCAAGCTCAACACACCTGCCATGTCCCTTCAAGGTGGACGGCGCGTAAAGGCATTTCCCCCACAAAAAAATAGAGTAACACCGCGGGGCGCGGCTAAACGTTTATAAATCAACATGATGTGAAACAATGGAACATATTAACGTTGAAACGATACAACATTTCACACCACGTTTCTTGATAAATTAATAAACCCCTAGGTAGTTATTTAAGTAGGAGCACGTGTAACGTCTCCCTAATAACCTTGACGAATATGAATTTTCATTACTAAATAATATTCCAGTCTGGTAAATAGGCCTTCAAAGTTGATGCCTTGTTAAAGTTTAGTGTTACTATACATGAATAATTTCAAGTGAGTGTTTTGTATTTCATTTCTTTTGTGAAATTTATATTATTTTGTGAATTCTTTAATTGTGGTTCTGTTATTACTTACTTTCCATATCATTTGCACACACCGTTGTCTTTTATTTTCCATTTTTATTGTTCCACCGAAAGATTCCGTGAACATATCGTTAGCAGAGATCCGGTCGCCATCCTACGCACTAGCTTTAAGTATCTTAATTAATTGTTTCAACTAATGCCCGGTTTACATTATTCCAGTCCAGCGATCGAATCCAGCGCTGGATTGCTTACTGGAAAAATCCATCAAATTTCTAGAGATAACATTATCTTTATTACAACGGAGCGTTAAAATTTGCGTTTTACGAGGCCAACGATGAAGTATGAAGGTGGTTAAGTGGTCTGGGAAAACATATCGGCTTTCTCCCACAAATTGCTGAAGAAATAACGCATATCTCATTGCTCTGATGTATTTCCTCCTATTTGATATCAATCTGTGTGTGTCGCTCAACTCTGATAGCCTTTTTGCCTGACCTCAACAACAGTGGCTAGAGAAGAAAA
The DNA here is from genome assembly GCA_963693475.1 of Ectropis crepuscularia. Classification (NCBI taxonomy): domain Eukaryota; kingdom Metazoa; phylum Arthropoda; class Insecta; order Lepidoptera; family Geometridae; genus Ectropis; species Ectropis crepuscularia. The sequence goes on from OY856338.1 coordinate 8,795,902, forward strand.
GCCAAGTGAAGTGAGAAAAACAGAGTAGCGTATCATGAAAGAGGCTTATATCCAGCAGTGGACCAGGATAGGCTGATGATGACGAAGCTGAAAGAAGCATTGTGTGACGAATCTTGGTCGATAATTTGTAAGGCGAAAGTGGGAAATGCGTCGGTTTCTGCAAACGTTGCAGTGTTACATGAGAATTCTTACGATGAATAATCACTGACGTCTTTCTACTACAGGTTATGGGTTTGTATCCGTAACGTACTTTTTTAAATAAATGGAGTGGAAAAAGACCATAATAGACAACGACCATAAGGAAAGAGAAACCTAAACCAGAAAATCCCGAAAACCACTGATATAAGCCTGGTGAATGGTTGCCTAGAAGAGATCGGTATTAGCGATAAGGCCGCCATCTGTCGCACTAACTTTAAGTGTTTTACCTGTTTCAATTTGTGAATTATTGTTATTTTGGTGTGTTCAAAAAAATGTATCCATCTATCGATCTATCTAAAAATGTGTTACGACGGTTCGAATTTGATAATAAAAAATAATGATTTAAAAATCAAGAAACCCGATTGCGTAAAAACTGAACCAAACTACGTACCTACATAAAAAAAACCTGAAAAGAAAAAAACAAGCACTTAGATGTCCGGAGGTCTAGAATTCTATAACATGTTATGGAATTAATAAAATTGAAGCAAATAAAATGTATTCTAATAATGGAACAAAGCAATTGCATAGTCAGGATCCATTATTGAACAGCCGGTCAAATTTTTTAAAGGATCCCGCATATTTATTGCATATGGGTTGTCTACCAAAGGGGTTTGGGTACTTTTGTTTGGACTAGTGGAGTCGTTTTTCGTACCACCAGCTGCCTTTCGTATATCAAAACTTTCCAGAGATTATTTTTTTCCATATCAATCGATATTTACTAAGAAACCTTTAGATCTTTCAAGGCTCAAACACGTGTACGCCCACACCCAACGATTCTATCAAGAATTTCAAATTGACGATATTACCAGTTTTTTTTTATTATTGTATTAAATTTCTACTGTTTTCCAATAAACTGTACGAGAAAATTATTTTCTTATTACCGGTCCACCCCGGCTTCACCCGTCGTACATACAAAAAATAGCAAGTAGCACTCAAGAACCACGTACATATGCAACGGTGAAAGAATTTTTGAAATCAGTTCAGTAGTTCCTGAGATTATCCCGTTCAAACACAAAAACTCTTCAGCTTTATAAAATTAGGTAACACTTAATTTTGTAAAATCTTTTGAATGGATTGTCTGATTTAAATAATTCAAAAAGTAATCAAGAGGTGTTGAAACGGACCTTATATTCTAATCATTTATTTGGATAATCTCTAATTGCAGACCAACTAGTCTTAGGGGACGATCCTAGTTCTAACATACCCTTCTCGTGCCCATTTGAAAGTCATTGTCAAGAATGGTTAACCGCGTTTTATAAAGCGTTTCGTAGATGTGTGCATGTTTTGTTTAGGTGTGTAGCGTTTGTGTTTATACAAACAGAGATTTGTTGCTCTTGTGTTTGTTCAAGTTCACAAATGTATGAAATATACGTTACCCCGCACCGCGCTAAAAGATGTGACAAAGTTTGTCAGCAAGCCAAATGTCTTGCGTCCTCCTATGGTAAATCGTCAAAGTACCTAATGAATACAAAGGTATAACGTGCTCTGAGTTTGAAAAATTGATAAAAATGCCTATATTTTGATAGGCATTTCAATCGGTAATGTTCAGATGAACTCGGAACCGCCGAGCGTGCCAGAGCGAGGAAGAAACGGTCAGCTGCTGCCTACTGCTGTTGCTGCTGCTGACTAGTTACTGTCAATGTCTTTTTTTATTCTTGTCCTTGGCCATGGATACCAGTCCTTCAGCCGCATTTGTCACTGACGTGTCGCTGTGCTTACTTTGTTCAATTTATAAAACGTAATCATTTTAATTATTGAAATAATTAAAAAGTTTTTCATGCCTACTACACGTTATTTTAGTTTTCACTTCTGACGTGCGGTCTTAAGCACACACATTCATATCATTGTATGTTACAGTTTCTTAAAGTTTTTCAAGCCATTTCAAGGTTTGAATATTTTGATTTAAAAAAAATTCTACGTCGTTTTTCTGGAATTGTATTTTGTAATTGTAATTGCATAATTGTATTTTCGCATTCGAAATTGTATTTTGATAAATCATACCTGGCGATACCAGCGCCTACTTACAAGGGATGAAGGTTCTCGAACTTTCAAAGACAACTAATAACAGCGCTCCGTTTCTATTTATTCTATTTTCATAGCCGAGTTTCTGGAAGGATCTGTGGGTGGGACGGGCGTGGGTAGCTAAGTACAGCTTCTTGGAAAGTCTGAGTAGAAAACCAATATCTGGGCTTTGTTAGGCTTCATCGTCTTTCTATTTCGAAACCATTAAGGGCACCTTGTCCTTCCAAGGACAGACATTTTAATTTAACGTTTCTTAGAACTTATTTTCTAAAGTCTTAGAAGAGGTTCCCGTTGGAAAAATAAAAAAAGATTAGCTAAACTCTCCTTTCGGACGTGTTTTCAACACTTTAGGAAAATTATAAGTATTGGTTCACTACAGTTCTGGAAGTCAACATTATTGTAAGGAAATTTTCAATAATCTTTTTTTTAAATTAAAATTATCTTACATCGTTTTTGAGTTATTGGGAAATAAAAACACCCCCTTTTATATTTTCACTTAATTTGTTGCTATTGCAATTATTGCGAACAGACTTACCATTTTCTTATAAACTATCTAGATTTTAGATGTCATTCCGAATCGAATGATACCTCAATGATAATGTTAGGAGACGTCGACAAAATTTCGACCTAAAAAGCACTTGTTGACTAGACTACATAGTCTGCCCTGTAACGACCGTTAAAGTACCAAAAAAATAATAAATTTAAACAACAAAAACATACAATTTGAAACGAAAAAATATAATTGACTTTGCCAAAAGTTTGATTTGATTTGAAAAAATATGGTCTACTTTCAGATGCAATCTTAAGATGATAGCGTTTTCATTTCGTTGCAGACCTTAAAAATCGGTGGACTGATATCCTACTTATTATATAGACTCCGCAAACAATCCCTACAACTGCAGATACTTACATACTTTTTACGATATAAAAGCATCACTTAAGCATATCTTAATTATCTAAGTCCATCCAGTCATAAAGATATCTTATAAAAATTCCGATTTCACCACTATTACGTGTAACGGACAGAAATTTCCCAATGCATTTAAAATGGAGATAGAGGGAGTGATTAGGATGCATTAGTGGAATTAACTATTTCAACTGTCCATGACCGTTTGCCTTGTACTTGGGTGCGCCTGTATTTTCTACCACTGACTTCGATTCCAATAGACAAGTATTTCAGAGAAGCTGAAGTAATCGATGAGGATACTGTATGTTTAGAGTATACTAGCAGAGCCCCGCGGTGTTACCTGCGAAATTCCCGTTGTTCCCGTTGTTTTTTTTTTTCGGGATAAAAATGCCTATGTCTGGCCTAGCCTATGTGTTCTTCCAGACTATAATCTATCTGTGATCAAAATTTCAGCCTGATCCGTTCATACGTTAGGGCGTGATTGAGCAACAAACATCCAAACATCCAAATATCCAAACATCCATACATTGACATTTAAAATATTAGTAGGATTATAGCTGTTTTTATATTTCAAAAAGAAGGAGGTATTCAATTCGGTCGTATGTTTTTTTGTGTATGTAATTATTTTGAGTGTGTGAATTTAATTTTAAGTTGTAAGTAGTCAGTTTTTTTTTGAGAGAGAATATAATTACGACGTGATTGAGCAACAGACATCCAAACATTGGCATTTATAATATTACTAGGAAATACCTAAAGCATGAAAATTCATGCTTTAAGGTTTATCAACTTTTATGATTATCTTTTCGATTTAACCAGTATGGTATTTGTTTAAAGCTCGAAAAAAATATTTTGACCATTTTATGTGTTAAATAATAAATGAAAATCCACACATAAATACAAACTTCGACATTTCTAAGACAACACTTACACGCTGGCTTTTTAAACGGGTCTATATGGGGTGGCATAACATTTTTTGTCCTATTTTAGGTAGGCATAACGTTTTTAGGACTAATGATAATTTACCATAACAACTAAACGCGTAACTGTCTTCGCATAATGTTAACTAGCATAACCATATATAACATAACGATAACTTAGCATAATGTTTAAACGCATAGCCATATATAGCATACAGATAACTTAGTATAATGTTTCGACGCATAACTATAAATAGCATAATGGTTAAAGGCACACATTGAGAAAAGCATAACAATACTTAAACATACTGATCAACGGCATAAACTTTAAACGCCTAACTAAAAAACAAGTGTAAAGAGCGGACATAAATAAAATACGTGGGTGTGTGAAATGCGGGTGGGTACTTCGACAACAATATTTATTATTCGTAATGTAGGTATCTACTAATTTAATGGAATATCTATGGAGGACTATGCAGTAGTATAACAATTTTTGTACCAATTTATGTAGACATAACGTTTTTAGGACTTAAAAACCTACATACACCTAAGACATACGGTGCACTTTTTGACTCCGGGTGGGCTCCCGCCAGAAGCTCTTCGGTCAGCCCTGAGTGTTGCTTCTCCATACTCGGCCTGCACTCCACTACGGAGGTCGCCGGCTCGCTTCGCTCGCCACCTCCCCCCTTCGCTACGCTTGGCCTCGCATGGATCGCTCCACTCAGGACCTCCCTTGAGCTTCTGGCTCCCGCATTTTTTAAATACACTCTAGGGGTAGTAGCGACAAGACTAGGTGGAGTCAGGGTGCTCCGAGTCGGATCTGGACCCTACATAACCTGGTTATATATTACGTAGCACAACAAATAATTAAAAAATGCCTAAATGCGTCTGAGCAACAGTCGAATTGAATGTAGCACAATAGATTTTTATGATTAAAACACATAACGCCAAAAAACGATTTTGCAAAAGTTACATTATGACACTATATGTTATGCTACATTCATTATGACAAAGTAAATTAGGAAAAAAAATTATGCGATTTAAACGGCACCTTCAAAAAATAGAACAAATAAAAAAATGCTTAAAAACTATTATGCGTCTCATCAATAGTGGAATAAAATGTAGTACAATAGATTGTTATGCTTAAAACACATGACGCCAAAAAATGATTATGCGAAAGTTGCATTATGACACTATACATTATGCTACATTCATTATGACAAAGTAAATTAGGAACAAAAAGTTATGCGTTCTAATAGGCTCCCTTTTTAAACAAGCGTTCTATGACATTGAAAACGAGTTTATGAAGTTAATAAAATAAATTTCATGATAGCACACTTTTAAGGTTCCGTAAAACGTAAAAACGGAGCCCTTATAGATTCGTCAGGTCTGTCTGTCTGTCCGTCCGTATGTCACAGCCACTTTTTTCCGAAACTATAAGAACTATACTATTGAAACTTGGTAAGTAAATATATTGTGTGAACCGCATTTATATTTTTCTCACGTACACTGTCTCGTCTGAACACGTCTCACTTGGCCTTTCCTAGTACATGACATCGGTAAAACCCTCTTAGCAAAACTAGATGCTAATGTCATAAAGATATTGAAGTCATGGTTTGGATTGGCACATCCGGTTGATCCCTCTACCTTCTTTAGGGATCACAATAGTTTTGGCCTGAAACTAAAAAAAAACATCCGAACTCTACAAACACCTAAGAGTTACAAAAACGCATGTTTTGGGAAAGTCGAAAGACGAATTAATTGCATCTCTCCCAAAAGACAAAAGCGCTTCGGACCTTGAATCTAGACTTCAATTCCACAAACAATTTATAGCAGGTGCGCAAGTAAATACAGCTGAACCCCATAGAACCCCATTACACCCATGAATAAAAGCTGTCAGTTTATGAATCACAAATTATGGTCGCGAGTATGCACTCGCTACATAAATCTGAAAAATTGGTTTATCTGAAAAAGATAGCGTTTGTTGCATCTCCTTTCCAAAAAACGACAAATGATATTGTCGTGAATAACATTTTCACTTCATTGTACAATGATACGAAGTTCATTGCAGTTTTACAAAGATTAATGAGTATTTTAAGAGCCAATGTCTGAACTGAATTTACAAGTTAGCCTTTCTTGGTAGAAAAAACTTCATGGCAAGCCATCAGTCTCACTCAGTAACTACTATGTGATAACAACCGATTCTATCTTTCATATCATGCATTCAGCAGGTCTACTACGAAAACAAACTCCGAATGATCGCATCCGACCGACAGCTGAATCGGATTGTAGCCTACCACGAAAAACATTCGGATCGATACATTTCGGGTCGGAAGTTATAGACTTAGGTCGGATGAAGGTCGGATCGAACGAAACGGCCGATCTGATCAACCGACCGATTGTCTTTCGTGGTCGGAAACTTCATAAGTTCGGCCGATATATCGTTTATCGGACTTCGTAGTAGACCTGCAGTATTCAACGGAGGACGATATATATATATACATAGACATTCAGTTAAATAAATACATCATTGTAATGAACTTCTAGAAGTAATGTTACGCCTTGGTCCTTGGTAAGTTCCAAAGGTTGACATAATAAATAAAAATAATATGTATTGTATAACAACTGTACTTGACTACTTGAAATCTAACCGAGCAGAAGCTGCAGGAAAAAGTAGGAGAAACTTCCGAAATCACTTGCTATTTCTAAATCAAGAGTTTTTGCCCACTAGTATTTTGCGCGCAATCAAATTCAAACAAAAAAAAAGTGATAAATTAACTGAGTTTTGTACAGACAATAAGTTCCGGTGTATTGCAAGGATGATTAGTTCGTAATAGCAGTATTCATAACTATCTACTTTTCAACAGCAGAATTGCGTCGAAGTTGCCTTCTTGCTGCAGACATGATTTATCAATGTTCTGAACGTTTCCTTGGTTAGTTTCAGGCATCATTCTTATTGAAACACACTCAAATAATTGATTTTTCACTTTTTTTATTTTAAAACTTTAGTCAATACAATATTTGTCTGTCTTCTTTTAACGTTATAAATCGAACATTTCTAAGAACTACAGCCTGTTGACTCATGGAAGCCTTGTAAGCATTTGGAAAATTGATATTATTTTTTTTACTTTACGTTAGTTTACATTGAAAATGTCTATTATACCAATTTGTCTTTAAATTGGAGAGCTTTTTGTCCCTTGAAAGTTTTGTTTTCTGAACATCGCCATTACGGGCAGAACTTTGTTTGGTATAAAACATGGGAATTCGGCTCTAGTTTACAACAGGCTTCCAAAAACCAGAATTTAAACAAATTGATTCAAAACGCTTCAAAACGCTCTGCTGAATTATGTTTTTTATAATTTTTATAGTTGCGAGACAGATGGGGCAAGCTTATGTGTGACAAAAACATCGCTGCTTTACAGAACTATAAGTACTGTTTAAGTTCATGTAGGTAATATCACAAACATTGAAAATTTCGCAACATCAATTATTGTACCTACTAAAAAAATTTACACATTTTAGCTCACGTATAACAATCACCTAGCGTTGAATTCGAAAACCTCTATTTACCCAAAATTTTCGTAACACTTTTACAAATAAGGGGGTTAGTTTGTAATCGTTACGTAGATAGTGTAACACGGATATCGCTTGCACGCGACTGCACTCGCCTGTTCGCGCATCTTTTTGCATACCTATATTATTCTTGCTGAGTGATTCACTTCGCTGCACCCCTGTCAGTGAATGAATGTGCATCCGCGCGCATACGCAACTCTTGTTACACAGCGTGTTTAAATAGCATGTAACACAACTTCACCGTGAGATTCATCGATATAAATCAAAAGAATGAGCACCTTGAATTTGTTAACGAATTGTGTCTGTGTGGTGTAGGGTGAGTGGTTTACAACTACCAATCTACTTGACCCCTAGAATCGCTAGCAGCGAGGTATGTTGTAGTTCTACTTATTTTGGTTGTTGACAACGAGTAGTGATAGGTGAAAACGTCCGGCATTCACCGCTTCCTACAAACGACTAGAACGGAAAGAGTGAGCTCACTCTTCCCAACGATAACATAATTCCGTGCGCCTGAAGTTTGGGAGGGCACATCCATTGATTTATATCGATGGTGAGATTATATGGTTCCGATTTAAAAACAAATGTTGCTAACTTATCGCCTGCGTTAATTTAGTTAGCAATCGCAATTGCTTTTTATGCGGTTTTTATAGGACACATCACGAAGAGTGTGTAGCTGATCTGCATTATTTATCCTAACCTATTTGTCTTTAGTACTCGTAGCTCGATTAAGGTAATGAATAATGATATAGGTTGTAGCCTACTTATGCGACTCCGCTCCCACCCGACAAATAAAATATCACTAAAATATAAGCCTTATGCCAGGCCCGTTAGGATACAGATTACATAAGCAACATAAATTAGCAGACAGCTCACTGACAGCGAGCTTGCTGCCATCAGACAGCTAAGTAGTAGATCTCTCTACTTCTTAGAATAAGGAATAGTACCTGGGTGACCGAGCTTTGCTCGGTTTAAATACTAAATATACTTATATATTTGCCGAGGGTGAGTGTCTGCGTGTTCTGTGGGTCTAGGGTGATTAATCTGACTCCTGAGTCCTGAGTGTCCCTCACTTGTACTCTATAAATGAAACTATGGAATTCGGTAGACGGTGTTTATTGGCGACGACAAGTGCACAGTACAGAGGCGAGGGAACGACTGGTGCGGCGTGTGGATATTCGCTTGGTATAAAACAAAACTGCTGAGGCGGCGTGTACCCACAACGCCACAGATACCTACATGTAAAAGACTCCAAGAAATAGATTTTCTTAAAAAAAACGAATTGAAAAAAAAAAGAGAACCCGTCTGAATTCGAACCCGGAGCTACTACTTCGTGACCGCTATGATGAGCGCCCGACTTCCCGTCTGAGCTAATTATGCTGTCGCGTCATGCGTCGAAATTTACCTTCACATTCTAATGTCTAATGTGACAGTTTTTCATTGTCTAAAAACGCGCATAATATGCGTTTTTTTTTAAATAAGACTAAGTTAGATCGATTTATCGTCCCCGAAATCCCCTGCATACATAATTTCATGAAAATCCGTCGAGCCGTTTCCGAGATTCAGATTCTATATATAAACATATTTATATAGGTACAAGAATTGCTCGTTTAAAGGTATAAGATAATATACTTAGTCTGTGAGTAGTAGATGTCTCGCTGGCCACGCGCTGTAAACAAGCGGACTGCGCAGCGTCCGCAGCGTCAGCAGTGCCAGACAGTCAGTAGAAGAACCTCCCGCGCCTCTTTATTTCTTCTCCTTTTCTTTTTTGAGCTTCTTTATTCATCCTCAGCTACAATAGCGATAAAGCGCGACGTTGTGATTCGGGACATGGCGATTTGATTCAATGGAAACCGATTGCCTACTGTGTCTATCGCGTAAATTGAGATCGACGGCTAGTGGACAGCTAGGCGCCTGCTAGCTGTCGGTGCGTGGACAGCTGGGCTACTGCTAGCTGCCGGCGCTTAGACTTGGAGCAGTCGTTGTAGGAGCAGAGTCGTTTAAGTGGGCTACGACCCTAAACGGTATAAGAAGACGAACAAAATAATTAGTTCAGTTTCGAAATAAGAACATAAAAGTGTCCAGTAGGGACTAACCCATGCTGCCATTCAGCATTGGCAGCGTGGGTTAGTCCCTAATGGATATCATATTGAAGTCGCGGGTAGTCACTTTTATCTAAGCAAAAACGCTCAATTGTAAGCCGCATCGTTACTTAACATCAGTTGTCATGGCGGTCAAGTAAACACGTATGACCAGTTACAATATAAAAATAAATTTTTGATTTCACTGCAACATGGTGAATAACTTAATATTACGAGGCATTTTATCCGTTACCCATCTATTTCAAGTCAGTATTACCTATTCCAAAGTTATAGTTAATCGACTATGATTTTCTTAAATTTTGGTTTGAAACATAATATATTTTATTATTTATGTATTTAGAGCCGGTTCACACGGCGCGGCTGCCAACCGCGCGACTGTTTTGTTTCAATATTCACGAGACCGCAGGTTTTCGCGGTTTCTGCTCCGAAAAGCTACTGCGCAAGAATCGCAAAGCAACGCGGGCGCCGCGCGGCTGCCGCAGCCGCCGCGGCCGTAAACCGCGTCGTGTGTATTGAATTCAATTTTATATGGAAATCTGCCGCGCCCGCGCGCGGGCGCGGTTGGCAGCCGCGCCGTGTGAACCCTCTCTTACTGGTGGACGTTTCACACATAACACCATCTGACCCCAAACTAAGTAAAGCTTGTACTATGGAAGCCAGATAGTTGATACTACCAATATACATAGTTATTGTAAATGGTAGTAGTTATAATAATAGTAGTAGCGGTAGGACTCTTTGTAGAGTTTGCAAGGGGAACTACCACACTTTTGCCAGTTATGCTACCGCCAACCAGTAGTGCGCAAACATTACTGGGTTCTGGTTTCCAGGGCAATGTTTCCAGAGAAATTACTGGGCTAAGATATACACCTACACACCTTTTACTTCCGGCTGATGAGCGCAGTGCAGTGCTAGGTAATGATTTGGACTCTTCATGTTCCAATAGCTGCGTGTCGCTATGCTATTATGGATTTTGGCCAAGCATGTTGCTTATCATCAGATGTCCTGCTCGTCTAGTCACTCAATACTAAAATACATACTTATTTTACATAGAAATACCTAGACACAGTAGATACAAATATTCGTATTTATTACACAAAATTGGCACTGGGTGGGAATGCAACCCACGACCCTCGGCTTCGCAAGCCAACTACGCCACGAGGCCAGGCAATAAGGATATTGTTTAAAGATAAATAAAGGATTTTCAGTCTGATGATAACACCAAGTTTTATTCGATCACCGAAGTTAAGCAACGATGAACACGATCAGGACGTCTACTCTAACTCAACGAAAAACGTAATTTCGAAATAAACTCGCGACTTACCTACCCCGGTTCTACTTCGATTCGTCCGAACGAACATTTTTTGACGTTTAAATGTTCTAAGCATACTCTAATTAAGGTAAGCTTAGAACATTTAAACCGACGAAACGACGGATCGAAGTAGAATCGGAGTCGGAAAGTCGCGAGTTTATTTCGAAATTACGTTTTCGTTGAATTAGAGTAGACGTTCAGTATCTGGATTGGTGACCGGTTGGAGAAACCAAGTGATGTTTCTGTTTTTACAACAATATATTTTATAAATTCAACAGGCTGATAAATAACAACCCCGAGTGTGCTTCACATAAGCTGTGCTCACAGAAGCCAAGTTAAAATTATTATGCTTTTTTTCATTCAACTTTGCGATCTATCCAATTATGTTATTTCGTTATCTGCAGAAACTAACAAGATCATTTAATAGGTAGTGTGTACCTAAGTACTTACTGAATGTGCACGCGTTGTTATAGTGTAATGTGTGCAATATCTAAATCAACCTAATCGATAATTTTAAATTATTGACGAAACAATCTCCAAAGTCCGTTCTTTTCAACAACGAAAAAATTGGCCGGCACAATAATGAGTTACAATCAGACACATTTTAAACCTCTGCCGCAAGAAAACATATATGCCAAGTTTTATTTGAATTGTAGTGTGAACATTAGTATTTTGGCGTGATAAGTACGTGGAGTTCATACATTCACAAAGAAATGACAGAAAAAAACTGTAGTACTGGCATTCAATAGCGATTAGAGTGCCTATAGAAATTTTCAAAATGTATTCAATGTACAGAATTCGACTCGATACAGTTTTATTATAAGAAATGTAAATCAGAAGATTTTATTATATCAGCTGCGTCTCATAAAATCAAAACAGGGTTAGATCACGGTTAGATAGTATTATGTGGATGAATATCCAACAGGGGCTGCCAAGCTGTCATACAACTTCCCAATACATATGAGTTCTTGTTATCTGATTGCCAATCCCGTTCGCCAGGTCTACCGCCTAATTATTTTCCGGTTGGTTCCGTATGCAGCGGAACTGAAAACAGGTGTAGTTGTCTGCGTTCATCGGCGAAAGCAGAAAGCAAGAGAGCTAGGCGGTGGACCTGCAGGGAGGAGCGCTCTCTATGCGCGAGCCTCGACGCCTCTGAGGTCGCTCACCGGGGGCTTTTAACTTCAAGCCCTCGAAACACACTTATGTGAGATACTTACTGATTAGTCTCCTAGGAAGTCACGACGTGCCATGAGTTCAGGTGTGTTATAAGCGTTAGCGTTGTTAAAGGTGTGTTATAACCAAAGTCAACAAATTTAGTCAAACGTTAACAAATTGACGTTAAATTTAATCAAAATGAACGCAACTGTTTTGGCGTAGAGGAGAACCAAACGAATACTTCAACAATCTTCTGTATTTGATGTGTTAAATATAAAGTGTTATTTAATGATTCCAACCTAGAAAACTTGTTCGACTCTTTAATTATGAACATAAGTTTTCGGAAAAATAAAATACTGTAATATTTCAAGAAAAGTACTTCCCTAGAACAAGCAATATCTATGGAGTGTAATTAGCGAGGCTGCCTTTAACGTAATAATCCCACAATCCCCAAAAGTAGAACACCCCGAAATAGAATCTCGTTTAGTAGGAGCTTATAACTAGCTACATTTAACGGGGTTTTATATCTCAGAAATTGGGAAAAAGAAAGAAACTGCATTAAGCTCTTAATTTCTTTTAGCGGGAATATGAATTACTAGGTTACCTTGTAAAGTATAGCAATTCTCAGATATATGGAACAACTGTCAGTACCTAACCCACACATTTTAAATCTGTGAGAAGATCTGGAGTATATAAATTTGATGTATGTATTTCTGGACTTTAAATAATCGTCGTGTAATAATTGTTATATCAACCGATTGAATTGTTACACAGACTTACATAAAGATACACCCAATGCTCCAATTTCAACTGTATCAGAAAACGCATGTGGCGAATCAATCGTGTGATCGTGCACTTGCGAGCGGTAGCTCCTTCAGGCGTGAAAATGAATGTTATAAATGACCAAGCGCATCGTTGCCATTATCATATGAGCTTGAAGGCCACTACGGTTCCCACTTGCGTTGCAAAAATTGTCTGGACAAATAAATCTTTTCAAGAACTTCCCGTCGCCGTCAACAGCAGAAAGCGGCAATGGATTTGTTGAAATTGGTCGGTATCAAAGTGTATTCGGGAGTGAATCAGTTTCTTTCAGGCAAAATCGATTAGTTAATATAAGATGGTCAATCGAAAGCCTAAATAAAAAAAATGTGTTTTCGTGATAGTGAATGTGATAAGGACTGTGAATGTGATCGTGTCGGATTCAAGGATTTTGTGCAGAACATGACTAAAAACGGATTCAAGTAACCCCTTATTTTCAATATCCACTAAAAACCTTTTAAGCGAATCACTTTTGAAATAGTTTTTAAAGAATACTTTTAAACAATTTTGCAAAATATGTCATCCTCACTTATATTCAAACATTGAAATCCTTTTGATCTATCATCGAAGTCTATTTTAGATTACAGGCCCGTGAACAAAATGTATGGGTCATATGAATCACCAGGAGACCAGCTATGTAGGACAATATAAGAGTATAAAATAATAAGATTCAGCACTATGGCGTCACTTGTAAGCTGTCCAACTGAGTACAGTCGAAGAGGTGGGGTTGCAACCCTTGATAATTTCTCCTTGTCGAATGATTTTAATACGGTGTTGCGGAATAATAGATTAGAAGAGGTGTAGTCTATTCAGAACATTTCGATTTCTTAAAATGTGATTTGTACAAAATCCTTTTTGGTACTGAATATACTGTGATAAAAACTCAACTCAACTTTTTATTTGAATTCGTGGGTATCTGGAGCTATATCCGAAGAAATTACTGTAGTCGAATTTTTTTTTTATGTACTAGACCTTCCTTAAAACACCTTTAAATCGAAACACGCTAATAGTTGCTCATTTTTGCTTGGAAGTAGATGGAATAACTGGCGTTACTTATAAAAAAATCTGTCAACCGCTTTTTATGATGGTTAATTGGTTATAATTAAAATATTATTACATTTTAAACCAACCTATTCATTATGACATGATTAAGCAAAAAACATCCAAATAAAATATTGATAGGATAAAAAGAACAAATATTGAAATAGAAATAAAATACATAAATAACTAGCGGCCCGTTCCAGCTTCGCTCGGATAATAACCTAGATACCAACTGCAGCGCCATCTGCCAGGCTGATTTGTGAATCTAAACCATCGAGGGCCCTACCCAAACGCATACAGAAAAATTCATTCAAATCGGTTCAGCCGTTTAGGAGGAGTTCACTAACAACGAAAAGTGGCATTGATTTTTATTTATATAGATTAACTAATAATGATGATTAATTAATAAACAATAATTGAAAATTAATAAATGGAATGTACTCAAAACAATAGTTTGCAGATCAGCCATTTTATTATAGTCACGTTGGTTTAGGACATAATATTCGAAAATGTAAAATGAAAAGTTATGAAAATCATCAACAGTGAAGCCTATGCCTATGTGTTAGTTTTAGCAGAGCTCAGAAAATTCTGCCGTAACGGTATCTAGGTACCTAATCAGACCAAGGAGATTCAGATGCATTATCTAAAGATGAACATGTCACCTACTTTGTGTATCATACGTCAAATTTTAATTGGATCAAGTTATGTGTTATGCTATTGATTTCAAATCAGCTCATTAACCACCTACCAGTAATAAAATGTTTTTCATAACCGACACGAACTATGAAATTAACGCAACCTTAGCATTTTCGTCTTATTTATATAAATTAAAATTTATAAATACTAGACAAATTAAATCCATAGCAAAACATAACATCCCTATTATTGAACTCTTTAAATTTAAATATAAAGGTAAGTGGAAAAAATATTTCTAAAATAATATCAAATTAAGGGCTCCCATATAAAACTGCGATGCGATGCGATGCGACGCTGCATCGGAGGAACTTGCGATGCAAATTACTGCAGTGTGAATTTGTGTGGCAAACCATACCTTCAACGGTAGTCAGCCGTATTGGACGTATTTTTCGGAGGCGTAACATGGATCGCAAAAAGATTGTTGTACTGATGTTGTTGTTGAGTAGATATGATAGAAAAAAAGTTATAGTTTCATATACATATTACGATTATGAATGCTATTTTACACTCGCAAGTATTATGGTTTGAGAATAGAAGAAGATATTTTTTATTATTATTTTAGAATGAGCATATCTTCATTTGAAGAGCGTCTTTCTCTTCTTCTCTCTCAGAATTGACTAAAATGGTGGTGACACCATGACCAGAATGACGTAATATCGGAGGAATGCGCGATGCGAATCAAATCGGAAGTTCTTGCGATGCATTCGTTTCCGATGCGATGCGAATTCGTGGTTTTGTGCGGGAGCCCTAAATCAAAATTTCAGAAAACAAGAAAAATCAAACTTAAAACTAACAATCATTTTAATTACATCAGTTTAGAAATAAAAAATAAATTGGCAGTTATAGGAACGGCCGATAGCAGTAGAAACTTATAGGTAACTCAGAATTTGATAGCTTACTTTGGAAACTACTCTGGTGAAGGGCCAATGGCCATGGTCCCGACTTTACCCGAAGATCTATCATTCCAGAGCGTGTCGCTAGTATTCAAATCACAGCCTACGAATAATGTGTCTGTGGCGCGCCGAAAGACGTTTTCACTTCAAAACCACATCGATATCGGTTTATTCGTTAAGTTAATATATAATGTTGCCTAAGCGCAGTCATGCAGTTAACATATTAAATATCTCTTTAAAGTAGCTTGTTAAAACATATCTTGTTTTTTAACTAGGAACTCGCAATTGCCCACCATTATGAACTATAGCTATAGACGTGTAAATTGTACATTTATGAATAAAGTACTTTGACTTTGACTTAGACTAGACGTACTTATTTCTGGTGAGTTTCGGTGCATAAATATGTATACATTGTTTTATGCTTTCACGATTCAGACTAGTATCATTAAGTTCGTGATGCCTATCGTGGTTCTTTGGAGAAGGGAGTCCTTGATTTTTTATTTCATAAAAAAATAAAAAAATAAAAGTGACGAGGCGAGCAGGACATGTGCCTGATGCGTAGCAACATACCTGCCACATAACAGCACAGTGACACACAGCTATTGAAACATGCAAGCTATTGAATAGCCAAACTTTATCATTACCTAGCACTGCACTGCGCTCGTCACCCAGAGATGTTATATCCCTAAGCCCTTTAATTTCTCTGGATACATTGCCCTTCATACCGGAACACAGCAAAGTTTGCACATTTGTGCTTGCTTTCCGATGCAGTTTCATGTACCATGGAAAGAGTTACTGACCAAGGGCAGACATTTTGTACTACCCTCAGTCTTTTGCAATTATAACTGTTATTTAAACTCGAACGTAAATTACTTACTCGTACCTGACTCAAATATTGTGTATATGCTATACTAGCTTCGTCCTACGATGTGACCACCGTAAGCTTTAACGGGATAAAAGTAGCATGTATTGATCCAGGCAATGTACTTACCATGTTTTTAATTTCATTCGATCCGTTGAGCCTTTACAAAGATACGGCTGGACAGACAAACGCACAAGCTTTCGCTCTTATAATATGAATGTCAGTTGAAAGTTCATCTCATACACAACAACGAATCAAGTGTGATTGTAATGAGTTTTTTTTTTTTCGTTAAAATTAATCAAATGGTGTTTTCTTTGCAGTTCGCTCTTCTGGTTGCTGTTGCTGCTGTCCGGATCTCGGCCGAAGGACCTAAGTAAGTGTATTTACTTAGCTTATTAACTTAACTTATTTATATACTTAATAACTTACCGCAATATTTCAAACACTGAATTAAACTCAAATAAGTCTATCTTTTTGATTCTGGTACATATTACAACTATCGAAAAGTTGTATGTATACCTACTAACTTGAGTTTGCTAGACTAACTTGTCATGGATTCAATTATGAGATGAACAAGAAAACTGTAAAAATATGAGTAACATTATTTACTGTTATTTTTCTTAATGTATAATATTTATATGCAGAAAAGATGTGCTAAGCCAAGAGAGGAGGTTTATTGTCGCAATTGTTAGCAACTTTGACCATGGGGCCTAAGTAAAAATCGGCTATAAAAATAAGGATAATTCATGCATGTTAAAAATCTTCACTGAGTCAGTTTTCATATGTTTCGTTGGCCGTTCGTTATCGTGGACCAAAGTACCTGTTCTTTCAGCTTAGTACACTCTGCATACTTACATCGTCCACATGTTCATGAGATGAAAAAAAACATCATTGAAATTATTACATTTGTAAGTGTTGGATGTACCACCCTACTTCGAGTTATTTTCCTCAAAATCAGTTGAAATTAATTATCCAATGTAAATTGTAGATAAAGCATTGTTTAACCTAAAGATCACTGAACCTAGTGAACTGATCATTAAGCTAGTCAATAGATGTGACAGACAATCAAGTGAGACTCATTCAACCCTTACAAGTGTGCGAAAGTGCTAATTGCTAAGCGAAGGAACCTGTTAGTATTGTCAATGTCAGTATGCCGGGCATTGCGATTACTTGCTATGCGTTAATTACATAATTAATTGAGGCCTACCGCGTAGCGGTGGTTAGAAAGTACAAGCGTATTCCGCAAAACGTTATTCGATATGACGTAGCGAAAAACAACGGAGTCATAAGTTGAGTGTAATCGCGATGTCGCGATGCGTCGGCTCCGAGAGCGAAAGCCACGCTACCGCATCACGCGCTCAGGCATTGACACCGTGCGGAACAGCCGTAATCATAAAAACGCGAGCATGCGATCCAATACAAATAGGAATACCGCTATTATAATTATTAATTGTTACAGGAAAAAGATCCGCATACATCTACCACAGAAGGTGAAGCACATTCATCATCACAAGAAGGTATACATAACGAACCACCCGGCGTCGTCGCAGTACGCTCCAGCGTATATGCCGAGCGCTGAGGGCGCCATGGTAGTGCCTACCAGTGTGGCACTGCCGGGCTCCATGGAGATGTTCGAAGAAGGTGCCCGTGCGCCCGCTGCCTCCAAGCTGCTACCATTATACCATGCGCGCGGTTACTACGGACCCAATCCCACTGACTGGGACGACCAGGATTACGACTTGTCACCACCACCCGAACCTGAACATTCTTACTCAACGGGCTTCTCGGGCCCGTCAGCTGCTGCCTCTTCCCTAACACAATATTCTCCAAAAAAGGTCAAAATCGTTAAAATAAACGATTTGCCTAGAAAGAAAGTACTACGAAAGGGAAAGCCAAAACGGGGTCCGTCACGACCGAAACTCCAATTGGACGAAGAAATTCCAGTTTCCACGTTTCATGAACAGTTTTATTCCGATTTAGACGGATCAGGAACTCTAAAGAAAGTTAGAAAACCACAACGTGTAGAAAAAATAATCGACGGTGATACTGAACATGTCCATACTTATAGCGAAGAGCACATTCATAAGTTAGTTTACAATGACGGCTCATCGAAACTTGTTGGAGTCGACTCTGCAGGAAGCATGTCTGCCCTCAGTCCATCTCACCAAATGTTTCCCATAAAAAATTCGCTACTGGCCCTTTCGCCTCAAGTTCTGACCAGCTTCGCATCAATTGGGTCTATGGGAACGCCGTCACATTTAGAATATAACGCTTATAATCCACGTGACGTCACTCATGACCATGTTTTCCACGATCATGGCGAAATACCGTCTGAAACAGAAGTATCAAAGGAAAATTTGCCTCATCTTCCAAGAGTTTCTTATAACAGTCAAGGTATCCGAATTGGTGGTCATGGTTCCAAAAGTCAAAAGCACAAGTTCCCGTTGCAGCCTTATACTAAGCCTACGAGGCCAGCAGCTATAAATGATTATGCTTACTACGAAAACATGTATTCTCCTTACGCAAGACCGCGACTGCCGAGACCAACGAATCCATCTTTACTGTATGATCCTACGCCTGAGGAAGATTTGAATGAATATAGACCAAATCCGTATTTTAAACTCCGGGACAATGTAAACTTAAAGCCTCGTAACGTTGCCTCGCTGCTACCTGCTATGTATTACGGTGGAAAGCCAACCTCAATCACCGACTATCAAACACAGCAAACCAGCGCTCCATCGCCGTTTGCTGTATCCTCAACAATTGTCCACGATTACAAGCCTAAAATTTACCCAAGCTCACCACTGGAGACCTTTGGATTGAATAAATATAGAGATCCTTTACAAAATTTTAAGGATAATAGCTACACGAGCAACCTTGACTTTGACTCATTTGCTTCCGCAACGTCGAATTTGTATGCTCCAGATGATAAATTTAATCTTTCTCCTGCCTATCCAGGTAAAAAAGGCAAGAAAAAATCAATATCCACCCAAAACATAAGAATAGGTGGATTGGATCACCAAACAACAGTGGACCATTTAGGAGATACAGGGCTTTCAACGTTTCTGAATGATGGTCTTCCAACCGCTTTGGACTTTGGTCAAAACAAACCAATGGATTCAGCTACCTCTACTCCTTACACAATACGCGAGTCATCTCTGGCACATCCATATTATTCCGCCATGGCATCAAAAGCTTTGCACAATGAAGATCAGATGCAAGGAGAAGCATCTAATACGAATTATCAATATGTGGAAGCTCCAACCACAGAAATTACCCTTGTGGCAACTACAAATGCTCCCCATGCTGATTATTTTGAACAAGAAAGTACTGAATCCACTGTTGAAGCCATAGGGGATTCGACAGAGAATACAGCCCAGGCTATAAAAACTGTTAGTGATAAAAGACATAGACACTCAAAATTGGAAGTAAAAGATCATAAGAGTGGCCGACGTTTCGTAGGCCCTCCAAACGGTGCCCCACGTTTGAGGCATTTGCACTCACACCATGAAACTGAATCACCCCCAGGGTCCGGTAGCCTAAAATATGGTGACAAAATTTGAAATTTCGAATTGTAATTGTTAGATATTATTTATAAATGCTCGTGATTTTAGGTCTACATAGGTGCGTTTGGTGTCGTGTGACATGAATGTTTCTTTAGAAAATGTATCTTGTTATTTATAAAAAGCTTTGTAAGCAGGTAAAAGCCGTCGCAATATATTTCGATTCTAGGCTAAGTTAAAGCGAACGACAATGGTATTCATGCATTTTACACGAACTATAAGCGAAGATGTGTGTAAGTAATAAAACAAACAATATTTTTGTATGTTTTTATTTATGAAAATGAACATCTCACATACAGTGTTATTTATTTGACCGTTTTAAACTAAACGAATTATTTAATTATTAGACGCCTAGAAATTACTTACAATATTGTTAAATGACTAAAGTATTAATTACAATCACTAAATTTCATGTTAAAACCCTTTAGATAAAGAATCAGTTTAGTAAACTTATTGCTAAAATCTAAACGAAAAGTTATACATTCTATAGAGCAATGTCTACTACGATTACTGCTCATAAAAAACAAACAGGAGCTAGTTCTGGTTTCCGTTTATTTCTGAATGTAATGAAATATAAAACAACTCTATAAGGTAATGATCAAAAAGGTAATAATGAGATCTCTTAAGAAATCAGGTAGGACTAATCTTTAAATGACAGTTGTCGGTAAAAAAATTATTACGTAATTAGTTACATAAATTAAGTTACTTGACAAAACGTATATGTTTTTATGGTATGGTTTGGTATATTTTGAAAGTACCTACCACAAAATTCTAACTTAAAGGAACTTTAAATCCTAGTAACATTTAGATACATTTTGTCTCAGAAATCTAGTTAAGAAGTATTTTATTTACAGTCTCATTTAAAAATACTAGTACATACGACATTTTCAAAATCTATAATACTACATACATACATCAAAACTAAAAGTATGATATTTTTTATTTAGTTACCACGCACGTAATCGCAATAACCCATATGGCAAAGCATCATAGAGCCATCGTATTTTCGTGAAATAGGTACCCGTTCCATTTTTGCTTTGGACGCTTCAGTAGCTAGAAGTATGTTATTGATTCTATTCAATCCATCGTAGCCCACTTTGTCTATCAGATTGGAAAATACATTTTTATAACTTTCATCTAAAGTTCTTCCCGCTTTGAATTTCGACATAACTTGTTTATAAATATCCATTAATTCAGTATCTGACATTACCAATTCTTCAGGATGACCATTTTTCTCTTGTGATTGCCCTCTATTATTATCAATTATTGATTGAGTTGTTGCTACAGTATTACTCTCTGTTATTTTCTGGTGGTCATCAATAAACAAATGGGTATTTTCAGTGGAAAGGGGTAAAACAGTTGTGGCATCGGAAATAGCAGTGATATTATCAGAAGGTTCGGTGTAGTTATCGGTATTATTATCGTAATCGGTATCGGTAATATTATCGGTAGCGTTATTTAGGGATAATGTTTCAAACAAATTTTTCATCGATTTGTTGTGCTCGCTGTCATAAACGTTGACCAAATCAGTAGCATTTTCAGGTGTTTTTGTTATATCTAACGATTTTGTCGTAAAATTTGGCTCATTATCCGTTACCTCAAATACATTTTCTTTTGATTCTATGATTTTTTTTACAGTAGTAACACTTTCATAAGTTGTTACATTTTCCAGAGTACTATAATAATAAGGAGTTTCAGTTATTTCCTTCACTATAGGCTCTTTTGGAGTAACATGAATTGATAAAGTTTCTGCATCAGTTTTAAGAGTATCATTTATTTTATGAGAAGGAAAATCAACAGTTTTATTTAGTAGTGGCTTTTCAAAGTCAGTGCTTAAATATTTAATGCTTTTAAAAAGGTTAAGAAATGTACTATTGGCTGAAACATCAGAATTGTTGTTATAGGATGTTTGATTTGTTTTAAAATCTTCAGTTTTGTTTTCTTTTGATGACTCGTTGCCCGAAATTGAAGTAATGTTCTTGACTGATGTACGAGAATCGTTTTCTGAACTACGCAGAGTATTAATATAATCATTATAATTCGCCAAAAACATATCAAAATATCTAAACATATTTGGGTTCCGAAACATATTCTGATTTTTATGCGTATTTGGATCTTGATCTGGATAATGGTTTGTATTTGAATGTTCGAACATATTTGGATGTTCGTATAGGCCTGGGTATGTTTCAAATATTTCATCGTTTTCTTGTACATCAGAAGTTTCAGAAGTATCCGTTATGTCCTGGTTTGTTTGATACGGCTCTGCATGTGTTTCCATGATTGTGCGACCATCATTATTGGAACTTAGATGTTGTTTCATTTGATGTAATGATGTCATTACTGAATGTAAAGCGACCATGGATGCTTCGAGGCTAGCATAGACATTAGTAATTTTGGCGATTACGGACTTAAATTGAGTATCTATTTGTTCTCGCTCCCTCCTTTTTGCTGCTAATTCTTGGTTTATGAGGAATGAAATGAATGCGTCTTCTGAAAGTAAAAATTAATATGGTGATCATTACTATAGAATTTTTTCACAGTGTTCTAAACGAGTATCAGTCCTGAAACTCAGTCTCATAGAAATATCGTTTTGATCATGTAGATGTAGGCAATTTATGCCATGTTTGCGATTATTATATACATTAACTTAAATTATGTCAATATCAAAACAGTAATATTTTTGACAAGTATAATGTTTGTACCTATTTTGGTACACCAGGAACTGTATCACTAAAAGGATACTTATTTTCGTGATGGTCACAAAATTCTCAAAAAAATGTAAGTATACCTACTATCTTCTGAACACTCCGTGAACCACTTTGTGGCTTATTTTAGTGAGACGGTGGATAAAACATTGTCTTACTACTAATTTAGATACATTAAAAAAGGGAATTGTATGTAATGAATCCTTCAAGTTCTTAGTCTCTTCGTGTTCTACGTTGTATTTCCAATCCGGAAATAAAAATGATTCCTTTAGGATAGCAGAATCTATGACTAACCATAGATAATAGTTTCCAGTTGGTAATTGCTATATTATCTCGTCAAGGGATCACATTAACCTGCCAAGATCGCGAGTGTGCGGCAATTATGAAACAAAAGCGGTTACGTAAGTAGGAAAGTTGTGCAGCAGCTTAAGTTAAGTCAAAGAGAATTGTCCCCTAGATTGTATGGTCAGATATAGCTATATTTATTTAATTATATAATAGCTTTATTCTTGTCTTGGTTTTATTCGTCTCGCTACAAATACAAACAAATGAGAATATTACCTACATTCATGGTTTTTCAGAAATGTCCTATAGGTTAAATGTTTCGAACTTGTATATTCATGTAGACATTTAAGCCAATATGAAATTGCAGTAGGTACCTAATTTAATCTAATTAAGTAGTGGCTAATGTAGTAATTGACTCTTGGCAAAGTCCGTCCGTCCGTATTCTGCCGCCAAGCAGTAATGTGCTAAGCATTACTGTGTTTCGGTTTAAAGTGCAATGTTACCAGATAAATTATAGGGCGAAGAGATAAAATAAATATCTTAGATCTCTGGGTGACGAGCGCAGTCCAGTACTAGGTAAAGATTTGGACTCTTCTTTTTCAAATAGCTGTGTGTCACTTATGTGGCAGGCATGTTGCTAACCATCAGGCATATGTCCTGCTCATCTTGTCACTCTATACTATAAATGTGTGGTGCCCTGAAATTCTAGAGAAAATTAAATATAAATGGTCATACTTACTTTAAAATCAGCCGGACAGTTTTCGATTACACGGAGAAACATTTGCAGCCACATAGTCACAAGCAGGCGTAAGTGTATTAAAAGCATCAAAACAAATAAGGAGAACATTTATGTAACACCACATCTAGTTTTACAATCGTTAGAAATCTGCCCCATCATTATTATTATCAGAATGATCTTCAACTAAATTATGTTAGCCGGTTCTTTAACTTGGGTTGTCTATAGGATACCTACTTATTTCTGTGTTAGTAGTATCATTGACATTGCTGCAGTCAATAGTTTGTTAAATAACGTTCTTATCAAGTCGGTGGCCTTAGTTTGCTTTTATTTTCTACTTACGAGTATAATATGTGAGATACAAATATTCAGAGTGTTTATAACTAGCGCAAACCCTAGCAAATATCACATTTATGTTATAAAGGCTAAATTTAACGCGTTTTAAGTGTTATGTTTGCTCACACGTGTCGTGTCTGTAAAGGCTGAACAGAAAGATTTAAATTTGATAGTAAAAAAATAACCTGGATTAACACAGAGGCTGCTCTATATCCCGTTAAAGTAGATGGTTGTTAAGCTGTGGGTTACAACCTTACAACGCAGAGCCCGGGAGGTCTACCGCCGAACGAAAAATGTCATCGCTTTGATGGTTCTCTCTGTTTTCTTTTCGCTTGAAATGATAGAGACAGCATTAGCAAAGCGAAAGCTGATTTAGTTAGGCGGTAGAAGCGCCGTTATATATTGAGGTCTAAGAATGTAACGTAATATGAAGTAACAGAATACAACACTGCAGTACCTACGCAAGAAAACGATAACTTTGAGCGTCAAACATTGGTAGAGAAAAAGACATCTGATTTGGTAAATCTGACTTACGATTTAGCAAAAAACGTAGAAAATAATGATGCCGCCACTATTGAAATGCCTATTATTTTTGCGAAAACCACCGGGCCAGCTGATAATAAGTAGTTAAACTCACAGCAAAAAGTGTTAGATCAATTTTAAGGCTTTGTCTCCAATATGTTATGCTAAAAATAATTAACGTATGAACGTATGTGATTTGGGGTCATACTACAGCAGTATTTAAATAAATGATGAATGAAAATGAAATGACCCCAAACTAAGCAAAGCTTGTATGATGGCGGCCAGATAGCTGATATAATACTTATATAGTTTTAAATACATACTTATTATACATAGAAACACCCAGACACAGTGCAAACATTTGAATTCATCACACAAATATAGTATTAATTGTGGTCTCGCCCTAACCTTTCGCCATGTTACTTGCCTACATACCTTCATACTGAGTTACATAAAAGGTGCAATATACTCGCATTAAATGTAAAAGCCTTACAATAATTAATTTTGACCAAAATCAGAACAGAGGTAATAAAAGTGAATGTTGTATTAGTGCCACAGAACTCAAATGCTTTTACGGCAGAATTGAGAATTAATTGTTGCTTCTTAAATAATGATGTAATATTGTATACCATAAATATATTGATTTTATTTTCGATAGCATTAGGATGTATTATGCTTTTTTTTCAAAATAACCAACGTTAAAACATTTTTTATCGATTACAGATTTGCATTTGGCCGCTATCTTGCCTGATGTTAAGCGACGGCGCGGTCTACGGCGCGATTTTCTAGATAAAACCGGTTTACTCTGGACTTAAAAACACCAACTTAAAATTATTTTTAAATTATATACGAAGAAATACGTTTCAAGCACATTATATTATTTCAGTCTAGTTTCAGCTCTGTTAATGGCATAGCTAACACGTTAGTGGTGTTTGCTATTATAAATAAGTAGGCGCTGAGAAAAACCGAGGGATTAGCGGCACAGACTAGATAGAGAGATAGCGAGGACTATAGAACTAGAAAAACATTCTGAGGGTTTCTAATTTGAGGTTTTAATTACGTGGCTTATTAGTCTTAGACAAGTTATGCGCTAACGGAATGTCGGCTTTCTCAATCGTAAGGTTCTAATCCTGCTTGCGCCATTGAGTATTTTTCCAATGTTTCCAGGCGCAAATACGATTAGACATGGTATCACCACTGAATTTAAAGCTGAAGGAAAACATCAGAAGACGAGTTCCTAGAAAGACATATTTCGAGGACAATGTCTTGGAGATGTGTAATGATCTGATTGTAGGTATGCATAAGATGAAATAGAAATGTCTATTTTTAATTTCAAATTATCTGTTTTTCACTGCGACCTATAATGGGAGGGTATAAGTCGCCACCACATACTACAGGGCATGCGGTTTGGCGGCTGCAGGGGCACAACTTCAGATCGCGAATGGGTAAACATAGTGTAGGATGCCTTGAAACTCAATGGAGTGACGATATACGAAAGATAGCTGGTGGCAGTAGCTGTAGACGTTAGACCGAGTTAAGCTGAGTAACGTATTACGGGAGAGGCCTATGTCAAGCAGTGAACAAAAACATGCTGAAGATGATGAGTTTTTAGCAAACAACATAAAATAAAAAATATGTAACATAATAATATTAAGTTATTACTAACGTAAAAAAACGATAAATAAATAATATTGTGAGTATGTTTGTTCTTGTCAATCTCTAAAACGGCTGGACCGATTTTAAGGGGGTTTTCGTATAAGAAACAGAAATCTAACTATTAACTCGAATTCTTTAATTCTTTTTAGACTTACGCTATACATTTCCGGAGTAAACTCAAACTGAGAAAGTTGTGGTGGACAAGACGTGCTTACCTAGTATCGATAAAAAATTGTATAGAAAAATTCAACTATTGTGACAGTCATCATAAGAACCGAAAGAAACAAATTAATTATTTGAGTGACTAGCAATAAATAACATTTAAAATTTTATTTTTTATTGGAATGGACACGAAATTGTCACTTTATTGGTCCTGTCGTGGAAGAAGTAAAAATTACTTACAAGTTAAACTATTTCACAATAATCCCTAGTGCATTGAGATTATTGATCTATTAACCGCAGCATTAGACACCATAGATTGTTGTTGCAGTATTGAGGTGATTAAAATAAATATATTACGTGAATACGTGAACGCCTTTTTGACTGAGTCTTACAGGGCGCCCAAGAGACATTAAACTATTCTACATTCTGTGGTTTTTCTCCTGAATGAGAATAGGCACATTAACTAAAATCTTACTAATACCTATAATAAATTTGTACATGTGTTACTACATGTATTTAAATCAACAACTACTGAAAGGGTCTGAATGAAATTTGGTCCATAGATAAACAGGAAAATACGTAGACTACTTTTTATCCCTGAAACCGCGAGATGTTACTAGTCCAATATAAACTAACAAACGTGGTTTAGGGAATGCGTTGATGTCTAGTGTACGGACAATTGGGTATCCATTTTAGTATTTAGAATAACTTCATTGCATAATTAGATAAAACCTAGCAAGCTGAGTGTTGAATCGAGCAAGACGCGTGCCTGACGGTAAGCAATACGCCTACTCTCCGCCTGAGGAGTATTTTGAACGTGAAGAGTTTAAAGAATGTCTACCACTGCACTGTCCTCACTATACATAAGGTAATTGTAATTAATAACTTAAAAAATTGTATGTCAGTTTGTCCGTTCCGGGTAATTTCTGAAATGACTGGAGCAATTTTAACGGGACTTTTACTAGCAGATAGCTGATTTTAGAAGGAGTACCTTACCTTACCTCGGTAATTTTAATTTTAGAAAGAAAAAAAAGAACTCCTTTAAAACAATAAAAATAAATATGTCCTTCAATAGATTAGGTAAGTCTTGGGCTACATTGCGAGGCGCAGCTAGCAATTCATAGTTACTGATATCGTAGCCTTGAGCATAAAAATAAAACCTATCATTAGTATGAACTATTTTTAAACCTATTATTATTTTTAATGATCGGTCTTATCAATGTACAAGACATTGATCACTTCATTCATATTATGACACCTAAAATTTGTTCCTGGCTGTATTTTACTATAACAACAACTGAACACCCAAAAGTATTTGATATTTGGTGATTTGTTAACATTACTTTATTTGAAGGGGAATGTTTTCCAGAGACATTACAGGGCATAAAAGTAAATCATCTTATGTCTCTAGCGCCTTCAAGTGCTGGATAGTGATTTGAACTCTTCGTGTTCTTTCGGATAAATAAAACAAAATTAAAAACAAAAGTGAAATCTCAAGCTATAAATCTAATTTTATTGCACGGGTCAGCAGGCTTGCAGAGTTCATCGTAAACACAACGACTTCAAATCAAGTTGCGAGCTTCAAGCTAACGGCAAATTATTATTTTCTACTATTACGTAAAGTGAGATCTTTCCTTGAATCACAGGTTATCTAGTAGTGACTACCAGGAAATAGTTCAGACCATTGGTAACAAAGTGGCTATGCGTCGCTCATGTCTATACCGGTAGCTATTGGGACAGTTTATCTTTAAACTGTGCTATTGGTAGAATGGTATGTATTTATTAGTATACAATAATTATTATCAGCTATCAGCTATCAGCTTAAGCTTTGCTTGGTTTGGGGCCAAATGGTGTTGTAGTCTGAAATATCCACCATTTTTTATTAATCATTTCATTTTATTGGGATAATCGTTATTTGGAGTGGACATCGGGGATTGGTGAACGTCACTTTGGTACTGACGTGGAAGTAGGGACTCTTGGACTCGATGGAGTAACGATAGACTTAATTTACTAGGTAATGTTTGCTGACGCGAAAGCCAAAGATTAGGCCGATTATTGATATTATCATTTTGGACTTGTGGACTAGTGAAAATATCTAAACTGATTCTAATGTTTATTATGATTTAGGTAAAATATTAGGTAAACATAATACAGGAAAGCTAAATCGTGGTAGCTCGTTAGCTAGCGTGGTCAACGTGAAAATCTCCGGAATTAGTGTTTTTAATAGTGAATTCGATTTAGATTTTAAAATTATTTGTTTCATTACCTTCACGAACTTGTGTAAAGGATGACGTGGAATAAAAACCATACAATCTATAACGAACCATTGCGAAACCGGTGACTGACCAAGATTTAGACCGTATAAAGACGATTATTTCATTCATTACTCTTCGCACGCCTGCGATTTCAAAAGGGCGATAAGTCGGTCAATATGTTCACACACAATGTGAGTTACATCTGTAGTATCTTACAAGGCTCGAGATGATCCAAAGGTCATCAGTTCATGACATAACTTGTTGTTCTTTCACTTCAAACTTCAGGCATCGCAGCGTGTGATTTATGTAATTGCGGCACGATTGCATAACTAAGAAATTAAATGACGTGAGGAAATCATTAATCGGTAATGTAATACTTTTAAGGAGAGTTTACATACGGCCGTTTCAAGACAAAATCTCTGAAGTTGGTTCTAGAGACTACACGCATGTATAGGACGTAATTTGTTGTTAAAGTCGAAATATACTACCTACACGTTGACAAGTAACCGATCCTTCCCATGATCTAGCCGTAGGATAGATCAAGATAGATAAGTAAGATAGATCAAGGAACGACATGGCATCTTAGAAAGGGGTAACCATTTCCTAATACCCGAGCTCCACGAGGCTAGTTTTTTAAGCTAGAATAGCAATCTAGTGTAAGTAAGCTAACAAGCTAATACTTAACCAAACCGATGTCGTACCGCCTGAGAGGCCCTGCCGCTAGTCGTACGAGATAGTTCTGGTTGAGGATGGTAAGTAAAACAGAAATGGAAATCGGCCGATGTGCGTAAGTACAGTAAGATTAAGCTAGTACGGTCTTACAGCCCAATGTTTTTGCAGTTGAAGTCAAAAGAGACCAAAAAAATATTGCGCAGTCTAAAGCTTAGGGGAATTTCCGAACACCAACCGTACTGTGCCATCATAATTATGAGAACTTACTAGATAAAACAGACCGGGAAGAATTACTTACAGAAATAATGGGTTATGAACCTAAAACTTCAAAAGGAGAAGTGAGAGAGAACACCCGAATGTGACACTTTTCTTCTAGGGCAGACTACAAAATTGAATAACGGAATTATAGGTCCTAGTAATTCTGCGTAACGTTATACGATATTTCTTTCAAGCCTTGTCTGTAAATTATTGTATTCTTTGCAAGAGCATGCTGAAAACATCTAAGTAATTACCCAAACACTAATACTATTGCAACTATAATAAATGAAAAATAAACAATAGTCAATACTGATACAAGCAGATGCAAAAAAAAAAAAATTACAAATGACATAGGTATTATCATTCAAAAATGGCAACAGTAAGAAACTTTTCTCCATATTCCAAAATGTTTAAGCTTTTGCGTGCGATAAAGGCTATCGCTCGCAAGCTCGTATTTGTTAAAGCAACAAAAGTAACAGTTACAAACGTAACGCACAAACTTGTTATAATATTTTCGACGTTGTTGGCGTCATAATTAGTAAAACAGACTAATTTTGGAATACTGAGGTTAAGAATGACTTACAAAACAAAAATCAAAACACAAAAGCATAAAACATAAACACGTTTACTCATAAAAACTCAACAATAACTTAAATTAAATCTATTTACATAACAATACTTGTACTTTACAGCTTAAATGATACGGTATGACTTAGTAGGCGACATTGAGAATTCAATACAGACAACACTCATGCATAATTATTTTTTATACGGACCTCCGCCGTGGCCCGCTCCGATGGCGTTTATGTAGCTATCTCCACCGAAACCACCGCCGTGACCACCGAAGCCACCACCGTGGCCTCCTAAGTCTCCGCCGTGGCCGCCAAAACTAGCTCCGTGGCCGCCAGAGCTTCCTCCATAACTACCAAAGCTACCTCCGTGGCCACCGAAATCGGCACCGCCATGTCCGCCGAAGCTACTGCCGTGACCACCAAAGTCGCCACCGCCATGGCCGCCGAAGCCACCGCCGTGGCCACCTAAGTCTCCGCCGTGGCCACCCAAGCTGCCACCGTGACCACCGAAGCTGCTACCGTGGCTACCGAAGTCTCCGCCATGGCCAGCATCTCCGCTACCGAAGCTAGCATACCCACCTTGGCTAATTCCATCGCCGTGGCCACCTCCTCCTCCATGGCCACCTCCTCCTCCGTGACCACCGTGTACGCTATAGCTATCTCCACCGCCGTGTCCACCAAATCCACCTCCAAAACCACCTCCTCCAAATCCTCCGTGACCACCGCCGTGGCCACTACTATAGCTGTCTCCGCCTAAGCTGTAGCTATCACCAGTTCCATGGCCGCCACCATGTGAGCCACCGATGGTATCATAGCTGGATCCTGAATAGCTGTCATGACCGCTTCCGCCACCTCCATGGCTCCCATGATCGCCGGATCCAGAACCGGTACTAAAAGTGTAGCTGTAGTCTCCACCACCGGAACTGTAGCTGTCGTGACCACCGTGCCCCGCGCCTCCATGGCCACTGTCAAAGCCACCAAATCCATGATCGTGTCCGCCACCGTTTCCTTGGTCGTGGCCTCCGAATGATCCACCACCATTATCTGATCCTCCGTGGTAGCTTCCACCTCCACCGAAACTGCCGTGACTGTCTCCGCCAAAGCTACCACCGTGGCCTCCTCCGTAACTGTCTCCGTGACCGCCGCCTAAGCTTCCATGTCCTTCGTAGCCGCCGCTATGAGAGCTGCCGTGATCATCTCCTCCACTGTGTCCTCCGAATCCTCCGCCACTATGACCACCATATCCGACGCTGCTTTTTAGATGATCAATAAAACCTCCATGTAAATGTTCCGCGAAGCTGCCGCCGCCCTGATCACCGCCGCCGTGACCACCGCCGCCGTGCCCTCCGCCGCTGTGACCGCCCCCATAACTCCCTCCCCCATGTCCCCCGTGATCTTCATGCACAACGACTTCCTTAGATGAATGGTGCTCTTCTGGTATATGAACTCTTATATGAACACTGCAAACAAACAAAAACAAATCCAAGTTTACTTAGTGCCAAGTTTCACTTCACGCGCTAGCATTATATTCGCATTGAAAAAGAGACAATAAGATTCCAGAATCAACATTTTATCGCAAAGGCAGAGCAGTTCTGGCGAGAATATACACCGGAGAAAACAAAATGTGAGGATAGAACTATCATTAAAATACAATAGGCTGATTTTCACCATTTACCGCAATGAAGAGGCGTGTGAGAATCTCTTATAGAAATCTCAACCAAATTACTCCCACTACATCGTTTTTTTGTGGTTTCTACGGCACTGAGTACCGTGACTAATCTTACTTTGCATTGTTAATGTGAACGATGTAGTATGGACAATTATAGAAACAAAAAAAATGAGTTGTAGGTACTAACTGTTCGTGTCCAAATGTTGCTGAGCAAATACCAATATTAACTCCAATAATGCCGCACAGCTGAAATGAAAGAAAAAATAGATTAATTTTCTTAATCAATTGGGTTGATGTCTGAGTGTGAGATCGTATGTATTGTCTTGTGTTGTATATGAAATTGAAAGTGGAACTACGGGCTCGCTAGATAGAATCTGTAGTTTGGTATAAAGCGGTGGAGACCATGCCCGTGCGATTGGCTTATGTAATCTTACTATTATGTTATGCGATGTATAAACTAACGAGTTAGGAAGTAGCATTTTGGACAAGTCTATTAGGTATACTAGCTGTGTCAGACCGTTTCATCGGCTTTTCCATTTAGAATGGTTATATTTTTTGGAAATAAAAACTATACACCCTCCCGGTGTTGGTAAACAAAAATCTCATAATAAATAATTAGGTACAGTATGACAAATTTATCTGGCCTACCGACTGCGTCTTAACTATCGCACGGCGCAGATTTCTATAAATAGTTTCAAAATTGACTACCAATTCTGATAAGTTTGTGGGACACTATTGTAGTTCACACAATTAATAATACCCTTACTTAATACCTAACAGTACGCCTAAACTTTTGTTAAATCATGTTAAAATGTCTCTCAATTTCACAATGTGTGAGACAAACAAGCGTTTAAATAGTATGACTCAGAAGCGGGAGAAACCGCGACATTAAAATAATGTTTATAATTATAAATACTGTTATCTCTAGAACGATGGAATATAATTATGCATTACACGTATTGCAAAACAGCAATCAATCAATTACTATACTACTAAAACAGAAAGTAGTTAGGACGTTGTTTTC
Organism: Ectropis crepuscularia; assembly: GCA_963693475.1. Classification (NCBI taxonomy): domain Eukaryota; kingdom Metazoa; phylum Arthropoda; class Insecta; order Lepidoptera; family Geometridae; genus Ectropis; species Ectropis crepuscularia. Next base: position 8,828,808 of record OY856338.1, read on the forward strand.
TACATAAATATCGGCTCGAGTGGTCGAGTGGTCTAGGCCATAAAGGTCTGCGACTGCGCTCCCACTCGACAAATAACATACACTCAAATATAGGCTTTATGGCATGATTTTTAAAATTTAAATTACATTGACAACATAAATTCGCAGACGGCTGTCAGAGAGCGGTCTGAAAATTTGTGCTGCCAATGTAATTTGTATCTTAACGTGAATGATAAAAAGCCCATATTTGAGTGTATGCTATTTGTCTGGTGGTAGCCGAGTCGTATAAGTAACACACATGGCCATTTAATGAAACAAGTAAGTAATCTAGGATCACTGTATTCTAAACATTGACTCAAAACATACGCGAACCTTAAAGCGACTTATCAGATTTTTCTTCCTAGTGCAGCGTGACGAGTTGAGGAAGACATGTGCTTGATTTTAGCATCACAAGGTTCATAACCATAAAATCATTTTCATAACATATGTAGTGTCCGAAGAGTTTGCATATAAGTACTCTTATTCTTTATCTAAGATAGTGTCATGGAGCTATTTGAAATTGAAGAGTCCAAATAACTGCCTTAAACTGCACTACTCTCGTCACCCAAAGATATTTGATGATTTATCTCTTTATTCAGTATATTTTTCTGGAAACTTTGTCCTTGAAACCGGACCATTATTCTGCAGACGTTACTGTGTTCCGCTGCTGAGCTATGTTACACGACTTAGTACTCAAAATCTCTATCCGAATGGAAATAGTACCTAATTAAGTCTTTGATTCGGCCAACCCAATCGGCGCATATGGTAAATAGTAGCGGTAAATTGTATTTATTTTTACCAAAATTGTATACATTTAACGTATGTTATTTAAAATGTATTATTTATGTACAATCTCTATTATCTAAGTACGTAAGTATTTTACGTATATTTCAATTATAATTTTATGTTCACTAATGACATGGTTGGTAAACAGTTTGTCATAGGTACATTCCAAGCGTAAGAATGACAAAATTTTGAAAAAAATCAGGCGTACCATTAGGTAATAAGTAATTGTATTATTTTTGAATCCTCGTTAGACCGTGAAAGAGTAACAATCAAAAAGATTTGTTTTAAATTTTATAATGACAGTGTGAGAATGTAAAAGCGAAAGTGAGGCTTTTGTTATTCAACATATAACCTGGAAGTTATGCCATTTAACGATATGATGTGCCTGTTTTTACTTCGTCTGAAATGTCTATAAGACTACGGTATAAATATTATATCATCGATTATAGTTAAACGAACCTTCTTTTTAACCGCCTTCAATAAGGCGGGGTTTCTCAATTCTTCTGTTTGTTTTTTTTGGATGCATGCTACGCGATAGATTTTTACCTAATTGTGAATCGAAAATCGATTTATTTTTTATTATTTGTTTATATTTCGGAGATTTTCACATAATTATAGAGGTACATATGATTGAAATCGGTTCAGTATTATTGGAGAATTGGGAAAAAAAAAATATTTGAAAAAAATTTAGGTATGGGTTTGTGGTTTCTCTCAGCAACTTTAAAAAGGAGGATCTCAATTATTAATTACAATAACGTAAAGTTCCAATTTGCAGAACTATTCTAACATATATTATTTGAATCTCAGAATGGAGAGCAGATTATTTGAATGGTTCTATGTAAATTGGCTTTTTAAGTCCCTGAGTTGTAATAGTTTTGTCTATCAAGAAAATGTATAATATTCGTTAGGAGAGGGTTATGTCCTACAGTAAATTGAGTGGTACTTTAATGACAACATTGTCATGAAACTATACATAGTGAAGCGGTAGGTGTACGACTAGTTAGATACTATAATATTTCTAAAAGTGGAAATTTTAGTTTCTTGTGTGTGTCGTGAAGTTACCGGGCGTAGTCAAAAACAATGAAAGTCTACCTTTATGGAAACTGCCAGTACAGGAAACTAACTAGCGATTGGACGGATAGGTACTCACACTGGTTACCTGACGTAACCGCTGCAAGACTCAGTCGAGTCCACTCATGAGTACCTAGTGACAAGACGCGCCACTTTGGAATGTTCTTGAAGTAATCGAAAGGTAAGTATGTATGAAGTGGCCTAGTTATACTTTTTCCTCGCGGCATAAGATGGTATGTAACACCCAAAGTTCACGACAAAAGGCGCCATTATGAATATTTTTGAAATATCAAAAGTGTTATTCAGTTTTCATTTTTGTCATGGTGGCATGTGATTGTATGTTGGTATTATACATACTTTATTTATGTTTTGCATAAAAAAGTGTGTTCGATTAATTTATGTCTAATTTGGATGTAATTATACGTCTCTGTATTTGATGAAAAGTCGCAAAATTGGTTTGTTTAAGTTTAGAGATATAGAAAAGAAGTATTTTAGTTTAGATACCCAACACCAATCAAATGACCCCGTTATATATAATCAATTGGTTGTTTTAAAGTAAACTTTTTATGTATTGCTAATCTATGTATGCATGTAAACTACTGCTTAAAAAGATACCCAGATTTGTTGATTTCGCTTTGACTGATTTTCAATGTCATATATGTGAATTTATTTAAAAAAAGGGGTTGTGTTTCTGAGTTCACCTACTTGTTTTGATATTTCTATCTTTTATTTTGTTTTGTATTTTTTTTTATTTAGTTCGTCTGCCTTGGGTTTGAAATTTTTACACAATTAAAATACTAATAGTCCAGCATTTGATACCCATATTGAGAGAGTAGTGAAAAAAATTTAATTCACCATTTTGTGGTGGCGGCCATCTTGTATTTGAAGTTTGTCATAAAGTTTAGCATTTTACTAGTCAAGCACTTTCATTTGATACCCATTTAAGGGAGGTTGTGAAAAAATATTTTATCCGCCATGTTGTGAAGGTTGCCATCTTGAATCAATAAATATATATATAAACTAAGCTAACCAAACGGAAACTAGCTTTAAAATAAAACAAAACCGTATTGAAATCAGTCGATCCGTTTGAACTCTACGGTGCCACAGACAGACAGACAGACAGACATCGACGTTAAACTTATAACACCCCTCTTTTTAGTCGGGGGTTAATAATAATAATCATTGTTATCTAACATTCGATAATTGCTGAAACTATCGAACACGTACACGTTCAACAACAGCTCCGCAAAAAAATAATCAAAACGAGTGGTTTTTTTTGAGCTGCGTGCATCTCAATAGAATCAGTGTAACTAGTAACAGTCTACCGACCCCGGAGCGGTGTTGACAGCCCCAAGGACCTCAGGAACAACGAGATATCTCCAAAAATATCGGAAATCAACAGAAAACAAAGGTTAGTTCGGAAGTAACATCAGGAGACCGCATAACTAAGAATCGAGCAAAAGTCACGTTCGACGACATATCTAATACCGATAGAGCTATCACCGATATAGAGATATCCGCCGCACGTTCGTTTCGCTGTACAGACCCAATCCGAAGCACGTCATCGGCCATCGGCAGGCGCCTACGACACCTCCCCCCGCAAACTGTGACGTCACCCTCTGCACTCTACACCGATCTCAGAGGCGAACTTAGGAGACAACAACATCATCGTCGGCCCCTGCGGAAAAACCGACTGCTGTTTACTGGACTATTGGACAGCCCGAAGAACATCTACGTTGAGTGTGTACGTGAATATATTGACAAATCCAAGCTTGGAATAGAAGAAGAAGAGGAATACCCGTGAGTAGGATAAGAACCTAAAAGTGAAATCTAACCGCGTAAATAAAGCCTAATTAAGTAAATTTGCCTAACATCATAAACAACCTAATTTAGAAAATTGTATAAAATGTCTGACACAACTAAAAAAGCCGCTCCATCCACTTCTGCCTGCCCCGCTTCTGTCCCTGCCAACGCACCCAGACGACCAAGGGTGCTTTCTGTTAGGTCAGTAGCATCTAACTTACACAAGCGCATTTTAAAAAAAAATGTTAAAAGCAGCGCGTCAGACGTGGTGCCGCCGACGCAACATCGGGAAGCGTACCCTGATGTGCCTGTGGATGCCACCAAGGTGGGGTCCAGCCGCGCTCCATTGCTCGACAAAGTACCATCGCCACCGTGCTCACGAACAGCAAGCGAAACCTCTGTGCCGTTAACATCAGCGCCAGAGTCGAGCCCAGAACACTTGGCTGTGATGGACAGAGTCGAGAACTGGAAACAGTGTGGAATATCACCTCCGAAAGAGTTGACGATGTATGAAGAAACGGACAGCGTGTCAGAATCGTCATTCCCGACCTCCGCCCGCTCCAAAAGAACCAGTATGCTGATCGCACACTGCTCAAAGCGGACGGGGGTCGAGATGGACAGCGCCACGAAAGTGGCAAATGACGCCTTACTCCGGGGGAAGGATGCTCTCGAACAATCCACTAATCAAAGGCGGGATTTAAAACAAACTGCGATCGAGAGCCTCCAGACCCTCTTCGAGATTGTCCTTTCCCTGGCAGAGTCCAGGCACCGACACATCGCCTCACTCGAACAGGAGCGGACTCGACACGCCATGGAGCTGCTCTCGGTGGAAAGGGCCCACACCAAGTCAGTACAAAATAATAATAATAATATAACAAAGGAGGTAGCTCTGGCCAGGGAAACACTGAACGAACTCCAAAAAGAGATAAAAGCCGTTAGAGACTGGCAGAGCTTTGAAACGAGAGAGCCCCACCAACAAATCAAAACAACGGCCGAAGTGGTGACGGACATCAGTGGTTATCTCAAGTCAACTGCGCCAAGTCGAAACGCCTCCGTCGATCTGACTCCACTGCAGAACGAATATCTCGGTCTAAAAACCGGGATTGAAATTCTTCGGAGGCAGGTCGACGAGCTTCGGAGAGACTCAGCCGTAGAAAGGGCGGAAGCCATTGAGATCCTTCACCAAAATGCTAAAATTCTGAAAGAGCTCGCGTCGACTCCTCCACCTCCTACGCCCCCAAATTACTCGGACAGACTAAGTACAATCGAAAAAATACTGACGAAACCAACGCCACCCCCATCCACAGCCCCAATAAAAATAAACATTGACGAGCACGTGCTGCCCATCACAGAGCGACTAGAAGCTGTATCGTCAGAACTCCGGACGATGCGGCAGGAAAAATTAATTCTTCCCCCCCCAGGCCTAAGCATCGAGGCTGAAATCTGCCAAGCGGAGACGGGCAAGCCATCTAAGCCCAACTACGCAAAAATAGCGGCTAAGCCAATCGTGCCAAAACCGAACCATACTCTCATCGTGACTACGGCAAATTCCACATCTCCCACGACTGCCGAAAATTTAATAGAAAGGATAGCCGTAGCACTGGACACGAAGAAGACTGGAGCAAGGGTTGACCGAGTGCGAAAAGGTCGAAACAGGAAAGTTATCCTGAGCTGCAGCACAGAGGAAGACCTTGGTCTGGTTAGAAATCGTGTGCAGCAGGACAAGTCTCTAAAGGTGGAGACCGCGAAAGCGGGTAATCCACTGATCATCATTCGAGATGTCCTGTCTTACCACAAAGACAACGAGATAGTGGAAAACCTTTTGGCGCAGAATAAACATCTGCTACAGGGGGTTGATTTGAAAGAGAGCGCGATTAGAGTGCGGTACAGGAAAAAAGCGCGAAACCCGCATGAGTGCCATCCAGTGATCGAGGTCTCACCTCGCATTCACAGAGCGTTTTTGGACGCCGAAAAGGTCTACATTGGACTCCAGAGGAGACCAGTGGCAGACCACTCGCCATTGGTGCAGTGCACCAGGTGCCTAGGTTTCGGTCATACAAAGGCAATCTGCCGGGAAAGGGATGAATCCTGCAGTCATTGCGGAAAAGCCCACTCCTGGACCCAATGCAAGGCAAGAAAAGAAGACCTGCCACCCAAATGCAAAAACTGCGCGAATACTCATCCAAACAGCCCCAACAGAGAACTCGCTCATAATGCCTTTAGTAGCGAGTGCCCTGAAAGGGTAAAATGGGATGGTATAGCGCGGTCCCGAATATCTTATTGCTAAGGGCACTCATGAGGGACGTGGCTCAGTCTCCCGAAGAGTAGGCGAACCAGGTTTGCGTTTCATCCAAGCAAACCTGCAACGCTCCCAGAATGCAACGACAGAACTCCTGAAGGTCGCGAGAGAAAGGGGGGTTTCGGTTGCCCTTGTTCAAGAACCCTATGTGGGAAACAAAGGCGTGATGAAACAATATCCTGGAACTCGCATTATTCAGTGCAGTTTAAATAGGCAAAAACCAGTTAAGGCAGCCATAATAGTTTTCGGCGACAGGTTGGAGGTAATCCATGACCCCCAAATTGTCACCGAGACGGAAGCAGCTGTCTTACTGGGCGGTACAGGCCTAAAACTGGGAGTAATTTCCGTCTACTTAGAAGGAGACCAACAAGTCGACCCCTACCTCAGCAGGATCAAAGATTTCAGCGAAAAACTAGCTACAAAACATCTTATTGTTGCTGGTGACGTGAATGCATGGTCCCACTGGTGGGGAAGCACATCTCAAAATGAGAGAGGAGAAGCCGTAAACTCTTTCTTCAATGAAATGGATTTGTACATTCTCAACTCCGGCGATACACCAACCTTCGAAATCGTCAGGGAAGGCAAACTCTGCACAAGCATAGTAGATGTAACAACGTGCAGCAAGTCTCTCCTGGGAAAAATCGAGGGATGGGAGGTTGACAAAAGTATTACAACATCGGATCACAATGCAATCACCTTCAGTTTGCGTCTAGTTAACACGTTTGCTGCATTATGAGGTCGAAAACGCCACATGCGTAGCTTCTCGCAGGTGCGGTAGTCAAAATCGTGGTCTTTCACTCTGTGCGGGGGGCGACTATATTAACATTTATATGAGTATAACAGAGACAAATATATGAAATTGCTTCTCTTGCAAAGCCTAGCCTAAGAGTGAAGCTAAAACTAAATGAGGTTTAAAGGGCCTCAAACGCACTGAGTATTAATTAGTTTTGTACAGTGCGAAGTGAGGTCTAATCTGCCTCAAAGTTGTAGGCCTCACAGCCGCATGGAGTGAGGTGCGGGCGGCGAGGCACCTGCGTATCCTAACTTAGTGACGTGATAAAAAGTATCGATACGAAAGCATACTGCAAGTTGATGCACTCGCTAATACACATCGCTACATGTTAACGACTATTGGTCTAACAAGTCAATATTGTATAGAAATTAGTACATGTGCTCAGCAATTTTCAGGGACAGATTTTTATTACATTTATTAATTTCGTTGTTTTAAGTTGTTGTTGTTTTAAGTTGTTTCTGCGACTTATAAATTGATACTGGGGATAAGTTTCATAAAATTCCCCAAATATATGTTGAATTCTCGATTTTAACAAGTGTTTCGTCCTAGAAAAATTATGATAATTGATAAATCTATGATACCGTGGCGCGGACGACTTAAATTGCGCCAATACATAAAAAAAATCACATACATATACATATATGGAGTCAAACTATAATTATAAATCGTATACTCCTGAAGGATACTCGTATAGTACACTTATTTATAGAGACAAAGAAAGCTATCATCTCGAGCAAGATCGTAGCAAAAATACAGTTTTGAGAATAATTAAAGGGTCGTATTGTTCTTCCTGACAATTTCAACGAAATTGACGAAATGGTCAACGAAAGAATTGTGTAGGTTGCTACGATAAATTAAGACTTGTGTAAAAAGTAGTTAGGAAGCAAAAATAAAACAAATATTGTTCGTGTATTTCGTGTCCAATTCGTAAAAAATCTTTCTACTTGACCGGTTTTAATGAAAAACATATTAATCAATCTTATTACATCAATTATTTTAATATCGCAACTGCAACTATCTCTATTCACAACACTAGTCGAGACACTAATAGAACTTTATTTCAATGCGATGTGAGGCAGAATAGATGTCATATATATAATTTTCGTTTACTCAATACCTAAATGTCATAACTGTGGGCGAAGCTGGATTCAACTTTAACAACTCTTTAAATGAATATTGGTAAATTTTCAAGCAATTACTCTTACAAATGAACAAAATATTTAAGGTATTCTTAGAAACAATTTTGTGAGGCACAAAAGGTCCCATACGCACTACAAGGAAGGTCAATTTTGCCTCGAAAAGACCTCATACGCACTAGTTGAAAGTCTACGAAAAATGGCCCCGCAGCAAAGGTGTTAAAGCTCTTGAACAACAGAGGCCAATAACAACACGCAGATACAACACCAAGAAGGCAAAGTGGTCAGACTTTATGTCACAGTTAAAATCTTCCCTTGAAGATAGAGACATTTCGCCGGAGTCAGTTGGGAAATGTAAAAGTCCACTAGAACTCGAGTCGATGATTACGAGCTACACTGCTAGTATACATGAAGCCTGCGAACACACCATTCCACTGGTAAACTCGCCAAAGGGAAATCCGACACCCCCATGGTATACTAAAAAGCTCGAAAATCTGAAGAAAGAAGTTCTTAGACGAAAGAGAAGGATCAGGAATGCCGCCCCTGACAGAGTTGAACTTGTAGTCGAACAGTACCAAATTGCTCGGCAAGACTACAAGGAAAAAGTCAAACAAGCTCAGACGGAGAGTTGGAAGGAGTTCTGCACGAACCAGGAAAAAGAAAGTATGTGGGACAAGATCTACAGAGTGATGAGAAAAACCTCGACAAGACAGGAAGAAATACTCCTAAGAGACATCGAAGGTAACACTCTATCCCCACAGCTATCAGCAGAACTACTTGCCAAAACCTTCTATCCCGACGACTCTGAGAGCACAGACCAACCGTGTCATACAGAGCTACGGGAGAAAACGACAGAAACGCCTATGGACTTACCGGAAAATGATCCACCATTCACATCAGCGGAACTGGAATCAGTATTGAGAACTTTGAATCCAAAAAAAGCTCCCGGTACAGACGGGCTAACCGCTGATATATGCGCCGCAGCCATACGTTGCGAATGGAAGATTTTCTTGGCGATAGCAAACAAATGTTTGTCCTTGAAACACTTCCCCAAGCAATGGAAAGAGGCGCACGTGGTCATATTACGCAAACCCGGTAAGACAGATTACACACACCCAAAATCTTACCGCCCCATAGGTCTTCTGTCCGTTCCCGGAAAAATCGTCGAAAAGCTTCTGGCAAACCGACTCCAATGGCATCTCCTCCCAACCATAAGTAGGAAACAGTACGGCTTCATGCCCCAAAGAGGCACCGAAGACGCCCTCTATGACCTGGTAGAGCACATCAAAAAAGGAGTAGACAGTAAAAACACCGTACTCCTAATCTCCCTGGATATAGAAGGCGCCTTCGACAATGCATGGTGGCCCGCCCTCAAAAATCAATTAGCGAAAAAGAGGTGCCCATCAAACCTCTACAACATGGTAAACTCTTACCTCAGCGACCGTAAAATCAAGGTCAACTATGCAAGAGCAGTCTTTGAGAAGGAAACAACCAAAGGATGCGTCCAAGGGTCCATCTGTGGACCAACCTTTTGGAATGTGATCCTAGACTCGTTACTGCGAATGCTAGAAGCCGAGAGAGTATACTGTCAAGCATTCGCGGACGACGTCGTTCTCGTATTTACAGGCAGCCCCACCATCATCGAACAGCAAGCGAGCAGGGCGCTGAGCATGACAGTGGAATGGGGTAAAATTAACAAACTCAACTTTGCAGCGCATAAAACCAACGCAATGCTTTTTACCAAAAAGTTGAAGTACGAACCTCCAAACATTGTCATGTCCGGCGTGCGGCTCGATCTGGTCGAGGAAGTCAAACTGCTAGGCCTACTGATCGACCGACGGCTCAACTTTAAAGCACATGTGACCGCCCAATGTAAAAAGGTGGCGAACATTTATAGACAGCTAGCATGTGCAGCGAAGGTGACCTGGGGATTAAATGGCGAAATCACGAGAACTATCTACGTCGCGGTGGTGGAACCTATCATCATGTATGCCTCAAGTGTATGGGCGCAAGCGGCAGACTTCGAGGAAAACAAGTCTCATTTGAACGCAATCCAAAGAGGTTTTGCCCAGAAAATCTGTAAGTCGTACCGTACTGTTTCTCTAAAATCAGCACTTGCCCTTTCCGGTCTGCTCCCCTTGGATCTGAGGATACAGGAAGCAGCAAATTTGTACAGAGTAAAAAAAAACCTCTCCCAAGACTACCTCCCACCAGAAGTGGAACTCGAACGGAACATTAACTACCTGGACCAACCCCATCCGTCCACACAGGTATCCGTAGAGTACGAGCTCATAGAAGACACCTCCAATCTTCCAGAAGGACCTCAAATTTATACTGATGGCAGTAAGGTTGAGGGTAAAGTTGGAGCTGCTCTAACATGGTGGGAGAAAGGCAAAGAGGTCAAGAACTTGACCTTCAAGCTCCACTCCGAATGCACAGTCTTTCAATCGGAACTTTATGCTCTTTACCGGGCAACTCAAATGGCGTTAACGAGCAAGGACCCAGAAGTTAATGGCCTGAGTGACTCTCGATCTTCACTCGAACTGCTAAGTAACCCAAAAACGAGTCACCCCTTGGTAAAGTGTGTAAAGGAAAACATTGGACAGATAAATGCTGAAGGGCGATCTCTTCGTCTTTTCTGGGTGAGAGCGCATGTTGGCACCATTGGCAACGAAAGAGCTGACGAACTGGCCAAATTGGCGGCGCTCACCGAATCACCCAGGGACTACGAGGGGATCCCCTTGTCCTACGTCAAACGGAAAATCCGCGAAGAATCGGTCAAAACATGGCAGGATCGATATGAAACCTCGGACACTGGAAAAGTCACCCAGACGTTCCTCCCCGACATAGCAAACGCATATCGGGTGATTAGAACCACGAAACTGACTCCCTTCCAAGTACAAGCGTTGACGGGACACGGAGGAATAGCAGAATACCTGTACAGATTTAAGCTCAAGAGTAGTCCTGCATGCGAGTGTGACCCCGACCAACCCGAAACGGTATGGCACGTGCTAGTCGATTGTCCCCGATTCATGGCCGCAAGACATGAGCTCGAATGTATGATCGACGGAAGGCTGGTTGTCTCGGATCTCCACAACATCTTAGCAGATCCAGATAACAGAACACGGCTTCTGTCCTTCATGGAGACCTCATTCCGCATAGCGGCCAAGAGAAACTCCACTATTTCAAATACGCACCCCCCTTCGCCACCACACCCTGCCCCGCTGTCCGTGGACGCCGCGAGGAATGCGGTTCCCGCCCAACATAACTCCTCGAAGAGCATCTCCATCCAACAACTACTGGAGAACGCAGATCGAGGAGAGGCTGGGATCCGTATCCGTGGAGTGGCTCTCTTCATGGACAGCAACAAAGAAAGATTCGGAATAAGCTTTTGCTTCGCCTGGGAACTGCCTTCAACGCAGCAGCAAGGAGCGTACTCCGAATTTCATCCCATTCATCACCCCCCTCGACGTCAAAGACCCCCAAAGCAGCTTCACAACAACAGATGAGCCGAACGAGAGCCGACATGGGACAGGTTGAACCGCCCCGCTATGTCACGGCTTCGGAGCCACGGAGCCATGCACGAAACGCCTTCATCGAATTCATAGCCACACTGAGCGCGACACGACTAGTCAACCTTAAGACCTGTGAAAACATCATGCAGTTCTATAGGCTAGGAAGTGAAAGCCTCTTAAAGGCGAAACTCGAGGAGGCCGAAGCAGCCATTTACAATAATGTCACTTCCCGGGTCATCAAGGGAACCATGACAGGGCAGTATATGGCAGCTTACAGTGCTGAAAATGGCTTCGTGACACTGAACGAGAAAGAGACAGAGCGCGCGGGAAGGCCTGTTTATGCGACAACACCAAACGACCCAATTGTAGTTACCGCCCGATGCACCAAGATTATGCTGGACGATAAGATCCTAGAGATGGCCAAGACCATCGAAGGGAACTCGAACGTCAAAGCGAATTGGGAAAATTGGGAGATACCGAGAATACAGTGGGTCAACGGAGTTCCGGGATGTGGAAAGACAACATGGGTGATTAGACACTTCGACGTGGACAAGGACGCCATCATCACCACAACAACTGAGGCAGCAAAAGATCTCAGAGAAAAGCTATCGCACCGAATCGGAAATCTGGTCAAAACCAGAGTGCGAACCATGGCTTCTGCTCTGGTAAATGGTTTCGGAAGAGAAAGTTTCAGTCGCCTCATGGTGGACGAAGCTCTCATGAACCATTTTGGAGCCATTGTGATGGCTTCAAGGCTGTCTGGTGTTGGTGAAATTGTCCTCATCGGAGACGTCAATCAGTTGCCTTACATCGACAGGGAAAATCTCTTCGAAATGAGGTATCACCGCCCAAACCTGGTAACAAAGATCAGCCAGGAGTTGCTCTGCACACATCGCAACCCGATGGATGTCGCATATGCGCTGAGGGAAATATACTCCGGTATGTACTCCTCAGCGTCCCGTATAAAGTCCCTAGAGCAGAGAAGGTATAAGGGAGCGCAAATACCCAACACCCTACCAAACACCCTCTTTTTAGTTCACACTCAAGAAGAGAAGGAGACCCTGACAAACCAGGGTTATGGGTCAGGCACCGGGTCACGTATCCTTACCATCCATGAAGCTCAGGGACTAACATACGAGTCGGTGATCGCAATCAAAACCAAGGCAAACATGAAGCTGCACGAGAGCGTGCCCCATGCGGTTGTTGCAATCTCGCGGCACACAGGGACCTTCACATACTACGCTGACGACACCGACGACGCCATCGGCCGGTTCGTGCGGCGAGCGTCGGCTGCATCACCGAAGACCATCCGAGACTTCAACCTGCAGATGGCCATCAGGGACAGAAATGCGGCCGTTGTGGAGGCTCTGGGCCGGGAGAAGGCGGCTTGGGCAAATGACAGTTGGGCAAAGAATCGATGTTGAGTCGATTACTAGCGGAATCCCAACCGGTAGTGATCGGCTCAACAGACGAGCACTAGAATTAGGTGTAAAATGTTCCCAACTCCCCCTATTTTCCTCTTGTTCTCCAAATCCAAGACACATGTAAAAAAAAAAAGAATTGTAATGACAAAGATCACGGACCCCGGCGTCTGTGGAGTGGTTAATTTAAATAAAAAAAAAAAAAAAAAAAAAAAAAAAAACATTCGATAATTACCAATCTGCCTGCCACAAATTTTTTTTTTTTTTTTTTAATAAAGAGTGACGAGACGGGCAGGACATATGCCTGATGGTAAGCAAAATGCCTGCTACATAACAACACAGTGACACGCAGCTATTGGAACATGAAGAGTCCAAATCATTAACTAGCACTGTATATATAATGTCTCCGGAAACATTGCCATTCAAACCGGAACACAGTAATGTTTGCACATTACTGCTTGGCGGTGGAATAACTGGCAAAGGTGTAGTACGGAACTACAGTCGCACGATTTCAAACTATTCTAAACTCTTATTGCGTTGTATATTTTAAATCGGTTGGTGTTAAAACTCTTTATGTAAGACAACCATTAGGAACAGATCCTTTGTTAGCGTTGCTTTGTAAAATCTCATTAGTTCGTTTCTAGAACTTAGAGTTATAGTGCATAGTTTCAACAGCCCTAAGTACTAAAAGTACATGATTTTTTTTTTTTTTATATACAGTTATTTTTTATTTTATAATATTTTTTTATCACTGTAACTTGAATTGATTTATTTTTCTTTGAATAAACATACACCGGGCATCAATTTAATATTAAACTCGTGCAGTATTTTTTTTTTAACAGAACTAGCATACTTTTCCTATTAGACAGCGAGCTCTCGGAGTAAACGAATAAACATCGAGTAAGTAAATTTTCGATTTTTATGGATATTTCAAAAACCGCTACATAGATTTCGACACATTTTTTATGGTACCACCTCTGAAGTATGATCTATCATACAAAGAAGAAGTCATTAAAATCGAATCACAGTTGACGGACCTATCGCGTAATGTAAGTAGTAGGTACATACAAAAAATGGAAACTTCATCCTTTTTTTGAAGTCGGATAAAAAAGGACCAATGTTGCAAAACATAACATGAAGCTCATACAATTTAAAACCAGTTTATACGATCAAAATTTTGATTATCTTTATTAATATTTTGGTTATTTGCACTAATCATTGTCCAATATTACATGAACCCGCAACTTTTTGCAATTCTGCGCAGTTGGAGGTCAATTTTTAACAGAAGATAGTTTTTATGATTTGTTTATTTGGTATCTCGACTAATAACGGCACAATGCTAGAAAAGTTTAAAACTCCTTATGACCTAGTACCAGGAGTAACGGCCTTATTGCTGAGAGCAATCTCTTCCAAGCAACCATCTTAGAGGTCGAAGAAATACTAAGCGACTCGACTAGTCAATAATTTATTGCTTCATTATATTATAACGAACCCCGTTAGGGTATTCCAAATTAACAGGCGTTTTATTCGACATCCAAATAACTACAAGTATAGTATACTGGTAATAAGGGGAAAAACTAAATAAATTAAAATATGTGTAAAAATAGGATAGACTTTCGGCTTTGTGTCTACGATCTTTCATATATTTTTATACGGACATCGAAAAATGTTTTTTATAATTTTAGGGTTGACAAGCGAAGGATAACACTTTATAGCTACAAAATAAAATAAAAAATATGGTATAGAAGCGATGCGATTTATGTTGATAATAATAAATATCGCAAGCTTCTCGAATTACTGATACTGCAACTGCAATAATGTACTGTATGTTTTACATACATTAAGTTTTTACGGGTACCTAATCGTTATAATTGGGTGGTTCTATTTATCATAACTATTTATTTAATATTATACTTTGAATGCTATTTGAAATAAGGTTATGTAGACTATTTTAAGACCAAATATTCCGGTGACACAGTTTAATATAGAGAATGTAAATCAAAATATATGTTGTTTAATTTTAAGGTTTGCTACTCTTTCACGGAAAAACTACTAATATTTTTAAATAAAAATTTACAGCGGTAAATAGTAGTTCTCGTATGTAGTTTGTAAAAGGAAAACCTAGACTATTTTCTCCCATGAATATAACCATTTATACGGTAAGCGGATGAACTTGCATAACATAGCTAGTAAAACGCACATTGAAATTGTTTAATTTATTGAGGTTATCGCCGATAGTACGGAACGAAACTTCAAACTTTTTTTTTTACATTACGAATCCGCATGTTTTTTTAGAACAATAATTTATTTGCAGATAAATATACCTATTTTTTTAAATAAAAAAATTGTTTTCGTCTATGATTCTTGTAATATCAGTACAAAAACCAAAGTTGTTCCCTACAAATGATCTCACTGTCCTATTTCGTCGCTATATCATGAACCATCATGGTGAAGCCCATTTCAATATTATGATTTAAATTACTGTTTTAAGCCATTTATCCACAACACTAATATTATTGATACGCGATATTTATTGTAGTTATACGGCGGAGAGGAGATCTGATATTTCGATGTATTTTCATGCACCATTTTTACGGATAAACTCGTGAGCACGATGTGTGAAAATTAATCAACATGTTGAGGAATCGCTGCATGATATTTTCGCGGTAAACATCCCATAATAATTAAGTATTTTTAGTGTTTGTTTTTCAGTTACAAAATATGTATTCAAACAAAACCGTTCTCTTATCGGAATAGCTTCACCTCATAGTTTTACTTTTTAACAAGAATCTAAAAACACGCGATTTTTTTTTTTAAATTACTGTAATATTATTTCTATTTAATTATTGCAAAGAGTTTGAATTTACACGACGACAATAAAAGTTTTTCCGTGAAATTAAATTAAACAAAGCACTACAGATATTTAAAACTGGTGTAAAAAAATCCCCCAAATTATTTTAGACTAAAACATTAACTTTTATGTGATGATTTTGTCCAAACTTTATTACGCAATTAATGTAGAATTTAATGTGAGTGTCGCGTTTGAATTTCACGGGCAATTTGTGTGTGTAGATTTACCGGAACACTTCCCCACACTTACCGTGATAATGAACAGCATGTTGACTGGGGCACAAATTGAATCTAATACGCTCGGAAGAGAGAACTAATGGTATATGCCGTAAGATCCAGTTGGGCCGCTTTTATATCGCGGAGAACGCCTACGCTACCCCTACCCTATGCGCGAAAATACTAACACCTGCCTACAGGTCCGAGGATACTTAGGGTTTCATGTTTTTCAGCTCGAAAATAGATTTCCACGTCTGGCTATATTGATTTTTTGACAAATTAGGCAGCAACATTTCTGTTATTTGCCGTCTCGTTATAAGATTTACTCAAATTATTCTCAATATGTATTTTTAAGTGCAAATTTCTGTAGCCGCGTTTAGTTTTAACGCACTTTTTAATAGTGGGAATTGTATGGTTTTGCGTCAACGACTTGTTAATGTAGCGAATATTGGATTGTTGGATGGTTGAAATCTTGTTAGTTTCCGTCATCGACATGTGAAATACAATAACAATGCATTTGTAGCTATACAGGTAAAGTAATGTATTACATTATCGCTGTTTAATACAAACATTTAAAGTTATTAATTTTTGCTCTATTTATATCGGCAGTCCCTTGACTGCCAAATTTTTTTGTATTCTCATTGTTATTTATTTGTCTCTAATTATGTTTCCAAAGGAATGTGTCTTTGTACTAATTAATTTGCTCGCTAGAATATGTGATACTCGTATAAAAAGTTTTTCAAGGTGGAATGATAAGAATGTTATTTAGAATACTTTAACTACTTACTGTAGGTATAGTTAATTTTGAGTACCAATGTATGATTAATGGGCTTCTCTTTTCTGTAAAAACTAGTTACCAGCTGTTTTTCCGTTTCCTTAATTTTCCAGGAATAAAAAGTAGCCTGTTTATTTTTACAGACTATGATTTATCTCTGTAACAAATTTAATACAGATCCAGACAGATTTTACATGAAGTAGTAGCAGCATACATGTATATTAAATCGATACACACTATTGCAATTAAAAGCATTGTAGGATTAGACAAAATAATTATTTGTTTAACAATGAAGTATTCAAACTTGGTAAGTAGATGTATTCTGTGACATTTACACAAAAATATTTAAAAAAACAATACATTTTGGGTGTGCCCCGTTCTTAGAACTGAGACTCAAAATGTTTTTTTTAGTCTATAAATAGGTGTTCAAAAATGATGTTATGGTTTCTAATGTAATTTTTTTCTATACTGAATGATTTGCGCGTCTTCCAAAGTGGTAAAATGTGTGCCCCTGTAACTCCTAAAATAAGAGAATGATGGAACTCGATCTACATAGAAAGTATTTTTTTTGGTACGTCATAAATACACTATTAAAACATCGATCAAACAGTTACAACGAACTTATGTAGTTGTTACTTGCTGCTACGGAACCCTTCATGGGCGAGTCTGACTCGCACTTGGCCGCTTTTATTGCGCATGGGTAATGGATATGCATACTCTGTCCCGCGTAATCACAATGAAACTGAGATTGGGTGGAGTGACAATTGTTTTTAAACCATTGAAATCCTTTATATCAACGATCGTTCTCTGATGGAAGACACAAAAAGAACCAATTTGCTCTCGACTTGAAAATATCACGATTTTATCAATTTACAAAACTTTTACGAATACTTTTTGTATTAAGTATTTGTTTTAGATTTCTATTTGATTATTGATATTGATTGTGATATGACTTTAATAATGGAAATAAAATATACTTTCAATATTTACAAAAGCCCACACAGGCAACTTGTTCCACACTAAAGCTATTCATAACAAAAGTGACATCAATCTTTTTCGATCAAGCCCTAGAACAGCACCTGTGAAACCGTGTCGGCTTCTAGAAATTTACTTCATTATAAATATTATGGTTGGAAATGAAAGTTACGATTGATCGACATATCATGAAGGGCTATAATTGCCTGATGAAAAACTACATTACTGTCATGAATTTAACTAGATTTGTGATGCAGTTGATAGTAAATCTGCCTGTTGAGCAGAGTATGACGTGGGTTCAATTCTCACCTTGAATAAATTCGACCTAATCTAATATTTTTGTCAAGAATCAGAGATATTTGTTCAAAGTCTCACTGAGTATTTCTAAGTATCGTTAATATGTACTTATGTTACTATTATTTCAACTAACTGGTTCCCATAATACAATAATACATAATACAATAATACATAATACAATAATACATAATACAATACTTTGCTCAGTTAGGGTCTAGATAGCGATAAGTGAGTAATGATCATCAATATCTTTTTTATTAATCTTAGACATAGTCCACGAGTATATGAATAGTGTTTCACACTCATAGCTGCCTATCACAATACCCTGTGTCAAGGATATCCTATAAGAAAGGGTATAATAATGGTACACGTATACATAAGTACCTATTCCTACTCCCAGGACGCTTTGTGTTGTGTGACCCCTTTCAATTGATGGACATAGGTACTCGTAATTGTCCATTTATTGTTTCGTCATCACTATCTTCATCCACTGAGTCATTTGGACTTTTCCATGGAACTCTGTCTTGATCTGCTTTTACGCGTTGCTTTATGCGTGTACTTCTCAGCACCATACTGCATAGTGGGCAGGATACACTAATTAAAAAGGCGTGTTTTTAGACACAAATGGTATATGTCGGGATGTAAGAATATCGTATTAATTGCTTGATTGCTGGGCTAATTTAGGCATCATTTTTTGATTTCCTTGGCTCCTACACAGCTTTGTGAAGGGTAATTTTTTTCTTTTGTGTTCTCCCGGCTGCCACATGATCATCTCATTTTTTTAAACCTTTCATATCGTTAGGTAGACGCGAAGAGCGACGTGCATAAGTAGGATATGAGGTTCGTCACTTTATACCATTATGTGACTAGTCAGAAAATGAATCTGCATTCAGACTTCTAGAATATCCAATGCTAATGAATTAATGTATTAGTCTAAATTAATTGGCAAAACACAGTATTAATAGTTACATAATACGATTACCAATAAAATTCGTGTTAACTTTTTTTTTAGGTGTGGGTCAAATTCGACACAGCTTATTTTTTTATAATAAGTTGGTAAATACAGGCAGTGTTTATCGAGAAATCTATTATTTAATTGAATAATGAGGAACAATAATGTATCGTGGACCGATGTCTGGAATAAATTTTACCTATTGCTACTTTTACTATTTACAACAAATATTTGAATTAAGTAAATCTAGTATTTTTAAGGAATTAAGCCCATTTTTAAAATGACTTCGATGTAATATGTATTTTTTATAGAAAACTAGTTGTAACCTGCCATGCTTTGTTGTGGCACATTAGGTTTGCATGGATAAGTTTTTTTAATTTTGGAAGTGTACACCACAGACTGGTGTACACAAACCAATATGGCTTTGACTTTGACTTTGCATTCGACATTTTTACAAGAAAAAAATGTAATAGATACAATATTATGTCACTCAAAAGGCGAAAAATTATAATTATGAGGATTGTGAGAATTCTCAGATAATAATGCTCGAAAGTTAAATTATAAAATTGATTGATTGATTTAGGAGCTACTGCAAAGGTAAAAACCTGTGTTTGAACTTTAAAACACAATGAGTGGAGAATGTTAAAAAAACTATTCAATGTTCATATGAGGATCATGTACTAACTTTAAACAAGAGTGGAAACTAACATTGTACTAATGCTGTACAAACCTGCCACCAATTATTAGCATTTTTTGTGTTATTCGTTTAACTTGCAAAAGGGACCATCATACTCGTCGAACATACGCATCGAATCGTCTAGAGCTTAAATGCGGTAAATACCAATACCGGTCGATTACGCAACCACAGAGAATGAAGCTACCATAACAACATCAAAGAGTACGATACGATATCCAGGGCAACGAATACATTCTACAAGTTTTCGTATTAATTGATTGCCAATCTCAATTATCGATGTGCAAAAACTAAAAAGCGTAAGATTTTATGGTACGGAACGAGCAGAGGATATGTCTGATTGTAGGCATCACGCCAACTCATTACAGGACTGTGTCACACAGCTAGTGGAACATGAGTCCAAATCATTAACTAGCACTGAACCACGTCACACAGATATATAAGGTGGTTCTAAGTTCATTGGTAATAGATAAATAATCTTATATCTCTAGGGACCAAACAAGCTAGCGCTGTCACTGAATAGCCAGAATTATCCTTAGTGTCTTAAAAGGCATGACATCTTGAGGTTACAGGACAGATAGTAGCCTCACTGGAATAAGAGGAGTGTCCTCACTGGAGGGCACACTCGCAAAGTTAGCCACCCACAGCTCATCCGCATAAAGTTCTTGGACTGATTGCAGATTTATATTAAGAAAAAAAAAATTCTAGGTGAGCGCAGTAAAGTGCTAGGTAATCATTTAGACTCTTTGTGTGTCAAAAGCAACGTGACATTGTGTTCTTATGTGCAGGCGTGTTTCTCACCATCATATCTATACTATAAAAAAAAACACTGAAAAACCGAGATACATTTAGGTATAAACACACTAATAAATGTTATACTAATTGCTAAACGATTCTCTGAAATGGGCAGAAGACTTATAAGTGCTCCTCTTAGCTTGTGCCACCCTGCCACCCTACCCCCATGTCGCAAGCTTTTTCCTATTGTGGCGTACCTGGAAAATGGAAATGGAAAATTCCTTTACCCCTACTACTTTCCAAAAAGGGCGAATCAAGTTCTCCAATCGAGAAAAGTCACTCCAACTGGTTGTTTTGTGTTTGCTTGTAAATTGCTGTTACATTGCACTGGTACATTTTTACGAAAATCATATTCTTAAGGTGTAGTCTCTTACATACATACAGCTCATAATTAAACTTATAAATATACTAGCGTTCCGCCCCGGCTTCATCCGTGGTACATAATAATATATAGCCTCTAGCACTCAGGGATCACGTACATATCCAACGGCAAAATCATTTTTTTAAATCGGTCAAACAGATCCTGAGTGCAGCGCGTTCAAACGAATAACCTCTTTACCTTTTTAAATAGATACTAAATATGTAAAGCTAAAACTTTATATCCCTTTTTTAAATTCTTCTTTAAATTACGGATGGAGAAGTATGAAATTTCGCAAAAATATAGTTTATACATATCCGTGGTTTTACACAGTATGTATAGAAAAGGAATTTAGAATGTTTTTTTTAAATCATGCATAAAAATACATTAAATGAAAAAAACATTACTCAAGTAGGTGGTAATGCCAGTAATGTAAGTAATTTTTATTCGCGTGTCAAATACCATGTAAGTATTTGACACACGCATAAAAATACTCTTTCGCATGTTAGAGTATTATATTGGTGGAAAAAAAAAATTGGTGGACAATTCACACACAAAAAATCTGTCAAAATATGGTTATATGGGCACATATAAAACTTGCTTTGTGGTCGAATTTTTTACCTCTTGGCGACCACTAGATAGATAAAAGAGATAACTCTATATCACACAAATAAATAATTAATTTGAAATAATGCTGCACGTGAGGGCCTAATTGCTGAGAGCAATAATATTATTTTGCTTGGTTTGGAGTAAGATAGTGTGGTGTAATAAAAAGTGTAGATCAATTAAATTTAATAGGCAACCCATTTTATTTGCACAATGCTAGAAATCGGTCCCCTCTAATAAGGTACATAGAAAATATTTTTTCATCCCACCAGCTCGGAAAGAGTACTTTTGCTCCTCGATATCAGGGCGCAAAAGTCGTTTTTACCCTCTAGAGGTTAAAGTAAATTTGAATTTAGAACATCGTGTGTTTGAATTGAACAACTGAGGTTTTGAATTCAAAACATCATTTAACCTATTTATTTCTACCTCCTTGGTGCCGAATTCATCATACATTTATTTTTAATTTGTTAAAAACTCATACTCGGAACCTCTTTGGTGTACTTTTTTTTAAATGTTTTGCGCGCAATTTTCTTTTCACGTGTGGAGGATAGAGGTGAAGAATGTTATTTCAAATGGCAAAACGTTTTGAAATGCTATGAATGAATCAATTGTAATCGAATTGAAGTATGCCAAGTTGCCGAGTTAAATAATTAAATATTATTGACTACTAAAATAGTAACTAATAGATAATTTCAACTACTTGTGCATTACAAAATAATGTAGTAAATATAACATCAAATAAAAAATTACTATTTTGAGAAAACATGTAGGTACAATATATTTTGAAGTCAAAACTTCTGTTGGCGCGCCAAAGACAGATTTTTCGTGGGCTGTCAATTTAATTCTAGCGTCACGCTCAGGAATGATAAGAAATCTTCGGGTAAACTCGGGACCATAGCCAATGGCCATCTAGAAATGCCTCAGCCTTTCCCATTGGCCATTTAAAAATGTGTCAGCATTTCTAGATGGCCATACTCATAGCCACGCCCTCCGGTTTCACACGCGTAGTTTCCAAAGTAAAAATCAAATTCTGAGTTATAAGTTACCACTTCTATCGGCAGTGGCTATGACTGCCAATATTTTTCTTTCATGAATTCTGAATAGTACGTATATTAATTTCCTTTAAAATGTACCCTGATGCAAATTTAGCGCTACTATAATTTAATGCATTTGGGCGGACACTTTTTCATGTACACATGAAACTCCTTACCTCAATCTCTATGAGGTCAACTCTCCATATTTTCACGTCATATTATTATTGTTAAAACCATGCCTAAATAAACTTAAGTTTAAAACTTATAAAATTGAATACAAGTGAAAAACCGAAATACCATAATAGTAAGTGATTCTAGCGACCAAGAAGTTTATTTAACGCCAACAGAATCGACTGAAACTGAAAATGCGCGAAGCGTTTAGTAATTTCCTCGCTATGGGGGGGATGAAAAATTACGTGTTACACTCGAGTGCAAAGATTTTTCACCTTGTGCCCTTTTGATTCCCTTGCTACGCTCAGGATTCTAATTTTTGAATCCCTCGCTACGCTCGTGATTCAACTTTAGAATCCTTCGCTTGCTCGGTCATCAAAATTGAGCACGCGGTTAAAAAGCCACTTTGCACTCTTGTACAACAAATAACTATTCTACTATTTACTAATATAATAAAGGTGAAGACCTCGTTCGTTTGAACACGCTCATCTAAAAAAAAACTACTGGACTCATATCAAAAAATTTTCATTGCTGAATATTTACCTACGTGTTTCCTGAGTACATTGGAAACCGCTGGTTCCAGGTTGCGCAGGGCCGTTCGTTGTGGAAATCTAGGGGGAGGCCTATGTTCAGCAGTGGACGTCTTGCGGCTGATGATGATGATGAGTATATTAATTTGTACCACGGGCGAAACCGAGGCAGAGTGCTAGTTGCAGATAAGTTTAAAAATAAAATACACATAAACTTAAAAACAAACAAGTAGAAGTTGCCGACCTTAGCGCTTAAAGCGATGTCTTCTAGGCAATCATAGGAGGAAAACAGTTAAGAGTGCGCCTAATGCCAGGGAAAAATCAGTTTTCACCTGCGCGACGCGTTTCTTTATACGATATACATAAAGTCGAGAATAGCATGACACAGTTTGGAGGAAAAATCAATATTAAATCAGGAGTCTATTTTTGACCAAGTTTTATTTAATTACTCAATAATTGAACATTAATTTAAAAAAGTGTTCGGTTACTTTACTAGAACGTACAATGAGGAATTTTATTACCCAAAAATAATGTGGGGTCATCGCTGATAATTTCGAGTACTCGAATTAAAACGGGTTTTTTCGGTGTCTTTTTTATTGTAAAAAACTCTGATCTATTTTTAAAATTCTATTCGGTTATTGTGCTTCTTCTTGATTGTACCCACACGTCAATATTTTTTTTGTCATAGTTTTTAGTTTCTTAACTTCAGTGAGCGGCGTCGAAAATGTCCTTTTTTCGTTTTCTGGCACTAGGCGCCCTCTTAAGTACGTAATCCGCAACGCTAGGGTATATGTGGCTGATAGTTTTCACGATAATTGCTTATCACCTGGTTCTGACTGACCTTAAAACGTCAGAGCTGCGGTCGTCGTGGAGGCTCTGAGCCGGGAGGAGGCCTCTTATAAAATAGCGAAATTGGACTAAAGAGAGCACTAAAGTTAGTTTAAAAATGTTTCCAATTCTAATAATGTTTCTTCTCTTCTCCTTATTCAAGATATTTGTAAAAAAAAACATCAAAATGACAAAGGTCATGGAACACGGAGTCTGTGGACTTTAAATAAAAAATAAAAACTTTTACTTAACGACCAGTGTTTTTCCTTTCAGTGAAAAATAATTATGTTTTTATATTTGTTTTTGCTCTGAAGTGACTTAGTAAGGGTCGGCTCAAACTTTGTGGTTTGTACCTATCCAGTCACGAAGTGAAATAGTCGAAGCCGTATTAATGCTCGCTAACTTCTATAAAGTTTTCTTGAAATTGAGAAATAACTACGCCAGTTACGCCAGCCAATAAAGTACATTATTATTATCGCGAAACGGTTTTAATTTATACGTAGGTAGGTACTTTTAGAGGTTTCAGACATTGGGCCTGTTCACACCTAACACGATATCGTGCTGTGAGTAGGTAAAATTGATATGAATATTTTAAGCTGATATTTAATTTTATCCGATAGGTCGTTACAGTACTGATATCGAATATTGGAAATCACAACAAATACTGCTTTTTGAAGTGAAAACTTCTTTCGGCGCACCAAAAAACCCGAACCAGTAAACTCGGATCTATTAATAATAATCATAAATCGTAATCGGTAAGTTTAACAAAAAAGTTTACTGGAAACAAAATATTTATTTTCTACAATAATAGTGTATCTAATGTTTGCCCTAAAGTGCATGATCAAGCGCCATCTTGAAGAAGATTTTATATCTCTAGCTCTCGGTATCTTGGAAGCTACGCACATTCGGGCAAAAGTTATGAACACTATTATTGTTGAAATTAACATTTCGCATTTTTTATTTGCTAATTAACGAACCAATTAAACTGATATTTTAAGAGTTTTCGGCTGCGAAAGAAAAACCGGCTAATTAAATAAGCCATATACCGTAATCGGTAAGTCCTACAAAAAAAATATGTTGAAGACAAAGAATGTAAAATTACATTTTCTATAGTTAAGGTTTTTATGATTATTGCTTTTGATATACCAGCCAAAATGTTATTTCAAGATGGCGCTCCACCTAGATCTGTCAGCATTTTGTGATTTTATGCTCAGCAAGAGATCCTTAATCTGATAAAATATATTGGATCGGCAATTTAGTGTTAGTTTCCACGATCAAGAATTCGGCTAAGCGCCATCTTGAAAAAACGATTTTGGGCGATTTCTCAGAAATTTGAGAAATTTGCGAAATTTGAGAAATTTCCATTAAGACGAAACTCATGGAGATCATTATTGAAGAAAATAATATATCCCATCTTTCGTATTCAGTAAACTTTTTTGTCAAACTTACCGTATATATTTTATGACTCATTTGATAGTTCTGCGTTCACCCGAAAATGTCTTTCATTTACGAGCGTGACGATGAGCTTCTTTCAGAGCCCACGAAAAATATTTATGAGGTGCGTTAAAAGAAGTTTTCACTTCAAAAAGTAGTATTTGTTATAATTTCCACTATTCAATATTAGTCATCTAACGACATATCGGGTATAACAATTGAAAATCAGCTAAAAATATAATTATTATGATAATATGATGATGATGACGAGTGGACAATATCGAGAAGTCGATAATTTTTGAAACAGTCTTAATTATAAAAATCATCTCTAGCGTAACTCAAATTTTACCTACCCACGAGACGATATCGTGTTAGGTGTGTGTTTAGCTTTAGTTGCCTAACTTCGGTGGTAAGGTCCAATTTTTGACGACAATGGTTTTCGTTAAAGGTTAATTTCGCCATTTCGTGTATAAAGAAAGTGTTTACAGGCTTCTTTACCTAATAACAGTATACTTTTCTACATTTTGCAAGCACGTTAAATTCATCGTCATCATAATCAGCCCATATTCGTACACTGCTGGACATAGGGCTCTCTAATAATACACCACTCAGCCCGATCCCCGGCTTTACGTTGCCAATCGCCAATCGCCTTTCGTAAATCGTCACTTCATCTAGTCTCAAGTCATTGCGTTCTATACTACGTTTGCTAATTCCCGTTCTCCACTTCGGAACCTGACTAACCCAACGGTTATCAGGTCTGTGACAAATGTTCCTTATCATCGTAACTCAGAAATGAACTGCTTTCGATATGCAATTGGACCAGTAGAAGATAGTTTCCAATTAGGTTAATGTAGTGCTAATGTTTCCTGTTTTAAATTTCTCTAACCAAATTAAACATCGCATCTGTGCCTGTGGTCTATGGGGATATCTTCAAAACTCATTGTAAAATCTTATGTAATTTTTTCTGCCTATCAAATATCACCTTTTTTACCCGTGGAGGAAACGTAGTTACGTATACGAACATGCATTTCCTCCATGGGTTATGTTGGATTCGACATCAGACGGTGATCTATTCAACTACAGAGGACACCTTTTCCGCTTACAGAGGGAACAAGGAATACTCTCGCATTCTTACAGTGGCTTGGACATTTTCGGGTCCTTCCTTGAGGACCCAGCATCAGTGTACCTGAACCCAAGGTACGCCGTTATCACCTCAGGGAGCATCCAGTACGTGATTGCCCCTTGGTGCTTCGTGACGAGACAAGTATATGACCGCAGCCTGCTTCTTTTCGACTACAGCAGATAAGGTGACCGGCGCAACGCAACACCGGCACTCTTCTTCCTCTGCAGCCCCACCGCATTCGCTACCAAAAGAGCATCGCACCGTAATACCGGCTGTTTTTTCCGCCACGGCCTCCACCCCTCATTCACAATGCCTACTCTCCAACATCGCGGCCCTTGTTAGTTGCGCCGGTGTCTATACACTCGGGGCTCCGGATCGGCAGTCACCGTTCTCCCCACGTTTCTCTATGTCCCAACTAGACCAGCCGTTACTTAGGCTATAAACTCCCGGAATGGTCCCATAGAAACTTTATGAAAATCTGTGCACTGTAAAGCAGTTTTCTTAATTTCAATATTAATAAAAAAACATACATTGATTACATACCTCCTACAAATTCTGTTAGAAAACTGAACTCTGTAACTTTAATTTTTAATTTGTAGTATGTTGTTTCGTTTTGCCTAGTCATAATCATAATGTAACTCATCTACTGTTTTCTTACGTAACGTACGTCGTGAGCAAAAGAGCACATTTCGACAAATACTTACTTTAGTTATGTGTTACTCTATTGACACCATAAAGTTAAAGTACTCCCTACTAAGTAGGAAAGGTCACAGTCCACTTCTAATGTTTAAAAATCTCGTATCATGATGTTGGTGCCCGTATGTAGGTATGTAGTGTCTAGTATAGAACAAACTTTTCAATAAAGTAGCACTTGGAGAGTTTATCGCTAAGAACGATCTTTCAGACTATCATAGGATAAAAACGCTACCTAATAAACTTAGTTCGCCATTTCCGCATAGCCTATTTTGCCTCTTATGATGCAAATAACTTATCATAAACATATTTATAAGAGTATGACATATAATTTGTGCAACTGATTACATGTCATGTTGTCGTGTCTGACGTTAAAAGCCAATGACCGCGACATTCTTATAAGGAAACAAGCGGGCCGTTCCAGCTTTGCTCGGATATTGTCTTATAAAGACCGTTAATCGAATTAAAACTGTTCTATCTCTTAAGTTCTACCATAAATACCAACTTTCATGAATATCAGTTGACTTGGTGAAGAGTTCATTCGAAACAATTATTAAAAGATGAGAATTTTTAAATTGAGATGTTTAATTTATCATTATAGAAAAGACGTAGGCGACTAAAAAAAATTGGCAGTCATAGGAACTGCCGATAGAAGTGAAAACTTATAACACAGAATTTGACTGCTTACTTTGGAAACTACGCGGGTGAAATTATGGCCATGGTCCCGAGTTTACCCGAAGATTTCTTATCATTCCCGAGCATGACGTTAGAATTCAATTCACAGCCTACGAAAAATCTGTCTGCGGCGCGCCAAAAGAAGTTTTCAGAAGGGAGTCAGACAGCTCATATAATACTTATAGAATTGTAGATAGATACAGTGATTATATAGAAATACCCAGACACGGAATAAATAAATAAATGTTTATACCAATATCATACATCTGAAGATTTTGTTTGTTTGAACGCTAGGATCTCAGGAACTACTGGTCCGAATTGAAAGATTATTTTTGTTGGATAATCCTTTTCTCGAGGAAGCCTATAATCTATATAACATCACGCTACTATAAATAGGAGTGGAGGATAAATGAAGAATGTAACAAAAATGGGAAAAGCTATTTCTTTTTTTAGAGCTTTCGTTGGGTGCGTTGACGTCCGTGCTGTATAATTATGTATTGTGCTGAAATCCGTGACAGCATATTTATGTCTAAGATTGCGTCATAAAATACCTTTGCTAATTAAATTTGTTCTAAATCTGAGTAGCACGGTCGGGGCAGACATTGAAATAGAAAAAAATCCGGGGAGCGATTTTTTTTTATGAAACGTCGGGGAGGGTTGTTGGAAGTATAAATCTCGATTTTCTAACTAATCTCGGTAGAGGGTTCGCCGCCATCTTGTTTTAAAGTTTTTGTGAAATAACTCGTTCATTTTCAACTTTAGAGCAAAAATGATGGTTACCAAAATTGTTGGAAATTTAATTTCTCACAAGTTTGCTCTATGTAGGTTTTACGCTAGGATCAATATTTGCAGAGTTATACTATCAAGTTTATCAAAAAAATCGTAATGGGTGGAATTTTATTTTCTTCAACTTCGGTTCTCGCACTTTTTAGGGTTCCGTACCCAAAGGGTAAAAACGGAACCCTATTACTGAGACTTGGCTGTCCATCCGTCTGTCCGTCCGTCCGTCTGTCACCAGACTGTATCTCAAGAACGGTGATAGCTAGACAGTTGAAATTTTCACAGATGATGTATTTCTATTGCCGCTGTAACAACAAATACTAAAAATAAAATAAGTAAAAAATGTGCGAGAACCAAAGTTGAAGAAAATTTAATTGCACCCATTACGATTTTTTTGA
This sequence comes from Ectropis crepuscularia, assembly GCA_963693475.1. Classification (NCBI taxonomy): domain Eukaryota; kingdom Metazoa; phylum Arthropoda; class Insecta; order Lepidoptera; family Geometridae; genus Ectropis; species Ectropis crepuscularia. The sequence continues at coordinate 8,857,834 of OY856338.1, forward strand.
TAAACTTGATAGTATAACTCTGCAAATATTGATCCTAGCGTAAAAACTATATGAAGCAAACTTGTGAGAAATTAATTAATTTCCAACAACTTTGGATACGATCATTTTTGCTCTAAAGTTGAAAATGAACGAGTTATTTCACAAAAACTTTAAAACAAGATGGCGGCGAACCCTCTACCGAGATTAGTTAGAAAATCGAGATTTATACTTCCAACAACCCACCCCGACGTTTCATAAAAAAAAATCGCTCCCCGGAATTTTTTCTATTTCAGGCTAGTTTTATGTCTACCTCGACTGTACTAGAGTTGGTACTACTAATTTTTGACAGGTGGCGTAGGAACACGTGCAGGGTCAGCTAGTCAAACATAGGGCTCCCGCACAAAACCACGAATTCGCATCGCATCGGAAATATCTCCGAATTCGCACGAATGCATCGCAACAACTTCCGATTTGATTCGCATCGCGCATTCCTGTCATATTACGTCATACTGGTCATAATGGTGTCACCACCGTTTTAGTCGGCTCTGAGACAGAGAAAGAGAAAGACGCTCTTCAAATGAAGATAAATATGCTCATTCTAAAATAATTAAAAAAAAAATCTACTTCTATTCTCATCTCATAATTTTTCCGAGTAAAATAGTCATCAGCATTCATAGTATGTGTATGAAACCAAAATATTTTTTCTTTCATATCTACTTAACAATAACAGCAGTACAAAAATCTTTTTGCGATCCGTGTTACGCTTCCGAAAAACACGTCCAACACGGCTGACTACCGTTGAAGGTATGTTTACGCTAACCAACGGTTTGCCTCACGAATTCGCATCGCATCGCATTGCAGTTTTGTGTCCAATAAATAAATATTGTTGTGGGACACAACAAATATTTGTATTTATTACACAAATATTTTTCCTGACTGGGGATCGAGCCCACGACCGCCGGCTTCGCGGGTAGTCTCACTACCAACGTACCAACAAAGCCGGACGAGGAAATTCACAATTAATGATGAATAGCAGTTACAAACTAAGAAACGTACAAAGTCTGGTAACCAACCCTGTAACAACCTGTACCTGAAATACCGAAAACGTCTATGATTTGAGCTTACCTCAAAATTGACCAATTTTGTAGCTCGCACCAGCCTTGAGCAATTGTTTCAAATCCAGTTAACTTTCTAAACACGAATGAGAGAATCCTAGTAAAGAGCGATAAAGATAAACGACCAATATGTTACGTATATGTTTCCTTAAAAATGTTTTTTGTAGTTGATATGTCTTCCGCAATTTTCGAGCAGGTATTTGATATTATGCAGTGGATTATGCGACCATCGACGATAGGCGAGACAGGCCGGAACAGCAAAACAAGTCGACGATCGACTGATGGCTTACACACACACAGACACACACTACATTGCTTACTTATGTACACACAGGCACATCTGCGTGTAGTAAGCATGCTCATTGTATAACAGAACTAGCCATGTTTCATAGAAGCTCTTTTAACACAGGATTAAAAATATTTAAAGCCTACCAACATTCATAAAATGTGTTAGCTTTAATAGTATTTTCTAAAGCGCTCACTCTCACTGATAAAACTTGTTGAAGCGATAGTGTACGTATACTGCAACTAATCATAACAAATAAGTATTTAGAAGACGACTTTATGTTTTAATGAATTGTAGGTATGTTTTGTAAAATGTTTTATAAACTTAAATAAATAACAATAATTATCGTTTTGTGAAATAATGCGTTCTATAGATATTAAGGATATTTCCTGTATTCTCTTTTAATTGGTTTAAGTGTAAGCAGAATTATTTATTATAATACACGTCCGTTAGGATAAACTGTTGATATCAAACTTTTACACCAAAGTCATGTAGGTACCTATTATGTACCTACATAGTTTCCTGCAATAAAAAGTATTTTTATTTCTAAACAGGTGACTCAATTTTTTTAGGGCGTTTGTGGTTTTGTCTCATGAACTTTGCGGCCCGTTCCGGCTTTGTTGGGATACTGTCATACAAACCTCATTAGTCATCATTAAATACGTGTTTTTTTTGTATAGAGTGACGGGACAAGCTCCGCAAGTACATGATGGTAAGCAACACACCTGCCCATATTAGCACAATCTCACACAGCTTTTGGAACATGAAAGGTCCAAATGAAATCATTACCTAGCACCCAGCGCTCGTCACCCAGAGATATATGATAAAACATGTTTTATCTCTGGGTGATGGTCTCTATGGCCTGTAATTTCAACATTTACCCTTCAAGCCGGAATTCGGCGACGTTTGCAAATTACTGCTTTCCGGTGGAATAACTGGCAAACAGGTGTAGTACCTTCTCGTATTTCCCCAGGTGGACGCTGCAAAGAGATTTCATTACAAAAATGAAATCTCGAGCTTGGCCTTTTTCGCAGTTGACCGCCACGGCTTACAAATTATTAATTACAAATTATAGAATATTAAATGGATATATGAAAGTAAATTTAACAAATGTTTATAATATTCCAAACAGAAACACAGGACCTATAACTACGACCTCAGTGTTTGTCCATCAAGTAAAGTCTGTGCTACGAGTATTATTCTTTGGATTTTTCTGCTGTCTATACAGAAAAAACCACTGTGACGAATTTACAATTCCCAAGCGAAGATTTATCTAAAAAATAGAATTGTGGCGATTTACACACACTTTTTTTTGTAGCGAATTTGCATTGTGGCGAATCGCCTATAACCCTATCTTTTCAATCGTACCTAAAGGTTCCTTTAGTAAAAGTACCTTCGTTAGTGTTCATAAAACAGTTAATAGAAATTTTCACAGAAAAATTTCTGCGTCATATTACCTAAAACGTATCTTGTGGGTCAGTAATCCTAATTAAAAAAAAACTTTAAACTACACTTTACAAACCTACATTAAGTTGTTAGTACAACTGAAATGGAATTTATAAACAGTTTGCTCTGCTCTGCAGCACAAACTAATTGCCAAGGCACTTTACAAACCTACATTAAGTTGTTAGTACAACTGAAATGGAATTTATAAACAGTTTGCTCTGCTCTGCAGCACAATCTAATTGCCAAGGCATACTATATGTTTAACTTGTTAGTGCCATAAGATATTTTTTTTGCAATATAATTGAGATTACAAAATATTCTTAAACCACAAGAAAGACATACTTGAAAGCTTGCATGAAGCATACTCGAAGTGTATAGCATAGTTGAAGTCATAACATAACATACCCAACATCATAACATACAGCATACCCAAAACATACAGCATAGTCGAAGCGTACCTACAACATACTTACAGCATACAATATACTTTAAGCATACGACTCACGAGCTGATGTTAAATGATGCCACAAATTCAATTTTTAATTTGCAATGCAAGAATGACTCATATACCGGCATTGTTTCATCTTTGGATTACATACCAAGGAGTAAAAATTAGAGTAGGTACCAAAACGTCCACACACCTTGCACCACTGCATCATAGACAGTAGTGCTTTACACGTAGTGTTGCATCGTAAGTAGGCCATCCACCCATCCAGTCATGTTCTGAATTCAAAATCGATGCTTAATCCAAAGAGTGATAACGGTCTTATGATATTCTTGCGTTGCAAATTAGAATTTGTAATGTAAACAAATAAAACAAATTGCGTGATACGATTACTATTAAAATAGAATAAATGGCATGAAGAACCAGATATTCGCAGTTTTTTGAAGCGCTTGTGTAAGTTCCAATGGCAGGTACGACGGGCTACTAAGAAATGTGGTTATAAGTGGCTTTAGATACCGAACTCAAACTTATGAATCTCGATTACCAAAAGTAAAACTAATCGTGTTCATATCAACACAGTTTTCTGTGTTCAGTGTTCTATGGTACACAGTTAGATCATAGTTTGGAAGAACACATAGACTTTTAATCCCGGAAAAATAACGGGAACGGGAACTAAGTGGTTAACACCGTAGAACGCTGCTAGTAAAGCAAATAGCACAAACATCAAAACATTACAAAAAATCAGATTTGCCTTTAACCTTTTGACCGCCAGGACTAAATTGCATTTCCGTGCCCTGTACGCCAAGCGTACGTCATAGCACAAAATTAAAAACATCACAGCACCCATGGTTTTCAGCGACTAGTTTCGTACATTTACACGTTGTTTTGCTGGGATTTTCTATATAAGGACAAGTTAAGTAAAAAAACATCAGTACTAACACATTTTAAATTAATATTTTGGTATAGTGCGTTTTTTAATTTTAGTCAACTATAGACGTCGTTGGTGCTCAGTGCTCGCTAGCGCTTGTCAAGTATAGGTGACTCTGGCGGTCAAAAGGTTAATAACAGTAGATATGCAGTAGTAGTACTAGTAGTAGTATATGGCACTCAAAGAGAAACAACTTTTTTAGTAAGTATATGGTTACATCACTGCTATGTATTCCAATTAGACAGCACATGCAAAAAGCGTTACAACTAGACCAAAATTAAAGACAATTACCTAAGTTTTAATGAAAGTTGCAATATTCATGTACCTATGCGTAAAAATAGTAAATTATTAGCTTCATGTAGTGAAACGACTTCATAGAGAGTTCACCTGGGGAAATACTAGTACCAGACTTGCTTTAGCCAATTATTCTACCGCCAAGCAGTAATGTGCAGTAAGTAGTAAGCAGTAATGCGCAAATATTCCTGTGTTTCCGTTAGAAAGTTAACGTTTCTAGCGTTATTTAAGAAACTAGCAGTGCCCCGCGGTGTTACCCGCGTAGATCTCGTTCTCGTTATTTTGCCGAGATAAAAAGTAGTCTATGTGTTCTTTCAGACTATAATCTACCTGTATTCCAAATATCCCGATCCGTTTATACGTTACGACGTGATTGACAGACAAACGTTCAGACATTGACATTTATGTATAATATTAGTAGGATACTAAAGCTAAATTAACACACACATACTTAAGTACCTACTAATATTATGCGAAAATTTGAATGTTCGTTGCTTATACGTCGCAAGGTTTAGTCTAAAATTTCAAATTTAAATTATTGTCCACATGCTTTTTATCCCGAAAACTGAAAGTTTTTTTTTTAATAAAGCGTGATGAGACGAGCAGGACATGTGCCTGATGGTAAGCAACATGCCTGCCATATTACAGCACAGTAACACCCAGCTATTGGAACATGAAGAGTCCAAATCAACTGTGTCATTACCTAGCACTGCACTGCGCTCGCCACTCAGATATCTAAGTTGTTATATCTCTAAGCCCTGGAAGGAATAGCCTGTTTTAAAATTTCGCAAAGTCGCAGGCAGATGCTAGTTGAGAAATCACTCGTTTTATATCTATGGGTGACGAGTACAGTGCAATGCTAGACAGTTTGGATGTTTAATGTTTAAATAGCAGCGTCGCACTGTGCTGTTACGAGCGTGTCGCTTACCATCTGAGGGTCTACCGCCTAACTTAAACTGTCTTAGCTTTGATATTGCCATGATATTGCTCTCTCTTTTCGTTTCGCTTGAAATGACAGAGACAGCAATAGCGAAGCCATAGTCGATTTAGTTAGGAGGTAGAAGGCCGGGTGCATTATGAGAAAAAATCTTGTTATTATTTCGCCCCGATATTGTGGAATAATACCCGAAGTATTACAATAACGTGTTATGGGAAAGAGCTAACCTCAGTAAATGTTTCACAGCCCTGAATAGCCCAGATCTAATAAATCCTACTAATATTATAAATGTATGGATACTTGGATGATTGGATGTTTGTTGCTCAATCACGTCCTAACAAATGAACGGATCGGGCTGAAATTTAGAACACATATAGATTATAGAACAACATATCTGTAAGAACATATAGGCAGGCTACTTTTTATCCCGGAAAACAACGGGAACAGGAACTTCACGGGTAACACCGCGGGGTGCTGCTAGTAAATAAATAAATAATCTCTTCTTTCGAGCTACTGTATTCACTGAACCCATTGCTCTTCAAACCGAGGAAGTAATTTTGTGAACCGTGACTAGATGTGACAAGTTGGAATTACTCATAATAAACCCACGTCGTAACACGTCTCATTCAGTAATTATAGTTATATAACTATGTAAACAAAGAAGGTTCTAGATCAATGATACTGTGCGCTGTAAGTTAAATAAAGAAATATTGGTGGACGTTACACACACAACACCATCTAAACCCTAACTAGTTGTAGTGGTAGGACTCTTAGCAGAGTCCGCCTGGGGAAGTACCGCACCTTTGCCAGTTATTCTATCGCCAAGCAGTAATGTGCAAACATTATTGTGTTCCGGTTTGAAGGCCAATGTTTCCAGAGAAATTACAGGGCTTAGAGAGATCTTAGATCTCTGGGTGACGAGCGCAGAGCGGTGCTAGGTAATGATTTGAGCTCTTCATGTTCCAATAGCTGCGTGTCACAGTGCTGTTATGCGGCAGGCATGTTACTTACCATCAGGGACATGTCCTGTTCGTCTCGTCACTCCTTATTAAAAAAAAAACTAAGAGAAAGCTACTTATTTTTAACTATTCAATGACTCGAACGAGGAGGAGGAGAACCCTTGTGAACGTCTAAGCTGTGGCACGCGTTGCTTGAGTGGCTTTGTCCCAATGATTGCAACCTTGCTGTCTTCAAGTCGAAAGCAAATTTTATTTCTAGGTGAGCACGCATGAACCGCATCGTCGCTTTACATCAGGCGAGATAGCGGTAAAGTGGAATCAAATCATAGTTTAAAAAAAACATTCGGCGTAATTTAAATAGTTTTACATAAAAACCGCTGTATTGCAAAATATAAGCTTAGGTAAACCCATATTTACATGATATGTGGTAAATCTTGTCTCTTTGTCATCATAAATGTCAAAGTTGCCATATCTATTTTACTAGGCGAAAAAAAAAGCGATAGGTTTTTGACTCGCGTACGTTGTCCATAACGAGTACCATAACCATAGATTTAGTTTTTTTTGCTATTTAAATAAATTACCTATGCATGCTTGAAAAAACACAATAAATTAAAAAAAAAACTATTTTTGTCTGGGTTATATAGAGTGACAAAACGAGCAGGATATTGTGCCTGATGGTAAGCAATACACCTGTTCATAATGACGCAATATCACGCAGCTACTCAAAACTTGAAGAGATGATTTATCTCTATGCCCCGCAATTTCTCTGGAAATATTACCCTCCTAACCGGAACACAGAAAATGTCCTATCCATGAACATACAATGATACAATGCTTTATTGGTCTGTGAAGACTAGGTTAAGTACAGATGTTTTTGGTTTAGCACATGGTTAGTATCTCTAGCTTCTCCCCTATATGGCACACAGACATAGGTAGTTGTTATAAAATGAATTAGTCACGTCTTACTAGCTTTCATCAAGTCAACATTCAGTATAACACAAAACATTCCATTATTATCATGTAAACACAAACACCATCACGGAATTGAAATGCAAAACAGAACAGCGGGTAAACATAAAATGTTTCATCTGTCGAACATCTAAAAATTGTTTACGTAATATACCTACACTGCCAGACAAATCTGTTAAAATGAATACCATATCAAAAGGTTTTGATATTTAGTACTGAGGTGACCATCGTTTTGTTCTTTTGACAAACTATTTGATATTATTGAACAGTGTTTGAATACAGTAGATGCGTGATACTGTGCTGTTATGCGCAATCGTGTTGATTACCATCAGGTACATATCTTGCTCGTCCGGTCATGTGACATTAAAAAAAAAAATATTTATATTAACTAATAAAATATCGCAAATAAAAATGGTGAAAAAAGCCGGGATAAGAGGAATATTCATAATAATTTATTTTCTCTGAAAAAACCAAAATCCATTTGAATTTAAAACTAGATTCAGACACTCGATCAAATTTTATAAGAATCTAGCGACATCTATGTCTAGATGACATCTCTCTCTCTCTCTCTCTCTCTCTCTCTCTCTCTCTCTATGTCGGTCCCTCACGTCTGAGGATCGGGGTTATATCTGGAGCGGATGATCTGCCTCCATCGATTTCGGCCCCGCGCGTCTCTCTCGCGTAAAATTTGGAGGACAATGAGTCTTTCACTTCATCGGTCCATCTGTTTGGTGAACGACCACGCAATCGTTTGCCTTCGGTGTTCCCAACGACAATCAGATTTTCCAGACTCTGCGTACTGTGTGTCCGAAATAGGAAAAGATGCGTTGCTGGCATATATGGTCTAGAAGACATAACGTCGTCTAAATACAAAAAAGGAATGTTTAACTTTTTTGTCAAATTTTAGAAACCGCCATTCTGATTTCTATATTATTTCGATTTATATTACCTTTAAATTGATAAGTGTAGACTGCTCATAGACAAACGCAAAAAAAAGATTATGAGTGACAGCATTTTTTGTATGGCTCCTCTTTTATATAATAAGCTGCCAAATGCCATAAAAGAACTTAACATAACAATGTTCAAAAGTAAACTAAAAAAAATGCTTATACACAAATGCTATTATACTGTAACTGAATTTTTAAATGATAAGGAAATTAATTGGAATACTAATATTTTAGACATTGTTTAACATGAGACTTTTACAATCTTTAAACCTTATTCCATTAATATCTCAATAGATATTATTATTCCATTATGAAATTTGACATTCAACTGACATAAGACCAAATAATGATATATTGTATCATGATGAATTAGTTTGTACTGTATTACATTTTGACATTCTTTGAGTATTTACATGAATATTATAATTAACGACATTTTTGATTTTTTGATTATATACATTTATTGCACTTTATACATTCTTTGACATTCCTCACATGGATGAACTGCAAGATCTACTAATGCAAGACCTTAGACCCTGGATGGACATATTGATCAAACTCAAAAACACAAGACAATATCCTGATGAAACACAAGACGTTGGCGAAATTGTGCTCACCAAACATTTATCTCACACAAATATATATCACCAAATAGAAGCCAGAAATGAATCGAAGATGAAGAATCAGATGACATAAATAAAAACCAGAAATTAATAGAAGATGAGGAAGAAGAAGACTTTAATCAGCTGACTATTATTTTAAAAAAAATCTTTTTGTTTTTATTTAAAAATTAAGACTAACAAATTGTCTTGCCAGACATATTGCATGCCTCTCGCAGAGGCCAGTTTGTATGGGGCAATTTTTAAAATGTTTTGTATTATCTTATCTTACCTACAAACAGCAATAAAGATTTTTGTATTTGTATTTGTATTTGTATTTGTATTAAAACACTGTAACAAAAACAAAACATTTTTAAGTCGGTTAAAAATAAAGATAGTGTGTATACCTCAAGCATTCAACCTTACCAACGAATAGTCTAAATCGACGCGTGACATGTGGCGGGTCCTTCTCTTTCCAATCAAATATTGGAGAGAGATGACTACGCCAACAAACTCGTGATCGGCAGGTCTACCGCCTAACTCTCCTGCTTTATGCTATGCTTTCATTTGGAACGTCATCGGCCAATTTATCAACGCCGATGAAAGCATACAACTACATCTGCTTTCCGTAAGCAGCCGCAGGTCTATTATAACTCTCCTGATTACTGCTCAGACCAACTATGGTAAATCCTCTAAAGCTCTCTGCTATTTATGCTTTGATTTGTGACGTAATCTATCTTCTGGAAGCAGTTTCCGTAAGCAGCGGAACGGAAAGCAGATGTAGTTGCCTGCTTTCATCGGCGTTACCAAATTGGCCGATGTCAACACAAATCAAAGCAAAACAGATAGCAGGAGAGCTAGGCGGTAGACCTGCCTACTGCGGATCTGGTCGCGATACAAGTCATCATCATCAAATCGTAAAAAAAACATCAAATTTAAAAAAAAAATCATTTCATTTCATCATCAACAACCTACTAAGGGCACAAAACTACGAATTCGCACGAATGCATCGCAAGTACTTCCGATTTGATTCGCATCGCGAATTCCTGTCATATAACATCATTTTGGTCATAATGGTGTCACAACATTTTAGTCAGCTCTGAGACAGAAGAAGAGAAAGACGCTCTTCACATGAAGATACGCTCATTCTAAAACAATAAAAAAAAAATTCTTCTATTCTCAACCCATAATACTTGCGAGTAAAATAGTTCCCATCAATTGACTGGCCTCGTGGCTTAGTTGGTAGTAGCTCTCTCTGCCTGCGAAGCCGAGGGTGGTGGGTTCGATTCCCACCCAGTGCAAATATTTGTGTGATGAATTCAAATGTTTGCACTGTGTCTGGGTGTTTCTATGTATAATAAGTATGTATTTAAACTATATAAGTATTATATCAGCTATCTGGTCGCCATCATACAAGCTTTGCTTAGTTTGGGGTCAGATGGTGTTGTGTGTGAATTGTCCACCAATATATTTAAAAAAAAATTAATATTTAAAATCGTAATATGTGTATGAAACCAAAATCTTTTTTCTTTCATATCCAATTAACAGCAGTGCAACCATTTTTTTGCGATCCATGTTACGCTTCCGAAAAATACGTTCAACACGGCTGACTACAGTTGAAGGTATGGTTACCTTAACCAACGGTTTGCCGCACGAATTCGCATCCCATCGAAGTTTTGTGTGGAAGCCCTAAATGTTCCCACTGCTGGGACTCGGGGCCTTCTCTCGTAAGGAGAGAGTTAAGGCCATAATCCACCACACTGGCTCAGTAGGGTTGGTGGATGATACATGACTTCGAAATATTCTAGATACTTAAATGGCGGTTTCCTCACGAACTCACGATGTTTTCCTTCACCGTTTTAAGTTAGCGGCATTACTTCGAAAAGACAGTGGTGCGTGTTGGGTTTGAACCCGGGGTCTCCGGATCGGCAGTCGCCGTTCTCCCGACTAGACCAGCCGTAATTTCAGACCAGCCGTAACTTCGATACAACAACATAGCAACATAGCAATAGCTCAGTTCAATTATGCAAAATATGAAATTTTAACATAAGGATGGGTCGCAGATCCATTAGCTGAATCTAAAAAAAATATGTTAACGTAATACATACGGCAGAAGTGAAAACTTATTCGGCAACCGTAAATTATATATGTATGGTACACAATATTAATAATTGTGTAGAATTATCATTAGTAGGTAACCTATACCTATTGTAGACCATATTAGTAGGATAAATGAGAAACGAGTCAGAAATTAAAGTAATTAGGTATATATGTATCTTTCTCGCTCGGGAACTCTTGGCGGTCCTGAGTTCACCCGATCGAGCCTTTCACTTCCGAGTTTGACGATCAGCCTCATTCATAGCCTATACAAAATATGTGCGCGGTCCGCAAAACAACGTTTCACTTATGTATAAATAGGCGTGATGACTACGGACTTTTCGTCGGAATCAAGTTTATACACGGCTGTAACTATATAAAGAAGAGCGCTATATCGTAAAGCGATATAATAATCTTAGTTAAAAAAATTGCTGTCATAGGAACTGCCGATACAAGTACAAACTTTTATAACTCAGAATTTGATAGCACACTTTGAAAACTACTTCTATACAAATAACTGATATTACACATGTCAGTGACTCGACTTCACAAGATTTTATCTATCCAAAAAGCATCTTAGTTCCGCTCCGTTGCTTTCCCGTCGGTCTGTTAAGGTGCAGGTTCGCACTGAGACCGCGACACGAGACCAAGACACGAGACTGCGACCGGAGACCGCGACACGTGTCTTAAGGCGGTGGTTCGCGCCGCGAACGCGACACGAGACCACGTCAGGAGACCGACATCGGAGACCGCGACAGGCACTTGACATTTTAGATTTGTATGCGCGCCAGTTTGCGTCACAAACACAAATATCTCGCGACACATGTCTTAAGGTGCGTCCCCCAGCAAAACAAGTTTTTTGTCCAGTTTTAAGAGCTATCTAATCATTAGCCAAAACAAATATCAACTGGTAAAAAATACATTATATTTCTACAACTTCTTGGCTTCAAAATGGTAGTTTTATTTTTTTGTTAATGAACTTATTGTTTAAATAATCGCCTCACAACGAAACCATGAAAAAATTAAATAATTGTAGTTATCATGCATCTCCTCGAAAATCCTCCATTATTTTGATTTTGTACACCAACACACATTACACCAACGGATAGACAATTTAATTACGAATATTTTGGTAGAAATGTTTTTTTCAAAAGACTTAAATCTGATTTTATATAGAGTTTATTCTAAAATTTGAGCGTAAAACAGCGACAAATCCCACTGTTTCTCTCTTGCTCTTTCTTGCGTTGTGCGATAAGGTAAGAAATACTCAAGGTCATTTGCTCGGTGTAAGCCCTTAAGGCGGCGGTTCGCGCTGTGACAGCGACACGAGACCGAGACCGAAGACCGCGACAGGCACTTGACTTGACATTATAGCTTTGCATTGGCGCCGGTTCGCGCCGCGACCACGACACTTGTCTCGGTCTCAGCGCGAACCGCTACCTTTACTACGCTACTACGGCGCTTATTAGCATATCGGGTACGCGGATACATAAGGTTTTCCTATACCAAAGGCAGATTCCACTTGAAAATATGAATAAATCAACTGGTCACTTGATAGTATGGACACACGAGTGAGGCCTGTCGACGTAGTGCCTACTTTTAAGCCCTTGTACCTAATCCTTTCGTTTGAAGCTTACCAAATTGGATGGATAATGAGAATACTAGATATACAAATATATCGCTATAGATTTCACTCTTTGATGTTCTGCGTTTGTAGGCTTAAAGCTCCATACCCAGATTAGTCTATCGAATCACAAATTAGCCCTCTGGCTACGGGGATTAAAACCTAACATATAGGTGCAAAAGGGCTCTGAGCTTTATTAATTAGTACCGCTACGTTTGTACCCTCTTTGGCCTAGCCGATGCTCCCTTTGAAAGCTTACGCTTGCATGTTACCCTTTGCAGTCCAGTATTTAATCCAATTATTAAATGTCTATCCAATTATACTGCTTTGATCATCTAGATGAGCTCGCTGCTTCGTTGAAACGGAAAAATTAGCAGTCATAGCGACTGCCGATATGATTGAAAACTTACAACAGATATTTTGAGTACTAAACAGCTTTAATGTCGCACAGTACGTCACATGTATAGCTTCAGATATATTGCTATTATGTATGTCAGTGACGTGACTTCACAAGACTACTTACTACCTACTACCACTACACCGTTACATTTACGTCAGCAAACTATGAAGCATACCTACATTTATTTTGGATCATCCACTAGTTTCGGATAGTTTCGGTAATGGTAATTAGATTGAATTTAGTTATAACAGTCGAAACTGCGCATGTGAAGATTATATTTAACAAAAAGCTATTTTGCAGCCTTATCATCTGAAAGTCGTTTGTATCCGAAACTATCCGAAATTTGTGAAACTTGGGAAACAGTTACGAATTTCCGATAGTTTTGGTTGCGTTTACGGAGCTCCATAACATCCCTGGCTATGAATGTAAATAAAGTCAATAGGTATTCTTCATTGATATCTTTTTGGCACCACAGACACTAGACCCGAGGGTCTATGCTTTTTCTCAGTGAAATCTTTACTCGTAAGAGCAACATTTGATGTTTTGGATGTAGCATACATAAGATAAGAATAATAAGTATTTATTGGTCATTAATGTGGTTACATAACACAAATTAATGTGACTTTATATAGTACAAACCTATTGGTCTGAACTAGTATAGGTAAGTACAGTAAGTAAGATAGGATCGGTCCAATTCTCGCAAGCAGCGTTCTTTCACGAGTATTTGAGAATATTAGCCATTCAAGAGAAGAAGGTGATCCACTGGTCCACACAATGAAACGAGAAAGAATGAAGACGAAGAAAGTCAGCAAGCGTAGTTAGATTGATAAGAACCCATGCATTCTAGCCCAGGCGCGGGCCCAGCCTCAAATTTAGGGGTCACGAATAGTAATACAATATGTCGAATAAAATAGACTTTACTATTAGGGTCCCACGATTTTACCCGCGTATTTGCCGTCCCATTTGTTTTCCCGCGTTAAAAATAGTCTATGTACTATAAGATATTTATTATGAAGTTTTTCAGCATTTTAATTAAATGTTTATGATTTTGGGGAGGTCTAGGTCTGTCTTCTACATTTTCGAAATTTCCATCTCTCTTATCAGCGTCTCTGGGTAAATGCTTTTAGAAAGTACTAGAACCTCAGACTAACTATCCTAGAAGAAGACTAGACTAGAAGCCTACCAGTACGGGTTAATAAAATAATACAGTGACTAGTACAGTCCGCGAGGTATAAGCTGAGCTTTGCATTAGTGTGAGTGATCACATGCATACGCATCTATTACCAAAAGTACAGTCAGACAACAAACTCTTAAACAACAAGCTGACATTAACTATCCAGGATCAATATGGTCATTGCGAAAAGAAGTATCTCTTTTAGGATTCAAATGGTCAAGGACAGAGAATAACAGAAAAATTTTAATGGAAAAGCATGAGATCCGTCACCTACGTATAACTTATTTACTTAAAATTTCCGAATACCGTATTCAGGGCAGGCCTATCGTTTATACCAATATACAATTGATACTGCATAATAAACAACGATTTATTGAATATAAAATTGACACCTCATTAAGAGAACATGGTCACAGCGTCCTGCGTCTGACTGTACTTTTGGTGATCACTCACACTAATGCAAAGCTCACCTCGCGGACTGTACTTAGTTTTGAATTGGCGTATTGCCGTCTTCTACAGCCGTCTTTAGTATCAGTGCAGAATAACTCGTAGTTACTAATGAAGTAACCTACTTATAAAAAAACCGTTATAATGAAGAAAATAAAATTTGGAACTTTTCAAGGTGAGGTTTCAGAGGTAATATTGAATAAATATCTTCCAAATCATCCATGTTTGTGGTTCTTCTTTTGCTTGTAATTCTTCGCATACATAAATAGTTTTAGTAATAAAAATGTCAGTGGTGGTAGGGCTCTTTGCAGATTCCGCCTGTGGAAGTACCACACCTTTGCCAGTTGTTCTGCCGCCAAGCAATAATCAGAGTTACTTGGTCACTCGCACTAATGGAGTCATCTACTGATGACCTACATGTCTGGTAGTGGTTTTAGTAGTGATAGGACTCTTGGCAGAGTCCGCCTGGGGAAGGACCACACCTTTGCCAGTTATTCTACCGCCAAGCAGTAATAGGCAAACATTACTGTGTTCCGGTTTGAAGGGCAATGTTTCCAGAGAAATTATAGGGCTTAGAGATAAAACAACTTAGATCTCTGGGTGACGAGCGCAGTGCAGTGTTAGGTAATGATTTGGACTCTTCATGTTCCAATAGCTGCGTGTCACTGTGCTGTTATGTGGCAGGCATGTTGCTTACCATCAGGCACATGTCCTGCTCGTCCCGTCACTCTTTATTTAAAAAAAATATGTGCAAGAAAATTGGCAGTCACAGGGAGTGCTGACACAAGTGAAAACTTATAACTTAGAATTTAATTTTGTTGCACAGTACGTCATCTGTGTAGCATGACATGCTGTTATTACGCACGCGGACTCACACTTCACCCATCTAAAAATCATCTCAGGTCTAAGTTCCGCTCCGCTGTTCCACCACCGACCGACATTAGCGTGTCGGTAATGCCAATCCTTAAGGTTTTCCCGTACCAAAACGTCCTCAACGTGGCTAAAAAAAGCAGAAGTTTCACTTCAAAAAGTATTTATGTTCCCTAATTAAGTTTATAGGTGAGCGAAATATTTAAGTGCCTGTAACTTTTTTCTGGGCACAACGAATTTGTATTGAATTGCACTTACATCTTTTTTACCTTAGCCTACTTTTTCAACGTAACTCTGTACAATACGAACATGTTACGTCAGTTCGCTCACTTTTATTTTTAGAGTGTGTATTTCCGGTGCGTTTGATGTAACTTTGCCCTCTGGCCCTAAGTGACCCATGAAATTGTATGTCAATAATTATGGTCTAATGAACCCATAATAAATATAGTCTGATTGACCATAACTAGCTGATGCAATACAATTAGGTATTATTAATATCCAAAACTCATTATTTACTTTGGTAAAAATATGAAATGGAAGCGTTAGTAAGTTATCTAATCAAGGGGATATTTAAGACCTCCCTTAAATACTCCTTCATTCCTAGATGACTATTTGTAGATAATAATAATTTTCTAATAACCAAATAACCTATTTCAATTTGTGAACATTTTGCTAAAGCAAATAGCAATACGATATATAATTGCCACTAATATTTTGTTAAAGTTCATTTCACCTTAAAAAGCTCAACCAATTTCGACTGAAATATGATCTATCAAACCAAAAAAGAATAATCAAATATAGGGATACACGGGATACACCAATCACTCGTTAATTTTGTAAATATCGAAAATTTCAGTGTATAATTTTATATTCCTTAGTAGTCCATTGAAAAGTTACATTTGGGGTTGCGTTTTTTAGAGTACGCAATTTTATTTTTTTGATGTGTAGGGGGTTCAGTGTAAAGCTAAAACCAAGTTTGTGGGGTCGCAACCCTTGTCCCACGGCCGCCATCTTGAAAATAGGGGTTGAAATGGTTTCTACGGTATATCTCTTAAACTAATAATTTGATAAAAAAAATTGTTACCATTTTTTGTTGCAAATTAAATTCTCTACAACTTTGGTTCAGTAACTTTTGTCGTAGAACTATAAATAAAAACATTTTTAAATGTAAGTTTAAATATTTGTCTGTAAAGTCGGTTTACTGACGATAGAACGTGACAACGTCTTAAGAAAATACTGATGGAATGGTAGCATTTTTCAAAAGAATATTTTAATTTCATTTGTTTAATAGATTTGTATGTAAAAAGTAATCAGTAGAATTTAGTCATTTTCAATCAAAACAATGCAAAACAGCTTTGCAATGCAAGCTTTTAGATGCCGGGGATCGAACCCGGGGCATTTCACATGCAAAGCGAACGCTCTACCACTGAGGTACATCCCCGCTTGAACTACTGGTCGAAATAATTAACTGCCCTCGTGGCTTAGTTGGTAGTAGGTCTGCCTGCGAAGCCGAGGGTCGTGGGTTCGATCCCCACCCAGTGCAAATATTTGTGTGATGAATTCAAATGTTTGCACTGTGTCTGGGTGTTTATATGTATAATAAGTATGTATTTAAAATTATATAAGTATTATATCAGCTATCTGGCCGCCATCATACAAGCTTTGCTTAGTTTGGGGTCAGATGGTGTTGTGTGTGAATTGTCCACCAATATTTATTTATTTATTATTATTATTTATAATACAACTGTAACAAACATGCGGCGAGGTAACGACCGACGGTAACGGTACATGACGTCATATTTTGTGGGCGTGCAGCCGGCTTCTGCTTATAAGACGTTATCACGTCAAAAAGTTATAAGCGATTATATTGTTTTTAAAGTTATTTTTTCATTAAGTCAATAGCATTTTATTACAAATAACTTATACACTATACTTATAATCTGTTGTCATGGGACTGCAAACATCAATATGAGCTTACTACGTCACTCATTCGGTCAATCTTAGCTTAGGTTGCCTCCTAATCTCCTATTGTCTACTCCAGCTCATTCAAGCTCCTGTTACGGTTCGTCGTTCTGCGTGCAGGCTGTGGCCTTATGGAATGCTCTTCCAATGCTCTTCCTGCGGCCATTAGACGTGCGCGGAGCATCGTTTCGTTTGATTTATCTTCTCGGCATTTTGTGTTTCGTATTATACAGGGTTATTGGTAATCAGCCTGCATCCGTTTAAGGGCATGTTCTGTATATTTAAACAAACAACTTTTGTTCTACAACTTTCGTTAAAACTCAATAGATAACCCAAAAAAATTAGTATTTGTTGCCCTTTTTTGTACTGTTTAGCGACTTTTTAGTGTTTGTTCACTTCGGCACATCATTTTTTGCGCGTTAAAGAGCATACGCGCTCTTGTTACGAATTGTTACGAAGAGTTCGATGCTTTTAGACCGTGCAAATAATTTTTAAATTTTTTTTGAAAAAAAAAAAAAAACACTTTTTTTAAAAAACTGTAGAACAAAAGTTGACGTATTGAATGTACCTAACATCCCCTTAAAAGGATGCAGGCTGATTACCAATAACCCTGTATATATTGTTACATGTATATAAAGCATTACACTTTATGACAACTGTAATAAGTAGGTAGTAAATACGATGGAATCTCGCCCCATACAATATAAAGATGCATGGGTTCTTTCTTCAGAGACCTTGACCTTCCAATGATTCAAAACGTCGTGAAGAATCTGTCATGTCGTCCTTCAGTTTTACCCGAGCAATTCCCGTTCCCGTCATTTTCCCATGGTAAAAATAGTCTATGTGCTATTCCGTGTACCCAATTTCAACTCGATCCGTTCAGACGTTCCAACGTGATTGAGCAACAGACATCCAAAATTGAAAATTTTCAGATAATTGGATTTGGTTTCTTACTAAATACTACCAGTAGTTTATCGCCTTTGGTCTTGGGAGAAACACGGATAATAATAAACATTTATTTCAACCATTCACGAGGTCATACAAACACTGTAATAATCATGTCTAGACACGGGTAGGGTTGACGCAAACAAAAAAAAAGTGGCACCAATAAAACTAAAACATACGGAAGACGTCATCCCTGACCGTGCTCATGCAATATGTACTAACATTGTTATATTTGTAATGTAGACAATGCAAGAGCGTGCTTCCCGCGTCTCACGGTCTCACCCCGCACGCCCCGCACGATTGCCCCGTCTAGACGGCTTCATCGAACGACTGTAGTATAACAGATGGAATGGATAGAAAGTGCCTCCATACGCACTCACTTAGGTATTTCCAGGAAGTCCGTCAGTCTGGACATTAGTCGATAGATTGTGTGTGTGCCGATCGTTTTTATCGCTTTGTATTTGACTATTTTTAAATAAAATGAAACGACGGGCCCACAAAACGTGTGATATTAGGTATATAATTATGACTACTTCCGTACTTTATAACAAAGCAAAATTTAGGATCAATTTTATTAATTTATTTCACTAGTTTACAGTTTTTTTTTCAAAAAAACCTTCACTTATAATGTTTTATGTCAAAACTAAACTCAACAATTTTGAGGGTATATTCAATTTTTTTTTCACATGATGAGTCATGTCCGGTTTAGTGACTCTTCAAGCTTATATTACCCCGTCGGTTTTGCGTTGATGGTTAAAAATTAAACACATTTTACCACTTTGGAAGTGTCTCACGCGCACACTACTCAGTGTAGGCAAAAATTATATTAGAAACCTCAACATCATTTTTGAAGACCTATCGATAGATACATCCCACATGTATAGGTTTGAAGAAAATTTTTGTTTTTAATTTCAGTTCTAAGAAGGTATGGGGGCATACCTAACATTTTTTTTAAATTATTTGTAAAAATCACACACAATGCGCTGTTCACAGAATACATCTACTTACCAAGTTTCAACGGTGCAGATTTCACAGTTTCGGCAAAAAGTGTCTGTACATACGGACGAACAGACAGACAGACACGACGAATCTATAAGGGTTCCGTTTTTACGGTTTACGGAACCCTAAAAACGGTGAAAAAACTAACATGGAAGTACCTAAAATCTTTCGAGGTTATGACTATGACATCCACTAACCCTAACTGGGCTAGTGTAGAGGATTATAGCCTTGACTCTCTCATAGTGAGAGAAGGCCCAGAGAAGGCCCCAAATCCCAGCAGTGGGAGCATTTAATAGGCTGAATATGCTAAATTACTTCTGACATAGTAAATCCTCAACAATGTAAGCCGATGGAAGTTAACAGTTTCACGTGTAGAAAATACAATTTACACCAATCTCTAGACTAGTCTAGACATGTCAGCAAATTGTTTTCAATAAATACGGTAGGTGTACCTACATGATAATAGAGGATAATTATATCCGAATTTATTTATTTTTGTTTGCAATGTACATAATAAAAGGAAATAAATTGCTATTGTATTTTAAATTCTAATTTTCCATGCCGAAAGGCAGATTATAGCGTTCATTTTGTTGTGTTTACATCTATTTTGTGTAGGTACCCGTTTTTACCCTTTGGGTACGGAACCTTAAAAAAAAAAATATTTAAGGGGGGCTCCCATACAACAAACTTGATTGTTTTACCGTTTCTTACTCGATACTATAATAACCGTGACAGGTAGACGCTTTAACTATTCACAGAATATTTAGTTGTATATTTACTTTAAAAATAAACAATTAGGTAAATTAAAATAAACTATTTTTAATTTACCTAACCTATCCTACTCTTGCTAGTTACAGACACAGCAAAAAGTATCTGTAACTTGCAATATTAGGTTACAGATAATGGTTCGGAACCATTCCTATGCGAGTCCCACTCGTACTTGGCCGGTTTTTTTTATTCAATCAAATGTATTTTGAAAACACCAATGAGATTTTATGTGACTATGCTCTATACGTAAAAATTATCATGATGAAAAAATAGCAAAATCCAACATCCAATGTAATGACAACTTATTGAAGTAAATAATTGTTCAAAATTGATTAAAGTGTCAGTTTCAAACATAAAAGTTAAAATATTTTTTGTCGCTTTGGTTATTTAAAACAAGTTGTATTGGTAAATAATAATTACTTTAATTACTTAATGATACATATAATTACTTAAATAATGGAGAACACATAAAATATGTATAATGGACTCAAACCCAACCTGCACTATCAATGTAATGAGAAGGGACTTACAAAACGGAACTCCAAATACACTGACTGAAATAGTTATCCGGATAGTACTTCTATTGGTAGTGTGCATGATGCACGCCATATTAAATCCAAACGTGCAGTACATCACAGAGACCCAACTGCAACAGGACTACAAGAAACCAAGAAGAGATTCCATCACGCCTCCGTGGCTCATGATATTTTTAATTCTGTGCGTGCCAATACTGACATTTTTAATACCTTACATACACGGCAGAAACTACGCAGACACCATACAAGCACTTTTAAGTTGGACCCTTGCTTGTGCTTTGACAGCCTTTGTTACGGAATCTGGTAAACTCATTGTGGGTAGACCAAGACCTGACTTTTTTTACCGTTGCTTCCCCAATGAGAAGGTGATGAAAGATCTTCAATGCACAGGGGATTTAAAAGATGTAATAGATGGACGAAAATCTTTCCCAAGCGGGCACAGCAGTTTCTCATTTTGTTCTCTGGGGTTTGTAAGTGTTTGGATGTGTGGAAAGTTGGGAGTCTTGTCAAGAAATCGTGGACACGCGGTTAGAATATTGGCATGCCTGACGCCGATTACTGTAGCCGCGATGGTCGCAATAAGTAGATGTTGCGACCATCACCACCACTGGGAAGATGTTTTAGCTGGCTCTGTTATCGGTTTTTCTTTTTCATTTTTCTGTTACCGTCAATATTACCATCCCCTCGATTCCGACAAATCAGGGAAACCGTACGTCTTCGACACAAATAGACTAGGGTTTGACGCTGAATCAGAAGTGGAGTGTTTTACAACAGATTTGGATTCTGATAGTATTAACGATAAGGAAAAAGAAATATAAAATAGATGATTTTACCTAAATGCATTTTTATCACGGTTATCATTATCAACAAAGTTAATTTTTATACCACGCAATACGATAGGTTAACAGAATAAATACTTGAGTGCTCTAATCTGTCTACTAATGAAGTTTCGTGGTGTTTGTGGGAGTGTCCTTACGCCAGTGAATCATAAATCAATCACGTAGAAATGTTGGATATGTCCTCTTTTGGTTAAAGGAACTGTACATTAATTTGTTGGCGTGGCCTGAAGGTACTACCTACCTATCAGGCGTTGGGCGAGCATATATATGGATACAGGGAAAGTTTTAGTAAATTATGTAAGTATGCTCTTCATTTTGCGTGGTAGGTACGATAAAAATAAATGTTCTTTTTTATATAAAAAAAGTAAAAGCACGCCTGGACATAACAGCACAGTTTTTCACGCAGCTATTGGAACATGATATGCTATGAAAGTTACGACATATTCGAGAGAACGGCAACTGCCGTTCCGAAAATAATACGCGCACCACTGTCTTTTCGAAGTCATATGTGTAGCGCAAAACGGCGAAACACATAATTATGTCATCTACAACTGCTGGGCCAGCGTGGTGGATTATGGCCTTGACTATCTCCTTGCGAGAGAATGCCCTGGGTTTAAGATTATTAGGTACTTATCTATTCTATGCCCTGGGTCCCAGCCGTGGGAACATTTTGTGGGCTGCGCATTGGAACGCGAAGAAGTCTCTTCTCTACCAGTAGGGATAGATCAGTAGGGATATGTGGAACTGCCGGAAGATACTTTCAAATCTATGCCCTGTAATTACTCTGTAAAGATTACCCTTCAAACCGGAACACATTGATGTTTCCACTTTACTGTTAGGCGGTGAAATAACTGGCTAAGGCAGACTCGGCAAAGAGTCCTACCACTATAAATAATACTGATAGGCCTACTAATATTATAAACATCGAAGTTTGTGAATAAATAACGAATAGATAACAAGAAAAAAATTAAAAATTTTGATTTACCCCCTACTACCTCGGATTTGTAATTTGTCAAACACTCTACTAGTCGATTTCATTTGATACCCATATTGAGGGAGTTGTGAAAAAAGAAATATGATTCGCTATTTTGTGGTGGCGGCCATCTTGGATTTGAGATTGTCGTAGTATTCTACTAGTCAAGCCCTTTCATTTGATACCCATATTGAGGGAGGTTGTGAAAAAATATATTGTTTTTCTTCGCAGTTTTGTGGAAGCCATTTTGAATCGATACTAACTAAACATAGCTAAGACCCGCACTGAAACTAAACTTCAAATGAAAAAAAACCGCATCGAAATCGGCCCATCCGTTTGAGCTCTAGGGTGTCACAGGCACACACACAGAGACACCCTGACAGACATCGACGTCAAATTTCTAGCCCCATACCCGTACGCAGTAATAATATAAGTCTATGAGTCTATACCCATAGACTTACATGTATACTAGCTGTTACCCGCGACTTCATCCGCGCGAAATCCTACTAATATTATAAATGTCAATGTTTGAATGTTTGTTGCTCAATCACGTCCTAACGTATGAAAGGATCGGGCAGAAATTTGGAACACAGATATATTATAGTCTGGAAGAACACATAAGCTTTTTTTTATCCCGGAAAAACAATTGGAACTTCGCGGGTACCACCGCGGGGCGCTGCTAGTAAATACTAAGGTAACTCAGGCAGTGCCTATTTTTATACCCAGACACATTTACGGTCACTAAAAACAGCTTACCTATAATAAAACAATTTCATCAAAATCGGTTCAGTTGTTTAGGTGTGTAAGCGTAAGAGACAGTCGCCCCCCATTTCAACTCCAATTTCATCCCCATACAGTTCGAAATTACAAAATTGCTAGAACTAACATTTATTGACTTCGTGCCAAGTGCCTACGTAAAGAGTTTCATAGTTTTATCTTCAACGATTGGGAACTTCCCTATTGACATTCATCCCCCATTTCAAACCCAATTTCATCCCCGTACAGTTAGAAATTACGAAATTGATAGAACAAACATTTATTTGCTTCGTGTCAAGTGCCTCTATACAGAGCTTCATGGTTTTATCTTCAACGGTTGGGACCTTCCATGTTGACATTCATTCCCCATTTCAACCCCAATTTCACCCCCGTACAATTCAAAATTACAAAATTGCTAGAACAAACATTCGTTCGCTTCGTGTCAAGTGTCTATATATACAGAGTTTCATGGTTTTATCTTCAACGGTTGGGAACTTTCATATTGACATTCATCCCCTTTTTCAACCCCAATTTCCCCCCCATACAAATCGTAATTACGAAATTGATAGAACAAACATTCGTTCGCTTCGTGTCAAGTGTCTATATACAGAGTTTCATGGATTTATCTTCAACGGTTGGGAACTTCCATATTGACATTCACCCCCTTTTTCAACCCCAATTTCACCCCCGTACAGTTCGAAATTACAAAATTGATAGAACAAACATTTAATTGCTTCGTGTCAAGGTTCTAGACTCTAGATACAAAATTTGATAACTTAAAAAAATACGAATTTTCATACAACCGTTCATACCTTGTTTCACCCTCTTAGGGGTTGAATTTCGCAAAACTCCGTCTTAGCGAGTGCCTACGTGCTAAAAGTGACCTCCATTCAAAATTTCAGATTCCTAGCATTTGTAGTTTCTGAGATTCCTTGATGAGTGACCTTTCTCTTTTATATATATAGATAATAAGTAAATAGAAGATTACTGCGACCTTTGAAGTCATTGCTAGCACCGCTTTTTTAAAAATAAACAATACTTAGGTACTGCAAAATATATCTACATTTGTCGTGTATAAATAGACACTCACACACTTTATAATAAGCAAACCGGACATGACAGACACAAAACTAAAACGTCTCTTAAATTGATGGGTATTTATTACTTAATTAATTATTTTTTATCTGAAAGCAGTCTGCTGATAGACAAAAAATTTAAACCATGTTTAGCGCCATCTACCTCAATTCTGTCGCAAATGCTGTTTCTCTTGGTAGTTTTGCTTCACGTTATCACAGTAAATACATACGTTATCATCAACGAAGAAGTTCTTCAATGAAAAAGTTATGGTAAATTTATCACAGATGACGCATAATAGTTAAATACAAAAAATGTTACAACAAGCATGCTTTTTTTGCCCTTTTAGCTCAATAATATTATTACGGCAACAGGAAAACGCTTGAAATATTTACAGAAAAACATTAATAAGTTATATGTGTTCGCTTTACGTATAAATTGTAAAATTAAAATATAACAGAAATTCAAGGGATTCCCATACAAAATACATGATTGTATGCAGTTTCATAGGTACTGGTTGGTACCCTTTATGGGCGAGTCCGATTCGCAATTGGCCGATTTTTTAACCCGATGTAATAAATTTCTGCAAGATCCTGTGAATTTTACGGATTTATTTGTGTAGGTACTTGTATTGAAATTAATATTAATAACAATTTAAATTCATTATTTATTATTACTTTGTCACGAATAAATAATTATTAATTTCAAAACAACACAAATACATAATATATCTGTAAAAATTAGACCTTAAATTAATATTATTTTTTGTCATAGTAACTATAATGCAATAGATAAAACGGTACATTACAATAATCTTTTTTAACTACAAATATTTTTCTGTGGTCTAGATCCAGAACATTCCTAAAATATCACACAAAAACGACAATCCTAGTTTGTGGTTCTGAAAATGTATTCCTGAATCGCGTAAACGAAGTTTTATTAAGGGTGTGATGTATATCAGAGCTGATTTTAACTTTGCAGGGTCCGTGGCTACTTCGGAAGGGGCGAACAGCGACGCGCCGTCACTATTAAAAAAAAAAACAATAACAACGATTTCCTTCTCCTGTGAAGGAATGAGAGTTTAATACTCACCTCAACGATAGTAACCAATTTGACCTCTTTTGCCCGAGATAACAAAAATAGTCGTTTTATATGTTCAGCGTGCTTTATTTTCATTATTGTAACATTGCAGCTCAGATAAAAATATTTTTTTTCGTTATGTTCAATTTGGAACATCGCCCTAAAATTGCTAGCTATATCTTTTTTATCGGATACATTTCGGAGAGTGTGTGTACCACTTTCCCCTTTTCGTCTATCGGACTTCTCGTATCTCGAAAAAGCGACATTGTTTCATAGTTGTCTTTCCAAAGACTCGAACGAAGAGGTTTAACTCTGCTTTTATTGTAAGAGCGTCTAGGGCATGGATTGCGTTGCCTGAGTGGGGTTTTCTCGGTGGTTCGATGGTCACAGTCTTGGTGTCTTCAAATCGAGAGTGAATCGATTTCTTCTAGGTAAGCAAGTTCTATCATAGACCGCATCGTCGTTCAACATCAGGCGAGATCGCGGTCAAGAGTAAACCAATACTTAATAGTTAAAAAAACGTTAACACAATCGAGACATAGTAGCTATAATTTGGATTTGTAAAAATACGATTACAAAAAGAGGTACCTATACCAGAATATTTTTTATAAGTACAAACAATTTTTGTATTGTGTAGAGGCTCGAAGGTTTCTGCTGGACCTCGGACGGCGTTTGCGTGACAGAGGGCTCGATTCCCGGGCAGGCTGGTATCTGGTTCAGCGGATTTCCATGGCGATTCAGCGGGGGAATGCGACCAGTATTATGGGGACCTTTGAGCGACACTCGGCGCGTGGGGGAGTTTTTATTTGACTAGTAACATGATTTGTCTTATTGTGTGTTTTTTGTCTTATTATTTTTTCTGTGTCGACTTTGTGTTATGACTAATAATTTGACTCTGTTTATTTTTAAAATTATATATAGGTATGTAATAATTTTTAAGTGGAAAAATTTGGTAAGTACATTCTTTGCTGTACAAAGCTAGTAAGAATATCTCACTCCATTTTTCGTAGGTCGGAGATTGGGTCCAAACCCTAAATTACTTTCAGTTCAACCATACGCAGGCGGTGTATGGCGCATATCCAAATATCCATTAATATATAGTAATTTGCATTATTTTTGGTATTATACATAGCTCGTAGGTATATAGCAGTCCTGGGCACGTCGTTCGACTGCATAGTTCGATCAATTTCATAGTTACGGACTATGACTACGTGAACTTTTTTTTTCATTTGGTACGATTAATCGAACCATGAGCGTTTGAGATGCATTATAGTTCGATATATTGGACAAAGTGAACGTATTTTTCCAGTTGCTTCGATTATGAAGGCTTATATAGAGAAAGTTCTGCGGCTGAAGTCAAAGGAGGCTTTTATCGTTATGCGAAAGCTGCGAAAGTCAGAAGCGAATTGTAATATCTGTGGTCATAAGGTTAGCCTTACTACCACAGATTACAGAAATAAAACGCGGATGGAACCTTCGTGAACAACACTGTGAAGCCCATAATTAGTTACGTTGACGTTAAATTGTCAAAGCAACGTTGTCAAATTACTTGTGTAACCTTAGAGCTTAGATTAAGGAATACAATATAGAGTTACAAAGTTCCTGACTACTATAGTGCTTCTCGTTCTCTCAATTACAATTCAATTTCAATTCAATTTTCAATTCAATACTCAAAAAGGATTGCCATAAAGAAAATATTCCACTAGGTAAGGGTAGTGCTGCGATAGTTTGATGAATTCAGCCTGTGTTCTATGCATTCTAAAATTACATTTTAAAAAGGGGTTTAATATAATATAACTAAAATAGGAGGTACTTAAATAAATACCTAATCAAAAACAGGGCAATAAAACATTTATTTCAAATTGTACTTTACATTCAACGTTATAAAAATATAGTTTGCCTGTCATATTTATAT
Organism: Ectropis crepuscularia; assembly: GCA_963693475.1. NCBI lineage: Eukaryota > Metazoa > Arthropoda > Insecta > Lepidoptera > Geometridae > Ectropis > Ectropis crepuscularia. The sequence goes on from OY856338.1 coordinate 8,885,197, forward strand.
CATAGTAGCAGCTCGCCCAGGCTTCGCACGGGGCAACTCGGAACTTAGGTATAAAACATTTCAATGTTAGTAGACCTTGTTGTAGTATGTAGTAGACAGGCTACTATTATTTAGATGTTGTGGTAATTCAGAATGATTGATTTATTTGATAATCTGTACTTCATGAAAAATATTGCTTTATTATTCACACAATATTTTATCCTCTTCTTCGGAACGGCACATCTGCGAAATAATAATTAATTTGAATAAATAAAACAACCTAAATTATTACCAGAAATCTAGTGATACATTTAAGTTGCATAATTATTTCTGTAAAAGTTCAAACAAAAGGGTTAAATCAGAGGTGAAAATGTGTATGAATAATCTTTTATTTTGAAAGCTTAGAGCTTCATATCTACTCACACAATAGATAGGTCTCTTGTGTGAGTAGGTATGAAGTAGGTGTAGTGAGTAGGGTTTATACTAAAAGCATGATGTTATCTTGTTAGCGAGATGAGATAGTGTAAGTTAATGGGAGTTTGATGCAATTCCTACTCCAGAAAACAAGAGTTGGAATGGCAGTGGTAGAGTAGAAACAGAAGCGTCATGACCATCTAGACTAGATATGTATAATGGTAACCATGGTAACACGCCATGACCATCTAAAAATGTTTACGCATTTGTGGCCATAGCTCCGAGTTCACCCGAAGATTTATTTCATTCCCAAGCGTGATGTTTGAGTTCAATTCACGGCTCACGAGAAATCTGTATGTAGTGCGCCAAAGAAAGTTTTCACTTAAAAAACTAACAAATGCGAATCCGCAGGCAAAATCTAGTACGTATTATTAGTAAACGGTCAGTAAATAAACTGTCAATTATGTACCGACTTGTATATTTCATGGGTAATTTTGTAAGAAATAACTGGTCACACTTTTTTGTTTGTTTTGTTATTTAGGTTATGTTTACATTTTACATATTTTGCAAATTTTGGATTAGATACTGCCGTTATTGTATAAATTTAATTCACGTAGATATCTAGAAGGCATTAATATGAATTTCTATCAAGTCGTCATAACAAATATTGTCTACTTACGTGTAAAATGAGATTCCACTGATTTTTCTTTCACAGAGGCTATTGCAGCTTATAACACTACACAACGCACATTGTTTGGCATAAATATCACCAATCTCTTAACAGTCTTTCACAAACAAGCTTTAAATCTTCTTTAAATACACACAATATTTAATAAAACATAAAAAATCCGAGTCTGAACTTTGAACAGACTTTTGTATGGCAACGCCATGTCAGATTTGTAATTTAGCCAGAGAAAAAGCCGGCCACGGTGATAAGGACGGAAAATCAGTATCTCTTTCTCTTTTTTTCACATGTGATAGATAATTAGACTATCTCATTTCCGCAAGTCGTGACGTCACTTATTGTGCCCCCCTGTGTGTAACGTTGTGTTAAGTACCTAATTTATTCAAAATTATGAAGACAATTAGTCCATAAATAAAACAGCTATGATCAGTCTACAGCATTATATTTCGAAACCAATCCTTCATCATACCAACTTATTCACAGCTGCCTTGTGCAGCTGAAGCAGTAAATTTTGTAAAATATTACAAAATTGAAGAAAACGCTTTACAGTACCTTAAATTCAGTAACAGATGTACAATTATCACTTTTACTTAGATGTTTATCGGTTTACTAGTACTTTTCATTTAAACCTTTCGCTTAGACTTGCTGCTGCATATGATTTTCCTTAATAACCTGTTTTTCGAGCAAAAACAAGAGCTTGATTGTTTCCCGCCAAAACAATCAAGCCACAGACTATATATCAATCAAACCCGGAATTGTAGGGTTGCCATAGAGTGCATTTCGGTATTCTTACTATTCTTTCAATAAGAACTTACATAAATTACTAATATTGCTAACAGCTCGGCCATCCTGCAGAAGCGAGTCCTCGCGCTTTAATTATATATTGTTAATTGTATACATGTGGAAGGATTTTAAGTTTATTTCACATATCTTGACTAAATTATACGAGTAATTCTGTTCTATTTCTATAGTAATAATAATAATAGCCTCTATTCAGGTAATGCTTACAATTTCTTTGCTTTTTCATTGTTATAACAATTTAAAATTCTTAAATTTAGATTGCCATCGCACCGTCTGTTTACTTATTGACGAAGGTCTTCTCCAACTGCCTTCAAACTTCTTCCCAAACGTAAGCTTTTCTGGTCCATGTAGCACCTGCTGTCGCTTCTATGTCATCGACCCATCTTCTGAGTGGTCTGCCACGATTTCTTTTCCTCTAATTATTATGTATTCATTTCCATTTAAGCTTTCTAACAGTTATTGTAACATCTTTTATTTTTGATTTTGCTCTTAAAGTTGTTGTTCTTATTTTATCAGATAGCCTTTTTCCCATCATACACTTTTCCATGGCATTTTGAGATGTTTTTAATTTTCTTATGTGGGTATTGTTGGTCGCTCAGGTTTGACAGCCATAATATAATAAGTACGTTATAGCCCGAATCCATTATCATTAAGTTTCTATCTATATTTTAAATAATATGTACGTTACAATTTGTGTTTCAAATTAAGGAACATAATTTATTAGTAGTGTTCGAAAGAAAACAATTAAAATTGAGCACAAACATGGCATCATCAGTCACTATACGTTTCTTTAAATGTGTCACTATACTTAACAAGGAAAATATCTTCGTAGTTACATTATCAAATCAAATCATGCTTTATTGACACACACAGTTTAACAATGTTTATTATATTTTAATTTACAATTCACAATAATAAGATTGTACGACATGAACATAGTAGGTATTATTGTTGCATAATAAATTAAGCTTCTGTCAATAAATCTCAAACTAGGCCTAAGCCTGTATCTAGTCACCTGTTTACCATGTGACACACAGTTTAACAATGTTTATTATATTTAAATTTACAATTCACAATAATAAGATTGTACGACATGAACATAGTAGGTATTATTGTTGCATAATAAATTAAGCTTCTGTCAATAAATCTCAAACTAGGCCTAAGCCTGTATCTAGTCACCTGTTTACCATGTGTCCATTTTGTGAAATAATTGGACTTCAAACTGTTCTAAAACACAAAAATGTGGGCTAGCTTTATATAATAATAGTATTCCATTCAAAATACCGAATCAGCGAATCAACGGTAGGAACAACCTTGTAATTAAGTCAACGATAGTTAAACCTTGATATATTGTTATGTTTTAATTTCTGACAATTATCACATTAAAATTATAATTAGAAATATAGATATCTCTAATTTCAGTCATATACGATAACATATCTACTTTATTTATTTAACATATAGTGTTGTGTGTGAATTATCCACCAATAATTATTTATTTATCCATACTTTTCAGTCAAAAGATAACCACCATTTCATAAGAAACAAAACAATTATATCCGAATTCTTCATATTTTATACCTAATATATAATATTGTTACGCCATAAGCCATAACACAGGTTTAACCCTAGCTTGGGTAACAATGCTTCTCAATCTGAATTACCAATCAAGGATAGATAATCTGTACTAATTTGTGAACTTCAAATGTTTGTTAATGCCTAATAAATTTCATTTCATTTAAAATTTAATTTCATTTCAAATTTCATTTCATTTCAAATTTCACTTCATTTCAAATTTCATTTCATTTCAAATTTCATTTCATTTCAAATTTCATTTCATTTCAATAATTAAGTAACGTAACAATTGTTTACAACAGTTTTTGGTCTTAGTTGTAATAACTTTACTAAAAGTTTTATTCGTTGAACATAATCCAACGTAATAATTTTCTCACAAATTAATGATGATGAATCACATCAATGGTTTCTCTACTAGGCAATGTAATTCTTTTAGCGTATCTAACCATTTAGCATTATAACCTGCTTCATATGGGCGATAAAATAATTTTTACTTATAGGTACTTATACGGAATTCTTGATTGTTTCGTGATCAACAATCTGATAATCTCTATTGAAATTTTATTTGAATATAAAGTATTAAAACACCTATTGAACATCACCGATGACTTGAGTTTATCTGCGGCTACCACGTCTTCATATCAACCGCGGCTATTAAAGGCATATCATCAATCAGATTTTTTATATTTGTCAAAATTTCTAATACGATACAGGCCTTGAAATTTAATAGCTAATTTTATTATTACTTGGCGTTTCGCGCCTTACATTCTCACTAAACCCTCGTCGTTGAACCTTATTGATGAAGAAGTATGCACGTATGTTTCGGATCTGATCATTGTCATTGATTACTCGATAGATGATATCTTAATTTCGACGATATTTACTTCTTATACTATATTTATTATTTATACAACATTCAATTATTACTACTTTCGGATTATTTTCTGAACAGTATATATCTTTTCAGCCTCGTTTCATAAACATGTGCGTATTGTCCTTTACGCGTAGGTATTCTATGTTATGAAGTGTGTTTATGTAAGTATATTTTAATAAATTATGTTCATGCATTATATTATTTATTAGCCACCCACCCCAGCTTCGCTTGCGGTAGGTATATTTATAGCCTAAATCCCTCGAAGACCACGCACACATCCAACGGTGTAATAACTAAAATCAGCCTGGTGGTTCCAGAGATTAGTGCGTTCAACCATTACTGCACAGTACCATATCTGTATAACGCATTTACTTTTAAATGATATGTATTCTATTTGTGTAATTATTTATGTACGTAAGTACCTATATCATGGATACCACACCCATACCTTTACTTGTTACCTTGTCCTAGCAACCAAAAGGTCATCTAGAAGAGATCTCTATTAGCGATAGGATAGACTTTTGTGTAGGACATTTTAATCACAAGTTTACTCACTTTTTTGTATTGTTTCGTGATATAATAAAGTATTTTGTATTGCATTGTATTGTTTTCTATACAATCTTAAGAATACTCTAATAAAGTCTAGAATATTAATCTATAACTTCTCCTTGGGACTCCTATTCTAAAGCATCCAAATGTGGGTTGACAGCTCGATATTCGATGTCGCAATTGAATTCTTGGAACTACACCCTTCAACGAGCAATACACGGTACTAGATCTCTGTTAGTGAGTGTGGTTCTCGGCGCATTGCGGTCTGACAATATTTTAAGTTGCATACTCTGAAGGTTAACTCTAAATTTACCAAAAGAGGATTATAATGATAGGGTTTCAGGTTCGAACGAGTGGAGCATTTGCTCCTCTTTGTCTTTTTACTGTTAAAAGAGACTGTCCTAAGGACCCAAGAATACTTGCCACGCCGTACTTAGTTGAATCTGTGTGGACCGGCCAAACGGCCCGCAAATCATGGGAAGCTGTTTAAGCCCAGTTGGTTCTTCGATGTACTTAGAGTACCCACTTCGAAACCGCCTTCAAGTCCAGGCTTTAAACCGGTAATACTGACGCCAAACCCCAGGGAGTCTGTTAAGTTGTAGCGTGAAAGAAATGCCACTTCGATACTTTACTTCGGCTTTACCCGTATTTTTTTGTCATGAGACATACGATACGTCTTGTACTCGTATATTGCTGGCTTCGTATCCTTCACCTCATCAATTATGGCAAACTCCTAAATCTTTTTATTTTTCCGACAAGAAGCAATCGCTTTATTCAACGAGCAAATTATGTAGTTACGATGGGTTTTTTTTTTTTAAATTTTGGCTGCTAGTCACAATTGAAGAAGTGCCCTTTATTATCAAATGCCACGGGGCAGACATCACTCATTATAACTTGTATATATAACTCGATTTACTAAAGTACTGTTCTAAACCGAATCTTCGTTTCAACGAGATTTCGGATAACATTTCCCTGACCATCATCAAGTGTGAATTAGGAAGGCATCAATGCAGTAATATAATTATATAGATACTAGCGGCCCGCTTCAACTTCGCTCGCAAACCTCCATACAAAGATTATCCCATCTTTCATTTCATCATCATTTAAGTTGGATCAAGCCTTACACGGTGCGCAAACCAGATTACAATCGCAGAGTCCGTCGCTGACAAACAACGTAACACGTAATTTGTGAATGTTAAGATTTATTTTCTTATTTATGAATTGAACGGTGTGTTTAGATTGCCTCTTTATACTTGTGATTTTATTGGAACAGTATGTGATTGTATTGATCGCCCCGGACCAATAACAACTTCATTGTCCAACTTAAGAAAAATCTCTTGTTACAGACCTATTTTCGAAAAGAGGTCATCTGGTGTATTTGTTATTTCCATATTAAATTCTTAATACAACTAGTACATGCCAATTTTACACCATCATTCGATAATACCAGAGTATTATATTATAAGCTATTTTATAAAACACAAAGTAACATTAACATTATTAGGAATAGCGAGTTCTAGTTTTTGTTCAGTTAAACCGTGATCAACTAATCCATTCAAAACTGATCCTCGACAATAAATATGTCGACATTTTCTGATACAAGCTTTTATGTCTACGTTCACTTTGAGCAATGGGTCTAATGGTTTGCAATTTGATGCTCTTTATCGATCGTCAATTTCGTGTAATTTACATTGTTTTTATTTAACAATCTGCTACCTTCCGTATCTCTCTCTACATCTGCGATATTCTTCTTGTGTATGCTTTTAAGTAACAATATTGCCTTCATGAGACCATGTCTTGCACGTTTGGCAAGCTTTAAAGCCTAATTATAATAGTAATTCAGCATGATTGTCTCAGCGGCCGCGGGAGAATGCCTAGTTAAGCTTTGTTATCCATTCGGCCCAGCTATTAGAGTAACGTTTCTGAGATTTTGCAATGCCTGATTATTGTGTAAATCAAAGTGGACTATTTCCTTTTCGTCCCATTCGTAAATTTTGACACATTACTTTGTAACTCAAATCATTTTGGTTCAAAATGCGATGAACAGAAGTGATATTGCAAAGAGTAAAACAAACTTTTTTTTTTTAAATAACTTAATGCGTCGCTAAACAACTCTTCGTTACACCACGTCAAATTTACACCATAAATCGAATCTATATATTTATGTGCGGCTGTGGACTTGCCTGTTAAAATCCAGACTACCTTCCACATCCTCGCCTTGGTTCAAACCGTGTCAATTTACACCATTACTTAAACAAATTCAAATTAGAGCGCTTGTGGACTTGCCTGTTATCCAGACTCCCTTCCACTTCCTGGCTGCGGATTTCAGTATCAATTTACACCATTACTGAACAAATTTAAATTAGAACGCTTCTGGATTTGCCTGTCATTCAGACTCCCTTCCACTCCCTCGTTCCGGTCCTTGTCAATCGGTGGAATACTCGTTATCTGAGCGCGTCCTTTGCAGCGCTCGATTTCAGGTTCACTTTCCATGTCCCAACTTCCGACGCTATCTTTGCGGCCTTGGTACAGTCTAATCATAATCTGGAACTTCCAATAAAGGCATTAAATATTGCTCAACCTACTTTTAACTCCATCTTTCTCATATATGAGCAAGTACTTTCATCAGATCAGTTTAGTTTAGAACACTGCTAAACTGCAATGAGAAGCTCTGGTACCTACTTTCTACCTTGATAATACTAGGCACGTGTGACTCTAGTTTCAACCCGTTTAAATGTACCTACAATCTATAAAGTTTAACTCTTTACATTTTGTACATACACACATTGAGTTACATCTTGGCTGAACAATAGCCACCTCAGTCGCAGTTCACAGCTAAACTCCATTCTCAAAGAATGGCACATGCTGTGACTTAAGATCAAATTACTGGCAATGTCAATTTAGTTCATACCTATTAGTAGAAAAGTGGAGTTTAATTTAATATACGTCACATGCCCATAGTTATCTGACTCAGCAGTTAAATACAGTTTCTTTAAAATATTCTACGTGCAAAAGATTATCTCTCAAATTGAATTAATCGCTAAAACGACTAGACAAAGACAATTTTAACTCTGTCCGGATCTCCATGTAAGTTATAAACATAGTACCAAGAAGGCAAAAGTGAGTTGATGTCAAACCATTTGAACTGATTTATATACTAAATGCATTACCGCTTCGCTTCGTCATGGTACTCTACATTTAATAGTTCGAGTCTCTACAGTAGGTAGTACTCTACATTTAATAGTTTCATAGTATTCTGAGGATATTTTATTATGATGTGTGATACGGTTTGTACATACAGCTTCAATGTCTGACCCATGATCTGACATGCATGTCTATTGAGTCACTATTTTTATTCCCACGGCTGGGACTAAAAAGGTACTTCTCTTAAAAGAAGACAAACGCCATTTTCCATCACTCTAGCTAAGTGTCGCTGGGCGGATAACGATTTCCTGAAAGATATCGTTCTAGGTCCATACCGGTCCCCTTGTGACTTACAGGACATGTGTCATCAGGCATCACCATAATATGACTTTAGTGGTCATGACAAAGTTTCACTAACAGAACATGGAAAAATACTCAAACATGCAGTCGGGATTTGAATCTCGTGTAAATCGAACGTTCTCACAACTAGGCGACCAGTTTTAAAAATAACGCTTTAATAAACCTCAAAGTAACGTTAATGGTTTGTCCAGAATTACTGACATTGCGGTTATTGGTGTTACATACATATTTATCGAGGCATGATTTTCGAAAACTGTAATTATGAAAGAGAGTCTTTGTAAAATGGCATACCCTTTTTAAATTGCATAGAAAATATGAATAGCCGTCATTTACTCATTAATTATTATGTGTAATATTGTGTGCACAATTAGACGGATATATTTTGTTTTTATTTAAAAATAATAACAAAATCACAACTGGCTTGGCTGTTTGCACAATTATAGCCAGACTATGTTTGTATTTTGAACATCCCGATAATGCAGTATAGGTTGCAGTCTACTTGACTTATTCCAGTAATAGAGATATGGAGGACCGCATTGCGTGAAAAATTCAAAACTGGTAAGTACCTATACGGACAAAATCCACTTAGTGATATTGTTCACTCCAACGATCTCAATACACAGATGTGCCCTCCCAAACTTCAGGGCGCACGGAATCATGTCTTCGTTGGGAAGAGTGAGCTCACTCCTTCCGTTCTAGTAGTTTGTCACTATTCGTTGTCAACAACCACAGTAAGTAGAACCACAGCATATCGCGCCGCTAGCGATTCTAGGGTCAAGTAGATTGGTTGTGTGTAAACTACTTACGATACACATAGAGACGCAGTTTATTACCAATTTCAAGGTGCTCAGGGTACATCTGTTGGTGTATATCGATGGTTCACTCTGCAACTCATTAAACCAAATTAGATCGTTTCATTAAACCGTACATTTTATAACAAATTAAATACTGATCATAGAGTTTTCGTATTGAGTGACATTAACAAGCACATGATAAGTGTGGAGAGAAAAAAAAACATTGAAAAGAAAAAATATATATCACATGGGCGGGATCAACGGACAATTATATAATTTTCTATTATTGATTATATTATAGTCTTCTTGTCCGCCGATCCCACTTCTGAATTGTTAAGTACCTAATTTATTCAAAATTATGAAGACAATTAGTCCATAAATAAAACAGCTATGATCAGTCTACAGCATTATATTTCGAAATCAATCCTTCATCATACCAACTTATTCACAGCTGCCTTGTGCAGCTGAAGCAGTAAATTTTGTAAAATATTACAAAATTGAAGAAAACGCTTTACAGTACCTTAAATTCAGTAACAGATGTACAATTATCACTATTACTTAGATGTTTATCGGTTTACTAGTACTTTTCATTTAAACCTTTCGCTTAGACTTGCTGCTGCATATGATTTTCCTTAATAACCTGTTTTTCGAGCAAAAACAAGAGCTTGATTGTTTCCCGCCAAAACAATCAAGCCACAGACTATATATCAATCAAACCCGGAATTGTAGGGTTGCCATAGAGTGCATTTCGGTATTCTTACTATTCTTTCAATAAGAACTTACATAAATTACTAATATTGCTAACAGTTGTCAGTCTTAAGAAAAAAGTCCCACTATTGTTGTCTTAGCTTCGAAAATCTTCACGTATAATAAACACATTTTTCACATATTTTAAAATAATTATAATATTACTGATTATATACTATGCAAGGATTTCTTGTTACTTGTTATTTCCATTCTATGAAGTAAAGAATTTTGATTTTGCATGCAACTAGAAATCAACTTGAATCGCAAATAATAAAATTAGTATAAATACTCGCTTAGATAGGTTAAACAAAAACTAAAACAATCATCTTTACCACCTAACTAATTTTACATTAAAACAACAACAACTTTTATTCAAACATATCTATATAATTTCATCAAAATCAGTTCAGCGTAAAAGCATGAACAGACCAACAGACTCTCTTTATAATTTATAATATAAAGTAGTATGGATTTCAAGAGTCTAGTTTCAACGGTTTTATCTTCAACATTGGCAAACTCCCATGTTAACTCTGTATCCTCATTTCCACCCCTTCAACTCTTTTTCTGTGATAAAAAGTCGCCCTTATTCTTTCCTGACTCTTGTCTATCAGTGTAACAAATTGTGGTCACAAATACATGCGCGTACTATTCGAATACATATCCACTGACACATTCATACACACACAAACAGTTGCACATTAACAGTCACGGTTTGTGATTGCATCGCACACATCCATGAACGCTTATCAGTGAACCTATATACATTGAAAAATAAACAGTTTTTCACATATACACTAGTGCTTGAAAAATTTTAAAATATATCGATACATCAAAAAACAGTCTAATTTTAATTTTTGATAAAGTTCAATTTTTTTATTAATTATTTTACAATTTCATTATATTACACTGCAACAAAGTCAATATGCCTATAAAATAAGTGAGTCACGCGGGTTATACTACTACTATTGTTTCGAGAACAGGATGTCTTCAACGAAAAACGTAATTTCGAAATAAACTCGCGTCTTCCCTATATTGATGAAGAGGCAACAAATGAACAGATTTATGAATTTGACTGCTAGACTGATGTTTTGATAACTTTATGTAAGTACATAAAAAAAATATTCCGGACGAAAACCATTCCAAACACACAAAATTCATAAAAGCAGCTTTTCTTGAGTTAAGCATTACTATTTTATAAATTTAAGTAGACTAGCGGTCTGTTCCGGCTTCACTCGTCTATTGTCATATAAAGACATATTAATCGAAATAAAAACTATTCTATCTCTCAAGTTTGATCAAACTTAGCGAACATGTACCAAACCAATTTTAGCGAACCTGTGAACCTTTGTACCTATAAGCTTACTCATGTGTGAGCGTTTTCTTTTACTGGTAATTGCTATTAAGTCGAACGTAAAAAATTGATTCAACCTGGCTGTTCCCATACTATAACAGTTAAACTAGCGGCCCGTTCCGGCTTCCATTCAATTCAGTTCAATTCATTTATTCGAACCATTAACTCATAAGAACACTAAACTTGGTTACGTCATAAACAAAAAGACAAAGAATCTGCGTACGTAATAAGATAAATTAACAATGTCAAAAAGCGGCTGTAAAAGAGCCTCGTCAACAAATGCAGCTGTAAAAAAAAGGCTTTTTCAAAGACAAAATAACAAATAATTAATACATACAGTATAAAGATACTACATGAGTACAAACATTGTTCAAAAGTTTTATAAATCTATTATTTTACAGTCCGCGAGGTATAAGCTGAGCTTTGCATTAGTGTGAGTGATCACATGCATACGCATCTATTACCAAAAGTACAGTCAGACAACAAACTCTTAAACAACAAGCTGACATTAACTATCCAGGATCAATATGGTCATTGCGAAAAGAAGTATCTCTTTTAGGATTCAAATGGTCAAGGACAGAGAATAACAGAAAATTTTTAATGGAAAAGCATGAGATCCGTCACCTACGTATAACTTATTTACTTAAAATTTCCGAATACCGTATTCAGGGCAGGCCTATCGTTTATACCAATATACAATTGATACTGCATAATAAACAACGATTTATTGAATATAAAATTGACACCTTATTAAGAGAACATGGTCACAGCGTCCTGCGTCTGACTGTACTTTTGGTGATCACTCACACTAATGCAAAGCTCAGCTTATACCTCGCGGACTGTACCTTATTACAAGATTCTAGTTTCGACACATTTCTCTTCCATACGTTACTATCTTTAACAAAGTCATCTATATTATAATATGCCTTGCTCAATAGGAAGCTTTTAATTTCATTTTTAAACTTTGTTTACTTCACCCTAGACATCGACTGCAGCGCCATCTGGCGCACTGCTTTGTGAATCTAAACCATCCAGGGCCCAAACGCACACAAAACGAATTCTACAAACTTATAAAATTATGAACGGCAGGACCGTTCATAACTTTATTGTTTAAAATTAATTTTACTGAAATAAAAAAAAAGCAAAACAGGTGGAAACCCACCTTCAGAACTGGACTTCCATCTGAGGGCTCGTCCGGGATTTGAACCCGGGACCTCTCGCAGCCGAAGCGTGCATCATACCCCTAGACCAACGAGCCGATGATAGGAGTGACAAATTCACTGTACTGGTTAAATATTGTACCATTTTCTTTTTAAGTTTTCGTCAAGAATATGAGCGTTTTTCAAAAAATTTGGCCCGTTACTCAACCGGAACGTCAATTTTGAAAGAATTTTGAAAGGATAAAAACGTTATAAACATGACGGATATTTTTAAACAACACACCCTATTTAAAACTTAAAATACTTTACTTTCGATGAATCCCATTGTCTAAATTGTTCTTAAAATACTCCGTGCAATGAAAAATATGAAGTTTTAATTTCGAAATAACATTTTATCATATTAAACATACAGTACTTTTTTTTGGGTGTAAGAATTGTTAAACAAAATTTAAAAACAAATACAAATTAAAATGACAATCCTTAAATACTACAAACACAAGTTGACTCCAGCCATTAATTTAGTCTCCGCGCTCGCCAAATCGCTGACCAAAAGTGCCCATCAGACTGGCGGCGTTTCCACGCTGTATGGCCAGAGAAATGTTTTGCGCCAGATAGAGACCTGAGCGCGGGTCACGTCCTCTCTCCCTAAGAAAACGATACAGTACTTACGGGAACATAACTTTGGACCGAAGTTACGTCGCAACAGTAAGTAACGATTTAAATAACTATAAACGTTTATAAAATAAAAATGTAATTATTGAAGTTTATAATCCAATGACATGCTGATTGCACATGGGTCAAAAATTTTGAAAACTGCTCAGATATGCTATCTTCGGCTGAAACCACAGAAATCTAAAAAAATATTATTTCTGTGATCAGCACTCTCCCCAATTTTGGACAACGAAAGTCGGGACAGAATGAATGGCATGGCAATGGAATGAATGGAAATGGAATGAAATGGAGTCTCACATCCACCCAGAGAACCAAAGCCGAGTTGGTCGGGACAGGGAGCTCAAAAGAGCAACGTTTTACCTACAAGCAACCTTGGCAGCAAGGCCAATATTTGTGGTTCCAACAGCGATTGGCCTGACCACAACATCTTTTTTGGGTTAGTATATACGCACAAATTAGCGCCGTATAAAACTTCGACAATGTCACTGCTGACTCAACCGGATAATATAAAGTTAACTAAAACGATTAGATCTTTCTAAAAAACTCGCCTACCTTTTTACACTCTACATTACATACAAGAAACTTGCTTCATAACTATAGTTTTCATCAACACTATCAGTATTTTTATTATCACTAGGAACGGCGTAGATCAGTGCTAGGTGTCAGTTCACATTAAATAAAAAAAACTAAAAAGGATAATAAAAATAGGGCTTAAAATGTATTAATATAATATCCATCAATAATTTGGTCTACGAGTATCTTTAAGAAAATATTTTTATCTATATTTTACCTTAACTTCAGGGAAAATATTTCAATTTAGTATCGCCACACTAACCTATTTTCGTTGAGGTGTTGTGTTCCATTCATCACCAAAATGAAATCGCCTAAATTATATCAATATCAGTAAAAAAAATCAAATTTTCCTATGAAACTATATTCCTCTTTTCTTATTTTGTTTTTGGGAACATTGTTTGCAATGTTTGAAGACACAAGATGGCATATTTTAAAACAAAACTTAAAATAACACGGGACTCCCGTACAACACGGAAATCTGTTTCGTACTGACTGGAGGTTGTATTTGCTTTGTCTGCTTCAGGATCTTTGTTCTACGCGTTCCATCTGCGTTTTATGCTTGTCTTCTTTATGTTTGTCTGCTTTATGTAATCTGTGCTTACTACCTGCTCATTTAATTAGAAAAGATGTTGAAATGAATGTAATTGATTTAAATAATCGATTGACATTTAAAGTAATTAATTGTTGTATTGAATACCTACTTTATGTATTTTAATATAAGTTAATATATTACCGGACGTGGCCCCTATAGGTACAGCTGAAATACTTGACAAGGCATCTTTACATCCGCAAATAATTAATTATTGTTATGAATATTATTTTTAAATTGTAATCACAAAAATAAAAGTTTTATTGCATACTCTGTGATGCTACCAATTGATAACCATATCCACAGGAGAGATACTCTACCATATTATCTAATGGTCTGAAATAAATGAACTGAATTGAAGTGGCTAAAGAGCCTGGAACGTAAGATAGAAACACGCTTGTACGATATGACTACACACAGAAAACAAAGTCAATAGAAATCCATATTCCTAGACAGCACGTTTCGCCGACAACCCTGTTAATAGAAAATACTGTTCATAGACATCTAGACATCTCAAGCACTGTTGACAGAGATCACTGTCCTTGAATATCACTTTTTGCCGTAAATTTTGTAACCACTGTTTCCTGATAACTCGGTTCACAGGATAAATGTTCACTTACCATTTTTCCAAACTAGAGAAATACTTGTTAGGCTGTTAATTGTGCCTGTGACTGTACTTTGATGAATTAAATCAGATGAACATATTTTTTTTTAATAAAGAGTGACGAGACGAGCGTTGCCTGATGGTAAGCAACATGCCTGCCACATAACAACACAGTGACACGCAGCTATTGGAACATGAACGGAAACGGAATGAAAACAGGAATGAGTCCAAATCATTACCTAGCACTGCACTGCACTCATCACCCAGAGATCTAAGATGTTATATCTCTAAGCCCTGTAATTTCACTCGAAACATTGCCCTTCAAACCGGAACACAGTTATGTTTGCACATTACTGCTTGGCGGTAGAATAACTCGCAAAGGTGTGGTACTTCCCACGGCGGACTCTGCTAAGAGCCCTACCACTACAGAGCCTGTCATCGTGGTTCGAATTTGGAGTCGCACCACGAGGTTCTAAGGATGAATAGTTCACCTAGTGCGATTCTAAAATCGTACCAACTGGAAAAAAGCTCACGTAGCCGGTTGCTTCACCGCGGACAGTGTAGTGTCCGTTTTCTATAGTTGCTCAAAAGCAACGCGGACACTGTAGTGTCCGCATTATTTTTTCGCGCCAGACTCAGTAAAATTCTCTATCCTGCTTTTACTAAGGAAAGAATGCTTATAGAACGAATGCTATCTCACTCGGGTTGAAAGGCACTTCAATTTAAGCAGCGAGAACATTTTATACTCTATGGATATTATAAGAAAAAAATAAACTTTTCAGTCAGTCAATCTTGTTTGCGCTTGTGTTGGTCGGCTGTCGAAAAACAGGTTTTTAAGTAAATAAAATCATATAAAGCTGGTGTTGTGCAGAAGTATAACTTCGAAAACTTGTAAACGAGGTTGGTTACAATATATTTTAAGTTGTCCAAATGATAAAATTTGCTGTACAAAGGGTTTTAAGAACCGTAAAGTCAAATGTTGAGTATGTGGTACTCTTGTGACTCTTTCCCATATTTTAATGTATTGGTTAATTCAATATCATCTCAATTATTACCTAGCTTAAAGGATGAAACAAGTTTTACGAAAATACTAATATTTTTATTGTGCATGTTATGATTGCACAGAAAATAATTTTAAAGTAGAAACAGAAAAACTCGCGTAGCAAAACTTCATTTGGTGGTTTTCAAATGTGCGTTTTAAAAAAAATTAAACACTTGTATGGTGAGGAATGTTGTCATTATAGTGTAGATTTAGTCTATTATTAAATATAACTTGTAATAACGTACATTATCCCTTTACTTTTTTAAATAAAAAAAATGTATAGTTCAAAGTCCATTCTTTTTTCAAAATAAGCGGTTCTACACTGATTTATACCCATACAAGAGTCACAAATGTTAGTATATTAACTACCATTTGAAGCGTCTATTCAACTATTCTAAGAAAACAAATAACAAGTGGGGTCTTTGTTCCATATTTAAGTCATAAATATCGTTCAAGTGCATGGCCGTCAGCCGCGCGCCATGCGAGAAAAAAACGTTGACGCGCAGGTTCGTCGACGGCAAAAACACCGCGGCGCGGGGTGAAGCAAGCGGGTAGTCTTATTGTTCGAACTATGCAGTCGAACCACGTGACGAGGATTCTCCTCGATATATTCTTCGGGTTTTGTTACTCTATAACGCAAGAAATTATGTTTGGGGCATCGAGAAATCAACATCATTAACATCGTCGTCGTCATCTAGTAAAATGTCAACTTTGGCGACGTTGTTACATGTTTCCCCACTGAAGTGTAGGCAAATGACGGAGCAACTGATCCCTGCTTTTCTGTACCCACAAGAAGCTTCACAGTTCTCTTTGCATTAGCAGGAAATCAGTTTCATAAGTTCAGGTGGAGCGGACTCGCCTGTGGTACTAATGTGTTCCAGCCCGCTAATTTTCGGCGCGCTACTCGGCGTAAATTTTGTGAGCAAGAGCAAGAGCAAAACTTAAACTACAAAATTGTAGGTATGAACACGATAAACAAGTTTGGTTCTATACATTTTTTCGATACCTTTGATAGGAAAAGGAAAAACGGCGAAAAAAAAAATTTGGTGCTAACATTTTTTACTTTATTTATCAGTATCTCAATAAATATGGGCGATAGGTGAAAAATTTAGAGAACCAAAATTATAGAGCGTAGAAAAAGTTATCCATTTAATATGTACCTATAGTACTTATACTAAATTTTCGTATCCCAAAGCAGAGCCCAGTTATTGTCAAAAAACTGAATTTAGTCCTGATTTCAAGATGGGGGAAAATGCAAATGCATGCAAAATTTAGCAGACTCGGTTCACATGCATTTCTAACCCGATTTTGCCGACGTAATGACTGGACTACCGAGGACATGGAGAAAACGGCAATAATAACAAATTTTGGATTATTCGCATGGCCATGTACTTCAGTCTATAGTAAGATCTCAGGGCCGCCAGACGTCACGTATTTTCTCATGAATGAAATGGTGACGATTGAGTAGAGTTAGTACGTGCTAAGAATACATGCTTACTCGCTTACTTGCTTAGACGGTCAATTTTGAAATATGGGATAATGAAGGTACATACAAACATTACTTACTTCACGTTATTTCTAATAACTGATTTTCACGTATGTTGTATTGTTGTAGACAATATCCTTACAAATAAGGCCCCAATACTCCCAGACACTTTCCGTCGGCCGTTTTGCTTAACAGACGCTTTAAAACTCCTAAAATAATGACTTACTTCACTTAAATTATCTTACTCCATTTGTATATTTGTTCGTCAGATAACTATTTTAAAGCCTTTTTCAAAAATACAGACCGATGTAAGGGGCCAATCATCCCCTAAACTCAATTTTAAGTCAACATTTCTTAAAACATGTCTCACTTAGTCTCGCGTTCTTACCCATAGAGGCAGTAAAATTGAGTTTAGGGGATGATTAGCCCCTTAGATTGGTTTGTCTTATTGGAAAAGGCTTTAAAATAGTTGTTTGACGAACATACTTACAAATAGAGTATGAGAATTCAAGTGAAGTTAAGTTATTGTTTTGGGAGTTTCAAAGCCTCTGTGAAGCAAAACGGCCGAGGGAATGTGTCTGGGAGTATTCGGGCCTTATTTTTAAGGATATTACATACGTGAAAATCAGTTATTAGAAAATACAAAAAGAAAGTAATGTTTTTATGTACTTTTGTTACCCCATATCTCAAAACTGGCCGTTTAAGCAAGTACGCGAGTAAGCATGTGTTCTTAGTACGTAGTAGCTCTACTCAATTGTCTACATTTCGTTGATCAGAAAATACGTGACGTCTGGCAGCTCTTGGATCTTGGGCTATTCTGTATTTTTTTTAAAAACGCAGCACAATATTTTCAATCATTGATGAATGTGTTACAAGACCTTAAAGCTGATTTTTTTAAAATATTTTTTTTAAATATTGTCCTCAATTTGCAAATTTTAGGCCCGAATTTGTGTTTTCCTACCTAGACGATTTGGTCATAGGCAGCAAAAATTTGCTAATTCATGAAAAACGTTTAGAAGCCGTGTTCGAGAGGTTGCAAAAAATAGGTCTTTCTAATGTATCTCTGTAGTCCGCATTCGCACAGGACAAGATGGAGTTTTTAGGACACGAAGTTTCATCGAATAGATTGAAGCCGTCGCCGAGTAAGGTACAAACCATTAAAGATTATCCTAGACCAAAAACAGTAGCAGAATTAAGAGGGTTCTAGGTATGATTAACTTCTATAAAACTCACATGTTGCAGGTAGCCTAGTATCAGGCCGAGTTAAATAATTCTTTTCATGGGGCAAAGAAACCAGACAAAATTATCATCGTGTGGACAGGAAATGCAACGCAAGCTTTCAAGCAATGTAAAACTAGCCTGCAAAATGCAGCGTTGCTATCCTATCGGTGGCCGGGGGGTCTACCGCCTAACGAAAAACGCTTTGACGCGTTGACATTGCTGTTTCTTTTCTTCTCGCTTGAAATGAAAAAGACGGCAATGTCAAAGCGTCAAAGCGTTTTTCGTTAGGCGGTAGACCCCCAGGTAAGCTACCGGCTATAACTGCTGACGCGTCGAATGATTGTGTCGGAGCGACATTACAGCAACAAATTAATGACGAATGGGTTCCATTTGGTTATTTTTCAAAGCGACTGACTGATACGGAACAAAAGTATTCTACCTAAGATAGGGAATTCATTGCAATTTATTTGGCAGTTCAGTATTTTAGTGGGATGGTTGAAGCCCAACAGTTGATAATATTTACGGATCATAGACCGCTTTGTTTTGCATTTAAGAAAATAGGAAGTAGTAAAAAGACACCACGACGCACTAGACAGTTCATTACTGAGTTTTCCACAGATATTCGTCATGTTAGTCGAACGGAGAATATTCCAGTGGATGCATTATTATCAAGAATTCACCATTTCTTGTCCAACTGTACTCAATTTCGCTGTAGTTCCACGTAGCCAAGTAAGCGACAAACAATTAACAGAATTGCAGTCAGCTGCAAATTGTAATTCGAAACTGATACGTAGTATATCAGTACCTGCATGTAGTTGACCTATAGTTTGTCATATAGGAAGCGACAAGGCGAGACCATAATTGGCGTATTTTACTTGTAATTTAGCCGTATAGCTTACGAAAGCGTTCACAACCTCCATCATCAGGCAATTAGAGCGACTAGAAAATTAGCATCATCATCAACATCATTCCACTTAATGTTCCCACTGCCGGGACTCGGGGCCTTCTCTCGCAAGGAGAGAATTAAGGCCATAATCCACCACGCTGGCCCAGTGCGGGTTAGTGGATGACGCATGACTTCGAAAAATTCCTCGCGATGTTTTCCTTCACCGTTTTAAGTTAGCGCCATTACGCACATGACTTCAAAAAGACAGTGGTGAGTGTGGGGTTTGAACCCGGGATCTCCGGATCGGCAGGCGCCGTTCTCCCGACTAGACCAGCCGTAACTTTTAAGAAAATTATACTCGTAGTAGCCGATAAATATTTTTTGCCCTGGATGAATAAAGACTTAAATAGACCTAAGTCTTTATTCAAGGGGCAAGGTCATGCATGGAATGTCTAAAGTCTTAAGTACAGAGGCATAATGTAATGTCAGCATAAAGGTGCGCTTACACGAGGGCAATAATTGCTCGGCGACACGAATGGACCGATCTGGAGCAATTAATGGAGCAATCAAACGCAATTGTTTGTTTTGCGGCTTGCCGTCTTGCTTCCGCGGGGAGAGCGAGAGGTCGGGTGGCGCTACAAGCCGCCGCAGCAAGAACAATGTCGTCCATAGCGAGCGAATACTGAAATGCTCGTGTAGGACAGTATTGCCTAGTTGATGAAGTTGCGCGATATCGCTCAATATTGTATTGCGCAGTATTGATGCTTGTTGCCGTTGCCGTAAATTGCTTGATGTAGTCGTGACGTCATAGTTGACGAGTATTGACTGGAATTGAGCAATTTTAGTCGCCCGTATAAGCGCACCTTTATGGCAATTTGCGAAAGTAGATTATTTTTAAATTTTCGCGATTTGACATACTTAATGTTTATATTGTACGGGGCTTAATAATGATTTAATTCATTGTTTTATTATCTTGACGTTTCGGCAGTTTGACAAGTTACAACCGGCGCGGCGTGGTCACGAGAATACTGAAGAAATTGCGGGTCGTCTCATTGCGACCTCATTATTGCGATCTCATTAATTAAACAATTAATTATTTCGTGACTATGCTCCGTACAATATAAACATTAAATATAGAATGTGCCATTTAGATATATACCTAGAGTGCTCGCAATATAACTCTGCGCGTAGCAAAATATGGAACTAATTGACAGGCCGTCAACTTCTTGTTTACGTCAGTTGACAAAAGTTTGTTTACGTTTGATGTATTTATTAATTTCCAAAGTAATTATTAGCTTTTATTATGCCGAAAGTGATTAAAAATGCTGGCCGTGTCTGGTTCTTGAAAATCAATCGTGGTTGTGAAGAAGAACGATACAATAAAAGGCCAAAAGTGCAGTTTTCCAAACGCAGAGCTATTTGACAACTAATATGTAGGGATACCATAGCAATCAAATCTCCACCTATTATTGGCGTATTTTTAAGCTGAGGCTTTATTTTTGAGGTTTGATTGTTTTATCGCCAATGTCAATCAATAACCGTGGGAAAAAATGTGAGTGCTTAAGACCGAATGTGAGAAACAAGTTATTTTTTTTCATAACATACAAATCAAAATAGGAAACAGTGACACAGCAGTAAAGATCAGCTGATTGCATCTTTCTCGCTCGGGTACACTCGGCGGTCCTACGTTCACCCGATCGACCCTTTCACCTAACAGCGTCAGCTTCATTTACCACCGAAGCGAAAATATGTGGGCGGTGCGCCAAAAGAAATTGCACTTTTTTTTTTTAGCTTGGATGCTCTGTAATGATTTACTCCGTATTAATTATATAGTATTATATAGTATGTTTTATTATAGGCGTTTCAGAACGTACAATTACGTGGTAATGGACAACGCATCATACCACTGCACTCAGACTAAAGAGGCTACAATGTATCTAATAAAGAGGCACAAAGCAGACCCACAATAGTAGAATGACTGTTACAAGGACATGGACAAGAAGTTTTGCGGTTACTGCTGTGATCCATCGTGATCCCTATTGAAAAATAAGATAATCCATCAAAGAGCATTCATACGCCAAATTTTCAAATAGTGTTATTTATGGTCTCAATAAAAGATTTCCATGTTTAAATTAAATTATCATTATTTCGTTGTTGTGTAGGTTGAAAATGATAGATTTTTTATAATGTAATTAACTAAAATAAAGTTCTCCTGGTGGTAAGAGACTCAGACAGTCATTAACCTGTACCAATGATACTTGGTCATACTGAACCAAACTGCACTGAACCAGCACTGTAACGGCGTTCATTATTTCGAGACATTCGTTCTAATCTCAGTTGTCCTATAATTTATTAATAGTTAGTTATATTGCTTCCCTGAAAAATCCCTTCCCGTACCTGTTTTATGAAGTTGAAAGTTTGCAATAAAAGGGGAGGGAACCTATTAGCTTGACCTGGCAACATTAAGTACGCCACCAGTCGCGCGCAGACTTATACTGCGAGCACTATAGAAATAAAGCCTGTTATTCCATGCATAACGTTGCCCATAGACCCAAGTCTCTGTTATTTTGAAACTTTCGTGATTTGAACACATAATGTTTATATTATACAGGACTTACTCACGATATAAATAATTGTTTCATCAATCATCAACAGCCCACAAAATGTTCCCACTGCTGGGACTCGGGGCCTTCTCTCGCAGGGAGAGAGTCAAGGCCATAATCCACCACGCTGGCCCAGTGCGAGTTGGTGGATGACGCATGCCTTCGAAAAATTCTATGTACATGTCGGTTTCCTCACGATGTTTTCCTTCGCCATTTTAAATTAGCGGCATTACGCACATGACTTCGAAAAAACAGTGGTGCGTGTGGGGTTTGAACCCGGGTCTCCGGATCGGCAGGCGCCGTTCTCCTGACTAGACCAGCCGTAACTTCCCGACTAGACCAGCCATCATTGTTTCATCATTAATCAGAAATCATTGTTTACCTATTCTTAAATGGATCTTCCATATATAAAATGTGTGCTTCAGACCGCACTGCAGAAGTGAACATTTTAGTGAATTATGTAGTACTTAGCTGTGCCCCGCGGTTTCACCCTCGTAATTCCCGATGCCGTTATTTTAAAAATAGTCTAAGTGACTTTTAATACCTCCAAGAATATGTGTGCAAAGTTTCAAGATGATCGGTTAAGTAGTTTTCGCGTGGCCTCCGTGCTTACTTACATGTAACTCCGTGCTTACTTAGTTTTAGTAGTGGTAGGACTCTTGGCAGAGTCCACCTGGGGAAGTACCACACCTTTGCCAGTTATTCTACCGCCAAACAGTAATGTGTAAGCGTTACTGTGTTCTGGTTTTAAAGGCAATGTTTCCCGAGAAATCACAGGGCTTATAGATATAATATCTTAGATCTCTGGGTGACGAGCGCAGTGCAGTGATTAATGATTTGGAATTTCATGTTCCAATAGCTGCGTGTCACTGTGCTATTATGTGGCAGGCATGTTGCTTACCATAAGGCACATGTCCAGCTGGTCTAGTCACTCTCTATTAAAAAAATATATAAAAAATGTCCATAACCAATTACTTATTATCATTAAATTTTCGTCAGCATGAGCTAACGACGGTCAGACTTTCGTTACTTTATAAAAGCTTAAAGTTTGTCTGTGAATGTATCTTATACAGGTAAGAACGACCAACGACTATAGAGTTTGGGTAGTGGCTACTTCAGCAGATATGATAGTAAAGGTGAACGAAATGGTAGTTTCGTCTAAATAGTAGCTGGCGGTGGGTGCCTCTACTACCTATCGGACTTTTGGGTTAGCGCTACAACGCAGGACCCTAATAAGGTATAGGGATACCTAACTTACTTAGGCTAGTTACCATACCATATGCCCTATGATACCTGGAAAGAAAAATTCGAACTATGCCCTAGCCATATATTTGAACTATCTGACTTTTCATACATACATACCGAGTGTTCATAGCAGTCTTACAAGTCAGTGTCAAGTGCTTATCGAGCTACCAAGGGAATCAAAAGGGCACAAGGTGAAAAATCTTTGCACTAGAGTGAAACACGTAATTTTTCATCCCACCTTAGCGAGGAAATGACTAAATGGTTTGCGCATTATTAACAGTTTCAGTCAATTCTGACAAAAAAAAGATTCACGTATTTCGGTTTTTCACTTGTATTCAATTTTCCTGTTTTTATTTAGCCTAAGGTTTTAACTTTGAGTTTATTTAGCGATGGTTTTAACAATAACAATATGACGTGATATATTATGGAGAGTTGACCGGTTGAGATATGGAGTGTGTGTACATGAAAAAGTTTCCTCCCGAATGCATTAAATTATGGTAGCGCCATCGATATAAATCAAAAGATGTGCCTTGATCATGTTAAAATAGTTAACAAACTACGTCTCTGTGTATAGCGCGAGTGGTTTACAACTATCAATCTACTTGACCCCTAGAATCACTAACGGCGAGGTATGTTGCCGTTCTACTTATTTTAATTGTTGACAACGAATAGTGATAGGTATAAACGTCCGGTGACCGCCGGACGCTTCCAACAACCGACTAAAAAGGGAAAGAGTGAGCTCACTCTTCCCAGCGATAACTTAATTCCATGCGCCTGAAGTTTGGGAGGGCACATCCATTGATTTATATGGATGAGTAGCGCTAAATTAGCATTATGGTAAATTTTAAAGGAAATAAATAAACGTACTATTCAGAATTCATGAACAAGATATATCTTAGCTACATGTTTTCTCAAAATAGTAATTATTCGATGTCATATTTACTACATTATTTTGTACTACGCTTCTCAAGTAATTGAAATTTTCTATTAGTAACTATATTAATCGTCAATAATATTAAATTATTTAACTTGGCATACTTCAATTCGTTTACAATTGATTTTTTCATAGCATTTTTAAATGTTCTAACATTTGTGATTTTAACATTCCTTAACTCTATCCTCCATTCGTAAAAAAGAAAATTGCGCATAAAGGATTTCCATTCTATACAAGGCCAGAACGCAAGTGTATGAAACTAATCACGTAGTATCGATTGGAAATGAGTTTTTTACCAAACTATACAAGAGCAGTAGATACGCAAATACTCGCGTATACTTTGTAGTAACGTAGAAGTATTATGATGTTCCCTAATATACAGTGCCAGTACGCATGCGGAATAATCGTGTATGTTTTGGAGCAAACGCGCGAAACTTAATTATAAGAATAGCCCCTCATCGGATCGACAGCATACATAATTACAGGTCAGTACGGAAAATTCTTGTATGTATTGTAATAACCTGTTATTCAAAACAACATTACAGTATAATATACTCGTACGCGAACAGTTTCCTATGGCTGCGTTCTGGCGTTGTATAGAATGGAAAGACGCGACGCGAGCATCCACGTTACAAACTATACACGATCAGTACGCAAAACTCTTGTATGGTTTGTAATAACAGATTTTAATACAACATTACAATATTATATACGCGAGCAGTTTCCTATGGCTGCGTTCTGGCGTTGTATTATTACTATTATTTTTTAAATAAAGATTGACGAGACGAGCAGGACATGTGCCTGATGGTAAGCAACATGCCTGCCACATAACAGCACAGTGACACGCAGCTATTGGAACATGAAGAGCCAAAATCATTACCTAGAACCGCACTGCGCTCGTCACCCAGAGATCTAAGTTGTTATTTCTCTAAGCCCTGTAATTTATCTGGAAACATTGCCCTTCAAACCAGAACACAGTAATGTTTGCCCAGTATAGAATGGAAAGACGCTCCGAGATGGAGTTTTTAACAAATAAAAAAAATTATGATGAACTTGGCACCAAGGAGGTAGAAATAAATAAATTTAATTATGTTTTGAATTCAAAAACTTAGTGCTCACGATGTTCTAAATTCTCTACTTTCTCTCTTAAAGTCGTTTTTACCCTCTAGAGGGTTTCTACTAAAAACGACTTTTGCGCCCCGATTTCGAGGAGCAAAAGTGCTCTTTCCGAGGTGTTAGGGGGTGACCAAATTTTTTTCACAACCTAGGGGTATCCCTAGGTTTATTTTTTTCTTCTAAATTTTTTTGTTAATTGAATGGGCTTGGCTATAAAAATTCTAAACAAATTTGATAAATTTAGAACCTAAGATGGCTGCCACCACAAAATGGTGAATTAAATTTTTTATTCACTGCTCCCTCAATATGGGTATCAAAGGGAAAGGCAGAACTAGAAGAATACTGTACAAATTTCAAATCTATGATAGAGGGGGTTAATCAAATTGTTTAATTTGGTTGTTGAATGTATATGTCAGAGATCGGCCAGGGTTTCCATGTTCAGACTCCATCAGAATAAAAACTCAAAGTAAATGAGATAGTTTTATTTCCCGACGTTGGTATCGAAGTCACCCACTTTTACAAAATCAACCGCTTTTATATCATTCTTACAATACATGACATAACTATAACAAGTCCAAATTATTTTACAATAAAAATATGAAATACTTTTGAAATACAAAAAAAAAGTTAGATTTTTACAACAACTATTGAGGATTTAATTTACCAAAAATACATTAATTTAATTTTATCAAAAGTTACAACTACATAGTGTGTCAATAGATGGCGCGTACTAACAAACATAAAATAACGACAAAACGTATGCATAAATAAATCAAATATCATTCAGAATATTAGTAATTACATCATTTTATATTTTTAAGTATTTACAGAGTATATTGGACATTTAATCTAATAATTACATACATCAAAGATCTTGAAATAGTCAATACTAGTACATAATCAATACAACGTCTATTAAATTCTAAATAAGGCTTTTTTTTTTTTTTTTTTTTTTTATTTAAAATTGCTACTCCACAGACTCCGGGGTCCGTGACTTTTGTCATTTAAAATCTTATTTATTTTTACATGTTTCTTGGATAATCAGAAGAAGAGGAAAATAAGGGGGGAGTTGGGAACATTTTAAACCTAATACTAGTTAGAGCTCGTCTGTTGAGCCGATCACTACCGGTTGGGATTCCGCTAGTAATCGACTCGACATCGATTCTTTGCCTTATTGCCATTTGCCTAAGCCGCCTCCTCCCGGCCGAGAGCCTCCACTACGGCTGCATTTCTGTCCCTGATGGCCATCTGTAGGTTGAACTCTCGGATGGTCTTCGGTGATGCAGCCAACGCTCGCCGCACGAACCGACCGATGGCGTCGTCGGTGTCGTCAGCGTAGTACGTGAAGGTCCCCGTGTGCCGTGAGATTGCAACAACCGCATGGGGCACGCTCTCGTGCAGCTTCATGTTTGCCTTTGTTTTTATTGCGATTACCGACTCATATGTCAGTCCCTGAGCTTCATGGATGGTGAGGATACGTGACCCTGTGCCTGACCCATAACCCTGGTTTGTCAGGGTCTTTTTCTCCTCTTGAGTGTGAACTAAGAAGAGGGTGTTTGGTAGGGTGTTGGGTATTTGCGCTCCCTTGTACCTTTTCTGCTCTAGGGACTTTATACGGGATGCTGAGGAGTACATACCTGAGTATATTTCCCTCAGCGCATATGCGACATCCATCGGATTGCGATGTGTGCAGAGCAACTCCTGGCTGATCTTTGTTACCAGGTTTGGGCGGTGATACCTCATTTCGAAGAGATTTTCCCTGTCGATATAAGGCAACTGATTGACGTCTCCGATGAGGACAATTTCACCAACATCAGACAGCCTTGAAGCCATCACAATGGCTCCAAAATGGTTCATGAGAGCTTCGTCCACCATGAGGCGACTGAAACTTTCTCTTCCGAAACCATTTACCAGAGCAGAAGCCATGGTTCGCACTCTGGTTTTGACCAGGTTTCCGATACGGTGCGATAGCTTTTCTCTTAGATCTTTTGCTGCCTCAGTTGTTGTAGTGATGATGGCGTCCTTGTCCACATCAAAGTGTCTAATTACCCATGTTGTCTTTCCACATCCTGGAACTCCGTTGACCCACTGTATTCGCGGTACCTCCCAGTTTTCCCAACCCGCTTTGACGTTTGAGTTCCCTTCGATGGTTTTGGCCATCTCAAGGATCCTATCGTCCAGCATAATCTTGGTGCATCGGGCGGTAACTACGATTGGGTCGTTTGGTGGTGTCGCATAAACTGGCATTCCCGCGCGCTCTGTCTCTTTCTCGTTCAGTGTCACGAAGCCATTTTCTACACTGTAAGCTGCCATATACTTTCCTGTCATGGTTCCCTTGATGACCCGGGAAGTGACATTATTGTAAATGGCTGCTTCGGCCTCCTCGAGTTTCGCCTTTAAGAGGCTTTCACTTCCTAGCCTATAGGACTGCATGATGTTTTCGCAGGTCTTGAGGTTGACTTGTCTTGTCGCTCTCAGTGTGGCTAGGAATTCGATGAAGGCGTTACGTGCATGACTCCGCGGCTCCGAAGCCATGACATAGCGGGGCGGTTCAACCTGTCCCATGTCGGCTCTCGTTCGGCTCGTTTGTTGCTGTGAAGCTACGTTGGGGGTCCTTGACGTCAAGGAGGGTGATGAGTGGGATGAGATTCGGAGTATGCTCCTTGCTGCTGCATTGAAGGCAGTCACGAAGGTCGTGTTGGTGCCTCGGCTGCCGCTTTGATTGGCTGCGGCTTTTTCCGTGGCTGCCCTCTGCTGTGCTCTTTCGGAGCCGGTTTGGATGGTCGAACTAGGAACAGGATGTCCCCAGCTGTCAGTTGCATGTGTTTGGTCGTGTGAAGGGGCTCTGAGGAAGCTCAGATTTTCTCCCCTGTCTTCATATACGACTACCTCATGATGTTTAGAGGCCTCAATGCAACCCAGCCGGTCTGCGACTCTCGCTCTTGAGTATTCGATTGCCATCGCATCCACGCTTATCACCCGGGGTGTTTCACCTGCATTTCTGCTCAGATGTTCGAGCAGCGCACTTGCCTGTGTGAAAGGGGTCCGACCTTCCGAGTACTCTATTAGTGCAATCGTTTTGTTTTTCGATCGCACCAACCGAAATCGGTGGCCGTCCACCTCGCACACTGGCATGGCGTCATATGTTTTCCGCTTCATTGTGACTTTTGCGGTACTCCCATTGAGCAGGCAAGACAATCCAGGTGACAAACGGGCTCGTTTCCGTTCCCAGGCAAAGCAAAAGCTTATTCCGAATCTTTCTTTGTTGCTGTCCATGAAGAGAGCCACTCCGCGGATACGGATCCCTGCCTCTCCTCGGTCTGCGTTCTCCAGTAGTTGTTGGATGGAGGTACTTTTCGAGGAACTATTGAGAGGTTGGGCGGGAACCACATTCCGCGTGGCGTCCACGGGCAGCGGGTCAGGGTGTGGTGGCGAGGGGAGGCGTGTATTTGATATTGTGGAGTTTCTCTTGGCCGCTATGCGGAATGAGCTCTCCATGAAGGACAGGAGCCGTGTTCTGTTGTCTGGATCTGCTAAGATGTTATGGAGATCCGAGACAACCAGCTTCCTGTCGATCATAGATTCGAGTTCATGTCTTGCGACCATGAATCGGGGACAATCGATTAGCACGTGCCAGACCGTTTCGGGTTGGTCGGGGTCACACTCGCATGCAGGACCGCTCTTGAGCTTAAATCTGTATAGGTATTCTGCTATTCCTCCGTGTCCCGTCAACGCTTGTACTTGGAAGGGAGTCAATTTTATGGTTCTCAACACTCGATATGCGTTTGCTATATCGGGGAGGAACGTCTGGGTGACTTTTCCAGTGTCCGAGGTCTCATATCGATCTTGCCATTTCTTGACCGATTCTTCGCGGATTTTGCGTTTGACGTAGGACAAAGGGATCCCCTCGTAATCCCTGGGTGATTCCGTGAGAGCTGCCAATTTGGCTAGTTCGTCAGCTCTTTCATTGCCAACGGTGCCCACATGCGCTCTCACCCAGAAAAGACGAAGAGATCTCCCTTCAGCATTTATCTGTCCAATGTTTTCCTTTATGCACTTTGCCAGGGGGTGACTCGTTTTCGGGTTACTTAGCAGTTCGAGTGAAGATCTGGAGTCACTCAGGACATTGACTTCTGGGTCCTTGCTTTCTAACGCCATTTGAGTTGCCCGGCAAAGAGCATAGAGTTCCGATTGAAAGACTGTGCATTCGGAGTGGAGCTTGAAGGTCGAGTTCTTGACCTCTTTGCCGTTCTCCCACCATGTTAGAGCAGCTCCAACTTTACCTTCAACCTTACTGCCATCAGTATAAATTTGAGGTCCTTCTGGAAGATTGGAGGTGTCTTCTAGGAGCTCGTATTCTACGGGTACCAGCGTGGACGCATGGGATTGGTCCAAGTAGTTAACGTTCCGTTCGAGTTCCACTTCTGGTGGGAGGTAGTCTTGGGAGAGGTTCTTTTTTACTCTGTACAAATTAGCTGCTTCCTGTATCCTCAGATCCAGGGGGAGCAAACCGGAGAGTGCAAGTGCTGATTTCAGGGAGACAGTACGGTATGACTTACAGATTTTCTGGGCAAAACCTCTTTGGATTGCGTTCAAGTGAGACTTGTTTTCCTCGAGGTCTGCCGCTTGTGCCCATACACTTGAGGCATACATGATTATAGGTTCCGCCACAGCGACGTATATAAGGCTTTATATTTACTAATACCCATTTGGACATCAAAATAACGAGTTTTAGGTATACATTTTTGTTACAATATTAGATAATTATTGGCAATATATAACAATTTGCGCCAATACGGCCATTCTGTTTTCAGCACGTCTCCTGCGCTGTTCTAAATTATCATACAATTTCTAGTTATCAATACACAAGGCATCACCCATATAGGAATCTAGGCACATCACAAGGCATCACTCATACTGGGACCTAGCCACATCGTAAGGCATCACCCACACTGGGATCTAGTCACATCGTAAGGCATCACCCATATTGGGATCTAGCTAACTAGATCAGGCCAGCCAGCGTTTTGGGAAGGAATGTTTGGATAGGAAAAATAAATTTCTCAACACAATCACGCATATCACATCGTGAAATAAATAAAAAGTAATACAACGGGACATATAGTAATACACCGGGACTTGATTTTTTTTCTGAACAACCACGCAACTTAAACATGCTTGAGTCTATATCGAACATTTGGCAACATTTTAAAATTTTATATTTTCAAATTTAGAGCTTAATTCAGTGGCATCGCTAATGGCATCGCATAACCAGAAAATTATCAATCGAAATGACCTCTATTAAAACCTTCATTTTGACCACTGTACCAATTTTTCTTCGAACTACCCTTGTTAATAAGTTCAGAAACAAGTCTGTTTTCTCACACGTTTTCCTTCACCTTACTTAGTTTTTTTTTGTTAGGGCTAAAGTTAACATTACGGACATTACTTTAAAAGAAAATTGATGTGCCTTGTGTTCGAACTCGGGCTCCGGGTCGGCTATTGCCGTTCTCTTGATTAGAATAACCGTATTCATTTGATATTATTTTTATTGCGGTAAAAACGAATAAGTTAACGGAGAAGGGTTGTGTTTTATGTCCGAGCAATCCTGTGACAATATGACTTCAGTAACTGTAATTACAACAGACCACATGGTTATTAAAGGTCCCAAAAACGTGGTTTTTAGTTTGCGTTAGATTTAACGTTGCCAAAATTTGTGTAAAACAATTTCGGAAGTGAATCAGGGGTATTTTTTAACAACTCAGATCGAATAAATTCTGGACAAATACCTGCGATTAGCGTATCTACTACCTCGGCTTCAGTAGCTTCTGGTCGCCCTCTCTCAAAGAGCGTCCAGGTCGTTGTAACGTCCTGGGCGTGGCCGCTCGCTTGGTCCGAGGTGTTGCTGCGCCACTTCTGCGCGTCATTCCGGAACTCTTCGCCATGTGTAGGTCAGCTTATCCACTTGCTCCTACGTGATGGAACGTCGGGACTTCAGGGCTAATTTGCAGTAAACTTGGAGCTGAGGCGCTACTGCCGCAAAGGCGCAGCTTCTTCAGATAACGTCGTCCTTGCAGCTCTTGTTGCAGCAGTCTTCGTAGTGGGTGTTAGGAGACCCATTACTAGGTCCAGTCTCCAGAGCGACGGTTGTCGCGATCGGACGTCCTGTAGATTTATTGGGGCTGTGATCTCACCGCTGCTGTCGGAGATCGGCCAGGATTTCTATGTCCAGACTCCATCAGAATAAAAACTCAAAGTAAATGAGATAGTTTTATTTCTCGCCGTTAGAATCAAAGTGACCCTCTTTTACAAAATCAACCGCTTTTATATCATTCATACAATACATGACATAACTTTACTATAACAAGTACAAATTATTTCGCAATAAAAATATGAAATACTTCCATAACGAGTACAGAAAATACAATCTAATATTCGAAACAAATAGTTTGATGAATTTTACAACAACTATTGAGGATTTAATTTACCAATAAAGTGGCCAAGTGCGAGTTGGACTCGCCCATGAAGGGTTCCGTTGCAGCAAGTAACATAATATACATAGTACACATAGTTCTTGTAGTTCGTTGTAACTTTGATCGAAGTTTCAATAATAGTGTATTTATGATGCAAAAAAAAACTACTCATCAGATCGACTTCAAACTAATTTTCGTTGGTAGTTTACATGGTAACGTACATCATATATTTTTTTTAGATTTTTCATTCTCTTACTTTAAAAGTTAGAGGGGGGGGGGGGGACACACTTTTTACCACTTTGGAAGAGTGTCTCGCGCAAACTATTCAGTGTATACGAAAATGATTTGAGAAACCTCATTATCATTTTTAAAGACCTATCGATAGACAATCCACACGTGTAGGTTTGATGAAAAAAAAATTTTTGAGTTTCAGTTCTCAGTATGGGGGGCACCCCTAATTTTTTTTTTTTTCTTTGTAAAATTATTAATGCGGTTCACAGATTACATCTACTTACCAAATTTCAACAGTGTAGTTCTCATAGTTGCGGCAAAAAGTGGCTGTGACATACGGACGGACAGACAGACAGACAGACATGACGAATCTATAAGGGTTCCGTTTTTACGTTTTACGGAACCCTAAAAATGAATTAATTTAATATTATTAAAAATTACAACTACATAGTTTGTCAATAGATGGCGCCACTAACAAACATAAAATGACAACAATATTTATGCATAAACAAATCAAATATCATTCAGAATATTAGTAATTACAATATTTTACATTTTTAAGCATTTACAGAGTATATTGGATGTTTAATCTAATAATTATGTACATGCAACAAAAATCTCGAAATAGTCAATACCTACTAGTAAGTAATCAATACAACATCTGTTAAATTCTAAATAAGGCTTAAAATTTACTAATACCCATAATACTAATATATAACGAGTTTTAGATATTTTTCTTACAGTATAATGAAATAAAAACAATATTAGATAAATATTGGCAATTTATAACAATTTGCGCCCATGTATAATATTATGTCGCTACCAACTAGTTTATTAATCAGCCGTTCAACTAACAGCCTATTCAGGCTGTTATGTCGTCGATGACTAAATAAATAAAATTAAAAAAAAAAAAAAAATTACATTGCTTTTAGTAAAACCTCGTCCACCCACCGCTCACATAGGTTTAAAAACTCATTATTGCTCTATAGTGCCCCAATCTTGATCCTCGTAGTAGACCTGCAGATATCTATGTAGAATTATCAACGTGAATCTGTCGTTTAGACAACATAAAACATAATCGATTTTATTACGCGTGCGTAAACTGATCCATGTCATGAAAAACGAAAGTTAAAGTCAAAGTGAGGGGATGTGCGACTCTACCACTATTCGTAAGAGTTTAACAGTTATTTATTTTCAACGCTGTTATGAAGATCCACTCTTCTCAGAATCCCGCGATAACGACTGGATTTTATAGTATAAACGTTCCACCAAGTCTTAGCACTGTATAGCGCCAGGTCATCCCTTGCTAGGCTTGCCCCATAGTTCTCAATTGTCTGCAGCTATAAAAACGTGAAAAACTCGATTCTTGGGTATGTACGTACCTAAGTAAGATAATTTAAGTTTCTTGCTGACTACCATCGCAACCGCTCACAGTTTGTACGCGTGGGTTGCTACGACTCAATTTCTTATGAAACCTCCTTATTGTACCTAGAGATTAAAACAGTCGATGATTTCGAAATCCGTCAAGAGGAAATAAATAAAATATTAAGATTAGCATAATAGTCTAGTCAACAAGTGCTTTTTAGGTCGACATTTTTTTCTCCTTCTCCTATCATAATGATTGTGGTGTCATTCGATTTGTAATTTAATAAGTTTAATTCATGTCTAATAAGTTTAAATCATGTTTGTTCAATCAAGATCCGAAGGGGCGTAAGCTAGGGCAACCGTTTTCGGGCGTATTTTCAACCCTTTGGAAAAGTTATAAAAATTGATTCTACAGTTCCAGAACTAAGACTTTTTTTTAGTAAATATTCTCTTATTTTCGAATCTTTTAATAAATTTGAAGTGTCATAATTAGTTTTTGCCATATTGGCAAATAACGAAACACTATTTTTATTTTCACTAAATTGTGTATAACTATTACAATTTTTGCGAGCCGGCTTGGAAATTTCTCAAAAACTATCTGAATTTCATTACGAATCGAATGACGCCTCAATCATAATGATAGGAGAAGGAGAAAAAAGGCCAACCTAAAAAAACACTTGTTGACTAAACTATAAATAACATGCCTCTTACATTTCAAAATATCAAACTAGAAGTGGGCTCATGCATATGTAATCCTCAAGAATCCTCCTACAAATAAAAAGATCAGAAACGATTCTTAACATTTCTGTACAAAAAATATTTAGATATTATCCATTTCTGTACCAAACTAAATTCCTGCTGGGAATGAATTCGCTAGAGAGGTGGAGACCTTGTTCCTAAATGCTGCCAGTTGTAGACATACTACGCGGTAGACTGGCCAGCTGCTGAGCGAGGCGAGGCGGCTGTGCATGCATGTGCGGAGCGGCGCGCCCGGTTCCGGGCCAGCCGCGTGCGGCGGCGGCGGCGAGGCAGCACTCTCCAATCTTCCGTGCTCAGACACTTCCCAACAACTTGCTTGGAGTGTCGCACCCAAAACTTGACATTCTTTCAGCGAAAGAGGCAAATATGGAGAAGACTTTTCTATCCTATTGCGAAGAAATATCCTAGACGTACTTAGTGTAAATTATTTAGAAACGTAGTTTTTGTTACTTATTTTAAAGGTATCTTTTAATAAATGTTCATCAACTTAAACACTTTATTTTGTACATAAACAGATTACATTTAACACAACTTAACAGTACATACCTAACTGCGGCGTCTCTCGTCTCTCTATCGTATAATTGCCATACAGGATAAATCTGTGGGGGTTTTAATCGGTAGGGGCACCATGTCTGACGTCGCCATAGTGTCGAGCTCGACACACCTGCCGTGTTCCTTCATGGTGGACGGTGCGTAAAAGCATTTCCCCCACAAAAAAGACTCTTTGCACAGTCCACCTGGGGTAGTAGGTATCACATGTTTGCAAATTACTAAACATTGTTGTGTTGAAGGACAAAATTTCCAGTGAAATTACAGAGGATCTTATATCTCTTTACGAGTTCTGTACAGTGCTAGGTTATGATTTATATTCTTCATGTTCTAATAGATGCGTGTCACTGTGCTGTTATGGGCAGGCACATTGCTTACCATCACGTACCCGTCCTGTTCGTACTCTATATTATAAAAAATACATCCATAGCTAGTAGGCATACAACTCCATCCTGTTCATAGGTCAGAGTATGGGTCCAAACTCTAAATAACTGTAAATTCGACCGTTAGTAGGTGGCTTAAAGAACTACAATCGCAAGGTACAGACCGATCCCGAAAGTCTCATATTCAGAGACCTGGCAGCCAATTTTACACGGAGGTGTAGACCTGGCTGGTGAGTAGTGGGGCAAAATGAATCCATTTTTAATTTTTTTATGGATAGATAGATAGATCGAGTAACTCTTTATTGCACTTAAAAAGTAAACAAAGTTACAAAAACTTAATAAAATAAAGTAAAAATTGGTGACCTTATCGCTAACAGCAAGCTCTTTCTTTCAGGCAACCGCTGGATGGAAAAGGAGAAATGAAGAATTCTAAGACTATATTTAGTTTAAGTTAATTTTATTATATAAGTTTTTGAATATGTTTAGAGGCAATATAAAAAAAACAGTGCCTGCAAACATATTCAGAACTCTCAATAAACTCAGAATTTGATAGCTCACTTTGGAAACTACGCGGTTGAAACTGGAGGGCGTGGCCATGGTCCCGAATTCAACCGAAAATTTCTTATCATTCCCGAGCGTGACGCTTGAATTCAATTCATAGCCCACGAAAAATCTGTCTGTGGTGCGCCACAACGAGTTTTCACTTCCAAAAACCAGCCAGACAATTTAGTCGTGGTTTTAACATTTCCAGACGCCTCCAAAAATATTTTGAAAAAAAAAAAAAAAAAATTACTTGCTGCAATTTGATATTCCCGCTTTGGCTTGCTTGGCACAAAGATTGTCCATCGCTATTCAGCGGGGTAATGCTGCCAGTGTAATTGGCACCTTTGTGCCGGGCACCGTTAGAGGTGGGTTTTGTGACTGATACATTTATCGTTGATGTTACTTTCAATTGTACGATTTAGTAGTTTATATCTTTATTTAAACTTTGTGCATTTAATCTAGGATATTTTGGGCCAAAATCAGATGTTACAATTTGATATTTTGTTTTAATAATTTCCATATTTTTTTGACAAAAAAAATAAAGATTCTAAGAAAGACAGGTTATTTTGGTGAGACTTTCCACCTGCCAGGTGATTCGTTTTGCTTCGCTACTCACCCAGCCTCATCTTTTTCTGGCTGGATGAGTAGCTTCGTGTTGGTGTATAATAAGAAAGGTATACGCATATAGTGGGCACTATATGCAGCATATAGTGGGCACTATAGTGGGCACTATATGCAGCACAAGTTTTCCCACTGACTCGTCGGACTCGGGACCTACTCTCGCAAGGTGTGAGTCAAAGCCGTAATCGTAAGCGTTTGTAGTGGTAGGGCTCTTGGCAGAGTCCGCCTTTTTTTTTTTTTTTTTTTTTTTTTTTTTAACATTTATAGGTTTACACTTGACCACCATCTCGCCTGATGTTAAGCGACGATGCGGTCTAAGATGGAGCGTGCTTACCTAGAAGAAACCGATTCACTCTCGATTTGAAGACACCAAGATTATAACCATCGGGAAAAACCCACTCAGGCAACTCATTCCACAGTCGAGACGTTCTTATCACAAAAGTAGAGTCAAACCTCTTTGTTCGTGTCTTTGGAACATCAACCATGAAACGATGCCGCTTCTTCGAGTTACGAGAAGTCCGATAGAAAAAAGGGCTAGGTGGTATTAGATCATGCAGATCAGATGCACACTCTCCGAAGTGTATCCGATAATAAACCGATAAGCTAGCAATTTTCCGGCGATGTTCAAGAGTTTGCAGTCTTTTTCGCACAAGAGAATTATTGCCTATGAGCCTTTTAGCCCGCCTCTCGATCGATTCCAGAGCCTCAAGCTGATACTTAGCCGATCCATCCCAAAGGTGCGAACAGTACTCCATACAAGAGCGAATCTGTGCTTTATATAATAAAAGCAATTGTTCAGACTTGAAGTACTTTCGCACCTTTGAGAGGACACCTAGTTTTTTTGCAGCTAATTTAGCCTTGGACTCGATATATGAGCCAAAGTTGAGTGTAGATGTCAGGGTAACACCCAAAAGCTCAAGATGATCAGTAACCGGCACGGATACACCTCGAAAAGTAGGAGTCTGTAGAAATTGACTCCTTTTTGCGGAGAACAGACACGCCTGCGTCTTTCCTTCATTAAACTTGGCCAGATTGGTTTCGCCCCATTCAGAGACTGCCTCAAGGGCCAAGTTCAAACGCTCGACCATACTCTCTCTCAATACCTTAGTTTGTTGACCGCTGGCTCTCGCGCTAGACATGTAACTCTCCACAACGGTGCTATCATCTGCGTACCCAAAGATACCGGGCTTCAGCAGATCGTTGATATGTAGCAGAAAAAGCGTCGCAGAGAGTACCGACCCTTGAGGGACTCCGGCATTGATACCCATTTGGTCCGACGAGCAGCCATCAATGACAACTCGTATGGACCGATCTCTCAAGAAGTCCGATATCCACGCAATAAAACCTGGAGACAAACCATAACTAGAAAGCTTGCTAATAAGGCCATCATGCCAAACCCTGTCAAAAGCCTTCGAGATATCCAGGGAGACTGCAAGTGCTTCCCCGTGTTTCTCGATAGCTTCACTCCAGATGTGAGTGACATACGCCAGAATATCCCCAGTCGACCGGTTTCGGCGAAACCCGTATTGCCGGTCACTGAGGAGGTCGTTAGATTCTAGGTATGCCAGGAGCCTGCGGTTTAAGACACGTTCCATAGTCTTGCAGAGTATGGACGTGACCGAGATGGGCCTGTAGTTGGCAGGGTCAGCACGACTACCCTTTTTGGGCACAGGTTGCACGTTAGCAAGCTTCCACGATTTCGGTACTTGCCCAGTTTGGAGAGAGAGTCTATACAGGCGCGTTAGTACAGGAGACAACTCAGGTGCACAAGCCTTCAACACTAGGGCAGGAATTCCGTCCGGGCCGCTGGCTTTATTCACGTCCAGATTACGTAGCACTTTACGAACCTCCATTTGGCGAATATGCATTTCCGGCATCAAAGTCGGACTGCCAGGTGGAGTAGGAGGAATCGCACTACCAGCATCTAGACGCGAAGATTCCGCAAACTGAGATGCAAACAAGTTTGCCTTCTCCATTGCGGTGTGAGCCAGCGCCCCATCAGGTTTCAGCATTGGAGGCAGTGAAGAGCGGCAGAAGTTCGATTCGACCGATTTAGCTAGGGACCAAAACGCCTTGCTACCCGCAGGATACGAAGCTAGTTTGTTCCCTATTCGACTAATGTGGTCAAATCGAGCCCTCTGAAGAACCCTTTTGCATGCCTTAGCAGCCCTGTTAAACGCTTTCTTTTTGCGGTGTGTATCCCTTGCCTTACGCTGTCGAGCATCAACCCAGGCTAGGTAGGCCTCATGTTTAGATGCTTCAGCACTTTTACATTGAGAACCGAACCATGGGCGAGCTTTGCTGGATAATGAAACGTCAGAGTATGGAATGAAATATTCCATAGCCGTACGTATTACATCAGTCACAGCATCCGCGCAGGCTGACGGGTCAC
This sequence comes from Ectropis crepuscularia, assembly GCA_963693475.1. Lineage (NCBI taxonomy): Eukaryota > Metazoa > Arthropoda > Insecta > Lepidoptera > Geometridae > Ectropis > Ectropis crepuscularia. The sequence goes on from OY856338.1 coordinate 8,923,914, forward strand.
CAGAAGAGAAGCACAGTGGCTGCCATTGGTAAGATGCAAAGAAAGAACGCATTTCGTCCCAATCTGCTGACTTGTATTTCCATAGCCGCCGGTTGCCTCTGGGGCTGAGATCGGGCGGATGGTAAACGGATACTGATTTCACCAGACAGTGGTCGGAGCTGCCTAACGGCGAATATACCGCCACGGAGTATCGGTCTGGATCAGTTGTCAGCAGAAGGTCTAAGCAATAGGGAGTATGCGACTCAACGTCTGGTACCCGTGTCGCCTCTTGGACCAGCTGGGTTAGGTCTAACGACAAAGCCAGCTTTCTCGTTTCCAGCCCAGCATGGTCAGTGTCCCGGTATGGGTACAGCCAATCCTTATGGTGGCCGTTGAAATCCCCCAGTAACACTAATTGGGCTGATGGGTACTTCTGCTGAGCCGCGTCCGCTGCCTCACTCAAATAATCGGTGAGCCGAGTTGTCTCCTGATCTCCACTGTGCGACCGATAGACACAGGCATAGACAATTTTGTCGATGCCTGTGTCTATCAGCGCCCATAGAACAGAGAACCTGGTGTCCTCAAGATTACGGAGACGCCGACAGCAGATATCGTCACGGGCGTACAGGCACACTCCAGCACGCGGCTTGAAGTTGTGCTCCAAGGTATACCCTGGATAGGTTAGGTACGCCACGTCCGACGGACATCCTATCTGCGTCTCCGTAAGAAACAAGAGTGACGGCTGCTCAGTCTCGAGGTGATGGTGGACTGGGGTGATATTAGAGTGCAGACCTCGAATATTAGTGAGGTGCACTTTGAGAGACAAGGAGTGCAGCCGCTGTTTCACTATGTTTCTGTTTTTACTTTTCATATTAGTTTTTGAGAGTGATTGTCGGTGGGAAAACGGAAGTAGAACGAGGCTGCACACTGCCAACCAACGGTCACAGCACACAACACAAATACACCAATGGGAAACTAGTCTGGAGACTGCGGGGACGCCCGAGCCCCCCCGGGGATGTCTATCTGGCCTTGTCATCCGGTCGCCAACCGGCAGGATAGCGCATCCCGGGATTTTTCGCTAGATGGCGGGGCAGCCTTTCATGAGTGGCTAGCTCACTACTTGGGCCCCCAACTATCTGCGGTCGGTAGCGGCAAAAAACCGTGCCTCGGATCCCGCTACCCTCCATGACTAGCTTCCCGATGTAAAGTATTGGTGTGCAACTATCTGGTCTTGCAGTTATGCAGCAACTGTTCTGACCCGTTTTCCCTAACGGCGTCACCAGACTACATGCCGGAACACGGCTAGGCCGCTTGGCGGCACGACTCAGTCTGGCGGGTGGTCACCAGCCACGGCCAAAGCCTACCACCGGTATGTTTGTCACCCGATTTGCACCACCCAGGGACCACGTGTGGGGGGTTTCTGTGTACAGGTGCTTCCCCACGGACGGAGGTGACACGGTCCCCACCTCCTGGAGAAGTACCACACCTTTGCCAGTTATTCTACCGCCAAGCAGTAATGTGCAAACATTACTGTGTTCCAGTTTGAAGGTCAATGTTTCCAGATAAATTACAGGGCTTAGAGATGTAAAAACTTAGATCTCTGGGTGACGAGCGCAGTGCTAGGTAATGATTTGGACTGTTTATATTCCAATAGCTGCGTGTCACTGTGCTGTTATGTGGTAGGCATGTTGCTTACCATCAGGCACATGTCCTGTTTGTCTCGTCACTGTTTTAAAAAAAATTATATATATTTACCACGCTGGCCCAGTGTGGGTTGTTAGATGATATATGACCTCGAAAGATTTTATGGCTATGGCGTTTTCCTCACGATGTTTTCCTTCACCGTTTTAAGTTAGCAGCATTACGCGCATGCCTTCGAAAAGACAGTGCTTCGGCGTATTGCAATACACATCCGTCAGACCATTTTTGTTAAGCTAATTCTCTTTCCAAACCCATGTCCAATAGGAGGCAAATGTACTCAATCGCGCACGGGTCTGCAGCGCAAACTGTTCTTCCAAATACCGTGTTCAATGCGAGGCATGTCCGTGCGCGTTTCAAGGCAATGCTGCCTCATACTGTACCTGTACACGGGAATGGAAATTCACCGAATTCGAAGACCACCATTCGCCATGGCCATAGAATCTTTCGAGGTCATATTATATCATCTAACAACCCGCGCTGGGCCAGCGTGGTGGCCTTTCTGTACATAGTTGTTAAAATTTAAAGGAATAAATTAATTACATACTTACCTACCAAAAATTTGCTGACAGCTCTCGAAATATCAGATCGATCAGGCTATCCGCGTTTTTGGTCGTGGTATGGCTTTTTGCAGAGTCCGCCTGGGGTAGTACCTACATTTGCCAGTTATTCTGCCGGCAAGCAGTAGTGTGCAAACATTACTGCGTTCCGGTTTGAAGGGTAATGTTTCCAGATAAACATGTTACATGTTAATTATAAAACACCTTATACCTCCGGGTGACGAGGGCAGTGCAGTGCTAGGTGATGATTTGGACTCTTCATGTTCCAAAAGCTGCGTGTTATCGTCATGTTATGTGGCAGGCATGTTGCTAACCATCAGGCACATTGTCATGCTCGTCTTGTCCCTCCATACGTACTACACAAAAAAATCCGGCACTAGGAAAAAATCAAAAACTGATGTCTTGCACATGATATGTTATGAAAAAAGTGATGAATGCGGGCATTATTAACAATGCCCGGGCACTATGTATAATTATATAGGACAAACTGATTATTTACTATTTATACTTAACTATTGTCAAATTGCCCAGTCATTATTATATCGCTACGTGATAAATGGGCAATTTGATAATAAAGATTCTAAGTAACCGAACTGAATGCAGTAATTAGAAAAATAGTAATAAATGGTTGTATTACTCTGCCCAAAAGGTGATGTGAATGATGTATAATAGCCAGTCAATTTGATTATTAGAATAATTAGTATCAAACTGCCTTAGCGGGCATTTTTCATAGTGCCTGGTCATAATGAATAATCACTTGGGTCATAACAGATACATTTCGGAGAGTGTGCAACTGATTTTTGTGGTGTTACCCAGACTTTTTTGAATGGGACATCATAGGTACTTGTTTTATAATAATTAATTAACAGCTAATGGTTAAATAAAACACTGTGAATACTACACTTAATACCATTTATTTATGCATTAACAGACAAGGTGTCTGGTTGTTAGTATGTATTGACAACTATATAGGTATAACTAGATCCTTGAAATCCATACTATAATTAATGTGACAGTAACTCTGTCTGTCTGTTATGCTACATAAATCCTTTAACTGATTTTGATGAAATTTTAAAATTTTGTTTTTATCATACTTAAACTTTACTTTTTACTTTGTAAACTTTTATTTATTGGTTCAATCAAAATGTATCCCGAAATTACATACATTATACTTATTAAAACATAAAATAAAAATATAATATACACATAATATTAAATATAATGAATTATATAGTATTTGTAAAAACTACATAAGCCGTTTTTAGAAAACGTAACTTTGTATTGGGGGTTTTTTTTTACCATTTATAGGTTTACATACCTTGACCACCATCTCGCCTGATGTAAAGCGATGATGCGGTCTAATATGGAGCGTGCTTACCTAGATGAAACCGATTTACTCTCGATTTGAAGACACCAAGATGATAAACATCGGGTAAAACCCACTCAGGCAACTCATTCCACAGTCTAGACGTTCTTATCACAAAAGTAGAGTCAAACCTCTTCGTTCGTGTCTTTGAAGCATCAACCATGAAACTATTAACTATTAAATAAATACTGCCTCAGTTTCCTTAATAGTTATTTTGTGCGAATTCGCGGTTAAAAGCTAGTAGCTAACTAGCTAATATTATACATACACATTCCCAAACGTTTTGCTTTTAGCATAACAACGTTTTACAAAAACTCTATAAGATATGGTTTATTTAGAAATCGTACCGGCTTACCGACTTTCCACTTCCTACCTATTCTTCCAAGTGCCAACGACATCGTGTGTCAGTTCGATCCTAACGCCATCTAGCATAGCCAAATGAAAAGAATACCACAGGTTACGTAGAAAATGAATCCGTTAAGGAATAAAATGTATTTTTTAATGTACTTCCGATATTGTATTTCATTGATTGATTTATCTATGTATATATAGATATATTAAGGACCCGCCCCCGCTTCGCACGGGTGCAATACTGATACTAAATATAGGTACTAATTAATATGGTTATTGTGGGTTATTCCTAAGAGATTTATTATTGCAGATTTTTTTGTAGACCTTTTGAAGGGGTACACTACTGCTCTACATTATTTTGATCTAGCTCATAGAGTTCAGACAGCGTTTGCGGTTTAAGCGCAAAACATTTATTTTTGACATTACATTAGATTTTTTTAAAATTTTCCGTGTTTCTCCGCTATTTTATACACATATTATACATATAAACCTTCCTCTTGTCTCTATCTATTAAACAACTCCGCATCAAAATCTGTTTCGTGGTTTTAAGGATCTAAGCATATATAGGGGCGCACATACGTGGGAAGTAATTTTGTTTTATACTATGTAGTGATAGTGACGATAAAGCAGTAATCGTAACTCACAAAGAAGAATGTACTCTGTGTTTGAGGTATCGATCGACATAGTGCATGTATAATACTTGGTTGTAAAATATTATGAAAAGAAATTGGATTACTTATTAATCTTAAACTATTCTTTCAATTTGATTTATAGACGACGCGACGGGGACACAGCATAAAAATTAAAACACGATTTGTTTGAAACTCTCGAAAAAAAAATGTTTGAGCAAGAGTAACATGCGGCTGAATGACTTAGTAGCTATGCCCAAGAATAAATTAAAAAAATTTTTGTACGCGGGTAGGAAATAGCGTTTGATTCGCTTATTTGGTATTTGGTTATTTATTTATTTTAAAAGTATTTACAACCAAAACTTTTTTGCAATGGATGGGAAATGCAAACTTAATATTATTTGATGACAGGTTTAATTAATGTGGTAAGTACCGAGAAGTTAATGTCGCGTTAAAAAAAACATGATTAAATATACTAAACACATGGACACAACAGCGAAGAGCAGTTGACTATATTATCTTTCTCGCTCTGTCTGTAGGCGCACTTATAGGTATTTTCTTTCTCGATCTAGCATCCTGAGTTCACCCGAAAATTTCTGATCATACCCGAGCGTGACGCTAGAATTCAATTCACACGAAAAATCTGTCTAGGCGCGCCAAAAGAGTATTATACTCGTCGATTAAAATTCTCAACAAAAAAAAATGTGTGATCGGTAACGTCAAATATTTGACTGGAAATTATGTAGAACAGTTTAAATAAGAAAATGAAACTCTGGTTTTTACTATTTTTTTGCAACTTTTGCATATTTTCTCGCCGTTCAAACCTTCCCTGAGCTACGAAAAACATTTTAGAATCAAAATCTGCCAAATCGGCTCAGCCGTTGTCGAGTTTTAGCAAGGCGCACAAACTGCAATTCATTTATATATATATGACAGCTATATCTTCTTTCTTATATATAAAATTCTCGTGTCACAGTGTTTGTTTCCTTACTCCTCCGAAACGGCTTTACTGATTTTAACCAAATTTTATATGCATATTCTGTAGGTATGAGAATCGGCTACTAGCTATTTTTCATACCCCTAAGTGACAAGGATTGTCCACCCCAAAAATTGTTTTTTTTAATTTTCGGACAATTTTTTTTGTTTTTATATTTTTATAATGTGGCGTTAAAAAATACATACACCCCTAAATTTTTACCCTTTTATCACCAACCCCTATTTTTTAATAGCCATTTTAGTAATTTAATTATTTTTCATCCCGCTCGATAACTGATCAATTATCGCCTTTTTGTCATCATGTAACAGTTTGCCATATAATATATTATGCCATTTAAATTATAATATCATGTTTGTAATAATTTATAAGGCAAAACAACGTTTGCGGGGTCAGCTAGTCTATCTATAAGTCTTGCTTAGTTTGGGGTCAGATGGTATTAGTTTGTGAATTGCCCACCAATATTTATTTATTATAACAATATAAACATATAAATGCTTCTGTAACAGTATTTAGTGGATATGTTGTGAAAAAAATGAGTAATGCGGACAACGCCATCGATAATAATATGCCAACAATATTACCATTCGCTAGAGAGGTGCAGACCTTGTTCCTAAATACTATACAGTTATATATTATATATAATAGTATACAGTTGTAGACATACTACGCGGTAGACTGGCCGCTGGCAGCTGGGGGCTGCTGAGCGAGGCGAGTCGGCTGTGCGTGCCGGAGCGGCGCGCCCGGTTCCGGGCCAGCCGCGTGCCGCTGTTTGCACCGGCCGGCGCGCACGGCGGCGGCGGCGGCGGTGCCGGCGAGGCAGGACTCTCCAATCTTCCATGCTCAGACACTTCCCAACCACTTGCTTGGAGTGTCGCACCCAAAACTTGACATTTTTTCAGCAAAAGGGGCAAATATGGAAAAGACTTTTCTATCCTATTGCAAAGAAATATCATAGACGTATTTCTATTTAGTGTAAATTATAATCAAATCAAAAAAATCAAAATTATTTATTGCAAGTTACATGACTCATAGAAAGAATTACAATGTCACAATGTTAATACAAAAATATTATTCAATTAAATCAATTATAATAAAATAATAATTTAAAATACAATAATATAAACGTGTCACAATAATACACGTCAATTCTTATTTTGCTAGTATTAAGTATTAAAATGTAAATGTAAAATACAAAAAAAAAACCCGAGTAGCACGTACACGCTCAACATCAGCTCTGTAAATAAAAATCCAAGCGGATTTTTTGGAGCTACGAGCAGCCCAGTGATATCAGTGAACCGGCTACAGTTCAGCGAGCCCGGAGCCGTGTTGACAGCCCCCAGGACGTCAGGGATAAAGAGGAATTGCCAAAAATACCGGACGAACAGCCGAAAATAAAGGTTAGTTTAGTTTCAACATTACAAGATCGCAAAGTTGTATTTGGACAAAAGTCACGTCCGTCCTCTTCGGTATAGAAAACCACCGCCGACACGTTCTTATCGCTGCACGACTGACCGGCGCCGACGACCCAACGCACGTCATCAGCGACACTTCCCCCCGCCAAGTAAAACATCATTGGGAGAACATCATCATCATCGCCAACCCCGGCGGAAGAACTGACTGCTGGTGACTGGACACCTACTGGACAGCCCGAACACTATCTTAAACGAGCGTGTACGCAAGAACACTAACAAACTTTAACTTGGAGAAGAAGAAGAAGAAGACGAAGAAGAAAGGGATCATACGCTAGTAGTATAAGTTGTTATAATAGTAGTATAATTTAAATTTACCCAATTCCGTTAAATCAAATTCTGTCATACAAAATGTCCGACATAAGCACTAAAGCCGCCCCCTCCACCTCTGCCTCCTCCGCCTCTGCCCCCGTCATTGCACCAAAACGACCAAGGGTCCTTTCAGTAAGATCTGTAGCGTCAAACCTACATAAGCGAATTTAAAAAAAAAATGTTAAAGCCGGCGGGTCAGAAGTGGTGCAACCGACGCGGCAACACGGGGAGAGCCCCAGTGAGCCCATAGAGATTCCCGAAGTAGATTCTAGCCGTGTTCAGTCTCTCGGCAATGTGCCGTCGCCACCACAGTCACAAACAGCTAGTGAGATCTCAGCCCCGGTGACCTCGGTGCCCGAGACGACCTCAGGACAAGTGGCGGCGGTGGACAGAATCGAGAACTGGGAGTAGTGCGGGATATCACCGCCTAAAGAGCTGAGGACCGATGACGAGATGGCCAGCGTATCCGAGTTGTCTTTCCCGACCTCCGCCCGCAGCACAAAGGTCAGCATGCTGATCGGAGATTGCTCAAAGCGGACGGGGGTCGAGATGGACAGCGCCACAAAAGTAGCAAACGACGCGCTACTCCGGGGCAAGGACGCTCTCGAGTCGTCTCATAACGTGAGATGCGATATAAGGCAAACGGCGATCGAAAGCTTTCAAGCGCTTTACAAGATCGTCCTTTCCCTTTCGGAGTCCAGACATCGTCACATCGCCTCGCTCGAGAAAGAAAGGGCTCGGCACGCCATGGAGCTGCTCTCCGTAGAAAGGGGTCATACAAAAGCAACACAAAAAAAATATCTTGACCTTCCAAAGGAGGTAGCTCTGGCCAGAGAACAACTAGCAGAACTACAAAAAGAGACTGGACTGAAAGCCGTCAGAAACTGGCAGAGCCGAAGCTCTGCCAGTTTCTGATGAGCTCTCGACTCGAAAGTCGAGAGCTCAAAGAGAACACAGAGCGTTTTTGGACGCCGAAAAGGTCTACATTGGGCTCCAGAGGAGACCAGTGGGAGACCACTCGCCTTTGGTGCAGTGCACCAAGTGCCTAGGTTTCGGTCACACAAAAGCGATCTGCCGGAAAAGGGATGAATCCTGCAGTCATTGCGGAAAAGCCCACTCCTGGACCCAATGCAAGGTAAGAAAGGAAGACCTGCCACCCAAATGCAAAAACTGCATAATTGCTCATCCAAACAGCCCCAACAGGGAACTCGCTCACAACGCCTTTAGTAGCGAGTGCCCTAAAAGGGTAAAATGGGATGGGATAGCGCGGTCCCGAATATCTTACTGCTAAGGGCACTCATGAGGAACGTGGCTCAGTCTCCCGAAGAGTAGGCGAACCAGGTTTGCGTTTCATCCAAGCAAATCTGCAGCGCTCCCAGAATGCAACCACAGAACTTCTGAAGGTCGCGAAAGAAAGGGGAGTTTCAGTTGCCCTTGTTCAAGAACCATATGTGGGAAACAAAGGCATGATGAAACAATATCCTGGAACTCGCATTATTCAGTGCAGTTTAAATAGGCAAAAACCAGTTAAGGCAGCCATAATAATCTTCGGCGACATGTTGGAGGTAATCCATGACCCCCAAATTGTTACCGAAACGGAAGCAGCTGTCCTATTGGTCGGTACAGGTCTAAAACTGGGAGTGATTTCTGTCTACTTAGAAGGAGACTAAAAAGTCGACCCCTACCTCAGCAGGATCAAAGTATTCAGCGAAAAACTAGCTACAAAAGACCGTGTTGTTGCTGGTGACGTGAATGCATAGTCCCACTGGTGGGGAAGCGCATCTCAAAATGAGAGAGGAGAAACTGTAAGCTCTTTCTTCAATTAAATGGACTTGTACATTCTCCGGCGATACACCAACCTTTGAGATCGTCAGGGAAGGCAAACTCTACACAAGCGTAGTAGATGTAACAACGTGCAGCGAGTCTCTTCTGGGAAAAATCGAGGGATGGGAGGTTGACAAAAGTATTACAACATCGGACCACAACACAATCACCTTCACTTTGCGTCTAGTTAAGGCTCTCGAACAACAGAAGCCAATAACAACACGCAAATACAACACCAAGAAAGCAAAGTGGCCAAACTTTATGTCACAGCTAAAATCTTCCCTTAAAGAAAGAAACATCTCGCCGGAGTCAGTCGAGAAATGTGAAAGTCCACAAGAACTTGAGTCGATGATTACGAGCTACACAACTAGTATACATGAAGCCTGCGAATACACCATTCCACTGGTAAGCTCGCCGAAAGGTAATCCAATACCCCCATGGTATACTAAAACGCTCGAAAATCTGAAGAAAGAAGTTCTCAGAAGAAAGAGAAGGTAATCCTTCTGTCAGGGGCGGCATTCCTAATGGAATGCCGCCCCGAGCAGACGGAAAGCTGGAAGGAGTTCTGCACGAATCAGGAAAAAGAAAGTATGTGGGACAAGATCTACAGAGTGATGAGAAAAACTTCGACAAGACAGGAAGAAATTCTTCTAAGAGACACCGAAGGTAACACTCTATCCCCGCAACTATCAGCAGAACTACTTGCCAAAACTTTCTATCCCGACGACTCTGAGAGCACCGACCAACCGTGTCATACAGAGCTACGGGAGCAAACGATGGAAACGCCTATGGACTTGCCGGAAAATGACCCACCATTCACATCAGCGGAGCTGGAATCAGTATTGAGAACTCTGAATCCAAAAAAAGCCCCCGGTACAGACGGGCTAACCGCTGATATTTGCGCAGCAGCCATACGTTGCGAATGGGAGGTTTTCTTGGCGATAGCAAACAGATGCTTGTCGCTGAAACACTTCCCCAAGCAATGGAAAGAGGCGCACGTGGTTATATTACGCAAACCCGGTACGACAGATTACACACAACCAAAATCGTACCACCCCATAGGTCTTCTCTCCGTTCTCGGAAAAATCGTCGAAAAGCTTCTGGCAAACCGACTCCAATGGTATCTCCTCCCAACCATCAGTAGGAAACAGTACGGTTTTATGCCCCAAAGAGGCACCGAGCACGCCCTCTATGACCTGGTAGAGCACATCAAGAAAGGAGTAGACAGTAAAGACACCGTACTCCTAATCTCCCTGGATATAGAGGGTGCTTTCGACAATGCATGGTGGCCCGCCCTCAAAAATCAATTAGCGAAGAAGAGGTGCCCAACAAACCTCTACGACATGGTAAACTCTTACCTTAGCGACCGTAAAATCAAGGTCAATTATGCAAGAGCAGTCTATGAGAAGGAAACAACCAAGGGATGCGTCCAAGGATCCATCTGTGGACCAACCTTTTGGAATGTGATCCTAGACTCGTTACTGCGAATGCTGGAAGCCGAGGGAGTATACTGTCAAGCATTCGCGGACGACGTTGTTCTCGTATTTACAGGCAGCCCGACCATTATCGAACAACAAGCGGGCAGGGCGCTGAGCATGACAGTGGAATGGGGTAAAATCAACAAACTCAACTTTGCAGCGCATAAAACGAACGCAATGCTTTTCACAAAAAAGTTTAAGTTTGAACCTCCAAACATAGTCATGTCTGGCGTTCAGCTCGATCTGGTCGAGGAAGTCAAACTGCTGGGCCTACTGATCGACCGACGGCTCAACTTTAAAGCACATGTGACCGCCCAATGTAAAAAGTGGCGAACATTTATAGACAGCTAGCATTTGCAGCGAAGGTGACCTGGGGATTAAATGGCGCAATCACGAGAACTATCTACGTCGCGGTGGTGGAACCTATCATCATGTATGCCTCAAGTGTATGGGCGCAAGCGGCAGACCTCGAGGAAAACAAGTCTCACTTGAATGCGATCCAAAGAGGTTTTGCCCAGAAAATCTGTAAGTCGTACCGTACTGTTTCTCTGAAATCAGCACTTGCGCTTTCCGGTCTGCTCCCCCTAGGTCTGAGGATACAGCAAGTTTGTACAGAGTAAAAAAAAACCTCTCCCAAGACTACCTCCCACCAGAAGTGGAACTCGAACGGAACGTTAACTGCCTGGACCAACCCCATCCGTCCACGCAGGTATCCGTAAAGTACGAGCTCCTAGAAGACACCTCCAATCTTCCAGAAGGACCTCAAATCTATACTGATGGCAGTAAGATTAAAAGTAAAGTTGGAGCTGCTCTGACATGGTGGGAGAATGGTAAAGAGGTGAAGAACTCGACATTCAAGCTCCACTCCGAATGCACAGTCTTTCAATCGGAACTTTATCCTCTTTACCGGGCAACTCAAATGGCGTTAGAGAGTAAGGACCCAGAAGTCAATGTCCTGAGTGACTCCCGATCTTCACTCGAACTGCTATGTAACCCAAAAATGAGTCACCCCGTGGTAAAGTGCATAAAGGAAGAACGAACATTGGAAGGATAAATGCTGAGGGGAAATCTCTTCGTCTTTTCTGGGTGAGAGCGCATGTTGAAACCGTCGGCAACGAAAGAGCCGACGAACTGGCCAAATCGGCTGCGCTCACCTTGTCGCCCAGTGACTATGAGGAGATCCCCTTGTCCTACGTCAAACGGAAAATCCGCGAAGAATCGGTCAAGAAATGGCAGGATCGATATGAGACCTCGGACACCGGAAAAGTCACCCAGATGTTCCTCCCCGATATAGCAAACGCAAATCGAGAGATGAGAACCACGAAACTGACTCCCATCCAGGTACAAGCGTTGAATGGGACACGGAGGAGTAGCAGAATACCTGTACAGATTTAAGCTCAAGAGCAGTCCTGCATGCGAGTGTGACCCCGACCAACCCGAAACGGTCTGGCACGTGCTTGTCGATTGTCCCCGATTCATGGCCGCAAGACATGAGCTCGAATCTATGATCGACAAAAGACTGGTTGTCTCGGATCTCCACAACATCTTAGCAGATCCAGATGACAGAACACGGCTCCTGTCCTTCATGGAGAGCTCATTCCGCATAGCGGCCAAGAGAAACTCTACTAATTCAAATACGCGCCCCCTTTCGCCACCACACCCTACCCCGCTGTCCGTGGACGCCACGGTTCCCGCCCAACATAACTCCTCGAAGAACATCTATGTCAAACAACTACTGGAGAACGCAGACCGAGGAGAGGCAGGGATCCGTATCCGTGGAGTGGCTCTCTTCATGGACAACAACAAAGAAAGATTCGGAGTAAGCTTTTGCTTCGCCTGGGAACGGGAACGAGCCCGTTTGTCGCCTGGATTGTCTTGCCTGCTTAATGGGAGTACCACAAAAGTAACAATGAAGCGGAAAACCTACGACGCTATGCCGGTGTGTGAGGTAGACGGCCACCGATTTCGGTTGGTGCGATCGAAAAACAAAACGATTGCACTAATAGAGTACTCGAAAGGCCGGACGCCTTTCACACAGGCAAGTGCGCTGCTCGCACATCTGAGCAGAAACGCGGGTGAAACACCCCGGGTGATAAGCATGAATGCGATGCCAATCGAATATTCAAGAGCGAGAGTCGCAGACCGGCTGGGTTGCATTGAAGCCTCTAAACATCATGAGGTTGTCGTTTACGAAGATAGGGGAGAATATCTGACCTTCCTCAGAGCCCTTTCGCACGATCAAACAAATGCAAGTGACAGCTGGGGACATCCAGTTCCTAGTTCGACTGTCCAAACCGGCTCCGAAAGAGCACAGCAGAGGGCAGCCGCGGAAAAGGCCACAGCCAATCAAAGCGGCAGCCGAGGAACGAACACGGCTTTCGTGACTGCCTTCAACGCAGCGCCAAGGAGCTTACTCCAAATCTCATCCCATTCACCACACCCCTTCACGACAAAGACCCCCAAAGCAGCTTCACAGCAACAAATTTGCCGAACGTGGGCTGATATGGGTCAGGTTGAACCGCCCCGCTATGTCACGGCTTCGGAGCCGCGGAGCCATGCACGTAACGCCTTCATCGAATTCATAGCCACACTGAGAGCGACAAGACAACAAGTCAAGTCAACCTCAAAACCTGCGAAAATATCATGCAGTCCTATAGGCTAGGAAGTCAAAGCCTCTTAAAGGCGAAACTCGAGGAGGCCGAAGCAGCTATTTACAGTAATGTCACTTCCCGGGTCATCAAGGGAACCATGACAGGACAGTATATGGCAGCTTACAGTGCAGAAAATGGCTTCGTAACACTGAACGAGATAGAGACAGAGCGTGCGGGAGTGCCTGTTTATGCGACACCACAAAACGACCCAATTGTAGTTACTGCCCGATGCACCAAGATTATGCTGGATGATAAGATCCTAGAGATGGCCAAGACCATCGAAAGGAACTCAAACGTCAATGCTGGTTGGGAAAACTGGGAGGTACCGAGAATACATTGGGTCGACGGAGTTCCAGGATGTGGAAAGACAACATGGGTGATTAGACACTTTGACGTAGACAAGGACGCCATCATCACCACAACAACTGTGGCAGCAAAAGATCTAAGAGAAAAGCTATCGCACCGTATCGGGAACCTGGTTAAAACCAGAGTGCGAACCATGGCTTCTGCTCTGGTGAATGGTTTCGGAAGAGAAAGTTTCAGTCGCCTCATGGTAGACGAAGCTCTCATGAACCATTTCGGAGCCATTGTGATGGCTTCAAGGCTGTCTGGTGTTGGTGAAATTGTCTTCATCGGAGACGTCAATCAGTTGCCTTACATCGACAGGGAAAATCTCTTCAAAATGAGGTATCACCGCCCGAACCTGGTAACAAAGATCAGCCAGGAGTTGCTCTGCACACATCGAAACCCAATGGACGTCGCATATGCGCTGAGGGAAATATACTCCGGTATGTACTCCTCAGCGCACCGTATAAAGTCCCTAGAGCAGAGAAGATATAAGGGAGCGCAAATACCCAACACCCTACCAAACACCCTCTTTTAAGTTCACACTCAAGAGGAGAAAGAGACCCTGACAAACCAGGGTTATGGGTCAGGCACCGGGTCACGCATCCTTACCATCCATGAAGCTCAAGGACTAACATACGAGTCGGTAATCGCAATCAAAACCAAGGCAAACATGAAGCTGCACGAGAGCGTGCCCCATGCGGTTGTTGCAATCTCACGGCACACGGGGACCTTAATTTACTACGCTGACGACACCGACGACGCCATCGGTCGGTTCGTGCGGCGAGCGTTGGCTGCATCACCGAAGACCATCCGAGAGTTCAATCTACAGATTGCCATCAGGAACAGAAATGCAGCCGTAGTGGAGGCTCTGGGCCGGGAGGAGGCGGCTTAGGCAAATGGCAAGCCAAAGACTCAATGTGGAGTCGATTACTAGCGGTAGAATCCCAACCGATAGTGATCGGCTCTACAGACGAGCTCTAGAATTAAGTTTGAAATGTGCCCAACTCCCCCCTATTTTCCTTTTCTTCTCCTACTCCAAGAAATCTGTAAAAAAGAGATTGTATTGACAAAGATCACGGACCCCGGAGTCTGTGGAGTAGATATTTAAATAAAAAAAGGATTCAAATGTCATCAGCTTTCAAGTCAAAATTTCCTAACTGGCATTGGGACAGTCACATGTCTGTTGCAGCTATGGCTTATGTATGGCCAGTCAAGCCTGTCAGCGATCATCGCTAGGATGGCGTTGGGGCTGGCCCGCACCCTGCGCACCAGGGAGGCGCTCCGTTTGCGCATAGTCGCCTCGATGCAGTCGTGTTCGCGTCCGCGAACATCCCTGAAGCGCTACAGAAGCGGGGCAGCCCCAGAACTCCCGGAACACATTGTTTCACTGGACGCGGAGAGCACTGTACGCCTTCTGAGTGTAGTCTGCCCACAGACCGCACGTGTACAGTGAAGTGCAGTACGCTCTAAAGAGTGTCACTTTCACCTCGGTAGAACAGCGCGCAAATCTGCGAGCTGTCATATTGGCCCGTGCTGACAGCGCTCTCCGCTCCCGCTCCATGTCGAGTATGTCCTTCAGGTCCTCGGTAAGTAGATGGCCCAGATATTTAAATGTATCAACTCTATCTAGTGACGCACCACCAAGATGAAGTGGCGGTATGTTCATAGGGCTCTCCATACCAACGGTTCTAAAACCATAAATTGACTTTTCTGACTGTTGTATATTAACCCATGACCACGCGCGTAATCTGTACACGTACTGAGTAGTTTCCTCAGGCCCCAGATCGACGCGCTCAGCAGGACCATATCATCAGCGTAGGTCAGATTATTCACACACACTCCATCTACATAGCATCCGACATGCAGGCTGCCGAGCGCGACTATCAGGTCGTTCAAGTACAGATTGAATAGAGTAGGAGAAGTCAAACCGCCCTGTCTCACACCACATTCAAGGTGATAAGTGTCCGACATCACTCCCGCCCAACGGACACTATTGACCTGGTTCCCGTACCAGTACTGAAGCACTGAAATTAGTTAATAATAATGAAACGTAGTTTTTGTTAGTTTAAAGGTATCTTTTAATAAATGTTCATCAACCTAACTGTGTCGTCTCTCGTCTCTCTATCGTATAATTGCCATACAAGACAAATCTGTGGGGGTTTTAGTCGGTAGCGACACCATGTCTGACGTCGCCATGGTGTATATAAGTCAAAATGAAAACTTGTTACATCATACCTGTCCCATTATACTCCAACAAGGAGGTGTTGTTTTTCCGGGATAAAAAGTAGCCTATGTGTTCTTCCAGACTATAATCTATCTGTGTTCCAAATTTCAGCCCGATCCGTTCATACGTTAGGACGTGATTGAGCAACAAACATCCAAACATCCAAATATCCAAACATCCAAATATCCAAACATCCATACATTCACATTTATAATATTAGTAGGATAAATGCGAAAGTATCTCTGTCTGTCTGTTACCATTTACCGTCTAAACCAATGAACTGATTTTAATGAAATTTGGTACACAGACAGACTAGACCCCGAGAAAGGACAATAGGCTACTTTTTATTGTGGAAAAAGGGTTGGGGGTTGAAGAATGTAACAAAAACGGGGAAAAATATTTATCTTCGAGAGCTTTAGTTGCGTGGGCCATTGTCCTTGGCGTGCGCTGATGTCTATGACAGCACATGTCTGTCTATATTTGAAGGTTACGCGTCATTTTAGGTAATCAAATTTGCAATATTATTTTCAAATCAAACATTTCTCTAATATTATATTGTGTAAAGTTGTTTATGTTCAATTTGCCCGTTGATTTTTATACCTCTAAACTAAAAACTAAATATTACTATATTACCATACAATTGTATATTGGAAGTACTTGAAGGAAGAACCCTGCTGCCTCGATTTCACACTAAAGGGGTTTTCGACAATCAAGTTCAAGATTATCTGAAAAAGACTGATCACTGAATGAATGAAGAATCATGCTCCAATGAAGAACATATAGAACATGGGTTAACGACGCACTCAATGTTCAAACGCTGGACGTTGACGAAATTGCGGTGTTACCCATTACCGAATGGAAACCAGAAAAAAAAAGAAGAAAAATGCATTGTTTGCGGAGGAATTTTTTAAACACGATGTTCGGATAAACATTTAACCGAACGAGTACATTATTATTTATCACAAATATATAATTTTGAGCAAAATTGCCCTTGATGTTATTTGATTTTAATGAATATTTTAGGAAATATCTTAAACAACTCCGCAACAAAATAATAGACCACTTTGTTGTGAGCACGTGGTACAGTGATGTTTCTTAGCGTTGTCTTCCAGATGAGTGTCCTCGAGGCGATATAGCCACAGAGGCGGAACCGCGGCCATCACTGTGCCAATGCGTGATCATGCGTAAATGTATTCGCCCACGTAAAAAAAAAAACATTTTCAACTATTAAACGATCGCGGCAAATAGAAAGAAGACAGCGGGTGGCCGCCGATTGCTCTACGAGATACCATTTGCTTCCTTCCCGAGAGGTTCCCGCATTGACGAGGTTAGGGGTTCAGTAGCCGTGGCCTGATCAGTGATCAGCCACAGTGAAGCTAAAAGAAACCCGCAGTGGGACTGCTAACCAGGGCTATGGGCTCCAAGCCTTGCGGTCCTAGAGATGCAGTTAGGAGGGAGTTGCGCGGCGTAGACGGTGCTGGCGCGAATGAGACGTGCCGCAATGCTTGGTGGTATGCACCGTGACCGTAGAGAAAAAAATGAATGAGATGAGAGGCTGAAGAGGAATACCGGCATAACGGTGCCCCTCTTTCCCTGCCCACTGTGGCCTTGCTTGGTCGCCAACATATGATGACGGACGCGGTGGAACTGTAGATGAAGAAGAGTGCCGGTATATCGGTGAGCTGCTGTCCCCGTCCTCTTTAGCCGGATGGTGGTAGGTGATGAGGCCGAGGATTTGGCCCGCTGCGGGAGACAAAGGGTGTCTAGACGCGAAGATGTCTGGTTCTCACTGTTGGTCGCCGAGGTGACCACGGCGTGCATTGTCCCACGGCGGGTTCGCAGAAGAGCGCAAGAGCATCCCGGTGTTTGCCCGGTTTGTGGCAAAGGTGAAAGTGTGGCGGAGATTTTATCCGGTAGGAGCACCACTCATGGTGTCGAATCCGACACAAATCGACGATTCCCTTCAAGCGGAATGATCTGTTAATGCATTACCTTCACATAAAAGGGTGCCATTGGCCTTTTAATTTAAAAAAATACAGTTTCCCGTTCAGTAGTCGTATGCTGTAACTATTAGTAAAGCACAGTGGCAAACATTTAAGCACCTAGAAATCAATTCACGCCAAGACTGTTTTTCATACGGACAACTACTTAGGTATCTGTAGCGTTATCAAGATCATCAGGTAATACAGAGATAACCAATGTGTTCTTCTACCGCAAGAATTAAAAAACTAAAAATTTCGTATATACGGAGTACTTTAAAATACCTGTATTATTAAACACATTTTACTAGATCCCAGTACTTTTACCTAGCGTTTCATTTTTTTTTTTTTATAGTGCTCTTACTGATCAGTGATCATTGCCTTTTAAAGCAATGGATATTTTAGTAGAGATTTTCCTCAAACAGACGCGGGTGAAACCGCGGGTCACAGCTAGTAAGACTATATAAAACAAAGTAACAATTGGTGACCTTATCGCTAAAAGTCGCTCCTCCAGGCAACCGCTGGATGGTAAAGGAAAAATGAAGAATACTAAGACTATACATAGTTTAAGTTAATAGTATTGTATAAGTTATTGTAATGTCATGTTAAATATGTTTAAAGGCAATATAAAAAAATAAATAAAATTATATTGCCTCCAAACATATTCAGAACTCTCAATAAATGCTGACGCATTTCTAGATGGCTAATGGCCATGGTCCCGAATTCACCGGAAAATTTCTTAACATTCCCGAGCGTGACGCTAGAATTCAATTCATAGCCCACGAAAAATCTGTCTGTGGTGCACGGTAACAAGTTTTCACTTCCAAAATTAAGCCGTGATTCCAATTCCAAGTTCCATTCTAGTTTAATAAGTGACGAGACGAACAGGGCATGTGCCTGGTGGTAAACAACATGCCTGCCACATAACACCACAGTGACACGCAGCTAGTTTTATATTTATTGGAACATGAAGAGTCCAAATCATTACCTAGCACTGCATTGCGCTCGTCACCCAGAGATCTAAGATGTTATATCTCTAAGCCCTGTAATTTCTCTGGAAACATTGTCCTTCAACCCGGAACACAGTAATGTTTGCACAATACTGCTTGGCGGTAGAATATCTGGCACAGTTGTGGTACTTCCCCAGGCGGACTCCACTGCAAGAAAATTACAGGGCTTAGAGACATAACAACTTAGATCTCCGGTTGACGAGCGCAGTGCAGTGCTAGGTGATGATTTGGTCTTTTCTTGTTCCAATAGCTGCGCGTCACTGTGTTGTTATGTGGTTGGCATGTTGCTAGCCATCAGGCACATGGCATGCTCGTATTGTCACTCCATAGGTACAAAGAGGTACAAAGAGGTTTGATTCCACTTTTGTAATAATAGCATTCAAACTATGAAAAGCGTTACTTGAGTGGGTGTTTCCTGATCTAGGGTTCTTCACGTTATAAATGAATTGGTTTCTTCTAGGTTAGTGCGCTCCGTCACTTAACATCTTGTGATATGGCGACCAAGTCCAAACTATTGTCGACATAAAAACATATAGAGATATTGGATATGTCATGAAAAAAGTGATTAATGCGGGCATTATTAACAATGCCCGGGCACTATTCATAATTATATTGGACAAACTGATTAATTACTGTTTAAACTTAATTTTTGTCATATTGCCCGGACATTATTATTTCGCTACGTGATAAATGGGAAATTTGATAATAAAGATTCTAAGTAACCAAACTGAATGCAGTAATTAGAAAAATAGTAATAAATGGTTGTATTACTCTGCCTAAAAGGTGATGTGAATGATGTATAATGGCGAGTCAATTTGATTATTAGTATAATTAGTATCAAACTGCCTTCTCTTAGCGGGCATTTTTCATAGTGCCTGGTCATTATGAATAATGCCTGGGCTATAACATATACATTTAGGAGAGTGTGCGACTGATTTTTGTGGTCACTACCCAGACTTTTTTAAATGTGACATCATAGGTACTTGTCTTATAATAATATACTAACAACTAATGATTAAATAAAACACTGTGAATACACTTATTACCATTTATTTATGCATAACAGACAAGATGTTTACAAACACAAAATGCGTACGACATACCAACTACACTAAGTACACTATCTACTTACTGCCAACTTATATTAATCGATACACGAAAAACACGGCCAATTCTAAGGTTGAATTCTAAAATTTATAAACCAAAAAAACACTTCTAGGACAGTGTATCAATCTACCTAGAGATATACAGGGTTACTCGTAATGGGCCTGCATCAATATAAAGGAATGTGCGAAATTTTTAAACAAACAACTCTTTATTCTCTAAAATTAAACTCTTGTTCTACAACTTTTGTTCAAAACTCAATCCCAATCCCACACGTATCCCAAAAGGAAGTTCGTTTTTGTTGTCCTCTCTACCACTGTTTAGCTCTATGCGCACTCCATCAGCACCTCTTTTAACGAACGAAAGAGTGCGCGCACAAAATATCGACGAGTTCGATGTTTTAGACGGGACGATTACATTATATTATCATACCTACTAAAGTTAGATTTATCGTTTGTTTTGAAAAACTAATTCATATCGAAACGTTTTTTTAATTTTGTACGGTGCAAAAATATAATAGGGAACTCTGAAATTATGATCCGACAAAAACGCCACCAATCTGAAGCTTAATCATATTGGTGAATTGGACAAGAAAAAAAAGAGATAAGAACGCACGGTATAGTATCAGTTATCTCAGTGCCGAACAACAGTGAATTTAAAATTACACTTTCCGTAGATTGAATTTGTTTGATATATCCTTTGTATTTGAAATGAAATGTTTATGTAAAAAATGTTTTGGATTAGTTAAATATAACGCAATACTGTTTACGTGGCATTTAAGATGTAGATAACTTATATAAGTCTTACATAAGGCTTTAGCATTTGAAGCTTATTTACAGCGATGCATAGCTCTACATTTGAAGAAATCTCAACCACTGTGGTGAGATATTATCAACCTAAACTCAATGAGATCATATGCCTCTTGCGGCAATACAGCTGAAAGGAACTTTGAAACTTAAAACTAAAATCGACGAACTTAATCCATCCCGAACAAACATTATTAACTAGATGTGTAAGAATCATAATTGTCTCAAAAATGACTAAAGTTTGGATCGGATTTAGTCATGTAAAACTTCTAAGCAATGCATGTCTCTTATTTTTTCCCCGTAAAAGGTCTGGATTAGGAGTAGGTGTGCACTAAATATGTGGCTCAACAAACTAGCTCGTAGGAAGTACTTTTATAAATAATGTTGAAATGATTTAATGAAAACATTTAAATGAAACAATCTAAATCACATTTCGTAGATTTAGATTCAAGTAAGTATACGTTTTATCGAATTTGTATACAAAAGAACAGGCATATAAATTTAAAAATCAATTTCAATAAACAAATTATGTGACTATTAGAGATTAGCTCCGACCATCATTTTAGAAATAGATAGGTAAACACTTTCTCAAAGCTGCAAGTTAGCGAAACCACTTTAGAAATACATAACATCCTGTCTGCTGTTTCTAACCCGCACTACGAACTGCTCGAAACATCTTCATAAAACTTCCGTTCACCGTTTGTACACGAAGAAGGGAGATGGCAATAAGCTTTTGGGAGAATTACATAACTACTGAATCCAAAAAAAACCCTAAGTTGGCGTTTGGCCTATAGGTCACGAGGATGCCCATGCCTCAGAAAAACACAATCCGATATCAACAAATAGGGTTGCCTTTCTTCCGAAAAAGAGATTGTTCATTTGGGCAACATCGGACTTATTCAAAAATGTTATTGAAGTAATTCAAATCCGTTCGTTTTTATATCAGATTGCGATCTCCATGAGTCTCAGTGATTTATCACACGGAGCTCACTGCAAATGGGTCAAAGAGCTCATGACCAAGGGGAAAGAACAAAGAGATTTTGAATCATGACACTGACACTAAGAAAGCTGTATCAGGACAGGAAGCTTTGCTTTCTACTCGTATATTGCAGTGGTGGAAAACAAAATCTGACATATTTTCCCTAGGCAACCCCGCCAAACACATCGAGTTAATCACAAATTATTGCTTTATACACGTTTATTTAAAAAAACATACCTACAGTTTAAAATAGTATCACAAGTTAATTAACTTAAAAAATACCTAAAATATTAACTATCTATACCATTATCTATCTAGGCGGTTATTCGACGTCACCCCTTCTATTTCAGGCGATCTAAACTAACATCCAATATAACCTTCGTAAATTTTGATGTACATATCTATTTATTATAATTTCTGCGCACGTTAGTACTTAAGCGAAATTTTGCTCCACTCTTGGGGTTTTTACTATTTCGTTTGTTTATATATTATGCCTATATCTAAGCAGAAATTAATCTATTTGTCATTTCAGTGAAACGTGGTGGTTGTGTGATACTAGTGAAATTATAGGTACCTAGGCATGTATTCCATGGTGAAGGTCGAGTAGTGAAACTGACATTTTTTCTACTTCCCATAGGTACTATTTCAAACGGGCCTACAAGTACGCGAAACTTAGGTAAACGTCTTAGTACGATTTAAAAAATAAGCACAAAATAACTGATTACAGTGAAAAAAAAATAATTAAACGAACTTTACTGAATTGTTGCACAAAATTATTTAGACAGGAGCAAATACGTTATTTTTTACGATATAGTAGGTCTGGTATGTTGGATGGAAGTTTTGACGACACCAAGAAAGTTTAAAGACTTACCTACTTTTAAATACTTTCAGAAGTTACAAAAAATTAAAGTAATAAAAAAACAAATTGGTAGCAAACCTAGCGGTAGGAGTTGGGTCACTAAAAATTAAAACCATATGTTAAAATTAAAAAGCAATTAATAAGACTATTTGTGACATAAGTAACTAACTACTGTCATCCAACTAAGTAAATGTGAAAGTGTACATATGATAGCGCTTGTAATAATCAAACCGAGCTGGACAGTGGGATTAATAACTGCGTAATATGTTTTTACTAACAAACTTAAAATTAATATAAGTGTTCAATGTTTTTTTTTGCTTTTTTTTTTATTTTTGTTATTTGAACTTAGATACATCAAATTATATGTAATTATAATTAACAAAACTACCATTTGTAATAAACTTAAATATTATTTACTGCATACTAAGTTCGGTAAAATTATTTTTATCTGAATTAATAGTATCTACTAATATCGGCGTAACATTTATTAATATCTTATAATCGATGTTAATGTGTTAAATGTTTTTTTTGTGTTTTATTTTTTTATTTTTATCTTAGATATAATTATAATTAACAAAACTACCATTTGAAATAAACAAAAATATTATTTACCGAGTTCGTTATTGAGTTCGGTAAAAGTATTTGAAATTAAACTTATAGTACTAATATCATCGTAACATTTGCTAATTCATTTATAATCATTTATTTAAATGTTTAATGTTTTTTTTTATTTTTTATTTTTTTGAACTTAGATTTAATTATGATTAGCAAAACTACCATTTGAAATTACTAATAAACTTATATTTATATAATATATAATAACTATAATTAACTGAAGTTTTAATGTTTTTTTTAATTTATTTTTATTTGATCTCAGATATAATTATAATAACCAATACTACCACTTGAAATAAACTAAAATATTATTTTTTCATACGTTTTTGAGTTCATTAAATTTATTTTAACTTAGAGGCTTTCGGAAGTTGATATCTGATGATTCCTACGGCATTTCGAAACATTCCTACTCAACAACTATCTAAACAATCAAGTGTTTTTTTTGTAGTTATGGTACAATGTCGTTTGAATTCTAATTAGTCGCTATAATATAATTATAGTGTATTATATCAAGTAGTTTGAAGAAATTTTTTAATTACAAATTATAACGTCCAAGATACGGTATAAGAAATGTAGGTATATCTTCACTTGTTATTTAATAGCGGAAAAGGATAAAAGGTAAATGGTTACCAAAAAAAAATTGTGTGTATTATTAATTACATTTAGGTATCTATTTAATCTACTTCTCTGCATTGGTTATTCATACAACTCGTACACTAGTTACGATAATACAATTAACAGAATTGAAAAAGTAAAGGTAACCTGTTTTTTCCCCTGGACAACTATAACTTAGCTAGGTATTACAAGGTGAGTTTATATTGTTTACATACGTTATTAGTTACATACTGGTATAATATGTGAAATGATTATTATATTTTCAATCTAGCTATATTAGATTGCCTAGATTTAGTTTCTAAGTTTTACAGGAAAGAAGTTGAAAATTACGTTGTAAAACGTGATTATTTTTACTTTCTATTCATTTATGGGCTGTATAAGGGAGATGCATAAAAGAACGGAAGTTTTCTATTTTACTCTTTAAATATGTTCGATAAGAAAAAAAAATCCACACACAATTTTAATAGGTAATTCGCGATATATTCGTCGATATTATCTATCATTTATTTCTTATCACTTGTAAATAAAAGATGAGAGTACATATTTCTTATAGTGGATCCCGTACCATAATTTGTAATTTTTGAGAACTAAATTACAGCGACTTGTTTGATACAGATTTTATGACAGACTTAGAAGTGAGTACGTGTTTTATTTTCTCTATCAAAGTTTCGGTTTCTTCTAATTGGCATGATTACAATTCACTCATTTACTATTCAGTTACAAATGTCATTTCACTCACCCCACCTCAATTGAAACTAAATTTTCTTTTTAGGTTGTGGTTCCTAAATATTGTTTTTTGTTTTGTTTTATTTGGTGTAATAAAGAGTTTATCTATTTATCTATCCCTCCAAAGACAATTGTATTTTGTATCGTATGATTGTACAAAGTACCAGTAGGCAAGTACGTTTAGTTTGGTTTCTATTTACAGTAGCCAATTCCGATTTCACCCCTGTGATGATCGTATCCTAATAAATGAGGTGAGCAAATCTAATGAAATGAAATGATGAAATGAAGTTCACTAAAATATCCAATCGAATGATTATCAGTGAAATAAACGCAATGAGATAAACTATCTAATAAATGGTAACTTTTTTCCGTGGGGCTTAACAATTAAAATTAGTCCTAAGTAATCTTATTTTAAATTAAACTGGGAAAGCACTTAAAAAAAATACTGTACCGTAAACGAAATCTAATTAAATAAAGTAATCACAATAACGACACAGGCCCGTTTTACCCAAATACAAATGAACATTAAATGTATTATTAAAAAAAACAACCTAATATTGAAAATACCACGTTAATTTAAAGCTAACGAAGGTCGACCAAAAATATTTAAAATGGTATCTTAAAACATCTCCAATCATTAGCAAAACATTCACTAGCTCTGTTGACAAGTTGACATGCTTATTTATTACAGATTCCTCTTTTTAAATTAAACTATTATTTTATAAAAACTATTTTTGTAATCTGGTTAAAACGTTACTAAGTAACAATATGTCTTCAGACGTAAAGTGAACTTTTACCATTTTATGTCGCTAAGAATAAAAAAATAAAAATAACAGTTAGCTATGTGAGCAAAATATCAATCTAAATGAACTTGTAATTAACTTAAATGAATTGCTTTTTTTCATATACCTAAATAAACTATAATTATAGTTACCCATATTACCCTTTTAAATTTAAAATAAACTTATGTATTACTATTACCGAGAAATTATTAGAACTAGATATTACTGACAACCTACATATAAGCAGCGTATCCTCAACTCTCCAATAATTAAGTATTTTAATAGTCCAGAATCAATGGTGTTTTAATGTTATTTCTCAAATTAAGGCAAACTCTTGTGTTTTATTAAGTATTCAGTTTCAGGAACCGTTTCAAATCGAACACTGGAACGCGCATAATTGTACCAGTAAAACGTCTACTTTGGTTTCTATTTGCAGTAGCCAATTCCACTTCCGACTCATCTCCTTTGATGATCTTACCTAATATATGAGGAAAGCAAATCTATTGAAAATTATAAAAAATGTTTTCAACTAAGGCACCTAAAATGATGAAATAAAGTTGACAAAAATGGCCGATCGATTGATTACTAGTAAAGTAAAACGAACGAGATTAAACTATCCACGAATTATTACTTATTTTGCGCCATTTAACATTAAAATCATTAACTAATAAAATTAACCAATAGTGATACAGCAGTAGCTCTGTCTATTTGTTAGCTGTAACACATTTCCACCAAAACTACGAAATATAATAAAATGAAATTTACGACAGAGAGAGAGAAAGGAGAAAGGCTAATTTTAAATGTTAAGCCATAGTTGTGTGGAGTTCCAAAAAAAGGTAAAATTTTGAATTAAATATTCAACATTTTTTAAACTTGAATCTTGAAATGTATTTCTAAGTGTATTTTTTATACAACCATTGAAATAATTATGATCTTCAAAGTAAGTTTTTTTTTTTTTTGAGCGGGTTAGATTCCTAATAATGGTCAAGGAAAGCTTCGGGCTCCAACATTCATTTCATTTCAATTATTAAACATAATTACATTAACTAACACTTAAGCTAACTGAAGGTTTCTGTACATTTGAAGAAATTTCAACCACTGTGGTGAAATATGATCAATCTTAAATTAATGAGATCATTTGCTACTTTTTTGCTTTTGTTTTATTGTTTGATTTTAGATATAAGTAATTATTTTTAACAAAACGGCGCCTTTCAAAAAGCTAAAATGTTATTTATTTCATACGTTATGAAGTTCGTTAAAACTATTATTTTTGAAAGGGCAATTAAATGGATAAAAAATCAACTAATAAGACTATTTTGATATTAGTACCTATTTACTATCACTGAACTGAGTAAATGTACAAGATAGTGCTTATAATGAAAGAATAATTTAACGAAACTAACAAATAGAAAATTAGTTATTTAGTGTGCCTAATTGAACTTCAGAATTTATGAAGATATCCAAAGTATTAAGTTGATCTGATCTGATAAAATATGACAATAAAACAAGCAATGAAATAGTTTATTTTCTATTAATGTGTCCGAGTTGGACGCGGGGCTAATATCAGCGTAATATTTTCTAGTAAAATTATAATTGAACTAATAGTACTTAAATCGGCGTAACATTTACTATTAAACTTATAATAGATTTAAGTGTTTCGTAATGTTTTTTTATTTGAAACAAGATACAATTTTAATCAACAAAACTACCATTTTTCACCTATATATTATTCACCTCACACGTTATTGAGTTTGATTAAAATAAAAACGAATAGTATAATAACGGCGTAATATTTTCTACCAAAGTTATAATGGAACTAATAATACTCATTTCGGCGTAAAATTAACTAATAAATGGATAATTGCATTTTACTTTTTATATTTTTGATTTGAATTTATAGTTAACTATAAATAACAAAACCACTATTTTTACAGTGGGCATAATGTCGGAAAAATATTTATTTAATAGAAATATTTAATTTGATTGATTAAAGTGTATTTTTTTTGTGTTTTTGTTTCTTATTTGTTTTAACTTAGATATATGTAATTAAAATTAACAAAACTACCACTTTAAATAAACTAAAATTAACTTAACTTCATACGTTATTGAGTTCGGTAAAATTATTTTGACTTAAACTAAAAAAGTACTAATATCGGCGTGACATTTGCTAATAAACTTATTTAACTATTAACTGTTTTTTTGTTAATTGAGCTAGGATATAATTATAATTAACAAAACTATATTTTATTTGTGGTGAAGCAAATTAATTATTTTTGTAATAATTCTCGTCACCAGTGGTGCGCTGGTACTCTTGCATATCTATGAGATTTCGTGACGGCGGTGCGGGTGGATTTTAAATTACAGGAACGAAAAACAATAGGAGGGTGGAAGACCCTGGGGTTTTGGCCTTTTCTCCAGAAACACAAAAGACAGGTCCTACCTTAAGAATCCAGCGTACTCCGGGCCATTGAGCGGGAGTTCTTCTTACTCAATTATATTTTATTTAGCAGCTGCCTTTGAAAGGTGCATTGCGAGATAATCTTGACTGCGGCGCGGTGCGAATCGGTAATTTTGACTGGTACGAGGCGAACTTTTATAAACAGCTGGACTATAAGTTAATTTTAAGAATGTACGAAAAGAAGTGAGCGCGCCCTTGGCGCGATATAGATTATATACTGCTCCGCGGGACGAGTCACCCGAGAGTGGCGTGATTCGTCAGGCGAGGTACCCTCTAAGTGACTCAGAAAAAATGAACCAATTTGATTGATTAAAGTGATTCTTTGTGTTTTTTATTATTTGTATTTTTATAGATATACGCAATTATATTTACCAAAACTACCATTTGAAATGTACTTAAATATTATTTACTCTATACTTTATTGAGTTGGGTAAAATTATTCTGATTTAAATTAATACTACTAATATCGGCGTAATATTTACTATTAAAGTTATAATTGCACTAAATGTATTTATTTTGGCGAAATGTATACTCCTTAATTAATTAAATTTATTTGAATGTATTTTTGTAATTTGTTTATTAATATTTGAGCTAAGATTTAATAATTATAAATAACAAAACTATATTTTATTTGATTTATTGAAGTGTTTTTTTTGTGTTTTTTATAATTTTTTATTATTTGTATTTTAATAGATAAATACGCTATTATAATTACCAAAACTACCATTTGAAATAAACTAAAATATTATTTACTTTAAGCATACTTTATTGAGTAAGGTAAAATTATTATGATTTAAATTAATATTACTAATATTGGCCTAATTTTTACTATTAAAGTTATAATTGAACTAATAGTACTAATTTCGGCGTCATGTTTACTATTTGATTAAATTGAATTGATTTAAGTGTATTTTTTGTTATTTTTTTTTCTTATTTAAACTACGAAGTTATTATAATTAACAAATGATATTTTATTTGATGGAGTAAAGTGTATTTTTTTATTATTATTTGAATTTAGATGTTATTACAAAACGATGTTTTATTTGATTTATTTCGATGTTTAATTTTGTTATTTTTTTTTTATATTGTTTGTATTCACTTCGATGTATGTTTTTATAATTAACAAAACTACTATTTGAAATAAACTAAATATTTACTTTATACCTTATTGAGTTAGGTAAAATTATTATGATTTAAATGAATATTATGATTTAAAATAAATTAATATTACTAATATTGGCCTAATTTTTACTATTAAAGTTATAATTGAACTAATAGTACTAATTTCGGCATAATGTTTACTATTTAATTAAATTGAATTGATTTAAGTGTATTTTTTGTTATATATTTTTTATTATCTGCACTACGAAGTTATTATAATTAACAAATGATATTTTATTTAATGGAGTAAAGTGTATTTTTTTTAAAATCATTATTTGAATTTAGATAATATTACAAAACGATATTTTCTTTGATTTATTTAGGTGTTTAATTTTGTTTTTATTTTTTTTTAATATTGTTTGTACCTATTCACTCCAATGTATGTTTTTGTAATTAACAAAATACCATTTGATGTATACTAAAATATATTTATTTTATACCTTACTGAACTTGGTGAACTTATAATAATTAAAATAAAAGTACTGATATCGGCGTAATATTAACTAGTAAAGTTATAATTGAACTAATAGTACTAATTTCGGCGTAATGTATACTACTTAATTAAATTAAATTTATTTGAGTGTATTTTTTGTTATTTGTTTATTATTAATTGAGCTAAGATTTAATTATTAATAACAAAACTAAAATTTATTTGATATTGAAGTGTTTTTTTTGTGTTTTTTATATTTTTTTATTATTTTTACTTTAATAGATAAATATGCTATTATAATTACCAAAACTACCATTTGAAATAAACTAAAATATTATTAACTTTATACTTTAATGAGTTGCGTAAAATAAATATGATTTAAATTAATACAACTAATATCGGCGTAGTATTTACTATTAAAGTTATAATTGAACTAATAGTACTAATTTCGGCGAAATGTACACTACTTTATTAAATTAAATTTATTTGAATGTATTTTTAGTTATTTGTTTATTATTATTTGAGCTAAGATATAATTATAAAAACAAAACTATATTTTATTTGATTTATTGAAGAGTTTTTTTTTGTGTTTTTTATATTTTTTTATTATTTGTATTTAATAGATAAATATGCTATTATAATTACCAAAACTACCATTTGAAATAAACTAAAATATTATATACTTTATACTTTAATGAGTTGCGTAAAATTATTATGATTTAAATTAATAAAACTAATATCGGCGTAGTATTTACTATTAAAGTTATAATTGAACTAATAGTACTAATTTCGGCAAAATATACACTACTTTATGAAATTAAATTTATTTTAAGTTATTTGTTTATTATTATTTGAGCTAAGATATAATTATTAATAACAAAACTATATTTTATTTGATTTATTGAAGTGTTTTTTTTTGTGTTTTTTATATTTTTTATTATTTGTACTTTAATAGATAAATATGCTATTATAATTACCAAAACTACCATTTGAAATAAACTAAAATACTATTTATGTTATACTTTAATGAGTTGCGTAAAATTATTATGATTTAAATTAATACAACTAATATCGGCGTAGTATTTACTATTAAAGTTATAATTGGACTAATAGTACTAGTTTCGGCGAAATGTACACTACTTTATTAAATTAAATTTATTTGAATGTATTTTTAGTTATTTGTTTATTATTATTTGAGCTAAGATATAATTATAAATAACAAAACTATATTTTATTTGATTTATTGAAGTGTTTTTTTTGTGTTTTTTATATTTTTTTATTATGTATACTTTAATAGATAAATGTGCTATTATAATTACCAAAACTACCATGTGAAATAAACTAAAATATTATTTACTTTATACTTAAATGAGTTGCGTAAAATTATTATGATTTAAATTAATACAACTAATATCGGCGTAGTATTGACTATTAAAGTTATAATTGAACTAATAGTACTAATTTCGGCGAAATGTACACTACTTTATTAAATTAAATTTATTTGATTGTATGTTTAGTTTTTTGTTTATTATTATTTGAGCTAAGATATAATTATTAATAACAAAACTATATTTTATTTGATTTATTGAAGTGTTTTTTTATATTTTTTTATTATTTGTATTTTAAAAGATAAATATGCTATTATAATTACCAAAACTACCATTTGAAATAAACTATAATATTATTTACTTTATACTTTAATGAGTTGCGTAAAATTATTATGATTTAAATTAATATTACTAATATTGGCCTAATTTTTACTATTAAAGTTATAATTGAACTAATAGTACTAATTTCGGCATACTGTTTGTTATTTGATTAAATTGAATTGATTTAAGTGTATTTTTTGTTATTTATTTTTTTATTATCTGCACTACGAAGTTATTATAATTAACAAATGATATTTTATTTAATGGAGTAAAGTGAATTTTTTTTAAAATTATTATTTGAATTCAGATGTTATTACAAAACGATATTTTGTTAGATTTATTAAGGTGTTTAATTTTGTTTTTATTTTTTTTAAATATTGTTTGTACCTATTCACTCCGATGTATGTTTTTGTAATTAACAAAATACCATTTGATGTATACTAAAATATATTTATTTTATACCTTACTGAGCTTGGTGAACTTATAATAATTAAAATAAAAGTACTGATATCGGCGTAATATTTACTAGTAAAGTTATAATTGAACTAGTAGTACTAATTTCGGCGTAATGTATAATACTTAATTAAATTAAATTTATTTGAGTGTATTTTTTGTTATTTGTTTATTATTAATTGAGCTAAGATATAATTATTAAAAACAAAACTATATTTTACTTGATTTATTGAAGTGTTTTTTTTTGTGTTTTTTATATTTTTTTATTAATTGTACTTCAATATATAAATATGCTATTATAATTACCAAAACTACCATTTGAAATAAACTAAAATATTATTTACTTTATACTTTAATGAGTTGCTTAAATTTATTATGATTTAAATTAATAAAACTAATATCGGCGTAGTATTTACTATTAAAGTTATAATTGAACTAATAGTACTAATTTCGGCAAAATATACACTACTTTATGAAATTAAATTTATTTTTAGTTATTTGTTTATTATTATTTGAGCTAAGATATAATTATTAATAACAAAACTATATTTTATTTGATTTATTGAAGTGTTTTTTTTGTGTTTTTTATATTTTTTATTATTTGTACTTTAATAGATAAATATGCTATTATAATTACCGAAACTACCATTTGAAATAAACTTAAATACTATTTATGTTATACTTTAATGAGTTGCGTAAAATTATTATGATTTAAATTAATACAACTAATATCGGCGTAGTATTTACTATTAAAGTTATAATTGGACTAATAGTACTAATTTCGGCGAAATGTACACTACTTTATTAAATTAAATTAAATTTATTTGAATGTATTTTTAGTTATTTGTTTAATATTATTTGAGCTATTAAGCTAAGATATAATTATAAATAACAAAACTATATTTCATTTGATTTATTGAAGTGTTTTTTTGTGTTTTTTATATTTTTTTATTATGTATACTTTAAAAGATAAATGTGCTATTATAATTACCAAAACTACCATGTGAAATAAACTAAAATATTATTTACTTTATACTTAAATGAGTTGCGTAAAATTATTATGATTTAAATTAATACAACTAATATCGGCGTAGTATTTACTATTAAAGTTATAATTGAACTAATAGTACTAATTTCGGCAAAATATACACTACTTTATGAAATTAAATTTATTTTTAGTTATTTGTTTATTATTATTTGAGCTAAGATATAATTATAAATAACAAAACTACATTTCATTTGATTTATTGAAGTGTTTTTTTTTTGTGTTTTTTATATTTTTTTATTATTTGTATTTTAATAGATAAATATGCTATTATAATTACCAAAACTACCATTTAAAATAACCTAAAATATTATTTACTTTAAACTTTAATGAGTTGCGTAAAATTATTATGATTAAAATTAATACAACTATTATCGGCGTAGTATTGACTATTAAAGTTATAATTGAACTAATAGTAATAATTTCGGCGAAATGTACACTGCTTTATTAAATTAAATTTATTTGAATGTATTTTTAGTTATTTGTTTATTATTATTATTTGAGCTAAGATATAATTAATAATAACAAAACTATATTTTATTTGATTTATTAAAGTGTTTTTTTTTGTGTTTTTTATATTTTTTTATTATTTGTATTTTAAAAGATAAATATGCTATTATAATTACCAAAACTACCATTTGAAATAAACTAAAATATTATTTATTTTATCCTTTAATGAGTTGCGTAAAATTATTATGATTAAAATTAATACAACTAATATCGGCGTAGTATTGACTATTAAAGTTATAATTGAACTAATAGTACTCATTTCGGCGAAATGTACACTGCTTAATTATATTTAATTTATTTGAATGTATTTTTAGTTATTTGTTTATTATTATTTGAGCTAAGATATAATTATTAATAACAAAACTATATTTTATTTGATTTATTGAAGTGTTTTTTTTGTGTTTTTTTTATTTTTTTATTATTTGTATTTTAATAGATAAATATGCTATTATAATTACCAAAACTACCATTTGAAATAAACTAAAATATTATTTACTTTATACTTTAATGAGTTGCGTAAAATTATTATGATTTAAATTAATACAACTAATATCGGCGTAGTATTGACCATTAAAGTTATAATTGAACTAATAGTACTTATTTCGGCAAAATGTCTACGACTTAATTAAATTTAATTGTTTTCAGTGTTGTTTTTTGTTATTTGTTTTTTTTTTGAACTTAGTTAGGTATGATTATCAAAACGATATATAATTTGATTAAGTGTTGAACTATTGAATGTTAAAAAATGTAAAATAAGCAAAAATTATCAAAAGGATACATTTTATTATTTGATTGAATGTTAAAAAATTTAATATAAGCAAAAATTATTTATTTAGAGCGACGAGTCGAGTAAAAGTAACGACTAATCTGTTCATAACAGTCCAGCGTCACGAAGTTGATTGAACATGAAGAGTCTAAATCACTGTTTGACACTGCACTGTGGTCGTCCCTTTGAGATTTTAGGTGTTATATCTCTTAGCCCAGTCGTATATCTGGAAACTTTGCCCTTCAAACCGTTACATAGTAGGTAAGTAACTACCACTGCTTGACAGCAGAATAACAGGCAAAGCTGTGGTACTTCCCCAGGCGGGCTCGGCAAAGAGCCCTACCACTACAAAACGAACTTGACTTCAAACGAGAGACACAAAAAAAGGCGGTAGAAAAAATAAATTACCGCGTATTTAACAAGAATGGGGTAACTAGCCACGAAATCTCAGGATAAACAAGGCATCCTGCTCGAAGGACCATTAAATGGTGAAGAAAATAAATTATTTTTGTAATAATTCTCGTCACCAGCGGTGCGCTGGTACTCTTGAATATCTATGAGATTTCGTGACGGCGGGTCGGGTGGATTTTAAATTATGGGAACGAAAAACAATAGGAGGGTGGAATACCATGGGGTTTTGGCCTTTTCTCCAGAAACACAAAAGAAAGGTCCTACCTTAAGAATCCAGCGTCCTCCGGGCCATTGAGAGGGAGTTCTTCTTACTCAATTAGATTTTATTTAGCAGCTGCCTTTGAATGGTGCGTTGCGAGATAATCTTGACTGCGGCGCGGTGCGAATCGGTGATTTTGACTGGTGCGAGGCGAACTTTTATAAACAGCTGGAGTATAAGTTAATTTTAAGAATGTATGAAAAGGAGTGAGCGCACCCTCTTCGCGATATCGATTATATACTGCTCAGCGGGACGAGTCACCCGAGAGTGGCGTGAATCGTCAGGCGAGGTACCCTCTAAGTGGCTCAGAATAAAAGAACCAATTTGATTGATTGAAGTGTTTCTTTGTGTTTTTTATTATTTTTTATTATTTGTATTTTTATAGATAAACGCAATTATAATTACCAAAACTACCATTTGAAATATAGTTAAATATTATTTATTCTATACTTTATTGAGTTGGGTAAAATTATTATGATTTAAATTAATACTACTAATATCGGCGTAATATTTACTGTTAAAGTTATAATTGAACTAAAAGTACTTATTTTGGCGTAATGTATACGACTTAATTAAATTAAATTAATTTAAGTGTAGTTTTTGTAATTTGTTTATTATTATTTGAGCTAAGATATAATTACAATTAACAAAACTATATTTTATTTGATTGATTGCAGTGTTTCTTTGTAGTTTTTATTATTTGTATTTAAATAGATATATGCTATTATATTTACCAAAACTACCATTTGAAATAAACTAAAATATTATTTACTTTATACTTTAATGAGTTGCATAAAATTATTAAGATTCAAATTAATCCTACTAATATCGGCGTAATATTTACTATTAAAGTTATAATTAAACTAATAGTACTAATTTCGGCGTAATGTATACTACTTAATTAAATAAAATTTATTTGAATGTATTTTTGTTATTTGTTTATTAATATTTGAGCAAAGATTTAATTATAAATAACAAAACTTTATTTTATTTGATTTATTGAAGTGTTTTTTTTTTGTGTCTTTTTATTAATTTTTATTATTTGTACTTAAATAGATATATATGCTATTATAATTACCAAAACTACCATTTGAAATAAACTAAAATATTATTTACTTTATACTTTAATGAGTTGCGTAAAATTATTATGATTTAAATTAATACAACTAATATCGGCGTAGTATTGACTATTAAAGTTATAATTGAACTAATAGTACTAATTTCGGCGAAATGTACACTGCATTATTAAATTACATTTATTTGAATGTATATTTAGTTGTTTTTTATTATTATTTGAGCTAAGATATAATTATTGATAACAAAACTAAATTTTATTTGATTTATTGAAGTGTTTTTTTTGTGTTTATTATATTTTTTTAATATTTGTACTTTAATAGATAAATTTGCTATTATAATTACCAAAACTACCATTTGAAATAAACTAAAATATTATTTACTTTATACTTTAATGAGTTGCGTAAAATTATCATGATTTAAATTAATAAAACTAATATCGGCGTAGTATTTACTATTAAAGTTATAATTGAACTAATAGTACTAATTTCGGCAAAATATACACTACTTTATGAAATTAAATATATTTTTAGTTATTTGTTTATTATTATTTGAGCTAAGATATAATTATTAATCACAAAACTATATTTTATTTGATTTATTGAAGTGTTTTTTTTTGTGTTTTTTATATTTTTTTATTATTTGTACTTTAATAGATAAATATGCTATTATAATTACCAAAACTACCATTTGAAATAAACTAAAATACTATTTATTTTATACTTTAATGAGTTGCGTAAAATTATTGTGATTTAAATTAATACAACTAATATCGGCGTAGTATTGACTATTAAAGTTATAATTGAACTAATAGTACTAATTTCGGCGAAATGTGACACTACTTTATTAAATTAAACTTATTTGAATGTATGTTTAGTTTTTTATTTATTATTATTTGAGCTAAGATATAATTATTAATAACAAAACTATATTTTATTTATTGAAGTGTTTTTTTTTGTGTTTTTTTATTATTTTTTATTATTTGTACTTAAAAAGATATATATGCTATTTTAATTACCAAAACTACTCTTTGAACGAAACTAAAACTTTATATTTTCCCTATCAAGTTAGGTGAAATTGTTATTGTTTAAATCAATACTACTAATATTGTCGTAATATTTACTATTCAAGTTGTAATTGGACTAATAGTAATTATTTCGGCGTAATGTTCACTACTTAAATATTAAAGTAAATTATGAAAGTGTATTTTTTATTAAATTATTATTTGAATTTAGATGGTATAACAAAACGATATTTTATTTGATTTATTTAGGTGTTTAATTTTGTTTATATTGTTTGAATTCACTTCGATGTATGGTTTTATAATTTACAAAACTACTATTTGAAATAAACTAAAATGTTATTTACTTTATACTTTATTGAGTTAGGTAAAATTATTATGATTTAAATTAATATTACTAATATTGGCTGAATTTTTACTATTAAGGTTATAATTGAACTAATAGTACTAATTTCGGCGTAATGTTTACTATTTGATAAAATTGAATTGATTTAAGTGTATTTTTGTTACCTATTTATTTAATATTATTTGAACTACGAAGTTATTATAATTAACAAATGATATTTTATTTGATGGAGTAAAGTGTATTTTTTTTTAAATTAATATTTGAATTTAGATGTTATTACAAAACGATATTTTATTTGATTTATTTAGGTGTTTAATTTTGTTTTTAGTTTTTTTTATATTGTTTGTACTTATTCACTTCGATGTATGTTTTTGTAGTTAACAAAATAC
This sequence comes from Ectropis crepuscularia, assembly GCA_963693475.1. Lineage (NCBI taxonomy): Eukaryota > Metazoa > Arthropoda > Insecta > Lepidoptera > Geometridae > Ectropis > Ectropis crepuscularia. Next base: position 8,961,247 of record OY856338.1, read on the forward strand.
CATTTGATATAAACTAAAATATTTTTTATTTTATACCTTACTGAGCTGGGTAAAATTATAATAATTAAAATATAAAGTACTAATATTGGCGTAATATTTACTAGTAAAGTTATAATTGAACTAATAGTACTAATTTCGGCGTAATGTATACTACTTAATTAAATTAAATTTATATGAGTGTATTTTTTGTTATTTGTTTATTATTATTTGAGCTAAGATATAATTATAATTAACAAAATGATATTTTATTTTATTTATTAAAATGTTTTTTTTTGTTTATTTTTTATTTTTTATTATGTGTTTTTAAATTGATATAATATGTAATTATAATTAACAAAACTACCATTTTATATGAACAACAATGTTATTTATTTTATACCTTATCGAGTTAGGTGAACTTATTATAATTTAAATTAATAGTACTAATATCGACGTTATATTTACTAATAAAGTTATAATTGAACTAATAGTACTAATTTCGGCGTAATGTCTACGACCTTATTAAATTTATTTGTTTTCAATGTTTTTTTTGTTATTTGTTTTTTATTATTTGAACTTAGATGTAATTATAATTAACAAAACTACCATTTGAAATAAACTAAAATATTATTTTCTTTATACATTATTGAGTAAGCTTAAATTATTACAATTTAAATAAACAGTACTTATATCGCCGTAATATTTACAAATAAAGTTATAATTGAATTAATAGTACTGATTTCGGCGTAGTGTTTACTACTTAATTAAATTTAATTGTTTTCAGTGTTTTTTTTTGTCATGTGTTTATTATTATTTGAACTAAGACATAATTATTTTTAACAAAACGACAATTTTAAATAAACTTAATTATGATTTACTTCATATGTTTTTGAGTTACTATTTGTATTTTAACTTAAATGCCTACTACGGCAGTTGACTTCTAATGGTCCCTACAGCATTCCGAGACATTATTAAAACTAGGTGTTTTACTGTAAGCAGCATATTTATCTGCAGATATCCAAACATTCAAGTGTTTTTGGAAAAAAAATGTGTAATAGTGTTTTAATGTTTTTATTCATATTAATCGCTTAGTCGAGATCATAATATATTCATTTGTTGTAGTCGGATTTAATAGCGAGTCTAATTTCGGCATAAAATTTACAATTAAATTAATTGTGTTTTTATAACTTGGTTATAAATAAAATCAAAACTGCCTATATTATTTTCGTAATTTATATTAAAAATAATGTTTTATTTTTAATTTAAACGATATTGAGTTCAACCAAATTATTACAACCTATGGGGCCTTAGGACAGTTGCTTTCTGAGGGTATTGCACAATGAAAAATTGTTTTCTCAACAATTCAAGCAATCAAGTATTATACAGGTCTAACGGTGACTAATTAGCATTTTTCTATATAATTGTTATAAGCTCTTGTAGTGAGTGCATTAAGATTAAGAACCAAATTAAACCATAACGAGTTAGTTTTAAAAGGTAAATTACACAGAACATGGATGGACTCGACGCGATTGATTCGGATCTTATTACATACCCAGGGCTGAGTATGTGTTTTACTTTCATTAACAAATATTAATAATATGAAGTTGTATCAAAATTTATTATTATTTACCTATCCTTGATAATCTTCAGATACTAAGCGACGAGGTAGTATTCAGAAGAAAAAAAATCAATCACTTATCTAAATACAATCATTCTCTCCAATTAATTATGAACAAAGTTGAAAACTTAAAATTAAACTGAGCCTTGTTTTGAACATTACCGTTTTTACCGCAGATGGCTCGTTTGACGGTCCATGTTGGAACGCGCATGATTGTACAACGTTCGAGTAAGAAGCTCTCTTTTGGTTTTTAAATACAGTAGCCAATTTCGATTCCAATCCATTTCTTTTGATAATCTTATGTAATAAATGAAGAAATCAGATCTTATGAAAATCAATAAAAAAATATTATTTTGATTTAAAAAAATGTTTTTATCTTTTAAGGCACCTTAGGTATGACAACTATGAAATTACGTTCACTTTAATCGCTGATTGAGTAATTACAAGTACTAGTGAAGTAAAATAAATGAGACTTTACTATCTAACAATTATTACTTGTTTTGTGTATGAAAGTATTTAAGATAGCAAATTAAACAATGCGAGAGCGTATATTACGAGAGAGCATATTTGATAACGTTGCATTCTTGTAGATGGTATAGAAGGTAACGACCGACGGTCGTTGTTACAGTTGTATTAATTATTTCGACCAGTAGTTCAAGTGAGGATGCTCAGTGGTAGAGCGTTCGCTTTGCATGTGAAATGCCCCGGGTTCGATCCTCGGCATCTAAAAGCTTTTTTGCATTGTTTTGATTGAAAATGACTAAATTCTACTGATTACTTTTTACATACAAATCTATTAAACAAATTAAATTAAAATTTTCTTTTGAAAAATGCTACCATTCCATCAGTATTTTCTTAAGACGTTGTCACGTTCTATCGTCAGTAAACCGACTTTACAGACAAACATTTTTTTTCTTTTTTTTATATATAGTTATATACCTAACTAAGCTATAGTTATACTCGTAGTTAGCCAAATTAACATTTAAAATTTAGCATACACCAAAGTATTACTACTACCGAAAAATGATGAGAATTACATATTAGCTACATAATTACAAGTAGTGTATCCTAAACTATTCCAATAATGAAGTACTTTTATGGGTACAATAATGGTGTTAAATGTTATTTCTCAAATTAAGTAATTGCTATAATCTCTTGTGTTACGTTAAGTATTTAGTTTCAGGAACCGTTTCAAATTGAATTACACGGGTAAGTTTAATTCAAAAGACATTCAAAGTGTGTAAAAAATGTACCCTTGAGGGGGTAAAATACCTAATAATAGTTAAGTTTTCGTGTTACAACGCGGGGCACAATACGAAGTTAATTAGTAGTCAAAATTTTAACTAGGATTCGAAATTCGATATGTGCTATGTTTTAAATGCGGAGGTGTGGTTGGTGGGTTTGTTTAATTTTTCGCCGCATTTAATTTTAGAATTTAGTCACATTAACTAACACTTAATTTTATCATAGGGTAGCTATGAAGGTTGCAGATGTCTATTCATGGATATTTCTTAAATTTGTATGCGTAAGTTTACATACATACCTTAAATCGAAAAAAAAGCAATCGTAATAAGACGATTATAAACAATAAATACCAATACCATTTTATCAAACTCAGCATATGTGACAATATTATGTAAGTATTATATAATTATATATGTATTTAAGTAGATGTAGTATTAAGTTGATCTAGCAAAATATAGGTGACATAACAAAATAAGTAATGCGCAACGAGAGAGCATTTATTTTCTAACGCTGCGTTCTTGTCGGATAGTGTGGAACATAAAATTATTATAATAAGCAAATTAAGCAACGCGAGAGCGTAAATTACGAGAGAGCATATATATGATAACGTTGCGTTCTTGTCGGATAGTAAAAATAATAACCTATTTTTTTATTTTTTTTTATTTTATGTTTTTTCTCACTTACCTAACTAAACTATACGTAAAATTATAGTTAGCCAAACTATCGTTTTAAATTTTAAATAAACTAAAGTAGTACTATTACCGTGAAATATCTAGTGTTACGTCAAGTATTACGTTTCAGGAACCGTATCACATTGAATTATACCATAAATGAAAAATACTAGAGGCTAGGTTACAGAAAAGGGGCTGGAAGCACCTCAGAGTGAGGACGTATTTTACTTTCACTTAGAATCAGTATATCAGGTAATTAGTAAGAAATGGAAGTGGTTTCATCATTATTGTTTTTTATCTGTTTTTGATAAAATGAGTCTTTTTTTGAAGTTTCTACCGCAATTTCGACTTAAGTAAAGAAACGGTATTTGGATCTATGCTGGAACGCGCACAATTGTACAATGTACCAGTAAGTAGGTAGTAGGTACTACTACTTTGGTTTCTATTTTTAGTAGACAATTCAGCTTGTAGCATGAAGTCACTAAAAACATAATGTTTTAAACAAAAATATATGTTCACGATTATGGTCAGTACTATGACGAAACAAAGTTCACTTAAACAATGAGATAAACTATCTAACACTGGTAACTTTTTTATAAAGTAAATCAATAAAAAAAAACGTAATCTAATACAATAAAAAAAGTAATCAAAGTAACGACACAGGCCGATTTTTTCAAATAAATGCTTGACATAGTTCAGAAAACTCTATTTTCTTAACGTCAATATTTATAACCGCATTGATGCCCTGAATAACATTGAAAATACCCAGGTTCATGGAAAGCTGCAGAACTTTATGTAAACTGACAAAATATGTTGAGTTTTTCCTCAACGAAGTCGAATAAAATAGTTGCATATATTATGTAAAAAACAAAGCACAACTCACGACGTGTGACTCACGGCCAGAGGCGCGCGCGCTTCCGCGCGGTTAGCGGTCGCCCGCAGACTCCGCGGGTAGCGTTTGCGCGTTCTGCGGTTGGTTGGACCTCAAGTGATCGTTAACCGTCCGTCCGTCTTGCGTCCACCTCGTTTGCGAGCGATACTCTCAACCTGGGCAGCTGCGTAACAGCAAAAATAAGCGGTCTCCTGAGTTTTTAAATAATATGGTAGTTCCGCAACCGCAGCGTGCGCGGGTGTAAATCGCTCTCTGAGTTCTTAGGCTAAGAACTTATGAAGTGATTTTCAGGCCCAACAGCCGTGGTTGCGGAAATACCATTGTATTTCAAAACTCGCCGCAGCAGTCGCAGTTAAGATTATCGCCCGCAAACGTGGCGGGCGATGATCGCAATTTTATTCTATACGCAGCTTCTGTAAAACGCAGATTTGTAGGTAATTAGGTATGTAAAATTTTAAAGCATAACTCACGACACGTTTTATGCTCGAAGCGCGCACGGCTGCCGTGCGCCTCCCGCGCGGTCGCCCGCAGATTCGGCGGGTGGCCCCCGCGCGCTCTGCGTTCGGTTGTCGTTGGTTGGAATCAAGTAATCGTTAACTACCCGTCGCCTGCCACGTTCACGGACGAAAATCTCACCCGCAGCGGCTGCGAAACCGCGAAAATCAGCGGTCTCGTGAGTTTTCAAATAAAACCGTTGTTCCGTAACCGCGGCGGGCGCAGATGAAAATCGCTCCTTGAGTTCTAAGCCCAATTCTATGTCTCTAGATGTATGTTATTGCCAGTTCGTACTGCAACTAAAAAAGTGAAAAGAAAATCTATGTGTCGTTGAGAATATGAAACTAGAATAACAATGACAGTTCTATAAAATCATATTCAAAAATGTGACATACTTCAATTTAATCTACATTGTCAGGAAAACTGAACTTTCTAAAAGCAAGCTTAGCTCCAATTCGGTAAAATCGGTCTTTGACGTCAAAATGAATGATGCACGAAATCATTTCGATGGACGATGATAAGGGACTTGGAGGGCATTATTTGATAATTAATACTAATCTTAAACATTTTTCATATGAAAAATTTAACGACGAATTATAATAAAAATCATTGCATTTACTTAAAATAGGTATATCTATTTGTAATTCAAACTTAGCAGCTTTTATAGAAAGAAAAATAAACATTTTTTCTGACTCTCTGTTTGTTCCGGCTTATCTCTGAAACGGCTGAATTGATTTAACGGGACTTCCACTGGCAGATAACTAATGTTCTAAGGAGTAACTTGGCTACTTTTATTTTAGAAAAAAAAAATGACATAAAGTAATTTGCGTAACTAGGTGGTTAAACAGCGGGACATAGTTCGTAATTAAATACGTTCTGTTATAATAACGACTAAATTTACTTTAGTTCCAATTGCACTGTGTAATGCGATATACGTTCTTCAGATTTGATGTTCTAACCAAATTTTGAAGAAGTTGCCATCAAAATTACTTCAAAATATTTTAGGGATCTGCCTGCTAACTAAACACTTGTGTTTAAGGAACCGATATTTTATTTGAAAAATATACTATAGTGTTATTTATTTTAACTTTTGTTTAGTAACACTATAGCGTACATTAATAATTTAGTGTCATTTATTCGGTTTTATGAGAATAAGATACGGTTCTCATTACGTTAAATTTCTTAAAATACCAAGTACAAATACTCTAAGTGTTCTCAAAATTTTAACCAAGAAATGGAGGGCACATTTATTTTAAAAAATAATTTAAATTAAAAAACAACGGTTTGGTTAGCAAACCGTGAGTCAAATGCGTTAAATATAAAAAAATAAAGTGACGTTTTTGCCTCATAGCTTCAGCGTTCCTTATTTGTTTGGGACGACCTGAGATAAAGAATAAGTAAATAAAGTTATCAACAATCTTGCTTTTCCAACAAATTTGCAAATACAAACATCACAAATTAGCCAAAAAAAGGCCACTTTTTTTGGATAATGTGTGATGTTTGTATTTGCAAATTTGTTGGAAAAGCAAGATTGTTAATAACTTACAGCAAATACTTGATTTAGTGATGGACGACTTCTACTAAGCACGATCTTAAATTGAAAATGTTAACCAAATTTAAAATATAATAATAATAATTAATCAAATTGTCATTGGATAATGTTGAATTGTTACTATTTTCGGTGTAATTGGTCGTCCCCAAAGAGTTTACATACTCGTATATTTACTTATTCTTTATCTGAGGTCGTTCGAAAAGAGCTCAAAATCTAGAACATCGCTGCAAGCGTTCTAGTTGTTTTTTCGGATGCATTTCAGATAGGATTGCCATCTCTAAAATTTGGCAATCAGGACATGCATGACGCATGAAAACCCCGGATTTTAGAGCGAAGAAACCGCACATATCAACATTATTTTTTAAATATAGTTTTTATTTTCAGACCATAGAATTAAATTTAGTCATCTTTTATCATAATTTTAAGAATTCCCAGTTGTCACCCCAGGGGACAGAGCTAGAGGGGACAACGGGGAACAATTCATTTTAATAAGTATTTAACGAGTCGGTTCGTCGGTTGAACGCGGCATGCGGATACAGTAGTAGGTACATTGTGTTTGTATCGCGGTCGGCCAAAGACTTCAAGTTTTTAAATCTGTAGGTACTACTACAAAAAAAAACCCCGCCGGACGCTCCCCGGATGCCTTCTAAACTAGGACTGGGGAAACCTGGACGGATGGTAACCCAATCAAATGCATATCCCCTGAAAATTTCAAAGGATGCCTGATCTGCATGACCTACAATACCACTTTGCCCTTTTTCATAATGGACTTCTCGTAGTTCGAAAAAGCGACTTCGAATCAATGTTGACGATCAAAGGACAATTACTCATACCTAAGCCCGCATAATGACCGAAGACATTATTAACCTTGAATTTGGCGTGAAAACGATCAAACAAATTGTTGGCAGTAGTTGTAAAATTAATCTTATTCGAGAAAACACAATTACATATTAACTTTAAAAACTAGAATAAATGCCTTAACCTACATTGTTATAATAACTTTGTAAGATGAAAATAATTAAAATTCCAAACGCAAGGCTGTCAAGCAATTCAATTCTGTTCTAGGTGCAACAAAAGTTTTGTAATCCCTGTCAACCGAGTGTGTATTGTAAAACCAATATATATATATATCTATCTTTCACTGTGAATCTAGGCACAAAATACAATATAATAGATAAATAGACAATTGAAGTACTCATGAAATGACACAATGAAAGATTTGAGACTTAGGTGTCAATCTTTAAAAGTTACGTGAGCTTTTCGTTACCCGCAAAGATAAGTTGAGCTAAGATGTGTTTCCCAATAGTAAAATACATAGAATCTTGTTACTTAGAAATCTTTTCTCCAGACAAATTCAGTAGGCATGGTGGAAGGAAGAAGAAAGCGTGCTAGATTACTTTTCTAGTTAGATTATAATACTCAGTCGCTAGTTGCCAGTAATTATTTTTTTGGGCATCCATCACCTTAGCTTGGGTCATGCTTAGATTTGGACCGAAGCCTTTTTCGACTATGGTGGTATCACCTTTACTAACATCTCTTCTCGTCGGTTATCTCCCCTTTAGAATTTAGACTCGGGCTCTTTGAAATAAATTTATTTAGTTGTTTGGCTTCACAAAAATTATAGTTCACATTTTTCCAAAGTGACAGTTTAGATTGCTATTATATTTCATTCTAAATAAAAATTCTGTCATTGTAGCGTTAATTTATAGAGTTAAAAGGGATAACACGGCTTTTCTTGCACCCCGTAAACACGTCCTCTGAAAATCTTTAATGTTTACAAGACTTAGAAGCAACAAGGTATCGATTTTCTTCAATATAAATAATTTAAATACTTTTACAAAATATCGAAAACATAACTTCAGAATCGCTAATGATTTTGCGAAAAATGCATATTTATTCCATTTGAACCGAATAAGTTTATAAAATTTCAGAGAACGTATTTTTAATCCATCCATTCTTAAAATAATTAAAATTTAATAATATTTAAAATTTTAGTCACTTAAGATAAAAAGCAAAAAAAATAAAGTATAAACTTACAAAAGTATAGGAACTGTCGAATAGCAATTAAGTGTATATAGTCGTTAAGCGCGCAAATTATTTCTAAGTACAAAAAATAGAAATGGATTTGAAACAATACTTTGTATGACTTGGATGAATAAACCGCAGGACGGATATCTCACCGCCTTATTGTATGTTTGTAAACATACAAGTCTTCTGAAAACCTGACAAATTTTATCATTAGAAAAAAACAGTTTTCAAACTTCTACATCTCTAACTGAAGTTAGATTATAATAATGTTTAGTAATGCCATAGCAAATGGCATAATTAAATCAGAGCTTTTTAGAGAAACTAAAAAACTAATGTTTATCGTCTGCAGAAATAGTTGTTCTTTATCGTTTCATGTTACCTTTATGTCACTTCACTTCACATGACTTTACTAGTTTTTAGTTCTGACAAAACTAAAACTGTCAGTTGACAACATCAGATAGGTTTGTTATACTATTTGACGGTATAATGTCATACAATTGACATTATTTATGATTAAATATCGAAGAGTAGGTACCTACTCTAAATACCAAAGAATGCACCATCCTGTCAAAAATACTTTCCGATTGCACCACAGTGTTCTAATCTATTTAGTTAGAGAAATATGTCAGTCACACGTCTTTGTCAATAATATTTTGATTTAAGGCGGGGGTTTCACGTCCACTGGCTTATTTATCCATAGGCAAATAGGTAAGAATTAATCATGGCTTTAAAAAACTGTTTGCTTTTCACTACATTACAACGTTTGGCTACAGTTTTTGGTATTAATTATTTTGGTATTAATTAGAGCTTTGAAAGTTAAAATTACTTCTATACCTATTTTATAAACGATGTGCCTTTGTGTTTTTTTTTTCAAATACCTAACACATCAATAAATCTTAATTACTTAAACATTTTACTCCAAATAATTGGCACACATTTAAGGGCTTAATCTAATACCTAAATTTCATACAATTTTCAATACTTTTAATACACAAAAGTGCTGAGATTAGTATCGTTTTAATAATGAAATATCAGTGATGGCCATTGTAAATAAACTGTTCGAGAGGTCTTAGAAGGTAAGTTCACAGGTAATCAATTAGTGTCATTGCTTAAGAATGATTATCAAATTTAAGTAGCATTATTTGATAGTAGAGGAACTCTTTATTGAGTCCACTAGACCTGGGGAAGTATCGTAACTTAGCCAGTTATTTTACCACCGAGCAGTAAAATCTGTGTTCCAATTTGAACAGGAACGTTTCAAGTGAAGTTATAGGGGATAGAGAAAAATAATGCTATATATTCGGGTGACGAGCGCAGTGTAAAGCTGGGCACTGATTATGACTCTTTAGAATATATATGTCGTCGTCAACGCGGAACGCAAGCGCCACCTGTCGGCGTTCGATGGGGTCAACATTCCCCCGGCTTATCGGTGCGCACTACACTTTTTGTGCGGCGGTCGGCCACAGCCGTTAAGCTTGAACCATCGCGCGTTCTACGATAAGTACTTTGTTAACCTTTTGACCGCCAGAGTCACCTATACTTAACAAGCGCGAGTGAGCCCTGTGCGCCAACGACGTCTATAGTTGACAAAAAAACGGGCTATACCAAAACATTGTGTGTGAGATATCAAATGGTGACAGCACAATTTTTATTTTTTTTAATTTTGACTTATTTCTTACGCTTGGCGTCCAGGGCACGGAAATGCAATTTAGTCCTGGCAGTCAACAACAACAACCTACTTTGTTACCTGTACTCAATAAATCCAATTGTGTTTGCGAGTTTTCATCCAACACTACCCCCCATCGGCTACGCCCATAGCAGAATGATGCGATTATTGATGATGATGAGGGCGAGACTCTGTCCGCCAACATATAAAAACAAAAAAGAAAAGATTTTCACCTTAAAACAATAAAGCTCAATGACGATATCTAATAAAGTAAGTTTAATCTATTCTATCTATTTTGAAGTATATTAAATTCAAAAGTGAAAATAATAACGTAGTTTCGCCTTTTACATGTATCCAAAATTGTATGAAAATTAAGCTTCACTTTCCTACAATTAACGTTATAAGTTCATAATATAATACATATTAATAAATATATAACATCGAAAAATATTTCAGATTTCGTTATACGAAATTGAATGAAGAAGGGTAAGCCTAGAAATTTTGCTCATACTTTACATAACGGTATGTATGTTTTATGATAAATAAAATATGATAATTAGTCGTAATAATTAAAAACATATAACAATATAGTCGTATAACAGTTAAATAAGTGAAAATTTTGATACCAGTTAAGGTGTTATTGTGGTTAGGCTGGTTTCAATACTAATCAAGAGTTTGAGACTTTAAAAAACTTTCTCGTGTATCCCATTTCTTTTAGGCTATTCACATTTCCTGTTTTTACTGCTGGGATTCGTGTATTTGCTCAATAGGAGAATCAACTTGATTTTCTGAATTCCCGAATGTCTCATATCTACAAAAAAGTTACATTGTATGTTGTCTTCTTTAAATACACATTCAATGACAGATTATAACAGCGTTGCATCAAGTAAATAATATGTAAACTAAATCAAAAAGATATTTTAGATAAAAAAAAAAATTGTTTTGCAATAATAGCATTCAGAGAATACAATCAAAACTTTCAACATAAAAAACTCAGCTGCCATTTTAAGGTAAAAATTAAAGTATGATATACACCAGCCTAACATTAGCTTCAGTATATATGTTCGGTATATATATATGTATATAACAGAATAATGTGTTTTGTTACGATTCTATTATTACATCAACTATTTAATGTTAGATAGGAAAAAATGTTTGAAGCAATGATATCCAAAAATATGAACGGTCTTAATCAATTCTGTTACACAAATACACTATTGTGCTATTAAACGTATTCTACGTATATTATTATTAATTGTAAACATTGTATAATAGACACTTATTAGTTTGATATAGTCAATTACGTATTGGTAACCTGAAAAAGCCAAGAAAAACGAAATCAATCAGTAGCTTCGGAAACACATTTAAAAAAGAAACAAATTCCAAACGCGTAGGTTGAGTACACAATTTGCGAGACTATATACTCAATCACAAAACGTTCTTCGTTATTTTTTTCCTGTACAACGCACATGTCAAATATAGAAAAGAATTACCTACTCGTAATTGAAATAAAATGCAACACTAATACTGACAAAATCAATACCGACACAAAAATGGGTACTTATTTTGTCAATATACGCATTTTGTCATTAAATACCCATTTCGTCAGTATTGAGAAGACATTACGCAAATAAAAATATTAATAATATAAATATCTTCTAGCCATACAACACTGGCTAGACCAAAGATAAGCAATCTTGTATTATGTGAGCCAGGCAGCCGATACACTTAATACTTTATATAATTGTGAATACATACTTATGCCATTATAGAAACACCCAGACACAGAACAAATATTTGTATTTAATACATAAATATTTGTCCTGGGTGGGAATCGAACCCACGACCTCTGGCTCAACGGACAGCTTTACCATCGACTAAACCACGAGGCCAGTCAAAGTACTACTGCGTATTTTATGATTTACGTGCTTAGTACATTGCACTTACATTTGTAGACAATTGTATAAGCCCATAAATAAGAAATAAATATACTTTACCACTGAAGGCAGCCGTAAAATATGTCAAAAATATACGATTACAACACGTTTTATATATCTGAATTAAGTAAATTTAATAATAGTTAACACATCGACTTATTCTACAAACACAAAACATTCAAAGTTATAGTCTTATAGTAGTCATAGTCGTAGTCCATATATTATTATAAATTATTATGAGATTGCCTTTTTTATAGTTAGTGAGTCGGTAAAGTGAGTTTTTTTATTTGCCCAATATGTTTAAATACATTTATACAAAAAAATTCGCGGTAAATTGTTCGTATTTGTTCATTTTACTGTATTGTTGTTACATGAATGCTCATTTGAGATTTTGTGTGAAACGTTAAAGTATATAAGTATCATAAAATTATATTATTATTACGTAGGTTCTAGCTACTATTTTTTTTTGTATTTTATGTTTTTTTTTATCTACCAGTGTTTAAATTGAAGACACAGACTTACAATATTGATTTTCGATGTCATGAAATAAGATAATTCCAGACAATATTTTGTTACTGTAGAACTGTTTTTTGAGATTTAGGTACTATTAATTTATATAAGATAGTTTTACACATAGTATATTTTTGTATAGTGATATTAATAACACCGATAAGATACTACGTCTACATTTAAAGTGCGGCACGTGAACGTTAATTGTTTTTGTCTGTATGCGCGGTTATTTCCTCTTCAATATATATTTACAATTATTTTAGCTCGATTTAACATAACGCGCGTTCGTCAAACGTCGGCACGTTATCATTTTTGCAGTTTTTTTTAGATATCTCTTTTAATTCCATATATTATAACTTTTACGCAAGGACCGCGTACCACACACAACTCTGCAAGCACATAAAATTAAATTCTATTGCCAGCCATAGACGAGGAAATCAGAGATGAACACAAGGAATTTTATAAATATATCTGCGTTAAATTTAGACTTTTCGTGTTCCAATTGCTACGTGTCACTGTGCTGTTATGGGCAGCTGTATTGCTTACCATCAGGCACATGATGTGAGTTCCAAATAGCAGCCTAATCTGTTTAGTTCTTATGACTTGGTTGAGTTATAAACATCCAAACATAGGTAGGTATATTATGTACAACCATTCACATTTATAAAATTAGTACAATTTGGTTTAAGATAAGTTTTAGATATTGTTTCTTTCGCGGTTTGATCTTGAATTCAATTGTTACAGAGTTGAAAAAAAGCGAAGGTTTACAACACAGATTTACCAATGGTATAAATAAGGCTGCACATAATATAGGTATGTTGATTTACTTGCAAAACTAAATAAGATTTAAATCGACTAGAGTAAGACACATAATATTTCAGATAGATTTCCAAAGTATGAAAAAGACTAGTAAATTACAATTTCGAGAATCGAAGAAAGCATAGGTTGCAAAATTATATTATAAAACCAAGCTCAAAGCCGCGAAAGACGTCGAGGACAGCAAAGTCAAGGCAAAGCCCAGCAAAAGATAAAATTTGAAAGGTGTTTTTCCTATCGTCAAAATGACTGGCAATAGACCTTTGAGAAACCCACGGTTTGCTACAATATCATAACCGTACCGTTATAAATTCGTAATAGACATTCTCAACTTTTCGATACCGACTCAGTCGGTCCTAGTTTCTCACTTTTTTCCATTATCTCGTGTTAAACACGACGCAAAATTCGTTTGATGTCAAAAACTAGCTGCAATCAATGGTCCAAGGTCAATATAAATATTTAAATACATACTCAGTCTTAAATGAGGGCATTGGTATATCCGGGGTATACGACCAAGCATTTCGAAAATGTAACCGCAAACACAAAGAAAATATAAGAGAGAAATTCGATGAGTTTGATTTCCGAATTACAAGGTCGAGATCATAGTCCGTTGTAACTAATGAAGCATATTTCATCAAAGAACTGATAAACGTTAATAAAAGAATAATATGTTAGGATCTCTAGAATTACAATTAGAGTAACAATTATTATTCGTTCAGTACAATTTATCAGTTTCTTGATTAATAAACTCTTAAAGTATCGCGGGTTGAATACGTAATGAAAACTTATAACGGAACATGAATAGCTTCCGATAAATTTTTTCATTAAACATTCCAAGTCCCTAAATTCAAGTTGTCAAAATTCAATTTATTTAAGTAGTTTCCGGGCCCGCATCTTTCAGTGCATTCATCGGGTTTTCGATAACATTCACGGCTGCAGCCGCGGCAGCAACTTTCGTATTCTTGCGCCTAAAGATAAAGTCAGCGAGTGATGAGGTTCGTTTCGGTCCCCTTAGTATGGCCTCAATTTCGTCGCTAGATCGTGACTCAGCAACTGTCTTCTTTAGCTCTCTGAGTGAGAAGTTCTTCTTCCTCTCTTTGTATGGTTGTTCTATCTCTGCTGAGTAGGCTTTTGATGTCAGCAAATTAAACACTTCTGGAAGACCTGGCCCATCAGCGAGCGAGTGTGGCCGTTCTAGGCGGCGTCTAACACGAGCTCGCACAGCGGCACAAGCCAGGCTTTCACGGGACGACTGCTTGCCATTCAACTTTGCTGCTTGGTCAGCAAGGGATCCATTTTGTTGATCTGTTAATTTAATACATACATTTTTCTTGGTACACAATTATTTCAGATTATTGTTGCATTTGTCTATCTCTGGGCGATACAAAATAAAACCTGGTTTAAAGTTTACTGTAACACTATGACAGTACCTATGACTATGACAGTATAGAACGCAAGTTATTGAAAACTATTAACTATACCACTGCACTAAGGAATCAAAACATTAAAACAATTCTTTTAAATATCGTCAGTCTTATGTACAACAATTCTTTCCTAGTAGAAAATTTCCTAGAATAACCGCTACAAAAATGAAATGGATTTATGCTAGAGAGAGGATTTCTAAATTACACATACCTCGAGGAACAGACGTCGATCCGGTATTTGTAGAGTCGCTTTGTGAAAAGCCTGTCAACGTGGAATCCGTTTCTGCAGATAGCGTTTGTGGGGACCCGTGATCATTTTGTAATTCTGATTGCGATGATCCTGACGCTTCTTCCTGTGATGATTCTAGTGGCATACGTTGAGTGGACAGTGTTCTGGAGCTGTTTTGTCCACCGTTTGCTGGTTGAGATGACGCAGCTGCTTTGGAGCCTGATGGTGAGTTTCGAGCACCCGAATAGCCACTAGTTGAGGGTCTTGGTGTATTAATATCAGCATACGTGATGCCAGATGATGAAGGTCCGGCTATCTCGCCATAATCTGTGCAAAAATAATATAATGAGGGTTGCTAAAGAAGTTTGAATTCCAGTGTACTTCAAAACGTATAATTATGAGTACCTGGTTGACCGAGCTTTGCTCGTTTTTTTTATTATGTTTAGGCAGATCCAAATTACTTTCTGACGAAAAATCACTAAGTACATTAAAAAAAACGAGTACGTAATCTTCAGGATTCGAACCGGGATCTCTCGAAACCGAGGGCGTCCTTCTACCGCCTGAGCTGCTATTTAGCCATTGTAAATAGTGGCGAAATTTGCTATCGTTTACTAATGATATTGTAGGAGTTTTTCATTGCCTAAAAAGCACATAAAATGTAATTTTTCAATAATGCAATCTGGCTAGATCGATTTATCGTCCCCGAAACCCCTTGCATACATGATTTCATGAAAATTGTTCGAGCAGTTTCCGAGATTTAGATTCTAAATATACAATATATATATACAAGAATTGCTCGTTTAAAGGTATAGGATAGGATATGATAATCATAATATATATTTCGTCAATATTATTTACGTGTCAAATTACAATATTTATGTCAGGTTATAAATGAATCTAAACAGAGTACACATTAGTACTGAACAAAAAAATTCTGTTTCAGCACATTTGATTGTACTCGCGTACATTAATATTTATAGTTTGAATTCGAGGAACTCTTTGAGGCAATCGAAAGTCTGATCGACGAGCCAGCGCTTCAGATAACAGCGGTATCATCACCGATAAAATAATGCAGTTGAAATTTTAATTCAGTGTGAAAAAAATATCATATCGAATTTAATAGAAATTGATGATCACTTAAATACAAATTAGTTGAATACCAACCTCGAAAGGCTGCGGTTCTTGAAGACGATCCACTGGCTTCATTAGAGTGCCTCTTCGACAGCGTTTCTAATCGCCGACGCTGAACTAGCGACGATGAACTCCCAGATCGGTCCTGTCGCAGCGGGGTATCGAAGTCTTCGTAGTGGTCGTAGTAATTGTATTCATCGTCGTCGTCATCGTCGTCGTCGTCATCATCGTCATCATCGATGTGCTTCTTCACCACCGCGGCTTGTTTGCTGGTGCCGCTTACGCCTGGCTTGTTTACTCCAGAGGTCGATGGTTGTGGATCCTGGTAAAGTATCAATATATTATAGAAAATTTCTGTGCGACACGATCAAAGAGTTTACATGTACTACGTATAGAGTTAGAACAAACGCTTTACACCGAAAGCACGGGTCTGATCGCTCTTGTCTTGTTGCTCTTGTGGAAGTGTCATACTTTTGCCGCGGCACATCACTATAATTATCGCTATAGCTAGCTAACATGCACCTCATCTGCTTACGATTGGTACAAAGGAACCGAGCGGGACAACTATTGATCTATTTACTTTTTCTTTATCTTAGGGCACGATATATACAAATTTAGATGTTTTGTTTTTACACCTAATTGAAGTGTTGATAAATTAATGATGTGCCTCCGGTGAAAACTGATTTATCTCAAGTAGTATCAAATTAAAGTTATTAAATGCAGTTGTGTCAAAAAAAATATCTCGAAAATTCTATCTAATCGACATTTAAAAAAAAGTCACATTTCCAGAGATTTGTAGTGGTAGGACTCTTAGCAGAGTCCGCCTGGGAAAGTACCACACCTTTGCCAGTTATTCTACCGCCAAGCAGTAATGTACAAACATTACTGTGTTCCGGTTTGATGGGCAATGTTTCCAGAGAAATTACAGGGCTTAGAGAGATAACAACTTAGATCTCTGAGTGACGAGCGCAGTGCGGTGCTAGGTAATGATTTGGACTCTTCATGTTCCAATAGCTGCGTGTCACTGTGCTGTTATCAGGCACTTGTCCTGCTCGTCTTGTCACTCTTTATTAAAACAAAATATATATATGAGTAGGCCCAAAACGTATGTATTTAGTTAATGACGAGTACAATAATTTAACTCGTGAAATGTATTGCAAAATTAGTTAGGGCTTCGTGTTAAAATAGTATTAAGTTATAATCAAATACATTTGTAAGCTTTCTGTTCAATAAATGTGATTAATTATATAAATAGAGTTATGTTTTACACGAAAACATCTATCTGGCTGCCAAATTACAAGTTTTGCTCAGTTTGTGTGTTCTGTGTGAATTGTCCACCAATATATATTTTTTTAAATATTAATTACTAATACAACTTCAGATATATCAGTTTACATACAATACAAAAGTAACAATTTTTTCTTCAACTGCGGGGAGTTGTGCGAGCACAGGGAATGGCATTAGGGGCGACATGCGTACGTTGCGGGGTCAGTGACGTAAACTTTTTTAGAGGGAAAGCACGCACGACCCTACGCAGCGGATTTCAATGCGTCACAACATACGTATTATATATATATTAATAACACGAATGCTAAATTGTTACTGTAAATAGTTTTAATTAAGCTATTATACCTCTTAACAAACACTAAATTACACTAAGTTATATCATTTTACAATGTTTTATAGTAACTTTAATGAGTTAAAATTATAAAAAAACACTTTGAGACAATAAAATTAATAATGTTTTATTAAGTATATCTAAAGTTTAATTGTTTCTTTTTCATATGACTTTACTATTTTATTTTGTTACGGTGATTTTCAGAGCGTACAAAACGTATGCAATAATAAAGTTATATGATTGAACTTCAATCATCATTTCATAATGATAATAACGAGAAAGTTATGGGTAACACCGAGCTTCCTGTACATAATTTAACTTCTCAGAAACATGTAGTGTTAAACCAAATAATTGCCATGGTGCCCACGCACAGAATGTGGCATCGGTCTCCCGTGGCGACTATGGGCAAACCCTGCAATCATAATAAGTCACAGAAACAAAGGTCTCTAGTTCCCGGTCATCCTGCTGTTCCTAGCCAAGACGGTGGTCATCGTTACGGCAGGGCAAGAGGTGCAAAAAATTTCCGGGGTACGTTAGGCCATACAATGGTACATGGTTTAAGTAAAACCCAAACAAGGGAGAGGACACAATAACTTTGGAATCTGGCCATCTTGTGTACTACTGTGAAGGTCACCAGCTCTCACAAGGCGGTGTCGGGTTTTTGGTTCACAAAACTCTCTGTAACGACGTTATGGGAATCCCAAGTATGCCCCCAAGGGCATACGTTGTGTTAAAGTTAACCCAGCGGTATACCCTCAAAGTGGTTATGGAGTAAGCACCCTGGGAGGCATACCCAGATTCTGAGCTTGAGGTTTTGTATTAAAACATTTCGAAGATAAGATTAGATAAGATAATAAAATATTATTTATCATGAAAAAATATACACAATTATCATTTTAATACTATAATGGGGTTCTTAAATTGTTTTAAATACTTCTTTAGTGTTTTTTATACTAAAGAAGTATTTAAAAAACAATTTGATCCTAATGTGAAAAAATAATAATTTTTAATAACAGTTAAATTATAAACGTACCGGTGGACATTCCTTACATAACATAACTGATGGGGTTTGTGAAGAAGCGAGGAAATAAGCTTTGTGATTCTCACCTCATAGATATCAAAGCAAGCTGGGTCAGTAGTCTCACCGACGCCGTCCAGAAAGTAGGTGACCATCTTGCCCTTTCCTTTGACATCAACATTGCCACGGCAGCGCATCTTGTAGCCGCGTGTCACCAGAATATCATACACCTCCTTAGTCACCTATGATACATACTCTTGATACCATTAAGAAAACAATAAAACACACGTGCCAAAAAAACATTATATTCCAAAATTTTAATTCGCAGCAAACAACCATGTTAAGAAAACAACCAAAAATAAATTCCTATTTCTAACTGTAAAACAACAATGGTGGACTTGACCAATTAGAGCTCGTATTTTCAAGATAACGTCAACAATGTGAGCTGTGATTGGTGTGATTGGTAGGTCAACACCATTACTGTTTTTATGCTAATCATGTTTAGTTGTGTAGGCTTTAATACTCGACGGAAGAAGTTATTGTGGTACCACAATCGCAAGCTGGCTCGTGATAACTATAAAAAAATAAAAACTCGCATTTTATGGATTAGTTACTGATAATGATGCATATATAGTTATTCTAAACTGATAAAAATCGTTAAAATATTACTTTCATGAACTCATAATGAAGTTTCTGCATTAAAAACACAATTCAGAATCAAATTACACCGAGAAGACAAAAATAATCAAAAGTTTAACTTTTGGTTATTTCGCATAAGTATATAGTTATTCAAACTGATAAAAATCGTTGAATTATATATATATTACTTTTATGCACTCATAATGCAGTTTATGGATTAGAGTCACAATTGAGAATCAAATTACACCGAGAAAGCAAAAATGATAATGTTAGTTGATTTAATTTTAAAATAAAATATTGGTATGAATTTGAATTGAATTGAAACTTCCTGCAAGATATTGAAGTGCAGCAGCGGGATAATTTTGTTTGATTATTTATCACCATAGTTGCATCACTATGCTACCATTCGTACCTGAATGAGGTCAAGTACTCCAGTTGAGTCCATTCTTGAGGCAACATTGACCGCGTTGCCCCATATGTCGTATTGTGGTTTACGGGCCCCAATAACACCAGCGACGACCGGGCCGATGTTTATACCTATTTAAACGAAAACAGACCCTGTGCCTGAAACTTTTTTATAACAACAAATCACATATTCGCCAGACAAGCAGCTACAGACATTCGCTTTAAGATCTGTATTTGTAGCGTCATTATTACAAAAAAATGTAGAATTGTAATTTTTAAAGTGAGCTCACTATTACGTCTTTGAACGTAAAAAAAAATTGTTAAAGTTCATTGTCAATCCGTAAAAACATACATTATTTTAATAAAATTATTCCGTAATATAATTTCATTAAAATTAAAATTTGAGTAGTTATAAATGTCCAAAAAAATCAAAAGTTCCATATTTCTTTTCGGTGCGCTGCACGAACGGAAAACGGAACGGAAAAATTGAAATAAATACATAAAAATCAACATTGTAATTGCAGGGTTCACTATTAATTGTGTGGGGTTTCTTACCGATCCTGATGCGGAAGCTGTTGAACGAGTGCTCGTTGACATATTTGAGTTGTTTGCGAATGCGCAGAGCATAGTCTGCCATCGCAGTGACGTGGCGGTAGCCACGGAGATCACGGGTGGCAGTTGTCAGTCCTGAAGAAGATTTAATCATTTGAAACACACCCCGACTGTCTTTCTAATGTACAGCCTAAACATCCTAACTTCTAGATCTTCGTCATCTTGTAGTCGTGTTATGTCGTGCCTATATGCCAGGTTTCACTTAATTTGAGGATAAGTTACGTAAGTAATGTTCATCAAAGTATATTTCAAAGAGACAACTACAAAAAAGTTTTTATTATAAGCCACTATGAAGTTTGGCTCATTGTGGCTTTGGCAAGAAAGTAGAATAACCACGCTAACACCATTATATAAATAATAAATGTTTCACACCGCGCAGCTTATTTGTACTTCCCTTGTGGGTATTCAACTTTGATCTGTTGGTTCGCATGGAGTTTCAAATAGAAATGTTTATAATAATATTATTTTAATATAAATAATACGGAAGGACAGGTTTTTACAAAAACAAATAACGATTTATCTCGTTTTATAACTACTACAAATTTAAGTTAAAATATAGTAAAGAAAAATACATTTCCTTTAGACTTTGGAATCAAACAAGCCTCTCTGATTGAGGGAGACCGCGAACGAAACGTGTAAAACGCCTTCAGGCTAGTTAGAGTGAATTCAAAGATACGAATGCCGCTGAGAAACAACAAAGTGAATATTGTAGGTGATGTTTCCTAGGAATCTTATACAGACACCGAAACCGTTCTTCCCCAAAACGAGGAAGAAAGAACATAAAGAAGCAGTGGGAGTTTATGTCTAGCTAAGGACTGAAATACGCCAATAGGGTATCAGATTGGGTCAAAAATATAAACCATTCTAATTAGTCCGTCAGCTAGATCAGGGAAAAATATGGGACACGTATTTTTGTTTTATCAAATGATTAAAAACCGACAAACATGTAGATCATCAAACTTTCAGAGTCCCCCCCCCCACTCTGGAAGTTTGATGATCTATATGTTTGTCGGTTTTTAATCATTTGATAAAACAA
Source organism: Ectropis crepuscularia (assembly GCA_963693475.1). Lineage (NCBI taxonomy): Eukaryota > Metazoa > Arthropoda > Insecta > Lepidoptera > Geometridae > Ectropis > Ectropis crepuscularia. The sequence goes on from OY856338.1 coordinate 8,982,768, forward strand.
AAATACGTGTCCCATATTTTTCCCTGATCTAACTCCTTATTATCTTCCTGGTCGTGACTTCACTTGTGGGTAAAACAATCGTACCCACGAAACGCGTAACGCGAAACTTCTAAGCACTGTATCTTCGTCATTTTTTGTTTGTGAAATAAAAGGAAAAATACGTCTACAGTATTTTTTTGCAATCGACCTGAAGGACTAATTAGTTTTTTTTTTTTAGGATTGTAGCCTATTGTTTCATCTTACCTGAAGCGGCCATGTAAGTAGCGCCAGTGCTCTTAATCTTCTCAATGTACCGGAACTGGTCCTCGGCTAGGATCTCGTCGAAGTCAGCGATGATTTCGTTCAGGAGACGGAGACACTCGACGCCTTCATTGTTGCCTTCCAACTCCACATAGAACTCGGAGAAGTTGGGGATCGAAGCGAACATCACGCAGACGGACTCGCATTGCTCGTGGTACAGTTCTTGCTGTGGTAAGGGAAAAATATTTTAAAATTGGTTATCTATTTAACACGCAAAACAGACGCACCGAGACGTCGAGTTGCGGAAAACAGCCCACGAATATATGAATGTATACACTGACTGTGTAGAACTTAATCACAATCAATATTATTATATAATTACTTCACGCGTCGGCAGCGTTATAGCCGCCGTGGTTACGAGAATACTGAATACGTCGATGTAATCAAATAATAATGCTGTTTGTGAGTCCTGTATAGCCTCCTGTATGTTGGCTGTCTATAGTGCCATTTGTCATATCTGTTGTGCCGGGAGCCGGTTGGTCAACAGACAGCCCATTTTCGATGCACAATTTTACTATAATTGGATTTTCTCCGTTTCTAGTTGGGATTATGTTAATTCATATTTCAATCTTATTGCTTTTTAATAATGTTTATATACCTTCAAGCATTTTTTTATAAATTATAGTTCACATTGAACTTTGAACACAAGGTTCAGTCAGATTTACATAATTTTTCGTTATAATCGTATAGAACAGTATTCAATTCACAATATAATTATGTTTTACTAACATTTTTTTACATCAGGCAGGTGTAAAATACAACTCAAACTTCACAAGCCCCGAACACTTTTTTTTACAAAACACTTGTTTTTATTAAAGTGGCAAAAATCAGTCACATAATGAGTCTTTAAAAGTGGGTCACATATTTCAACATTATTTAAAATGACTTGAGACGATAGGGACATAGTTATTTTGTTTCTAGAAACTTAATGATATCAACTACAAAACACGTAATACAAAACATCACATAACAACAATAAATACATTTTTAGTACGAGCAAAGCAAACATAACTCAAAAATATGTTGTGTAAAAACTACATAGGTATTTACAAAATTATTGTTTTTAGAAAAAATATTATTACCACCGGCTTTAATTTTTTTTTAAGATTTAGACAGATAAAGGCTTAAAAAAACAACAAAATAGTACAGTTCTAAGAAATATTTCAAGATGTATGCTGATAAAATGCAGCCAAAAATTCAATTTCGCTCCCAGAGAGGCTAAAAAAGTATGGATACGATTTTTCGTTTAACATTTTGAGTGAACCGGTATTTACTACGTAAGCGCGTACCACCTTAGACTATAATGTCGCTTACCATCAGGTGTAACTCTAACAATGGTAAGCGACACAAAAAAAGTATTTCTTTAAAAAAAATGCAAAAATATTCCGAAGCATTATCTATAGTTAGCGAGCCTAACCTGCCTGTAAATGTCAATCGTAGTCTGTTAACGCAACCGGCTCCCGGGGGTCTACCACCGAACGAAAAATGTCATAGCTTTGATGGTACTCTCTCTTTTCTTTTCGCTTGAAATGATAGATATAGCAATAGCAACGCAAAAGCCGATTTAGTTAGGCGGTAGAAGGCCCGGTGTGAGACTACTTAGTCATATTATATTTCAATAAGTATTTTCGTGTTTATGAATGCAATATCCTCATGAAATTTATCAAAATAAAATACCTGTGTGTCTTAGATCACACATGTGTTTTTATTCGTATTTCGATAGATTTAAGACGACAGTAAAATCATGTGTATGGTTCGTCATTGAACATGCTGTTATTTACAGACTGATTTTTTAGTGAATATTAAATCAACTGTAACATAATTAGCTAATAAAGTCAATAAATACTTACCCTTCCATTGTTTAAACACAGTTTTTTCACTGATTCACTAATAAAATCGACAAATTTGTACTTTAAATTGCGCGGGCAATACCTGACATGTGGCGGGTTTGGACTGACGGTATTTTGTTTTTCAGCAACCAAAGTGAGCGGGTTCTGTGCGTCACTTGACAGTCTGTTTCTTCTTTAAGCATATAGTAAAGCATTAGAAAGGATCAGATATTAAAAAAAAAACGTTTTTTAGAGCAGAATGATATCAAACACATAATCAAACCGGCCCCCGGTCGGTCAACATACATGCGAAAATGTCATTCGACCGGGAGCCGGATAGTCAACTGAGGAGAGGGTAGTGTACCTATGCATTATGTGTTCAAATTGCGAAAGTTTCAAAACAATGTTGGTAATATATTAATTAACGAGATAAACTGCTTGGACGAATCTAAGCAGTTAGTAGTAATGGGGTGCTTTTTCACTTCAAGATACGCATACACTCATAATGAATGAGACTACTTTCCATGCCCACAAAGCGCTAACATCAATAAAATTAATAAGTACCTACATTAAAAAAAACTTACGTCAATGTTCTTGTCGCTGCATAGGAAATGTTGGGCAACGTGTTCTGGAAGAATGTTCGCTAGTAATTTGCGGTTGTAAGCTTCTAGGTGTTCCATTTCTTCCTTCTCATCTGAAGATTTAAATAAAAAAGATTATCTTAAATAATTTCATCCTTGTCAATTTAATATTTTCTTGTAAGCCGTGGTGGTCTAGTGAAAAGGGTCGATCCATGGGGGTAATGGCCATCTCTGGGTTGGGTTAGGGTTAGGTTCTACAGAACCTAGTTGGAGCACTAATTAAAACGCAAGCACGCACTTATCGGACGGCCTTGTGACTAAGACAGACCACGACCATATGACCAACCTTAGTGCCGAAGCTGGATCCACCCTTGCCTAGTGACTAAAACTTGGGATTTACAAAGGTTGTTCGAACCCCTGCACCACTGAGTTTTTCAACTGAAAACTTCTTTAGGCACGCCTGGACAGATTTTTCGTGGGCTGTGAATTGAATTCTATCGTCACGATCGGGTATGATAAGAAAAATTCGGGTAAACTCAGGCCATAGCCATTGGCCATCTAGAAATGCGTCAGCCAATGGGAAATGCTGACGCATTTCTAGATGACCATGCCATGATGGGCAGGCCAAGCCCCCCGGTTACACCCGTGTAGTTTCCAAAGTACCTAAGCTATCAAATTCTGAGATAATTATAAGTTTTTACTTCTATCGGCAGTTCCTACTACTGCCAACTTTTTTTTCCAAGTGCAGGTGTACAATTTAGTCATAATTACTGACTTTATCCAACAAGGAAGACATCGTGAGGGGACCGGCATGGTTCGAGAATCGACTTGAAGACAACAAGATTGCAATCAACGGGGAAACCCGTTGAAACCAAAACAGTTTTGGCCCTAGACCTACTTCTCGCTTAAGGACTTCGGGGTCAAATGCACGCGGTAAGTTATTTAGACTTTTTTTTTAAATATCAAAGCTCATTTGTGTTTCTTTTGTTTATTAGTATGCAATAATTTCGATTATACATTGATATTTGTAAATCTTTTCGTGATGTGAGAGATATAACCTGTAAAATGTTTATGTAATACCTACAGGTAGGTATGACATGAGTTCTCAATGACTACTGAGAAATTATGGACCCCAGTGTAATACCTATAAGACATTTAATTGTTTGCTAGTAAACAATACTTTTGAATATTATTTGTTTCAGTATTACGCTAGCATGAGATAGATGAGTTATTAGAGAAGTCTGAAATTGATTTGACTGACAAGGAAGATGCATAGCCATACCAATTGCCCATTGTGTGCAAGGATGTGATGAGGGATTGTCTGTTATTTTGTGAAAGATCATCATACAGAGACAGTCACGTACTTTTCATTGACATATAAAATTGTAATTTGTTAGCATATAAGTTGACATCCATTGTTTTTTTCTTTGTTTGCCTTAATTTTTGTACTTGGATGACATTGTTTCTTTTGTATTGGTAATTTTGATATATTTTTGTATAGACATTGTTATTATTTGACATTGGTATTATTATTATAATTTGATATTAGTATTCGTAAATTATTGAACAATATTATTTTTTTACTTTTGCTTTGCTTGAGAATTTTGCTTTTTCACATGAATATTTCTTCTTTTCTTTTTTTTGTTTTGACTTAGTTAATAATTTTTGACATTTGTTTTAATTTTTGTTATTCGTTTGTAATTGGTATTGAATTTTCTTTATTCAAAGTTTAATCGCTGTAATTTCAAATATTTAAATCAGCTATAGTTATAATCATCAAATTGTTATTCTCATTAATGTAATTCGAAAAGTCGGTACTAATTGATTGAAATAAATTGTGAAGACGACTGACTTAACTGACTACATTCATTCAGACTCGGGATCTTCTAATGAAACATAAGATTTATATCGGTAAGTAAAAGAAGAATCAAAATCGAAAACAAAAAATCTCTGGGCCTCAGAAGTCTTTTTCGGACAACGACATTGCCTATAAGCTTTTTGGCCCGTCTCTTGATCAATTCTATAGCTTCCAGCTTCTAGCCGAATCATCCCAAAGTTGCGATTAGTACTCCATACAAGAGTGAACGTGTGCTTGGTATCTTACCGTTGGCCTGCAGTTTCCAGATGAAGTCTAGTCGGTAACCACTCTCAGTCTGCTGCGAATGTAGAACCAGCGCTAGAGCAGCACCCACAGCCAATACGACGTTGGTCCACTGCAGGGCCCAGTCTGTACCACAACGCCTCCTGAAAGAGGGCAAAATAAAACACGTTTTTTTGCTGATAGTAGCGAGTGACGAGACGAACTTGTGCCTGATGGTAAATGATACGCCTATCACGCTGCTATTGGAACATTAAGAGTCCTAATCATTATATCTAGTCCTCCTCATTGATTTAGATGACGGTGACGCTATTAGTTCTAGCATTAGCTCTAATGTGACTCGCAAAGCCAAACTTTATTTTGAAGACTCGATCGCAAATCGAATATATACAATTCACCTTTTCACAATTTACCTTACTTCTCCGAAACAGCTTTACTAATTTTTAGCACATTTTCTATGCATATTCAGTTGGTCTGAGAATCGGCTACTATCTATTTTTCATAGCCATAAGTGATAAGAGTTGTTCTCCCCTAATTTTTTTTATATTTGGACTTTATTTTTTTGTTTTTATTTTTTTTCTAATGTGGCATTCAAAAATACATACAACCCTATATTTTTACCCTTTTATCACCAACCCCTATTTTTTAGCCATTTTAGTGATTTACTCATTTGACAGTTAACTCCTCCTAAACGGCGGGACCGATTTGCATGTTTTTTTTTGTGTGTATGCAAGTTTCGTGTGGATTCGAGGATTCACAAATAACCCCGGCAGATGGCGCTGCAGACAGTGTCTAGGTTATGATACGAGCGAAGCCGGAACGGACCGCTAGTATTACAATATAGTTTAACCTAGTTATCATTACCTATCACTACACAGTGCACAGTTCTATTAAACAGCTATTGGAAAATAAAGAGTCCAAATAATTACATAGCACTGCACTCAGGGCCGGATTTAGGGGAGGGCAAACGGGGCATAGGCCACGGGGCCTCCACAACAGAAAAAAAAAATTCGGGGAAAAAAATCTAATTTCGACAATAAACATCTTTTACAATAACTTTAAACCATTTGTAGTCCGGTTTTTCGCTTGATAAATCTTAAATACAAGGTTAACTTATCTTAAAAACAAGGTTCAACGTCCCCAACGAGAAGCTCCACCCGGGGCCTCCACACCTATAAATCCGGCCCTGACTGCACTGCGCTTGTCTCCCACATATATTATTAGATGATTTAATTCAATGCCCTGTAATTTCTCAGGAAACTTTGCTCTTCAAACCGAAATACAGTAATCTGTAAACATTAGGGACCTACTGTGTTCCGAATGAAGTGTAGTATAAAGGTGTGGTACTCCATAAAAAGTCCTACCACTACGATATAGGTAATACTTAGATAATATTCCACTTCAAAAAGAAGTCATATCTATTTCAAAAAGCACTTATTCTAAGTGTTTTTCTTGTCATTAAATAAGAGCTCCAGTATGTGATCCTTAGTAATAAAATGTGTCCGTTTCCCGTTTTTTGGAATTTCTGATTTCCGATTCATTTCGTATTTGCACGACAGTTGAGAAAAGCGCCATCTGCTGTGTTACAGCGGTACTATTTATCTCAGGTAGGTTCAACTACGTCGCGCATTGTTGGTGGAAAATAAACGAACTACTCGTTTCGTCTTTAAGCTTTCAACAAGTTCTTAACTACTATTACAGATGGCGCTATTAATCAAAAACATAACCTTCGCAATGTTTTTTCTAATACGAATCGCGCTTTACCGTTTACAGTGACAAAACCGATTTTTTTTTAATACAATATAGAAAATACATTTTGAACGCCATCAAACCCATCATTTTATACAATTACAAAATTTATATTGATAGAAATAAAAGCTTATCTAAAAAGACTAGAGGAAAGTCACCAAATATGTAACAGTATCCTAATATGGAATACCTTCATTTATTTTAGACTATAAGTCTTAGTATGAAACGCATCACCATCTTCTGTTGGGTCTATATGGGGTAGCATACATTTTTTGTACTAATTTAAGTAGGCATAACGTTTTTAGGACTAATGATAATTTACCATAACAACCAAACGCATAACTGTTTTCGCATAATGTTTACAAGCATAACCATATACCTATAGCATAACGCTAACTTACCATAATGTTTAAACACATAACCATATATAGCATAAAGATAACTTAGCATAATATAAAACCACAGATCGAATAAAGCAGACGGTACACCAAAGAATTATGACACTTTTTGACTCCAGGTGGGCTCCCGCCAGAAGCTCAGCGGTCAGCCCTGAGTAGCGCTTCTCCATACTCGGCCTACGCTCCACTACGGAGGTTGCCAGCTCGCTTCGCTCGCCACCTACTCCCTTTGCTACGCTTGGCCTCGCATGACTGGCTCCACTCAGGACCGCCCTTGAGCTTCTGGCTCCCGCATTTTTTAAATACACTCTAGGGGTAGTAGCGACCAGACTAGGTGGTGGAGTCAGGGTACTCCGAGTCGGATCTGGGTCCTATGTAACCTGGGTATATGTTAAGTTATTAAAAATGCTAATTAAAAATAAAATAATTTAAACAACAACTAATTAAAAATGCCCAAAGAATATTATGTGTCTTATCAATATGCCTAAAGACAATCATGCGTCTCTGATGAGACGCATAATTTACTACATTACATTCGACTATTGAGATTGTCGAATTTCATGTAGTACAATAGATTGTTATGCTTAAAATACATTAAACAAAAAAAATATTCTGCAAAAGTTGCATTATGACACTATACATTATAACACATTCATTATGACAAAATAAATTAGGAATAATAAGCTATGCGTTTTTATATGCACTCTCTTCTGTTTCATTCGGTCTCCTAACTATCGCACCCACTTCATCGAGTCATTGCGCGAATGCTTCACGTGTGGTAGGCGTGTTTTGTTTTGTTGTCGTGCAGAAAATTTTAAAGGTAAAAGTAATAAACGAGTATTACCAGCTGTTATGTTCTTACATAACTGTTATACTATTTAGTATATTGGTATTATGTTTATTTCACCATTTTGTGATGTTTTGTCATCTAGATATTGTGACTTTAAAACATATTTAGAAGACATTGAACTAGTATAAAAATCCAAATTTAACACTATGAAGTTTGATACTTGGATCTGTGACTTTTGCAAGTAATTTTGTAACTTCTTTAATTTATCACAATATAGGTATTATATTCATTTAATTGATCTCAAAGATGTTAATGTCCATTTTGTTATGTTGATTTATGCTTATTTTCCATATATGGATACCTATTTCATATTTGGTTACTCATTTGTGATTTTTTTGTGTTAGATTTTAATTTGATAACGAATATATATTTGATTAAAGGCTGTTAATTACCACATATAAATGTATGACTGATTAGTAAAAACATTATACTGATTTAATTTTTCTCCTGAACATTGATCTAGAAATAAATTGTAAAAAAACTAAAATCATACAATTTAAAACTCACCATAAACCAAACATAAATCTTAAGAAAATAACAGATACTCTAAAAATAAAAGAAATAAATTATTGCAGTTTATTAGGGATAACGTTAGATACACACCTCAACTGGAAAAATCATATTGAAAACATTCGCCTAAAAATGTCGCAATTTATTTACGGCCTTAGCGTGCTAAAAACCAACACCAACAAAGAATGCGCTTTATCCGCATACTACGGGTACGCTTACGCATGGCTACGGTACGCAATTGTTATGTGGGGCCACAGCACCGCTGCTAACGCTCTATTTATAGCACAAAAGAAATGCCTTAGAATAATAGCGAACATTAAACAAAGAAATAGCAGTAGACCTCATTTTATTAAAGAAAAGGTTATGACCCTACCCTCCCTCTATATACTTGAAACCATTATGTTCGTAAGGAAAAATTTAAAACTTTTTAACCTCGACAGAAATAAATGCCGCCAATCGAAACTAGCTCTACCTGTTCCCAACCTCGAACTATTCAAATCCAGTCCCGACTACCGTTGCGTCAGAATTTACAACAAATTACCTGAAACTCTAAAAAACATCGATGAAAACAGCATATTTAAAAATGAAATAAAGTCCAAACTTATTGAATAGAGTTACTACAACTTACAAGAGCTTATGGAAGATAGATGGTAAAATGTATACTTATGTATATGATGTACAAATAGGACATTTTATTCTAGACCTTTTCTAGAACAGTATCTTTGTATAACCTCACATAAATGTTAATACATTTTATAATTACCCTTGGGACGAAACTGTGTTGTCGTCCTGTTTGTGTTGTCGTCCTGTTTTGCAACACCCTAACAGGGTCTTTGTACACATAGATTTAGATTTTAGCTATAAGATCTATCTCATAATATATGTATGTACACTGTGCAAATAAATAAATAATTTATATGAAGGTTTTTTTTATATCCCAAAAACAAAATGGTATTCCATATTGGGTGTTTTTCCTCTATTCAAACGAGTCCAAACTTGACGGTTTTATTGTGTTTAGTTTAGGACTTCCTATGGCCACCTTCAGACGCCATCTTGACACCCTGGCTGTCATGTAGCATAAGAGTGCTCGTCAAGACTATTCAAACGAGTCGAAATTCAATGGTTTATTTATCTTGCTTAGTTTAGGAGTTTCTATGGCCACCTTCGCACTCTATCTTTAGCTCAATTCAGCTTCCTGATACCATATTATAGCATCGTCACCGAAGTTACGTAAGTAGGTATACCAAATTTCAACCTAATCTAACGACAGGAAGTGGTTATAATTTAACTCGCAAGATTTGCAGCACACTAACATACTAACAGGGCAAGTGGAATAAAAGCTTATAATATAATAAAAAGAAAAACCAATCAGGTGTTTTATATTGGATACTATATTTTTTTAGTAGACTTATATAGGAACGAGACGAGCAAGTTATATACCTAATGGTAAGCAACACGTCTGCCCATAACAGCACAGTGACACGTAGCTATTAGAACATGAGGACTCTAATAATTACCTAGCACTGCACGGCGCTCAGCACCCAGAGATATATTATAAGATCCTTTATTTCTATGCCCTGTAATTTCAATGGAAACATTTCCCTTCAAACTGGAACACAGTGATGTCTTCTCATTGCTGCTTGGTGGTAGAATAACTGGGAAAGGTGTGGTACTTTGGGTACCCAGGCGGACTTTGCAAAGAATCCTACCACTACGAAAATTTAAACCTTTGTTTTTGTTAAAGTACATCTGCAACAGTCGTGAATGTTTTACTTAGCTAATATAATTTAACAGACATATTGTTCTACAAATATTGCGTGGCACATTATCCCGGTTCTACGCTCAAAAATATTTTATCCTAGCTATCTCTAGTTAGCTACCACAATCGAGAGTCTCTTACAGGAAATTGAAGACCATCTCATCAAAATGAAGCTATTCAAGGAAATATAGCTTGATAGTAATCAGTTCCAAAAATTGTAGTACTAATCCCGGGATAATATATTGCCAGAAGACATTCTGATAAGAAGTCAACGATAAAATCAAGACGTACTGGTAATCGATAAAGGTGCTCTCATGGTAGTTGCCTTCATTTATGGCCACGTAGACGTAGATGCCGCTGACGATGGACATAAACAGCGTCTTCACCATCGTGATGAGGATTTGGTGAACTGCACAGGTAATCATCGCCATCACAGTCAGGGTCAGATACTGCTGAAACCAAACATATTTATTATAATAATCACCGATATAAACGGATGTGCCCTGAGCACCTTGAAATTGGTCATAAACTGCGTCTCTGTATGTATCGTAAGTGGTTTTTAAACAATCAATCTATTTGACCCCTAGAACCGCTAGCGGCGAGATATACTGTGGAGTTATTGCGGTTGTTGACAACGAGTAGTGATAGAAAAACTTCCGGCGTCCACCGTGTGACGTGTGTGTCAAAGAGTGGGCTCACTCTACCCAACGATTACGTGATTCCGTGGCCCCTAAAACGGAAATGTAGTTAATTTATACGCTGTAGAAGTAGGAGCGAGAGGTATACCAGCAAAATCTCTCTATAACCTGCTTAAAGACCTTGGCTTGTCCAGAAGTGCAGTAAGTTCTATACTAGAACTAGTATCTAAAGCTGCACTAGTAAGATCATATCGGATTTGGCTGGGCAGGGAGAGAAATACGAGTAGTGAAGGTGAGTGTTGACGTACGTCACCAAAAGGGGGCCCCTTTTAAACCTACGCCCGTCTTGGGGTCTATTCGAGATTTCTCTCTCTGCCACACGATGGACCCGGCACCCGCACGGTGAATCCATGGAATCTCTCCTCCGTCTCTCTGGGAAGGCACATGTTTGCATTGAGATCGTTGATAATAATAACAACATATTTTCGCAAACTAACCCTCCACAGCCCGCGTTCTGCCCGCCAGAGAAACTTTCCCCCGAAATACAATGATTACCAAATATAGTAATGAAGCGTCGACCATGTCTCCCTACTGGTAATTAGGATTGAGGCGCTCGTATTGGTCAGTCGTAGGGATGACGCGATGTTCTCTGCGCCGCGAAAGGGTGAAGTCGCCCCTTGCGCCGCTTTCTATTCTATTGTACCTATGTTAGTCATTCGCCACTTTTGAATGTTTACAAGATAAGAGTACAATCCACAATTGAGTGAATTTAACTTGTTTTCCTTAATTAATTGATAAAGCATGGCCACAATAAATATATTAATGGATGGAGTATTCCAATCCTGGACGTTGCACAGTCAAGTGACCGTCACCCCCAAAAATTGATTAGGTATCTTAGTTCTTATTACTATCAAGGAAACACTAAAACTATTATACCTGTTGTATTTGTCATCGTAAACACACGTTGGCGTAACACCGTCAGATTAAAATCTAACAACAACTTCTGATTATAAACTAACCTAAACTCACTTCCCGTAGGATTACAATCTTACGGTGATCTGACGGTGATTACAATTTCACGGTGACACATGCATTTTATTGAGTCCAAGGAGCGTTTTTGTAAACAGCATATTCTCATTTTGGGTTAAATTATTCAACCGAAGTTCAAAGGTTCGTAAAAAACACAAAAAACCTACTATTATTACAAATATTAAAGTTTGGATGTTGCTCTATCAAGGCGGAACGGCTGAATGGATCGAGTTTAAATTTGAAAGTTAGATTAAAGTCTACACATATAGTGCATTCCAGTAAGCTGTGTAGAAAACCAAAACAAACCAAAAAAAAGGTGATACCATAACATAAACATCGTTTAATCTTAGTATTTTTATGAAATTGCCTTAAAATATTTTTCACATATAGGATTCGACTTTATTGCGATTTTAAATACCATATACTTAGATTTGTATTGATCAAATAATTCTATACTATCTTATTTTAAAAGTTATAGAAAGGAATGGTAGGATGATAGAAATATGATTTTAAGTACTAGCAATTTGATCTGTGTTTCTCAAACTCTCAATGTTGCATTCAAGACATTTATACTTCTTTTCATCAAATTATTCTTATTAAGGACGCGCCTATTTTTCTAACATACCCCTCTCCTGCCCCTATTGTAAAAATGCCCATTTCCATTATATTCAAGTATGGATTAATTTTACTCTATTTATTTTTGTCATTAATTTGGAATTTTTAATTGTAATGTAATTTGATTTTAATGTAATGTATTATTTGATTTTTATTATAATGGGATCTTAAATTGACGTCTGTTTTTTTTTAAATTATTAACTTGTATTGGTAATATTTGAATATCTTGAATATTATGACATGTAACTACTCGTTATCAATAAAAGAGTAAGAGTATGACTAAAGAACTCCGAGAAAAAGGTTTCTTGTGTGGTAACGAGTTGAGAGAAAATCGCAAACCTCTAAATACGTGTTCCAAATTACGCTGTTTACTATCAAAAGCTTGTATAATTTTCACTCTAAAATGCCATAAATTTTGTGTTATTTTGATCGAAACTTTTGTATGTGTTTCCAGAATATTACATCATAGTGTTATTTATTTATTTATTTTTATTTATTGAATAATAGGCGAGCAGCATTAGCTGATATGCCTATATCTCAGTGTTGAAGTAACAAATTATAGGTTAAAATTATTTTGTCTTTAACTATCCATTTTTCCAATCTGATCTTGAAAGAGTTTAATGACTTTGCAGAAATAACATCCTCAGGCAACCTGTTCCAGTTGTAAACCACTCTGTTGCTGAGGATGTGATGTGCAGTGTTTGTCAGTGATGGTGCGTGGGACAACTGGGACTTATGACGCCGACTGTCTCTCTCATGCTCCTTTAATCAAATGTTATGTTATGATCAGTTTTGGGTAATACGAGGACAATTTGAACGAGATTTAATTATTGTTAAAAATAAAATGAACGTTTTCATATAAGGAAACATCTAAATTACTTTTCTAAGTCACTGGTTCTAGTGTTACATTCTTCTCCGAACTCAAATGCTTTGCCTTTCCTTTTTTTACGTGGGGGGAAATAAATGTACGTATGCCCGCCATACTCTCATTATGAAATGAAAGGAGATCTCCATCTACCCTCATTTGGGCTTCAAAAATCGCAGGGTGACCAACACTAACCATATCAGGTTTCTCCAAACTCAGTGCGCTATGCACACATTTATTTATTAGATGATTCCGCGACGCCGATAACCGTAAACCGGGTAGTTTTCGGTTATTGGCAGCGTGGTCATCGCGTCGTAGTTGAAATATATACCTATGTTTTTTATTTTCCAATGCTTCCCGAACCATTCTTGCGTAGTAATGACATTCGGTAGATAGAACCTTCGGATCGTGGATCTCGATCTAATGACCAGTTTTAGCATCAATCAGATGTTCAGCAATTGCAGATTCTTGTGTCTGACGATTTTTACAGCGACAATGTGTTGATTGTTCCAAGTCCCAGCAGTGGGAACATATATTTGGGTGTTTATGATATCCATACATATATATTTAGCCTTGTTTTGCGACGAAAATTTAAAAGGGCAAGCAATGAAAGGTACTACAAACTATCTTGTAAAACAAAGGTTGAGAAATGCTGGTCTGTCATATTGAGAGTGACATTAGTTTGTTTACCTTTTATTCACAGAGAATTGGAATGAGGTATAGACTATTTAATTTCGCCAGAAAATAATTAAGAAGTTCTCGGATTGAAAACGGAAATAGAACGACGCCACACATTGCTCACGGTCACAACACATAGCACGAATACATCTAAGGGAAACCAGTCTGGAGGCTGAGCGACGGAGACGGAGAACACGGCTAGCCTGCTTGGCGGATAAACTTAGTCTGGTGGGTAGTCACCAGTCTCGGCCGAAGCCTACCACCGGACGTTTCCCATGGACGAAGAAGACTCGACCCCAAAAAAAAAGTATCGAGTCACCTCGTTTTGGTTTAGTACAAATTTACTTATCCCATAAATAAGAAGGACTTACGTCATTCATGTGATTGTAGGGGCAGAAAGTAGAATCAGTGTGGTAGCGTTTGATGGTCTCCGCGTTGTTGCTCATGAGGAAAACGGCTTCAATCTGCGGGAAAAATACATTTTAATTGAAATCTTCGTCTTGGAGCTGACTCGAAGATTTCAATCTCTCTCCCGATGGTATGTCAAATAAAATATCAAGTAAAGTATTGTAAAACGTCCAAAGGTCCGTGTTCAACCACCAAGGCACCCTGTCCTAAGCGACAGTGTGAACGAAAGATAATTCACATTGATCTATTAGATACCTAATTTTATTCCAGGTCTAGGGGCCGCCTTAAAAACAAAACATCAAAAGTTTTAAAATCAAGTTTGTATGTACTTATATACCTGCGCATTACGTACGTCAGAAGAAATACTTCTATTTTTTCTAAGTATTTACCTTATTACCAACGCGCAATTAACTCTCCTTCTGCGCTAGTTCAAAGTTGGATATGTAGTACGAGTAGAACCCACTTGAGTCCAACAGAACTGATATATTAAGTAGGTTCCTTTATAAAAACGCGCATCTGACTTCAGTGCGTCGAATTTGAAAAGACAGTTCCAGCCAACTTCATCATGTCATTTTATGGGTATCGGTGAGCGCGAACATCGTTAAAAATTCACTCTCACCTTTCTCTAAGCGCACTAAAATAAGATTTCAAACTTTGAAAATGTATACAATATGTTCTTTATTGATAAATTGTACATTTATCAATAAAGAACTTTGACTTTGACTCAGAATAACTTCAAAAGGGAACGGGTCTTACCATGATAATTTGGATTTGCAGGGCAACCGCGGTAACGACTATGAAGGACATGATCTGTGCAAGAGTCCGATTGTTGTGGATCCTCCGAGAGATGCGAACCATGCGAGGTGAAATGTGCTGAAAACATAAGAAAATACATTTCTGAACGTCATAGTAAAATTGAAAAAAAGAGTCTTTTTCAGTATGGAGTAATGGGAAGGACAATAAATATGTCCGTGGTGGTAATCAACGCGTCTGCCCATAATAACACAACGTCACGAATCTATTGGAACATGGAGAGTCCAAATCATTACCTAGCTGAGCTAGTCACCCTGAGATATAAGGATATCTATCTACCTCTGTGCCCTGTAACTTCTCTGGAAACATTGCCCTCCAAAAAAGAATAAAGTAAAGTTTGTACACTTGCATGCATTTGTATGCTTGTCGGTAGACTAACTGTTAAGAGCGCGCCTAAAGCCAGAAAACGCAAAAAAGGTCATTTTCGACGCCACTCACCGTCGTTAAGAAAGATAAAACTATAACAATAAAAATATTGACGTGTGGGTACAACCAAGGAGAAGCACAATGACCGAATAGAATTTTAAAAATAGATCAGTTTTTTTTACAATAAAAAAATAAAAATGACACCGAAAAAACCCATTTTAATTCGAGTACTCGAAATTATCAGCGATGACCCCACATTATTTTTCGCTAATAAAATGTCTAATTTTAAGCTCTACTTAAGTAACCGAATAGATTTTTGAATCTATGTTCAATTTTTGCGTAATTAAATAAAACTTGGTCAAAAACTGACTCCCGAATTCAAATTAATTTCCACTCTAAACTGTGTCATGCTATTCTCGACTTTATGCGTACCAGGTTAGATATTAAATAGACCTTTGGGTCCTGGTCAGTTGTCGGGCAACGCTCGCTGTGGAAGGTTGTTTACGGACGCTCTGTCAGGCAAATGCGTGCGTGAATTAAAAAAATGGGATGAAAGGATAATGCGATAAATAAGTTTTCTGCGAAAAAAGAAAACTAAACGTAAACATTTTGGAATTGTAGTCAGGTACTTAATGTATGTTTTAGTTAGGTAAGTCAAATTTTGTTTTGGAATAGGTTCGTAGTATGTACAATAATAGGTAAAAAAGTAGGTAGGTATCTATTATTGTTAAAAAGATAAGTTTACCAACATTGTTTTAATAAATTTAATAAATTTTAAAAATTCAATTTAATAAAAGAGCAATCTGTGGTAGTACATGCAAAAACCCAAACAAGTCATTGTGTACATAATAAATTTTGTATGATGAATAAATTAATAGTTTTAAGTTTTAGTGACAACTGAAACAAACGATCAGAAAATATTGATGAATTGAGGTCTGCGGAAAATAATGTTTTAAGTATTTTTTTAACATAAACTTTTCAGATTAAAGAAATGCAAACTTGATGAATATGTTTATCAGCAAACGATCCATCGTGGCACGTCTGCTGAGCATTAGATCTATTAAAACAGGGAGAAAGGAGAATGTATATTTCATGGTAAACTTTCCAGCATGTGTCTTGATATAAGTATATGTTTTTGGTTAACCCTGCACGCGTTTGAAGAAAACTCGTGGAACGGTCCGTACGTGCCGGCTAGATCATTATCACATATTCTTATTATATATTCACAGTGTTTATTAAATATTATATTATATTATTATATATTTGTTTTATTATTATTTATTTGTATTATTATATATCTATATGTATATATCACCAGAAAGCCCTTGAAATATAGTTTACTATTATATTAACTTCTAGGTACTTACTACATTAAATAATCCTATCACGAAATGCAAAGTTTACATATTACACCCGTTGTGAAAAAGCTTTGGATTTCACAGCACTAATAAAAGAACACAACACACAATAGTACATTATGATATAAGTGCGCTAAGTTGATAATTACAGCCGAGGCGATATTGCTAGCTCGAGCCGTAGGCGAGAGCTATAATTAGCAGAGGCTAGGCCCTTTCAGCATTTCCCATTGGCTGGCATATTTCTTGTTCACCGATTAACAATGCGCGCGCATCAGCGCTTTTTTTAAAGCAAGGGCACTGATCCAGCTAGTATGACATTAAGACATTAGTAATAAAGTAATTGAATATTTTTGTGTTTTGTTATAAATACATTGTTGTGAGTTATGGTCAAAATTAATTAAATTGATAAATTAAATATTTCTCATTATATTTTATTTCTCATACTTAGTTAGTTTTATACATAAAATGTTTACAACTTTTCTGACATAAAAACTCTTTACTAAGATTTAAAAAGGTACCGTTCGTTTTAGACGGAGCATTTTGAAACCGTGCGTTTTACATTACATTACCGCACAAGTACGTAATAAGATACATTACGATACAGAAATTGGTGCAATAAGAGACCCTTTACGAGCAAATATGTTATAAATAATATTAACTTTACCACGTTTGTCTATTATTTGCATTGCATAGTTTTTTTACTAGATTACAATAAAATATAAAACGTATTCACATTTTTCGGTTTAAAAAAAAATGTTCTTTGTCGTGGGGCAAAATGGCGTCGGACGATCGCGACACAGAAATGGCGGAGTACCATTCGTATTTTTTATTTTTTCAGGCCAAATGAAAAGAGACGGCCCATTTTCCATGGGCATTTGCCCCACAGCAAAAGTGCAGGAGACTCGACCAAAATTGGATCATTGTATAGGATTTTAAATATAATTATATTGAGGAACTGTTAATGTTTTTATTCTGCATAGCGGGGTTTAAAAGATATCAACTAAAACGTTGAAAAAAAAAAACGCGATGTGTGAGTTTCGAACGAATCGAACATATTTTACATTCTTGTTGGAGTCGAGTTTCGAACGAGTCGGATGTTGTGTCAATTTTGTTCACTTTTTTTTTATTTTTTGGCGTCGCACGCCTTTTGTGTTTTCTTTTTCTTTTTGCTATTTTGATTTATATTTAATTTTAAAAATACAAAGTTTGATTAATGTCTTTTTTCTATTTATCCTACTAACATGGTCATGCTATTTATTATTACAAAATATATCAAATTTGCGGTTACATATTATATTATAACAGATTAAATAAATAAAACTCCTAATAAAGTGATCACTTCTACTGTGCGGTCTAAGTGCACACATTTTTTAAGCAATAGACTGATGCTCTTTTTATATATGATATCGTAAAACACGCATTTATTTAATTATAAAACACGACTACATATTAAATAAATAAATGACTAAATCTTGTGATTCAGTCATATTTCGTTTTCATTTCTTTCATTCGACTGTTTTTCAATAAATGGTTTATTGTGTGTATATAGACAATAAAAACAAATTGATGTATTTTTTTAAAAACATCTATGATTAATCTGAATGTTTTCATACACTGGATTTCGGGGAACGATGACCTTGAGTGATCGTAGCTTCTATCTTACTCGCGGCGGCGCGGCGTATTGGAGAGGGGAAGGGCGACGCGCGGGTGAAATTTGATTTTTTCCTAGCACTAGGCCCGCTCTTAAAAGTGTGGTATTTTCCCAAAAAAGATAAACGTGGTAGTCACTTCGTTTAAAACGGATTTATTTCCATGAAATTAGTGTTCAATTTACGTCGATGAAAAAATGAGAAATTGCAGGACCGATGTCATTGTAACTTATATATTAAAACTCTATACATTTAGAATACTGCGTAATTCTCTGCTGTTATGGATGCTTATCCATGCTGGTAACCGTTTAACAACTGTCTTTTTCTCCTTTAATGTTTAAACAAATGAAAGTGTTTGTATACTTGTGTACACACGCAAGAAGTTTATTACTCCTTCTTTTTACCCGGGGGTCTACCGCCTAACGAAAAACACTTTGACGCTTTGACATTGCCGTCTCTTTCGTTTCAAGCGAGCAGAAAAGAGACAGCAACGTCAAAGCGTCAAAACGTTTTTCGTTAGGCGGTAGAGGTGCCGACTGAAAGAAGGGTTATGTTTTTCGTCCGTATCTTGTATGTTTGTAAATTTCTTTATTCCCACGAATATTCCTAACTGCTGCATGGATTTTGGCAAATAAGATATCGTTATCATCTCAATCACCCAAGTGTCCTTAGATAATAATATATTGTTTTACATAATGTTTTTAATCTGGCGATATTTGCAGTCGAGTTAATAAAATCAAAGTTATTTTTCCTCGTGCTACGTAGTCTAAAGGCCTGATTTCATTTTGATTAGTACGCGTGCGAGTGAGAAGTGCAGGTGTTGAGTGATTGGTAGCAAACACGTGTGGACACCGATTGATTATTGCGAGTGCATAGTAATCAGTTACTCGCACTCGCAATCGCACTCGCACTCACACTCGCAATAATCAAAATGCAAACCGGCCTTAACTTCAACTAATGAGGCCAGGTATCTTCAACGCAAGAAGTATTAAACTGAAGTTAGTTACAATGTTTACTAATTGTAATGTCATAGAATGGTAATGTTTAAGTGCTGAAGCTAACTTCGGGGTGTCGGTTTAACGCGTCAAAAGAATTATTACCAAATAATTTACATATATACTACGGATAGAGTTAGAACAAACGCTTTACACCGAAAGCACGGGCCTGATCGCTCATGTCTCGTCGCTCTTGTGCAAGTGTCATACTTTTGAAGCGGCATATCACTATATTGCGATAGCTAACATACACCTCATCTGCTTACGATTGGTACAAAAGAACCGTGCGGAAAAACCTATATCTATTTACTAATTATTTATCTAAGATGATTATTTATAAAACTTACATTCAAATCTATGCAAACCACGAAGTAAGATGTAACCAGGACGACAACACTGCATGCGAGAATCGTCATCGCTGCAATGAAGGTACTGAAAAAATAATAATTGAAAAAGTTAAATACGAAAAAAACAGGGCTTAACAAAAAGTACTGTAGACTAGAGGTCACTTGAGGATAACTGCCCCTTTAAAAAATATGGCTTAATTGCAAACCGAATGTTTGTAAATATATTTGAGGTATAACACTTACGAAATATACAGGGTTATTGGTCTCAGCCTGTATCCTTTCAAGGGAAAGAAACGGTTTAAGTACGTTAAAAACGTCAACTTTTGTATTAAAGTTTTAAAAAAAATTCCTATTTTATCCATTCCAAGTTAAAAAAAATAAAGTGTATTTGCCCGTTCTAAAAGCATCGAACTCTTCGTAACAAGAGCGCGCGCGCTCTTTAACACTCGCTAAATGATGTGCCGAAGTGAACAAAAAAAAAAACTAAACTGCCGCTGAGTGCTAGAGAGGACAACAAACACTATTTTTTTGGAACGAAGTTCCTTATCGCTTGTTGTGAAAGGGGGCTAGACGGAAATAATTCTAACGAAAAGTTGTAACGACACTTTTTGCTAAAGTAAAAAACGATAACAAATTTCGCCACTGTAAGTAATGACTAAATAGTCGCTACTGAATTTTGACGCTACTGAATTTAGCCGACTGAATTTAGTCGGTACTGAATTTAGTCACTACTGAATTTAGTCGCTACTGAATTTAGTCGGGGCTGAATCTGTATATTTAGACAAACATGCTCTTAAACGGATGCAGGCTGTTAACCAGTAACCCTGTATATTAACTTGCTGTCAAATTATATTACGATTAGTTAGGTATCACTGAATAGGCATTGATGGGATTTCGCACTTCACTGATTTGGCTAATTGCATTGGGTGTGCAATATGTGTATAGGCTTTGATATGGGAGACTCTGATATTGGATAGAAAAACGTTTTACAGAAAATATAACGGCGCGGAAAAGACACAGATACTCAATTAAAAAAAACCTAAATCATTTCTATTAACTAAGACTGTGGTATAACATGAGCATGAGCAGCCCACTATGTTCCCACTGCTGGGTCTAAAGCTTTCTCTCTTAAGGAGAGAGACAGGGCCGTAATTCGCCTAGCTGTCTGAGTGTGGGTAAAAATACATATGTATTTTTTTCTTGGTAGGTTAATAGGTAGTCGTTGTTTCACACCATGTTTTGAGATTTCTGCGATTTTTGACTATCCCAAGGTTCCTTGGAAGAAATCATTTTCAGTGAGAAGGCCACCAGTTGTTTCAGTGGCCTATGTGTTTTTCCAGACTATAATCTACCTGTATGCCAAATTTCAGCCCTATCTGTTCATACGTTACGACGTGATTGAGCAACAAATATACAAACATCCGAACATTGACATTTATAATATTAGTAGGATTACGAAATAAACGCGTGTGGCGATTTGCGCGTCGCCCACTTATACGAATCCGCTCCCACTCGACAAATAAAATACACTCAAATATGGGCTTTATGTCATGACTGTTTAGATATAGATCACATTGGGAACATAAATTAGCAGACAGCTGTCAGCGAGCGATCTGCTAATTTGTGTTGCCAATGTAATCTATATCTTAAGCTGCATAGAATAAAGCCCATATTTGAGTGTATTTTCGTGTCGTATCAGACCTTAACTGTTTATTTTAAGAAACTTACATCGTGTAGGAGCAGATTTGGATGAAAATCACCATAGCATAAATGACGAGTGTGCAGATGAAGTACACCTTCAGCATGCGATCTCGCTCCATCGTGTACTGGAAACAAAATAAAGCCAATTATTTATTTTAAAAGATAACAACAGTTAAAGTGAAACCCTCTTGAAAGACTCTTGGCAGAGTCCGCCTGGGGAAGGACCACACCTTTGCCAGTTATTCTACCGCCAAGCAGTAATGTGCAAACATTACTGTGTTCCGGTTTAAATGGCAATGTTTCCAGAGAAATTACAGGGCTTAGAGATATAACAACTTAGATCTCTGGGTGACGAGCGCAGTGTATTGGTAGGTAATGATTTGGATTCTTCATGTTCCAATAGCTGCGTGTCACTGTGCTGTTATGTGGCAGGCGTGTTGCTTACCATCACGCACATGTCCTAATCGTCGCGTCACTCTTAATTTAAAAAAAAAAGTTAGGCGGTAGACCCCCCGACCGTCTCTGCCAAGCGGGAGATAATGAGTAAACGCATTTCTTATACCTACGTCAAAAAAAATAGACTCGGGGAAATCTCACCAGTTCCCGGATAATTACGACACGGAACTAAAACACGTTACCCAAGAGTCAGTGGCAGTTCTAACGAAGAATCATTCATTATGGGACCTTAGTTAATTGGGGGTACAAGTCCCTAATACTTTGTTGCAGCTTCATGCACCATAGCCACGGTTAAGCATCCGAGTATTGGTCCATCATAGTAAGCGTCCTAAAAGTCAATTGAAAGGTACAGGGAAAGAAATATCAATGCCTGTTATTTCCGAATATGAGTTACCAATGCTATCTAGTATAAAATTTGTAAAGTTGTTTGAAGAAGGCATTATTTTGAGATAGGTATTATAGTCCGAGATCCCAGAGCTCCCAGACGTCACCTATTTTCTGATTAATGAAATGTGAACGATTGAGTAGAGTTAGTAAGTACTAAGAACACATGCTTACTCGCTAACTTGCTTAGACGGCCAATTTTGAGATATGGGGTAATGAAGGTACATACAAACATTACTTACTTTACGTATTTTCTAATAAGTGATTTTTACGTATGTTGTAGGCAACATCCTTAAAAACAAGGTTCCAATACTCCCAGACACTTTCCGTCAGCCGTTTTGCTTAACAACACCAAAATAATAATTTAACTTCACTTAAATTCTCATGCTCTATTTGTAAATATGTTCGTCAGACAACTATTTTAAAGCTATATGTAATGCTAAAGTAATGTTTGTATGTACCTTCATTACCCCATATCTCAAAATTGGACGTCTAAGCAAGTTAGCGAGTAAGCATGTGTTCTTAGTACTTACTAACTCTACTCAATCGTCCACATTTCATTCAACAGAAAATAGGTGACGTCTGGGAGCTTTGGGATGTTACTCTATTATTTTGTAACACATATATTACATAGTAAAGTATATAGTACAATATAGTAATTAGTAAAGTATATAGTACAATATCTTATATATAAAATTCTCGTCTTATATATAAAATTCTCGTGTCACAGTGTTTGTTTCCTTACTCCTCCGAAACGGCTTTACTGATTTTAACCAAATTTTATATGCATATTCTGTAGGTATGAGAATCGGCTACTAGCTATTTTTCATACCCCTAAGTGACAAGGGTTGTTCACTAAGGCAAAACAACGTTTGCGGGGTCAGCTAGTAGTACTATATTACACTACAAATACTATTACTATGTATACAAGAATTGCTCGTTTAAAGGTATAAGATAAGATAAAACTCTAATACACATAATAAATACGTACGCATGCTATTAATTTTAATATTTTAATTATAACGCTACTCAT
This sequence comes from Ectropis crepuscularia, assembly GCA_963693475.1. Lineage (NCBI taxonomy): Eukaryota > Metazoa > Arthropoda > Insecta > Lepidoptera > Geometridae > Ectropis > Ectropis crepuscularia. The sequence goes on from OY856338.1 coordinate 9,006,177, forward strand.
GAATTAAAAAGTTTAATTATAGAGTAACGGTGTTACCAACTAAAGTTGGGTATATTCTGCTTAAAATGAGACATCTTGCATATTTCTTAGCAGTAGTTATTATTGTTTAATTCACAGAAAACAATGTCAAACAGTTCAGTAAACACCAAACAGTATTAGCGTAGCAACGTTCAGCGGTCGAATAGCTGACAACACTTCCAATTAATTACTGAATAATCTACTTACACGTAAATTACGCAAGACTAAGCCGCCGGAGACGGTAGATTACAGCCCGAGTACATGTAGTGTTAAATTGTTTACGCAAATTGTCTCAGACAATACAGATACCAAAGAGGAAACTTCAGATACAGCTGGAGCCTGGGGACTAGCCATTATTCTTCTTCTTGTTTTCTAATATTTTGTTTTTATACCTATCGTGCTTTATCTATGTTCCCTAATTTTTTCAAGTTTTATACAATTTAAATTCAATAAATTTAATTTCAATTCAAATCAACCCCACCCTGTAAGCAGCTACTGCGATTCCGGGGAGGGAGGCTAGGGACTAGCCATGATTTATATAAGGATCTGGCCCATGCTTAACAATGTGTAAAAAGGGCCTGACCAAGCGTTAGGTGACGAGGGAGCGGAGAGCTGGAATTTTTTTCGTGAGCTCTGCGATACAGTGTAGAAATTCTGGCAGCATTCTTGACATTATTCCGTTTACCAAGAAACTAAAAATCTATATCTTATGAATACTTTCTTCTGAATAAGAGGAATGCCACTTCATCAAATTCGAATTAAATTTGTAATTATTTTTTGACGTGATAACGTCTTATAATTCGATGAAGCCGGCTGCACGCCCGCAAAACTGTAACGTTCCGCCGTTACCGTTAGTTCGTCTTCCATGCCATGCGGACGAAGCTGAGCGCTGAGGGCGCCACCCGCCGAGTCGAGCGGTCTATCAGCGTACTGATTTCTTAAGACGTTGTCACGTTCTATCGTCAGTAAACCGACTTTACAGACAACCATTTTTTTTCTTAAACTATATGGTGTTACATATAAATACGGTGTTTTGTATTGGTACACAATTTATACAAAACCATAAAACGCATTGTAAATTTTTGTTAGGAATCGTTGTGCATTGGATCCCCAACTCCTTTTACATGTCTGGTCTTAACCGTGTTACAAGAAATAAGTTCGTGTTGAACTAACAAATCGCCTGATGGTACCTATGTGATGGTTTTACGGAAGGTCAGATATTTGATTTTGGTTTACCTAAAATTATCACTTGTTTGAGAATTCTATTTTATCTATAACTGTTGATCTAGGTGAGTCACCGAAGAGTCTTCAACCCTGTGAGTTGATGGAACATTTATTAAGATATTTAATTTTTGTCTTTCTATAATAAAACACTTGTAGATATTTCTGAGACAAAATATAAAGACGTTTTAATTAGCTGTCAAGTTTCGGAGTGGTTTGGCCGCCACGCAAAAATCCAATTTTCCTCTCTTGCCTCACGCCTCAGTTAAATGGAGTTTTGTTCGAGTATAGCCCGTGCCTCAGTAAAACTGTGAGTGAAAAAGACAAGCGCGAGTCGCCCCACATCACACGGGTCTTGTATAACAAAAAACAAAATAATTTTACTAAATCATTCAATTTATCATATTTAACAGAGATCAAATTAATAACTGACCGCAGTGCAGTTATATAAAATAAAGTGGCCAAGTGCGAGTTGGACTCGCCCATGAAGGGTTCCGTTGCAGCAAGTAACATAATATACATAGTACACATAGTTCTTGTAGTTCGTTGTAACTTTGATCGAAGTTTCAATAATAGTGTATTTACGAGATACTAAAAAAAAACTACTCATCAGATCGAGTTCAAACTAATTTTCGTTGGTAGTTTACATGGTAATGTACATCATATATTTTTTTTAGATTTTTCATTCTCTTACTTTAGAAGTTAGAGGGGGGGGGACACACATTTTACCACTTTGGAAGTGTCTCTCGCGCAAGTTATTCAGTGTAGACGAAAATGGTTTTAGAAACCTCAACATCATTTTTGAAAACCTATCGATAGACACCCCCCACGTGTAGGTCTGATGAAAAAAAAAATTTTGAGTTTCAGGTCTCAGTATGGGGGACAACCCTAATTTTTTTTTTTTTTTTTTTTTTTTTGTTCAAATCTTAATGCGGTTCACAGAATACATCTACTTACCAAGTTTCAACAGTGTAGTTTTCATAGTTTCGGCAAAAAGTGGCTGTGACATACGGACGGACAGACAGACAGACAGACAGACAGACATGACGAATCTATAAGGGTTCCGTTTTTACGTTTTACGGAACCCTAAAAATGTTGAAATGATATAGTGACACTGTGCTGTTGGTGGTAAAAATATTGGGTGCCATCAAATGCACGTATAGCTAGTCCGGACGTTCTTTATAAAAAAAAAAAAAAGTGTGTGCTTAAGACCACACGGCAGAAGTGAAAACTTCATTATCTGATTTTTGTATTAGGTAGGTATAATGCCCGGTTTACATTATTGCAGTCCAGCGATCGAATCCAGCGCTGGAATGCTTACTGAAAAAATGTAAACAGGCACTGGAAAGCATGAAACAAGCCAGAAATTAAGGTTAATTTTTATTTTCCTACTAGGCCATAAAGATCACAGTAAGCTCAAGACAAAATTTGATTTGCTGTTTGTATGTTAAGTTGTTGAAATATTTTAATGGAGTAATGAAAGCTAAATTCGTTTTTGGAGGGATAAATATACTAAACTCAGGAACACAAGAGCGAAGAGCAATTAGTTGACTATATTATTATGTTTATATATAAACATATATATTTAAACACTGAATATTTACTATTTAATTTATTTATTAAGCCCAGATCAATTCACAACATGATGTTTGCTCTAATTACTAGTTTAATACAATAACTACATACTTAAAAATAACTACTTAGTTTAGTTAAGTAGCTCTACTAAATGTTTATTATGTTTACAAAGTATTCTGAGTTATAAGTTTTCAATTCAATATAATTTGCAAAACATTGGTTGTACAATGTTTATATTGTTACATAATGTTGATAAAGGTCCGCCATGATTTAACCTTATGGCAAGCAAATATATGTTATAAGTTTATCTTTTAAAATTCACATTACAGAATTGATTATATAAAATGACAAAAACAATAAAAAGTCAAATTTACATGTCTAAGGTACACAATATTTGGGTCAATAAATAATACCAATATTAGTTATAGGCCCGTGAACAAAATTTACGGGTCAAATGAACCACCAGGAGACCCATGTAGGATGATAGAAGGGTATAAAGTAATAAGATTCAGCACTATGCCATCACTTGTAAGCTGTCCAACTGAGTACAGTCCCAGAGGGGGATTGCAAACCTCGATCAGTTCTCCTAGTCACATGATTTTTGTACAGCGTTGCAAAATAATGGATTAGAAGAGGTTTTGGAACTGTATGGAACCAATGTTGTACATAATCAAATGATCATATTCACACTGTAAATAGTCAGCACATCATAATTTTTTCCAACAAACTAATAATTCAAAATCTAAAATTTATATTTTTTATAGTTTCCATACCTCTTCTAATCTATTATTCAATAGATTTACTGTCACTCACGTTACTGTCTGTACCATAGTATTGTGTCCTTGATTAATAATAGTTTATGGATTTCCCACCAAGATAAATCAACAGATGTGCCCTGAGCACCTTGAAATTGGTAATGAAACTGCGTCTCTGCGTGTATCATAAGTGGTTTATAAACAACCAATCTAGGTACTTGACCCCTATAATCGCTAGCGGCGAGATTTGCTGTGGTTCTACTTTACGTATTTTGGTTGTTGACAACGAATAATGATAGGAAAAAACGTCCGGTGCAGCCGACTAGAACGGAAAGAGTGAGCTCACTCTTCGGAACGTTGACATGATTGCGTGCGCCCTGGCCGATCTATGGGATTTCCAATGTGTTCTTGTCCAATGTTGTCCCAGAATATGTCTTCTCGTGTCGTTATCGTGAATGAATTTTATTTATATCAGGTTAGATTCTCTTAGTACCTAGGCCCCGTGTTTGTTTTGAATGCATTTGTCGAAATTGCAAATCGCTCCCGTAGAATGCAGTTTTCGTGTGTGATATGTCACTTAATTTCGGGATTCTCGTCGCCACTTTTATAGGTACTTTGAGTTGGGTCGAGTATGATTATTTGTATGTAAACACAGAACATTCACTTTTTACTATTTTATCCAAATTTTATGAGAATATTAAATTAATTTTGTTTACAATAAAAACAATTGTTTGTTTGCTATGACGTTGACGTTTGAATTTGAAGCACGCCGGCAGTGTTGCCACTTCGATTTTGAGCTTGTCGCCAAATAGTGTTAAAAAGTCGCCGGTTTTGATTGAATTATTAAGGGAATAAACATGAGAACACGGTTAGATACAGTCTGGAAGAACACATATGCTACTTTTTATCGCGGGAATTTAGCTGCTAGTAGAAATATAAAAGGGCACTGATCTGAGTACCTACAATATTAAATAATTTACATTAAAAGGAACAACTTAAGGTAAAAATTTACATTAATAACACGTAAGATTTAAACGAAAATGCAAATTATTTAATAGAATGGTAATAATGTAATTGGGAAAGTCCCGGCTATAATGTGCGTAAATTTATCTGTATGTATAGAAATTGGAAGTAGAGTTTATGGTAGACTTCCATGTTGTTTGTTTGAGAGATTGAGTTAATTTCCTTATAAATATGATCTGATTCCCAATGACCTTGTGTTTTTCCTTCTCCAACCTTCTTCACTACACTAGCATATTCCCCTTTGTCGGTAACACGTCGGCTAAATCCGCTAAAAGGTTTAATAAATTCGCCAGTTTCAGCGACATAGTCGCTAAGGTGTCAACACTGGTAGCCGGTAGCGAGCAGCGAGAGAGAGAGAGAGAGAGTATCTATTGTCCCATGTCCACCTCTAACAATTATCTTTCTCGGTCTGGCACGTTTGTTGACCACATTATCTTTCTCGCTCTAGCATCCCGAGTTTACCCGGAATTTCTTATCATATCCGAGCGTGATGATCACGTGATCATGAATCCATTTTACAGCCCACGAAAATTCTGTCTATAACGCGCCTAAAGAAGTTTTCACTTCAAAAATGACCTTTTTTATTAGATAACTAGCTGAACCATGCGCGCGTTGCTACGCCATCTATCGAACATTGGTCGTACCAATTCAAATTTTGAACAAATTCGATTACCTCGGGTTCTAATGACGCAACCTTTAAAAGATAGACACATGCTGTCACGCAACGAAAGCTGTCAAAAAGCAATATTTTTCCCGTTTTTGTTACAATACATGATTTTGATTCATGCCGTTTTTGACTCATGCTCCGCTCCTGTTGATAGTAGGGTAATATGGGTTCCGGGCCGCTGGGGTGATAACATTATATTTTTCTTCTGACGTTACGGAACCCTAAAAACGAAAATGTAAAACTTCGAAAGATGACACAAAACAACTTGCTTATAAACAAAGTACAAATATTTACAAACTTTGTTGCGTACTGAAAATATTAAAACATTGCACGAGTTTTTGCTTTAAATTTGAATAATTACATTATAGTCTAGTTAACGAGTGCTTTTTAGGTAAATTTTTTTCGCCTTCTCCTATCATTATGTTTGAGGTACCATTCGATTCGGAATGGAATCTAGATATTTTTGAGAAAATTCTAAGCCCGCTCGCAAAAACTGCAATAGTTATAAACCATTTAGTGAAAATAAAAAATAGTGTTTCGTTTTTTGCCAATATGTCAAAAACTATTTAAAATACATCCAATTTAGAAAAATAAATAAAAAAGATGAGATCATTTACTAAAACAAGACCGAGGTTCCGGAACTGTGGGTGGTCTCATATATATAACTTTTCCAGAATGTTGAAAAAACGCCCAAAAACGGTTGCATCGGCTTACGCCCTTCGGACTTTTTTTGAACAAACATTATTTAAACTTATTATATATGAATTAAAAAAAAAAAAATCAGGCGCCTACAGGATAGATCAATGAACAATAATCCATGGTTAAAACTTTTTTTGGCGATTTTTCAATAAGTTATCCATTAGTTAATCAACATTTTTTCACGAGAATTGACATTGTATCATCCTATCTATATCTTAGGACAATCTAGGATCGGGATTCATTTAAAACGCATAATATTTTATTCCTAATCTACTTTGTCATTATGAATGTACGTAGCATAATATATAATATGGTGTCATAATCTAACTTTTGCACAATCGTTTTTTGGCATAGTGTGTTTTAAACATAAAAATCTATTATACTACAGTGCAAATATTTGTGTGATTAATTCGAATATTTGTACTGTGTCTGGTTGTTACTGTGTATTATAGATAAGTATGTATTGACAACTATATAAGTATAACTAGATCCTTGAAATCCATCCTAAAATGAATGTAACATTAACTCTGTCTGTCTGTTATGCTACATAAATCCTTGAACTGATTTTGATGAAATTTTAAAATTATGTTTTTATTATACACGCGTAAACTTTTATTTATTTGTTCAATCAAAATGTATCCCGAAATTACATACATTATTTATTAAACATAAAATTAAAATATAATACACACATAACATTAAATATAATGAATTATACAGTATTTATAATAATTATATAAGCCGTTTTTAGTAAACGCAACTTTGTATGGGTGTAATAAATAAATAGGTACTGCTTCAGTTTCCTTAATAGTTATTTTGTGCGAATTCGCGGTTAAAATCTAGTAGCTAACTAGCTAATTTTATATATACACATTCACAAACGTTTTGCTTTTAGCATAACAACGTTTTACAAAAACTCTTATAGGATTTGGAAATCGACTCAGCGTACCGGCTTACCGACTTTCCACTTCATACCTATTCTTCCAAGTGCCAACGATACCGTGTGTCAGTTCGATCTTAACGCCATCTAGCGCAGCCAAATGAAAATAATACCACAGGCTTTTTTACCTTTTATAGGTTTACACTTGACCGCCATCTCACCTGATGTTAAGCGACGATGCGGTCTACGATGAAGCGTGTTTACCTAGAAAAAACCGATTCACTCTCGATTTGAAGACACAAAGATTGTAACCATCCGGGAAAACCCACTCAGGCAACGTATTCCACAGCCTAGACGTTCTTATCACAAAAGTAGAGTCAAATCTTTTCGTTCGTGTCTTTGGCTACGTAGAAAATGAATCCGTTAACGCATAAATGTATTTTTTAATGTACTTCCGATATTGTATTTCATTGCTTCTGATTATTTATCTATGTATAAATAGATATATTAGCGACCCGCCTCGGCTTTGCACGGGTGTAATACTGATATATAAAAATACTAATAAATATGGTAATTGTGGGTTATTCCTAAGAGATTTACTATTGCAGATTTTTATAGAAGGGGTACAATATACTGCTCTACATTATTTTGATCTAGCTCATAGAGTAGCGTTTGCGGCTTAAGCGCACATTTTATAACATTATAACGTTTATAACATTTCATTAGATTTAAAAAAACGTGTTTCTCTGCTATTTGATAAACATATTATAGATATAAACCTTTCTCTTGTCTCTATCTACTAAACAACTCCGCATCAAAATCTGTTTCGTGGTTTTAAGGATCTAAGCATTATATAGGGGCGCACATACGCGGGAAGTGACTTTGTTTTATACTATGTCTATATTATCTATTCTATGACTATGTAGTGATAGTGATGATAAAGTAGTAATCGTAACTCACAAAGAAGAATGCACTCTGTGTTTGAGGTATCGATCGACATAGTTGATGTATAATACTTGGTTGTTAAATATTATAAAAAGAAATTGGATTACTTATTAATTTTTAACTATTTTTTCAATTTGATTTATAAACGATGCGACGGGGACACAGCATAAACATTAAATCCTCTTTGTTTAAAACTCTCGAAAAAAAATATGTTTGAGCAAGAGTAACATGCGGCTGAATGACTTCAAGAATAAATGTCTGTAGGCGCACTTATAGGTTTTATCTTTCTCGATCTAGCATCCTGAGTTCACCCGAAAATTTTCATTCCCAAGCGTGACGCTAGAATTCAATTCACAGCCCAAGAAAAATCTGTCTAGGCGCGCCAAAAGAGTATTATAATCGTCAATTCATTTTCTCAAAAAAAAACATGTGTGATCGGTAACGACAAATATTTGACTGGAAATTATGTAGAACAGTTTATATGAGAAAATGAAATTGTGGTTTTTACTATCATTTTTGCAACTTTTGTATTTTTCTCACCGTTTAAACCTTTCCAGAGCTACGACAAACATTTCAGAACCAAAATCATCCAAATCGGCCCAGCCGTTGTCGAGTTTTAGCGAGGCGCACCAACAGCAATGTTTTATATATATATATATAGATATAGCTGTCATAGTACAAGCCTTGCTTAGTTTGGGGTCAGATGGTGTAGTGTGTGAATTGCCCACCAATATTTATTTATTAATTCGACATCGATAGTCGAATTTAATGTAGTATAATAAATAGTCTTTGGGTATTTTTAATTTTTCTAATATAATTTTAACAAAGATACACAATATTGTACCTAATACCATAGAAAAGATAATACAGACTAATACGTAGAATTGTTTAAATACCTACGCATTTTCAGTTGTGACTATTGGTTTAGGGTGCGGCGGGGTGGCCCTTGAGCCACTCCTAAGCCGTGAACATATTTTATATTTTGGTAATGTTATGCTCTTTTAGACTTAAGTTATTTTTATGGTTTATATGGTTACGCTAGTACAAAGGTATCCGTTCTTTAAATTTTTTTTTTATAAATCGACATTTGATAACCAACTTTAGACAAACTCACGGGTCGTGAAATCTTATACCTTTAAACGAGCAATTCTTGTACCTATATAAATATGTATATTGTATATATATATAGAATCTGAATATCGGAAACGGCTCGAACGATTTTCATGAAATTGTGTATGCAGGGGTTTGGGGGACGATAAATCGATCTAACTAGGTTTCATTTAAAAAAAACGCATATTATGCGCGTTTTTAGACAACGAAAAACTATCACATTAGACACTAGAATGCGAAGGTAAATTTCGCCGCGTGACGCGACAACATAATTGGCTCAGCCGTCTGAGCCAATTATGTTGTCGCGTCGGGCGCTCGTGGCAGTCACGAATTAGTAGCTGCGGGTTCGAATCCAGACGGCTTCTCTTCTTTTTTCAAGTTTTTTTTAAATAGAAAATCTAATAATTTTTGTACCTATTTAAACCGAGCAAAGCTCGGTGACCCAGGTACTGATTATTATACAAATAAAAATATTGAACAATTTGTTTATATCGCAAAGTAATTATTTGACAAACATTAATTCTATAACGTATTATTTGACAAATGATTATTTTAGTAATTTATTTTCATGTATATACAAACATTCTTATAATATCAACTGTGAACCCATTGTCTATAAAAAAAAAAAAAATTAGAAAAAAAAAAAAAATTGGTGGACAATTCACACACAACACCATCTGACCCCAAACTAAGCAAAGCTTGTGTGATGGCGGCCAGATAGCTGATATAATACTTATATAGTTTTAAATACATACTTGTTAATACATAGAAACAGTCTATAAACTAGTATCAAACTGTGTTTCGATAGACGACGGCCTCTCCCATGAATAGGTAATGCAATGTAAAGCTACAATGCGCAACATGTTAGGCGTTGGGACGTTGTGGGTACAAACAGTGGACTCTAATCCGCTCGTAAGCATCCGTAGCGCGTAGCCGAGACGACTCGTAGCATAATCGTAACAAAATACAACGCCGTTCTAACTTAGACAATAATACGTCTACAACAGCTAAATACATAACGGTTTTTTAAATCTTGTAAGGTCTCGCAATTCGTTGAAAATATTACTTTTCGTATTCGGTTAAAATTTTGAAGATTATTATTTTTGAAGAATATAGATTCTATACCTCTAAACATATATAGAATCTGAATCTCGGAAACGGCTGGCACGATATTCATGAAATTATGTATGCAGGGGGCTTCGGGGACGATAAATCGATCTACCTAGGTTTAATTTTTTTTTTAAACGTAATTTATTGCGCCTTTTAGACACTGAAAATTTGTCACATTTAACATTAGAATGCGAAGGTAAATTTCACCGCGTTGCGCGACAGTATTAGGTATAGCTCAAGTGGGAAGTCGGACGGTCACGAATTGGTAGACCCGGGTTCGAATCTTGACAGCTTCTCTTTTTTTTTTTCAAGTTTCTTCCGTTTTTTGAGATAATCTATTTATATATTGGAGCCTTTTATCTATCTAAGTATATTTAGTGTTTAGGGAGCCAAGCTCGGTCACCTAAAAAGCACTTGCTGACTAGACTATTAAGACCATAATCTACCACGCTGGCCCAGTGCGGGTTGGTGACATGACTTCGAAAGATTTTAGGTACGTATTGGTTTCCTCACGATGTTTTTTCTTCACCGTTTTATGTTAGCGGCATTACGCACGTGATTTCGAAAAGACAGTGGTACGCGTGATTTTGAACCCGGGGTCTCCGGGTCGGCAGTCACCGTTCTCCCGACTAGACCAGCCGTAACTTATGTATTGTTTGACGGACTGAAATTTTATAGCTATTTTATGAAGCAGTGAATAATAGTAATGAAGTGTTTTGCTACATACCTTCCTCTCGATGGTCGGTTCCTTGAAGGTCAGCAGGAATGGGCGACAGTTTTCAGAGCGCAGACGATCAATTGATCGGGCGTCGATTGCCTTCATCAGGTAGTCATTCACCTCGTCTTCTGGCTTCTTGTACTCCGTTACAGGATCCACCCTACGCAAAACAATTTCTAGTCAGTGGTCTGTCAGGCACTCATCGTAGTCTAATCCCAAAAACCCGTAATTATAACATGAAAATCCAGTGTCATGATATTTCTTCCCAGTGCAATTCTTCACCAAGTCAACCGAGAGACACTTTCACATTTATTATTATATATAATTCGGTTCTAATGGAATGATATACTATTTTTCAGCTATTTTCGATAATTTCTCCTTGTCGCTAGATTTTTGTACGGTATAACGAAATAACGGATTAGAAGAGCGATTGAAACTGTATGGAACTAATACCGTACATAATCAAATGTATTCTGTAAATCTTCGGAAAATCATGAATTTTCCGACAAACTATTCAATAAAATTAAAAATTATTTTTTTATAAAAAAAATAAGGTTCAATACCTCTTCTTATCTTTTATTCCGCAACGCCGTACAAAAATCATGCGAGAAGGAGAAATGATTGAGAATGATCGTTGCAACCCCCCCTCTTTAAATGCACTCAGTTGGACAGCTTATAAGTGACGGCATAGTACTGAATCTTATTACTTTATACCCTTCTATCATCCTACATAGGTCTCCTGGTGGTTCATTTGACCCTTAAATTTTGCCTGTAGTCTATTGAAATCAATAAGTGTAGACGCAATGACGTTAGATTAATAGTGCATGTAAAGACACGATTCAGCGCGACCCACCAATCCTCGCACCCTAGGCTGCAGCCTAACTAGCCTCAGGGTTAACCAGGCCCTGAACGTCTTAACCACTACAGTACCCGTGTTAACTAGTAGTTAATAAAATTCATACAAAAAAAAAAAAAAATTGATGGTGATCTAAGTTAAGTTGACCGTTCAGTTGATATTATAGTAGTCTCTTTTTTAAGTAAAAAAAAACTTTTTTTACTAAAAATATCTTACTTGGATGAGTGTTTCCCGTGCTGAGAACCATGGCCCATTACACGCATTTCTTTCGACACGTTGTCAGGGTTGATGGTAAGCGGGTGCTGGGGTTTTTTGTCCTAAAATAAATCATAATTAAACATTGTATTGTTAAATATTACGTTGTATAACACGTTGTATTACGACACTAGAAAGAATACTAAGCATGGGAAATCTATTTTTAACCCCCAACGCAAAACGATGTTTTTTTAAATAGTAAAAAGTGACGAGACGAGCAGGACATGTGCCTGATGATAAACAACACGCCTGCCCATAACAGTACAGGATCACGCAGCCATTGAAACATGAAGAAGCCGAATCATAACCTAGCACTGCACTGCGCTCGTCACCCAGAGATTTAAGGTGTGCCATAAATATGACGTCTCCTTCTTGCTCTGTGTGTTTTGTTTGTAAAAATAAATGTGATGAAAACTGGTCCAAGATGGCGGATTATATATGTAATATATTTTTACAACTGTCTCAATATCTGGCATACATAGCTTTGCTTAGTTTGGGGTCAGATGGTGTTTTGTGAGTTATGTCCACCATTATTTATTTATTTATTGGTATCTGATGAAAGAGCTTGACTAATATTGCCCGGTTTACATTATTCCAGTCCAGCGATCGAATCCAGCGCTGGATTGCTTACTGGAAAAATGTGAACCGGCACTGGAAAGCATCAATCAAGTGCCAATGCTTTTTGTTGATTTTTGCGAGCGGACTTCAAATTTTCAGAATGACACCTCAATCATAATGATAGAAGACAAAAAAATTTTGACCTAAAAAGCACTTGTTGACTAGACTATTACTACATAAAAACAACAAAACACAAACAAAAAATTTGTATTATTGACACAAATATTTGCACTGGGTGGGAATCGAACACACGATCAACGGCTTTGCAGGTAGACTAAGCCAATAGGGCAGCCTGTGATGATCATCTTATAGCTAGCAGACGTAAAAAAAGTAAAAAATAAATCAGTTTCTTTTGAGCTAACGTTTTTCATAAAAAATCATGAGAGATCGATTATAGATGGTCGCTTAACATTAGCGAAGATGCTAGTCGAACGAAAGTTCATCAACGATTAAGAAATGTTTATTTGAAATGTTGAGAAAATTATTCTTAATGTTGAGATAATGTTTAAATTAAATGTTGATTTTAAATAGTAAGAAGATGATTTTAACTTTATATGTTGATTTGAAATGATGAGAAGATTAGTTGTAATGTTGAGATGATTTAGAATTTTAAATGTTGATTTGAAATTATGAGAAGATTATATTTGTAATGTTGAGATGATTTAGAATTTAAATGTTGATTTAAAATAATGAGAAGATTAATTGTAATGTTGCGATGATTTAGAATTTAAATGTTGATTTTAAATATAGTAAGAAGATGATTTTTATTTTATATGTTGATTTTAAATTTCATCAACGATTAAGAAATGTTTATTTGAAATGTTGAGAAAATTATTCTTAATGTTGAGATAATATTTAAATTAAATGTTGATTTTAAATAGTAAGAAGATGATTTTAACTTTATATGTTGATTTGAAATGATGAGAAGATTAGTTGTAATGTTGAGATGATTTAGAATTTAAATGTTGATTTAAAATAATGAGAAGATTATTTGTAATGTTGAGATGATTATTTAGAATTTAAATGTTGATTTGAAATGATGAGAAGATTATTTGTAATATTGAGATGATTTAGAATTTAAATGTTGATTTGAAATGATGAGAAGATTATTTGTAATGTTGAGTTGATTTAGAATTTAAATGTTGATTTAAAATAATGAGAAGATTATTTGTAATATTGAGATGATTTAGAATTTAAATGTTGATTTGAAATGATGAGAAGATTATTTGTAATGTTGAGATGATTAAGAATTTAAATGATGATAAAATTATTTAGAATGTTGAGATGATTTAGAATTTCATTGTTGATTTTAAAAGAAATGTTGACTAATAACAAAATAAACTTATATAAAAACCTTAAAAGCAGGCGACACCGAAGACAAAAGAGACGTCTGGACCAGTAGCCGCACACAATATAAATGGACAAGTAAAAGAAACTAATCTATGGATTTGGATATCGAGACATTGAAATTATGCGGATCATGTTGATATATACAACATTTAAATGCACATAAACCAAGACCAACTTAACGGGGCTACAGCGATTGCGTGTACCTTGTATATTAAGAAGAAATGTATTCTAGAAAACAAGGTGTGGTGGTGGCCTTACAGTAACGTCTCATGTACACGATCATAAAAAAAATGTAGCTAATATTCTCCTGAAGTTAAAATATTGTGAAACTCAAAATCGAATCTTATTTCTAAAACTAAACTGGAATAAAACGTTATTCACACACACAAGCACTTACGGTCAAACACACATAACTACATACACGCACATTGTTTACTTTAAATGTTGTATTTAAAGAAAAGAAATGTAACATTTATAGTATTTATTTTAATGGAACATTTTTTATAGTTTAGAGTGACGAGCCGAACAGGGCATGTGCCTGGCGCTCTGCTCTGCTGTTGGAACATGAAGAGTCTAAAGTACCAAGCACTGCACTGCGCTTGTCACTCAGATAAATATGATATACTATCTCTATACCCTGTAATTTCAATGGAGACGTTGGATTTCAAACCGGAACACAGTAATGTTTTCACATTACTGCTTGGTGGTAGAATAACTGGCAAAGGTGTGGTACTTCCCCAAGCAGACTCTGTAAAGAGCCCTACCGCTACAAACAAATCTATGAAATTCAGGTTTTGTAACCTATTGTGTTACGAAAGGTGTAGGAAAATACATCAGTACGACACCAAACACAATCAGAGTTAAAATACCATTCAAAGTCTTGAAAATCGCCGAATAATTGCTAGCCTAGGGTTTTTATCAGATATACTTCGGAGAGATCGGAGAGTGTGCAACTGATTTGGATGTTCTAATACCACTTTGTCCTTTTTTCTATCGGAATGCTCGTAGCTCGCAAAAGCAACATGGTTTCATGGTTGATGTTCCAAAGACACGAACAAAGAGGTTTGACTCTACATTTGTGATAAGAACGTCAAAGGTTGTGGAATACGTTGCCTGAGTGGGTTTCGTCCGATGGTTACAATCTTTGTGTCTTCAAATCGAGAGTGAATTGGTTTTTTCTAGGTAAATACGTTCCATCGTAGAACGCATCGTCACTTAACATCAGGCGAGATGGCGTTCAAGTGTAATGTTAAAAATAAACATAGTTTCTTACCACTCGGCTGGTATCGTCGGGTACGATAAGATAGGTATCGATGTTGTGATCCTTCAGGTAGATGTTCCTGGAGCCTCCAAAGCCGGGCTCCACCCTGTATTCGTTCCCAAGACACTCCAGCGTCTCTTTAGTGATATGAACTCGACTGAAACAAAAACGAAGCGTATTATAAATAAATCGATCAGGATAAACAGCCCCCTAAATGTTTCCACTGATGGGACTCGGGGCCTTCTCTGGTAAGGAGAGAATCGAGGCTATAATCTACCACGCAGACCTGGATGGCACATGACCTCTAAAGATATTAGGTACATGTCGGTTTACTCACAACATGTTCTTTCACCGTTTTAAGTTAACCGTATTAAGATCATGACTTCTAAAAGACAGTGGTACGCGTGGGATTTGAAGCCAGGGGCTCCGGATCGACAGTCGCCGTTCTTTTACTAACTTTAACGGAGTTACTTTGTAATCGCAACGTGTTACGTAAATTAATCAATTAAAAACAGCTTGTTAAAATATTGAGCATATTCCCGATCTAAATTTTTATTAGCTTTCAGTGCTCCGCGGTCATTACCCGCATAGTTCTCGATCCCGTTATTTTCACGGGATAAAAAGTAGCTTATGTGTTATTCCAGACTATTGTCGATTTATGTACTAAATCGGTAGTTTTTACGTGAAACAGTAACAAACCTATTATAGAGATTCTTCTATACTTACAAATCTTTGCGTTTATAATATTAGTAGCATAGAAGAATAACGCCTAGATACCGGGGGGTCTACCGCCTAACGAAAAACGCTTTGACGCTTTGGCATTGCCGTCTCTTTCATTTCAAGCGAGAAGAAAAGATCGTATCAAAGCATCAAAGCGTCAAAGCGTTTTTCGTTAGGCGGTAGAAGCGCGGATTCACGCAAAAACAGTGAGGCAAATCACAGTGAGCCATATTGGTTCAGTCCGTTCAAACCTACCATCAGTAGTCAAGGTCCAGCGCTAGTGCATGCGTCTCCGACAATTAAAGACATTATGATGGTTTGTGTGTTCCTTCACTGTACATACTCCACGATATTAAAGTTTTGTTTGGCGAACTTTTAACCCGAAAAAGTGTCAATGACATATTTCAAAAATACAACTCTGCCAAACTCTGCAGAGTAGTTTGTAGGCAGCAATGCTCTCGGATCATTGTTTTTAATTAATATTTATCTTGACATACAAACATTTTAATATTACTTATAGAGGTATAAGCAATCCTCTCAGGTCATTATTACCCACAGAAGCTTTTTTAAAACTATTTTGAAATGTACTTTATTTTTTAATTAGTCTTACCCAGCAATCCCGCCGCTCTCCATGTGGTTCGCCAGAGTGACGTCATTGGACCACACATCAAACTGCCACTTGCGAAGACCCAGTACGACGCAGTGAACTCGGCCGGTGTGGATGCCCACGCGCATGTTCACATTAACACCCATCACTTCACGGACCAACCTGAACAAAATAACGTAAAATGTTATATATACTAATACTAGCAGCGCCCCGCGGAATTAAACGCGTAGTTCCTGTTCCCGTTGTTTTACCGGGATAAAAAGTAGCCTATGTGTTCTCTGGAATATTATGAACCATACAAAAAAAACATCAAAATGGATTCACAATTGGCGGAACTATTGCGTAACACAATAAAAAAAATATACAACCTAATTGAGAATGTTTTTTTGTAGGCGGTTAAAAATGAGCATACTTCACGACAAATGTTAAAACTACATCTTGATTTCTGTAGTAAATAATATTAATAAAATAATAACTCTTCGATACGGCCTTGTCGAGTCCGAGGTGCCGTACTATAAGTACGCACCTCTGCCAGTTCTCGAGAATGGTCGTGCGTTCCTTTACTGGGACCACTTTATCATTACGGACAAGACTATATTGTCGCCAATAAGCCTGATACCGTGCTGGTAGACCGGTCTCAGCGCCGGGCTGTGATCGTCGATATCACCATACCACATGACGAGAACCTCGTGAAAGCAAAGGACAAGCTGAGCAAGTACCTTAACTTGGCTCATGAGGTTATCGCCATGTGGGATGTTGATTCGACGATCATAGTCCCAATAGTCGTGTCGGCAACGGGCTTATAGCGAAAAGTCTCGACCAACAGCTTAAAAGACTTTCGATAGACGGTTGGATCAAGGGTCAGATGCACAAGGCGGTCATCCTCCATACAGCACGCATCGTCAGGACGTTCCTCACTCTGCAGCCCTAACCCCCGTAGCTTGGGTCTTGCCCCGCAGCAGCGGCTTTCTAGGTTTAAGTTTTTATCATGTTTTCATGTTCTTTTATACAAATATTGTAAAAACTTAGGTTTAAGAAAACAAATAAATACGTGAAAAAATAATAAGTACAGTCACAGCTTTATTCGTTTAAAAGGATGACGCAAATGGTAGCCAGCGTTCTCCTCGACCGTATTTAAGAAGGTTAGTTTACACAGGCCGCACCCTCAATTGAATTGAATTACAATACATAAAGTGTTGTTGGGGTGAATATCTTTGAAAATTTCAGTTTTCAGAAACTGAGTTTTACAACACGAACAATAAGACTCAGTTCTAAATTGTTTCTAGTTTTTTATTGGTTTTGGAGTGATTTATTATCGTCAGGTGTGCTATAAAATTATTCAGCGATGCAATTCTTTCACAAGACATGAATCTTGAGAAATAAAGGTACAACTGCAAATACTTATTTGATTGTAAGCAATTATAATTAGAAACAAATTACAGAGGATTCACGTGATAACCCAAAATGCATTAAAAGTCTTGTAATGGGCCTTGAAATAAGTATTTTTCATTGCTAGACAGCTCAAGGTGATAAGACGCTTTTAGTCCTTTTAGGCTTTTAAGCATTTGATGTTATAAGGTTAAAGACTACGAATTAAATTAGTCGTCAGTTTGTAGTCTTATGACTAAAAACTAAACGGTTAAAAGACTAATCTAGTCGTGAGGGTTTAAAAATGAGTCTAGTATTTTTAAAAGGCCCTTCCGCTGAAAGAGACTTTGCTAAAAATCTCTGCTCTTTAGAAAACCCGAAGATGGAACTGAGGGGTATATCAAAAGAGAGCTAGACAAAGGTCTAGCAGTGGACTAGTGCATATGCTGTTGATGACGTTGTACTTACGCGATAGCATCAATCATGTCCAAGCCCATTTCCACGCAGCACTTAGCGTGATCATCACGAGCCTCCGGTAGTCCAGAGACGCAGTAGTAGCAGTCACCAAGTAGCTTGATGCGAAGGCAATGGTGTTCTGCCGCCAACCGGTCGAATCTACAGGAAAACCAATCAGAATAACCATTAATAACCCACTTCACGTTTCTACGCACGTTCTTTTAGTCTTCCTATGCTTTCTACAATTCTTCTTCTTGGAAAACATAATTTGGAAAAGGATTGGCATATTATAGGTCTAATGTTTCAATGATGAAAAATAAGACCTATATTAGGAAATCATTCGTTGTCGTCTCTAGACTTTTCCATTTTATTTGTTTTACGATACTAAATAGTATTAAGTATTTTTTATTATCGACCCTCGGAATTAGTGAATAATTTATAGCACAGGTAGGTGGGTGGTAGTACAGGATAAATAGAGCTACAGTATTAGACGTGGGTCAAAAACAATCTAAATAACGACAAAAAACCAATAAACATAGTAAAGTATATGTTACTCGTTTTCAATTAGTTAACATGTTATAATCATGGTCGTGGATAGCCCACCTGAACTTATTTACACACGGATGACGAATATTTTCAGTTAATTAACAACTTATAGTTATGGTCTAGCCCTACTTAAGTTCCGCTTTAAACTGCGACCTTTTTCAAAGACCAAACGAGACGACTCTGTCTCGTTCCTTGAAAGTACCTATATAGTATGCGACTAAAACTTAAGTCGAGCTAATTTGCCCTTAATTGTTAATTCAAATAAGTACTAAAATATTTATAGTTTTATTATTGAGTCGCTATATCCCTACAGCAACATAGGTTCCTTAGAGCCTTAGACAATGCAAGTATCCGGGCTCTAATCCCTTGAGACAGGTGGGTATGATAGCTGTATAGTAGGCAGGCTCTCAGGCATATTAAAACCATCGATACTCTATTTCACAAAAGCTTATATCAATATTTAGATATCGGCCAAAACGTTTTTTTAAGATGGCGCTTGAAGCTCTAAATGGGTATGTCAGCATTTTGTGATTTTATGCTCAGTAAGTGATCCTAAACCGTATTTTTATAAAACGAAAAATTGGTACGGAATTTTAGCGCAAAGTTAAATTCTATAACTCTGGCCTATCTAAATCAATAATTTATTTTTTTCAAAGAATTTCTTCAGTGTAAAATTAACTTCAGACACAGGACACTCGCCCAAATTTCATAAGAAGCAATCACTATGCCAGCGAGGTACTTAACTATACAAAAGTAAACATAATTTTTTTATTCATATTTCAAAAACCAGTGCACCGATTTCAATAAAATTTCTACGGGATCACTTCTTAACTATGTTCTGTCAAACAAAAAAGAATCATCAAAATTAATTAACAATATGCGGAGCTATCGCGTAACATACACACAACCGAATTGAGAACCTGCTCCTTTTTTGAAGTCGGTTAAAAGTTATATTAATGAGGTTGATCTGAATTATATCGGCTTTTTGTGGTTACAACTAAATAGGTATTGTATTTTTAATTTGTCACTTTTTGTATGAAATTTCAATTCATAAAATCTTTTACATTTTTATTCAATTTGTTAGCCATTTCAAGCTTTATAAAAATAAACAAAGAAATTATAGTTTCATAGAGTTTTATTACTTTACTTTCTTTAAATGGAAACCATTTCCTTGTTCTCCTATCTTTAACGCTTGTGTTTGTTTGCCTAGAACTTAATTGTTACCGTTGAATTTAATGGATATAAAATATGAAGAAATTAGTTTCTGTAATTCTTTTGTCTTTTTGTGTTATGGACAGTGAAAAATATATTTAGTTAAAGTATAAGAAGCTTATGTTTAAATTAAAAATGTACATACAATATCATCATTTGGTACAGAATTCTAAAACGGTAGAAAGAACTCCTACTGATTTCATAACTACGAAAAACATACGCTTTTAATTGGTTCCTGCAGTTCGATCTGATTGATGCACTAGTTTGAATTCAATACACCGCTTTGGAAATCTATTTGTAGTAGCCGAATTGCAAACAAGAGCAGAGCGCTCTGAAATTTCGCCTGATATTCCATTTCAGTTCAGAGTTTAATCGATTATCGCCGTATAATCGTTGAGTAGGTACAACTGTAGGTACAACTGTAAGTCTCATTTTACTATTAACGGTCTATTTCCCACTATAATATACTTCGTCGATAGTAAATGTAGTTTTATAGAATACAGGCTTACCCGTACTTTATTAGATCTAACATAGTTTTTCCACTCTAAATGGTATCTCATGAATTCAAACAAAAACACAATCTTTAGCATTATGAAATAATGGAATGTATTTTAAAATAAATATGTAAATGCGCAAATCTCTTCACAAATTCAAACAAAAAACATCATCTTATATATTCCAAGATAATTTTATGATAATAAAAATGATTTTCTTTAAGGCCGATTTAAACTGAACGAACATAGAGCTAGAGCAGGAACAAGAGCGTTCTTTCTCGATCTTTTAGTGTAAACGAAAGATCGTTCTTAGCGTTTTCCATATTAAATATTCCATAGAATCTTTGCGAACACAAACAAAACAACGAAAGAATGTTCTACGTTTGTTTACACCAAATGAATTTGATACAGTGGGGATAGAATGAGCATTCGCTCGTCTGATGTGAATCGGCCTTTAGATACTTGTAGCTCAATTTTGTAGAAACGGGTGAACCGGTCAGGTTGAAATGTAGAATACAATCATATTTATAGTGATAAATATGATACATTTTGCCGTAAGAAAATTGAAAGTTACGGGAACTACCTGGATATAACCGCAGGGCATTACTAGTAATCTATACTAATATTATAAAGAGGAAAGATTTGTACCTATTTTTGTATGTTTGTATGTTTGTAATGAATAGGCTCCGAAACTACTGGACCGATTTCAAAAATTCTTTCACCTTTGGAAAGCTACATTATTCCCGAGTAACATAGGCTACGGCAGATGGCGCTGCAGTTGATATCTAGGTTATTATTCGAGCGAAGCCGGAGCGGGCCGCTAGTGTAATATAGAGGTATAATAACAATATTATAACATGTCACGGAGTTTCTTCTCGTCTTTATTTCTTAGACATGGCTCGACCGGATCATTTATGATTTTTTTCCTTAATTTCGTTGATTAAGAATAAGCAGTACTTAAATTAATTTTCGCTCGTACTTTTACTTTTTTACACGGAATTTTAGTCTTTCGATTTACCTATGTGTGAAAAATATTCAATTAATTGAACCATCGTTCATTGACATGAGGTGTTGAATCACTTTTACATTTATATTTATGTGTTACATATAATATGTTTCTTTGATGTTATTATTATTCAGTTTTTTAACTTCTAAACGTTTACACTTGACCGCCATCTCGCCTGGATCTACGATGGAGCGTGTTTACCTAGAAATAACCGATTCACTCTCGATTTGAAGACACAAAGATTGTAACCATCGGGGAAAACCCACTTAGGCAATGTATTCCACAGCCTAGACGTTCTTATCACAAAAATAGAGTGAAATCTGTTCGTTCGTGTCTTTGGAACATCAACCATGAAACGATGTCGCTTTTTCGAGCTACGAGCATTCCGATAGAAAAAAGGACAAGGTGGTAACAGGTCATGCAAATCAGTCGCACACTCTCCGAAGTGTATCCGATAAAATACCGATAGGCTAGCATTTTTTCGGCGATGTTCAAGACTTTGAAGTCTTTTTCGCACAAGAGTGTCGTTGCCTATGAGCCTTTTTGTAATTGTTTATGTAGCAGAACAACGTTTGTTGAGCTAGCTAGCATAATATTTGACTATACCTTGCGGTTAAACTCGTCGATAAAATATATTATTAAGAAGAAATCATTTTACTTACACTTAATAGTACGAACGAATCAATTTTCTTAGGCAAAACTCTATTAACCAATTTTTTTCGTAGATACAAACTAACATAACAACAAGAATGTACCAATGTTTATTAAACTAATATACGTAGTTACCTATGTCCACAAATTTAAGTTAGTTGGGCTAAGCGTCTTCTGCGTTAGCTCAAAGTACGTTAAGCAGTTGAGGCCACAAAAGAACATATTATAAGGCCGTTTAAAACAAGTTTGTATAACCTTATCGTGCCCAAAATTGTATTAAATTTAGTATGCAAAAATTATGGAAATTATAATTTATCATATTGGAGAGATTTTAGAAAACATATTACGTTGTTTCATGTTTTAGATGTAAGTGCTTACTTTACGCATTTTAAATAATGTTTACATCAAAAAGGGCCCGAAAAAGTCGAGTCGCCTAAAAGGTTAATGGAGGGTGACATAAATCCATGTTCGGATGAGCAAAAGTCCATCTGATGCTTACAAAATAAATAATTTAATTCGTATCCATTCGTTATTTATTTACACATGTGAAAATGAGTAGAGCAAAATGTAAAAGCAAATCTTATACCTTTAAACGAGCAATTCTTGTACCTATATAAATATGTATATATATATCTTATACCTTTAAACGAGCAATTCTTGTACCTATATAAATATGTATATATATATAGAATCTGAATCTCGGAAACGGCTCTAACGATTTTCATGAAATTATGTATGCAGGGGGTTTCGGGGACGATAAATCGATCTAACTAGGTTTCATTAAAAAAAAAACGCATATTATGCGCGTTTTTAGACAATGAAAAACTGTCACATTTAGACATTAGAATGCGACGGTAAATTTCGCCGCGTGACGTGACAGCATAATTGGCTCAGACGGGAAGTCGGGCGTTCGTGGCGGTCACGAAGTAATAGCTGCGGGTTCGAATCCTCTAGACGGCTTCTCTTTTCTTTTCAAGTATTCTTTTTTTTTAAAGAAAATCTAAGAGTATCTAAGTATTTTTAGTATTTAAACCGAGCAAAGCTCGGTGACCCAGGTACTACTATTTGTAATCATTATTTACCAACTGCTGGGTCCGGAAAATATTTTAATGTTATATGCACGTTGAGTTGGACCTTTTTACTATCTATATTGAAAATGTTACACGAGAATCACAATCTAAATTAGTAATTATTTAATAATTAAAATGTACTCGATTTAAGTAGCTAGTTAGGTGTGTAGCGTAGTTATCTATACTAATATTATAAAGAGGAAAGATTTGTACCTATTTTTGTATGTTTGTAATGAATAGGCTCCGAAACTACTGGACCGATTTCAAAAATTCTTTCACCTTTGGAAAGCTACATTATTCCCGAGTAACATAGGCTACGGCAGATGGCGCTGCAGTTGATATCTAGGTTATTATTCGAGCGAAGCCGGAGCGGGCCGCTAGTTTATAATATAGTTGTGTTAATAAAAGTTATATCAGTAAAAATATGTACAATATACATTTTTTTAAGAAATAATAGTTTATTAATACGTGAAGAAGAGTTGTAGGTGTCAAAACTAAACTACATTTATTTTTAGTAGTGGTAGGACTCTTAGCAGAGTCTCCCTGGGGAAGTGCCACACCTTTGCCAGTTATTCTACCGCAAACATTACTGTGTTCCGGTTTGAAGGGCTATGTTTCCAGCGAAATTACAGGGCTTAGAGATATAACAACTTAGATATCTGGGTGACGAGCGCAGTGCAGTGCTAGGTAATGATTTGGACTCTTCCTGTTCCAACTGTGCTGTTATGTGGCAGGCATGTTGCTTATCATCAGGCACATGTCCTGCTCGTCTTGTCACTCTTTATTAAAAATATACATATATGCATATAATATAGACTTTGTTTCACCGAGTTTACTGTTACTTCAAAATCTTGTTGTGGATCGCAGGTACGAAACTCATAAAGATTTTTTTGACGTGATAACGTCTTATAATTCGATGAAGCCGGCTGCACGCCCACAAAACATGACGTCATGTAGCGTTACCGTCGGTCGTTACCGTCGGTCGTTACCGTCGGTCGTTACCTCGCCGCATGTTTGTTACAGTTGTTTTAATTATTTCGACCAGTAGTTCAAGCGGGGATGTAGCTCAGTGGTAGAGCGTTCGCTTTGCATGTGAAATGCCCCGGGTTCGATCCCCGGCATCTAAAAGCTTTTTTGCATTGTTTTGATTGAAAATGACTAAATTCTACTGATTACTTTTTATATACAAATCTATTAAACAAATGAAATTAAAATTTTCTTTTGAAAAATGCTACCATTCCATCAGTATTTTCTTAAGACGTTGTCACGTTCTATGGTCAGTAAACCGACTTTACAGACAAACATTTTTTTAATTACCTCGACGTTTAAGCACCGTCACAATCGCGGTGGTTACGAGACGCTGAGGTTACGTGAGTTTATGTCGCTTATCTCGAAAATAGTTCAAGATATAAACAAATATTTAAACACAAGTTTTAGTAAATTATATTTTTGTAATTAAATTAAAATGTTTATAATTAATATACAAATACCATAAAACTTACAGGAAACGAGGTTTTTGTAAATATCTCGCAATCCTGCTGATATAATAGTAGTTTATCATGCTATATGTAAAGTTTTTGACATTTTACCACTTCGGAAGAGTCTCTCGCGCAAACTATACAGCTTAAAAAGACAAAATCACAAGCCTCAATATCATTTTGAAAGACCTATTCATAAATACACCACACGTAAGGTTGTGAATAAAAAAATATTGCGTTTTAGTTTCAAATTAGTTAGTTTTGCTTCCAAAATTTATTGTTTTTTTTCTATTTTCGTGTGAAAATCTGAATGCGGTTCACAGAACACATCTACTTACTAAGTTTCCACAGTATAGTTCTTATAGTTTAGGAAAAAAGTGTCTATGACATACGGACGGACAGACAGACAGACATGACGAATCTAAAACGGTCCCGTTTTTTGCCATTTGGCTACGGAACCCTAAAACGGTGAAAGAAAACATCATGAGGAAAAGGGCATGTTCCAAGAATCTTTTCAGGACATGCGTCATCCAACCCGTATTGGGGTGGTGGATTAAATAAATAAATATTGATGGACAATTCACACACAACACCATCTGACCCCAAACTAAGCAAAGCTTGTATGATGGCGGCCAGATAGCTAATATAATACTTATATAGTTTTAAATACATACTTATTATACATACATAGAAACACCCAGACACAATGCAAACATTTGAATTCATCACACAAATATTTATGGATTATGGCCTTCGAGAGAATGCCCCGAATCCCAGCAGTGGGAACATTTAGTGGGCTACTTGTACTGTGTGCTACAGGTATAGTCTACTTGCGTGAGTATGAATACCGCGTTTTTGTAGAACGGTCATTATGCATCTGATGCAATAAACTGACTCCAATTTACGAGCGCCAGGAGACGGGATCCACACCTGCTTGAACACTTTATGACCCCACGATAGTCTTCGTATAAATTACTGTGAAAGCGAAAAGGTACTGATCTAGTTACGGAATGGTATGTGAAAATGAGAAAAGGTTCGAGAGATTTGACGAACAGAAGTTTATCTGCCTGTGTTTCAACGTAGGTAACTCTTAAAACAGGGAACACAGTAAAGTTGATCCGTCTAGATGTGAACCTGGATCAATTGAAGACGAAAACGAGTTTTATTCGTTTCTGCTTTCGAGTTCTGAAATCAAAAGTAATAAAGACGTTTCTTGGAAATTCATAAATATCTACTAAACAATCAAAAGGAATCAATTGATTTTGAAGACAAAGATGGTTTTTAAAATGTAATCAAAAGTAATTAATTCGTGCTGCTGTTTTATTTTGTCGCCAGTTACGTACACTCACAATACATGGATTACACAGTCGAAAAGTTGCATGTCTCGCTGTTTTTAATAAACTGCGCTTTGGCGAGAGAGCACAAGAGCTGTATGAACGAATAAAACCCTAGTCTTTTCATTTTTGAAATGAAAACTTCTTTAGGCGCGCTATAGATAGAATTTTCGTGGGCTGTGAAATGGATTCATCAATCGTCACGCTTGGATATGATAATGGATCGGATCGGATATGAAATCTTCGGGTAAACTCGGTAAAAATGGCCAGGCAGGTACCAGGCCAACAGAAACAGTAAAGAGTTTCGATTACCTACCTCCAACAGCCCAGCGTTTATCTCCTGATACCAGGACAACAGAAATATAAAAGAGTTGCGTTTGCCCCTAGGTACCAGTACCAGGGCAACAGCAAGTTTTCACTTCTATCGGCAGTTCCTATGGCTGCCAATTTTTTTATTTAACTTCAAATATGCCTATCTTTATCTATGTATTTTTTCTTTGGTAGAAAATCTTTTTGGCTGTTTTAGTATGCCGGATTATGTGAGATCTGAACCAATAAAACCACTTCGGTGGCCTACATCTATGCCTGGGGGATGACAACAGGAGTTCCATTGTAACGTGCCGGTATCACCTAACACCTTTTTTTTAAATAAAGAGTGACGAGACGAGTAGGACATGTGCTTGATGGTAAGCAACATGCCTGCCACATAACAGCACAGTGACACGCAGTTATTGGAACATGAAGAGTCCAAATCATTACCTAGCACCGCACTGTGCTCGTCACCCAGAGATCTAAGACGTTATATCTCTAAGGCCTGTAATTTCTCTGGAAACATTGCCCTTCAAACTGGAACACAGTAATGTCTGCACATTAATGCTTGGCGGTAGAATAACTGGCAAAGGTGTGGTACTTCCCCAGGCGGACTCTGCCAAGAGTCCCACCACTACTAAAACCACACACCTTGACTAAGGCAGCTTCCTGAGATATCTATCAAAGTTATTCCATCCTTTTGTAGTACATATTCCCCGTTTTAACACTAGGAGTTCATAATCCTAACCGCAAAATGCGGAACATTCTGGCAACCGCAGTGTTTCCCCACACCCTAATTCTGAAATGAGAGTTAATGGGTATCTTCTGAGTAAGAGTAGTGTATAAGATTTTATTGTACGAGTATTTTATACGTTTTCCTTGTTATATTTATAAGGAAAACCGATGTCAAACGTTAGAAAAAAAAATAGGCAGTCATCGGGACATCCGACGAAGGTGAACATTTTGAATTAAACATTTTAGTACGCGCACTAGTTTTGTTTAGTACGTCATAAGTACAGTTAAATAATGTTATACTGCTGTTACACACATGTCCGTGCTAGTCACAAGATTTCACTCATCCAAAAAACGTCTTAACTAGCGTTCTACTCGCTGTTCCGCCGCCGTTCCAACGCTACGCCACTAACGCCTCTACTTTAGCGTGTCAGTGACGCCACCCCACAAAATTTCCCCATACCAAAAAGCAACAACGTAGCTAAAGAAATGTAAAAATAAACAATCCATTTAAATAAAAGCAAAATTTTTCCACTAGACACTTGAAATCCATAACTACTATTAGGTATTTTACAAATGTGAAAATGACTTTGTCTGTCTGTTACGCTTTTAAGCATAAACCACTGAACCTATTTTGATGAAATTGTATAAAAATGTTTTAATATAAGATGTTATTAGTAAACGTAAATTTGCGTGGGTAAATATTTACTTCGCGCGGACGAAGTCATGAGTAAAAGCTAGTTTAAAATATAATTCTTATCTGAATGGGTTAATCATGGCCAAACAATGCATGGATATAGCTGTGACTATTTAACTGCAATATACCAGTCGAGTAGGAGTACTGAATTGAATTACCGCCGCGTTCTGTGGACGCTCGAATAGGGTAGAATGGTAGAATGGAAGCTGCTACGCCCAGTTAACAGTCTGTGATTGATGGTCTAATCATGCGCGCCGTGCTATCGCCAAATGATAAATCTACCCGTTTGTGATGCACGCACCTTTCTTCCGTATTTACGGAAAAAATGGATGTTTAATTTTTTTCAATTTATGAACGAGTTTGGTACCGAAATCAATGTCACTGCAACCTATTTTACTAAGAAAAGTAAATTTTAATCTTGTTTAGTATTAGTAAGTACTACAATACTACTAATAGTCGGTCAAACACGGAGTATAAGTTGGAAATGCTAGTAGCACTTGTTTGTAAACATCTTCCATTTTATATTTATTTTTCGTAAGTAATTAACAAAATAAATCCAGTTCCTAATTGTTGACCAATTGTGAAAAAAGGTACGCATTACATATAGAGGTGTATATTATTGGGGTTACATACACACAAATTTTTCTTGACACTTTCATTCATAGCTATATCTAGGTGAGGAGACTTTCTTCTCAGTGTTAATTTAACTGTGATAATTAAAGGAAACTTTACTTCAGTAATAAAATGTGACAAATAGTCAAAAATCAGACAAGTAGTTTTGGAGAATAATAGCAATCTGTGTTTGCACAACCATTCTCTAACCCCAAACGTATATACCTTCGCCGTTCCGTCTCGGGTAAAAATATTAAACCAACTTAATAGATTGCACCTCCTTCACATCTAACATGATTTCAACACATTTTGGCTAAATGTAAAGTCCTACGGGTTCTATCAACTGGATTAATTGAAGTGTGAAACAAATTGCATTCGTAACACAAAAAGTTTCGTTATGGCGCGGGTAGTAGTGTCGCCATAATCTCCATTTGATCTTCCTGAGAAGCCAAGGGTGGGTCGTGGGTTCGATTCTCACCCAGTGCAAATATTTGTGTGATGCATATTTGCAAATACAAATGAACAAATACAAATATTTGTTCTGTGTCTGGGTGTTTCTATGAATAATAAGTATGTATTTACAACTATGTAAGTATGCCATGGTACAAGCTTTCCTTAGTTTGGGGTCAGATGGTGTTGTGTGTGAAATGTCCACCAAAATTTATTACTTTATTTTATTTACTCCACACATAAATACCTACGGTAAAGTCATGAAACAATCTGCTGTTCCTGTGAAATTTATGTATCCTACTAATGTTTAAATATCAACTAAATGGATGAAATCACAACGCACCGAAACCACAACAATATTTTACAAAGTTAAAGTCTTCTTAAATGGAACGGACCAGATTCTCCCATAAATCGTTTCACGTATAAATGCAAGTGAATAAAAATAACGCGTCGCGAGCCTTTTAAAGTTCTCTACACAAAGGCTCGCTTGTTAGTGAATATTTACAAAGTCTGCACGGGTGCCGGAGCGCAATCGAATCGACGGAACAACTTTGCAGATAGATTCGCAAAGTACACTGACAAAACAGATACGAAAACTACGAGTGAAAACAATTCCGTGGTGTGAATATGAAACTTTATGTAAAACTAACTATCCCTCATAGTTCCGGTTCCCGTTTTTTGAAGTGAACACTCGTTTAGGCGCACCTAGACAGATTTTTCGTGGGCTGTGAATTGAATTCATTCGTCGCGCTCGAGTATCATAATAAAGCTTCGGGTAAACTCGGGACCATAGCTATTGGCCATCTAGAAATACGTCAGCCAATGGGAAATTCTGACGCATTTCTAGATGGCCATGCCAAGATGGCGAGGCCACGACCTCCGGCTACACCCGTGTAGTTTCCAAGGTAAGCTATCAAATTCTGAGTTATAAGTTTTCACTTCTATCGGAAGTTCCTATGACTGCCAATTTTTTTCTTCTGATAAATAGTAGCCTATGTATTATTCGAGGCCGTAATCTAACGGTGTTCCAAATTTCAATTCGATCCGTTCAGGCGTTACGACATGATTGAGCAAAATATATCTTAACATCCAAACATCCAGACTTTCGCAGTTATAATATGAGTAAGAAGTGGGATGATGAAAATCTTATAGGTACCTTTAAACGAGCAATTCTTGTATATAATATGTATATATAATCTGAATCTCGGAAACGGCTCGATTAATTTTCATGAAACTATGTATGCAGGGGGTTTCGGGGACGATAAATCTTATACCTTTAAACGAGCAATTATTGTATATCTCTATTTATATAAAAATCAATGCCACTTTTCGTTGTTATTAAACTCCTCCTAAACGGCTGGACCGATTTGAATGATTTCTTTTGTATACGTTTGGTTAGGGCCCTGGAAGGTTTAGATTCACAAATCAGCCCGGCAGATGGCGCTGCAGTTGATATCTAGGTTATTATTCGAGCGAAGCGCCGGAGCGGGCTAGTATCTTATATATAGAATCTGAATCTCGGAAACGGGTAGAACAATTTTCATGAAATTATGTATGCAGGGGGTTTCGGGGACGATAAATCGATCTAACTAGGTTTCATTTAAAAAAAACGCATTTTAGGCGCATTTTTTAGAGGATGAAAAACTGTTACATTGACATTAGAATACGACGGTAAATTTCGCAACACTGCACGGCAGTATAATAGCTCAGTCGATAAGATGGGCGGTCATGAAGCAGTAGACCCCGGGTTCGAATCTAGATAGCTTCTTTTTTTTCAAGTTCTTTTTTCTTTCTATCTTTTTTTTTTTGGGAAAATCTATTACTGGAAGCCGTTTATCTGTAGGTATCTAAGTATCCTCAGTGCTTAAACCGAGCAAAGCTCGGTCACCCTGGTACTTTTCGTAATTTAGGCAAAATTGCCGTTGTATGAAAGGCTGTAAACATTAAATCAGATACGTTTTACGGTCTATCATGATATAAAAAACGTAGCTCATTGTTATTATTAAAACATTTCAAAGATATATAGATATAGATCATCAAACTTCCGGAGAAGGAGGTTGTGACGTCACACTGTAGTAAAATCGTACCATATCGTGACATGAAACGAAACTTCTAAGCACTGTATCTTTGTCGTTTTTTGATTGTGAAACATATTTATCTAAGAAAAACGTATACGTATACAACATTTTTTAATAACCTAACTGACGGACTAATTGCTTTTTATAGTCGTCTCGCCTATTGACATTGTCAATCGTCGGGAAAATGATTTGCTTCGGAACATTTTGCCAAATAATGAAACGTAGTATTTTAAAATTAATAATATGTCAATCTGCTAAAGGCTTCAATGAAAAGCATAACTTTTTATTCATAGGTTCTTGTTGAAAAAAAGAAGCTCGTTTTTGATTTTCTTTCGATGAGCCGTAAGATCAGATTGAAAAAAATGTATCTACGCATATTCACTGACAAGTTTTGCCAAAGGCCAAAGGGCCTTACCTAACCGAAAAGTAGCTTGACGTAGCTGTCGACGTAGCTGGCGACATAGCCGGCTACGTCTACGTACGTAAAAGTACAACAACAAGGGATATCAACATCATCACTACATAGTAGAAAACAAAATCGCTTTCTCTGTCCCTATATCCCTATGTATGCTTGAATCTTTAAAACTCCGCAACGGATTTCGATGCGGTTTTTTAAAAGATAGAATGAATAAAAAGGAAGGTTTATATACATAATAACCTCCATTAAATGCATTCATTATTTTAGAGGTTTCTAATGTGATGTCGTTAATAATTATTTTTTTCCGCTTACATTGCAAACGCAGGCTGAACCCTACGAGATTTATTAAAATAATGTTCTAAGTATTGTACACATTGAAAAGGTCTACAGAAAACTCCGCTATGGTATATGTCTATTTCTTATGGATATCCCACAATAACATTAAAATTTTCAACAGAAGTTAAAATTTTCCACTCGAGTTTTTATTTAAGTATAATGTTGTAAATATTATGAATGTATAACAAACAACTACTCAAATGCAGACTATCCTTTTTTGCACAATATTTTTTCAGTCACGGTATTGACTTTATTTTATTTAGTGACTGAATAAATATTGTGCCTACTTTTGGGTCGTATTTTTTTTATCGATATCAATAATAATACAACCAACTCGCCTAATGGTAAGCGACGGTGTGGTCGAAGATGACCCACGCTGACCTAGAAATTACTTATTCACTCTGACCTTGAAAAGTTCTAGATTGTATCTCTGAGCGAACACGGGCAGGCCACTTATTCCACTTTAAAACTAGTATATATGAGGAAAATTACTGAATCCGCACTGCAAACTTCGAATTATGTACTCAGACGTGAGTTTTAAGCGAAGAGATTCACAAATATGTTTGTTTTCTTTTCTGAAGTTTGAGTAAACAATCCATCGGGTTTTAATATTGGCGTTATTATAGGATGACAGAAGTTAGATTCAACAGTTTTGGCCAAGGATCTAATTTTTACATTTTAAACGTTTGTCAAAATCTATACGTTATCCGTAATAAATAACGTTATTGCTAAACTCCACTGCTCGCCCTGGGTCTATAACTTTGACAAATAAGCTCGAGTTAAAGTTGTATTGTAGTCACGCTAACAAGTTTCAATTGAGAGCCAGTGCAAATTGCTTCTTCCGCTTCCCCGGCTATCGCTTGCAATTTCAATAACGGAGATGCAAATATATCAGCAAACTCTGTTGAATGGCTTGCCTCTCGTTTGAAAATGCATTTTGGGAGACGTGCGCACGAATAGAACAAACTATTTTCCTCTTTTCTACTCTATAGAGAGCCTGAACAACTTGTGCGAGAGACGTGACGAGTAGATTGATTTGTGAATATCGATTTACCATTTTCCATTTGTGAAAGCAGTTTTAAGTGCAACAAATGAATTTAGTAGAATTAAATTGCTTAATGTCACAGTTGATAAAAAAAATATTTTCTGTAGCTGTACAGGCAACGTTAGTGATGTTTAGTAATAAACTTCTATGGCTGGCCGCACACAATTAATGACTTCCGTTAAAACTGTTATTTTAATTCCGAAACACAAATAATTAATCTACACTTCTATACTAATATTATAAAGCTGAAGAGTTTGTTTGTTTGTATGTTTGTTTGTTTGTTTGAACGCAAGGATCTCTGGAACTAATGGTCCGAATTGAAAGATTATTTATTTGTAAGATAGTCCATTTATCGAGGAAGGCTATAGGCTATTTAACATTACGCTACTATCAACAGGAGCCGAGCATGAATGAAAAATGTAACAAAAACGGGAAAAAATATTTCTTTTTGAGAGCTTTCGTTGCGTGACAGCATATGTCACATATGTTAAAGGTTGCGTCATTAGAACCTAAAGTAACCGAATTTGTTCAAAATTTGAATTGGTACGACCAATTTTCGATAGCTGGCGTAGCAACGCGCGCGCGTTCAGCTAGTATATTATAAAGCAGGATAGTTTATTTGTTTGAACGCTTTCTTCTCAGGACAACAGGACCCATTTTAAAAATTCTTTCTCCGTCGGATATTTTTGTGATGGGCTATGTTTGTACCACGGTCGAAACTCGGGCAAACTGATATTTTAATATACCTGCATAACTCCTACCTGACGCAAAAGATTACACACATCAAACCAATGAGACTTTTTTACAGCATACATACATATGCATACAGCAAGCATACAGCATGCATACAGATGTATGTGTTGAAAAAAGCTAGGAACTCAAGAAGCGATTTTCAGCTATGCCCGCTGCAGTTGCGGACCCGCAGCTTCTGTAGAATGCAGATATACATATATGTGAAAGATTGAAAGCACAATTGACGATGCGATTTACGCCCGCGGCTACCGCGCGGTCGCCCGCAAGCGCGGCCGGTGGCACCGCGCTCTCTGCGGTCGGTTGGCGTTGATTGGACCTCAAGTAATCGTTAACTGGCCGTTGCCCGCCACTTTCGCGGGCGATAATCTCAACAGCGGCGGTTGCGAAACCGCGAAAATCAGCGGTCTCGTGAGTTTTCAAAATAAAACCATAATTCCGCAACTGCGGCGGGTTCGGGTAAAAATCGCTCCGTGTGTTCTTACCGTTAGAGTTACGGGCGATAATCTCAACAGCGGCGGCTGCGAAACCGCGAAAATCAGCGGTCTCGTGAGTTTTCAAAATAAAACCATAATTCCGCAACCGCGGCGGTTTCGGGTAAAAATCGCTCCGTGAGTTCTTACCGTTAGAGTTATTTTCGTGTACGCAATTTCATAAAAAAACTTGACGCAGAGCCCTGAAGCCAGTAACTTATTCAAGCTTTATTTTGCTTAAAAATCAATTAAGTATTCAAATTAGAATGTTGTTTGACTCCGAAAACTTGGAAAAAAATAATTATCTTTCGGAATACACGTAATTTTTTTACACAAGATTGTTTTCCTTACCCACCCTCTGGGCAGGTATCTCCAGGAGTTCTGTTTCCAATTATTCTTAATTCAAATTGCTTTTGAGACCATCTGGTATTCTTCGGCTGATTTCAGAGTTTCTTACAAATAATAATACCAGGTTATTCAGTAGGCCGTGGTGGCCTAGTGTGGAGAATATTACGACTGGAAGCGTGATACGGTAGAGTTGAATACCAAAGACATAAAAATAGAATTTATAGTTTTTATCGGTATTTTTGATCCATACTAATGTTATAAAACTGATGAGGTTTTGTTTGAACGCGCTAATCTCAGGAGCTACTGGACTGATTTCAAAATATCTTTCTCTAGATATGTACGTGACTCCTGAGTGCCATAGTAGGATATAATGTATATAAACGTACCTCGGGGGAAACCAGAGCGTACTGCTAGTTAGATATGTGTCGGAGAGTGTGCAACCGATGACACAATCCAATACCGACGTGTACTTTTTTCTATTGGGATGTGAAGCAAATACTTTGTACTCCTTTGATGGTGGAGTATAAGAGTATAAGTTTATTTTTGTAAAGAATACTTAGTAGTGCAGAATGCAATTTTTTTAAGTGAAAACTTCTTTTGGCGCAGCACAGACATTTCGTGGGCTGTGAATTGATTTCTAGCGTCACGCTCGGAAATGATAGCAATGGTCGGGTAAGCTCGGGAGCATGGCCATCTAGTAATGCTGACGCATTTCTAGGTAGAAACAAGGGATGAACGGTTGTATTAAAATTTCGTCATTTCCAAAGTTATAAGCATGAAATTTACTTATGAAATTTGAAACACAGATAAACTGCATCTCAAGCGAGGGGCTACTTTTTATTACAGAAAAAAGGGTTGAAGAGGTTCAAATGGGGGATAAGAATTGTATGTGAAAGTTTGTCATTGTTGAAGACAAAACAATGAAACTTCGTATCGAGACACTTGACGCGATATTTGTTCAAGAAATTTTGTACTTTCGAAATAAACGGGGATGAAAGTTTTGTGTGGAAATTGATTACTGTTGATGATATAACAATGAAACTTCGTATCGAAACTCTTCACGCGAAGCAAATAAAAGTTTGACCTATCAATTTTGTAATTTAAAACTGTATGAAACGGGGATGAAATGGGGGATGAAGGTTTAAATGGAAGTTCGTAGTTGTTGAAGATAAAACAACGAAACTTCAGATCTAGGCGCTTAAAGCGAAGCAAATAAGTAATAGTTTTTTCTATCAATTTTATAATTTCAAACTGTATGGGGATGAAATAAGGAAAGAAAGTTTATATGGCAGCTCGTAATTATTGAAGATAAAATAATGAAACTTCGGATTTAGACGCTTGACGTGAAGCAAAGTAATATTTATTCTAGCAATTTTGTAATTTCAAACTGTACGGGGATGAATGTAAATGTTTTGTTCAAGAAATTTTGTGATTTCGTTTGTATTTGAAATGTGCAGGGATGAAAATTTTATGTGGACATTTATTACTGTTGATGATAAAAAAATGAAACTCGAAACAAAGCAAACAAATGTATATTTTGGCAATTTAAAACTGTACGGGGATGAAATAGGGGCTGAAAGTTTATATGGAAGTTCGTAATTGTTAAAGATAAAACCATGAAACTTCGGATTTAGAGGCTTGACGTGAAGCAAAGTAATATTTATTCTAGCAATTTTGTAATTTCAAACTGTACTGGGATGAAATAGGGGTTGAAATGGGGGATAACAGTTTATATGGAAGTTCGTAATTGTTTAAGATAAAACAATGAAACTCGAAACGAAGCAAACAAATGTATATTTTGGAAATTTAAAACTGTACGGGGATAAAATAGGGGATGAAAGTTTATATGGAAGTTCGTAATTGTTAAAGATAAAACCAGAAATAGAGCTGAAGAGTTTTTGTTTGTTTGAACCCTAAGATCGCGGGAACTACTGATCTGGATTGAAAGATTATTTTGCTGTTGGGTAGTTATCAAGGTTATATTTATAATATTACGCTACTATATATAAAAGCGAAGCATGAATAAAGAATGTAACAAAAACGATAAAATATTCCTTTTTGAGGGCTTTCGTTGCGCGCACTGACGTGCGTCGAAATCCGAAACAGCAAGTGTCTATCGTTTAAGGTTACGTCATTATAACCTCAGCTAACCAGATTTGTTCTAAATCTATGTTACGCTCAATTTTCGATAGGTGGCGTAGCAACGTGCGCACGGTTCAACTAGTTTATGAATAAATACTTGGACATAGATCTTCCTGTTCCACCTAGTGTTACTCTTTCATTGTTGTCGGACGTTATACAATTTTGTTTTAATAAAGAGTGACGAGACGAGCATGACATGTGCCTGATGGTAAGCAACATACCTGCCACATAACAGCACAGTGCCACGCAGAATATGAAGAGTCCGAATCATTACCTAGCACTGCACTTCGCTCGCCACCCAGAAATCTAAGTTTTTATATCTCTAAGCCCTGCAATTTCTCTGGAAACATTGCCCTTCAAACCGGAACACAGTAATGTTTGCACATTACTGCTTGGCGGTAGAATAACTGGCTAAGGCGTGGGTGGTCCTTCCCTTCCTTTCCTTCCTTCACTACAAAATATACTAGGGATAATCAAACTACTTTACCTGGCAAAAAGTTCATTCAGAAGTCGGACCAGCTCCTCCGCAGTGCACTGATCCGAGAGCGAAGTAAATCCGCAGATGTCAGCGAACAGGATACTGAAACAAAAAACAACCTTACAGCACTCGTAACAAAGTTCGTTTTATATAACTATTACATACAAGCATGATCCACTTGACACTTTGCAGTGAAGAGCTATTAGATACGTCGATGATCCTTAGCCTATTAAGTCAAGTATGGAACGAAGGTTCAAAGTAATTGTAGCGTAACGCCCTGCAAATGTGTGAAAAAAATACTTATATATTCTTTCACATCGCTTAACGCGCCATTCTAATCACCGTACAATTGCTAGCGTTAAATTATCATTATATTATATCATTAGTATATTATTATATAATTATTATTATATTATATGTACGTATTTATTTCCTTTCTTAAGACGCCGCTAGACGAGCTAAAAAAAAAATGTTTGTCTGTAAAGTCGGTTTACAGACGATAGAACGTGACAACGTCTTAAGAAAATACTGATGGAATGGTAGCATTTTTCAAAAGAAAATTTTAATTTCATTTGTTTAATAGATTTGTATGTAAAAAGTAATCAGTAGAATTTAGTCATTTTCAATCAAAACAATGCAAAAAAGCTTTTAGATGCCGGGGATCGAACCCGGGGCATTTCACATGCAAAGCGAACGCTCTACCTTTGAGCTACATCCCCGCTTGAACTACTGGTCGAAATAATTAATACAACTGTAACAAACATGCGGCGAGGTAACGACCGACGGTAACGGTACATGACGTCATGTTTTGTGGGCGTGCAGCCGGCTTCATCGAATTATAAGACGTTATCACGTCAAAAATCCTCATACAAAAGGCATATTTACGCGCTCACGGTACAAAGCGTTTTGATGTCGACAAAACTTGCACTCAGCATATGGGCTCCTTGTGCAGATATATAAAACGTTACGTATGTGCGTAAGTAGGTATTGGTAGTGCTAGAATTAGCAGGAAAATGTTCCCTACTCTCCCCCTATTTCTTTTTCTTCTCCAATCCAAGATTCATGTAATAAAAAGAAATAAATGACAAAGGTCACGGACCCCGGAGTCTGTGGAGTTGTAAAATTCAAATGAAATAAAAAAAGAAGTAGGTATTGGTTAGGGTCCTGCGTTTTCTGTCCTAGCCTCAAGTTCGGTAGGTTCCCTCTGAGGCTAATTGCCGAAGGTTTCATTATAAAATAACTAAACATTTCTCAAAATCTTATTTATAAAATTCTCGTGTCACAGTGTTTGTTTCCTTACTCCTCCGAAACGGCTTTACTGATTCTAACCAAATTTTATATGCATATTCAGTAGGTCTGAGAATCGGCTACTAGCTATTTTTCATACACCTAAGTGATAAGAGTTGTTCACCCCAAAATTTTTTTTTTTAATTTTCTGACAAAAATTGTTGTTTTTATTTTTTTTATAATGTGGCGTTTAAAATACATACAACCCTAAATTTTAACCCTTTTATCACCAACTCCTATTTTTAATAGCCATTTTAGTAATTTAATAATGTATATGGCAAAACAACGTTTGCTGGGTCAGCTAGTAAAGATATAAATGTCTCCGAATTCGCTTAATCGTTTCAAACCGTTTCCAATCTATGTACATTTGCGATAAAAAAACAAGAATAAAATCACTTCCGTTCCTAAACCTACTTCTGTGTAAACCTAATTTAGTTCGGTTTGCGATAAATTAGTTTGGTTCACGAAGATTTCGTCGACCAGAAGGTAAACTCGTTACTGATAGATCAATTTAAGGGGATACGACGGTATCTATGTTTTTTTTTATAGGAAAACTCTTCGTATTTGCCAAATTGTACTTACACGATGCCTGGACAAAAATGAAGTGAGTATACTTGAGTAGGTGTAGTAGGGAAGACGTGGGTAGGTATTTTGAGTAAATCTTAGTCGGTTGGTTGGTCGGTTGGTTGGATTGGTCGAGTCTGTGTCGCTCAAATGATGATTAAATTTTATTCAGTACGTATAAAATCGAATTTATAAGAAAAACTTCATTGTCAGGGAGTTCTAACAACCAATGATCTCTAAAGGTCAGTACTCACATACGGTATTACTCGATCGAGCTAAACTGTCGAGTAAAACCCATGGCATGGGCTTTCGTCCACACATTGAGCATTGATCTATCGAGTGAGGCGCGCCGTTCAGTATTCACCGAACCGTTCGAGCCAAAGGATGTCTGTGCAACAAACTAGACGGTGACTGTATTTCCGCAAGTCTCACAGTGCTTTATAAGAAAAATCAAAGAAAATGAAAAGAAAAAACGTAAAAGAGGGACTGGGTTAAACTCGCAAATCCATTTCTCTTAAAAACACGTGTTTCAATCACGATAAACAATACCAGACTGACGCTCGCTTCGCGCCACTCGCAGTCACGTACACACGTACGAGTCAAGATTCACGGCTCGCTTCGAGTAGGTTCGAAGGAAATTACTTTCATTTAATTCCATCGAGCCGGCTCGGTGCGAGCCTTCGAGCTGTGAGTTTTGCGGTCCACACTGTGATTTTTACTCGACTTCGAGTTAAACTATCGAGTAATACCGTATGTGAGTACTGACCTTTAAAAACACGTGTTTCAATCACGATAAACAATACTAGACTGACGCTCGACTCGCGCCACTCGCAGTTACGTACACACGTACGAGTCAAGATTGACGGCTCGCTTCGAGTAGGTTCGAAGGAAATTACTTTCATTTAATTCCATCGAGCCGGGTCGGTGCGAGCCTTCGAGCTGTGAGTTTTGCGGTCCACACGTTGATTTTACTCGACTTCGAATAAAACTATCGAGTAATACCGTATGTGAGTACTGAGTTTTAGAAACGTGCTAGCCTGGTACATCGTCCCTGCACAGGACTAAAAATGAGTGATGACCATGACATTTGTCTATACGAATGACAAGACAGCAAAGCTGCTTCAAGACAGACAAACAGACATATACGAATAAACTATTTATTTTATTTAAAAAAAATACTCGACTTCTAAACCACAAATAGGGGCCTATTTGTTCTTAGTAGGTACTTACTAACTCTACTCAGTCGTCCACATTTGATTCATCAGAAAAAAGGTGACGTCTGGCAGCTCTGGGATCTTGGACTATTAGACTTGGCTGGCACCGAGTTCAAATAGATGAGTAAGTAGCGCTTATAATTATTTTATATTCATTTATGTTTCGCTATGGAGTGCCTATTTGTGGTTTTGAAGTCGATTTAATTTCTTTTTGCTTTAAAAAGAGGTTATTTTACCCTATTTAGTGAAATACCAGTTTTAATTCATGCATTTAAACAACTTCGTGTTGATAGAGTCGAATTTCATAACTTTTGTGAAATCTACAACTTGGCATAGTTCACGACAAAACTGTAAGGCCTACTGTCCACGCACGCGTCTTTTGTCGGATGCATGCATCCTACGAACAAACGCAAGACGTGCGGCTGTCGTGTCGTTGTCGTTTTGTGGACACAGACTTCATTTTTTGTACGCAAGATGCAAGCATTCGTCTTGCATCCGACAATTGTCGAAATCGTGCGGATGTCGTGCAGCTACGTGGACAATTGGCCTAAGCAAATTCGGGAAGCATAAAATATCCAACCGAACAAAATATAAAAAAAAACACTAAAATCGGTTCGGGCGTTCTCGAAAAACCATGTAACATTCACAGAAAAGTAAAAATATATGGTAGTCGAATAACCTTCGTTTTGGAAGTCGGTTGAAAAAATTACAGCCATAGGGAATATGATAGGGGAATATGGGAATATGATGCCGATAGAAGTGAAAACCATGGCCATCTCGAAATGTTATCGCATTTCTAGATGGTCATAGTCCCGAGTTTAACAAAAGATTTCATTCATTTACGAACGTGAGGCTTGAGTTTTATTCACAGACCACGAAAAATCTGTGTGCAGTGCGCCAAAAGCAGTTTTCACTACAAACCAGCAACAATTGCACTGTCCTCAACAAACTACACCCTCTACGCTACACACACAGCTACTCGTGAAGCGCTGATTGCGAAAATTAACAGCAAAAAACGGGAATAAAAAGTAACTTACTCAAACCTCAGCCAAAAAGTAGCTTACTTAGCTTCGTCGTCATTTAAAAATAACTGGTTTATATATTAAAACTGTAGCATCACGAAAAACTAACCGATTGGAATGCGAGGATTCTGATGATTCAGCACCGAAAAGACTGCGATCCCTGCTCCATGATATAAATAATTTTGAGTCGGAAATAAAAATATGCTTTCAGCAATGTTCGCACAGTTTAGTAACACATAATGATCACATGAAATCAACAGAAAAAACAGTTATAAAAGATAAAAAATCATACGAAGCCAGTTGTTGACATTGAATAAACATAAACTAAATTAAAAAATGAGCCTAAGATAAGATAAGACTTCAAAGCCACAACTAGGCACTCAAAAGCGAAAAATATTTTTTTTATAATTGTTGTAAGCGCTACCCATACATCATTTTCAAGTCGGTGTCATCTATGTAAGTCTAAGGTACCAACAAATATTTGTCTACTTACTGCGTACTTAGCAACTATCGACTAGCTATTTCACTTGGCTGGACCGACTTCAAATAGATGAGTGGGTAGAGCTTACCACGATAATATTAATTTATTTTTCGCTTTTGGCTGTCTATTTGTGGTTTTGACGTGAAAACGACTTATAATTCGATAAACGCTGGCTGCATGCAAAAAGCATGACTAAATGTCCCGTAACGCTCATTGTCCCGTTACGTTATGGTCCAATCTTCTTGCATTTCAAAAATCTGATTACAAGTATAATTTCAAGTATTTATTCTTTTATTATTAAAAAAAGTAGCATCGGTCGGCGAGTGCAGTAATAATAGGTTATGATATAATCGACAAAAAAATTATGGTGATTCAAATAATTGATTATAGTTTATTTCTCTGAAAACTTGTTCATAGTTAGTTATATTTAAATTAAGTTAAGTTCATAGTTAGTCATACTAAACTAATATTAAACTTTATAGCTAAACGCCAGTTTTTAAAATTAGGGACAAGTTATTGAATTTAGATCAACAATGTCTTAAGAAATAAGTATACGTCTTAAGACATTGTTGATCTAAACATCATCATCTTTACATCATCTTCATTAAAAAAAAAAATTTTTTTTTGCAGTAAATGATCAACATTTTATTTCCAGAACAGCCTACAATTATCCAATGGCTGTGCACTATGCCAAATTTCAAATCGAAGATGGCCGCAACCACAAAATTACGAAATACATTTATTTTTTCACTACTCCTTCAATGTGGGTATCAAATGAAAGGGATTATTGACTATTAGAATGTTGTCCAGATAACAAATCCAAGGTAGACAAGGGTAAATCTTTTTT
Source organism: Ectropis crepuscularia (assembly GCA_963693475.1). NCBI lineage: Eukaryota > Metazoa > Arthropoda > Insecta > Lepidoptera > Geometridae > Ectropis > Ectropis crepuscularia. Next base: position 9,048,463 of record OY856338.1, read on the forward strand.
TTTTAATTTTGTTCTTGTTTTTCTGCTCGATTTTATTCTATGCAATCATTTCATCAATTTTGTAATAACGGTGTCACGTTGAACTACCTATCGTCCGTAAATCAACTTTACAGACAACCAATTTTTTTAAGTTGTTTTTTATAAACGTAGTTTTGCTTCTTTTTTTACTTTTTAGTGTCTGTAATAGGTTGTTCTGTTAAATACAGTAGGTTTTATCTACTTCAGGTGATGGCATGATGTTTTATCGCAGATAATAAATTACAGCTACTTTTTATAATAAACATAAACTGAAAGAAATCAATTATGAAAAGTTTATCAAAACGTGAAAGAGAGACGAACTTCTTAGCATTCCACGGATTCACCGTGCGGGTGCCGGGTCTATCGTGTGGCAGAGAGAGAAATCTCGAGTAGACCCCAAGACTTGTGTCTCGGGCGTAGGTTTAAGGGGCCCCTTTGTGACGTACGTCAACACTCACCTTCACTACTCGTATTTCTCTCCCTGCCCAGCCAAATCCGAATTGATCCTACTAGTGCAGCTTTAGATACTCGTTTTAGTATAGAACTTACTGCACTTCTGGACAAGACAAGGTCTTTCAGCAGTAAATTACTTGTAAAAGCTTGTAAAGAAAGAATTAATACCTTGCTGACAAATCAATTATGGAATAAATCGATTCGCTCCGCATGACATGAATTATAACGCCATACCTAATCATTATGGAAAACCATTTCATGTATGTTTAAATAAGAGCAATAACAAAATGTACCATGTTAGTATTGAGCATGTATTTTTGGTCAAAACATTATGTTGTTGAAAGCTCATTCTCAATACAAGTATCAATATCATTATTTTAAAACAAAACCTTTAAATACAACGTAATGACAGTGCTTATAATTCCTGTAATGATTTCCTTTTAACCTGTTTAACACATACATAATAATTATTTATGATTCTTCTACATACCTCTGCATGCTGCATGTATAACTTTTTCTCGACGTTAGTGTTCTCCTTGATTTTTCGATCACAAACTCACAATTGCTACAAAATATTACTACAAAATAATTGTCTTTGTCGAGACAAAGACAATTATTTTGTAGTAATATTACTGTGTTCCTTTTTAAAGGGGAACCTTTTCAGTAAAATTACAGGGCTAAGAGAGAAAAAATCTTATATATCTGGGTGACGAGAGCAGTGAAGTCCTAGGCAATGACACAGTATAAAGAAATACAACCAGTATTTTATTGTTTTTGATCTTGGGAGAACCCCGGGGACCCCTTGATCTTGGGAGTCTAGATGGCTTCGTCGAACGACTGTATGATTTAATAGACTGTGGTAATTATTAAATTTGTACTCTTCATATCACTGCTGCGTGTCACTGTGCTGCTATGTGCATGCAAATTGCTTACCATCAGGCACATGTCCTGCTCGTCTCGTCACTCTAAGCTCTAAAAATAAAAAAAAATAAAAAAAAAGTAACAAATAAATTACAAAAAACAAAATCTAATCCTGTTTCTCCTATGTACCGCTGTTTAATGTATCGCTGTGATGCAGCAATAGTTTATTATTATGATTTTACACGCAACTCTTATGTCACAACATTTTTAGCGACAACTAATAGACATACTTTGACACTTATCAATGCACACAACCACTACAGATCGCACTGCGACTGAGAATAATTCCATTATCTAGTACCGTTGACCCGCTGCAGACAGGTTACTATATTACATTGTACCACCTAAGTATCGTTTATTGGTCAACCATATTATAAATGATACCAGTAACCAATGTTTTCCTATTATTGCTAGAGGCGCATAACTTCTTCTCCTCTCCAACCGAGGTATAATAAACAAAGTACTCCCTCCTATTGCACGGTTATTTTGTAATACAGCAATTAATAACTATGAATTACTGTTACATGTTACTGAAAATAGAATACAACGTCCAAAATGAACATTTTTTTTTTCGTCCTAGGTCTTACTATTCTCAACCACAATCTGCATAGTTGTACTAATCTATTAGGTATGCTATCCATCTATGCTCACAGTCTAATGATAGCATTAAGTAATATCATACTTTGGTTCCATTTTTATTACAATACTACAAATGACTTATGACAACTAACAAAAAATGTATATTACCCGGAATTGCTTAGCCGCTGCAAAAAAAATCTAATGACTGAATAATCCTTTTATTGTAGGTACACAATTACTTATATACACGAAGTAGTCAATAAGTTACTTTTTATGGCACGAATTTTATTTTTATATTAAAAATAATTAATCTAAAAGTACAAGTTAGCCCTCCATCTATATATTTAAAAGCGAAAGGTCACTCATCAAGGAATCTCAGAAACTACAAATGCTGGGAATCTGAAATTTTGCATGGAAGTCCCTTTTAGCACGTAGGTGCTCGCTAAGACGAGGTTTTGCGAAATTCAACCCCTAAGAGGGTGAAACAAGGGATGAACGGTTGTATGAAAATTCGTCATTTTAAAAGTTATCAAACTTTGTATCTAGACACTTGACACGAAGCAATTAAATGTTTGTTCTATCAATTTTGTAATTTCAAACTGTACGGGAGTGAAATTGGGGTTGAAATGGGGGATGAATGTCAATATGGAAGTTCCCAAAGTTTATAGACACTTGACACAAAGCAAACGAATGTTCTATAAATTTCGAACTGTACGGGGGTGAAATTGGGGTTAAAATGGGGGATGAATGTCAATATGAAAGTGCCAACCGTTGAATATAAAACCATGAAACTCTGTATATAGGCACTTGACACGAAGCAAACGAAAGTTTGTTCTAGCAATTTTGTAATTTCAAACTGAACGGGGGTGAAATTGGTGTTGAAATGGGGGATGAATGTCAATATGGAAGTTCCCAATCGTTGAAGATAAAACCATGAAACTGTATATAGACACTTGAAGCAAACGAATGTTTGTTCTTGCAATTTTGTAATTTTGAACTGTATGGGGATGAAATTGGAGTTGAAATGGGGGCCGAATGTCTCTTACGCTTTCAGATCTAAATAACTGAACGGATTTTATTGAAATTATTTACAATGGTTTTATTATAAGCTGTTTTTAGCAACCGTAAATGTGTCTGGGTATACAAATAGGTACTGCCTGAGTTACCTTAGTATTTATTTCGCGCGAACGAAGTCGCGGGTAACAGCTAGTAATGAATATATCTCTTATATTGTCAAAATTAATAAAACTAACACCTATATTAATACACTTTTTGGTAAATTCCAATCACTAAACTGTAAACAAACTATACATTTTCTGGGTGTTTCTATATATAGTAAGTATGTATTTAAAAGTATATAAGTATTATAACAGCTATCTGGTCGCCATCATACAAGCTTTGCTTAGTTTGGGGTCAGATGGTGATGTGTGTGAATTGTCCACCAATATTTATTTATTTGTACGTCTTTTGCCTCTCAATAAAATCTAAAATAAATAAAAATGGCTATGTAGTTAATTTATACGCTGTAGAAGTGGGAGCGAGAGGTATACCAGCAAAATCTCTCTATAACCTGCTTTTTAAAGACCTTGGCTTGTCCAGAAGTGCAGTAAGTTCCATACTAGAACGAGTATCTAAAGCTGCACTAGTAGGATCATATCAGATTTGGCTGGGCAGGGAGAGAGATACGAGTAGTGAAGGTGAGTGTTGATGTACGTCACCAAAAGGGGCCCCTTTTAAACCTACGCCCGAGTCACAAGTCTTGGGGTCTATTCGAGATTTCTCTCTCTGCCACACGATGGACCCGGCACCCGCACGGTGAATCCATGGAATGCTAAGAAGTTCGTCTCTCTCTTTATTTTGGACATAGTACTTAAGTGTATTTGTACCTCTTATAATAATTGTCTTGTTATGATTGGAAAAAAATAGTCTTACGATGCTAATTCAGACAGACACGTTGCTCTTGACATTTCAAATGTATTATTTCGGTGCATGTGTATAGTTGTAAATTGGACACGCAACTACAAATTAACACACTAAAAGATTTGAGCTTTTGCACTTGTTTTGAAACTCGCTCATACTGTCTCCTCACTTTATGTTTATGGACAACAAGTCTGAGACGCTAAAGGCTATAAATAAGTTTGAAATGGTTCATAATAAGTATTCGTTGATAACAGATATGTGTTAGTCATAATTAAGTCTAGAACGGAGTAGAGCCAATAAATAGGGTATTACGCAGTATAGTGCGTATCTAATCAATCGAATGTTATGTAATTTTGATAGAATTACGTCGCATTTAAAGTTATTTTCCTTTAGACCAATCCAGAAGCGTTTGAAATTGGCAAAAAATAAAAATAATTTATAGTAGGATGAAATCCATTGTAAATGGAAGAGAATATGACAAAAGTGAAAGGAAAAATAATTAAATAAGAGATTTTAAAGAACAAAAAACTTACCATCTTTATTGAAAAAGCTGATATTTTGACGGGAGATTTTTCGAATGAAAATTAGGGTACTTTTTCAATATTAAGTTAATTTAAGGTAAAAAAAATAAAATATGTTCAATAAAAAAAAACAGTGTATTTAAGATATAAAAAGGCAAGTTTATACATGAGAAAAAAAATAAAAACCAAAAACTCACATAATTGAATTTTTCTCGTAAATTTTGCGGTTATGTGAAAAAAGTGTCAAAACAAAAGTTGTAGATCTTTTTAAACCCTACAACTTTGACATACAACTTATTTCCATAGGATTTGTAGTTTGGCCGGAAATCGAGATTTTTTTACGTTTAAAACGGACCCCCCCTTCCACTTCCCGACCTCAGATCACCCGTAAATTATTTTTCCTTTCACTTTTGTCATATTCTCTTCCATTTCCAATGGGTTTCATCTATACTAATATTATAAAGCTGAAGAGTTTGTTTGTTTGTTTGAACGCAAGGATCTCTGGAACTACTAGTCCTACTATAAATTATTTTGTTTTCAAAAGCTATCGAGATTGGTCTATTCCCTAAAATTGAAAACAAATTTGATGTTTCGATTTTAAAATTCATGTTTTAAGGATTCCGTAGCCAAATGGCAAAAACAGAACCCTTATGGACTCGTCATGTCTGTTCGTCTGTATGTCACAGCCACTTTTTCCGAAACTGTAAGAACTATATTGTTGAAACTTCGTAAGTAGATGTATTCTGTGAAGATTTTCACACAAAAATATAAAATATAATTTAAAAACTCAAAAACCCAACTGCGTAAAAAGTGTACCAAACTACGTACTTACATACTAAAAAAAAAAAACAGAAAATAATAAAACAAGCACTTAGATTTTTGGTGGTCTAGAATTCTCTCTAATTAAATTCTAATAAACATAACATAACATCTGAACAATCGGGATCCATTGATCAATTAGATTGTCTGTCGAATAATAATGGATCCCGACTGTTCAGTTGTTGTTCCTTTATTAGGATACTAGCTGAATCGTGCGCGTCGCTAGGCCATCTATCGAAAATAGGTCGTACCAATTCAAATCTAGAACAAATTTGGTTACCTTAGATTCTAATGACGCAACCTTTTACAAGATAGACATATGCTGTCACGCAACGAAATCTCTCAAAAAACAATATCTTTTCCCGTTTTTGTTACATTTTTTGTTCATACTCTTCTCCTGTTGATAGTAGCCTAATGTTAAATAGCCTATATAGCCTTTCTCGATAAATGAACTATCCAACAGAGAAAGAATCTTTCCATTCGGACCTGTAGTTTTTTTATTTTTTATAAAGAGTGACGAGACGAGCAGGACATCTGACTGATGGTAAGCCACATGCCTGCCACATAACAGCACAGCGCCACGCAGCTATTGAAACGTGAAGAGTCCAAATAATTATCTAGCACTGCACTGCGTTCGTCACCCAGAGATCTAAGCTGTTGTTATATCTCTAAGCCCTGTTATTTCTCTGGACAGATTGCCCTTCAAACCGGAACACAGTAATGTTTGCACATTACTGCTTGGCGGTAGAATAATTGGCAAAGGTGTGGTACTTCCCAGGTGGACTCTGCTAAGAGTCCTACCACTACAAAAATCCCAGCGTTAGTTTCCGAGATCCTAGCGTTCAGACAAACAAACTCTTCAGCTTTGTAATATTAGTATGGTATAGATCTATAGATAATTAGAGAGAGTTCTAGACCACCAAAAATCTAAGTTCTTGTTTTCTTCTTTTCTGCTTTTTTTGGTCGACATGTAAGTATGTAGTTTGTTTCACATTTTACGCAGTCGGGTGTATGACTTTTTAATTTTTTTTTTCTTTTCTAGTATGTAAGTACGAAGTTTGGTTCACTTTTTACGCAGTCGGGTTTTTGAGTTATTAAACTATACTTTTAAGTTATGAACAATGTTGTGAATGTCAACATAATATGCATCTTTTGGTTTTGACCAAATGTCTTCGTTTCTACTGATGTAATATGTAGGTTTTTCTACTGCATCTAATTCATAATATAGTTTTGTGTAAGTACCTACCTATATAATTATAGATTTTTGACTGAAGTTGAGTACCTACTAAATCGTTTGAAGTTAGAGACGAAGTCAGAGCAATCCGAGAGCAGTTCCGTGTTCCCACCACAGATTTCAATTTTGTTTGCTACGTTCCCACCATCAGTGGTAGAGTTGAAACCCCATGGAGGTTTTAGTAGATAGGGGCACCATATCCATACATGGTATAGAGTGCAACATAACACGGCCGTGTCTCTTGGGCGGGGCGGTAGGGTATGCGTAAATACATTTCCTGCACGTACGAAAAAAAAGTAGTTCAATATACCAACTAGATACTTTATTATATAATGTCCATGCACACTCACTCGTACAGTTAGTTATACGAAGTTTTCTGCTACCTAAAAACCTGTAAATGTGAGAATGGTTATTACGCAACTTTAAATCGATACACATCCTAACCGGTCAACCAAATCGAAAAACGTTGAGAGAAAGCTAAAAACTGTTTTTATATTACCTATTCAACAATACCTAATAATTTTTGACATAGTTTGGTGACTTAATTTTTTTTTAATTTGGAGAATATGGCATCCGGAATCCGCCATATTGGATTTACACTAATGTCATGTCTTTAGTGTCACTTGCCAGATTAAGAGGAATCGATTGACGTGTGAATCATAAAAATCGGCCTAGGCGTTTGGTCTGTATAGTGCTTCAAAGGTATGTATGTATGTTATACATATTTAAACACACACCACTCCTTTGCGTCGCGCAGTCGGGTAAAAAACAATACATTTTCGGAGTTCCTCACACTTAGAACTGTTTTTTTTTCATCTTTCCCATACGTGGGCTTTCGCTATACAGGTTTACATAATATATATACAATAGCTTCGGATATCTTCTTGACAATTTCAACCATGAAATTCTCATTTTATTACCAGTTGCCACTGGAATCGTAATAGAATAGAAATAATAGGATCATTAATATTTGTGAGACAGTTAGGCACAATTTGGTACCTACTTATAAACTTTATCATTACGTTAGATACTTTTTTCATTATGTTGGATGGACCAATAACCTGGAGGTTAAGATATGAAGATTGCACTATTAATAGATTTTAAACAGGACATGTTATTCGACGGCCATTTTGAAAAGCATATAACTGTTGTGAGTATATAACTGGTGCATCTAAGGCAGCGTTTCTCAATCCTTTTTGGTGATGGAACACTTTTGGAGAGCAATATACTAGACGAAACCCTAAAATAAAATAAAATATTTGTAGGTGGATTCTTTATAAATACTTACGCGATCATAATTAAAGTACCTATTTCTTATTTACATAATAAGTAAGCGTATAATAATAGAAGAGAGAGGTGCTTTCAGTTTTTTCTTGATTCTTGCGAAAACCTTGCATGGACCCTAGTGTTCCGCGGAACACACTTATCGCTGATCTAAGGTGTTCTCACGCTAGAAGTCAGTCGGCATGGTTAGTTTATTTAGCGAGATTTTTTTCGAGTACGGTATACGTAGAGGTAAATTGCCATATTTTATCTCTATTGACATTTAAAAAACATACAAATATGGCACAACTATCATAATCTGTAATACTTACTTAGGAAAACATATTTTTGTAACGTGCATATTTATTACTTTCTGCGTAATATTTCACACAAAAAGTTAAGCTTTAAAAAAAAATTGGCAGTCTAGGAGCTGCCGATAGAAGTGAAAACTTATAACTGAGAATTTGATAGCTCACTTTGGAAACTACGCGGGTGAAATCGGAGGGCGTGACCACCGAGTACCGATTACCGAGTTCACCCAAACATTTCTTATCGTTCCCGAGCGTGACGCTATAATTCAATTCAGAGCCCACGAAAAATCTGTCTGTGGTGTGCAAAAATAAGTTTACACTTCAATTAATAAAATTTAATTATATTTTATTTTTCATTTCAGATAACACCACTCTTCATTTACGTATCGTTGAGGTTTTTTTACAGTATGACAAGACGAGCAGGACATGATGTGCCTGATAGTAAGCAACATGCCTGCCCATAACAGCACAGTGACAAGCAGCTACCGAAACATGAAGAATCCAGATCATTACCTAGCACCGCACTGCACTCGTCACCCAGATATATAAAGTGTTTTATCTCTTAGCCCAGTAATTTCTCTTGAAACGTTGCCCTTTAAACCAGAACCCAGTAATGTTTTCACACTACTGCTTGGCGGCATAATATTTGTCAAATGCGTGGTACTTCCCCAGATGGACTCCGCAAAGAGCCTTACTGTGTACCACTCGTATCATTAAAATCTCGAAGTATCATGGAAGTACTTCAATTTCCTTTTACATTCCATATGCTTTGAGACATTTGTAATACTACCAACAATATCGAATACTTTATTAAACCGCAATGTATGTAAATTACTTTCATAAACATTTCCCAGGACACCGGTAAATCTTTTCGAGCCCATTTATTTGATGTTCCGCCAATATTCCATTTTCATGTGAGATGTAATTAAATCATTACGAATGAGAGGGTATCGATCCGATAATAACATGAGTTCATAAATAAAATGGCATATTTAAACAAAAAATTGGCCATGCATTTTGCAAAGCAGTTTGACAATTCGAATTATATTCGAAATGTTTGGAAAGCTTTTTGAATGCAGTTGTGTTTTATTTCTGGTGAGTTATTTCGTTCCAATCAAATGGATCGTATGCACTCATAGTCCAGTAACTTTATACATTACAGTATGCGTCAAATCCGGTAGTTCTGATTGTTTGCAGACTTGTTTCTGATGTTAGCCTAATGGTAAACGCGTAAAAATCGTTTATTTTTTAAATTTTGGCGATTATAACCCTAAACGACGTTTGTAAAGTAATCTAAATTTGCTACAATATGACACTAGAATTGTCTCTGTCCACTCAATAGTTTCCGAGAATATGTCTTTCAAATTTCATAATATTTTTTGAACTTCATAATTTTTTGCAATATTTTAATTTGTACATAGGGCTCCCACAAAAACCTGCGATGCGATGCGATGCGACGCCCCATCGGAGGAAGGGCTCCCACACAAAACTGCGATGCGGTGCGTTGTGATACAAGTTGCTCCGATGCGGCGTAGCATCGCATCGCATCGCAGTTTTGACTGACAGACACACAGAGAGACAGACATACAGGTCTGTCTCTCTGTGTGTCTGTCTGTGTGTGTGTCTGTCTATGGCACCGAAGAACACAAACGGATGGGCCGATTTCGATGTGGTTTTTTATTTGAAGGTTGCGGTTTTTTTTAACTTTTATGAAGTTAACAACACATTGTAGTAGGCGAAATAACCAGAACAAATTTAAAAATTTTGATTCACCCCCGTCTACCTCGGATTTGTAATCTATACAACATTGTACTAGTCAAGCCCTTTCATTTGATACCCATATTGAGGGAGTTGTGAAAAAAGAAATGTATTTCGCCATATTGTGGTAGCGGCCATCTTGGATTTGAAATTTATCATAGTGAATAGTATTTTACCAGTCAAGCCCTTTCATTAAATACCCATATTAAGGTAGTAGTGAAAAAAAATTATGTAATTCGCCAATTTGCGGTGGCGGACATCTTTGGGATTTGAAATTTGTTATAGTGTATGGTATTTTAATAGTCAAGCCATTTCATTTGATCCCATATTGAGGTAGGTTGTGAAGAAATATTTTGTCCGTCATTTTGTGGAGGCGGCCATCTTAAATCAATATTAACCAAAAATAGCTAAAAACATCAACACAGAAGTTAACCTTCAAACAAAAAAAACGCATCGAAATAGGCCCATCCCTCTGAGCTCTACGGTGCCACAGACAGACACACAGAGAGACAGACCTGTATGTCTATTTTTTATGTAAGTACTCATGTTTATGTTTTTCGCCACATTAACCTCAAGGTACTTACCACATTAATTGAACCTGTCACGACATATTAAATATGCATTCCAGATCCGTTGCAAAAAAGTGATTGAAAATGAGCAAATTCTTAAAATGCAAGTCGAACGCTTTTTCCAAACCGCGTAAAATTGTGTTTTAAATTTATTCTTGGCCGTGGATACCTATGTATCCACGGCCAAGATTCATCAAATTATCATTAAATTTTTTTTATTTCGAGAGTTTTAATCAAATACTTTCATATATAGTTTTAATTAAAGAGTACAATACAATTATGTGTCATAAATAAACGCATGTATTGCGCTTATACTGCAAACGCTGGCTGAACCCTATGAGCTAGATCAAAATAATGTACAGCAGTATTATACCTTTTTAAAGGTCCACAAACAAGTATACAGGTCTACAAACAAGTATCCGATAGTAAATGTCTATCTCTTAGGAATTACTCACAATAACCATTTTTATTTGTATATTTAGAATCAAGTATAGCATGCGTGCGAGGCCGGGGCGGGTCGCTAGTCTGGAATAAATTTCCAAACCATTGTCGTCTAAATAAGTTTTCTAAGCATGGTCATCTAGACTAGATTCACAGTCCACATTTCAACCTGATCCGATCAAGCGTTCCGACGTGATAGATTAACAAACATCCAAAATTTGGAATTCAGGTATACCTAATACTTTAGTCGGTTTTAATTGTTGGTTGTGAGTTCAAGTCATTTCACACAGAAAACGTATTGTTTCTACTTCACGGCAAGGAAACACGAAAAACAACGAAATTGTTTTTTTATTTCATTTCTTTTCATGTTTTTATTCGACCTGAAATGAATCTTTCAATCAATTACGTAACAATTTGCTAGAACCCAGCGAAGCCGCACATCGTCAATAACACGGGCTGTTCCACTTTTACGTCAATTAATAAGTTATTTTTTAGCGCTCAATATTTTTTATTACTTCTTTCATTTTTCTATGGTAATAAATAGTTGAAATCGGTGTGATAGGTCATGCAAAAGTTTTCAATTCAAGCAATAATATTTTTTTTTTTAAATGGCAGTCACATGGAATGCCAATAGAAGTGACAACTTATAACTCAGAATTTGATGGCACACCTTGGAAACTACGCGGGTGAGACCGGAGGGCGCTGCTAGTATGGAATAAATCTTCAAAGCATTGTCGTCTAAATAAGTCTTCACGGTTAGACAAGTAAATGTGTAATGGTAACACGCCATGGTCATCTAGAAATGCGTTGGCATTTCTAGATGGCCATGGTCCCAAGTTTACCCCAAGATTTTTTCACTCACGAGGGTGACACTTGCATTTAATTCACAGCCCATGAAAAATCAGTGTGCGAAGCGGCAAAAGAAGTTTTCACTTCAAAAAACAAACTAACGAACGATTCAAATAGATGAGTATACCAAGCAAATAAAATAACTAGGCAAACTACAGTATGATTTTTTTAAATGTAATACAGAGTGACAAGGAAAATGTGCGCCGAGACCGCGACAGGAGACCGAGACAGGCCGCGGTCGCGGTCTGGAAACGAACTGGCGGCCATACAATTCCATATAGACCACAGGCCCGTGAACAAAATTTACGTAGTAAATGAACCACCAGGAGACCTAAGTAGGATGATAGAAGAGTATAAAGTAATAAGATTCAGCACTATGCCGTCACTTGTAAGCTGTCCAACTGAGTGCAATTGAAGAGGGGGGGGTTGCAATTCTCGATCATTTCTCCTTGTCGCATAATTTTTGTACGGCGTTGCGGAATAATAGATTAAAAGAGGTCTTTTGGAGAGGAGGAGAGGCAAATTGAAACTATGAAAATTATAAATTTTTAATTATTAGTTTGCCGGAAAAATTTCCAGAGTACGAGTAATTTACAGACTAAATTTGGTCATTTGATTAAGTACGGCATTGGTTCCATACAGTTTCAAATACCTCTTCTAATCCATTATTTCGCAATGCCGTACAAAAATCATGCGACAAGGAGAAATGGTAGAGGGTTGCAACCCCCCCTCTTCAATCACACTCAGTTGGACAGCTTAAAAGTGACGGCATAGTGCTGAATCTTAATACTTTACATTCTTCTATCACCCTGCATAGGTCTCCTGGTGGTTCATTTGACCCGTAAATTTTGTTCACGGGCCTGTAGTCTAATAATGTCAAGTGCCTGTTGCGGTCTCCTGGCGCGGTCTCAGCGCGATCTTGCAGTGGAATAATCGGAAAAATATGTTTTTTTCCAGACGAATTCTGCTAAGAAGCTTCAAGAATACAAAATATAGCAAGTTCTGTGCCAAATTTTACATTTAAAACATCTTTGAGTTTTCTTATTTTGATAAAAATATTTCATCATAAGTAATATCAATTTGATAGCGTTCGTTCGTTGGAGTGATCCTAGTCCGTATTGAAGATATTGAAAATATACGATCTCAAAGGTAACGTAATAAAACTGTAAGTGTTTTCTTGGTGTTTTCTTTGAATATACGTTGATCAAAGGCACTTTAGATCATAATAAAACACGGAGAGCTAGTAATTCGAAAAAAGAGCAAATAATACCTTTTGTTGTCTGTAGCGGCTAAGTATCAGCTAGAGGCTCTGGAATCTATCGGAAGAGACGTAGCAAAAGGCTCATAGGCAACGACACTTTTGTGCCAATAAAACTTCAAAGTCTTGAACATCACCGACAAATCGTTAGCTTATCGGTTTTTTTATCGGATACGCTTCGGAGAGTGTACAACTGGTTTGCATGATCTAATACCACCTTGCCCTTTTTTTCTATCGGAATGCTCGTAACTCGAAAAAGCGACATCGTTTCATGGTTGATGTTCCAAAGACACGAACGAAGAGATTTGACTCTACTTTTGTGATAAGAACGTCTAAGCTTTGGAATACGTTGCCTGAGTGGGGTTTCACCGATGGTTACAATCTTTGTGTCTTCAAATTGAGAGTGAATCGGTTTCATCTAAGAACGCTCTATTGTAGGCCGCAACGTCGCTTAACATCAGGCGAGATGGCGGCTATGAATGTAAAAAAAGCAGTAGGTCTCTCTGCAGAGTCTGCCTGGGGAAGTACCACACCTATGCGAATTATTCTACAGCCAAGCAGTAATGTGAAAACATAATTGTGTTTGGTTTGAAAAGCAAAGCTACAAGTGAAATTACAGTGCATAGAGATAAAAGATCTTTAATCTCTGGGTGACGAGCGCAGTACAGTACTCATGTCCTCTTCGTTTCGTCACTCTATAATATAAAAAACAACCTTTTGTTGAACAAAATCGTTGGCAATGCGGGAGTATCCGCAGGAATCAAAACTTGTACATACACAATAATAGATGTACCTACAAGTAAACCAAAATACAGCGGTGTCGGTACAGATAGTTCAACTCATCTGTGCGCGCGGCGCTATGTGTGCGTGCGCTTGTAATTATACAACTTTCATTTGTGTGGCAGTGGCGCGGCAGTCGTCGTCCGAGCAAAACGTGACGAGCATACAAAGTAACTGTATATGTACAAGCTTACCCACACATCGGCCCGCGCGCACAACTGAGTTGAAGTCACTATAAACCGCTGTATTTTGGTTTTGCGTTACTGTAACCATACAGTGTCGCAATTGTGTTTTCCCATTTCGAAAAATGCCTAACGTGCTTATAATTTTTAAACTTATGAGATTTGAATGCATTACATAAATGTGGCTTAGATGCGATCTAAAAAATTATTGTTTAAGTACTACGACATTTCGGCCGCATAACAGAGCGTCCGTGGAAAATCTGCAATGCCCGAGCTACACGAGGCTAGTTTTTTTGTTCATAGCAAGTTAGTACTTCCAGTTTCGTGTAGAAAAAAAAAATTGGCAGTCATAAGAACTGCCGATAGCAGTAAAAACTTATAACTCAGAATTTGAAAGCTTACCTTAGAAACTACACGGGTGTAACCGGAGGGCGTGGCCTGGGCATCATGGCATGGCCGTCTAGAAATGCGTCAGCATTTCCCATTGGCTAATGCATTTCTAGATGGCGATGCCATGATGCCCAGGCCACGCCCTTTCAGCATTTCCCATTGGCTGACGCATTTCTAGATGGCCATTGGCCATGGTCCCGAGTTTACCCGAAGATTTCTTATCATACCCGAGCGTGACGCTAGAATTCAATTCACAGCCCACGAAAAATCTGTCTAGGCGCGTCTAAAGAAGTTTTCACTTCAAGTAGCGTTGCGTAGCGTTGTCTACACGGAGCTTGCTAGCTAGCTAGCTTGCTATCCTAGCCTGAAAAACTAGCCTCGTGTAGCTCGGGCATTACGCTGGCGAAACGTCAAGGTAATTATATAATAACTAGTAATATAATAAATGCAAAAGACGTTTGGATGTTTGAACATATGTTGTTCAATCACGTCGGAACGTTTGAACGAATCAAGTTGAAATTTGGAACACAGATTATTGTCAGGGATAGCACATACTTTTTGCTACTGGAAAATAACGGGAACTGGAACTGCGAGGTTAAAACCGTGAGCCGCCGCTAGTTAAACAATAATTTTAACCGTGATTAAGGCCCAGAATAGACGGCGCAACGCGAATGAAACGAAACTACAAGTTCGCTTAGTGTTTCATTAAGGTTTCTGCCATAGACTCCTAAGAGAAATAGCACCATTTTGAAATTTCAAACGCATTGGAAATCAGTTGCGTTGAAACCGGCGTGCAGGAAACTCGTGTTTACGTCTCATTGGTTTTGGCGTCTATACAACACTATCAAGCTTCTCTCGAAAGAATGAGACGTAAAAGTAAAGCAGAAATTGTATGGCGTGTGGAAAACTATTGAAACTGCTTTCAAACTAATAATTTCAAAAGGGTTTCGTTTCACACGTGTTGCACCGTCTATTCAGGGCCTTAGTCCTGTGTAACATTTTCAATAAGCGACTATAGAAGCATGGGTTGACTTTAAAAAAATTAAACGACCATCTTGTAATCTAGTTGTTACAAAATTTTGTTCGGGGAAAATTACAAGTTACGCGAATCATTGATCGTTAGCTTAGGCCTATTGTCCACGCACGCGTCTTTTGTCGAATGCATGCATCTTACGAACAAACGCAAGACGTGCGGCTGTCGTGTCGTTGTCGTTTCGTAGACACAGACTTCATTATTTGTAAGCAAGATGCAAGCATTCGTCTTGCATCCGACAATTGTCGAAATCGTGCGGATGTCGTGCAGCTACGTGGACAATTGGCCTTACCCTAGCGTAAGCTATCTAAACACATGGAAAATTGACCCAAAGAGAAGTGTGTTACGAGGATTTCTAGTTAGACGTGCCTTAGTTGACTTGTGACAGAGAACGACCTTTCTTCCTTTAGGTCAAACACTCTGAACCTCTGTGCGAGCCTACTGTCATGTCTAAATTCGTTACTCAGTCTGTTTTGCAGATCTTGTCACAAAGGCCGACTGAAGCAACTGCTTTTTAACAGACTTCCGAAAAGAGAGGAGGTTATCAATTCGGTTGTATGTTTTCTTTGGTATTTTTGAACCGATTTTGATGGATCTTTATTTATTTGGTAGATCATGGTTCAGAGATAGTCCCTTATAAATTTTATCGCAATCGGAGTAGTTAGTAGGAGATCCCGCTATACTACGACCTACACCGTGATGCTTACTTATTTGATGAAACGTATTTTATATTTAATTTAATAGGTCAATAAATATATTGCATATAGGTTGCCTAACAAATTTTAGTTTTAATAATTAAAGGATTTTTTTTTCACCGTTTTGATTATTAGACAAAATCTATACCAAACGAATGTATGAAGTCCATAGAATATGCAAACGTTAGGTTGCCTATTATTCTTTTCCGGTCACAACTCTCGGGTAGCAAGGTACAATCGGGTACATCGATACTAGCATTGTGCAACGGTCTGATTATTGAATTAAAATAAAATAAAATAAGTAAGATTATTTTATTATGAACACGGTGGTATAGGGTTGCCTGCGAAAAATCAGTCCTGAATAGGGTACAATCCTCGAAAAAACTAAGTAGCCCGATAGTTAGATTGCCAAAAAATATTGTACACGTATTTTTTCTTTTGTTTCACAAACAAAAAATGACGAAGATACAGCGCTTCAAAGTTTCGTGTGACATCACTTGTGAGTTCGATTATTACTCATGAGTGACGTCGCGACCCCACACTCTCGAAGTTTGATGGTCTATATCTTTGACGATTTTTAATATGATGAAAAAACAAAAACTACGTGTCCAATATTTTTCCATGATCTAGCTGGTTATTAGGATGGTGTATTTTTGACCCAGTCCGGTATTCCAGTTGCCGAATTTTGGAAGTATGAATAAGTGGTTTTGAAAATATGAACAAAAAACTAAAATTTGCTTTCACATATTTAGACGATGCTGAGGATTCCGTGGACTGCTCACCGCACTAATTTATCGATCCTAAAAGAGCTCAAAAGAAACGTCACGTTCACGTCAAAGAAAGATGTGCAAATACGTATGCTGAAGTTCTTTGGACACATAACCCGAAATGAAAACTCAATGGAGCGTCTCGTAGTGCAGGGCAGAATGGAGGGAAAGAGACCCCGCGGGCGCTCTCCAACCAGATGGACAGACCTCATCAAATCGATCACTCAATCCACCATGACCGACTGTTCCCACAATGCCTCTAATAGAGCCAAATGGAGACACATTGCAAGAGCCGTTATTCAACAGGACCCACACATAACCACGACCACTCTGTCAAGAGTGCCCGACTGAGAAGAAGTAGAAGATTTAGACGATATAGTAATTGATTCTTATGAAATTTGGTCAAGAGTCTGAATTGAACTTTAAATTGGAGTCGGTTATTTTATTTTTTTTTGAGGAAAATAGGTTATTCGATTTGATAATAATTTTTTTTTATAGTATAGAGTGACGAGACGAGCAGGTCATGTGCCTGATGGTCAGCAACATGCCTGCCACATAACAGTACAGTGACTACATTAATTGGACGAATAGTCCAAATCATTACCTAGCACTGCACTGCGCTCGTCACCCAGAGATCTAAGATGTTATATCTCTAAGCCCTGTAATTTCTCTGAAAACATGGCCCTTCAGACCAGAACACAGTAATGTTTGCACATTACTGTTTGGCGGTAGAATAACTGGAAAAGGTGTGGTACTTCCCCAGGCGGGCTCAGCCAAGAGTCCTACCACTACTAATATCTAAACGGTTAAAGTACATATTACGCTTGTTTACTTTATTCTGCGTAAGGAAATAAACGTAAAGAAGGTTATGTGCTAGGATGTCTGTAAGTACATTCATACTCATAATATTATTATACAGTAGAGACGAGACGAACTTCTTAGCATTCCATGGATTCACCGTGCGGGTGCCGGGTCCATCGTGTGGCAGAGAGAGAAATCTCGAATAGACCCCAAGACTTGTGACTCGGGCGTAGGTTTAAAAGGGGCCCCCTATATTGACGTACGTCAACACTCACCTTCACTACTCGTATTTCTCTCCCTGCCCAGCCAAATCCGATATGATCCTACTAGTGCAGCTTTAGATACTCGTTCTATCGAATAGAATTTATTCTATTATTTTAATTTATTTTATTATTTATTTTTTAATTTATAGAATTTACTGCACTTCTGGACAATCCAAGGTCTTTAAGCAGGTTATAGAGAGATTTAGCTGGTATACCTCTCGCTCCTACTTCTACAGCGTATAAATTAACTACATAGCCATTTTTTTTATTATATTTATTATAATACAGTAAAGTAGTAATTTCAAACTTTGAAAATGTATACAATTTGTATGCTCTTTCTTTTGTTTTTATTTTTTATTTATTGACGTGTAAATTGTACATTTGTGAATAAAGTACTTTGACTTTACTTCACGACTCTCTAGAAAGTAACTGCGTGGTTTAGTTTTGATAAATCTAGCATCATTAGAAACCTTACAAATACGCAATTGTGATGGAATAGTTTTTAAATGAAAGAAAATAAACTAAATTCTTTAGAGGTACTTAAAATGTCTAAACGAATTCACACTGAATTTAAAAAAAAAAAACAAAAATATGTAATGACGATAACTCAAGACGAAAAACGTTCAGAGTGAATAAATATGTATCATCATCATCATCAACAGCCCACTAAATCTTCCCACTGCTGGGACTCGGGGCCTTCTCTCGCAAGGGGAGAGTTAAGGCCATAATCCACCACGCTGGCCCAGTGCGGGTTGGTGGATGACACATGACTTCGAAAGAACCTAGATACATTTCGGTTTCCTCACGATGTTTTCCTTTACCGTTTTTAAGTTAGCGGCATTACGCACATGACTTCGAAAAGACAGTGGTGCGTGTGTAGGCGCCGTTCTCCCCGACTAGACCAGCCGTAACTAATAAATATGTATATCCTACTCATATTATAAACTAGCAGCGCCCCGCGATTTTACCCGTTTCAGTTATTGAAGGCTGGTCTAGTCGGGAGAACGGCGACTGCCGATCCGGTGACCCCAGGTTCAAAACCACTGTCTTTTAGAAGTCATGTGCGTAATGCCGAGGAAATCATCGTGAGGAAACCGACCGTGGCCTTGACTCTCTCTTTGCGAGAGAACCAGCAGTGGTACCATTTTGTGGGCTACTTATGCTGCTATTTACTTGCTAGTTGTCCTCAGCGGCTTCGCTCGTGCTATTGCTTTTGACTGGCCTCGTTGGCTGGCTTAGTTGGTAGCCAAGGGTTGGTTCGATTCCCACCCAGTGCAAATATTTGTACTGTGTCTGGGTGTTTCTATGTATAATAAGTTTATATCACAACTACCTATACATTATTATTTCAGGTATCTGGCTTTCATAGTATGTACAAGCTTTGCTTAGTTTGGGGTCAGATGGTGTTGTGTGTGAATTATGATTGTTGAGTTTCTTGGTATTGAAAAAGCCAATACCCCCCCTCCCCCACTTCTGCGGGATATGCCATAGATTTAGATTTTATTTGTATGTCTTTGGGATATACAGTCTCATGACAGACGAGCGCGAGTGAAGTATGTGGAGTGTTGTAAGCAGCTGACAGACCTTCCTATCCAGGCCGTCGAGCTCAGCCTTAAGGCCTGTTTTCATTTTGATTAGTACGCGTGCGAGTGAGTAGTGCACGTGTTGAGTGATTGGTAGCAAACACGTGTAGACACCGATTGATTATTGCGAGTGCATAGTAATCAGTCACTCGCACTCGCAATCGCACTCGCACTCACACTCGCAATAATCAAAATGCAAACCGGCCTTTAGTCTATCTTAGTTTACCAAAGGAGTATAATATCAGCAGAGACTATTAGCCAACCGTTGAAGGCTCGCGCCCTGTTACCGGCTGTCAGAAAACTTTGAAGTATTTTTGAGTATTATTCATTCACTTATTAATTGTTCTTAAGATTAAGTTTCTACAGTATCGATATAAAAAGCAACATAAAACATTATAAAAACCTAAACCTAGATAGCCGTCAGCAGCCGGGCAAGGCCCAAGCTACCGGTGGTAAGGGCTGCAGGGTGAGGAACCTCCTGACGACGCGCGCTGTGTCGAGGATGACCGCCTTCTGCATCTGACCCTTGATCCAACCGTCTAGTGGAAGTCTCTCAAGATGTTGCTCAAATATTATTAATAACATAACATAATTTACTGTTAACCATACTGATAAACTTGAAAAAAAATGTTATGGATAAAGTGCCATGTTATTAGACGTTTTTGTTCGGCTCAGCATTGTGTCTCTATTTCTCATGATATATACCTAAAAGAAATAAAAATATATGCGACGTGGTCAAAATGTATTTTATTTTAAAGAAGTATTTTAAAAATACCTATTTTGCATTTGAAATACAAAATCCGAAACTATTTGGTATTTTGCATTTGAAATAGCAAATCTGCAAAGTATTTTGCATTTTATATCTAAATACTTTTTTAAAACCATTTTGTACATCTCTGTGTATGTCACTAAACTCCACCTAAATGGCTGAACCGATAAAAAAAATTGTTAGCGTTTGGCTGGCGCAATGGATGATTTGGATTCACAAATCAGCCCGGCAGATGGCGCTGCAATCGATATATAGGTAATTTACCTATAGTGTAACGAAGTTAGCCGGGTCAGCTAGTCTTAGGATAGATTATTATCTTTTATCAGAGAGAGACGTACTTCTTAGCATTCCATGGATTCACCGTGCGGGTCCATTGTGTGGCAGAGAGAGAAATCTCGAATAGACCCCGAGACTTGTGACTCGGGCGTAAGTTTAAAAGGAGCCCCTTTTAGTGACGTACGTCAACACTCACCTTCACTACTCGTATTTCTCTCCCTGCCCAGCCAAATCCGATATGATCCTACTAGTGCAGCTTTAGATACTCGTTCTAGTATAGAACTTACTGCACTTCTGGACGATCCAAGATCTTTATGCAGGTTATAGAGAGATTTTGCTGGTCTTCCTCTCGATACTACTTCTACAGCGAATAAATTACATAGCCACTTATTTTCTTTCATCGCGTGGTCTTAAGTTATATTAGTTTCCCACGGTACGGTAAGTTCTACAAGGACTATGCGTTTCGTAGCCCTAGAAAAAAGGAAAAAGTCCGGTCTGGCTGATGAAACACCCACATCCTCTGGGATTTTGTAGTGCTTTTCATACGTGTCCATTAAAATAGTCCAATCAGGTGCTGAACCCAGGATTGAGTAAGGTTTGTTCTTGGAGTTTGAAGTTGAGCCCTCTTTTACAAAGTTAAGTTGTCTTTTGTTTGTCGTTAATCCTTTTTGGGCTCTAGCTACCGAAAGGCTTACGGCTTCACGTATGATTTCAAGTACTCTGTCATGGCGCTGTGAGTAATGACTCCTATTAAGGAGCACCTTACATCCCACCAATATGTGCCTTGCTGTACATATCGCCTCAACACAAGTATAGCAACATTTTTCAGAGGCTTTTCCCCACCTTACCAAGTTACTCTGGTCAGGGAGGGTCATTTGGAAAGCATTTAGATAAAAAATGTATAAGGCAGGAGACCAGTCATATAGCAAGGTGCGCCACTTTAGAGCTAATGGGATACAAAACTCACTTATGGTTAACCACTCAGTAATTAAATCAAACTAATAAAATGCGACGAAGAAACCGTAACGGTTATTTCACTTGGTAAATTAAGTTTATTCGATTTTTTCAAGCAGCCGTGGAAAAATAAATAAAGGCCTTCAAATTTCAAGATTATTTTTAGTAAAAGGTTTTTTGACAGGAAAAATATTTTCCTCTTATCTATTGTGTTTCAGTGTTTCTTCTTTATTAGTTTTGGCACAAGGGTTCTTATCAGACCGTTATACTCGTACATGAGCAACCAGACGAAATTTGCTTTTCTCGTGCCGTGTCCTTAAATTGTCCACAGCATATAGACGTATACCTTTATACGACCAATTCTTGTATATTGAATCTGAATCTCGGAAACGGCTACAACAATTTTCATGAAATTATATATGCAGGGGGTTTCGGGGACGATAAATCGATCTAGCTAGATTGCATTGTTAAAAAATGATATTTTATGTGCTTTTTCAGGCAATTAAAAACTCCTAGAACGTCATTAGAATACGATAGCCAATTTCGCCCCCATGGGCGATGCCTAAATAGGTCGGGCGGTAAAACGGCGCTCTCGGTTGTAAGAAACCCCGGTTCGAACCCTGATGTTTATTTCTAATCTTTTTTTTTGTTATTTTTTATGTACCTATACAATATGCTTAGATCTTTAAAACTACGTAACGGATTTTCATGCAGTTTTTTAATTGTATCTGCCGAAATATAATTTCAAAAAAACCGAGCAAAGCTCGGTCAACCAGGTACTTATAAAATGTATAAGCAACGATAAAAGACTTTCAGATTAAAGCATAGTTATTAATTGTCTTTAAATTAATATCAAAAGGTCGGTCCAGAAGGTTAAGAACTCACGAAGCGATTTACACCCGCAACCGCGGCGGTTGCGGCTGTAACTTCGGAGATATCTTTGAATTCGCACGAATGCATCGCAAGAACGTCTGATGTGATTCGCATCGCGCATTCCTCCGATCTTACGTCATACTACTACATACTGGTCATAATGGTGTCACCACCATTTTAGTCACCATTTGAGACAGAAGAAGAGAAAGACGATGACAGATTTAATTAGGTATTATTTTAGACATTTAGTAAGAAATGATTTTTTGTAATATTGTGATTTTGTAACTTGATTTGATTATTTTGATTTGATGACATACGTTTTCTATTTTTTGTATCTATATATAGTTGAAAGGTGATTTTAATATAAGGAGCGAGTTGTTAAGCTAATTTTGTGACTAGACTTATAAACTATGTCATCAATCATTTAAGAATTGGAAAAATATCAGTCAAACATGACGACAAGCTACTTTGAAATTTTGTGACCTATTATTATATAACATGCATTATGTGTGTTTGTAATTTACTCATGTTTTGAACAAATAAATTGTCTTTTATCTTTTATTTTTAAATGAGGATATGTTCATTCTAAAATATTAAAAAGAAACATCTTCTATTATCAACCCATAATACTTGCGAGTAAAATAGTTCCTATCAGTATTTATAATTGTAATATGTATATGAAACCAAAATCTTTTTTTCTTTCATATCTACTTACCAATAACAGCAGTACCTACAACAATATTTTTGTGATCCATGTTACGCTTATGAATTCCGAACACGTTCAACACGGCTGACTACCGTTGAAGGTATGGTTACCCTAACCAACGGTTTGTCGCACGAATTCGCATCGGAGCAATCCACATCGCAAGATCCTACGATGCGGTGTCGCATCTCAGTTTTGTGTGGGAGCCTTTAACACGTGAAAATAACGGGAACGGGAATTACACGGGTAAAACCTCAGAGCACTGTTTGTAGAGGAGTATGTCTCAACTAACAGAGTGAAATCTATCAAATTTGTAAAATTCAAAAAAGTTATGTGTAAGTATCCTTTATTGATTAAAAATAATAAAAAAACATAATATATTGTTTTTTACTAATCTAAGTCTGTTGGTTACAATGTATAAAATTATTCTTACGTAGGTGGGGTATGGCCTAGTATAAGCTCACCTACACCCCACCTAGTATAAGGCAGACTATTTCAATTAAGGTGATAATAACGAGGCGTCATCGGGCCAAAAGTCTGGCTGCAGGAATCTGGAGTTTCTAGGCATCTGCAATACAAAAATAATATAAAATCGATGTTACAAGGGTCCCCATGAAAATTGGTACAATCATCTTCACACTCCCATTTCAAAAAAAGACTGTCGTGGTGACGAAATATCATAACGTAAAAGAAAGTAAATCAGCATATTACAAACTCTAGAACATGACGAATACATAAGCACATTTTGAAATAAGTACAATAATTATATCAATTAAGCTACATCAAAAGTAAAACCTTAAAAAAAACTTACTTTTGATTGACAAAACACAATAGGCCTCCTCCGTTATGATCTCCTCCTGGCTGAACAGGAAGCAGACAAAATGGCAACAGAGGCAAATTAGGCCTAAAATTATAAGGGAAAAAAAGAATCACCACTTCATAAAGTGGCTTAGAATGAACCACCAAGCCCAGATGGTCCACGTGATACAATTTAGCTCGGATGCAACCTAAGGGTCGCAAAGGTGAGAAAGTGTGATCGTCGCCCATCTGGCGCTAGAATGATGCTCAGACCTCACTTCCCTTGGGGCAATGTACCCCACATAGACGATTCCGCTACAACTCGACAGATAAATAACACTCAAATATGGGCTTGTCATGTCCGTTTAGACATAGATTACATTGGTAACATAAATTAGTAGACGGCTGTCTGCGAACGATCTGCTAATTTGTGTTGCCAATGTATAATTGCTATCTTAACGGCATGGCATAAAGCCCTTATTTGCATGTATTTTATTTGTTGGGTGGTAGAGGAGGCGTATAAATGGACGCAGAGCTTAAGGAGGTTCGCCTCAAGCTGGAACCCTACCTCTCCAAGATCGAGGAAAGAAGAATCAAATGATGATGACAATAAGACTCCCTGTAAGCACAGGGAGGCCTATTGTAAAGGTCAATATGTATAATGGGAGGGCCCTTAACTATCTTGTATAGTTTCGATAGTATTTCAGTTCTTATAACCGTATCCAATTAAAACCTTACCAGGTCTACCCTACTAGTACAAGACCTTGATATATTTACTACAAAACAAAGAAAAATTGTTATTAGTTCTTGTTTCATGTTTGTCGTCCCCAAGACTCGAACGAAAAGGTTTGATTTTACTTTTGTGTTAATAAACATCTAGGCTTTGGAATGCGTTGCCTGAATGGAGTTTTCTCGATGGTTACAATCTTAGTGTTTTCAAACGCTCTGTCGTCGACTGCATCGCGGTTTTGCCCGCGTAGTTATCGTATTTGAACTGCTCAAATCGTACTGATCCCTTTGGGGACCACTAATTCAGAACCAACAAACTTACCTTTGCCGTAGGGTTTTTGTGTTTTTTTTTTATTTGGGCAGGTATGCCCATAAATTTGATTTTAATAACGTCTTTTTGAACCGGTGTTTATTTTAATTTAAGCCACATTTAGTTTAATGTTTTACATAGAAAATCGTAAATTTAAAAATTATGCCCGCATATGCTTAGCCAAGCCCGTTAGAAATGAATAGCAAACGTTGCAGCTATCATCGCGTGTTAGTCATATCAAACACGTAGTAGTTTTATTTAACTTACTAGCCGTTACCCGCGACTTTGCCCGCGCGAAACAAATACTAAGGTAACTCAGCCAATACCTATTTTTACACCCAGACACATTTACGGTTACTAAAAACCGCTTATAATAATACTATAGGGGCTAAGAGCACGTACTTATGTGGTAAGATTTAGTATATAAGCAGATGACAGCGGTAGAGCGATCAGTCTCTCGCCCCGCGTCACTTGTGTATAATTAACATCAATATAGTCAGCAGTTTATACAGTGACGTGGTTTCATTTCCTCTCCAGTACCAGTAACACCTACAGTGGTGACCCCGACGTGATCCAGCCCGACGTGATCCAGCCCGACGTGATCCAGCCCGACGTGATCCAGCTCGACATGATTCAGTGGTGGTTACAGTGGTGACCCCGACGATTGATCAGTGAGTTGAAGAGAAGATTCAGAATTTTTTTTGTTGGTGTTACTGCGTTAGTAAATTGTTTTTGAACAATGTTTCCGCACGCTGCACCAGTAAGTGAGCAAGTGGGTCAGCAGGGCATGAAAGACGAGCGAACGAATTCCGCTGATTGTGCCCTGGCCGCTATAAGTGTGTCAACGAGACTTTCAGATTTTTGGGTTGACATGCCGCGGTTATGGTTGGCCCAGTTTGAAGCAGTGATGGCATCGCAGAAACAAGGGGATGGAGGAAAGTTCAACATGGTTATATCAAAATTGGGGAGAGACTCATTCCAGACGCCGGTGAACAACAAGTATACGGCGCTGAAGGACCGACTGCTGCAGGTCTATGAGGATAGTGCTGAGCGACAAGAATTTAGCAACAAGAACAAAATTATAGGGAACACCGCGTGCTACGACATCGCTGCTGTGTCCGGGAGTAACGAACAGGTACCCAATTTACCTCTCACGGAGCTAGTCAAGCAGATGAAGAAGCTGGAGATAGAAGTAACATCGCTACGCAGTAAGATTCAAGGCCAAGAACGCGGAAGAAGCAGGAGCCAGCAAAGATGGAGCGAAAATAGGACTGGTTCGCGGAAGAAAAGGGCACCAGGTGATCCAGAGTGGCTGTGCAGATCCCATTTCCGGTTTAAGAAAATTGCTATGCGATGTTAAACAGCCGATAATTGGAGCCGATTGTTCAAGGAATTCTAAGCTGACGGTAGAAAATTAGTACAGAGGATATAGAAAAATAGCAATTATTACGCGTTTGGTATTTTTGATTACGAGATTGACCTTTGGGTTACGAAATGCAGCGCAGACGTTTCAAAGATTTATAAACACGAACGTTTTAGCTGACATAGAACAAATGAATAATTGTGTCAATGACAGCGGTAGTAGTAGTAATAATGCTGAGCAATCAGTTTTGCTTGGATACTTAGATAACATAATAAATTGGCTCGAAAAATGCAACCTGGCATAAAGAGCATTTGCGTAGGTTATTTGAACGTTTACAGATATATTACATGGAAGTTGAAATAGGTAAATGTATGTTGAGAAAAGTAAAATAGATTTTTTATGTTACGAAGTCTCGGAAAATGGAATAAGTCCTTTGCCTGACAAAGTCAAGGTTATTCAGGACTATCTCAAACCGGAGACAGTAGAGTAGTTACGCAGGTTTTTTGGGAATGTAAAATGTTTATAGAGCATACATACCAAACGCTGCAAGAGTACAAAGAATTTTAGATAGATATTTACATGGTGCAAAGAAAAGAGATAATAGAAGTATGGACTAAAAGAGGCAATTACAGCGTTGGAAGAATGCTGCCAAGTTATCGTACCCGGTCCAGGGGCAAGGTTTACTCTTATGACAGACGCGTCAGACATTAGTATAGGCGCGGTATTGCACAGAAGGAAAAGGGTCTTTGGAGAACCCTCGATTATTTTTGCAAAGAAGCCCACGGAATCCCAGAAAAAGTACTGTGTATACGACAAGGAACTTCTGGCGATTTATTAGGGTATTGTATATTTTAAAGATTGGATTGCAAGTGATATGCGTCACGTAATAGGAAATATAAATCAATAGTCATTAGTGCAAACTAGAACGCTGAGTGAGCAAAGCGTTTTCGATGTCAATATGCCAAGGTTAGCACGGAAGGAAATGTGCATAACAAGCAGAAAAAACATGTGACGAGTTGATAGTTATTTTATAATGTAAACAATTTGTGATATAAGTAATTTTTTTTGGGTTGTTATCTTATGTTATTAGCTTATGTTTTTCTCCTTTTTTAAGAAAGGGGTGTATATAGGGGCTAAGAGCACGTACTTATGTGGTAAGATTTAGTATATAAGCAGATGACAGCGGTAGAGCGATCAGTCTCTCGCCCCGCGTCACTTGTGTATAATTAAGATCAATATAGTCAGCAGTTTATACAGTGACGTGGTTTCATTTCCTCTCCGGTACCAGTAACACCTACAATACCATTTCATCAAAATTGGTTCAGTTGTTTAGGTGTGAAAGCGTAAGAGACATTCGTCTCCCATTTCAACTCCAGTTTCATCCCCATACAGTTCTAAATTACAAAATTGCTAGAACAAACATTTATTGGCTTCGTGCCAAGTGCCTATATAAAGAGTTTCATAGTTTATCTTCAACGATTGGGAACTTACATATTGCCATTCACCTCTCCTTTCAACCCCAATTTCATCCCCGTACAGTTCGAAATTACAAATGCGAAATGCTTCGTGTCAAGTGCCCAAATACAGAGTTTCATCTTCAACGATTGGAAGCTTCCATGTATACCTTCATCCCCCATTTCAATCCCAATTTCATCCCTACACAGTTCGAAATTACAAAATTTCTAGAACAAATATTCGTTTGCCTATTTCTATGTCAAGTGTCTATTTTCAGAGTTTCATGCTTTTATCTTCAACGGTTGGGAACTTTCATATTGACATTCATCCCTCATTTCAACCCTAATTTCACCCCCGTACAGTTCTAAATTGATAGAACAAACATTCGTTTGCATCGCGTCACGTGTCTATTCTGACTGGCCTCGTGGCTTAGTTGGTAGTAGCTCTGCCTGCGAAGCCGATGGTCGTGGGTTCGATTCCCACCCAGTGCAAATATTTGTGTGATGAATTCAAATGTTTGCACTGTGTCTGGGTGTTTCTATGTATAAAAAGTATATATTTAAAAACTATATAAGTAATATATCAGCTATTTGGCCGCCATCACACAAGCTTTGCTTAGTTTGTGGTCAGATGGTGTTGTGTCTGAATTGTCCACCAATATTTTTATTTTATTTTATATTATACAGAGGTTCATGGTTCTGTCTTCAACGGTTGGGAACTTCCATATTGACATTCATCCCCCCATTTCAACCCGAATTTCACCCCCATACAGTTCGAAATTACAAAATTGATCAAACAAACATTTGATTGCTTGGTGTCAAGTGTCTAGATACAAAATTTGATAACTTTGAAAATCACGAATTTTCATAGAACCATTTATCCCTTGTTACACCGCCTCTTAGGGGTTGAATTTCGCAAAAGTCTTAGCGAGCGCTTACGTGCTAAAAGACACCTCCATGCAAAATTTCAGATTCCTAGCATTTGTAGTTTCTGAGATTCCTTGATGAGTGACCTTTCGCTTTTATATATATAGATTAAGCTGTTCAGTGTACATACGGTTAAAAAAAACTATGTGAATCTTCAAGAGTTTTACATAAACACTCAGCAACTTTCTCAAATGTAGAGCGCAATGAACACCTAAGCTACTGAACCGATTTTGATCAAATTTTGCTCGCTGTATGCAGTTTCATTCAACTAAAGACATAATATGATAGATTTAGAGCTTAATATATACTAGCAGCACCCCACTGTTTTACCCACGTATTGCCCGATCCTATTTTTTTTCTGGATTAAAAAATAGCATGTGTGTTATTCCAGACCATTATCTATCTGTGTATCAAAATTTATTCAAATTTTTCAGTAGTTACTACAGCAGTACATACATCTCCATATCGATACATTTTTACAACCTTTCGCGTTTATAATTTGAGAAGGATATTTTTTTTATAGTATAGAGCTTACTAAACGTGCAAGTCATGTGCCTGATGGTAAGCAAAAAGCTTGCCCATAGCAGCACAGCACGCAACTACTTTAATATTATAAAAACTCCAAATCATTGTCTAGAACTGCACTGCACTCGTCATCCAGAGATAGATATAAGATGTTTTATCTCTATGCCCAATAAATGCTAAAACAACTTTTACGGGATCAGGTAGTATATATCACCTATAAATATTACTAGCAGCTCCCCGCGGTGTCACGCGCGAAGTTCCAGTTTCCGTTGTTCCCGTTGTTTTTCCGGGATAAAAAGTAGCCTATGTGTTCTTCCAGACTATATATATATATCTGTGTTCCAAATTTCAGCCCGATCCGTTCACACGTTAGGACCTGATTGAGCAACAAACATCCAAACATCCAAATATTCAAACATCCAAACATCCATACATTGACATTTATAATATTAGTAGGATAGTAGGATAATTTCAAACGATCCGCGAATCACAATGAAAGTTTTGCAGTGTACAACCGTGACAGATTAAAAAGATACCTATATAAAACCTCAAGAGTTTTTCCTAAGCACTCGACAAGTCAATTCATGTGTATCAACATTACCTATAAGTACTTCTCAAACGATCCGCGCCATTAATTTTTCCTCCGATCCCTGGAGACGCGAACTTCGGTTTTATCCGTTTTCTTTTAATGACTTTCCTATACTTACAGTGATTTCGAGAACTTTCGATTTGGGTTCAGCGAATTTGGCTGTTAAAAGATTAATTTATTTTTTATTGGACGTAATGTGTGTGGCAACGCATTCATTTTTTGTATATTAAACTACGCATATATTATTTTTTAATAAAATCCGATAGTTAATCAACTGACGTTGGCAAGTGACAGTGACATATGACAGGAGTAGAACGCTTTTAGAACAGTGTGTGAACTCAAACAGCTGTCAAAAATAGTACTGTATTTCAAAAATTTTAAAACCTAATTTGATTTTTTTTAATTTTTTACGCTAAGACAAGAGTGTCAGAAAAATAAAAAGAAAACGTCCGATGATTTAACCGAATTTAAGACGTGTTCTTATTTTTTTCTGTAATTCACAAATAGTAGTAATTAAGGTTCTATTTTTGAAGTACCCTGAAGACAGAACGAGAAATATATTTGTTTATTCAGCATGAGTCCAGTAATTATACCTATAGCTCTTTATATTATGACTGGACTCCTGATGTGGTACATTTCCGCTCGGAGCTCGTAAAAGTGAAATAGTTTCATGGTTGACGTTCCAAGTTCCAAATACTCAAACGAACAGGTTTTTACTCTACTTTTGTTATAAAAACGTCTGGGCTGTGGAATGCATTTCCTGAGTGGGGTTTTCCCGACGGTTCCAATCATGGTGTTTTAAAATCGTAAGTAAATCAGTTTCAAGCACGCTCAACCGTAAACGTTAATATCAGGCGAGATGGCGGTAAAATGTAAAACAATAAGTTAAAATATATGTATATTATTATCATTTGGTATTGCATGTAAACCGAGAAGACTAAATTTTAGCTTACGTATAGGAGGGCCGAGTAAAGCTTAACTTCAAATCGTCGACCAAGATTTCCCGTGTGCATTTTCCGTCATCTTGTAAAATGGTTAAATTGAGTTTCTTCTCAATAATTTGGCTCTCTGTTGAGATACTAAAAGTATTAATGTTATTGATCGATTGTTAAAAATGAATACTTTTTTTTAATTATCTTTAACAATCGATCATGTTGTTCGATCAAGCTGTTAAAACATGCCTACTTTGTTTTATCTCCAAAAAAGGAAGGAGGTTTTCAATTCTAGTAGGATTTTTTTGTACCTACGTATGTATGTACATATTTTATGTATATATGTTACGCGATATCGCCAATTGTGAATGGATTTTGAGTTTTTTTTGTTTCGTAGATAATATTTTAGAGGTGGCCCCAAACAAAGTTTATCCAAATCACTGTCATACTTTTTGAAATATCAACGAAAAATTAAATTTGCTTACCTTTATCTGAACGAAGTATTCGTAGATTTCACAAAAAAAAAAGATTTAATGGAGAGAGAGGATTTAATTTAAAATTTAGGTCAGCTTTTGTTTTTTCAGAGACAACAAAATTACTTACCCGGTCTTACAGAACTGTATGTTAAAAATGTTGAAATTTCAAAGTGATTGGATACTTCACGTGACTACGATTAATTTATTTAGACATTGGCCATGCAAAAATATGTGCATACAGAAAAGCTAATTTTAGATTTTCTGTATTTAGATCTCTGGGTGGCGAGCGCAGTGCGGTGCTTGGCAATGATTTGGGCTCTTCATGTTCCAATAGCTGCGTGTCACTGTGCTGTTATGTGGCAGGAATGTTGCTTACTATCAGGCACATGTCCTGCTCGTCTCGTAACTCTTAATTGAAAAAAAAAGTAATTAAAAATCTGAGGTTGAAAGTGAGAAGTACTTTACGACCAATTTTAATTCTGAAAACTGAAACTGAACTGAAACAAATAAGATAACTTTGATAGATTGTATATAACTGGTAGAACTGTCTTTACGTTTGTTTGAACACGCTCATCACGGAAATAATAAGTCTGGTTTGAAAATGCTATTTATTACAAGGGCGTATTCTAATGATACTTTTATTGGAAAGAAGATGAAAATCTTGAAACTTCAAGTCAACTTCCGTTAGGTAAACGCGCTCCGTCGTAGAACGTATGTAGACTAATATCAGGCGAGATTGCGGTCAAGTGTTTGATCAAAAAAAAACTTAAACGCGCGCTGCGTCTCATTCACATATTATACCTTGTGTTTGGTTAATGTTATGGGTACGATGTTTTAGAGATTTAGAGTATTAATATAAATTTACTATCAGCCCTTTACCTATTTAAAGAAAAGTATTGAAAGTCTTGTATATCTCGAAGTGCAATCGTACAAGTTTATCATAGCTACTGGCGTTAAAGTTGAAGCACAAAGTCGTAAGAAAGACGGCGTGTTCCACAAAAGACGTCTTTCGAGTAAATCACTTATCGGCACTCAAACCAGAGAGATGGATTATTATGGCCTTGACTCTAACCTTAGTAGTAGTCCAAGGCGGGCTCTTTATAGAGTCTGCCTTGGAAAGTACCGCACCTTTGCCAGTTATTCTACTGCCAAGCAGTAATTGATTGAAGCGCAATGCTTCCAGTAAAATTACAGGGCATAGAGATATAATATCTTCTATCTAGGTAATGTGCGACATGCAGTGCTAGGCAATGATTTGGACTCTTCATGTTCCAATAGCTGCGTATCGCTGTACTGATATGGGCAGGCATGTTGCTTACTACAGGCACATGTCCTGTTCGCCTCGTGTTAAGAAAAGAGAAATGATCCCAAGTACCAGTAAGGATAACAGGAAGTGTGATGCCTATATTGCCTATTCTATAATAGTTAAATAACAGGTCTCTGAGTGGTTTCAGAACGGGTGACTATTCTACTATTCAGAGACCTGAATATATGATGTGTGTTTCGAATTTTCAAGTTATGAAACTTTCAAGAATTTAAATGAAATTTCTACAGAAACCTGCGTCTATAAACTCGAACGGATTCAAAGCAACTGAACTGAAGTAGCATCTAATCACACACCGTCTAGCCAGATATCAAAGTAAAAGCTAGCTTTTGAGATCCAGATATATTACAGTAATATGTCGATGGAACTTCAAAGTTGAATACATCTCTATATTATATTTAAAGGTTTTAAATGAGTGTACTAACCTACGAGGGACAAATGTAATAATGTCACGAAAATCTAGTGGGGATTTTTGAATTGAAAATGTTTATAGCCGCGTTGACCAGTTTATGGTATACCCATAGGAGAAAGTCTTGGGGTAAAATGGATTCGCGTTACCGACATTTTTAATACAGCGACATTGTGACGTAGCGTTGGAACAGCGGATAAAACACGGCATTATACCCTTACATCTTATACCTTTAAACGATAAATTCTTGTACCTATATAAATATGTATATATATATAAAATCTGAATCTCGGAAACGGCTCGACGGATTTTCATGAAATTATGTATGCAGGGGGTTTCGGGGACGATAAATCGATCTAGCTAGGTTTTATTTTTAAGAAACGTATTTTATGCGCGTTTTTAGACAGTGAAAAACTTTTACATTAGACATTAGAAGGCGACAGTAAATTTCGCCGCCACGCGCGTCAGTGTAATAGCTCAGGTGGGAAGTCGGGTGGTCACGAAACGGTAGATCCGGGTTCGGCTGCTTGACTTTTTTCAAGTTCTTTTTTTTATATTTTATATTATTTATATTTTTTTTATTACATTTAAGTTTTTATGAGAAAATCTATTACTGGGAGCCCTTTATCTGTAGGTATAGGTACTCAGTGTTTAAACTGAGCAAAGCTCGGTCACCCAGGTACTGGACATATAATAAGTCATTATTGGCTACGTGGCGGAAATGGGAACTAACGCCGTCGTCAAGCCGACCAGAGTTGCTGATTCCCGATTTCCCGATGCCTACGTCCTCCTGACAATTCAACTCAATCCAATTTGGTACATGCTATATCCATGTACATGTTTATGTATATGTTTTGAACATAAAACTATAGAAGTATTAGATATACAATGTCAGATAAAGCAACAAAATTCAAACAAAACATAACAGTATTAAATGATGAGTATAGTGAAAACAAAATAAAATCTGATAATTCAATAGTCATAAAATACATTTGTCACAATTAATTTAAATGTTCGATTATCAGGTGTTTCCAAGCCTTTTTGTCCTTTAAATCTTGTATTTTATAGTATGCTTTTTTTAGTCAAAACTTTTTTGACTGCAAACTTAGAAGATTTGTCACTATGGCTAGTTAGGTAATCAGGTAACATATTATAAAACTGAATACAATTATTGTATCTGAATGATATCTGAATTTTTGAAAGTCGTGTTCTGGGAACAATATACTTTAATTTATCTCTTGTATTATAATTGTGCGTATCACATTTCCTAGTAAAACTATTACGATGATTTCTAGCATACATTATGTTATGGTAAATATAAAGGTTTGGCATTGTTAAGATATATATTGTTTTGAACAAATCTCGCAGGGATTCCCTCGGCTTCAACTTGTAAATGTACCTGATGGCCCGTTTTGTAATCCAAAAATAGGTTTAAGAGCATCTGCAGCATTTCCCCATAGTAAGATTCCATTTGCCATGATAGAATGGATATAACTGAAGTACACAGTTTTTGTTGTAGCAACGTCAGTTAATTCTCTTATTTTACGGACTGCATATTCTGCTGAGCTTAGTTTCCCCGCTAGTTTAATATACTCTCCCCACTGCAACTTGGCACCAAGTTTTAGTAGGTCTAAAAGTTTTGTCGTATTGGTGCAACGTAACTCACGTGGTGCGATTCTAAAGTCAAACCAACGGGAAATAAAGTTCACGTAGTTCGATTGATCGAACTACGCTGTCGAACCACGTGGCTTGGAGCGTTCGTCGATGGAGTCGAACCACGAGGTCCCAAGTATTAGTAGTTCACGTGGTGCGATTCTAAAGTCGAACCGACGGGAAAAAAAAGTTCACGTGGTTCGATTGATCGAACTACGCTGTCGAACCACGTGGCCTGGAGGGTTCGACTATGGAGTCGAACCACGAGGTCCCAAGTATTAGTAGTTCACGTGGTGCGATTCTAAAGTCGAACCAACGGGAAAAAAAGTTCACGTGGTTCGATTGATCGAACTACGCTGTCGAACCACGTGGCCTGTAGGATACGGTCAACGATGGAGTGTGCTTACCTAGAAGAAACTGATTCATTCTCGATTTAGACACCTAGATTGTAACCATATGGAAAAACCTACACAGGTAAAGCATTCTACAGCTTAGAGACGTTCTTAACACAAAAGTAGAGTCAAGCTTGTTCGTTCGTGTCTTTGGAACATCAACCATGAAACGGTGTCCCTTTGTCGAGCTACGAAAACTCCGATAGAAAAAAGGGCAAGGTGGTATTAGATCATGCAGATCAGTTGCACACTCTCCGAAGTGTATCCGATAAAAAACCGATACGCTAGCAATTTTGCGGCGATGTTCAAGACTTTAAAAGTCTTTTCGCACTAGAGTGTCGTTGCCTATGAGCCTTTTGGCACGTTTCTCGATCGATTAAAGACCTTCATGCTGATACTCATACTTAGCCGATCCATGCCAAACAGTACCTACTCCATACAAGAGCGAATCTGTGCTTGAAATAGCGTAAGCAACTGTTCCGACTATAAGCACTTTCGCATTTTTTAGAGGATACCTAGGATCATGGCTTTGACTCTCTCCTTGCTAGAGAAGGCCTCGAGTCCCCGTTGTAGAACATTAAATGACCTGCTTATTTAAATGACAATAAAATATCTATATGAATTTGAATTTATACGTTTTGTATGTCTTACCTGAGCACTCCTCTTGCTAAAGAAAGTCTTGAGTCCCCATAGTGCAACATTTTGTGGACGGCTTGTAAAACAATAAAATCTCTATCTAAATTTGAATTTATACGTATTGTATGTCTTACCTGACGTTTTCATAGCGCTGGATGTAAATTTTGTGGAACTGCTCCTGTCGCGGCTGGCTAGCAATATCGGCCTTCATCTCCATGGCAACATGACGTGGCAGAACTGACAGCAGCAGGCGTTCCTGTTCAAACAGAAACCACTTATTTAAAAAAATGTAAATTTGTTTGTTGCAGAAGAACCTAATTAAGCGACATACCAACGAGTTGCTAAACATAATAGAACAAGAGCTCGCGAACCCCAGACCTTCGTTTTTTTAACAAAGCTGAAAGTTTGTCAGTGCATGCTCCCAACATAGGTAAGAATTACCTATGAACCATTATGAAGTTTGGGTCATCGTGGCTCTGGCAGATAATTGTTCTTACATATATTGGAAGCATGCGCTGACAAACCTTCAGGTTTGTTAAAATAACAAAGATCTGGGGTTCTGGGGTGGGCTCTTAGCTAATAAGTGGCAATAGATGGGGCACATTTTTCGACAAACTGACAGCCGTTGGGGCGGAAAGGTACCAGACGCAGCGTCGGCAGACCTTCCACAAAATGGACCGACAATCTAGTGGAGATCGCCGGAAATTGGTGGTGGTGACATGTACTAGTATTTAGAGACTACCTAAGTACAAATATCTGCTTACTGACTGCTTACGTAAATTAATTAATTTAAGCTTGACAGGCATTCAGCCTGTTTGTGGTTTTGAAGTCGTTTTTTTAACATTTTAGAGTCTGTAATAGGACTGTTAACTATTGTGGGTTTTTACAGATTACATCAGGACGATGCATGGTGCTTTATTGCAGATAATATATTACATAAGCCTATTGCCTACTTTTTATAACACGAAAATAAAGGATTTAATAGTCTGTACTACTACTGTCCTATCCTATCCTAGTCCTACTACTATGAGCGATCTTCATTATTAATCATCCCTATTAGTCTTCAAAACTATTTCATCCCAGTTTTATGTTGAGTCAGCGCAATATATTCCCTACCTCTTTTTATGTGTCTCCACAAGTTATATTAAATACTAGCAGTGCCCCGCGGTTTTACTCGCGTACTTCCCGTTCCCGTCGTTCCCGTTATTTTCCCGGGATAAAAAGTAGTCTATGTGTTCTTCCAGACTATAATCTAACTGTATTCCAAATTTCAGCCTGATCCGTTCATACGATACGGCGTGATTGAGCAACAAACATCCAAATATCCAAACATCCAAGCATCCGAACATCCATACTTTGATATCTATAATATTAGTGGGATAGTGGGATATCAGTGTTACGATCCTTGTCACGATCTCCTTTTTCACACAATCCACCAGCACATTTTTGGTCAGCTAATACTATAGCATCTATCTCATAATAAATCTATCTGATAACTCAGCTCATATTCAAAATTATTTCGTTTCATCATCATCATCATCATCAGCTGCAAGACGTCCACTGCTGAACATAGGCCTCCCCCCTAGATTTCCACAACGAACGGTCCCGCGCAACCTGCAACCAGCGGTTTCCAGCGACCTTTGTGAGGTCATCTGTCCATCTAGTGGGAGGTCGTCCAACACTGCGTCTTCCAGTTCGTGGTCGCCACTCGAGAACCTTTCTTCCCCATCGGTTGTCAGTTCTGCGAGCGATGTGGCCTGCCCATTGCCACTTCAGCTTGCTTACTCTTTGAGCTATGTCGGCCACTTTCGTTCTTTTGCGAATATCCTCATTACGGATTCTGTCGCGCAAAGAGACTCCGAGCATAGCTCTCTCCATAGCTCGCTGTGCGACTTTGAGCTTTGTTATGAGGCCCACAGTTAAGGACCACGTCTCAGTTCCATAAGCCATCACTGGCAACACGCATTGGTTAAAGACTTTTGTCTTTGGGCATTGGGGTATTTTGGACTCAAAGATGTGCCGAAGTTTCCCGAACGCTGCCCATCCGAGTTGGATTCTTCGCTGGACCTCTTTGTCGAAGTTGGATCTACCTAATCGGATCTTTTGACCCAGGTAGACGTATTAGTCAACAACTTCGAGTGTGGTATTCCCAACATTAACCGGTACAGGTGAGACATGAACATTTGACATGACCTTCGTCTTGTCCATATTCATCCTCAAACCTACCTGCTGGGATACTCTACTGAGGTCCCTGAGCATAGCACCGAGGTCCTCCAGCGACTCCGCCACAATGACTATGTCGTCGGCAAATCGAAGGTGAGTGATGCATTCGCCGTTGATATTGATGCCGTATCCGTTCCAGTCCAGTAGCTTGAAAACATCTTCCAGCGCGGCAGTGAACAGTTTCGGAGATATAACATCTCCCTGTCTCACGCCTTTCTGTAGCTGGATGTGTTTTGTGCACTGGTCCTGTAATCGGACAGACATTGTGGCTTTGCTGTAGATACACTTCAACACTTCGATATAGCGATAGTCGATGCGGCATCGCTGAAGAGACTGAAGCACTGCCCAGGTCTCGATGGAATCGAAGGCTTTCTCATAGTCCACATACGCTATACATAGTGGCCGATTATACTCCTCGGTTTTCTGTATAATCTGCCGAAGCGTATGGATGTGGTCTATGGTACTATAGCCTTTTCGGAAACCGGCTTGTTCGGGTGGCTGGAAGTCGTCAAACCTGCGTGCGAGACGATTCGTGATTACCCTCGAAAACAACTTATAAACGTGGCTCAGAAGTGAGATGGGTCTGTAGTTCTTCAGCAAGGTGTTGTCACCTTTTTTGAAGAAGAGCACCACCACACTTCTGCTCCACGCTTCTGGCGTATTACCGTCAAGTATGACGGAGTCGAATAGCCTCTGGAGGACTTTAAGTACCGGTTTTCCACCCGCTCTCAGAAGCTTAGTCGTAATTCCGTCATCGCCAGGTGCTTTGTTGTTCTTAAGTTGTTTGAGGGCCATCCTAATCTCATACAGGCTGACTTCCGGGATGTCTTCGGTAAAGTGTCGGGTCAGCTTGGCTCTGGGGTCTTTTGCCATGCTAACGACAGGTTGTGCTTGTGTAGAGGTGTATAACTGTTCATAGAGCCTCTCAATCTCCTCCAAAATCTCGGGCTTCGACGAGACGACGTTACCACTATCGGTCTTCAGTTTGGTCAATTGACTTTGCCCAAGAGACAGATTTCTTGCGAACACTTTCGAGGCTTTGTTTCGCTTAATCGCTTCTTCAATACACGAAGTATTGAAACAGCGTATGTCGCGTCGCACACAAGTAGATATCTGTCTATTGAGCTGTCTGTATGCCGTCATGTCGACCGAAGACTGCAATCGCATATCTCGCCTAACCGCCATGAGATTCAGATTCAGATCGTTTATGTGGTCTTTATCCTTTCGCATAACATGCCCAAACTCTGAAAACCCAGTTAGTAGCTTTCAAACTGAATAAAGTACGAAATAATAAAAGTTTAAAAAACTGTCAAAACAATCCGAGCGCTATCGCAGAAAATCGAGTGATATGTGGAATGAATATTGAAAGCTATGTAGTAATTGTGATGGATCGTCTTTAGAAAGTAAACCTATTCGTCATCGTAATTGACAGTTCATATTGACTTGCCCAGGTATTTATGAAGCGAGGTCACGTGGTGTTCAAACCAATGCGAGTGCCAAGGGATCACACCTCCACATTCAAAAACTAAGCATAATTTCTAGCTTTTCAGTTCGTTTATCGTCAAAAACGTCACAATTTTCTATTTTTATTTTACTTCACTCCAAAATTAGACAAATTTTTGCCTCACGTATGCCTTTAACTCAGATCAACTACTCAAAAGCCTTTTAAGGCTTAAAATACACTGATTAAAATGTGCATTAAAAGCAATATCAGTATCAGTTCATAATAAAACGGGTGGGATTACAAACTAACCAAACTTGGTTAGTTTAAAATCTTATGTTGTTAGTTTATGATCCAATGACATTAATTAATAAGTAAATCATCATTCACTTGGTTTCATATTTGATCAAGAAATGAATAGAGTGTGTGTTTCTTTTAAAATGAAAAACTTCGATCAGTGTATGTGCAGAAAGATCACCCAATAAAGGCACTGAAAATGCAAGCATCACGACAATGCCAACCTTTTATATATTCTATGCCTTCGATCGCAAAGTGCAATTTACTCTGCGACGAAGGCCAGTAATCTTATTTAACTTCGGGGCAGTATCGAACGATAGGGTGAATTTCCATGTCGTTATCTGAACGTTGCTCACCCACGAAGTAGCAATGTATGCTTTAGTATAGTGCATCAGATTTCATACTGAACTTTGATAGTGCTGCCAGTGGTTGGTATGAGAAACTAAATTGTCCAATACATATTTAAAATTCCAGCAAATTCCTCAACGTATATTATGCATTTCTTTGATTCCATATGTGACTTAAAGTGTACATTACTAAAATAAAACGGTTTCCTATCTTCTGTCATGTTAAAATGTGCATGCAATTTTGCAAACATTTTGGCCTTTCTGACTTTTTATGGTAAGAACTTTATATTATGTCAAGTGATTTGGTCAAATAGTTGTTGGCAGTGCTGTTTTGGGTAATTCTTTTTCTTACCATCAGGGCCGTGTTTTGCTCGCCCCTTCCATTTCATAAAATACCAATAATACCTACTAACCTGCCTTTTTAGGGTTCCGTAAAACATTAAAACGGAACCCTTATAGATTCGTCATGTCTGTCTGTCTGTCTGTCCGTCCGTATGTCACAGCCACTTTTTGCCGAAACTATGAGCACTACACTGTTGAAACTTGGTAAATATATGTATTCTGTAAACCGCTTTAAGATTTGAACAAAAAAAATTGAAAAAAAGTAAAATTAGGGTTGCCCCCCATACTGAGAACTGAGACTCAAAAATGTTTTTTTCATCAAACTTACACGTGTAGGGTGTTTGTCGATAGGTCTTCAAAAATGATGTTGAGGTTTCTAAAATCATTTTCGTCTACACTGAATAATTTGCGCGAGAGATACTTCCAAAGTGGTAAAATGTGTGTCCCCCCCCCTCTAACTTCTAAAGTAAGAGAATGAAAAATCTAAAAAAAATATAATGATGTATGATGTTTTTATGGTAATAACCATAAAAATAAATTAGTTTGAACTCGATCTGATGAGTAGTTTTTTTTGGTACGTCATAAATACACTATTATTGAAACTTCGATCAAAGTTACAACGAACTACAAGAACTATGTGTACTATGTATATTATGTTACTTGCTGCAACGGAACCCTTCATGGGCGAGTCCAACTCGCACTTGGCCACTTTATTTGTAGGAAAGCTCGTAGCACGAAAACGCTACATCGTCTCATGGTTAACGTTCCAACTACTTGAACTGAGAGGATAGAGTCTGCTTTGGTATTAAGAAGGTCTCCCTAGACCTTCTTGTGTTATGCGTCGCCGGTTCTCCCGATGATTGATATCTTGGTTACTTCTGTCATGTTTGATAATTGCGGCAACACAACACAAAGTAACACAGTTTCATAATACAAACAAAAATATTTATTTGCACAACAACAATTAAGCACAACAGCCAGGTATTCCACGCTCGCAGTATTCCCGCTGCGAGCGAGTAAATCACGTCGTATTCAGGATTGAAATTGAATAATCTTCGAACGAAATTAGCGCATGTTGTCCTGAACGAAGGGTGGATTTGTGACCTTGACCACGGCACATGTTTGCACGTGGATACAGGATGTTAGGTACTGTGAGATTGAGATCTAAAGCAGATATATATATACATAGATATATGTAACTGTACAAACAAAACAAAAACAAACTTAAGAAACCGTGTGATAATTTAATTTTGCCCGAAAAAAATCAAAAACTGACTTCAGTTTAAAATTAACACGCTCGTGAACACCGCCAAAAGACTTTTGTGGACTAGAATTAGGTAAGTTTTGATTAGTACTATAATTTATACCTGGATGGTATAAATTAAACTTATATTTTTCAATTTTGAATACCTCATTTCCTTTTTTGAGATGTGTTTTTCAGATGTGGCAACATTTGACATTTTAGCAGACAAGAGCACGTCTGTTAGATGACGATCAGGTGAAAAGTACCACCCTGGCTGTATCGTGGAGAGGGTGAAACTCCCCTTTAAAATTATGGTGTGGTCTGTCATGAGCTCTAGAGGGGTCGGACCTCTCTACGTTGTCCAGGACACCATGAAACATGACCAATACAGACAAGTTTTACAAACTCGCATGTCAGCTCAATTTCAGGAATGGTTCCCTGGTGGTGAAGAATTAATGTTTATGCATGATTCAGCACCATGTCATACAGCCAGAAGTGTTACCAAGTTCTTGGCCGACCACCTGGACTGGTATTCTGGAATTCTTCAGATATGATTTCTACAGAAAACTTGTAGGGGACCACTAAGGCAGAAGTCTCGAAAAAAATGATAACGACCAAGGTAATCTATACTAATATTATAAAGAGGAAAGATTTGTATTTTTGTATTTTTGTATTTTTGTATGTATGTAATAAACTCAAAAACTACTGAACCGATTTCAAAAATTCTTTTACCAAAAGAGAGCTACATTATCACTGAGTAACATAGGCTACTTTTATTACGAGAAAAAATTAGAATTACTTTGATTTCTTTACTAAAACCAACGCAAGGTATAAAAAAAACAGCCATAAAATGGCTTTCATCGCATACGCTGCGGAAAGTACCAATGATAGAACAAAACAATGTTCTACAATATTATAAAACGTATTAAAATCTACAAAAAACCTCGCGAGACCTTATGTCTAACTACTGTAATTACGTCGCTACAACTGCTTTTTTACATTTTAAAAGAAGATAAAAATGCCGATCAAATTCAGACCATGTTATCCATACATTTGTATTAATTCTTATCCAAATAAACTATTTCGTATTCAAGATTGCTTTAATACCTACTGATTCCTTTTTGAATTATTAAAATCGGACATTGCATTCAAAAGATACTACGAAGTTAAAAAACTCCATCCTGTCGAAATAATAATAAACGACGCGACGGGCCGGCGCGGCGCGCCGACTGTAGCGCGGCGCGGCGCAACGTGGCGGTACATGCCATCGATACAAATCAATGGATGTGCTCTGAGAACCTTGAAATTGGTAATAAATTGCGTCTCAGTGTGTATCGTAAGTGGCTTACAAACAACCAATCTACTTGACCCGTACAATCGCTAGCGGCGAGATTTGCTGTGGTTCTACTTATTTTGGTTGTTGACACCGAATAATGATAGGTAAAAACGTCCGGCGTCCACCTCGTCCTGCAACCGACTAGAACGGAAAGAGTGAGCTCACTCTTCCCAACGTTGACATGATTGTGTGCGCCCTGAAGTTTGGTAGGGCCTATCTTAGGTTCTACGATTTATGGTAATATTATTATTTTGTTTCCGCCGTAATACATTACAGCTAGCCGTTTTGAAAAACAGTGCCTTTTTGTAATGCGGCGGTTCAACGATTAGCCGCATTGTCATTGCGATACGTTCTTCAATAAGGCGGCCCACGTTTAGCCGTATTGTATTACTGCTTATATTATAGGGTGACCAAATTTAAAAAAACATAATTTAAATAAACAAAATCAAAATTAATTTCATTCATCCGAAAAAACTGACCGATTACTTACGGTATTCCTTAATAATTTTTTTACAACATTTTACCTCTCTCATAAAGTTTGAAAGCCCATAAATTGATATCGGTGACGGTACACCTAAGAAACATGGTGCACTTCCATAGACAAGGGTCTATCATCGAGATTTGACTCCGGGTGGGCTCCCGCCAGAAGCTCTGTGGTCAGCCCTGAGTGTCGCTTCTCCATACTCGGCCTGCGATACACTTCGGCTACTTGCATGGCTTGCTCCACTCAGGACCTCCCTTGAGCTTCTGGCTTCCCCATTTTTTTTAATACACTCCAGAGGTAGTAGCGCCAAGACTATATAGTCGGTATGCTCCGAGTCGGATCTGGGTCTCATGTAACCAACCCGGTCGGATTTAGTCTTAACAAGGTGGACGGTGGAAACGAAATAGTTTCCAAGTAACACCCAGGGTGACAAGTGACACTCCAATAATATTGTGTACAATCCCTCCGAACTGCAGAATCCACTGTCACTTTAGCAATTTAGCAACACACTTACAGTACC
Organism: Ectropis crepuscularia; assembly: GCA_963693475.1. Taxonomy (NCBI): domain Eukaryota; kingdom Metazoa; phylum Arthropoda; class Insecta; order Lepidoptera; family Geometridae; genus Ectropis; species Ectropis crepuscularia. The sequence continues at coordinate 9,092,196 of OY856338.1, forward strand.
TATTCAATGCCATAGTTGTTGTTATGTCAGGCAGTGCCATGAGTGTTAAAAATCGGAACTAAAAATTGTGAAAGAGGCGGCTAATCTCTCGCTTTATTACTTTACGGCTAGCCGTGTTGAATGACGTATGGCGTCGAATACATTCCGGCGGTTTTTTAATCAGCCGTATTCAATCCGGCTGATCGTTAAACCGCCGCTTTACAAAACGGCCCTCAACCAACTAAGCCACCAGGCCAGCCAGTTTAATGTTTTTACACTTTAAAGTTTTGGTTTCTAATTTTGATCATTTGGAAAAATTTGGTCATGTACGTTTCATTTAGCATACCTACTTAACAAAAAATATTGACCCCGTGCGAAGCCGGGACGGGCCGCTAGTCTGATAGTAAAGTTGATAATGCAAAAAATATTTCCCTTTACCAATCTTTTTGAAATTTTATTTATATTTAATGTAATTTTTTATTCTTCAGTTATTATAAAAACTTCAATTTTATGTCAATAAACGTTATTTACGTTTTGTTTACTAAAAACGTTTTGTTTGTTTTTCTAATTAATTTCATGCTAAAACATAATTTATACGATTTTTCGTGATTGTCCCTAATAATTTGGCAACCCTGGGTACTAAGACACTCGACAAAGTTTTATTTGTTCTGTAAAATCTAAGAATCCGTCGCGTCCCTTCGTCTAAGTAAAGGTATACATTAGTTTTTGGAACGAAGTTAGGAAAGGGGGCTAGACGGAAAAAAATAACACCAAAAGTTGTAACGACACTTTTTGCGTTCACCAAAAATTGTAATGACACTTACACGTGATAGAAAACGATAACAAATTTTGCCACAGTAATTAATGACTAAATAGCTCAGGCAGGATGCCTCCCGCTTTAGAAATCAGGAGTCCCCGGTTCGAATCCTGACGTTAATAGTCTCATGACTTCTTTTTGGAACGAAGTTCCTTATTGCGCGTTACGAAAGGGAGCTAGACGGAAAAAAATCTCACAAAAAAGTTGTAACGTTTCGTGTCTATGGCGTGATAGAATTAGAATACGATAAAAAATTTCACCCATGTCAACAATGACCGATTGGCGCAATTAGTAAGTAAGTGGTCACCTATGAAGATAGATGCCCCCGGTTCTAATCCCGGCAGTTACCGCTATACTGTTTTTGTATTTTTTTCTCTCAACACTCTTTTTTTTCCTGAGAACAATAGTTTTTATAAAGGATCCCTCTTATCAACGCATTTAATTTAAATCTAAGTATTTTCTAACAAACAATAACGAAAAAAAATGGTTGTCTGTAAAGTCGGTTTACTGACGATAGTTGAACGTGATAACGTCTTAAGAAAATACTGATGGAATTTGTGTTAAGCGCCATCTAGGTAAAACATTCTGAAGCTTTTGAAAAGCCGTTCAAAGCGCCATCTCTGGGTACATCATTGTACTAGCACAAGTTCTTAACTTCATATCGTCGCTTTTTTAAAACATGGACATACTCCTTGAACGTAATACACATTTCACTCTCTAGATGGTGCGAAAAGTAATAAGGCGAGGTAACACGGTAACGTTACACGACGTCGTGTTTTGCGGGCGTGCAGCCGGCTTCATCGAATTATAAGACGTTATCACGTCAAAAAAAATTTATTGGCGATTTATCACTACAAACTGACTCTTGCGCTTAAAAATAGATCGCGTTGCACAACTATGAGTATTTGGTTAGAGGCTAGACCAACACTAATTTACGACCACTGCCCGAATCGACTTGCACATCAAAGTTCCTATAATTACCAATAGGTGGCGCAGAACTCAAAATTAAATTTAGCTGTGAATTGTATTCTACTCTAGTGTCATAGAAAATCTGGAGAGGTCACTACCGGTACGATAATTTTGTTCTTTTTTCCTGAGAATTGATGTAAAGTAATCATTCAGAACCGCAAAACAAACCCGAAATACAGTTATTTGACGATTTTCTTTCACTTTTGTCATATTCTCTTCCATTTACAATGGGTTTCATCCATTGCATCAGTCACGAAACTGTTCCATTCATCCCGGATTACACTTTACGTCGTAGTTCAGACGTAGTACGTTGTGTTGCGTGTAATGAACTGATAGTGTGTTTGGTTCGAAAGACCTAGCTACCTAGAGTACTAAATTCAGACTGACTTGGTATAGCTTCTCTGATTCTTACTAATGCTAATACACTACACTAAAATCAGTAGCGACTAAATTCAGTCGATCTTTAGACAAGTGTTGTATGCTATCAATATTGTATTTTGTCTATGATAGGAAAACATTAAAAAATAAAGGTCATAAATATGTTAAGTACTTACATTATATTTGTTAATAAGTAATAAAAAAATATTATTATAACTTAATTTTTTTATAACAAATTCCTTCACTAATTATTCTCCAAGAACTTCGTTCCATCCGGGTGTCCCTTGACACCTCTCAACTTTTTTTGTTCTTTTTTTTCTTGAGAAAAATCATTACTGGGAGCCCTTTATGGGAGAGCATTTAATTCGTATCTAAGTAGGTACATTTTCTAACAAAAATACGATAAAAATCCTACTGGCCATTTATCTGCACAAACTAACTGTTGTACTTAACAATACATGGCGTTGCACGACTTAGCCTATGAGTATTTGGTTTGAGGCTAGACCACAAATAATTATCAATTATTCGCTTACATTATGACAAAATATTTATATTTTTAAACGACTTTAAAAAAGAGAAGGAGGTTCTCAATTCCATTGTATTTTTTTTATTACGACCAGGTGCGAACACGGACCTAGGTCCGTGGTGGTGGTGGTGGTGGTGGTATTTTTTTTATTTTTTTTATTTGGTATTTTATTTCAATGGTGGTCAAACACTAGTGTTTGACCACCACCTCACTCGCCTGATGGTAAGCGACGGCGTGGTCGAAGATGACGGACGTTGACCTAGTAAGTACCTATTCACTCTGACCTTGAAAAGTTCTAGATTGTATCTTTCAGGGAACAAAGAGGCCGGTAACTTATTCCACTCTACAGCTGTACGTACGAGAAAAGTGGATGAATGTTTTTGTATGTATGTTACGCGATAGCTCCGCTAATTGAGAATTGATTTTGTATTTTTTTTTCATTTGTTTGGTACGAAATACTCGACAGGTGGTCTCATTTAAATTTTATCGAAATGGGTGTGGCGGTGTCCTAATATTCGACGTAGTCATAGCTTCTTATAAAATTTAGTCGTGTGTCTGAATTAAATTTTAAATTGTAGTTGGTTTTGTTTTTTTCAAAGAAAATTCTATCCTATATATTTGGATACCTTGAAATACTTTTAAACGAGCAATTCTTGCTAATATAAATATACATCATATTTATATTAATAAATATCTGTATTCATAGAATCTAAATCTCGGAAACGGCTTTACAGATTTTGATGAAACTTAGTATGCAATTTTGAGGGCGATAAATCGTTGATCGATTAGACTAGGTTTCATTACAAAAAAAACGACATTTCAAGCGCATTTTCAGGCAATGAAGAATTGCTACAATATCATTAGAATACGAAAGCATATTTCGTACATGTGTTTAATATCATAATACTTAAAACTTTAATTAATCTGGGTGTTTCTTGACACCTCTAAATTTTTTTTGTTGGTATTTCAAAAACTGCTATACGAATATCGATAAAAATAAAGGACCACCTCTAAAATTTTATCTACGCAAACGAAAAAAAAAACATCAAAATGTGTTCACAAAAATCAATTCACAATTATTGGTGGAACTATTGCGTGACACACATATTTATGTACAAAACGAAAAACACACAACCGAATTAAAAACGTTGTCCTTTTTTAAAGTCAGATAGTAGTAGGAAACTTTTCTCGGTCAACTTGGGGAGTACCACATCTTTTTTTTAAATTAAATATTGGTGGACAATTCACACACGGCACCATCTGACCCCAAACTAAGCAAAGCTTGTAATATCGCGGCCAAATGGCTGATATAATACTTGTATAGTTTTAAGTACATACTTATTATGCATAGAAACACCCAGACACAGCACAAAGATTTGAATTCATCACACAAATATTTGCAGATAATGTACCGCCAATCAGTAGGTATTGTGCAAACATTACTGTGTTCCGTGTTAAAGTGGAACGTTTTCAGAGAAACTACAATGTATCGAGAAAAATCATCATACATCTTTAGTGATGCGATACCTGTTAAAGAATCGGAAAAGATTTGCTGGCATATTTTTAAAAGGACTGCCACGGCCAGAGTTGTAGATTTTAAAATTACATAAGAGTTTTTTTATCCCAGTTTATAACAAAATAAGCTTAAATCATTCTGTTTCTGCCAAAATTTGTAACATATTCTGTTTTCAAAGTAAACTTCAGACTAGTGTAAAGTATTTAACCCACCTAAAATAATAGTCCTTCGTCAAACCGAACACCCCATATTCGCATAATGTCTGGTCCTTTCCTGGACCTTTGCAAAACATATATGCTATCGGCAAACCTTACGCCTTTGATTGTATTCAATGTTTTGAGAAGTCATTGTCAATGAATGTCGTCCTATATTTGCAGGTCAGGCCGGTCCTAACGCTTTAGGATGTTATTAGCGATGTTTTTAGAAACAGTTGATTAAACAAAATGTAGGTACAAATAAATATACCTACCTGCATAATTTTCTGAATAGTAATACAGATTAGAAAAGTAAAGTGATTGTTGGCGATTCCGGTTGCTTTTTATAAATTATAACCAAGGAATATAGTATTCAACAGCATTAAAATTTCACATTACGTAACCTGTGTAGCTACAGATATGTTGTCATTAAGCATGTCAGTTGTAACGAGTCAAGGTACAGCCTCGTTCAGAAAGCAAAGCAAAACCTTCTTTTAAAATTTTCAGTATAAAATATTCGAATTATTTGGAGTTCTTTTTGTTTGACGGAAGGAAAAAACTTGATGTCAAATAAATATTTAATTTGGTTGGAAAAAGTAATATTTTCTATTATTAAATTAAGTAAAGAAATTTATCTTTAATGTAAAAAGAAAGATCAAATGGAAAAAAACGGGAAAAAAACCCTCAAATGTAAGTTTTATTGTTGTACATAACATGACCCCCCCTATAAGCTACAAGAAGGAATAGGTTCAACAACCAGTAACCCTGTATAAATACAAATGTAACAGTTGCATTTATGATGTAGCGTATTTTGACTCTGAATTCTTGAAACGATTCTAGACATGTTTATCGCTCGGGAGACACAACAACGGACAGACGGGAGATTTGGATAAAGAGGCTATCTATTTCGAAAGATAATCGGTGAGCTAATATTTCATGTACATTATTCTATGGGGTATATAAACTGTTAGTTCTTTCTGTTCTGATGAAGTTAGCATTTTGCTTTGCAAAGCTTCGAAGTCAGTCCTTGAGTTCAGCATAGCAATACTCGTCGAAAACTTGGTTTTGATACCGAACAAGAATTTGACACAGAGACTTTTCTTCCGGACTTGCAGGGCAAAATACTAATTTTATTACTGTCTGAATGATCATGGATTTAGTCCATAACCTCTAAAGCATACGCGATGAGACGGAATAAGTTCTTCAACAACCTTCTAAACAAATTAACGTAGATTTAGACTATATATAATTTCTAAAGAATACGCGAAGAAACAAAATAAGTGTTTAGAAGAACCTTCTAAACAAATCAACGTAGATTTAGTCTACATAATTTATAATTTCTAAAGAATATGCTAAAAAAACAAAATAAGTATTATAACCTTCTTAACAAATTAACAAAAGCGGCAATGTAGTTAATTTCTTTATAGAAAGTTGTTGTAGAAGTTGGAGCGAGAGGTATACCAGCAAAATCTCTCTATAACCTGCTGAAAGATCTTGGCATGTCCAGAAATGCAGTACGTTCTATGCTAGAACGAGTATCTGAAACTGCACTGGTGGGTTTTTGTCAGATTCGGCTGAACAGATGAGAGGTCTGAGAATAGTTACCCCTATTATTATTCTTAAGCCATTGAGTGTTGGTGATCATCGAAAGGTGATCCCCTTGAACCTACGCCCGAGTCATAAGTCTTGGGGTCTACTCCAGTTTTCTGTTTTCTCTCTCTGTTGCACGATGGACACCTGACTCCCGCTCGGTGAATCCATAGAGTGCTAAGATATGTCTCTCTTCTCGCGCCTAGGATTGCGAAATAGTGTTGAAGCGAGGGCATCCTCGTGGAGTCCCGTCTAATGCGGTTTAAGACAGTGACACTAAAGCTGAACTAAAACTTCTCTCTTCAGTCAAAAAATATAAAATTGTATGTTTTTAGGGTTCCGTAAAACGTAAAAACGGAACCCTTATAGATTCGTCATGTCTGTCTGTCTGTCCGTCCGTATGTCACAGCCACTTTTTGCCGAAACTATGAAAACTACACTGTTGAAACTTGGTAAGTAGATGTATTCTGTGAACCGAATTAAGAATTGAACAAAAAAAAAGAAAAATTTGGGTTGCCCTCATACTGAGAACTGAAACTCAAAAATTTTTTTTTCATCAAACCCACACGTGTGGGGTGTTGTCTATCGATAGGTTTTCAAAAATGATGTTGAGGTTTCTAAAATCATTTTCGTCTACACTGAATTTTGTGTGAGAGACACTTCCAAAGTGGTAAAATGTGTCCCCCCCCCCCTCTAACTTCTATAGTAAGAGTATGAAAAATCTAAAAAAATATATATGATGTACATTACCATCTAAACTACCAACGAAAATTAGTTTGAACTCGATCTGATGAGTAGTTTTTTTTTAGTACGTCATAAATACACTATTATTGAAACTTCGATCAAAGTTACAACGAACTACAATAACTATATGTACTATGTATATTATGTTACTTGCTGCAACGGAACCCTTCATGGGCGAATCCAACTCCCACTTGACCACTTTATTTTAAATATTACAGGTTAACACTTGACCGCCATTTCGCGGTCTGTGATGGAGTATGATTACCTAGAAAATACCTATTCATACTCGATTTGAAAACACCAAGATGATTTGAAAACACCAAGATTGTAACCATCGGGAGATCCACTCAGGCCTCCACAGCCCAAACGTTATTATGACAAATGTAGATTCAAATCTCTTTGTTCGAGTCTTTGGATCGTAAATTATTAAAAGTCGCATTCCATAATACTGACCTGTTGTTGATTTTCGCGCTGAGTTACGAGGCGGGCCTCGACGCAGTCGCGGGTCTCAAGGAAGGCGCGCCGCTGCGCCAACTCTCGTGGCTGATGAGTCAGAATGCCGGCGACGTTGCAAGCGGTCAAACACGCAATGCACGTGTAGATCTAAACAAAACATTATATTTTTTTACGAAAAAAAATTGGTTGTCTTTAAAGTCGGTTTACGAACGATAGTTTAACTTTAACATGGCAACGTCATAAAAAATATTGATGAACTAATTGTATACAATGCAATCCATTGGAAGAAAGAAAAACGGTGCAAGGCTATAATGAGCGTAACAGAACAATAAGCGTAACGGGACAAAAAGCGTAACGGGACAATTCTTTGTGCGTCATCCTTTACACGTTTACTTTAGCTTGAATATAAATATACTATATTTACTATGACAATGACAATGCCAGTTCAACTATGGACAAGAACCACCATTGACTGGGTCCCAGACTAAACGGTCACCAAGTCGGCCCAGGAAGAGGTGGAAAAATTAGTTTAAAGTCTATAAAAATCCGTTGGACAGAGGAAAGAAAGGCCTTTACACAACGTTGGGACACGATATACTAATATAAGATAATAACTATGACAATGATGAAGGTAGAGAAGTAGAGAAACAAATCTAGGAATTCTAGGACAATCGCCTACTGCCAAATACGGAAATTACAAGACACAGAGATAAATCAGTGTATTGGCAGGATTCTTTGCAGATCTATTGCTAGTTACTCTACCGCCAAGCAGTAATGTGAAAACCCACTTTGTTTCACTTTGAGAGGCAATGATTCCAGAAAAATTATAGAAATAAATCTCTGGGAGACGAGCGCAGTCCAGTGTGATAGTTATTTACCTATCTATCTAGATAGTTATTTAGCTTGTCATGTCCCAATAGCGGCGTAACGTTGTGCTGTTATGGGCAGGAGCGTTGCTTACCATTAAGTACATGTACAGCTTGTCCCGTCACTCTAGTCTAGTCTCGACTACAAAAAAACAAACATCATGTAGGAAACGTAGTAACAGATAAAACTAGGGAGATAGTAAGAAATAAATATAAATTAATGATTGACATTTCCTACTTCACAAAATAGTCTAAGCAAAACATTTTTTTATATACTCGTAATACTGTCAGTGTTTCACTGAAACACAGAAAAGTAGTCTATGTGTTTTTCCATACTACCTTTATAATAATAAATCTGTATTTCAAATTTTAACCCGATCCATTCAATCGTTCCATAAACAAACATCCAAACTTTTTATTTTAATATTTTATAGTAGATATTAGTTGGATAAAGTGTACATAATATGTAGGATAAGTGATAGAACCAGCAGTGCCTGCTGCATGCCAACCAGCAGCATACCTGATAGTATATTAAACTTGCAGGAAAATTGTTCGAGTACGTAATATCCACATGAGATGGGAAAAGATGAGTGGTAAATATAACAAGCAATAATGGAGAATTTTACTATGAAAACTGGCGTGGTTATTACACATTTTAAATAAACACACGGGTAATGCACGTTCGATATAGTCCCGTCCGAGTCAAGTTTCGATCGCGTCCGGCGATCTTTTTCAAGGACTAACACTCACAAAAATTAACTCACAAACGTGAGTTATCCGTGTTTTAATTAAAGTGGAGAATGCTATAAATTTACATATTCATGAGACTCACTTGACATTGCGTAACATTTGGCATCATGCAGTGAGCGCCGATATTGGCCAGGGCGATGACAAAGCCTCCGAAACAAGCCTCGTGGAGTCGTACGGGCAGGGTGGCATATGTCAGGTAGGTGAAGAGTGCTGCTGGGCCGACGGTGACTTGGACAGCTCTGAAAAATATAATAAAATTAAAAAATTGGATTTACCTCCGATTATCTCGGATCTGTAATTTGCCAAACACTCTATAGCACGGTCGGGGCAGACATTGAAATAGAAAAAATTCCGGGGAGCGATTTTTTTTTATGAAACGTCGGGGAGGGTTGTTGGAAGTATAAATCTCGATTTTCTAACTAATCTCGGTAGAGGGTTCGCCGCCATCTTATTTTAAAGTTTTTGTGAAAGAACTCGTTCATTTTCAACTTTAGAGCAAAAATGATGGTTATCAAAATTGTTGGAAATTTAATTTCTCACAAGTTTGCTTCATATAGGTTTTACGCTAGGATCAATATTTGCAGAGTTATACTATCAAGTTTATCAAAACAATCGTAATGGGTGGAATTTTATTTTCTTCAACTTCGGTTCTCGCACTTTTTAGGGTTCCGTACCCAAAGGGTAAAAACGGAACCCTATTACTGAGACTTGGCTGTCCATCCGTCCGTCCGTCCGTCCGTCTGTCACCAGACTGTATCTCAAGAACGGTGATAGCTAGACAGTTGAAATTTTCACAGATGATGTATTTCTATTGCCGCTGTAACAACAAATACTAAAAATAAAATAAGTAAAAAATGTGCGAGAACCGAAGTTGAAGAAAATAAAATTGCACCCATTACGATTTTTTTTGATAAACTTGATAGTATAACTCTGCAAATATTCATCCTAGCGAAAAACTATGTGAAGCAAACTTGTGAGAAATTAAATTTCCAACAACTTTGGTGACCATCATTTTTGCTCTAAAGTTGAAAATGAACGAGTTATTTCACAAAAACTTTAAAACAAGATGGTGGCGAACCCTCTACCGGGATAAGTTAGAAAATCGAGATTTATACTTCCAACAACCCTCCCCGACGTTTCATAAAAAAAAATCGCTCCCCGGAATTTTTTCTATTTCAGGCTAGTTTTATGTCTACCTCGACTGTACTACTAGTAGTCCAGTGCTTTCATTTGATACACATATTCAGGGAGTAGTGAAAAAAGAAATGTAATTTGCCATTTTGTGGTGGCGGCCATCTTGAATTGTATGTATTGAATTGAAACGTATTATAGTGTTCAGTATTCTGCTAGGTAAGCCCTTTCATTCGATACCCATATTGAGGGAGGTTGTGCATACCTAATATATTGTCCGCCATTTTGTGGAGGCCACCATCTTCAATCGATATTTAAGCAAACATAGCTAAAAACTACCGCACGAAAGTTAGGCTTCAACTTAAAAAAAATCACATCGATCCATCCGTTTGAGCTCTACGGTGCCATAGATAGACACACACACAGACAGACATCGACATCAAACTTATAACACCCCTTTTTTGGTCGGGGTTTAAAAACACTTGTTTTAATAAAAATATACCTCGTAAAGACGGCCCAGTGGTGAGAATGCCTACCTTCGCACCGTGACGTTCTAGTATTCGAATTCCACCTGCAGTATCGATTAGTAATTTTAGTAAGTGCAAATTTACAGGATTAGTTTTATCACTATCGCTGGAGGAGAGGTTTTTTACCAATATATTACAAGGAAAATATCATACTTCAAACCGGATGCTTCAGATGCTTTTGAGTGTGACTCCCTACATCAGAAACATAGTCATTTCCGATTAGAGGTTTCTTAGCGATCATCAAAGTCAATGTAAAACAATAGGTATGTCTGCAGTTGGCATCTCGTTAGACGCTCTTGTGTTGTGATAGTGATAAATAAATAAAAATGAAAAGATTGCTCATAAATGATAAATTATGTTCCATTAGTTATAATAGTTGAAATATTTTTAAAGCGCTTTTATTTAATATTCTTGTGAAGACCACATGCATCTTCATCCACATATTTAATCTGTTTGTTTTGATGTAAAGACAATAGTAAAGTACTCTTTGATCATCTGATCAAAAGCCTTCTTTTAACAAGCATAAGACTCATGGAAACTTACAAATTGGAGATTATTGTTTTATCTTACGCAGGGACGAAACGAAAAGACTTATCGGTGATAGATGAATGCGTAGTTTCTTTAGTGCGTGGCATTAAAAACAACAGCTTCTGTAAATCTGTAATCAGTTGAAAACGTAAAAAGATGAAAAGAAGCAGAAATAAATAAATAATAAATAAATATTGGTGGACAATTCACACACAACACCATCTGACCCCAAACTAAGTAAAGCTTGTGTGATGGCGGCCAGATAGCTGATATAATACTTATATAGTTTTAAACACGTACTTATTATACATAGAAACACCCAGACACAGTGCAAACATTTGAATTCATCACACAAATATTTGCACTGGGTGGGGATCGAACCCACGACCCTCGGCTTCGCAGGCAGAGCTATTACCCACTAAGCCACGAGGCCAGTCATATAAAGATATAAGTATGTTTACATTTATGTGTATACTAGCAGCGCCACGCGGCTTTACTCGCGAAGTTCCCGTTCCCGTTGTTCCCTTTGTTTTTTCGGGATAAGTAGCTTATGTGTTCTTCCAGACTATAATCTACCTGTCTTCTAAATATCAGCCCCATCCGTTCATACGTTAGGACGTGATTGAGCAACAAACATCCATACATTGACATTTATAATATTACTAGCAGCGCCTCGCGGTGTTACCCGCGAATTTTCCGTTCCCGTTGTTTTTTCAGGATAAAAAGTAGCATATGTGTTCTTTCAGACTATAATCTACCTGTGTTCCAAATTTCGGCCCGATCCGTTCATACGTTAGGACGTGATTGAGCAACAAACATCCAAACATCCGAACATCCAAATATCCAAACATCCATACATTGACATTTATGATATTAGTAGGACTAGCTGAACCGAGCTTACGTTGCTACGCCATCTATCGAAAATTGGTCGTACCAATTCAAATTTTAAACAAATTCTATTACCTTAGTTTTCTAATGACGCAACCTTTAAATGATAGACACATGCTGTCACGCAACGAAAACTCTCGAAAAGCAATATTTTCGGCCGAGACCAATGAGAACGCGACTAATTCAAACCGACCAATGACGTCGATCGACGCTCATTGAAGCAAATAATATAAATACGAAGCATTGTCTGCCAGGAGTCATTACAAAGAAAATAAAGTTAAAAATATTAACAAATAAATACAATACTGTCCTTCACCAAATGTGACTATTCTGTCAGTAGCAATATTCCGGTCTTCTATAATGTGAGAATCTCTTAATAAAGAGTGAATAGGTGACCCCCTTCAGACCGCGTCTGTAGGGGGTCACACAAAGGCGAGACCAAGCATAATGCCATTCACTTATAAAAAAATCGAAGTTTCGAGCAAAGTATTACCGATATACCATTTTTTTACGTTTGTGACGTCACAAAAGACATTTTTTTAACGACGATATATCAAAGAGGTTAAAATTGCATTTACTGTTTGGTTTGTTATTAGTCCCGAAACACATATTAAGTTCTTTTATTTCAGACATCAATTAACTTTTGAAATAACGAAAGTTCACGTTCTTCATAAATCTCAATATATAGAAGCAGATTTATACGTGTAGGTATAACGTTAGCACGTCTGAATAGCCCCTTGAAAGCCGGACGGATACACGAGTAGGTACTCAAAGTCGTAAACGTCTGTCGATGCTGTTTGCTGGTCAAAGTCGGAGACTTCAGGAAATTGCACAACTGTTAGAACTATTTTCTATTCCAATAAATAAGTTTCCTTAGCAACGATTTTATCGGGTATAATAGTATAAAAATGTACGAGAATGTATCTACACTTCTAATTATACTAATATTATAAATGTGTTGAGGTTTTTTCTTTCAGCGCGCTAATCTCAGGAACTAATGGACCATTTTTTTTAAATAAATAATGACAAGACGTGTAGAACATGTGCTTGATGGTAAGCAACATGCCTGCTACATAACATCACAGTGACACGCAGCTATTGGAACATGAAGACTCCAAATGATTACCTAGCACTGCACTGCGGTCGTCACCCAGAGATCTAAGTTGTTATATCTCTAAGCCCTGTAATTTCTCTGGAAACATTGTAGACGTAGACTACAGGCCCGTGAACAAAATTTACGCAATAAATGAACCACCTGGAGACGTATGTAGGATGATAGAAGGGTATAAAGTAATAAGATTCAGCACTATGCCGTCACTTGTAAGCTGTCCAACTGAGAACAATCGAAGAGGGGGGGTTGCAACCCTCGATAATTTCTCCTTGTCGCATGATTTTTGTACGGCATTGCGAAATAATGGATTAGGAGAGGTATTGAAACTATAAAAAAAAATGTGACAACCGTACTACGTAATTGATTGATGAAGTAACGAATATTTCATGACTAAATGAGTATGGGTATGAAAAGAACAAAAAACGCTTTTTTTATTTGAATATTTCAACATGGTGTCGTATAGTAAGATATTCAATTGGGTGTGAAATCTGTCTCCCACACTAGGTCGATCCTCTGTGTTGGGAGACAGCCCCTAATAATAGGCTTACACGTTAAATCTCAAAACTTTACACAATAGCGGTCAAGTGCGAGTTGCTCATGAAGGGTTCCGTAGCAGCCAGAAGCATTAATATATAAGATCTTGTAGTTTGGTGTAACTTTGATCGATGTTTTAATATTGGTGTATTTATGCCATTTAAAAAAAAAACGACTTACTAGACCGAGTTCAAACCAATTTTCTTTGGAAGTTTGCATGCTAATGTACATCATTTTTTTTTGTTTTATCATTCCCTTATTTTAGAAGTTACTAGGGGAGAGGAGGCATATTTTACCACTTTGGAAGTGTCTCTCGCGCAAATAATTCAGTTCAGCAAAAATGATATTAGGATTCTCAACATTATTTTTAAAGACGTAGACACCCCACACGAATAGGTTAGATAAAAAACTGTTTCGTTTTTTATGTTTTTATGTAAAAATTACTGACTAAATTTTGATTGGCCTCGTAGCTTAGTTGGTAGCAGCTCTGCCTGCGAAGCCGAGGGTCGTGGGTTCGATTCCCACCCAGTGCAAATATGTGTGTGATGAATTCAAATGTTTGCACTGTGTCTGGGTGTTTCTATGTATAATAAGTATGTATTTAAAACTATATGAGTATTAGGTATATTATCTGCTATTTGGCCGCCATCATACAAGCTTTGCTTAGTTTGGGGTCAGATGGTGTTGTATGTGAATTGTCCACCAATAAAATCTAAATGCGGTTCACAGAATACATCTATTTACCAAGTTTCGTCAGTATAGGTCTTATAGTTTTGGAAAAAAGTGATTGTGACATACGAACGACATACAGACAGACATGACGAATCTATAAGGGTTCCGTTTTTACGTTTTACAGAACCCTAAAAACTGTGGCAATCTAATGGCTAGAATTCACACCTGATGTTGCAGCTTCGAATTCCGACTACGCAGTATTTTTCCAAAAGCAGATGTACATGTTTATCATCATTACTGGATTTAAAGGTGAAAGAAAACATCGAGAGGTAACTCGGTAGCAGGATGATAAATTGGGACACTTATTTATTTTATAGTATGACAAGTAGTATTTTGACAGGACGAGCAGGACATATGCCTGATGGTAAGCAATATGCCTGCCCATAACAGCACAGTGACACGCAGCTATTGGAACATGAAGAATCCAAATCATTACCTAGCACCGCACTGCGCTCGTGTGTTATATCTCTTACCCCAGTAATTTCGCTGGACACATTTGGCCTTCAAACCGGAACACAGTAATGTTTGCTCACATTGCTTGGTGGTAGAATAATTGGCAAAAATCACAATCTTCTTATACATATATCTGGGTGGAGTGCTGGGACGAACGCAGTGCAATGCTAAGCGGTAATTTGGACTCAGACTTCTATTCAAATCAGCTACGTCGCATTGTGCTGTTTTGGCCAAGTATGTATCTAACCATCAGGGGCATGTATCGCTTGTCTCGTCACTCTGCATCTTATTACTAGCGGTACGCCCCGGCTTGAGTACTCAGTACCCCGTACTCAGAGATCACACACATTTCTAACGCTGAAAGAATTTTTTAAATCGGTCCAGTAATTCCTGAGAGTAACGCATTCAAACAAACAAGCTCTTCAGCTAAATATCCAGTGTTTGTTCCCAGTGAACTCTCCACGCAGTCAATCGATTTTTGTGAAAGTTGAGATTTAAGTATGTGTATTTTGGTCCAACTTGAGACAGGATACTTTTTATTTCGATTAATGGTATTTTTATAACAATAAATATCTGAGCCTTAACGAGCCGCTTGTCAAATGTAAATACGAAGGAGCCAATTATAGGAGCCTGTTTGCTTTAAGAATCCACGCAAAATTTCATAATACATTTGTGTTCGTATTATTTTTTATGTCACCTAACCACAATAACGACGCGGCATTACGTGGGTAAACGCAAAATCGGTACAAAGTAATCTGATTTAAGTAATTCCAAGAGTTTTGAGCTTAGCAACAGTTACCACGGCAACAACAGAATGAGACACGGCGAAGACGAGCCGTGGCCGGGATTGACTAATATAATTTGAAACATATCAGTTCCAAATTATACCTGATGTAAGCCTAGATAACTAGCTCTCCTTATTTCTTGCCTGCGATATAATCAGCAAATCGATTACTTTGAGAAGTGTTCGCCGAAATTTGCGTTCTCACTTGTCTAGGGATCTCATATTGGTTTATATTAAAATCTGGCGGTACGACGGTAAATAAGATATATTTTTGTTCTCTAAGCTACTTATTATGAGTACATTAATATACCCTGATACAATAACGACAGAGTATCATAAATCTGTCGCGTCTATGCGAGTTTTTCCTGTGGCGTCGTAGCTCCTGAAGGGTTGAAACGATTTTGATTTTGTTTTGTGTGTTTTTTATAGTTCAAAAGGTGAATTAGTCGGGAATGTTCTTAGCAATGTTGCATTAAAAGGAAATACTGCGGGAAATAATAGGGGCCTTCTCTTGCGAAGACGCAACGCTAAAATCTACCACGCTGGCCATTTGTAAATTAGCGAATGGGCCATTTTCCAGACCTTATCTTCGTTCACTGTTTAAGCCAGTGATGTGGCGATGCCAAACTCAAACATCTACACTTCAGCATTACTCAGAGGCATTCGGACCTACGATTGCACAAATTTGAAGTCGGTCTTTTTATGAAAAAGAATGATGTATTGACCAATAACAACCCCTGATGTAAGCAATGCTCCCCTCTACATCACAGTGGCACACAACTAATCCCTATTAGTCCTAAAAAAATCCTAAAAACAAAACTAATTAGTCCGTCAGTTAGATTACTAAAATATTGTAGGTATACGTATTTTTAGGGTTCCGTAAAACGTAAAAACGGAACCCTTATAGATTCGTCATGTCTGTCTGTCTGTCTGTCCATCCGTATGTCACAGCCACTTTTTGCCGAAACTATGAGAACTACACTATTGAAACTTAAGTAACTAAAGTAGATGTATTCTTTGAACCGCATAAAGATTTTTACAAACAATTTGACAAAAAAGATAAATTTGGGTTGCCCCCCCCATACTTAGAACTGAAACTCAACATTTTTTTTTCATCAAACCTACACGTGTGGTTGTTTATGTTTATCGATAGGTCTTCAAAAATGATGTTGATGTTTCTAGTATAGTTTTTGTCTACACTGAATAATTTGCGCGAGAGACACTTCCAAAGTGGTAAAATGTGTCCCCCCCCCCCCCCCTCTAACTTATAAAATAAGAGAATGAAAAAACTAAAAAAAATATATGATGTACATTACCATGCAAACTACAAACAAACATTGGTTTGAACTCGATCTGATGAGTAGTTTTTTTTTATACGTCATAAATAAATACATTATTATTAAAACTTCGATCAAAGTTACAACGAACTAAAAAAACTATTATATATGTGTACTATGTGTAATATATGTGTACTATCTATATTATGTTACTTGCTGCAACGGAACCCTTTATGGGCGAGTCCAACTCGCACTTGGCCACTTTATTTCTTTTGTTTCCCAAACAAAAAATGACGAAGATTAGTGCTTAGAAGTTTCGAGTAACGTCACGTGTGATTCCGATTTTTACCCTCAACGTCACGACGTCACGACCCTCGCCCCCCTCCCCCCACTCTGGAAGTTTGATGATCTATAAATATTCCGATGTTTAATCATTTGATAAAAAAAAAATTACGTGTGCCATATTTTTCCATGATCTAGGTGATGGACTAATTAGAATTATTTATTTTTGACCCAGTCAGATACCCTATATACATGACGAATCCAAATAACTGCCTAGGACTATCAAGCCACCACAGCTTGTTTTGAGGGAAACGGTTTCTATCGGAGTTTAAAGATTGCAACTCCTTTGCACACAGAAATCTATTACTGCCCTTATTATTTAGATTTCTATGGTTTTGCAAAACTTGCTTGCAATTGAATGATACGGATTTTAAAATATTGAAGTTACGGCTGGTCTAGTGGGAAGAACGGCAACTGCGGTTTCGGTACACCTGGTTCGATTCCCACTCACAACACTTTATTTTCGAAGTTATGTGCATTATGCCGTTAATTTAGAAACGGCAAAGGAAAACAGCGTGAGGAAACCGAGATGTGCCAAGAATTTTTCGAAGTCGTGCCACTATCCCGCACTGGGCCACCGTGGTGGATCATGGTCTTGACACTCTTCTTGCGTGAGAAGGCTCCGAGTTCCAACAGCGGAAACATAAAAATGTTACACAAGATTTTTAATAGAAGTTTCATAACGTTTTATACAAAATGTTAAATGTACGAAAAGAATTTTAAGGTATTGGATAAATCTAACTTGGGCTACGTCTGTCGCTGTCGCGGATGTTACTCCTTACGCCCACATGCTTTTAGAGTTAATCCATGACCTTTCGTACACTAAATTGCCTGATCGACAAACTACGTACCAATAAGCAAGTGTGTAAGAAACATAAGAATAAATATATTGTAAACAGTGAGGAGGACATAATCAAGGTCTTAATTATTATTTTATATCTTCGACAAGACTGAAGAAATTACGAGTAGTCTCTTTGGTAAATGAAGAAATGTAAGGTCTGCGCTCACATACGATTCCGCTCTGACCCGACAAATAAAATACACTCAAATATGAGCATTATGCCATGCCTGTCAAGATATAGATTGCATTCGCAACATAAATTAGCGAGCGGCTGTCAGCGAGCGGTCTGCTAATATTTGTTGCCAATGTATTCTATATCTTATCCGGAATTGCATAAAACCCATATTTGAGTCTATTGTATTTGTCGAGTGTAGCGGTAGAGGGGCGTTAACGTTAACAACGTTCCTAAACTACTAAACCGATTTTAATCAAATTTGCACACCGTGTGTGCAGTTTGATTCAACTTGAAAAATAGGTTGGTTTTATTTTCGATTAATGGTCTTTATGTGACAATATCAGGGCGAAGCCTGAACGTTAAGAACGAACGAAAAGGCCGTTGGTTAAATTATAAAATAGATTGCAATTAAGTCGTGTGTAATGTTTTGAACATGAGGTCAAATCGTGAAAATTAAATTCTATATTAGTGTATAGGTATAAAAGTATAAATTAAAACAATAACTTACAACTGCAAAAGAGCTAACGAGCTACAGAAAAATGAAGATGGCACAAGAAATTGATGTTTTTTTTTGGAACGAAGTTCCTTATCGCGCGTTATGAAAGGGAGCTATACGGAAAAAAATCTCACGAAAAAGTTGTAACGTTTTGTGCTGACAGGGCACATACATCGTGACATAATTAGAATACGATAACAAATTTCACCATTGTAAACAATTACCGATTGGCGCAAATGGTAAGGTGTCGCCTGTGAAGTTGGGATACCCCGGATCGAATCCCGATAGTCACCGCAAAACTATTTTTGTTTTTTTTTTTCTCTCAACAGTCGTTTTGTTCTTTTTTTTCCTGAGAATAATAGTTTTTATATAGGATCCCTCTTTATCAACGCATTTCATTTAAATTTTATGGAAATCGGTGTGGCGGTTTCCTAATAGTCGACGTAGTCATAGCTTCTTATAAAATTTAGTCGTGTATCTGAATTTCATTTTAAATTGAAGTACCACACGACCACTGCCCGAATCGACTTGCACATCGAAGTTCCTACAATCACTAATAGGTGGCGCAGAACTCAACATTAAATTCAGCTGTGGATTGTATCCTACTCTAGTGTCATAGAAAATCTGGAGAGGTCACTACCGGTACGATAATTTTGTTCTTTGTTTTCCTCAGAATTTATGTTAAGTAATCATTCAGAACCGCAAAATAAACCCGAAATACAGTTATTTGACGATTTTCATTCAATTTGTCATATTCTCTTTCATTTACAATAGGTTTCATCCTACTATATTCAGCTTCAGGCATCAGTCACGAAACTGTTCCATTCATCCGGTATTACACGTTACGTAGTTCAGACGTAGTACGTTACGTTGCGTGTAATGAACTGATAGTGTGATTGGTTCGAAAGACCTAGCTACCTAGAGTACTAAATTCAGACTGACTAGGTACTCTGACTCTTACTGATGCTAATACCCTACACATAAATGGGGTATGCTTCCCTGTCACACCATTTTGTCACACCAGTGTGACACAGAAGAATTTTTTTCTTCGTAGTCACACTAGTGTTACACGCGAGAATTTAATTCTTCACAGTCACACTACCATCTTGTCCAAATATACTTGTAATAATAATTCCAAAAATGTAACGTACTATTGTGTGTGTATGTATGTGTGTAGTGTAATGTGGGAATTGTCTACCAATGTATATTATATTTTATTATATTTAGATACGTAAACCCCATAATTATATAACAGTACCAATTAAATGTATCAATTTAATCTAACCGGCCCGATTAGGGTCTATCACTGAAATTTTACTCCGGGTGGGCTCCCGCCAGAAGCACTGCGGTCAGCCCTGAGTGTCGCTTCTCCATACTCGGCCTGCGCTCCACTACGGAGATCGCCGGCTCGCTTCGCTCGCCACCTCCCCCCTTCGCTACGCTTGGCCTCGCATGGCTCGCTCCACTCAGGACCTCCCTTGAGCTTCTGGCTCCCGCATTTTTTATATACACTCTAGGGGTAGTAGCGACAAGACTACGTAGAGTCGGGGTGCCCCGAGTCGGATCTGGGTCTTAAGTAACCTAACCGGTCCGATTAGGTTACTTAGAAATATTGTATTATATAATACTTTATATTTTAATTCGAACCTTAACAAACACGTGAACAAGAACTACGTTACGATTGCAAAATTACTCACAGTGTTAAGAGAACACTTCACCATAAATAAATTTGTTCCAAATCTTGACGATTTATCAACCTCAAGGAAAGAAATAGAACAACTTAAGGACACACTCATAAAAAACAACCAAATGCGTCTCATACATAAAGAAATAACAATTGAGACTTTTCTTAATAATTTACATTAAGAAGTAACGAAGCTTATGTGATGTTATTTCTTATTGTCAGTTTCGTAATAACGAATATTTTCTTTTGTTTCCGGTTAGTTTTTGTACATACTTTTCAAATATATTGATAGTTTTTCAATTTAGACTTGGTTGTTTGTGTTGCTGAATATTTGGTGTGATGGTTAATCATACGATGTAATCGATTATTGTCTGTCACACCAGATGGTATGACACAGAGGAAAAAAATTCTTCTGTGTCACACTGGTGTGACAAAATGGTGTGACAGAGAAGCATACCCCACTAAAATCAGTAGCGACTAAATTCGACTGAAATGCGACTATAATAATAAATCGACAAGAACTTCGTTCCATCCGGGTGTCCCTTGACACTTCTGAACTTTGTATGTACCTACTTATAGTACGCGATAGCTCCGCCAATTGTGACCCTATTTTGATAGTTTTTTTTTGGTAGATCATAGTTCAGAGGTGGTCCTATATAAATTGTATCGAGATCGGTGTGGTGGTGTTTGAACTATGAACAAAAACTAAAATTAACTTTCATGTCATATATATAAGCTTACACTTAGGCCTACTGTCCACGCACACGTCTTTTGTCGAATGCATGCAACCTACGAACAAACGCAAGACGTGCGGCTGTCGTGTCGTTGTCGCTTCGTGGACACAGACTTCATTATTTGTACGCAAGATGCAAGCATTCGTCTTGCATCCGACAATTGTCGAAATCGTGCGGATGTCGTACAGCTACGTGGACAATTGGCCTTAGTGATTTGATTGAAATTTAGTCGTGTGTCTAAATTTAATAGCTTAAGTTAGGTTTTAGGTGGATCCTGCGCTTCCACGGTAACCCGCAATTTAGTTTTTTTTAAATAAAGAGTGACAAGACAAGCAGGACATGTACCTGATGGTAAGCAACATACCTGCCACATAACAGTACAGTCACACGCAGCTATTGGAACATGAAGAGCCCAAATCATTACCTAGCACTGCACTGCGCTCGTCACCCAGAGATCTAAGATATTATATCTCTAAGCCCTGTAATTTCTCTGGAAACATTGCCCTTCGAACCGGAACACAGTAATGTTTGCACATTACTGCTTGGCGGTAGAATATCTGGCAAAGGTGTGGTACTTCCCCAGGCGGAGTCTGCTAAGAGTCCTACCACTGCAAGTCGTTAGGTAGTAGGGGCGCTCACAGCCAGCTACTATATGTCAGTTAGATAAAATACGGAATTCGATAATTTAAAATTTTATTGTAGTCGGTCTTTGTTGTGTTGGAAAATACCAATTATTGTAAGCATACTCTCCGTCGTAAATTACATCGTCTCTTAACCTCAGATAATATTGCGGTCACGTACAACATTGTTATCAATTTAATTTTCGCTTTTGAGGGCCTATTTGTAGTGTTGAAGTCGGTTTAATTTTATTGTTTAAAAAAAATTTATTTTACCTTTTTTAGTGTAAAACAAGTTTTCATTCATGTATTTACACAATTTCGTATTGACGGGCATCGATATAAATCAATGAATGTGCCCTTCCAAACTTCAGGCGCACGGAACTATGTTATCGTTAGGAACAGTGAGCTGACTCTTTCCGTTTTAGTTGATTGTAGGAAGCGGTGAACGCCGAAAACCTATTGCTATTCGTTGTCAACAACCAAAATAAGTAGAACCGCAACATACCTCGGCGCTAGCAATTCTAGGGGTCAAGTAGATTGGTAGTTGTAAGCCACTCATGCTACACACAGAGACATAATTTGTTAACAATTTCAAGGTGCGCAGGTGATGTGCCCTGCGCACCTTATTTGATTTATGTCGATGTTGACAGAATCGAATTTAATAACTTTTGTGAAATCTACAACTACTATGTCATCCAGATAAAATTGTACGCAAATTTTAATTTGTTGTTCATATTTCAAAAACCACTAGATGATTTCGATAAAATGTATATGGAACCATTAGGGAAGCAAATCCATCCAATCCAATACAAAGAAATATTAAAATCGGTTCAGGCGTTCTCGAGAAATCAGGTATCTAACATACATAAATAAAAGCCAGCAAGGCCAAGTTCGGACTCGCGCACGAAGGGTTCGTTTAATTTTTATAGTTTCAATACCCCTTCTAATCCATTATTCTCCAACGCCGTTAAAAAATCACGCGACAAGGAGAAATTATCGAGGGTTGCAATCCCCCGTCTTCGACTGTATTCAGTTGGACAGCTGCGACGGCATAGTGCTGAATCTTATTACTTTATACCCTTCTATCATCCTACATAGTTCTCCTGGTGGTTCATTTACTACGTTAATTTTGTTCACGGGCCTGTAGTCTATAACGGTGTGACGTTTTTATCCGCTAGAACAGCGATACTCTAAGTATGTTCTGCGGAACCCTATGGTTCCGTGATACCTAGATAAGTGTTCCATATAAGGGTACCGCAAAAATTTAGAAAAAAAAATCAAAACACCTCTCTCTACTATTATTGTACGAGTAGGTACTTATTATCTAACTAAGTATTAAGTAACTGTGCCATGTTACGTACTTTTATTACGATCATTAAAGAATGCACTTCTTATAAAAAAACATTTTTTATTGTAAGGACCTAGTTCCCATTTTTAGGGTTCCGTAAAACGTAAAAACGGAACCCTTATAGATTCGTCATGTCTGTCTGTCTGTCTGTCCGTCCGTATGTCACAGCCACTTTTTGCCGAAACTATGAGAACTACACTGTTGAAACTTGGTCAGTAGATGTATTCTGTGAACCGCAAAATTGAAAAAAAAGAAAAACTAGGGGGCAACCCTAGTTTTACCCATACTGAGAACTAAAACTCAAAAATTTTTTTTTTATCAAACCTACACGTGTGGGTTGTCTATCGATAGGTCTTCTTAAATGATGTTGAGGTTTCTAAAATCATTTTCGTCTACACTGAATAATTTGCGCGAGAGACACTTCCAAAGTGGTAAAATGTGTGTCCCTCTAACTTCTAAAGTATTAGAATGAACAATCTAAAAAAAGTTAGTTTGAACTCGATCTGATGAGTAGTTTTTTTTAGTACGTCATAAATACACTATTATTGAAACTTCGATCAAAGTTACAACGAACTACAAGAACTATGTGTACTATGTATATTATGTTACTTGCTGCAACGGAACCCTTCATGGGCGAGTCCAACTCGCACTTGGCCACTTTATTACGATTCTCATCGTCACCTTCATGGAAAATTTGAATTATTTTGAATTGGTTTTCTAAACACACATAAAGCATTCAATATGATAGGTAATATTTTCGATTCAGTAGTTGTGAACCTTGTTCGAAAAAACAACGTTTTGAAAGGTTTTGTTCCGTAGGTGACGTTACGATCCATGAAGGTGCTGCAGCAACTTTGCAGGCATTTAAAAAAAAATATTTGAAGTCAAAGTACCTTATCCATAAACTAGCAGCGCCCCGCGGTGTTACCCGCGAAGTTCCCGTTCCCGTTGTTCCCGTTGTTCTTTCTAGATAAAAAGTAGCCTATGTGTTTTTCCAGACTATAATCTATCAATGTTCCAAATTTCAGTCTGATCCGTTCATACGTTAGGATGTGATTGAGCAACAAACATCCAAATATCCAAACATCCATACATTGCATTTATAATATTAGTAGGATTGACATTCATATGGAAGTTCCCAACCGTTGAAGAAAAAAACATGAAACTCTGTATATAGACACTTGATACGAAGCAAACGAATGTTTGTTCTATCAATTTCGTAATTTCGAACTGTACGGGGGTGAAATTAGGGTTGAAATGAGGGGATGAATGTCAATGTGGAAGTTCCCAATCGTTGAAGATAAAACTATGAAACTCTTTATGTAGGGACTTGGTACGAAGCCAATCATTGTTTGTTCTAGCAATTTTGTAATTTCGAACTGAACGGGGCTAAAATTGGGGTTGAAATGGGGGATGTGAACATGAAAGTTCCCAACCGTTGAAGATAAAACCATGAACCTCTTTATGTAGGGACTTGGTACGAAGCCAATAATTGTTTGTTCTAGCAATTTTGTAATTTCGAACTGAACGGGGCTAAAATTGGGGTTGAAATGGGGGATGTGAACATGAAAGTTCCCAACCGTTGAAGATAAAACCATGAACCTCTTTATGTAGGGACTTGGTACGAAGCCAATAATTGTTTGTTCTAGCAATTTTGTAATTTCGAACTGTATGGGGATACAATTGGAGTTGAAATAGGGGACGAATGTCTCTATGCTTTCATACCTAAACAACTGAACCGATTTTGATGAAATTGTTGTAATATAAGCTGTTTTTAGTAACCGTAAATGTGTCTGGGTATAATAATCGGTACTGCCTGAGTTACCTTAGTATTTATTTCGCGCGGCAAAGTCGCGGGTAACAGCTAGTATAATATATTAAATTAAGTACCTATACATTTTCAAAGTTTTAAATGACTACTTTACTGTAATATAAAAGTTATTGTACAGAAAATTGTCAAGCATTCTACGAGTATAATATGTTTTAAATACAATTGTCATGACCCATGTCATGTCAAAATTAAATTCTGGTATTCCACCAAATCCAAAATGAAGCAATCACTATGTCATCGAGGTAAGTTATGTGTCTTAGTGTTTTTTGTTCATATTTCTAAAACCATCACACCGATTTCGATAAAATTTATATGGGACCACTTTTGAACTATTATCTACCAAACAAAATAACAACCATCGAAATTGATTCACAGTTGGCGTCGCTATCGCGTAACATACATACAAAAAAACCTCCTGTCTGTCTGCCTGTTTGAAGTTGGTTAAAAAAACAAAATAAGCAGTCACGCTTTCTTAGATAACTTTTATGTCGTAAATCTATTGTAAAGTAATCGTTATCCATATACTTATAAATAAGATATTTTAATGTATTTAAAGTTCAGTTTTCCTTAAATAAAGGCGTATTTACAAGATAATATATATTTCTGTTGCTTACCTAAGAATGGCCGAGGTCGACAGAGACACCTCCATGACAACGAAAGTGGCGAGCACTACGTACGAGATGGTGAGTAGATAGATCTCATTCATCGCCGGTCGCGTCAAGCACAGCAACAAGCCTGAAAAAAACACAGCCGTTAAGAAACCTAGTGGTTCTAGCGATTATAGGGGGCAAGTAGATTGGTAGTTGTAAACCAGTCACGCTACACTCAGAGACGCAATTCGTCAACAATTTCAAGGTGCTCAGGGCGCATCCATTGATTTATATCGATGGTTTAAACAGTAGGTATTTAAAAGCAGCAACAATGTGCAGACGTATGAACTATAACGTCTACTCTGTTTCTACGAAATTTGTATTTCGTCCGATACAAAATTATTTGACGTTTTAATGTTCCAAGCATACTCTAATTAGAGCCGGCTTAGAACCTTTAAACGGACAAAACGACGGATCGAAGTAGAATCGGAGTTGGAAAGTCGCGAGTTTATTTCGAAATTACGTTTTCGTAGAAAGATAGTAGACGTCCAGGAATTTCAGCGCCTCTTGCGGTCGCTGCATTGATGACGTCGGGTAACGATGTTTCAGTAAATGTATATAGCTAAGTTCAATGAATTACATTGCCCTCACTCAGCTGAATTATAAATTTGGCAGATTTCTTATTGCTTTTTATGTAACAGTTCTAACTGAAAAGTTCCGCTGATAGCAAACCAGAATATCAGCAACCAGCAATTACGTAAATAGATCGAACGAAGAGGTTTGACTCTACTTTTGTGATTTATGTGTTTGCGTCAAGGCTTTGGAATGCATTGCCTGAGTGAGTTTTTCCTGATGGTTACAATCGTAGTGTTTTTCTATCGATAATGAATTGCTTTCTTTTAGGAAAACACACTACACCGTAGACCGCATCGTCGCGACGATAACGATAGCTCGCCAAGCCAAGAGAAGCGTCGCTTGGCTTGGTGTGGAGTTAAAATAAAAAAAATGCTAAAAAGATGTGGCATTGTGATCTTTTTAATACGCTTTTATTAGCTTCACTTGTAACTAACTATATAATTAAGAAAATGTTGTAATTTTAATTTGACCCACTTCCCGGTCTCGAAGACCGGATGAAATTTTGCACACGCTCTGTGTTTTGATGACAATACATGACTAGCTATTAGCAGAAACGTTATTACAAATCTAATATGGCGGCCTCCCCAAGATGGTGGACTGGCCGTTTGAAATCCAACCCCATGACATGGGTATGAAATGAAAGGATTTGCTGTCAGGACTACGAAAAAAGTTGTCACGTGGCTTAAATCCAACATGGCGGACATCCAAGATGGCGGATTGGCTATTTGAAATGCACCCCCCTGATATGGGTTTTAAATGAAAGGGTTCGCTGAATGGGATACGAAAAAATCATATTTTGTAATTTTTAGTGCGTGCTAAAAGCGTGTTTTTTAGTTTTTTAGACAATTTTAAATTAGTATTTAAGTCACAACTACTTTACAATTTCTTCTATAATCTTAAACCATCTTTGGTAGGGAAAATCTTATGGTTTCACATAACCGACTTGATAATGTAGTGGCGAAGCTAAGTATCGCCGAAGCGGCAGCCGAGTAGCGGACCGGAGGGTCTGCCGCCTAACTAAAACTGGCTTAGCTTTGAAATAGCTCTCTTTCTTCTTTTCGATTTAACTAACTTTTTGAATGCATGAAATCTTGTCAGTTCGGGTCACAAACATGCGTAATTGAATAGCAATATATCTGTAGCTATACAGGTGATGTGTTGTGCGACATTAGAGCTATTAATTACTAAAATTCTGCGTTACAAGCTTTCACTTTCATCAGCAGCCCCTACAACTGTAATTTTTGGTAATAAACGAGATATCTTATAAAAGTGGATCTTCAAAATGTATGTACACGCTCATAACTTTTGAATGACTGCACCAAAATGGAAGAGTCTTCATTTTATGTATTCGTTATTGTCGAAGGTTTGTACAGAAGAAAATGTTGACGAAAAAAAAGTATGGTGGTACGAAGCTCGCCGGGTCTGCTAGTTTAGATATACATAAATACGATAATTCTAGAGGTATTTATTGGATTGATGGACAAGGACATTTTATGGACAATATATCTAACCCCAATCTAAGCAAAGCTTGTACTATGGGAGCTAGATAGTTGAAATAAGACTAATATAGTTGTAAATACTTACTTATTGTACATAGAAATACATAACCAATATTTATATTCATCACACAAATATCTGCACGAAAAATCGAACATCGAACCAGAGATACAATATACAAAGATACTTACACAAGTAGACCAGACAGCAGAAACCGATGACCGACACACTGAGACCGTACGCCAGTCTGTCTTGTTCGTAAATCAGAAGGGCGATGTTGGTGTCGTTCAAGTTGTTCAGAAGCGAGCTGACGTTCTTGGATACCATGCCGTTGATCCCATGTACTATGTCACTGGAACAAAAAAAAAATATTTTTCAGACAGACAGACAGATTTTTCGTGTGCTGTGCATTGAATTCTAGCGTCACGCTCGGGAATGATAAGACATTTTCGGGTGAACTCGGGATCATGGCCATTGGCCATCTAGAAATGAGTCAGCATTTCCCATTGGCCATCTAAAAATGCGTCAGCATTTCTAGCGTTGACGTATTTCTAAATGGTCATGGTCATAGCCACGCCCTCTGGTTTTACTCGCGTATTTTCCAAAGTGAGCTATCAACTTCTGAGTTATAAGTTTTTACTTCAATCGGCATGTTACTATGACTGCTAATTGTTTTTTTCTGTCGTCCGACTAGCAGCGCACCCTACGGTGCCAGCCGTGTAGTTCCCGTTCCCGTGATGGACTATGTGTTATTCCAGGGCATAATGGAACTGTGTTCCAAATTTCAAGGTTCCAAAGTGTTTGTGCAACAAAATTTCGCATTTATAATAATAGTAGGAAGTAGGATAGTAGAGTGGCAAGTGGATTTTTTATGGTATTGACTGACAGAATTACTTAACTATCTATTTCCTGAGACAAATAAGCAGTTATCTGGAACAGTTAAGCACAGAATGATAGATATATACAGGGTTACTGGTAATCAGCCTGTATCCTTTTAAGGGGATGTTAGGTACATTCAGTACGTCAACTTTTGTTCTACAGTTTTTTAAAAAATGTGTTTTTTTTTTCTTTGACAACTTAAATAATAAATGTATTTACACAGTCTAAAAGCATCGAGCTCTTCGTAACAATTCGTAACAAGAGCGCGTACGCTCTTTAACACGCAAAAATGATGTGGCGAAGTGAATAAACACTAAAAAGTCGCTAAACAGTACAAAAAGGGCAACAAACACTAACTTTTTTTGGTCATCTATTGAGTTTTAACGAAAGTTGTAGAACAAAAGTTGTTTGTTTAAATATACACAACATGCCCTTAAACGGATGCAGGCTGATTACCAGTAACCCTGTATATGTATATCTTTATCCTTCCCATCCATCCATCGAGAGCTTACCATCAAGCAAGTTGGTGATCAATAATGGGCCTAGGTGAGTTTAAAAGAATAAAGTCCTAGTAATCCTTACCCGTTCGATAAAATTTTTGAAGAAGACAGCAGCTTTGCAGCATTAGCCAGCACCTGTCCAGTTATAAACTGCTGAGCGATGTACAAGCAGCGGCCGTGAACAGCTATGATCGATGCTGCTATCCCCAGTAGGAGACCCAGCGTGTGGGTCATGTTATTTTGATTCATCCTCAGAAAGTAGCGCTGATATAGCATCTCCACCTGTTGAGAGAGAAACAAACATTAGAGGTGAAATTAATAATTTAGATAGAACAAACAGAATAACACAAACAGTCCACTTTGGGTTCTCTCACAAACAGAAAATCAATGCCATAATATAACACACTGACCAAATGCGGGTTGGTGATTAACACACGACATCCAAAGACAATGACAATGACGAAACCCTCCTCGCAACTTTTTCCTTCACTAAATCATTGGTAATATTAACCCTAGCTTACAGGACGAGTGTTCAAGAAACTTCACGTTTTTAACCACGACCACACAATATCGTTATCGATTTCAGAATACTCCGGACCGTCTACCACTTAGGCGTATCTGGTACGTTGTAGAGGTTGTACTGTAAAGGTTGGGACTACGTTCATGCAAGTTAATTATTTAATAGGTCAAGATCGCATCGCGGAGTGGCCTTGCAGAACCCTATCGATACGGTTAGTGTTGTGTGCCACTGTGACAACCCTACAAAACTTCAAGACTAAAAAAATATATAAAACGATTCTGTCATTTCCCAGTGACATGACCTGCATTTTTGAAGTGAAAACTTCTTTAGGCGTGCCTAGACAGATTTTTCGTGGGCTGTGAATTGAATTCATTCGTCACGCTCGGGTATGATTAGAAAGCTTCGGGTAAACTCGGGACCATGGCTATTGGCCATCTAGAAATAGTCAGCCAATGGGGAAAGAAGAAAGGGCGTGGACAGGCCATCATGGTACGCATCAGCCAATGAGAAATGCTGACGCATTTCTAGATGGCCATGCCAAGATGGCGAGGCCACGCCCTCCGGTTACACCCGTGTAGTTTCCAAGGTAAGCTATCAAATTCTGAGTTATAAGTTTTCACATCTATCAGCAGTTCCAATGACTGCCAATATTTTTTTCTATTTTTTGTAACTCCTATTAAAACCAAATGATATGGTTTGTGCCGTGTCCCGTGTTGACAACCCCTGCAATGTTTAATACAAAATGAGGGTACAAACATAGTGTTCCTTTATCATAGTATCACCTTGTAACATAGTCTCCCGACTAGAACCGTAACTTAATATTCTATATAACATCGATATAAACCAACAGAGAGATGTCATCGTCTCAACAAGCTCATCGTCTCGTTTGGAAGTAAAAGATTTATTCAGGATGCAGGTGAATTCGGAACCGCGGACTGTGCCCGAGCGAGAAATATAGTCAGCTAGTGCTTACACTAAGTTTATTACATAATATTTTTAATATTAACTATTAAAATTATTCAATGGTTTTCTCTTCTAGTTGTTTCTTATTTTAGTTTTCGATTCTGCCGCACGGTCTTAAGCACACACATGATTTTTTTATTAGTTGCCGTTGCTACTGGGTATTTTAATATTCTGTTTGCTAGATTTCCAAAAGAAAATGAAGCGAACGAAAACGACG
Source organism: Ectropis crepuscularia (assembly GCA_963693475.1). Taxonomy (NCBI): domain Eukaryota; kingdom Metazoa; phylum Arthropoda; class Insecta; order Lepidoptera; family Geometridae; genus Ectropis; species Ectropis crepuscularia. The sequence goes on from OY856338.1 coordinate 9,122,819, forward strand.
ACGAAGAAACAACTAGATCGAAATAGTTAAAAATTGTAAATGTGAAAACAATTGGATACCAAATATCAGTGTCAGTGTATCGTTCGAAGTGCAGTTATCATTTCGAAGTCAATGACATATATGACAATGCCTAAATGCTCTAATGCTCTAGGATCAGCAAAATGATTAAGAAATAAAATAATTTTAATGAGTACTTGTTTTTTGTAGTGTAAATTTGGTTAACATGGCAACCCAGAATTCATTCCACACAAGAATATCCGCCGCCATTTTGGGTCATTTGAGTGCCCCAGTCTTGTCGCAGGATGGGTTTTGTCCGACTTTTTTTAAACGTCCTTTGAGATTGCTGCCTCCACAAAATGGCGGATAGAATATTTTTTCACAACCTCCCTCAATTAGGTATGAAATGACTAGTAGAATACTCTACAAATTTCAAATGCAAGGTAGTCAGGAGTGAATCAATTTTTTTAATATTGTTCTTTTTGTTTATGTAGGTAGTCATTATTTAGGTGGGGGAAGAGTGGCGACACTAGGACTCAAACTAAAACGCAATGAAGGCAAATCTCTCGGTTAGATATTTTTTACTATCTGCATTTTTGAAGTGAAAACTTCTTTAGGCGCGCCTAGACAATTTTTTCGTGGGATGTAAATTGAATTCTACTGTCACGCTCGGGTATGGTAACAAATCTTCGGGTAAACTCGGGACCTTGTGCGATTGGGCATCTAAAAATGCGTCAGCCAACGGGAAATGCTAAAGGACGTGGCCTCGCCATCATGGCATGGCCATCTAGAAATGTGTGAGCCAATGGGAAATACTGACGCATTTCTAGATGACCATGCCATGATGGCGAGGCCACGCCCTCCGGTTACACCGGTGTAGTTTCCAAGGTAAGCTATCAAATTCTGAGTTATAAGTTTTCACTTGTATCGGCAGTTAATATGACTGCCAATTTTTTTTTTCATTCTTTACGACCGTTATTCCGCAATCGACTACCGCCTAACGAACACTGTCTTAGCTTTGATATTGCTATCTCTTTTCTTCTCGTTTGAAATGGTAGAGACAGCAATAGCAAAGCCATAGCCGATTTAGTCAGGCGGTAGAGGGGCCGGAAGTAACCGAAAACTGACAGATTGCTATTAAGTAATTCCTGTAAAAAGTGTTCAATACGTTGCAAAGATTAAGTATTATATATCGCTCATTTGCGACAAGGTTGACATAATATCTCTAAATTTCTCGTTTTTGAGTTATTAATGTAGTTTTGTTGGAAATATTTCATTCCATATGCTGTAAAAACGTCATATCTCTAACCTCCATAATAGATGAGTGAGAGCAAAAACTCACAGTTTTGCCGTTATAGCATTGTCTCTTTCGTTTTGGTGGTTCGGAACTACAACGACTTTGTTTTAGTTGCGAAGTGACAGTTCGGCGCAAAGACTGTGCTTCTGCTCGAGAAGGACGACATTTTCAGCATAACAACGCTCTTGCCAGTAAGTCAAGTATAAATGATTCTAAAATCTTATCAAGAATAACGTGTTTAGTATTAAATGTGTCTTTAATGAAAAAAGTATTAGAACAAATCCATTGGGACTTATTTGTGTTGTGTCGATATTGTACTAAAGTATAACGTCATAAATCAAATTACTACAAAAATATTTACAAATTTATCAACAAAAACGACATAAGTGTTTCCTTGATTAAAAAAAAATAGCACAGTGTGCGTTGTATGCTTTATGCAGAAAATGTCAAAATGTTACATAAATCTATAATATCCACGCTAGATTTTTGTCTCAGTAAGTAACGAAAATAATATACGATTATGATATAATCATAGCTCGAAACTTTAAAACTGCTCTCCTGTAAAATGCTGTTTTTCGAGAAATGTCGACCTTGTCGCAAATGAGCGATATATAGATTAATGTTTTAGAATAAAAAACTACTTACTGTGACATAACTATAATATTTAGACATAAATATATTATATTATATATCAAATTGTTGCTTTGCTATCCGTTTAGTGCGAATTTATGGTGTAACACTGTGACAAGTTGTCATGTCACCTTGTCAAGTCGTCAAGGTTTTGAAGTCTGTTGTCTGACGATGTAAACGATCCTCATCAACCCCACTTATCCTTCATTACGTTACGAGTCGAATGGAAGCGCGGTTATTAATTGTCGTTGTTGCCGCCCACGTTCGTCATTCGTTTTTTTGTTATTTTTCGACCTTTTTTTCATAAATGAAGATGACTGTCTTTTCGTAATTCATGTTTATCTGTTTTGATCTGAATAGTTATTGAAGTGAAAACTTCTTTAGGCGCGTTATAGACAGAATTTTCGTGGGCTGTGAAATGGATTAATGATCACGTGATCATCACGCTCGGATATGATAAGAAATTTCGAGTAAACTCGGGATGCTAGAGCGAGAAAGATAATGTGGTCAACAAACGTGCCAGACCGAGAAAGATAATTGTTAGAGGAGGACATGGGACAATACATACTCTTACTCTCTCTCGCTGCTCACTACCAGTGTTGACTGACACCTTAGCGACTTTCTCGCTGAAACTGGCGAATTGTTTAAACTTTTTTATCACGACATTAACTTCTAGGTACTTACCACATCAATTGAACCTGTGACGAAATGTTAAATTTGCATTTCACGTCCATTGCAAAAAAGTTATGGTTGTAATATTTTATCACAGCACTTACACTACGTAAACACACAAAATGATACCCATTTTCATAAGAAGGTGCTTACACAAATACACTATAACACAACATAGTTATGCATTTTTAGCGAAATACATAAATATGACATAACTAAATAGCAAACACTAAAAACTTGTGAGTCAAACGGCATTTTCGACGCGCGTAATTTTTTTTTTTTAATTTATTCTTGGCCATGTATACTAATCATTCAGCCGTAAAAGTTTTAAATTAAAATTATTTAGTAGTCTTTATATAGTTAAGTGTTTCTTATTTTAGTTTTCACTTCTGCCGTGCGGTTTTAAGCGCACACATTTTTTTTTATTTTCAAATTTCTCTGTTTTTTATATTTTTTCCTTTTGAAAAAGTATTAATACCGTTATTTATAAGATATTCTTTTAGTTAGATTTTTTACCCGACTGCGCGACGCAAAGGAGTGGTAATGTGTTTAACAGTCTATGTATGTATGTATGTATGTATGTATGTATGTATGTTTGTATGTTCCTTTGAGGCACTATACAGACCAAACGCCTGGGCCGATTTTTATGATTCACACGTCAATCGATTCCTTTTAATCTGGCGAGTGACACTAAAGACATGACATTAGTGTAAATCCAATATGGCGGATTCAGGACGCCATATTGTCCAAATGAAAAAAATGAAAATCATCTAAATATGTCAAGAGGGGTATCGTTGAATAGGTATTTGAAAACAATGTTTAGCTTTCTCTCAATGTTTTTCGATTTGACTGACCGTTTAGGATGTATATCGATTTAAAGTTGAGTAACAACCATTCTCACATTTATAGGTTTTTAGGTAGCAGAAAACTTCGTATAACTAACTGTACGTGTGAATGTGGATGGACATTATATACTAATGTATCTAGTAGGCATCGATATAAATCAATAGATGTGCCCTGAGAATCTTGAAATTGGTAATAAACTGCGTCTCTGTATGTATCGTAAGTGGTTTACAAACAACCAATCTACTTGACCCCTATAATCGCTAGCGGCGAGATTTGCTGTGGTTCTACTTATTTTGGTTGTTGACACCGAATAATGACAGGTAAAAACGTCCGGCGTCCACCGCGTCCTGCAACCGACTAGAACGGAAAGAGTGAGCTCACTCTTCCCAACGTTGACATGATTGCGTGCGCCGTGAAGTTTGGGATGGGGCCCATCTTGGGTTCTACGATCAATGCTAGTAGGTATATTGGACTACCTTTTTTTCGTACGTGCAGGTACGTGATAGTGGGAACACGGAACCGCTCTCGGATTGCTCCGCCTCGGTCGCCCATCTCCAACTTCAAACGATTTAGTAGGTACTCAACGTCAATCGAAAACCTATACTAACACAAAACTATAAATATGAATTACATGCAGTAGAAAATCCTACGATGTTATATCAGTAGAAACGAATACATTTGGTCAACAACCAAAAGATGCATATTATTATGTTGAGCATATTAACATTCACAACATTGTTCATAACTAAAAAGTATAAAATAAAAAAATATAATTTAAAAACTCAAAAACCCGACTGCGTAAAAAGTGAACCAAACTACGTACTCGCATACTAAAAAAAACTGAAAAGAATAAAACAAGCATTTAGATTTCTGGTGGTCTAGAATTCTATAATATGTTATTGTATTAATACTATTGAAATAAATACAATATTTTCTAATAAAAGAACATTACAACTGAACAGTCGGGATCCATTATTATTCGACATACAATGTAATTGTTCAATGGATCCCGACTGTTCAGTTGTAATGTTCTTTTATTAGAAAATATTGTATGTATTTCAATAGTATTAATACAATAACATATTATAGAATTCTAGACCACCAGAAATCTAAATGCTTGTTTTATTCTTTTCAGTTTTTTTTAGTATGCGAGTACGTAGTTTGGTTCACTTTTTACGCAGTCGGGTTTTTGAGTTTTTAAATTATATTTTTTTATGTTGTGTTTACTTTTTCTTTAACTTAATATTAAATTAATAAAAAAAAAAAAATTAAGTGAAATAAGTACGTAAGTTGTCTGTCTCATTGTCGTGTTCAGAGGCATATGGTCTAAGGCAACGTTTGTATTTATGCATATAGTGTTATATACCCTTAATTCTACAAGTAAATCGAAATGTGCCTGTTCTGCGATCATTTTAGAAATCTATATTTTACGATATTGTAATTTTTTTTATTTATCGTATACCTAGAAAGAGTAACGAGACGAACAGGACATGTGCCAATTTTTTTTTAATAGTATATAGTGACGAGACGAGCAGGACATGTGCTTGATGGTAAGCAACATGCATGCCACATAACAGCACAGTGACACGCAGATATCGGAACATGGAGAGTCCAAATCCAAATCATTACCTAGCACTGCACTGCGCTCGTCACCCAGAGATCTAAGATATTATATATCTAAGCCCTGTAATTTCTCTGGAAATATCGCCCTTCAAACCGGAACACAGTAATGTTTGCACTTTACTGCTGGGCGGTAGAATAACTGGGAAAAGTGTGGTACTTCCCCAGGAGAACTCTGCAAAGAGTCCTACAGTGGTAGGACTAAAATACTATAATTACCTACTTCAATGAATTTGATGTTGATGTCAAATCAGTCCTGAAATACTAAAAGCGTGCCGCGATTTTACGATCGGTCCCGAGTAGTCCTTGGTTTTCTCGTAAGAAAAAGTAACATATTTCCTATTTAATGCTAAATCCTAACCGTGTTTAAAATTTCAACCCGATCTGTGCAAGAGTTCTGAAGTTATTGAGTCACAAAAGTCGAACTTGGACATTTAAAATATTGGTAAGATAGTAAGACTATGCTGGCGAAACCTTTTTAGGGTTCCGTAAAACGTAAAAACGGAACCCTTATAGATTCGTCATGTCTGTCTGTCTGTCTGTCCGTCCGTATGTCACAGCCTCTTTTTGCCGAAACTATGAGAACTACACTGTTGAAACTTGGTAAGTAGATGTATTCTATGAACCGCATTAAGATTTGAACAGAAAAATTAAAAAAAAAGAAAAATTACGGTTGCCCCCCATACTGAGAACTGAAACTCAAAAATTTATTTTTCATCAAACCTACACGTGTGGGATGTCTATCAATAGGTCTTCAAAAATGATGTTGAGGTTTCTAAAATCGTTTTCGTCTACACTGAATAATTTGCGCGAGAGACGCTTCCAAACTTGTAAAATGAGTGTCCCCCCCCCCTCTAACTTCTAAAGTAAAAGAATGAAAAATCTAAAAAAAATATATGATGTACATTACTATGTAAACTACCAACGAAAATTAGTTTGAACTCGATCTGATGAGTAGTTTTTTTTTAGTACGTCATAAATACACTATTATTGAAACTTCGATCAAAGTTACAACGAACTACAAGAACTATGTGTACTATGTATATTATGTTACTTGCTGCAACGGAACCCTTCATGGGCGAGTCCAACTCGCACTTGGCCACTTTATTATTTATCAACAAATTGCAGGTAGCGGTTATACCAGCGCAGTTTCATTGTCCTTCCTCTTTCTGCGTCAAAAAGTTACTTGTGTACTACTTTTTACCTGACTAAAGTCTAAATGTGTTCCAAATTTCAACCCGGTCCGTTCAGCCACTACAATGTGATTGAGCAACAAACATCCAAACTTTCGAATTAATGATATTTTTAGTACATACATATATTATGGGAAGTGCACTGTGGATATTATGTATTTTTATATAATTTATTAGCAGTGTTACTAGTTCACCCGTGTAGTACGCGATCCCGTTATTTTCCAGGGATAATAGGTAGCTTATGTTACTTCTAATACCTTCAAAAATATGTGTACAAAGTTTCACAATGATCGGTTTAATAGTTTTCATGTGAAAGCGTATCAACCAAACTGTCGCGTTAATAATATAGGTACTTATTACAAATGGTGCAACTTGCCCAGATTATTATTAGATATTTTTTAAAAGTGTTAAAAGCATGCTATACCTACTACCGAACTTTCCCGAGTTTAGGATTCCACACGAAGTCCCATCACTGTGGTATACATTCAGACATACGTTTTATTCACGTTCATTTCAAACTTTGAAAATGTATACAATTTGTATGCTCTATCGTTTTTATTTTTTATTAATTGACGTGTAAATTGTACATTTACGAATAAAGTACTTTAACTATACGTAATATTAAGAATGTAATTATTGATGTACGTAATTATATTAAATACGATGTTTGGCAACGAGCCATTAATTAGATAGGCGTGTACATTTTCAGCCCGGGGCATTTTCCGCCACGAAAGTGTACGGGATGCGGATGTGAAGTTTTTATTTTTCAATATAAGTAGTTTTGTTAATAGGGTATTACGACCTCTTTCTCAGGCCCTGGCCACACATGCTACTTTTTGAAGCGGGATGCAGCGACTAGACGCCAAGCGCAACTACTTTTGAAGCGAGACGCAGCGTCTAGAAGATGCCTGTCGACGCTGCTAAAAGTAGCTAGTGTGGTTTGGCTGTAAAAGTATTTTGATTTAATCTTCAGTTAATAAAAATACATTTTTTAAACTATATCATAAGTAATAATTAAATACTTTCTATTTTTTTTACTTAAAATTTCGCGCGAAAACACCGTCGAATGCGCCATCATATATGTACATATTATGTATAAATGTATGATGTCACTAGCAGTGTAAACAATACGCTTCTCTGACGAAATTAATAATGGTTTTGCAAACAAATAATGAGTTTTTGTCCATATCGTTGGAGTTTTGTACTTGACTGTAAGAATACAAGAGTTAAAACTCCGGGAACATTATGGATTCGAGTGCCAACTGGTATAAAAATTAATGAGATTAATAGTGTTTGAAAATTATTTTAGGTTTTAGCTGCGTTCTGTAATGAAACTCTATTGCTGTTTCAGATTTAATATCTACAAAACTGTAACACCCTACACTATCTAGCCAAAGCTACTGTGGGAGCCAGGACGTCTACTCTCTTTCTACGAAAACGTAATTTCGAAATAAACTCGCGACTTTCCAACTCCGACTCTACTTCGATCCGTCGTTTTGTCCGTTTAAATGTTCTAAGCCTACTCTAATTAGAGTATGCTCTGAACATTTAAACGTCAAACAATGTTGTATCCACAGAAATCTAAATAATAAGGTACTAGAAGTCGCATGACCGCGTGACATTGTCGCCGCACAGGTGACTTGTAGGCCACCAGTGCTCGAGTTGTAGTTTAGTCTTCTTCGAACCGGCTGGCGTGAATCATCTTTAAAACTTGTGTTATGCAGCATAAACAACTGTGGAAGTTCTTCCACAACTTGCAATTATACCAATAATGAGATTATATTTCACTGATAGGTATTTTATTTTATTTTAATTGTATTTTTTACTAAAATAAACGGAGCACAATGATTCACTATAATAGTTATTCATTTTTGGTGTTATCGTCGTTTTGCATACCATTGCTGCGTATATTAATTAACATCTAGAGTGGTACAAGCATAAACAGCAATGTAATGTAAAATTAAAGAAATCGTCATAACCTCTAATCTTCCATGGTACAACCGCAGGTAGCGGTCGTGAGCTAGTGCTGTGACGGCTCAATTTTACTTGGCCAAAAATAAACGATGAAAATTGTATTTTAAATTTTACCTTTTTTATCGATAAATTAACATAAAATATCGATAAAAAAATTGTACACAGTTAACACCCATACGTAAAATCTTTTAATTCGCGGTAAACATTGCTTCATAATTCATAAATTATTAACAAAAGTATATACATACTAGCTATAACGCGCGATTGTTCATCCGTGCAAAATAAATATTAAGGTAACAGAGGCAGTATTTAGCTATTGTAAGCATTTATTTTTAAGACTTTATTAGTTTTCATACAAAATCAGCGAACAACACGGAAGGGAGTAGGCATACACAGCGTCAACTTCTGTCAAAGTGCAAGTCCGCGGAGTTTGATAATATACCGTGGCGTGGAATACACTGAGGGCAGGGCTAGATTTGTGAATGGTGCTTTATTTTTCATGTGTTAGTGATTTGGCTGCGTGAGTATGGTCGGCATTGGATCGGTACAGGTATGTTTTGTATGTAATACTGAGGCTTTGCGCTAGTGTGCAACTTTCCCCTCCCGCAAGAAATGACAATATTTTTTAGCTAAGGCTACTTCCCTTCCGTGCTTACGCGGAAGATCGAGTTGCTCGATGTACAAAATATACAACAACCTTTGTTCTTCAACTATACCTAAGCCCATAATATGGTGTCAGAATTACATAGTTCAGTTTTCGAAACAATAGTATACCCCGTGTGACTCACTTATTTTATAAGCATATTGACTTTGTTGTAGTGTAATACACCTAATTAATGAAATCAATAATAACCTTTATCGAATGTTAAAATTGGCCCGTACTTTGAAATATCGATATGTTTTAATTTTTGTCAAGCACTAGCGTAAATGTGAAAAATTGTTTATTTTTCAATGTATTAGTAGGTTCACTGATAAGCGTTTATGGATGTGTTTGGTGCAATCACAGACCTAGTTTGTTAATGTGCAGCAGCTGTGTGTGAGTGAATTTGTATTGGAATAGTACGCGCATGTAGTAGTGACCGCGTGGGTAGGGGAAATGTGGCGACAAGCGTTTTGCAAGTAATTTGAGAGTTATGCCATTTCTATTACCTTATTATTTAGATTTCTGTGGTTGTATCGGACGAAACGAAGTAGATCGAGACCAGTAAAGGCGGGAGTTTTTTTTAGAAATTACGTTTTCGTAGAAATAGAGTAGACGTCCAGATAGCTGATATAATACTTGTTTTTTTTTTTAATATATTTAGAAAACACCCAGGTACAGTACAAATATTGTATTGTATTCATCACACAAATATTTGCACTAAGTGGGGATCGAACTCACGACCCTTGGCTTTGCAGGTAGACTTACTACCAACTAACCCACCAGGCCAGACTTTTGTCTAGCATTAGAAAAGTTGAGCTGTTTTTTCTAATATTGTCAAGCTTTATACCCCGTTTACATGATTCCAGTCCAGCGACCGAATCCAGCGCTGAATTGCTTACTGGAATAATGGAGACCGGCACTGGAATGCCCTGGCACTGGATTGATGCATTCCAGTGCCGGTCTCCATTACTCCAGTAAGCAATCCAGCGCTGGATTCGGTCGCTGGACTGGAATCATGTAAACGGGGTATTATACACGGTTTACATTATTCCAGTCCAGCGGTTGAATCCAGCGCTGGATTGCTTACTGGAGTAATGGAGACCGGCACTGGAAGGCTTCAATCCAGTGCCAGTGCATTCCAGTGCCGGTCAAAATGTACACACGACCACACGAGTCGAAGAGTAGAAATAAAAATCATAGAATATTACGAGTATTTTTTGTTAAATAAAGAGTGGCGAGACGAGTTGGACATGATGTGCCTGATAGTAAGCAACATACCTGCCACATAACAGCACAGTGACACGCAGCTATTGCAACATGAAGTGTCCAAATCATTACCTAGCACTGCACTGCGCTCGTTACTCAGAGATCCAAGATATTACCATCTCTAAGCTCTGTAATTTCTCTGGAAACATTGCCCTTCAAACCGGATTATTAACAGAGGTTATTTTTTCAACAATAATAGGTTTACACTTGACTGCCTTTTCGATATATTCTTATGTTACGTTGTAGACGTTGTGGTGTACTATGGAGCGTGAATACTTATCCAGGTTTCTTCTATGTATGTACGATCCATCGTAACATCGCGTACCACTTGACTTAAAGACACCAAAACTAAATTAATTAAGAAAAACCCACCCAGGCAACTAATTCCACAGCCTAGACGTTCTAATTAAACAGTAGTCAGAGCTCCTGGTCAGAGCTTATACTATGCATGGAATGTTTCAATGTCAGAATGAACAGGTATAGGTCAACGTCCATAACTTTCGAAGACATCGTTTTTTTTTATCACCAGGCGAAATGATTTTCAAACGCTGGTCTATACGTGTTAAAAAAAAAAAACTACAAAACGTAACGCTAGCTTTTGTATAATTCTGAGGACACATTCAAAACTGTTTCGGAGTAATTTTAGACAAACATGAAAGAACATAGCGCCATGCTTCGTGTCGATTAAAATCGCCTCAATTAATTTCCGGAACCGATATTATAAAGGTTGGTTATTTCAAATATTCAAGGCAAATTTCAGACTTTCAATGGGAAGCTTTAGAAAATAGCCGATATTTTTCATTGATTTACACAAAAGCCCTCAACAAAGCACCGCTTTGACTTGACTGCCTTCCGCGTTGTTCGAACCCCATATCTTTTCATTATTTTATATTTCTAATAGGATAATAACGGTATTGTAATAATTTTCAAAATTAGGTGCTTAATTCTGTTTTGTATTTTGACGATATTCCGACTAATGTTTGGCTAAAGTTTATCATCTAGCAAAAGTTACTAGTGTAATTAGTCAAATTAAAATGAGAGCTCAATTTAATTACACAGAAATTTATTGTCGAGACATCATTAGAAAGTATTTATCCTAACCTTATTAGAAAGCCCACTTTATTTTCAAACAGTTGGGAGTTCGGAGGCTTCTCTCATAAAAAGAGCATAAAAACAAAATTAGGTGCAAAAAAGAATATCACAAACATGTCCTATATAAATGTTATATTTGTACTAGTATACTAGTATACCGGTATCTTTACGGTTATTTCATTCACAAAACCGTTTTGTAGTTTTGTCACCCTTCAAAATCTTTATTCATTTTGAATCAGATTGTGATTTGTTTATGGAAGTTCATTAGCAATCGAATCCAATAACATAATAAAGTAGCCAAGTGCAAGTTGGACTCGCCCATGAAGGGTTCCGTTGCAGCAAGTAACATAATATACATAGTACACATAGTTCTTGTAGTTCGTTGTAACTTTGATCGAAGTTTTAATAATAGTGTATTTATGACGTACTAAAAAAAAACTACTCATCAGATCGAGTTCAAACTAATTTTCGTTGGTAGTTTTCATGGTAATACACATCATATATTTTTTTTAGATTTTTCATTCTCTTACTTTAGAAGTTAGAGGGGGGGGGACACACAATTTACCACTTTGGAAGCGTCTCTCGCACAAATTATTCAGTGTAGACGAAAATGATTTTAGAAACCTTAACATCATTTTTAAAGACCTATCGATAGACACCCCACACGTGTAGGTTTGATGAAAAAAACATTTTTGGGTTTCAGTTCTCAGTATGGGGGGCACCCCTACTTTTTGTTTTTTTAAAAACTTTTGTAAAGATCTTAATGCGGTTCACAGAATACATCTACTTACCAAGTTTCAACAGTGTAGTTCTCATAGTTTCGGCAAAAAGTGGCTGTGACATACGGACGGACAGACAGACAGACAGACAGACAGACAGACAGACAGACATGACGAATCTATAAGGGTTCCGTTTTTACGTTTTACGGAATAATAAAAACGTAAAAAAGATCAGCACATCCACGCAGTTTTCCAATCACTTAAATACATATTGTATGGGAGGATATACATTTTTTTGAGATATTTCTTCTAAATCACACACATGGACCAATAATAGATGGAAACAATTTGATTTGGGCGGAATTTCTTCTAAAATGTGAAATAATTAACTTTTTGTGAAACTGATCTGCATGATCTAACCACCTTGCCTTTTTTTTATTTAACTTTATTTATATCATATTAAAATAAAAGTGGCCAACTGCGAGTGGGACTCCCGCACGAAGGGTTCCGTACCATTAGCAAATTAACGGCGAAAACCTTTTTGGCTTTATTCCGAATTCCGTATACATAGATTTTCGCAGTTTCCGCAGATAGGCATTCATCCAAAAGTTTTACTAAAATTTTGATTTTACCTTACGGTTCTAACGACGAATTTGATACCGCGTTTTAGGCAACTAGTGGCGCCATCTAGTTTGCTTGGGACGGACTAATCGAGCAAGAAACGGTAAAAATCAATTTAGTTGTATGGGAGCCCCCCTTAAATATGATTTTTTTTATATTATTAGTATTTTTTGTTATAGCGGCAATAGAAATACATCAGCTGTGAAAATGTCAACTGTCTATCTAACACCGTTCTTGTGATATAGCCTGGCGACAGACGGACGGACGGACGGACAGCCAAGTCTCAGCCAAGCCAGGGTGCCGTTTTTACCCTTTGGGTACGAAACCCAGGTACGTTTTTTTTCTTTGTGTTTTCTGAGAACATTTACCATAGTTATGTTAATTTTTTAACAGTATCAAAACCAAAACCAAATTAAAATTTTTAGTTCAAATTAAAATCAAAATCTTACTTATTTGTTTTTTGTTTCATACATTTTGAGGCTATGTGAAGCACTTGCTTCACATAGCCTCAGATTAATGTTAAGACAGTTAATGCAAACAAGTTGTAGATCTTTAATAACCTATAAATAACTTTGTCGTACAACTTATTTCCATAGGTACGATTTGTAGTTTTGTCGGAAATCGATATAAACCGTTTTTAACCTTAAAACGGGCTTTAAGCGGGCGGCCCCTTCCACTTGCCGACCTCAGATCGCCCTTAAATTGTTTTTCCTTTCACTTTTGTCATATTTTCTTCCTCTTACAATGGGTTTCATTCTAGTATTTTTTTTTATGTTTGTCATTTCCTAAGGCCACGTTCACACGACGCGGCTGCCAACCGGGCCCGCGCGCGGGCGCGGCGCCGCGCCGCGCGACGGTTTTGTTTCAATACTCACGAGACCGCAGGTTTTCGCGGTTTCTGCTCCGGAACTGCGCAAGAATTGCGCGCAGCCACGCGGGCGCCGCGCGGCTGCCGCAACCGCCGCGGCCGTAAACCGCGTCATGTGTATTGAATTCAATTTTATATGGAAATCTGCCGCGCCCGCGCGCGGGTCTCTAAGGCTACTACTCTGGTCCATAAATCATCGTAATCGTCAAAATATGTTGCATTTGTTACTTGTATTATTGTTTTATTTGTCGATTTTTGACAATTTTAAATTCTGTTGCACACAGGCAGATGAAAAATTTCGAATTCAAATTATGTTCGACATGAGTTTGACGCGGTTCGGTGAAAATGTAAGTTACTTTTTCCTCGTCACTTTAAATTCTGTTTACGGAATTTGAAATGGGGAAATAAAATCGTGCAGCAAGATTTCCGATGCGGTGGAGTTTTTAAGAAATTGATTGCATTACATCATAGCGGGAGCAGACGTAGCGAGTGTTCGTATCGTACCTTACGATGTATCTAATGCATTTCCTTACCAAACAATGTATGGTCTACACAAAACGTAAGGGGTAATTTGAATTTAGTTAAAATTTGACCCTAATTCTACTCTTCATTTAAGTGGAATGTTGCTTATTGTTTTACGGCGGTAGAACATATAGAATTTGTATCTATAAAAATGCAGCAAATTTCATTCAAGTGACATACTAATATTTTTGGTGGAGATGTCATAACTTCAGGTAGTAAAGGATGAGAAAACACAAGCGTAAGTGACGTAATGAATTGTAATTGATATTGTACTCATTGTATATAATTATACAAATACTACTTAAGGTGCGCTTACACGAGGGCAATAATTACTCGGCGACACGAATGGACCGATCTGGAGCAATTAATGGAGCAATTAAACGCAATTTCAATAAATTGCGGCAATTATTTCGGCGATATTGCTTCTAATTTTTTTAAAAGGGGGCAGAGCCTTTATAACAAAACTAAAATACAATGAGAACTACACTACGCTACATAGTACGCTTCTAATTGTTCCAGATATTTCATATTGCTCAATGTCGCCGATACGAATTGACGAATATCCAATGGGCATGGAAATTCCTAGCAATTTTTGTATATATCTCATTCGCACTTGTTTGTTTTGCGGCTTGCCGTCTTGCTTCCGCAGGGAGAGCGAGAGGTCGGGTGGCGCTACAAGCCACCGCAGCAAGAACAATGTCGTCCATAGCGAGCGAATACTGAAGTGCTCGTGTAGGACAGTATTGCCTAGTTGATGAAGTTGCGCGATATCGCTCAATATGGTATTGCGCAGTATTGATGCTTGTTGCCGTTGCCGTAAATTGCTTGATGTAGTCGTGACGTCATAGTTGACGAGTATTGACTGGAATTGAGCAATTTTAGTTGCCCGTATAAGCGCACCTTTACAACTTTTAGCCAAGTGACATACTTATGTAAAAATATCAAACATTTTGGCGGTAAAGCATTCAATCGTGATTCAAATTAATAACATTACAAAATTGAAATTGAACATTAAAACTAGAAAGACATTTGTACAAGCGTTAACTCTTCGAAACTTAATTTCCAGACAGCTTATATATAAAGGTAAATACATATTATTTATGATACCCAAAAAGCCGCAGCATGACCCTTGTATATGACGCCTCAAAATATTGAATTGGGTCGCTTAATGGAAGTAAAATATCGGTTATTTAATTAACGTACCTTGACGTACCCTCACCTGCCTCTGAGAGGGCTGTGGCTTCTAAACTTCATACGTTTACCCCTTGTACTGACGTGTTAATTGGGCACAGCATGAAGTGACTGTTATAAAGTTAGTATTAGGTATTGTAAATAAATTATTTTTAAACAAAAATTAAACCGAATTCAAAATAACAAATAGGCACTCAAAAGCGAAAAATAAATTAATGTAATTATTTAAAACGCTATCTTCATTTATTTGAAATAGGTAGATGAAACTCTATAAACTTGACATTGGCGGCTATGTTTGATACTTTGAAATCTTACTATTTGTGAGGTTAAAGCATATTTATGAAATTTGATAAATAATTAGTTTGTAGTCAGGAATAACACATAAATATGCTTTTTATCCCAGGAAAATAACGGAACCGGGAATTACGCGGGAGAAACCGCGGGCCGCTGCTAGCTGTATTATAAATGTGAAATTAACACTGTCTGTCTGTCTGTTACGCTTTAAAGACTTAAACACTGAACCGATTTTGATGGAATTGTGTAAAATTGTTTTAATGTAAGCAGATTTTAGTAAATATAGTTTGTAGGGGTGTACAAATACCTCATTTACATTAATTAATACTAATTTCGTGCGGACAAAGTCGCGGGTAAAAGCTTGTAGGTCAATAAATATATTGCATATAGGTTGCCTTACAAATATTAGTCCAGAGTATGATTCTTCTCTTCAATTCCCATGTCCAAAGTAATGAAATTTTTATAATTTTAGTTTAGTCGTCAAGTAAATATGTGTTTATTAAATAGAGAAAAAAAGAAAAAAAAAATTGGCAGTCATAGGAACTGCCGATAGAAGTGAAAACTTGCTGTTGCCCTGGTACTGGTACCTAGGGGCAAACGCAACTCTTTTATATTTCTGTTCTCCTGGTTGTAACGGTGTTCCATTCCACCGTTCCCTTAAAGTAATCAAAAATAGACTTGCCGTCTTAGGAAGCCTTTAAATCGTAAAACGGCCGTAGATAGTAAAACGGAACGGTGTCGCGGACCAATCGGGACGCGACAATTCAAATCACCCAATGGCGAGAGACGACGCCAAGGGGCTCACAATTATAAAAGAGAAGCTGACTGAAGGCAGAAGCCATTTTACAAATAATTTTTCTAATAACTATAAAAAGTGAAATAAAACTAAATGCTGTCCGAAGGCTTAAAAAGCCATAAGTGCAATGTAACCCCATAGGGTAAGTGTTCCAATTTCCAATTTGCATTATGTATCGCTGTTGCATCACTGTTCATATTGCGTGTACAATTGTGTAAAACATATGGTCTATGAATTGTGCTACTTTTACTGCTCGTCGAATTTGTCTGCCGATGATTTACGGGAGATCCCGCGACAGAACGATGTTCGTTTGGATTCAGCAAATTACATTATGACAATCGAACACGGGGTCAACGGCCGGCGAGTTCGATAAGTCGGAATCAAGGGTCATTGACCTACCCGTGTCTAGAAAAGTGAATGACGGTTGATTTTCTTTCGACCGTTATAAACTTTCCTGCTATTTCTCATACATCTGGAGATAAACGCTGGGCTGTTGGAGGTAGGTAATCGAAACTCTTTACTGTGTCTGTTGCCCTGGTACCTACCTGGCCGTTTTTACCGAGTTTACCCGAAGATTTCATATCCGATCCGATCCATTATCATATCCAAGCGTGACGATTGATGAATCCATTTCACAGCCCACGAAAATTCTGTCTATAGCGCGCCTAAAGAAGTTTTCACTTCAAAAAACCTAAAAAGTACCCCCCTCTCTTTTTATGGGGGTGTCACCTGTAGGTGACACTGGGAATTGTACTATACGATTTATGAGGTACGAAGCATCATTTTGACAGGAATGAAACACCAGTTTTGTTTACAAGTACCAGTTTATGAAAGTATGGCAACAAAAAACAACAGAGTACTATACTGTACTGTTACTAGTAGTAATAGACATACATATTTCACAAAAAATAAACCTAGATCTAGGTTTTGTATTCTGTGGAACATAAGTATACCAACACTTGAGGTGCTAACGAATGTTGCATTTAGCGCACATTTTTCTAGTATGTTGGTGACAGTTCCCACATAGCCGCTGAGAACAGTCGATTTCTGCGTGATCATCCTCTGTTCCTGCACTCCTCACCTCTTCAGATACTGTAGGTTCCAGAGGAACGCCACAGTCAGGATTGCGATTTTCCGTATTTTTAGATAAGTGGTGACAACATTTCGACGAAATTACTACGTCTAATACTATGGTGTCACTATAAAACAATTCAAAGTATTGGACAGAAGAACCTTCTGACAGTCCTGGCTGAACATTTCTTCGTAACAATCACCTTTGCCCCAAGTAGTAAATAAAGATACATTATTGAACCATCTCTTCACTGTGTGATACTTTTTATCCGAACTAAGAGGTTGTTTTATTGTATTTTCTGGACTATAATCATCTGCAGTTACAATTGTGCTTTTTGGTGGCTCTGTTTGCTCTGTGACTAAGCATTGGGCAAAATCATCGTCTGTAAATATATCATCGTTAAATGGATAAATTCCTGTAGAGTTGAATCCGTTTATAATTTCTTTTGGTCTAAAGGATTCTGCATATGCCTGGTTAATAAACTCAGCTGAATCATACATTGTAATTAGGACACCGGGAAGATTAACCATGTGTAGATCAGCTGCTTTGTTGTACGCCATTTGAAACGGGCCAAATACGGTCCTGTCCAGGGGTTGTTGTCTATGCGAAGTATGTGGAGGTAACGTCAATAAATGAATTCCGTTGTTTTTGGCTTTTACAATAATTTCGTATGAGATATGGGTTTCGTGGTTTAACTAATATGAGAATAACTGGCTGTTAAAGGTGACGGTTTAACGCACTAGATAAAATGGTCTAAATGTTTCCTAAAAATAGGCTCCGTTGACCAACCCGAGCGATTAGTGTTAAGCGTTCCGGACTAACTGCGTTTCTCTTTACACCAGCTTTATACAAGGTAGGTATTAAGCATAATCGTGGGTTCGATTCCCACCCAGTGCAAATATTTGTGTGATGAATTCAAATATTTGCACTGTGTCTGGGTGTTTCTATGTATAATAAGTATGTATTTAAAACTATATAAGTATTATATCAGCTATCTGGCCGCCATCATACAAGCTTTGCTTAGTTTGGGGTCAGATGGTGTTGTGTGTGAATTATCCACCAATATTTATATTTGTATTTATTTATTTATAGTTCTTAGGTACAAACATAGATTGTACCTTGGTACGCGTCCTGAGGTACAAACAAAATCATGTCCCAAGGTACAAACACAGCAATATTTTAACAAAATAAAATTATCTCAATTTTTAGCATAGGAACTTGTTGCGCTATTTACTGTATTGTAGAAAGAAAATACCAAATTACATATATGTCGTATCTTTCTGTCAATTATGTGCATGCATTACAAAGATTACAAAGGTAACAAACGTCAAAAACTACAAAAAGCTTACTTTTGACTCCAAAAAACTTAAAGATGTCCTCACAGCTCGCTCGACGCCGGAATGGTCACGTGAGTCACAAGTGTTGTCAAGTGATGAAAATGCTACCCATATGGTAGAATTTAGCCCTATAAATGTGGCTAGTTTTTGAAATAAAATCAATGTCCCAAGCTAAAAGCGTCCTAAGGTACGTTACATAATCTGTGTAGTCAAATCCATTACAGGTATATTATCCTGGCTTGGATTTATCAAATTTCACTTTTCATTATTGGGTTCCGTGTTGGTGTATAGCTCGATAATGTTATCTTTCCTGCTCTGTGTTCTTAGGGTATCAGCAATTTCGGATTCTTGTGGCTGGTGAACAGTTTATGTATTTGGAGGGTAGAGAGTTTTTGTTTGGTTCTTGATCGTCAGTTCAGTATTTTTGAAGTATTGTTCATTTTGTAGTATGTATTTTTTCATATTTTTACTTATGACTTCAATGACAACCGGTCTTTTGAGTCCTCTTTTGCCAATTCGCGTCAGCTCTTCTATGTGGCCAGATAAATTAATATTTAGTATGTCACGGAAAAGTAATATTATGCGATTTTGTGGTTCGTTTTCATTTTCACCGTGGTCCAAGAGTCTGTACAATACAAGTTATTTATTATTATTGTTAGTGGGCATGGCTATATAAACAGTGTCTTTTTTTAATTTTAGTTCTGTAACATTGCTTTTTAGTTTTGCATTTTCTTTCTCAATCATTCTAATTTTATGTTGTAGTTTTTCAATTTCTGTGTTTGTCTCCTGGAGTTTCGTAACTATGTTATGCTATTACTATGTTATGCTCTGTGATTTCATATTGTAGCTTCGACACAGCAGATTGTGTTTATTTTTGAATATATGACTTCATGTCACTTAGCACTGTAGCATTATCCGGGTGGTATTTGAATCTAGTTTTGTGTTTAGTAGTTTGCTTATCTATTCCAAGGTAGACTGCGTGCTTCCGTTATATGTGAATAGCTCAAATAATATATATTTCCGGGTCAAAATTTATGGTTTTATCTATTTTTTCGAACGGATTGATTTTCTAGCATGTATTCGTCAAGAGAAGTGTAGCTAGTTTGGTTGATAGGAGTATTATTTATGGAAGTATTTGCATCTTGGCTTGTTTGCGTTTTGGGACTGATTTTATCAGAAGGTTTGGGTTTATTGCTTGTTATTTTCTGTGTGTTTACAGACAAAAACAAGCAATAAACCAGACAGACAGACACACAGAGTTCTTTCGTATAAAATTTATAATATAATGTTCAAGAGTTTAGTTACACAATTTAACGGTTTTATCTTCAACGTTGACGAACTTCCATGGAAGCTTAAATTCCTCATTTTCACACCCCTTTAACTTTTTTTGTGTGATAACCACATTTGTCGCCATTTCCTGAGTTTATTCTATCTGTGTATCAAATTGTATCAAAATCAATTCAGTGGTTTAGTATTTTAACACAGAGTTACTTTCATGATAATAGTATGAGTATCAAGTGTCTAGTTAGAAAATTATCTGCAACAATTCCGAACTTCCATATAAACCTTCACCCCCTATTTTATCACCGTACAGTTGGAAATTACAAAATTAATATAACAATTTTTTTTATTAAATAAAGAGTGGCGAGACGAACAGGACATGTGCCTGATGGTAAGCAACATGCCTGCCACATAACAGCACAGTATCACGCAGCTGTTGAAACATGAAGAGTCCAAATCATTACCTAGCACTGCACTACGCTCGTCACCCAGAGATCTAAGATTTGCTTCGTGTCAAGTGTATAGATATGAATTTTCATATGATTTTATCTTCAACAATAACGAACTTCAATATACACTTTCATCCCCCATTTCAACCCTTACTTCATCCCCGTACAGTTCGTAATTCTTTAGGTATTAGTTTACTTGTTGTATTGTTGAAATTTTACATCAATAAAGTGGCCAAGTGCGAGTCAGGCTCGCCCATGAAGGGTTCCGTTGCTGCAAGTAACATAATACATACAGTACACAAAGTTCTTGTAGTTTGTTGTAATTTTGATCGAAGTTTTAAAAATAGTCTATTTATGGCGTACTAAAAAAAACTACTTACCAGATCGAGTTTAAACCAATTTTTGATGGAAGTTTGCATAATCATTTACATCATATATTTTTTTAGTTTTATCTTTCTCTTACCTTAGAAGTTACAGGGGCACACAGGGACACATTTTACTTCTTTGGAAGTGTCTCTTGCACAAAATATTTAGTTAAGAATAAAACGATATTTGAAACATCAACATCATACAGAAGACCTATCCATAAATAACCCACACGTATGGGTTTGATTTTTTTTGAGTTTCAGTTCTATGTACCTATGGGTCACTCTCAAAGCTGTTTTTTTTTTTATATTTTTAATAAAAATCGAAATGCGGTTCACAGAATACATTTACTTACCAAGTTTTCACAGTATACTTAGTTCTAATAGTTCCGGAAAAAGTGGCTGTGACATACGGACGGACAGACGTGCCGAATCTATAAGGGTTCCGTTTTTACGTTTTACGGAACCCTAAAAATGTGTATGTGGTATTCGTGGTATTGCATAATAAGTAAGTACCTAGGTGACCGAGCTTTGCTCGGTTTAAATACTAAATTTACTTAGATACCTACAGATAAAAGACTCCAAGAAATAGATTTTCTTAAAAAAAACATGAAAAAAAAGAGAAGTCGTCTGGATTCGAACCCGGAGCTACTAATTCGTGACCGCTATGATCGCCGAATTCCCATCTGAGCTATTGCTCAGATGGGAAGTCGGCGCAATAACGCTGTCGCGTCACGCGGCGAAATTTACCTTCGCCTTCTATTGTCTAATGTGACAGTTTTTCATTGTCTAAAAACACGCATAATATGCGTTTTTTAATGAAACCTAGTTAGATCGATTTATCGTCCCCGTGGTTTGAGCCGTTTCCGAGATTCAGATTCTATATATATAATATACATATTTATATAGGTAAAATAAGATTTCTAGTAAGCGTTCGTAGTGTGCGTGTGTGCGTGATCCAACGATATGCGTGATACTCCTGCGACAAGGCGTTGTCAGCGCAGGCGTGAGGCGGGCAAGGAGTGCGGGCGGCGCGGTGGCGGCGGTGCAATTCGGCGATTCCGGGAATTTGTGATATCGCGTCGCATTCTTCTTCGATAATTTATAATGTAAATGGATAGGTATTTAGAAATGTAAATATTGTTACATACCATGGTTATATCTTCGTAATATAACACTTCACTAAGTTATATTAGATACTGGTAATTCTGGCAACACTTGAATAAGTTTTTTTATTTACTTTGTTAGATATTTCTTGGTAAAATTATTTTTCACCAGAGAGCTTGTATAATTACGTGCGAAGCGTCGGGCGCTCGGACGATGCCTTACTTGAATAGAACCAACTCTACTCTATCTCTTTATCAAACAATAAAATAACCTTACCTAGTGCAAGAGACGCAGTAGATAGCCCTACTTCTATTCTTAACTATATTAACGTACATACATAGAATACAGTTAAAAGCATTCCGTTAACTAAACACACTCACTTAGGTAGGTACGTACTCAACGAGTACTACATTTCGTACGACGACGGTAAGGGCGCATCAGACGGTAATAATTGTATTACAGGTCTGATGGTACTGATAAATAGCACTGACGTCACTTCTATTGACGGTACACTAAACGCGGCGCTAGCATCGATTTGGTTTTCACCCTTTTGGCTCGTGTCTAAATTTGTTTGTAAAAGATTAGAAATGATATCAAAAATATTATGTCCACCGAATATAAACACACTGAAAAAAATTTGAACATTAACAAATTGCCATAAATTTTTTTTAAATGAGACTTTTATAACATCGCTTCAAACTTTTTCGTCCATCTATTGCATGTTGCGTGGCAGTCGGCCACGGAGCAGCCAAGGCCAAAATGGCGGCGTTACCTACTCGTTAAGTTACCTAAATTACTTACTTAAATCGAATATTTTAAAATTCAACGAAAACAGGTTAGCCTGGGTTTACAAAATTGAATTTATTTTCCTCTAAGTTAAGGTAAAATATAGATTATAATTGTTTTTTTGAAGATAGACCAAATTTTTAAAATATAAATACACGGGTAAGTCACGTTTGATACAGTCAGTCCAGTCTGACTCAAGTTTCGATGCTGTCAAGGCTAAACGAGATGCGAAAGCGCGCGCACTCTCCTTGAAAAAGATCGCTGGACGCGATCGAAACTGGACTGACTATATCAACCGTGGGTTACCCGTATATTTATTTAAAATGTGTAATAACCACGTTAGTTTCCATACTTAAGTATGAAAAGTATGTAGATTAAGTATGAAAAGTATGTAGATTAAGTATGAAGAGTAAGTAGATCAATTAATTGATGGACATTGTAATATTCAATTTTAATATTGTATTTTCGACCTTTGCCCTGGGCAATCAATGTCCAAGTACTTTATTCGTATATGTACAATTTACACGTCAATTATTAAAAAATAAAAACAAAAGAAAGAGCATACACATTGCATACATTTTCAAAGTTTGAAATTACTACTTTACTGTATTATAATAATTATTGTACAGAAAACTGTCAACCATTATCTTATCTTATATATAAAATTCTCGTGTCACAGTGTTTGTTTCCTTACTCCTCCGAAACGGCTTTACTGATTTTAACCAAATTTTATATGCATATTCTGTAGGTATGAGAATTGGCTACTAGCTATTTTTCATACCCCCAAGTGACAAGGGTTGTTCACTAAGGCAAAACAACGTTTGCGGGGTCAGCTAGTACGAGTATAATAATATGTTTTTATTACAATTATACTGACCCATGTCAAATGTTTGTATACATTTTTATAGAACTTTGGCATCACTATCTAAAAAACGGTGTAACTCTATCTAACGTCGGCGTCGCCCTATCATTAACCGTCTCCAGTCCAATCTAAACGTTTGGTACTTGGACGACGGAACTTTGGGTGGCAATGTGAATACTGTTCAACTGATTTACAAAAACTCTTAGGCGGTTGTCGTCTCATGGGTTTGTAACATTTTTTTTGAAAAAGATGTACATTTCGTATGCGACGTATGCGTGCTTGTGTACCCTCAGACAAAGATTGGATAATAAACAAATTGATTGATTGATTAGTTGACAAAACATTCCTGCACCTCCTGTGTTCACCGATATTAAATAAGTCGTTACCACATTTTGTCGAGCAAAATATATCAAAATTTCACGAGAACCTCCGATAGATTATAAGTAAACACACATAATATTATGGTGTTTACAATTATTCGGCGTTGTCTCTTTGTTCCGAATTTTCTGTACGCTATACGATGTAGTCCGCTGTGGAAACACTCTTAGCAGAGTCCGCCTGGGGAAGTACCACACCTTTGCCAGTTATTCCACCGCCAAGGAGTAATGTTCAAACAATACTGTGTTCCGGTTTGAAGAACAATGTTTCCAGATAAATTACAGGGCTTAGAGATATAACAACTTAGATCTCTGGGTGACGAGCGCAGTGCAGTGCTAGATAATGATTTGGGCTCTTCATGTTCCAATAGCTGCGTGTCACTGTGTTGTTATGTGGCAGGCTTGTTGCTTACTATCAGGGACATAACCTGCTCGTCTCGTCACTCTTTGTTTAAGAAAAAAAACATGTTGAGCTCCTTTGGAGCTTGACCACAGAATAAATATTAGTACAGAAGCCTCACTTACCAAAAACAATTATATAAATAGCGACTCTTGCTGGGACACAACATAGTTCAATTCAGCTCGCAATACCTGTCGCGATTTTCAAATAAACATTTGCGCTCTTTCTAACGCGTAACTCTGTCCCTGTCTAGCGCGGAGGGTTGTCGACATATAAAATAACAATATGCGCGGGAAACATGTTGCGCGAGCGCTCAGCCGAGCGTCCGACAACCGACTGGCACTTGTTCCCTGGGAGGGACGGTCTAGCTGTAGGCTAAAACCGCGCGACCTTGAGCGAGAGAGGATACACTGGCTTGACAATGCCATACAGGAATCTATTATCGGTGTTGAATGTGGACGCGATTAAGAGGGCGTGGTCAGAAGCTTCACTACCCAAAAGGTTGGGAGGCCTAGGAATCCGCCAAATTTCTAGTGTAGCTGTATCGGCATTCATGTCCTCAGTACTCAAAATCTAGTAGAAAAATTCTCACACCCTCATTAGGCCAATAGGATGTAGCATAGTGGTAACTAATTTATGCGAGCCTAAACATGTTTAGAGGCTTGTCCAAACAACTATTTCAACAGATTTATGCCATATCAGAGATAGTGCGATCGACTGATCTGCGATTTAGCATGGAACTCTCTTCTCGACACTTGTCCCAGTATCGATGATCCTGCTCTTATCCTTGCGGTATCTGTGTAGGAATGCTTATGCCATGCCATGCTTAGAATACTTATTTAGACGACAATGCTTTGAAGGTTTATTCCAGACTAGGAGTGCCCTCCGGTTTCACCCGCTTAGTCTCCAAAGTGAGCTATCAAATAAATTTCGAGATTTAAGTTTTCACTTACATCGGCAGTCCCTAGGACTGACTTTTTCTTCATAATATTTGCCTTTCAAAGTGTGTGTGTATGGTATAATGTCCGTGAAATGTACATGTATATTTTTATGGTATAGAGTGACGAGACGAGCAGGACATGTGCCTGATGGTAAACAACATGCCTGCCACATAACAGCACAGTGACACGCAGCTAATGGAACATGAAAAGTCCAAATTGTTATCTAGCACTGCACTGCGCTCGTCACCCAGACATCTAAGATAATATTATATCTCTACGCCCTGTAATTTCTCTGGAAACATTGCCTTTCAAACCGGAATAAAGTAATGTTTGCACATTACTGCTTGTGAATAAAATGGTATATACGAATATCCTATTGTATTTTATTTGCAGCTCATTAAATTTAATAATTATTACCGAGTTATTAATACGATGCGACATACATTGGAGTGCATTCATTCGACTGATAATGATAATTGACGTCCGTCTATGCAAGTGACATTTTTATGAGATATCTACTATATAGGTGTCCGAAATGCAGTTAAATTGGTCTGTTTATTTCAACTGATTTTATTAAACTTGAATTTAAATTAAATTAGTCACTTAACTCGATCTAGAAGTACGGTCTTATATTTCTAAGGACACATTGCTCTTCAAACCGGAACACAGTATTTTTTACGCATTCTCGTTAGACGGTTGGATATCTAACATACATGTGTATAAGTATACATAAGTATTAAATGAGAAAATCAAGGAACTCGATCTATAAAACTTGTTTAGAAATAATAAATGTTTAAATTTATATATTTTTTTTACTTTTTTTGAACAGGCAGAGGAGCCTTTATTTACAAAACTAAATTAGACTGAGAACTACATTACATA
Organism: Ectropis crepuscularia; assembly: GCA_963693475.1. Taxonomy (NCBI): domain Eukaryota; kingdom Metazoa; phylum Arthropoda; class Insecta; order Lepidoptera; family Geometridae; genus Ectropis; species Ectropis crepuscularia. The sequence goes on from OY856338.1 coordinate 9,148,919, forward strand.
CTAAATCACTTACTTACACAAAGCACATCTGAATCACCATAGACCGAAGAAAGTTTAAAGATAATGTAAATGGTCTAGCCCACTACTAATTGGAAGCGTACCCAGTATGCTAGCGGAATTACCACGCTGAATGGAAATGTTTATACGTTGGGGTAAATAAACGGCAGCATTTCGATCACGCGTCACAGCGATTAAGCACTCGGAAAGGCTTTTGAAAATGAGATTAACTCCCGGTGCTCATGGGCCCAATGTCTCAATACCAAACGGTTCCAATTACTTAATTAACCTATGTTATTTTTTTTATTTAGAATAGAATGACGAGCAGGACGTGTGCCTGATGGTAAGCAACAAGCCTCCCACATAACAGCACTATTGGAACAGGATAAGTCCAAATCATTACCTAGCACTGCACTGCGCTCGTCACCCAGATATGTAAGATGTTTTGTCTCTTTGCCCTGTAATTTCACTGAAAACATTGCCCTTCAAACCGCAACACAGCGTTGTTTGCACATTACTGCTTGGCGATAGAATAACTGGCAAAGGTGCGGTACTTCCCCACACAACTCATTTTTTTTTCTCATTTCTTTAATGCGACTCAAAGGTTAAGCTATTATTTGTTTACTCTGAGACCAGTGCTATTGCCTCATAAGGTTAAACTCGGTGTTTGCCCGGGTCTTGTGGAAGAGGCTCATGATGAAAACCATTCCAGCCCCCTTTTCTCCCGAAGCAAATATTTAATTACCTAGCACTGCGATGAGCAGACACCGGTGGAAGCAGATTACACAATCTAGGTGTAGAGCATCCACATTAGAGCATCCACATCCAACGATGACCACGATCCTCAGTCATGAGGAAGCGACCACAGAGAGAGAGAGCACTGCACTGCGCTCGTCACCCAGAGATATAAGATGTTTTATCTCTATGCCCTCTCATTTCACTGGAAACATTGCCCTTCGAACCGGAACACAGCATTGTTTGCACATTACTGCTTGGCAATAGAATAACTGACAAAGGTGCGGTACTTCCCCAGACGGACTCTGCAAAGAGTCCTGCCACTACTAAATTAACCTTTAATATCACATTTATTTAATGCGACTTTCAAGGTTAAGCTATTATTTGTTTACTCTCAACTGAGACCAGTGCTATATTGCCTCCTAACGTAAAACTTGGTGTTTGCCCGGGTCTTGTGGAAGAGGCTCATAATGAAAAATATTTCAGCCCCTTTTCTCTCGAAGCAAATATTTGGCTAGCAACCTCGATACAGAAATAATTGGTCGTTGAAAAACACTCTAGAGTTTTCGTTTCGTTTTGCCGTTATTTTTTATTTGTGCTTTTTCTTAATCATTTCGCCGTTCCTTGTAGCCACATTCGACAAAACTAGATGAAAGCGAGTCTATTGTTTGTGGGCAATTTTTTGGTCTTCTTTTAGATGTCCATAGAAATTGTATTCAACAGTTGAACGTATTACAAATAATACTCAATTGATGAATAATGGATGATATTATACTTTCGTCTCTGGCACTATTGATCAAACGTTCTGTGTACTTCTCTGGGAAACTTTTACAGGTGAGTTTGATAAAATATAACGTTTTGGGAATGTTTTACCAACATCAAATAAATGTTTAAAGATTTGGTATTGAGCTGCGTGGTAGTGCTGTTATGGGCAAGTGTATTTGTTCCCTTTTCTTGTTGATACTCACTCACTAGGTATACTATATTTATGAAAAAAGGGTATGTGTGTAAAAAAATAGTTAGGTACATATTTTTACATAATATTACCTATGCTAACGCTCTATTAACGCTGCTTCTGCGATAGTAGAGGCCAACTGAGGTCAACAGTAATAAATCAAGTCAGTAACAGTCCTTTAAATAATTGTTATCCCTTAATGAAGCGCGCAACTAACTTCAGTGTATCGAATTTGAGCATGTTTTGCGCATGCGCATGCATCGTAAATTTTTACTCTGCAGAGACAGTTCTCAGCCAGGTTCTGTGGTAGCATAAGAATTTTTGTATCAATTTAAGTAGGCATAACGTTTTTAGGACTAACGATGATTTACCAGAGTAACTAAACGCATAACTGTTTTCGCATATTTTTTACTAGTATAACCATTCATAGCATGAAGATAACTTAGCATCAAGTATAAAGGCACACATTGAGAAAAGCGGACGGTACGGTAAGAAATATGGTGCAATTTTTGACTCCGGGTGGGCTCCCGCCAGAAGCTCTGCCGTCTGCCCTGAGTGTCGCTTCTCCATACTCGACCTGCGTTCCACTACGGAGGTCGCCGGCTCGTTTCGCTCGCCACATCCTCCCTTCGCAACGCTTGGCCTCGCATGGCTCACTCCACTAAGAACCTCTCTTGAACTTCTGGCTCCCGCATTTTTTATATACACTCTAGAGGGAGTAGCGACAAAACTAGGTGGAGTCAGGGTGCTCCGAGTCGGATCTGAGCCCTATGTAACCTGGGTCTATATTTAGTAACACAACAAATACATAAAAAAATCCTTTTTTTTTTTTTTTAGTTTAACCTGAGTTGTCCCACTGCTGGGCAAAGGTCTCCCCCAATTCCCTCCACTTAATCCGGTCCTGAGCTACCATCGTCCAATCATTTTTAAACGCTCCGAGCTCGTCCTTCCATCGTGTTGGAGGACGACCCTGGGGTCGACTGGCCGATGGTGTCCACTCTGTAGAAACCCAGGCCCACCGATCGGGGTGCATTCTGGTCACATGACCCGCCCACTCCCATTTAAGCTTGGCAGATCTAAATCCTACATCTGTTACACCTGTAATGGAACGCAGTATAGTGTTGCGAACATGGTCTTGTCTTTTAATTCCTAAAATACTGCGTTCCATTGCTCGTTGGCAAACGCCGAGGCGGAACTTCTGAGCTTTAGTTAACGACCAAGTCTGCGCACCGTAGGTTAGGATGGGCAAGATACATGTGTCGAGCAGTTTGCGCTTCAGGGAGATCGTAAGTTCTCCCTTCATTAGCTCTTTCATGGACCAGTAGCTCTTCCAGGCGTTGTCTATTCGACGACTGATCTCCTTGTCTTGCCTGTTATCGAAAGAAACTATCTGGCCCAAGTAAGTGTACTCATTGACATAAAGTATTGCTTGCCCATCTACCTCGACCCTACGTTTTGTGCTATTAGTCATGAGTTGTGTTTTTGACCAGTTCATCAGAAGTCCCACTTCACGGCTAGCTTTGCTCAGATCTTGGAGCATGAGCTCCAGTTGTGGTGCTGATGTGGCAAAGAGCACAATGTCGTCGGCAAATCTGAGATTTGTTAAATTGCCTCCGACATTGATGCCGCGTGTTGTCCAAGATGCTGCCAGTGTTTTGAAAACCTCTTCAAGAGTGCTTGTGAATAATTTGGGAGAGAGTGGATCGCCTTGTTTAACACCTTTGGATATTTTAAACGATGGGCCCGAAGACTGTAGTTTTATGTTAGCAGTACTGTGATTATAAATAATTTTGAGGAGATCTATGTAAGTCGGTTCTACGTTTTGTTTTAGGAGAGAAGAAAATATGGCAGTTTGCGTTAAGCTATCGAAAGCTTTCGCATAATCCACAAAAGCTAGATATAGTGGTTTCTTGTATTCTTTGTGTTTCTCTATTATTTGATTTAGTGTGTGGAGATGATCAGTCGTAGAGAAAAATGGGCGAAATCCGGCTTGCTCTGGCGGTTGGTGTTTGTCGAGTGTCCCAGCTACGCGCTTTTGTATAATTTTGATAAATAATTTGTAGATGTGAGATACTAAACTTATTGGTCTATAGTTATTTATGTTGGAAGTGTCACCCTTTTTATGCAAAAGAACAATGTTGGAATGACACATCTGTTGAGGAATTTGACCGGTATCTAAAATAGAATTAAATAGGTTTGTGAGTGGGGGTATTAGCGTCTTAGCTCCAATTTTCAGTTCTTCTGTAGTCACTTCATCTTCACCAGGGCTTTTTCCATATTTCATAGTTTTTAGGGCGTCATAAACTTCTTTACCAGAAATAAAAGGGATATTATCTGAACGCGAGTACGGTACATTTGGTTGACAGTTGTTATAATCTGTATAGAGGGTTTGATAGAATTGAGTGCATATTTCCATTACTTTATCGCGTCTATTATGTTTTACTCCACAAGTGTCCTGCAAACTATTGATAATACATCTACCCTTAGATATACCCCGTTTTGCTATTCTTAACGAAGTGTTTCGTTCTATGGCGGCTTTTACTAATTCGCAGTTGAGTTTTCTAATATCGTACCGTATACTCCGTTTAACTTGCTTGTCTATTTTCCTGTACTCTTCGGTGCCTATCTCATTATTCTGTCTTTCTTCAATCAGTTGTTTGGATTTTTGAGATAGCTTTGCTTTCTGTTTTTTAACGGGTTTAATTTTCATGCTGCTGTTTTTGATCTGGCTTGATATTACATTAAATTGTTCGTTCACATCATTAATCTCTTTCAAATTTAAGATTTGGAAAGAGTTGTTAAGTTCTATGTTAAATTCGTCGGAATGTTGGAGTAAATGAAGTTTTGAGTGATTTTTTACTGGTTTTGTAAATATTTTTGTGCGATGAATTTTGAAGTCAAATTTAAGTTTTGCACGTACTGGTCGATGGTCCGAGCTGAATTTGATCTTATTGAGACAGGATACGTCTTTTATTATCTGCAAGTCCGATGATGTAATGTAATCTATCTCGTTTTTTGTAATGCCATTAGGTCCCTTCCAGGTCCAGCGTCTTTGAGGTTTCTTGTGAAAATATGAATTGGCAATGTATAAGTTTTGACCGAAGGCGAATTGAATAAACCGTGCACCGCGATCATTGCGGGTTCCAAGACCGTATTTACCGATTGTGTGGGTGCAATCTGTATCAAGCTTGCTTCCTATCTTGGCATTAAAATCACCCATACAAATGTTCCATGTACTTCGGTTCTCATCACATGCTTTATTAAGAAGGCTGTAGAAATCTTCGACTTCGTCGTCAGGATGAGAACACGATGGTGCATAGGCCTGGATGACGGAAAGGGTTTTAGTAGGCGTCAATGTAAGCTTCAGAACTGCAATTCTATCCGAGTATCCAATAAATTCAATGATGTTATCCTTCCACTTTTTGGCTACCAAGAATCCTACTCCATAGAGTCCCTTAATTTTACCTATATGAAAAAAAACATTTTCACTTCTTTCTTCTAATTGTTCACCTAGTCTTCTTACTTCGGAAAGGCCAACAATACCCCAGTTTATGTCTCTGAGACTATTCTCAAGTTCAAGTAGACGGGCGTCTTCTTTCAGGGTTTGTACATTAAAAGTCAAAACGTTGAGCAAATCGGTATCCTTAATAACGCGAGCTGTGGTCGTACGACGGGAAGACATTCTCACCCGGGGATTCTTAGCACCCCTGGCTCCAGTACTACGCCGGTGTCCGTCGCCACCATTGTAGTGTCTGGAGTCGCCGGGCACTTGGGGCCTTATTTCTTTATTACTATTCATTTTCAAATTGGGGGGTTTAGACCATACTCCGCCGCGCTGGTTCAATGCGAGTTGGCGGATCGTCAGAGCCTCGTTCGTTGTTTAGCAGGGCGTACCGCGTGCAGGTGAGGTTGACTTGAGCCACGATAGATGTTAATTGTGGCCCCTTGCGCCCCCCTAAATACTATTTATTTATGCGTCTCATCAATAGTCTAATTGAATGTATTACATTAGATTGTTATACTTAAAACACATTATGCCATAAAACGATTATATAAAAGTTACATTATGACACTATATATTATGCAAGTAAATTAGGAAAAAAATGCGTACGTATACGTGTGTCCGTTTTAAATGGCACGCTTCTCAGCCAACTTCAAGATGTTGTTTTTTGGATTTTTGCGTTTGTGCTCGTTGTTTAAAAATGCACTCTCATTTTCTAATCGCACCAAAAAGTATCTAAATATAAAATAACTAACTTCAAAAATAATTTACAAAGCTATAATCGCCATTTTGCGATCTTTAGATAATGATTTGACTTCCTTGTTTCTGGAGTGTTACAACCTGGGTGTCTTCAAGTGGACAGTAAATAAAATCTTTGCAAAATACGTGCTCCATCTTTTGCTTTTCACCATCCTCCAGGCGTTTTTATGCACAAACCTATTCCTTATACCCATTGAAAAAATACTAGTCTATAAAAGTTGAAATAGTATTCGAGATTGTCCTAAGCTTCTGTGAAATTCTCTACAAATATAAAATGAGCTTTTACTTTGTGAAAAGGCCACTAAGCATCAGGTTTAGCTGTGTAGCCGCCATCTGAGCGACGAACCGATTCGGAAAACACAAAAGAAAGTACCAATTACACGGCACAAATAAACACAATAAAGATCTTCGATTAAACCGCAGACATAGTTTACGTTAGACACAGTAAAGTAACGAAAGTATTTTTGTCTTAATTTGAATTTGTTTTTGTAGAGGTATTTATTTTATTGATTGATAGCTATTGTATTAGCTACACAATATGTATGTTAGGTTATTATGTATGAACTATATTTGAATAACTAAATTATTATATTACAATATTATGTAAATTACGACATTAATACACTTTTCAACACACTTGCTCTGATTTTTTATTACATATACATAAGTCCGCGTTTGACCACCAACTCGCCTGATGGTAAGAGACGGTGTGGTCGAAGATGACGCGTTGATCTAGGCCGACCACGGTATTCACCGCAATCAGGAATATAATGACACTCATAATCAAACTGCAACTTTATCATTATTATTACTCACAAGAGAGTTATGGAGTTATTTTAAATTGTTTGGTTAAAAAAGTTTCGATATAAAAGAGATAGTGTTCAATAGAGCAAATGAATTCATGTACTTAGCTATTGCTTGCTCAATTCATAAAACTTCGTCTCTAATGAAATATTTAAACTTGTACGAGTCATAAAACACAACGTTCACACAAATTAAACTTTTGTTTTATTTTTTTTAGTTGCTGCTGTTTATATTTAATTTAGAATCTAATTCCGATAACGTATAATGATTGCTCCGTTAGAGACGATGACCCAAATACGGTGTCTACAAAAGTCCGTGTATTTAACAGTCTAGGTAGGGGGATTCTTGACAACAAGTAATTGTTTACAGGGAGGTTGCTCATTGACAATTTGTTGTGGGTCCAAAATCTATTTCTCTTAGGGACGCTTCAGGTCTATTCAAAACATTTATTTATTTTACACGATTGTTCAGACAGTATGAGTTTCTGCTCGTATTTTAGGCATAAAAAATGTAACACATTCAGAGATACTAAATTAAAAATGAAGCTTTTGGAGTTCGACTGTAAACCACCATAACTTTTCAAATTAATAAGATATTTATACATTCGTCGACACCACCACTTAGCCCCAAACTAAATATAGCAAAAATGTAGTATGGCAACCAGATGGCTAATACAACACTTACAATTTTAAATGCATACATAGGAACACCCAGCCCAAGAACAGACATCCATATTCATGACACAAGTATTTGTCTTGAGTGGGAATCGAAACGACAAACTACAGCTCAATGAACAGTCCAATCGCTTACTAAAGGCCTGTTTTCATTTTGATTACTGCGAGTGCGAGTGAGTAGTGCCGGTGTTGAGTTATTAGTTATTAACACGTGTGGACAACGATTGATTAATGCGAGTGTGTAGTAACTTGGGTAGTGAAGTGATTAGAAGCGCGTTCTATTTTTTTGCGAGTAGTCTCCTCCCGCGCGTTTTTCCTTCCCCCTCACTCGCAGTTTGCCTGCTAGTAAACAGCAGCGTTGCCATGTATACAGATTTCTCCGTATTTATACAGATTTTTAATGTGCGATACTGATTAGCATTGGATACAGATATGTTTATAGGGTTATTGGTAATTAGCCTGCATTCTTTTATGGGGATGTTAAGTACATTAAATACGTAATTATTTTTTTATACAGTTTTTAAAAATTCGTAAAGTTATTTTTTCCCATATTGGTATAAAAGAAAAGTGTATTTTCCGGTCTAAAAGCATCGTAACTCTTCGTAACAAGAACACGCGTAGGTACTCTTTAGCGCTTTACGATAATTATTAGCGTACAATGAAATGTTCAGTTTAATTTTTTTAAATACATATATGTCGGAAAAGGCTAGTGTCGTGTTGGTTCTTATTTGCGTTCATAACATTAAGTAAAGTACATTAATTTTTTTTTTCTCTTAAATGTTATCGAATTTGTTACACCTTTCTACGATTTAAAAACTTAACTTGTAAAAGTCATGAATACTAAAATAACTGAATTGACCAATCATTGTGTTTCCTGCTTACATCTGACCCTGATTACTTGCGGGCCGATGGCTGGCAACTCAATAAACGAAACACAGCTACTATACAGAATTGGACAGTACTCGCACTACACACCTGCAATAATCAATCGCGATTTCTTGCTCGCACACGCACTCTCAATCGCACTACTCAAAATGCAAACCGGCCTTAAGCCACGACGCCAGTTACATTCCACAAACTCCTTTCAGGTTTGACTGGTCTACCAAAACCTTATATATCTGTACTAATACCCCGTTTACATTATTCCAGTCCAGCGACCGAATCCAGCGCTGGATTGCTTACTGGAATAACGGAAACCGGCACTGGAAAGCATCAATCCAGTGCCAATGCATTCAATAATATTATACCCCGTTTACATTTTTCCAGTAAGCAATCCAGCGCTGGGTTCGGTCGCTGGACTGGAATAATGTAAACGGGGTATAATATTATAAAGCTGAAGAGGTTTTTTGTTTGAACGCAATAATCTCAGGAACTACTGGACCGATTCCAATCATTCTTTCACCGTTAGATATGTACGTGATCCCTGAGTGATAAACTATGTATTGTGTAGCATGGGTGAAGCCGGGCCGGATATCGAATAAATAACAAACAATTTATTCCGTCTAACAAATCTTACCTCTTCGAGTTAGATGTTATCTTCCAGCCAAATCGCTACAAACTTAATACTCGTTAATACAGAGTTTAAAACTTTTAATGACGAAGGATTTGACGAAGGATTTAATCAGTGTCCAACGGTTGAGAACATTCAACTATGAATGGGCCAATGATCTTGTCATTTTGTGGAAAATTATTTTATAATGACGTATTTTTGATGAAGTCTCCAAAGGACTTTAGACTTGTATTAAATTGTTCCATTTTGTTATAGTTTAAAGACTTTAATACTTTGATTTCTGTCGATTTCATAGTTTTATAATAATATTTTATTATAATATATTCATAATTATTGTTTTAAGATGCCTAATGCGTTGCCTAGTACGGGAACTGCAATCTGCAATAATGTTCTGACACCCAAAATAATAATCAAAAGTTTATAAAATATTTTTTTTCATTTTTAGAAATTTTCGTCGTTCATTAAATTAATGTTTTTCATTTGAATTCATTCAACAATCATTCAAAGTATTATTATCTTGTTAAGGTTGGTGGGATTTGAAGCTTAACACATTAATCGTATTTATTATATACCGTCTGAATATAAAAATATTTGCACTGTGCCGTGTCTCACCCCATGGTAATCTACGATGATGTCTACAATGTAGCGGGCTTATCTCATGTAAATACACCCTAAAGCAATAAGGAAAGTGTTCAAAACGATTATAATGAGGCGCAGTATTCCAAATTGCGACATAATGGTGCCAGCATGGACCCTGACGCGAAGTCCCGTCCCAAATATCCTAAAGAGCGATTTGTTGGTTATCTTGCTGTCTCAGGAGTATTTTTAGTATATTACACTAGTGTTATCAACGCATGTTTACCGTGGTTATAAGGTGGAGTATCCGATATTCAAATGCAGTTTTATGTACCATGTTCACGAGTAAAATATTAGGACCTTACATATGAAATTGGTGTTCTGTCTTACAGACCACTGTGAAATCTTAAATATCTCCTCTATGGTTCAGAATTCCATTTTCAAACTGAGTGAGCCAAAGAAAAATCCAAATAAAGAAAAAACATATGAATTACGGGTTTTAAAACACAAAAGCGTGAGTAAATAGCTGTAAAAAAATTAAATGGGAATTCGTAATCAAAGATGAGATATTTGAGATCAAATTAGCCAGTACGTCAAAATACAAATTTTTTATGTTAGTACCTAATATTTTGTTTCATTACAGCCAAAGTGGGGGGAATGCATTATTACATTACATGTGGGGAATTAATTGCATTTACTTGTAGGGACAGGGTGAGGTGCTCGTATGTCAAGCTTGACACACTTACACGTTAAGTTAAGTCAAGGAAGACGAAATAACATTTATATATATATATTTATATACTTACCTACATTTGATAAATTATGGTTTTTGACGTGACAACGTCTTATAATTCGATGAAGCCGGCTGCACGCCCGCAAAACATGACGTCATGTGCCGTTACCTCGCCGCCGGCGTTACCTCGCTCTAAGGCGTAGTTGAAGTTGTCACGTTCAACTAACGTCAGTAACCCGACTTTACAGACAACCATTTTTTTTTTAGTATAGAGTGACGAGACGAGCAGAACATGTGCCTAATAGTAAGTATGAGTGGATATGCTGCTATTTTGTAGTGGTAGGACTTTTAGCAGAGTCCGCCTGGGGAAGTACCACACCTTTGTCAATTATTCTACCGCCAAGCAGTAATGTGCAAACATTACTGTGTTCCGGTTTGAAGGGCAATGTTTCCAGAGAAATTACAGGGCTTAGAGATATAACAACTTAGATCTCTGGGTGACGAGCGCAGTGCGGTGCTAGGTAATGATTTTGGCTCTTCATGTTCCAATAGCTGCGTGTCACTGTGCTGTTATGTGGCAGGCATGTTGCTTACCATCAGGCACATGTCCTGCTCGTCTCGTCACTCTTTATTTAAAAAACATAAAAATATATAAAAAACATAACAACACAGTGACACGCAGCTATTGGAACATGAAGAGTCATGACCTAGCACCGCACTGCGCTCGTCACCCTGAGATATAAGATATTTCATCTCTATAACCTGTGATTTCGCTGGAAACATTGCCTTTTTTAACCGCAGCATAGTAATGTTTGCACATTACTGCTTGGCGGTAGAATAACAGGCAAAAGTACTTACCCAGGCGGACTCTGTAAAGATTCCTACCACTACAAAAATATTACTGAACGGGGGTTCAGAGAAAGAGAAGTTAGTCAAAGGGGTTTGACTATCTTCTCTTCTTTAAATTATAATAAAATATGTGAAGATAATATCTTAAATCTCAGTATTACGCTCAGACATCTAATATCACGTAAACGAGTAAGTTTGAAGTGGAAACAATATGACGCAAAATTGGGGCTAACCCTCTTAAGTCCCTCTTTTGTGAAGGATTTTAACTAGCACTTTAGACATTTTTTCTCCGCGTTTTCTATGAAAAAAATATTACGTAAATAATGCCTGATTCCGTTGTCCTAGAGAGAAAGAAAACAATCACCGTTAAACTCTGTAAAGTTTTTCAGTAGGTATTAAAAAAACATTTTATACGTTTACGAAACATTTATACAAGTACAATAATATCTTTGAGAAGTTGTTACACATTTTTAATTGGCTTCTAAAAATAATGCAGTTCGTTGGTTTCTATGTTCATTTATTGATTACTGGCAGCGCACTCCGGTGTTACCCACATAGTTCCCGTTGTTTTGCCGGGATAATAAGTAGTCTATGTGTTCTTTTGGACTATAATCGAACTGTGTTCTAAATTTCAGCCCAATACCGATCCAACACGTCGTAACGTATCAACAAACGTGATTGAGCAACATGGACATTTATAATATAAGTAGGAACAGAAGACCCCTGAACCCTTTGTCAAAAATATTTTTCGTTGCCAAAAAATCTAGCCAAATATTTTTAGAATATTGTTTCATCCGAATGCTATTGAAATCAGTAAAGCGGTTATTAAAAAATCTACAATAATCTAAAATTGTTTCTATCGATGATATTATTGTTTACGGTGAGACATCGCCGCATCATGAGCGTTTAACATGTCGACGCATTTGACGTGTTTGTAACAACACTTTTTTTTTTCTCAAAGCAAATGTTAGGAACAGTAGGACGTGAAAGAGAACTGCGTTTCCTGCGTTTTCGTTTTAAATTCCACGAATATTCAAACAGATAAAATAAAATATCTTCGGGTAAAATATTATTTGGGACAAGAAAAGATTGATTCGAAAAACTCGAATGAGACCGGCGCATGATGAATCGGCAGTCAAAATGCTTACACATAAGTAAACAAGCGCGACTCCAAAAAGGTGCGGTTTTCGACGACCGCGAGCGGCGAAATTGCGCCCCCGAAACCACGTGTGCCTATAAACTTTTTGATTCCATGAATATTTCATGATAAAGACGAATTCCGTGGAATGTTCGCTCTGTTTTTATGAATCTTTCAAGTCGAGTATGTAAATAGGCTTACCCATTACGATGAAGCTAAAGAGATTACGCCCCAATTTGTACCATACTTTGGCGGCTGACAAACAAAGAGTGAATAAAACAAAGTGAAATCCAATTGCGTTGTTAGTTTCTCCTTTGTACTTTTTTTCTGTTACCTATGCGCTGCACGTTTCGTTCGTTTCCTCCTTTTTTTGATCATTTTTCAAATTGAAATTATCTCAAATAGTTTTTGATGTATTGGCAAATAACGAAGCCTTTTTTTTATTTTTTACTTGATTGTTTATAACTATATTATGTTGAGGTCTCTATTTTTATTTTATTCTACACTGAATAATTTCCGCGAGAGACACTTCTAAAGTAGTAAAATGTGTGCGGCTCCTGTAACTTCTAAAATAAGAGAATGATAAAACTAAAAAATATATATGACGTACATTACCATGCAAACTTCCAACAAAAATTGGTTTGAACTCGATCTAGCAATTGTTTTTTTAGTACGTCATAAATATACTATTATTAAAACATCTCATCGTCTCACTCTCCCATCATCGCACTTGGCTGTTTTTATTTTTACATGTAATTGTATCATTTGACATGTGATTTTTATTTTAGTGAATAAAAATCGGAATTTGGAAATTACACAAACTCATGTATATTATTAAACTTAGACTTTAATAATAGTAATAAGACATAATCAAATAGTGCTCCCGCTTTAAATCCAGATGGCTACGCCAGAAGCGTCACTCAAACAACATCATCAGTCCAGATACTTATCCACTGCTGAACATAGGCCTTTCCAATGATACCAACACTCAGCCCGATTATATCATTACGATTACAGCACTTAAAAGAGACTCCAAGCATATTTATAGTTTGCTATGAATTCTCGAACCGCTTTTCACGACATACGTTTTCGGAGTCGGTCACGTGACCAAAATAAAATGGCCTATTATTTTGTTGCTTAGTAACAGTTAAAATAATACTTTGTTTCTTTTAAAATATCACTTAAAATTGAGCAAACTTAAGCTGCTAACAAAACATTTAAATATGTAATATCGTACGTACGAAACTTAGTAAAATTAGAGGGTAGTTACAAATCGTTGTCTCCCTGGGGTAAAATAGGAATTTAAAAACAGTACTTTATGATTCTTATATCGTAATTTATACATACTAATATAATACCATGTCAATCAACTAAAACAAGTCAAAAAAATTTAAACAGTCCCGCGATCGTCAGATCCCCGCCCAAAAGTACCCATTAAACTTGCGGTGTTCCCTCGCTGGATCGCCAGGGAGACATTTTGAACCAGAAAACGACCGGACCGGGCATCACACCCCCCTTATCTCTCAGGAGTCGACCCAACGCATACACAAAATCCTTGGCCTCCGCCCTCCATGGGCCCGCCGTTTCCACCGCGAACGGAACAAACTCATATGCAGACTCCAATGCGGAATACTTCAGGTGTTTACCTCTAGTGGCCGCTTCTGCACCCGCACCTGCAACTCGCTGAGTTGCAGGGAGATGGCAAGACGCAAAAGTGCTTACGCACGTGGCGTCCCAAATGAGGCAGCGACCACGTTGCCAAGGGATTAACGTGAGTCCGTCCGGTCGTTTTCCGTCCGACCGGGAGAGGCCGGGAGGCTCGAGGACACAGGGTATGTCGGCTGAAACGAGCGCTCTGCGGATAATATCGTTTAAAGCGTGGTGTCGCGGTCTTCGTCCTGCACAGCGAGAACAGCTGAGACTATGCAGTCCAGTTGCGTCCACCATCGCACCGCAAATGCAAACATGTGTTCGTCACCTATTTTCTGATAAATGAAATGTGGACGATTGAGTAGAGTTAGTAAGTACTAAGAACACATACTTACTCGCTAACTTGCTTAGACGGCCAATTTTGAGATATGGGGTAGTGAAAGTACATACAAACATTAACATACCTACTTTACGTATTTTCTAAAAAGTGATTTTCACGTATGTTGTAGGCAATATCCTTAAAAACAAAGTTCCAATACTCCCAGACACTTTCCGTCAGCCGTTTTGCTTAACAACTTCAAAATAATAATTTAACTTCACTTGCTTGCAATTCATATTCATATAATTCATAGAACACATACTTACTCGCTAACTTGCTTAGACGGCCAATTTTGAGATATGGGGTAATGAAGGTACATACAAACATTAACATACCTACTTCACGTATTTTCTAAAAAGTGATTTTCACGTATGTTGTAGGCAATATCCTTAAAAACAAGGTCTCAATACTTCCAAATACTTTCCGCCAAAATAATAATTTACCTTCACTTAAATTCTCATTCTCCATTTGTAAATATGTTCGTCAGACAACTATTTTGTTGCTTTTTACAATAATCTAAGGGGCAATCATCCCCTAAACTCAACTATGTCCTATGGGTAAGAGCGGGAGACTAAGTGAGACATTTATTAGGAAATATTGACTTAAAATTGAGTTTAGGGGATGATTGGCCCCTTAGATTGGTCTGTCTAATTGGAAAAAGCTTTAAAATAGTTTTCTGACAAACATATTTACAAATGGAGAATGAGAATTTAAGTGAAGGTAAATTATTATTTTGGCGGAAAGTATTTGGAAGTATTGAGACCTTGTTTTTAAGGATATTGCCTACAACATACGTGAAAATCACTTTTTAGAAAATACGTGAAGTAGGTATGTTAATGTTTGTATGTACCTTCATTACCTCATATCTCAAAATTGGCCGTCTAAGCAAGTTAGCGAGTAAGTATGTGTTCTATGAATTATATGAATATGAATTGCAAGCAAGTGAAGTTAAATTATTATTTTGAAGTTGTTAAGCAAAACGGCTGACGGAAAGTGTCTGGGAGTATTGGAACTTTGTTTTTAAGGATATTGCCTACAACATACGTGAAAATCACTTTTTAGAAAATACGTAAAGTAGGTATGTTAATGTTTGTATGTACTTTCACTACCCCATATCTCAAAATTGGCCGTCTAAGCAAGTTAGCGAGTAAGTATGTGTTCTTAGTACTTACTAACTCTACTCAATCGTCCACATTTCATTTATCAGAAATTAGGTGACGTCTGGGAGCTCTGGGATCTTACTCTAAATAGGCTATGTAACATTACGCTACTATTAATAGGAGCGGAACATGAATGAAGAAAAAAACAAAAACGGGAAAAAATATTGTCTTTTTGGAAAGCATTCATTACGTGCGCCGAAGTCCGTGGCAACATGTGTCTATCTTATAAGGTTGCTTCATTATAACCATTTTTATGATAATCAAATCGCGGACAAACGTGACAAGAAATTTAAATATAATTATTAAGAAATCCGAGCGAAGCCGGAACGAGCCGCTTGTGGTCAGTAAATGTATGAGTAGCAACGGGTAGTCAGTAGTAGGATTTGGAGTTGGATTAATTATTATCAGAGTTATTTTAGCACACAGTAATATATAACAACAGTATTATAAATGTGACAGTTTACATGATTGTTGCTCAATCATGTCGGAACTCCTGAACGGATCGGCTCGAAATTTGAAACACAGAAAGACAACGATCTGGAAAAACACTTATACTCTTTTTTTTTTTTAAATAACGACAACAGGAACTACTTGGACAAAACCGCGGGAGCTGCTAGTGGCACAATATACCGACCATACAGATACCTAAAATACAGATGATGAGCGCACACTAAGTGCAGATGCACGATGCAGAGTAAATGACAGGCGCATTGTTTATCAATTGGTTTCTGTCTTGCTTTTCTCGTCGTTTTTGTTTTTGACAATGGTTTTGCAATTGAACGCGATCGCGACTGATGTTAAGCGGTGGGGATATCTACGATGAAACGTTCGTACTTATTTATCAGAAAAGGAAGAATCAAAGGACAGATCGACACAAAAGGTAGGCCGCCGCGCCGCTTCAGATCTGCGTATTATAGTTATAACAATTTGGCCTATAACTTCCGTAACGTTTTACTAATGTTGAGGCCAGCAAAACCAAGTTGTGTTAATAGTTTGACCTAGTTAGTTAGTTTTCGGTTCATCAGCCAACTCCCCTTTTACAGATGGGTATATCGGTCTGGCGTGAATTTAATTGTCAATTAAAAAAACAAACCTGAAAAGATAATTATGAGATTTTGATGTAAAATATTTTTTTCAAATCGGATAACTTTAATAATGCGTTTAATTACTGAAACTTTGAAGAACGATAGTCGAACAAAAAATACAACATCAATACATTTCTTTATAAAATACCCATTACACATTCACCTGCTTATCTCTCTAATATTATAAATTACCCGCCAAAATGCATAACTAATATTATATTTAATAGTATGATGGTAAGCAGCAAGCCTGCCCATAATAACACAGTATCGTGTAGCTATTGGAACATGAAGAGTCCAAATCAATACGGTATACTACACTGCGCTCGTTCTCCGCTCCGCTCCCAGAGATAGCAGATGTTTTATCTCTATGCCCAGTAATATCATCGTAAACATTGCCTTTCGAACCGGAACACATTGACATTATCACATTACTGCTTGGCGTTGGAATAACTGGCAAATGTGTGGTACTTCCCCTGGGAGACTCTGCAAAGAGCCCTTCCACTACAATAATGAAAACTTGCAATTCCATTAGAACGTATTTTATTTGAATAAAGTATTTTGAACTATCTATTTCGTATTTAAATACGAAAAGCAAAAGTATTACGGCTTTCGATAGAGCGCGTTTCCCCGTTTTTTGTCCATATGCACGAGTATGTAATCAACAAATTGTGCAGTGAAGTAAAATATCGTAAGTAATATATGTTTCTAGAAATGCTTTTTTCGAGGATAAATATATGTAACTAGCGGCCCGTGCCGGTTTCGCTCGGATAATAACCTAGATACCAACTAAAGCGCCATCTGCCGGGTTGATTTGTGAATCTAAACCATCCAGTGCCCTACCTAAACGTGTACAAAAAAAATCATTCAAATCGGCCCAGCCGTTTAGGAGTTTATTAACAACGAAAAGTGGCATTGATTTTTATATAGATAGATAGATAGATCTGCCAACCCCTCGTGCTTGGCCTGTGAGGTGGATTATGGCTTTGAATCATTCCTCGTGAGATGCTCCAATCCTCACAGTGAGAATAGTAGTCCCAAAAGAATATTAAAACATTCTACAATGTTTTTTTGAAGTGAAAACTTCTTTGGTCTTTTGGTATAGGAAATTGTTATGGGTTTCCATTAATGAAATAAAGTAGCCAAGTGCGAGTTGGACTCGCCCATGAAGGGTTCCGTTCCAGCAAGTAACATAATATACATAGTACACATAGTTCTTGTAGTTCGTTGTAACTTTGATCGAAGTTTTAATAATAGTGTATTTATGACGTACTAAAAAAAAACTACTCATCAGATCGAGTTCAAACTAATTTTCGTTGGTAGTTTTTATGGTAATGTACATCATATATTTTTTTTAGTTTTTTCATTCTCTTACTTTAGAAGTTAGAGGGGGGGGGGGGGCACACATTTTACCACTTTGGAAGCGTCTCTCGCGCAAGTTATTCAGTGTAAACAGAAATTATATTAGAAAACTCAACATTATTTTTTAAGACCTATCGATAGACACCCCACACGTGTAGGTTTGATGAAAAAATTTTTTTTGAGCTTCAATTCTCAGTATGTGGGGCACCCCTAATTTTTGTTTTTTTAAAAAACTTTTGTAAAAATCTTAATGCGGTTCACAGAATACATCTACTTACCAAGTTTCAACAGTGTAGTTCTCATAGTTTCGGCAAAAAGTGGCTGTGACATACGGACGGACAGACAGACATGACGAATCTATAAGGGTTCCGTTTTTACGTTTTACGGAACCCTAAAAAAGACAAAGATGGAGACTTTAGTCAGCTCTTATTTTATTTGTTTACTCATTTGTATAATTAGACTAAAACAAATTGTTTTGTCAGACATTTTGCATGCCTCTAGAAGAAGATGCCAGTTTGTATGGGTCAACTTTTAAAATGTTTTGTATCATCTTTATCTTAACTGCAAACAGCAATAAAGATTTTTGTATTTGTTTGACATGCTAATGAACCAGTGGCACCGGTGTAGCATTGTAGCGAAATGTGCCGCTTTAGACCCTTCTTGGATGGGTGAAATCTTTTGAATTATCGTCACCAACATAATAATTTATCTGCAGCTCTACAGGCAATGTACTGTGCCACATTCTTGTTCTTTTATACTTAACTTCTGAGTTATAAGTTTCTACTTCTATTGGTAGTCCGGTCAAATTGAACCAAAAAAGAACAGTAAAGGTACATAAATTAACAGCGAGCTGTAAGTGCGTGCACTTGTTTAAAACATAGTTAAGAGTAAGTAACCTGTGAAAGTTCCGAATCATTCCGGTGTGTGGTTTTTTTGTTATTCGAGGTCAAATGTTGAAAACCGAGGATCAACGCACAGCCTATACCGTAAGAGACAGAAACTTAAAATTTCGCAAACACATTCTTCTAATACTCGTAACGTATTAATAAAGGATTTTTCGAAATTCGACTCCCAAGGGGCTGAAATAGAGGATAAATAATAGTATGAAACTTTTTATTCCTTAGACATACATATTTGCATGACATTTCGTACGTTTTGAGTACGGCTAAAATAATGAGTTCTGTTTTCTAGCATTTTCCAAAATTACACCCTTAATTGGGTGAAATAGATGAAAAATGCTTGTATGAAACTTATTATGCCTTAGGATATAATATTCGCATGTAATTTCTAATGAATTGAGTATAGTCCAAATAATGAGGAATATACTGCAGCGTTTTTTATGATTGCTAAATTTTTTGTTATAATTTTGCAGTCGCACTAGAGCTGTCAACGCTCTATGACCCACTAACTCAGTTAAGGAGCTCGTGTCTAAGACGCGTCACATCTTACGCCTCTTGATCAAAGGAATAGCAACAACCAGCAAAAATTTTGCGTTTATTTTTAATCCAGAAAATTGCAAAGACGTCGCCCTCCTTTGTGCGAATTTAATTTTGGGCATGTTCTTCTTTTCCACGTACATTACAAGGAATGAGGGTAGAGGCATGTAGCCGTTTGCATAAATTTATTCCCCATGTGAGTATAAAGATTTTGACAGGCATTCCTTTTTGTTGCCCGATCCGTGATGAAGCTAAATTGTGTCATTTACTCGTACATTGTATGGTTAATATTTTGTTGTTGGAACTGTCCGTTTCGCGAAACTGTTTCGCGTTGGTTTATATTTTTAAGCAGCTCGTTAAAAGTAGCTTACGCTATAATCCGGGGTGTTGAAATGCACACGAAAATCTTTCAATCTTTTTGAGCAAATAATATATATAGCAAGAGGCCAAATTTGGGCAAAACCGGTTTTGAGGCTTTAAAACCTTATTTTTTCATGATAAACATACTCGATTATTAGTTTATTTTGATGCCTAAGAGATAGGTGATAATATTTATCAGCACATTGTCGTTTACAGACACACAAAATTTGGTTTAATTTTTTAGTTATGATTTTTTTGTGTGACGTCACGACGCTGACCGCGTCGCGAGTCGGGCTTAATAGGTTAAAATTGTTAATTTAAGGTTGACCGATAGCTTAGTATGAAAGATTAACTGGCCATTAGTATGAAATATTTCACGGGTCAGTAGTAAGCCTGCTTGCAAGCTGTAGTTCGCAGGGCAGGGATTACAGGGCTTAGAGATATAATATCTTAGATCTCTGGGTGACGAGCGCAGTCCAGTGCTAGGGAATAATTTGGACTCTTCATGTTCCAATAGCTGCGTGTCACTGTGCTGTTATGTGGCAAGGCATGTTGCTTACCATCAGGCCCATGTCCTGCTAGTCTCGTCACTCTTTATTTAAAAAAAAAAAGTCAGATTTGGACATTACCTACTGTATAGCTGTAGAAGAACTAGCAAAAGTGTGATTCCCTAGGCAAACACCGCAAAGAGTCCTTCAACTACAAATTTACTTCCTTCCTTCTGTCTTCCTATTCTTGCAACGTCTATTATTTAAGGTTGTCCTTTTTGGCATCTATAATTTGGTCTACTGAGAGGTTGTTTCTGATCTGGGATCTAGATTTGTTCACACGTTACTTTGTACTGGTAGAAAAATGGTGTGGTTCTTCCACAGGTAGATTTTACAAAGAGTCTACGCAACTTACGTCACTACAACTAATATTCCGAGAGCTGGTTACAAAATTTGGGTAAGTATTTAAGGCAAGCTGAAAACTTGTCACATAGTTCTCCTATTATATCGCAAAACAGAGGTGCCGATATGGCTGGTGAGTAGCGGGGTAACATGAATTAGATCATCTGGCAGGTAGATAGTCCCTCCAAAACGATATCTAGTTTTGAGAATCCCTATTTTTTAGTTAAAAATAACACCCAAACGCATTTTTTGTATTTTTTTTCAAAACAAATTTGCACGCACCTGGCAATGTTAAAATACACCGATGAAATCCTCTGGCCTATTTGTTATACTTTGATTAAACTACAACATATAAAAATTGTATATTGCCTCAAATATATTCACTGAATAAAATAATAAATTGAAAATTAAAAAAAATGTGTGGATCCATTTTGTCCCGCCTCTCACTACCCAGGTCTGCACCTCCGTGTTGGGGAATAATATGGGGATGATGATGATATGATGATGGGGGAGAGCTATGTGACAAGTTTTCTGCTTGGCTAAAATACCTATACAATTTTTGCTAGCAGCTCTGGGAATAAAGTGTGATGCTTGATTACTTACATGAAGGTTTCTGAACCGGTTCGTATGGCACAGTTCTCGCAGCGGCGGCGGGCAAGTTTGTTCGCAGATGGCGAGGCAGCCAGTCTCCACATCCTCGACATCGGCCTCCCCGTCGCCCGCACCCACCCCTCCAGCCTCCGGGTCTGCTTCTGCTGATAAAAGAAGAACAAATTTCATTTTTGCCTCGAAGCATCTAAGTTTAAACAGATCAATTGACTCTCATCGCTCAAGATTATATTCTGTTTTTGAAGTGAAAACTTCTTTAGGCGCGCCTAGACAAATTTTTATTGGGGGGTAAATTGGATTCTACCGTCACGCTCGGGTATCATAAGAAATCTTTGGGTAAACTCGGGACCTTGGCGATTGGACATCTAGAAATGCGTCAGCCAATGGGAAATGCTGAAAGGGCGTGGCCTCGCCATCATGGCAAGGCCATCTAGAAATGCGTGAGCCAATGGGAAATGCTGACGCATTTCTAGATGGCCATGCCATGATGGCGAGGCCACGCCCTCCAGTTACACCCATGTAGTTTCCAAGGTAAGCTATCAAATTCTGAGTTATAAGTTTTCACTTCTATATATCTTTTCACTTTCAATGTTTTATTTAAAATTAAATGAAATTATACAACATTAGTTAGGTACTTAGCTTATGCTACCCAATATTTTCCTCAATTTTGAGTTTCGATCAAAACGGTGACATAATTATAATTTTCCATTAGATAATTTTATTGATATTTATTTTTGTATTGAAGTTAACGACATATTTCCACACCATGTGACGTTAAGTATTGAGCTACGGCTGTAGTCCAGTCATTTTAGTAAGTTCACCTCGGAGTTCGAGATACCCAGCTGTAAGTCTATAAATACTTGTATATTGACACCCTAAAAGTTGTCTCAAAACCTACATAAAATATGGTAGGGTGTGAGCAACTATTAAATTTCAATGTCAAAGTTCACGAAAATCGTTTTTTTTGCGCTTTTGTTGTAAATATTTCAATTCCTATGGGTTTTTTGCTATATGTATGTATGATCAAAATTGTAGAATACAAAATTCCCTACATATTTTGCTTCATAAACTTTTTTAAATGGTGGACCGTTTTCGAGATAGAGGGTGGAGAGCTCGCGGTCACAGTACGCACTTGATAATATACACATACACGTTTGAAATATTGATGAGCAGCTGTACTGTTGGTGGAATATTTGACAGCTGCACAGGTTTGTTAAGTTTTATAGACTTGAAGTAATGCATATAACGAAGATGATCGAGACTTTTCACAGATTTTGGAGCATGATAGACTGCTAATAAGGCTTGAGTTCCACTCTCTAATAATCTCTGGGCCGAACAATTTTCTTCCTCCAATGCTGCTAGTGCAGCTAGTTTATCCAAATTTTCTGCAACTGCAAGAGTGGTTGTGGTTCGCGATGCGGATGCGGGGTGGCAATGCTCTTTAGCTTGTGGCCATTGTAATGGGCAAGCTTGTCTCAATGCTCTACCATATCAGAGGGACATTAACGAATTTGGAACCTTTGAGCCAGAAATCATGGAAGAACTTGAGAAAACTGTATATCTCTCGTTATCGACCGGAGGCACCGGTTGACCTGAAGTGATGCGGTGACTGGGCGCTCTTCGCCCTCTATCTCGAAAACGGTACACCGTATAAAAAAAAAATTCAAACGAAATTTTGTATTCTACAATATTGATCATAAATACAAATAGCAAAAAACCCATAGGAAATGAGATATTTCCAAAGTAAGCGCAAAAAAACGATGTTTGTGGCCTTTGACCTTGAAATTTAATAGTTGCTCACACCCTACCATATGTAGGTTTTGAGCAACTTTTAGGGTGTCAATATAGAAGTATTTACAGACTTACAGCTGGGTATCGCGAATTCCGAGATTCTTGCCTAATTTAAGCTTAAATGACTGGACTACTGGTTTAGTTGGGAGAACAGTAATTTCCGATCCGGAGTCACTCTCTGGTTTGAATCCCATTAGCACCACTATATTTTTGAAATCGTGTGCATAATGCCCCTACCCTAAAAATGGTGAAAAAAATAAATACATCGTGATGAAACCAAGTAGATTTAGTAGATAACTATGTATTTATTTATTAGTCATTTATAACTCATCAAAGACAAGTGAAGTCTGTTAACTCGCAACTTTGGATACCCCTTTTTTGGAGGATACCCCTTAGTAGTGGAAGCTCCTATGATTTGACATGGTACGGACAAACAAACGGCTACAATGGTATATTAATTTCCAGCAAAAACTATAATGTTATCTAGTAAATAAATACACAAGCATAGGTACGAATGATATTACTCGCCGAGAACATGACCGCCACTGAGCCCCTGGGGAAATATCTACCGATGAAATGGATTATTCACCTTTGCATCTCATTGTACGGGAACGGTTCGAAATATTCGTGAAATTTTACTGATGATTGCTTGCTTCATTATTTATAGGATAAAGTACTTTGTAATAGTGTAGGTACTAGCGGCCTGTCTCAAATTCGTTTAACTGGCTGTAGGACTCCATGTAGAGTCCGAGTCAGAGTAAAAAGCGTGTTAAAAAATCCTTTGCAGGGCTAAGTTAAAGAGATAAAACAAGTTAACATAATAATAAAAGTAGTTACCATGTTGAACAGCTGTTACGTTTGACAGTGTACGTAACTTTTAACTAGATATTAGAAATTTTCAAAGTTTTAATTTTTCTGTCGTTTAATTTTTCTTGTCTGTTATTATTTAACGGCTATAATACAATTTTAATCTTGCCTTACGGGCGCTGTTAACTTGTTTTTTTCTGATTGGTTGCACTCAGCTCAACAATTGATGGGTTAAATATTCAACTGTAACTACACAGTTTGTAGCCTATGTCAAGTCATAGCAATTTTAATGGTTTAGTATGTTTGCAAAAACGCCTTGAAAAAATTAAAAAAAAAAAGTTGGCCAAAAAGGCCAAACTTTCGCCACAATATTCGGGCACTTGATCTTTATAAACTGACAATAGTTCTCGCGCAGCGTGCTAAATCCGGATGGGTACGCCAAGTAACGTCACTCGATTACGTGACCACAATGAATAAAGTTGTCTATAGACGCGCTTAGCAGTTTTACCGGGCTAGACCTCATTTAGGCAAACGTAGTATAGAATACTCCGAAAGGCAGATGAAATAACGACCTACGTAAAGTAGGCAGGCAAGGCAGACTGAGCTTACTGTCTTGCATTCAGAGAGGCCTACATACAGCAGTGGACAAATATAAACTGATGACGAAGATGAATGACTGACAGGTAAATAAAAAAGCAAAAAATATAACTTCCCGCCTGAGCTATTGTACCGTTGCGAACCGTTGCGAAATATACCGTCGCATTCTAATATTAATGTAACAGATTTTCATTGTCTCAAAACGTGCATAAAATGACTTGTTTTAAATTAAACCTAGCTAGATCGTAATTTTAATAAAATCGTTCTGGCCGTTTCCGAGATTCAGATTCTATAAATAGGTACCTCTACTTATAAATACATACATACATACAAGAATTGCTCGTTTAAAGGTAAAATATAAGATTTCCAGAATGACAGGTGGTTAATGAATGTTTTAAATTATTAAAATTGACGAATGCTTATTAAATGGCTCCAAAAAATTAAAACATTAATACAACTTGTGGGTCAATTGAGAACTAAATTCAAATAGGTTATTTTAATTCGTCACAGCTGCAAATATGCGATGCTATGGCGTAGTTACAGTCCAAGAGCCGATGGATCACAAAGCTTCGTAATTATTCACTGCAATAGGGAACAATCGAAGTCAGTTTAGACGTTACACTCACACAGTCTTTTAAATTCTATATTTTGAAGCACACATTTTTTGATTTCGTTATTTTTTTTCAAGAATGACTTGGAATTCCCGAAGGAGGTCCTAGCTTTTTTATTCAGTCTGCTCGTGACTACGACAGCTGTAACGCTGCCGGAACGTCGAGGTTATCTTGACTATCTGTAAACATCTTGATTATTTGTAGACCTTCATAGGTCTACGAATAATTCAGGTGTGCTTAGTGTAAGTAGTTAGTTAGGTATTTAGCGTAGTGTAGTTCTCATTGTATTTTAGTTTTGTTAATAAAGGAGGTAAATAATTAAATAATAATATAGATCGTGATTAAGTCGTGTAAAATGTTTGTAATATTTTATTTGGGAATTGCGTTGCAATATCCGTGTTATACTACTCAGGTATATCCAATTTTGATTATTCTGTCTCCTGAAGTTACAATGAGGTAAACTCCAAGTAATGCGCTAATATTACTCTGATCTGGTTTCAAACCAGAACAGAGTAATGTTACCGTTGTGAGTGACCGAGTCGCTCGAACGTGAAATTTTCAATTGTGAGGTCGTAGGTTCGAACCTCACTTGCACTTCTGAGTATTTTTACCATTAGACACGTGTGTCACTTGTTCCATGACGGTATGTGTAAAAAACTTCCACTGCTTAGAAGCGTAACTCTTATAAAATTACAAAAAAGTAGAAGTCACAACCTCTTAGTCTATAACGTAGGTGTCCAATCACTGTACAATCAGTCAGTCAATTTGGAACGAAATTTCCTGGTTTGAATTGGCTCCAATGTTTTACCTCTAAAAACTAGGCCACCATGGTTTTATCGCTAAAATAACTATTAGATTGTTGTTCAAAAACGTATTATTTGAATTTTAATTTCACCATTTTGAGCACCTTTGGGGCACCTAAACTGACATAAATAAATAAATGGAGAAAAAAATAATATTTTTGTTAGCGCAGAATGACTATGTGTTTTTAGCCGACTTCCAAAAAGGAGGAGGTTATCAATTCGACCAACATGTTTTTTTTTATGTATGTCACTTGATTTCCCGAGAACACCCAAACCGATTTTAATATTTCTTCTTGTGTTCAGATGGGTATGCTTTCCGAATGG
Organism: Ectropis crepuscularia; assembly: GCA_963693475.1. Taxonomy (NCBI): domain Eukaryota; kingdom Metazoa; phylum Arthropoda; class Insecta; order Lepidoptera; family Geometridae; genus Ectropis; species Ectropis crepuscularia. Next base: position 9,175,012 of record OY856338.1, read on the forward strand.
TCCCATATAAATTTTATTGAAATCGGTGTAGTGGTTTTTGGAAAATGAACAGAAAACTAAAATTTGCCTACAATTTGTCTGGATGACATTGTTGTAGCTTTCACAATGTGTAAATAAATGCATTTATAAAAAGTTGTTTTGCACTAAAAAGAGTAAAATAAAATCTTTTTACACAGAAAAAAATAAAGATTTTCTTTAATATTATTTTTAGGGTTCCGTAAAACGTAAAAACGGAACCCTTATAGATTCGTCATGTCTGTCTGTCTGTCTGTCTGTCCGTCCGTATGTCACAGCCACTTTTTGCCGAAACTATGAGAACTACACTATTCAAAACTTGGTAAGTAGATGTATTCTGTGAACCGCATTAAGATTGGTACAAAAAATAAATAAATTAGGGTTGCCCCCCATACTGAGAACTGAAAAGCAAAAATTTTTTTTTCATCAAACCTACACGTCTATCGGTAGGTCTTAAAAAATGATGTTGAGGTTTCTAATATAATTTTTATCTAAACTGAATAATTGTCGCAAGAGACACTTCCAAAGTGGTAATGTGTGTCCCCCCCCCCCTCTAACTTCTAAAGTAAGAGAATGAAAAAACTAAAAAATTATATGATGTACATTACCATGCAAACTACCAACGAAAATTGGTTTGAACTCGATCTGATGAGTAGTTTTTTTTTAAGTTCGTCATAAATACACTATTATTAAAACTTCGGTCAAAGTTACAACGAACTACAAGAACTATGTGTACTATGTATATTATGTTACTTGCTGCAACGAAAACCTTCATGGGCGAGTCCAACTCGCATTTGGCCACTTTAGTTTGAAAATATGTTCATGGTATAAAAGTAAATTTGAATAAAAGAAATCGTAAAACAATATCTAACATACCTAGTTTCTTAAGTTTTTTTAAACTAAATTTTGTTTTTTTTTTTAATTTTTCGTCATTGTTATATTATGCATAATTAATTTAATACATGAAACAGTAAGTCCCCTTTAATGTATGATTTAATAGTTCCTGACATTTTACTTCGCACAGTTACAGTTTCAAAACTGTAAGTTTATTTTTCGAGACCAGTACTTCGAAATTCGAGAACATTACGAGTACCTATTAAAATCGTTTGCAACATTATTGCACAAAAACAAAAACAAGAATGAGAGCAATGGGTTCAAGTGAGTTCACAGTTTATAAGACGAGTTGTAAACAACACATTCATATACTGGCTATATTTATGTAGACTGGTTTCGTGGCTTAGTTGGTAGTAGCTCTGCCTGCGAAGCCGAGGGTCGTGGGTTCGATTCCCACCCAGTGCAAATATTTGTGTGATGAATTCAAATGTTTGCACTGTGTCTGGGTGTTTCTATCTATAATAAGTATGCATTTAAAACTATATTATAAGTATTATATCAGCTATCTGGCCGCCATCACACAAGCTTTGCTTAGTTTGGGGTCAGACGGTGTTGTGTGTGAATTGTCCACCAATATTTATTTATTTATATAACCGGGGGGTCTACAGCCGAACGAAAAATGTCATCGCTTTGATGTTTCTCTCTCTTTTCTTTTCGCTTGAAATGATAGAGACAGCATTATTAGCAAAGCGATAGCCGATTTAGTTGGGCGGTAGAAGCGCCGGGGTCTACCGCCTAACGAAAACGGTGTGACGCTTTGACATTGCCGTCTCTTTCATTTCAAGCGAGAAGAAAAGAGACAGCAATGTCAAAGCGTCAAAGCGTTTTCGTTAGGCGGTAGACCCTCCGGTTATATGAATGTGTTGTTTACAATTCGACTTATAAACTGTGAACTCACTTGAACCCATTGCTTTCGTTCATGTTTTTGTCTAGAACTGTCTTAGCTTTGATATCGTTCTCTCTCTCTTTTCTTTCCGCTTGAAACGATAGAGACCGCAATAGGAAAGCGAAAGCCGATTTAGTTAGTTAGTTTTCCGCCATTTTTTTGCAACAGTATGAGTGCGCTGATGTAGTAACGGATGACAATAATAGGTCTCTTGAGACTCTTTATTAGATGGATATGAGATTTTTCTGTCCAATTCTCAGCGGCCAGTCGCTTCGCTTACCTTATTGTTTTCCTTTATTCTTATATATTATGTACGAGTATTTATAAAGGCTAGCGTTATTGTGTTTGTGGTCATACCTCTCCGAAATGGCTCAATCAATTTTATGATGTTATTTTTTTTTTAATTTTGTAAATTGAAGTTATATCAACACAATGCTTAATTATCATGTTTCATCAACATCATCATCAAAAGTCCACTAAATGTTCCCACTGCTGGGACTCGGGGCCTTCTCTCGCAAGGAAAGAGTTAAGGCCATAATCCATCACGCTGGCCCAGTGCGGGTTGGTGAATGACACATGACTTCGAAAGATTCTAGGTACATGCCGGAAAGTGGTGCGTATAGGGTTTGAACCCGGGGTCTCCGGATCGGCAGGCGCCGTTCTTCCGACCAGACCAGCCGTAACTTATATTATCATGTTTACTGATGGAAATTTTGAATATTTTTAGTACCTAGATAAGTACTTATCTGTGCTTACTTATCTACTAGTATTGACATACCGAAAGTTTGATTATCTTTCGCATACTTGTTTTAAGATCCTTTTGTATTAATTTTCGTATATAAAAATAAAATATTATGAATTATCTTTTCCTCGTACCCTAACGGGTGGTTTTTAAGTTTTTTTTTATTACAGCCCATCTAGTAAATTAACAGATGAAACTAAAAATGAATATTGAAAACATATTGTTCAAAGTAATAACAAGTGTGATTTTATTTACACCATAGTAGATGCTCACGAGACGCAAATACTAATTATAGCATTTTTTGGGTTAGCGCGAAAGGTTCAGGACTCAAAATGAACCTAACCTAGGTAAACCTTTTGCTATGCTAACGCAATAGCATGGGATAATACCTAAAACGCGTTACGGCTGCTAGCACGAGGGTGCCTCAGACGGCTCGACCTCGGCTCGGGCTAGTGCCGCGGGACAGAGTGTTCGGCACACCTGGTGTCCTATCGATGTGGGGAGCGAGACACCCTCCGATTTGAGTCGGTATCGAACTTGTTACTAAAACGTGGAGTCTATGTCAGCTGACTTATTATTAGGGGTTACCAATCAAAGTAGAAAAGTAGATATATTATGTTGAGCAGATGTCGTCTGACGAACTGAACAACAAAAGTGAGAGCAGCCAGTATCTTAAGTCTGAAGTCTGCATGCAGCGTGCGTTGACTGCGGCGGCTCGTAAATTATGAGCAAATTAGATACCGCCTAACTCTTCTGCTTTCGCCGATGAAAGCAGACATCTGCTTTCAGTTCCGCTTTCTATAATCAAAGGTTCCGCTGTATAAGGAAAGCAGTCGTACTTGTCTGCTTTGACATGGCTGTGGTGACGTCACAAACGAAAGCATAGCAGAAACATTAAAAGTTAGGCGCTTGAAAAAACAAAACATAACATAATATTTTTATGCTTCGGCTACATTAGCGGGCGAAGATTCATATCGTGTTGGCGCGATAAAAACATCGTATTCGGGCAAAGGCGATGTTCTTATCTACATTAAGGCGGGCGAATATTCGTGTCGAGTTGACGCGATGCATCGTCTTCGCCCGAATACCACGCAATGACACGATGCACCCGGCCACATTCATCGCGTTAACACGAATATTCGCCGTAGCCCGCTAATGTAGCCGAAGCATTATAGTCTTGTGTATTTTTTTTTTCATTTTCAACAGGTTAAATAAAGTCCAGTATGGGTATCGTGAAAACGTGACATTATTGAACGTCAGTTACAATATGGATATGCGGAAATAAGGCTCAAGTTAGGGCTCTATTATACCTGAATTCAATACGTGACTGGAATTAATTATAATCAGAGTTTTTGAAGTGAAAACTTCTTTTGGCGCCATACAGACAGATTTTTCGTGGGCTTGTGAATTGAACTCTAGCGTCCCGCATGGGAATGATAAGACATCTTCGGGTAAACGTAGGAACATGGCCATTGGCCATCTAGATATGCGTCAGCATTTCCCATTGGCCATCTAGAAATGCGTCAACGTTTCTAGATGGCCATGGTCATGGCCACGCCCTCCATTTTCATCCGCGTAGTTTCCAAACTAAGCTATAAAATTTTTGGTTAAGTTTTTTTTCGCTTGTATCGCCAGTTCCTTTGACTGCAATTTTTTTTGCGTCAATGTTTAGGGGGAGGCTGGGTCATAGATAGCTTAAATCTAAAAACAAATATGGACCAAACTTGTTATAAAGTTGATATTCTACAACTTCCGTCCTAATAATTTTCATTGTACAATCAATATTCACGGAAATAACTGCAAAAAAATACCGGCGCAACATCTTTTCAGGTAACAAGAACAAAATTAAACATTTTGATTTACCCCCGACTATCTCGGATTTATAATTTGTACAACATTCTACTAGTGAAGCCCATTCTGTCGATACCCATATTGAGATAGTAGTGAAAAAAAAAATTGCCAGTCATAGAAACTGCCGATAGAAGTGAAAACTTGTAACTCAGAATTTGATAGCTTACCTTGGAAACTACACGTGTGTAACTGGAGGGCGTAGCCTTGCCAGCTTGGCTTGTCCATCTAGAAATGCGTCAGTATTTCCCATTGGCTGATGCGTTTCTAGATGGCCATGCCATGATGGCCTGTCTACGCCCTTTCAGCATTTCCCGTTAGCTGACGTTTTTCTAGATGGTCAATAGCCATGGTCTCGAGTTTACCCGAAACTTTCTGATCATACCTGAGCCCTGAGCGTGACGAATGAATTCAATTCACATCCCGCGAAAAATCTGTCTAAGCGCGCCTAAAGAAGTTTTCACTTCAAAAAGTAATGCCTGTAATTCGCCGTTTTGTAGTGTCCGCCATCTTGCATTTGAAATGTGTTAAAGTGTATAGTACTCTACTAGTCAAGCCCTTTCTGGCTATAACTCTGACTATATGAATGGAATGTTGCGTCCCGGTATTTTATTATCATGACCCGGTAGCCCGGTACCCAGTACCGGGTCGCGACCCGGCTAATGAGAAACGCTGTTCTAGATTATGACAAAGTATTTCTAGAGTGTTTAGATAACGATTACTTGCGAACAATTTGACGTCACAGTGGCCGAGTTCAATACTCCTCACTATGTGAGACCTGACCTGATCTTACGGACAGACAAATCGACTTCACTTTTACGTGTGGTGTTAGACGCGAGTTGTAGTAATACATGGAACGGGATGTCTTTGAGACGAACTTCTTAGCATTCCATGGATTCACCGCGCAGGTGCCGGTTCCATCGTGTGGCAGAGAGAGAGAAATCCCGAGTAGATCCCGAGACTTGTGACACGAGTGTAGGTTTAAAGGGTCCCTTTCCGATGTACATCAACACTCACCTTCACTACTCATGTTTCTCTCCCTATCCAGCCGATATGAACCAACTAGTCCAACGTTATAGAACAAGAGCCCGTGAACCCCAGACCTTCGTTATTTTATAAAAGCTGAAAACTTGTCAGCGCATGCTACTAACACAGGTAAGAACGATGGACCATTATGAAGTTTGGGTCATCCTGGCTTTGGCAAAGAAATGGTTCTAAGGCCCCAAGTCCCAGCAGTGGGAACTTTTAGTGGGCTGCTTATGATAATTAGGCTGCTAATTGTTACCCAAATATTATGTTTAAAATTAAGCGCGCATATTATGGCGCAAGTAGAATTACAATTGCATGAACATTAACACAACATGGGTGTCTGGCAAGTGCTTACCATGATGTTAAGTGTCTAGCAATTATTGGTGTAATTTTTAATAATATGCTGAAGGTATTACCAAAATATCAGACTTTATAATTTGACAAATTTAGATCGGTACACCTTTAGTACCGTTTATCTGCCAAAGCCAGAATGATCCAAACTTCATCATGGGCCATCGTTCTTAACCGTGTTGGGAGCATACTCTGACAAACGTTCAGCTTTTATAAAATAACGAAGGTCTGGGGTGCATGGGCTCTTGATCTATTAGATACTCATTCTAGTATAGAACTTAATGCACTTCTGGACAAGGCAAGGTCTTTCAGCAGGTTATAGAGATATTTATATTCGGGACCGAACTTGCGAAACAATTTGTTTTGTATTATTTCGCGCTTTCGATTGTTACCTGTTGCGCTAAGCGCCGATGTTAGTCAAATTTATCTGAGAATTTTAATGAGCGATGACAACTGAGTTTTTAAAGATTGTTGTATCGTTTTCATCGCAAGTCGTTTGCATTTCAGGCTGTTCAGCTGTAGAACGCGTTGCATGTGATCACAAGATAAGCTCAACCGCATGTTGTTTGTAAGTACCAGGTAAAACGAATCTACTTACTAATCGCAATCATCACCCAGTTGAAACGACTTGTGTATGTAAAATCACATTAAATATCTTTTTATCAAAAACTAATAATTATCTCAAAAAATACATTGATGTGTGTATTAGTGTAGTACTATTTTCGTATTTATGTATTGGGATTTAAAATTATTATGTGAGTAGGTATGTTAATTTATTATTTGATATTTTTTTGATATTTGAAGTTTTATTATCTGTTTTCTTTATATTCATTGTAGATGTACATTATTTGAGCAACAAACTTCCAACCATCCAAACTGTGACACTTATTTTATTTTTTTAACTTCTATAGGTTTAGACTTGACCGCCATCTCGCCTGATGTTAAGCGACGATGCGGTCTATGATAGAGCGTGTTTACCTAGAAAAAACCGATTCACTCTCGATTTGAAGACACAAAGACTGTAACCATCGGGGAAAACCCACTCAGGCAACGTATTCCACAGCTTAGACGTTCTTGTCACGAAAGTAGAGTCGAATCTCTTCGTTCGTGTCTTTGGAACATCAACCATGAAACGATGTCGCTTTTTCGAGATACGAGCATTCCGATAGAAAAAAAGACAAGGTGGTATCAGATAATGCAAATCAGTCGCACACTCTCCGAAGTGTATCCGATAAAAAACCGATAGGCTAGCAATTTTTCGGCGATGTTCAAGAATTGGAAGTCTTTTTCGCACTAGAGTGTCGTTGCCTGTGAGCCTTTTGGCACGTCTCTCGATCGATTCCAGAGCCTCCAGCTTAGCCGATCCATCCCAAAGGTGCGAACAGTACTCCATACAGGAGCGAATCTGTGCTTGATATAATGTAAGAAACTGTTCAGACTTGAAGTACCTTCGCACCTTTGAGAGGACACCAAGTTTTTTGGCAGCAAGTTTAGCCTTTGACGTTAATACACTTATCTATACTCAAATCAATTTAATTTATTCGAACCATAAATTCATAGGAACACTTGGTAACGTCATTCACAAAAAGCCAATGAATCTGTGTACACAATAAGATAAAATAACAATGTCAAAATCAATAAAGCAGCTGTAAAAGGGGCCTCGTCAATTAAATGCAGCTGTAAAAAGGCTTTGTCAAAGACAAAGAAATCAGATCAAAGACAAATAACAAATAATCAATACATACAGTGTACATATACTACATGAGTACAAACAATGCTACGTTATTTTTTTATAACAATTATTTTACCTTACTACAAGACGCTAATTTTGACACATTTCTCTTCCATACGTTGCTATCTTTAACAAAGTCATCTATATTATAATATGCCTTGCACAATAGGTAGCTTTTTATCTCATTTTTAAACTTGGTTTCATTAAGACCTTTCACTTGTGCAGGGATTGCATTATAGAAGCGAATACCATTACATTAGAAAGAGTTATTTGTTTTCTGAAGTCTGCACTTAAGAAATACAATTTTGTGTTTATGGTGTGCTTTTGGATTCAGATCAGTTAGTTTCTTCAACCGACTTTGATTTTTTCTTACATATATTATACATTCATAAATATACAATCACAAGATCTGCCATGGACAAACTTAAAAGGGTATGGAGGAATCGCAACATAACTAAAGCCACAAAAACCCGGCTCGTCAGATCATTAGTGTTCCCCGTATTCCTTTACGCCTCGGAGACGTGGACCCTGCGAGAAAGTGAGAAGAGAAAGATAGATGCTCTCGAAATGTGGTGCTGGAGGAGAATGCTTGGTGTGTCGTGGACTGAATTTCGCACAAATCTCTCGATACGTCAAGAACTCGGCATAAAGCAGTGTCTATCGTCTGTGGTCCAAGCTCGCATATTAACATTCTTTGGGCACGTGTCTCGGCGCGGCGACACATCTGTCGAGCGCCTGGTAGTACAGAGAAAGGTCGAAGGTACCTGAGCACGCGGTAGATCACCGATGAGGTGGACGGACCAGATTAGGGCCGCGATGGATGATCCTTTGCACGTGTGCACCAGGAAGGCGGCTACTAGGAGTGAATGGCGGCGAATTGTGAAGCGGGTCATTGACGAAGGAAAATGACGACCACGACCACTCTGCCAAGAGTGTACTGACTAAGAAGAAGAAGAAGAAATATGCAATGAAGGGACTGTTAATAATATGTTTATGGTTTTGCGAATTTCCCGTACTGATTCTAGCTGATAAATTATATAGACCACGGATTGCTCTCTTTTGCAATATGAAAACAGAATTTCTCTCCGAAGCAGAACCCCATAATAAGATCCCGTAGGACATAATACTATGAAAGTAGCGAAAATAATCAAGTCAAGCTGTTGCGATGTCAGATATTTTCTTAATTTGACGAACTGAAGCTGAACTAAGTCGGCCAGCCAGTCTCTCTATGTGAGGACCCCATTGAATCTTTGAATCTACGGTAATACTCAGAAAACGAGTAGATTCTACAGGTTCAATAAGTTCACCTTTCAGTCTTATATCAAGTTTACCGGACATTACATTGCAGAGTGTGAACGTTATATACATTTCGTTCTACTTGGATTAAGTACCAGATTATTTGCATCAAACCATTTGTACGCAATGTCTAAAATTACGTTTGTTTCCGAATGACGAAGTTAGGTGATTAGCTGTCTCTAAGGGAATATCAGTAAAATGAACCTTGAAAGCATCTACCATATCCGAATTTTTCGTAGTGACTGTTTCGCCAACCCGAAGTGCGCGCATCATTTCACGACTTTTAATTCTTCCAGAGTCATTGTTTATTATCTTACACGTTCTTTTTTATCATGTTATTGGAGTTTTAATTTGATTCTGAATGAATATTTCTTTTGCTCGTATACATAAATTTCTAAAAATATTTTGAATACTTCTTATCTTCATAGTTGCGATATGTCTTTAGTTTGTATAAATTGTAAAGATTGTTTCGACTTTTAATAAGACCTGGTGGTGCCCATTCGGCAAACTTCGGTTTTGCGTTTTTATTAATTAACTTAGTATGAAATATAAGTAATTTTTAAGTGTGTTTCTTCCATCGATCAAGTGCACATGATTATTTTCCAAAACTGAGGTCTCTTTTTCTACTGTCAAATCAATGGTTTCCATTACTTTAGGTTTGTTGTTATCCACCATTAATTTGTTATACAGACCTAATAATTATTATATTTTCTGTATCTTTTTCACTTTAAAATAAATCAATACTTTGATCAGAATGTTTGCATGTAGAATGCAGAATGCAGAATGTAGTGGTAGGACTCTTAGCAGAGTCCGCCTGGGGAAGTACCACACCTTTGCCAGTTATTCTACCGGCAAGCAGTAATGTGCAAACATTACTGTGTCCCGGGTTGAAGGGCAATGTTTCCAGAGAAATTACAGGGCTTAGAGATACAACATCTTAGATCTCTGGGTGACGAGCGCAGTGCAGTGCTAGGTAAAGATTTGGACTCTTCATGTTCCAATGGCTGCATGTCACTGTGCTGTTATGTGGCAGCCATGTTGCTTACCATCAGGCAAATGACCTGCTCGTCTCGTCATTCTTTATTGGCCAAATATGGCTCCAAATATGGCTGCATCACCTAAGACCATCCGAGAATTCAACCTACAGACGGGCATTAGAGACAGAAATGCGGCCGTGGTGGAGGCTCTGAGTCGGGAGCAGGTGGCTTAGGCAAAAGACGATGTCGACTCAATTACTATCGGAATCCCAACCGGTAGTGATCGGCTTAACAGACAAAATCGGACTGACTATTCCTAGAATTAGGTTTAAAATGTTCACAATACCCCGCAATTTGTCCTCTTATTCTCCTAATCGAAGAACTATGTAAATAAAATAGATCATTGTAATGACAAAGGTCATGGACTCCGGAGTCTGTGGAGTGGTTAAATTAAGTAAAAAAAAACCGCTAGGATCTCGGAAACCACTGATCCGAATTGAAAGATTATTTTTCTGTGGAATAGCCCATTTACCGATAAAGGCTATAGGTTACATTACATTATGCTACTATCAATAAGAGCAGAGTATGAATGAAGAATGTAACAATGACGGGCAAAAATATTCCTGTTTGAGAGCTTTCGTTGCGTGCGATAACGTGCGCTGAAGTCCGTGACAGCATCTGTCTATTCTATAAGGTTGCGTCATTTTAACTGAAGCTAATCAAATCTATACTATTAAAATAGATCTGCACAGGTTTTTTGTTTAAACACGCCTATCGCAGGAACCACTGGACCGATTTCTAAAATTTCTTTACCGTTGGATTTGTACATGATCCCTGAGTGGTACCTATAGGTTAAGTAATAAATAAATATTGGTGGACAATTCACACACAACACCATCTGACCCCAAACTAAGCAAAGCTTGTATGATGGCGGCCAGATAGGTGATATAATACTTACATAGTTTTAAATACATACTTACTATACATATAAACACCCAGACACAGTGCAAACATTTGAATTCATCACACAAATATTTGCACTGGGTGGGGATCGAACCCACGACCCTCGGCTTCGCAGGCAGAGCTACAACCAACTAAGCCATGAGGGCAGTCTAAATATTGTGAACCACAAGCAAAGCCAAAGCAGACCGCTAGTAGATAATATTATTAGTATAGTATAAGCATAAACAGCTCACTAAATGTTCCCACAGCTGGGACTCTTCTCTCGCAAGGAGCGAGTCATGGCGATAATCCACAACGCTGGCGAAGAGCAGTTCGTAAATGACGCATTTGTTGGGATAGTTTAAATATTAGACTAAAATATTAAACCTACATATTATTCAAAGAAAAAGTAGCAATCCTACTTAATTGTAAAGCCGATAAAAAGCGGATAGAATTTTGTAAAACGCACGACTTCTTCGAATGTCGAACATTTATTGTCCATGAAAACGCGGCTTTAGGGACGGTCCGATCCCTTTCGACTACAAAAGACTTTGTCGTCGCATTATTACCCCTAAAACGACGTATTTCTTTTGAGAACATGATACTAATTTTATTTTGCGAGTCGGGACGGTTGCGTTCTTTACAAACGACAGTTTCTGGCTTTTAACAAACGAGAACAAATAAATGATCCTCGTCCAAGTGCGGATACCTTTATCCAGTTATGGTGCGGTTCTTTGAATTGGAGACAATCTAAAATCATTAACATTTTTGGGCAGGTTTTTTCGGAACCAAACGAGAAATTCAACGAGTCCGCGTAACGTAACTTTTTGCCTCAAGTAGATATAAATAAAATAGCGAAAGTTAAGACTACTATGAAAACTGGTGACCTAATAAATAGAACGTTGACTGTCTCGATTGTGGAGTCGTGGGCTCGACCACACGATTCAGTATTTTTTTTTTATATAATACAGAGTTACGAGACAAGCATGTGCCTGATGGTAAGCAACATGCCTGCCCATAACAGCATAGTGACACACAGCTATTGGAACATCAAGAGTTCATACCATAATCTACACTACGAGTACATTGCGCTTGTCACCAAGAGATATAAGACATTTTATCTCTATCCCCTGTAATTTCACTGGAAACGTTGCCCTTCAATCCGGAATACAGTAAAGTTTGCACATTACTGCTTGGCGGTAGAATAACTGGCCAATGTGTGATACTTCTCCAGGCGGACTCTGCAAATAGTTCTTATCACTACTAAAACAATAAGTTTGTCGTCACCATTAGCTTTAACGGTGTCTGAAAACATCGTAAGGAAATCGTCAAATTCTAAAATCTATACAGATCACGCGTCACCTGCAAACCAAGGTTAAGACCTTGACTTTTTACATGTGTGAGAAAGCCCCAAGACTCAGCTGTGGGAACATTTAAAAGGGTTGCTTTTGATCTTTTGATTGAGGGGTTGCGGCCTCTTGACAATGACAGGGACAAAATATTTAGAAGAACGTGGTACGTCAAATTAAATCGTACTCGAAATAACAATAAAAAAACAATATTTTCGCGTAACTCACAGGCCATAAAACAGTGGCAATCTTCGAGCTGTTTCAGGACAAAGGCATGAATTTATTACCTGAATCCCTCTCTTTTCACTAGAGAAATTGAATGGGACAATTTGTCAACGTTGTCTCCAAAACAATGTCACTGGGTAACACTCCCCCAAGCTGTACTATCCGGGGATAAACAGGGATAAAGATGGACTAGATTGTAGGTAATAGCTTCCTTTGCTTCTGTTGAAAGCTTAACTTTTTTGTGAGGTACTTACTTAACTTTACTATTTGCTAATTAAAAGGCTACCAATCTTAAACGTACGTTTACGTTTTTCACGTTTTTCACAATGATATTCCTCTGGGTGGAAATCGAATCTTCGACCCATTCATTATACTGCGGACAGGCCTATTTTCTATGCCAATCGAAAATATATGTTTATAAGCATCCCACTAAATGTTCCCACAGCCGGGACTCGGGACATTCCCTTACAAGGAAAGTAAAGGCCGTAACTCACCACGCTAACGTGCAACGCACCACCCAGTGCATTTTGGTGGATGGCGCGATTTCTTTACGATGTTTTTCTTTACCGTTTTTAAGTTATTGGCATTGCGCACCTGACTTCGAAAAGACAATTGGATTCGAACCAGAGCTCCGGATCGGCAGTTGCTACCGACTAGAAGATCCATAACTTTATTTAGTGTGTAGAGTTAATTGTAATCATGTCCTCTCTCATACAATTCATGCTTTAAGACAGCTAAGAAAGGCTCTGTCCGTAAAAAAAAAAAAAGACATCTCTCAAATACTTATTTTGGTTGCTCCGAAGCAGTACCAGCGGGTACATAAAGTGAGCCATTAATGCTTATACCACAACTCTTTACGTACAGTGCTTTCGCTCGCTGTGAATTTTTATTCCGTGCGCATTACATACAAGTACAACTTTTCCGTTCCGCTGGAAGTGAATACAGTATCGTTAATCCACTGATGCGTTCATTCGAACTTTGTATCGGCAGTCATACGTTACGATAACGTATCAGATACCATTTTACAACACCATTCGAGCTAACGGCGTCGTACAATCGCTTCCGAAGGGATGCGAACCCCATATCGGCCCACTAGGGTCTATAACGTTTACGACAATCAAGTCCTGCGAGTTTTATTACGGATCCCTTAAATAAAATTACGTAAACGAGCCCCCCCTACCTGTTACTTTACGTACAGGCGGACTACCGAAATTAGGGGGGTGATGCAAGGGCTTTGAAGTTGGGGCAAAACATTGTCATCAAAGTTGTATTTATACAGCACTTTTAGGGTTCCGTAGCCAAATGGCAAAATACGGGACTCTTATAAATTCGTCATGTCTATCCATCCGTATGTCCCTGCCACTTTTTACTGAAACTACAAGGACTATACTATTGAAACTTGGTGAGTAGATGTATTCTGTGAACCGCATTAAGATTATCACACAAAAATGGAAAAAAGCAATAAATTTTGGGGGTACCCCATACTTAGAAATTAAAGTCAAAAAACTTTTTTTCATCAAGACTTTACGTGTGGTTTATCTATGGATAAGTCTTTACAAATGATATTGAGGTTTGTCATTTTTTTGGAATGAAAACTTCTTTAGGCGCGCCTAGATAGATTTTTCGTGGGCTGTGAATTGAATTCCAGCGTCACGCTCGGGTATGATAAGAAATCTTCGGGGAAACTCGGGACCATGGCCATTGGCCATCTAAAATGCGTCAGCCAATGGGTAATACTGAAAGGGCGTGGTCTGGGCATCATTGCATAGCCATCTAGAAATGCATCAGCCAATGGAAAATGCTGACGCATTTCTAGACGACCATGCCATGATGCCCAGGCCACGCTCTCCGGTAACACCCGTGTAGTTTCCAAAGTAAGCTATCAAATTCTGAGTTAAAAGTTTTCACTTCTAGCGGCAGTTCCTATGACTGCCAATTTTTTATTTTTTCTAAACTGAATAGTTTGCGTGAAAGACTCTGCCAAAGTGATAAAATGTGTGTGTGTCCCCTGTAACTTCTAAAATAAGAGAAGGTCAGAACTAAAAAAAAAATATGATGTCATTCCATGCAAAATTTCACCGAAAATTAGTTTCAACAAGATCTAGTACCACAGTAGTTTTTTGTAATCGTCATAAATACAGTAATTTAAAAACATGTTCTTTTCAATTTTTTTATATTATGCTATTTGCTGCTATGGAACCCTTCATGGGCGAGTCCAACTCACACTTGGCCACTTTTATATTATGTTACGGCTAACGGCAACTGCCGATCCGCAGAACTTCTGGTTTGGACCCTACACGGTGATGCTTTATCTATGAAACCGCACTGAGCCAGCGTGGTTTTTTGCCATTTTTTGACTGGTTTTGTGGCTAATTTAAAAATATGCCTTTCCACAAAACTGTGGATCGTTATTTCGACTCATACCCAGGAGAAATGTTTTTGTGATTAATACCAATATTTGTTGTTTTATTTTAGCTTACATGAAGTATTTGTTGTTAAGTCTGGGTGCTTCTGTATATCTTCAGTATATTATGTTAAAAATATAATAATATTATTTGAGTTAAATGCTTCCCTTAGTACCCACCTATGTACATGATTTTTTAATAGTTTGGGACATAATTTTATAGTTTGGTGCACACTTTCCAGTGTTCAGTGAAAATACTCATTAATGACTATAAAAAAACCATATATTTTTTTGCCAAGTATTTATATCTCAGAACAAGCTACTAGTTGGATGAGTGTGGTGTTTTTGTGTCAGGTATAATTCTTGAGAATAATTTAACACAGATAAAAATAATACGTAAGGAACATAGCTATACTTAGACAAAAAAATGCAAGAATAACTTAACTTATTGTTATGCTAAATATTTTTGAATATAATATTAGATAAACAAAATAAAGGCATAACAAAAACCAGGCACTAGGCAGTGTTTGTATTGCATAATTTAGTCTCTTCTATTCTAACTGCACTAAAACTACAAATACATGCATTTAAATTTAATATGCTTGTGTGTTGTGTATACACACAACCTATATGTGCGTGTGTAAATAGGTACTTAGAGATACGATAGTATGATAACCATTGATATAACTAAGTATAGGAAGATGAGGTACGCTCCAATATAAAGACAGCATAATGTAGCGAGAAATTCACACAAGCATTCGCAATGTGTAGACAGCTTCACTTCCATCGTGAGACACGTTTAAATGAATGACAAAGACATCATGACAAGTAGGTAGTAGGAGCAAATGAGATAGCTATACATCACATTTGTTTAGATACTTTTTTCGACAAGAATAGAAAGACATACAAATGCACTGGCGTGAAAGAGACAAAATAGCCGTAACTAACATGTCGCCGGCGCCGGTCGTGTTGCACTCTTTCGCTGCATGAATATCTGTCTTTTTTTAGAAATGGCCAATTGTAAAATTGTTTACAACAGAAAAATAATTTAACTGAAATAATTATTGAACTGTTACGGAAGTAATTAAAGATTTTGTGGACTTACGCATGAAAAGTGATACCATGGAACTTGTTCTTGGTCTTTGAATTGTTTGAGCACCTTGTAAAGCACAATAAGGCGTTATTACGGCTTATATTGGATTTTTTTGAATTGTTAGCGAACGTCGACTCAACTTGTGGCTCCTGTTGCGACTGAGACTCAATCAGGAGACGTCACCTGATTTTGCATTGCCATCGTAGAAGAGCGCGTGCCGCTTCTTAGTGTTTTAAGAGTTCAATGACGGTAACTCTTACTTTAAACAAGAATAAAATTTAGTAGTGTGATTTACCCCCTAGTCAAACCCTTTCATTTCATACCCAAATTGAGGGAGTTGTGAAAAAAAATATTGATTTGCTATTTTGTGGTGGCGGACATCTTGGATTTGAAATTTGTTAAAGCGTAAAGTATGCCACTAATCGAACTCTTTCATTTGATACCCATATTGAGGGAGGTTGTGAAAAATATTGTATGCGCCATTTTGTTGAGGCGACCATATTGAATCGATATTAACATCTAAGAATCAACGCGAGAAAACTGGATTTCAAATGAAAAAAAAAACAACATTGAAATTAGCCCATCCGTTTAAGAGATACGATGCATACAGGCATCAACGTCAAACTTATAACACGCCTCTTCTTGGTCGAGGGTTTAAGTATAAAAAGCCATCTAACAGGTAACTAACTCTGAGATATAAAAAACGTGAGCTATCTTTAGTACCCCTTAACCCGTTCCTGGTTACAGCCACAGAAATATACCGTAAAACTTTTATTTACCACGTAACCCGTAGAAAACCGTCAGGGGCGTGCTAAGTAGGGTCTCGTGCACCCCAGAGGAAAATTATTCAGTTATTCCACTGTTGATGGATATTTTGGAGCGACAGTTTTCAATCTTTAATATAACCATAACTTTGAATGAATGATATAAAGGAGTATTTCACTAACAAAACAATTAGGTAGTTAGATTATAACATTTGACATGTCATTTTTTTTTTTTTTCTGTAATTTTCTTTAACAAACTTTAAAAAAAACGGTAGTAGGTAGTACCTAGTTATCTAAAAAAAAAATACTTATCCTTTGAGCATCGGAGTAGAAGCTTTTTTCTAAAAGATATTTAAATGAAAGTAAGTACATAAGTATACTTGTATACGCGCGCAATAACTTAAAACATTTATATGTATACTTTTTTTCCCGTGCTAAGAAGTCTAACTGAAACCATCATCATCATCATCATCCACAGCCCACTAAACGTTCCCACTGCTGGCGACTGGCGGCTGGCTGGTGACTTCGAAAGATTCTAGGTGCATGTCGGTTTCCTCATGATGTTTTCCTTCACCGTTTTAAGAGTGCGCCTAAAGCCAGGAAAAAATCAGATTTCACCCGCGCGACGCGTTTCTTAATGTGATGTACATAAAGTCGAGAATAGCATGACACAATTTGGAGGAAAAATCAATATTTAATCAGGAGTCCATTTTTGACCAAGTTTTATTTAATTACTCAATAACTAAACATACATTTAAAAAAGTGTTCGGTTACTTTACTAGAACGTACAAATAGGAATTTCATTACCAAAAAATAATGTGGGGTCATCGCTGATAATTTCGAGTACTCGAATTAAAACGGGTTTTTTCGGTGTCATTTTTATTTTTTTATTGTAAAAAACTCTAATCTATTTTTTAAATTCTATTCGGTTATTGTGCTTCTTCTTGATTGTACCCACACGTCAATATTTTTTTTGTCATAGTTTTTAGTTTCTTAACTTCAGTGAGCGGCGTCAAAAATGTCCTTTTTTCGTTTTCTGGCTTTAGGCGCCCCCTTAAGTTAGCGGCATTACGCACATGACTTCTAAAAGACAGTGGTGCGTGTGGGGTTTGAACCCGGGGTCTCCGGATCGGCAGTCGCCGTTCTCCCGACTAGACCAGCCGCAACTTCGAACTTCAACTGAAACGATAATTATGGTTAATAATTCAGATAATCTCTCAATTCCGTATATCAAAAAATATCTTGCAACGTTCTTATGATCCACAATAGTGTTAATGTGGTTGTGTTACAATAAATTCTTAAGCTTAAAGGTTTTGCTTGTAAAGGCGCGCTACAACTGAGCGCTTTCAACGCGTTGCCGAGGAAAGTAGATAATAACGTTTGGAGAGACAAAGGATTTAAATCGTAGACTCTGTGTCGGTAAAATGCTTACCAACAATGAATTAAACGACTTTCAGTTTCGTATTTTGTGTTGATAGAGGTGTAATAGTATACAAACTTACAAGCTTTTGCTTGTTGCTTGCTTTCTGTAACTGGTTCTTTCTTAATCACCGACCAAAAAAGGGATGTTATAAGTTTGACGTCGATGTCTCTCTGTCTGTGTATCTGTCTGTGGCACCGTAGAGGTCAAACGGATGGGCCGATTTCGATGCGTTTTTTTTATTTAAAGGTTAATTTCCGTGTGGGAGTTTTTAGCTATGTTTGGTTGATATCGATTCAAGATGGCCGCCTCCACAAAATGGCAGACAAAATATTTCTTCACAACCTACCTCAACATGCATATCAAACAAAAGAACTTGACTATTAAAATACTATACACAATAACAAATATCAAATCCAAAATGGCCGCCAATACAAAATGGCGAATCACATTATTATTTTTTACTACTGCCTCAATATGGGTATCAAATGAAAGGGTTTGACTAGTAGAATCTTCCCAACCACGATCTCAAAATCTTTTTAATTCCATTATTCGATTTTCTTTTAATTTTAAATTATGGCTTCGCATCACGGACATGTTAATGTAACGTCAAAGAGGTGACGGAGCAGAGAACCGGTCCTTCTACCGCCTAACTGAATCGCCTTTGGCGTTGCTATTGCTGTCTCTATCATTTCAAGCGAAACGAAAAGAGAAAGCAGTATCAAAGCTAAGATAGTTTTAATAAGGCGGTAGACCCCCGGAACGTGCCCATTGGTTGATAGGTGAAATCTAGTCGCATCGCGTAACAACAGTATATCAGTAACTATACAAGTATAGTATATAACGTATACTATATAGGTATATATAGTGTATAACGTATTGTGCTGTATTAGTGCTGTTTAATTCCAAAATTATAGGTAAGTTTTTACTTCTATCGGCATTCCTTATGACTGCCATTTTTTTTTCAATTGAACAGTTTTATTTTAGGCTCATAGCCGCCGTGGCCTAGTGGCGAGAACTTCCTGTTCACAATTATGAGGTAGTTAAGTTCTAATCCCACTTGCACCTCTTGAGTACTTTTCCGATTTCTGTTACATGAATTTGTCACTATCATAGGTCTTAATGGTGACAGAAACCCCGGCCAAATATTCCAAGAATGACATTGTGAAAAAATATTGGCCACTCACAAACCCGTACTTTGCCAGCGTAGTGGATTATACTTCTTTTTCTGTCTTGACTCTCTCCTTGTGCGAGAATGTCCCCTTAAAATCCCACTCAGGCAATGCATTTTACAACCTTGACGTTGTTATCACAAAAGAAAAGTCAAATGTCTTCGTTTTAGTCGCAATGAACCGCCCAAAAACATACAAAAATGCTCTACAATAATAATGGAAAATACAGAGTATTAATATAAAGTTACGAGCTATTTAAAGCGGATACCATTCTATAGCTAAGCAATACTTGTTTTAATATCTTTTTGTTTAAAATTCATTACAATCATAACTACATATATTAGTCTATGTGGCCCCAGCTTGCGCAAAATACTTTTTTCCCTCTAATCTTGTTTTTCTATTTAGAGGTATTGTTCGCCAATCCTTCCTGTGGGCTTTAATCTCATTGATCCACCTTTCTCTGGCCCGACCTAAAGGTAGTTTAACGTTTGGGACCCAGTTAGTGGAGGCTTTAATCTATAGTTTATCTGGCATCCCGCAGACGACCCCAGCTAAAATCAAAGAGTTTCTTGAAAATTGGAACAAAACATCGTTATTAGCTTCTTACCAATTTCCTATTAAATGAGACCGCTACTTTTTCATCTTATAAACATAGTTTTATCTTCTATTATCTCTCATAGGTGTTAATAGATGTTAATTTAATAATTCTCACTTTTAAAATATGTATCTGTTACGGGCAATTTGTATAATCCGATAAAAGTTAAGACGTGTTTTGCGGGTTCGACGATTTCCTGCTGTCGGAAAAAATGGATCAGAGAATTTGCATTCAATTCAATTTGCATTGTGTGAAAAATGGAATTGAGTGCTCAAAAGCACTTTGTATGTTGACAGTGGCATACGGTGAGTGTACCTACTCTGAGTAAAAAAATTTTGACTATGTTCTTGCTTGTACCCCAGCTTTGGAATGAAAGTCGAGAAGATGTGAATGACGACGCTCGCCCTGGACGCTCCAGCACATCAACAACCAATGAACATGTTGAGAAAGTGAAAAAAATTGTTATGAAGAATCGTCGAATCACTATTAGAGAAAAACTCAGGATGTCGGCATATCGTTTGGTTCATCTCATGCATTTTTTTGGAAATTTTGATCACTAAGCGTGTGGCAGCGAAGTTCGTTCCAAAATTGATTAATTTTGACCAAAAAATTGTCGCATGAGCATCGCTCAGGAATTGTTGAATGACGTCAATGGTTATTCAGATTTGCTTTAAGGGTTTTATTCACCAGATTTGGCCCCCTGCGACTTTTAGACGTATGAAAGAATGGCATTTTGCGACGATTGAGAAGATACAAACTAAATCGCTGAGAGAGCTCACGGGCATACCAAAAAGTGCATATATTTAAAAACAGCTTCTAGGATTGGAAAAAACCATCAAGTGTATTATATCTGAGGGGGACTTGAAGGTAACAAAATAGAAATTGATGAATAAATAATATTTTTTTAGAAAAAATATGAACTGCCGACAAAAGTGAAAACTTATAACTCAGAATTTGATAGATAACTTTGAAAACTACGCGGGTGAAACCGGAAAACACGGCCATACACATCTCTAGACACTCTAGATGGCCATGTTTCAGCAGCCGATGTGAAATGCTGACGTATTTCTAAATGGCCAACTGCGTACCTATATATACCTTTGATTCCACATATTTAGAAACATCTTTTAAAGTAATATTTTCGCTGTTGCGAAACCACTTTTTGGCGGCAACTAATGAACTCGGCTAATTCGAGAGGTTCGGACTTTTTAGTTTAGTCAGTGAACCAGTGAGCAAGGACGTGTGGACGACTCCACTAGATGAGTTACTAAACTACGCGACTAAATTTTCATTGTTCAGACGCGTTTTGTTACAAAATTCCTCGCTGGTCGTTCTCGCTTCCTAGCTTGCTACTGGTCTAAAATACTAGCTGAATGCGAACTAGCCCTAACTACAAGGAGCAGGTAACTGTCTTTTAACCTTGCAGTGGTCGCGTGGACTATACATTTATGTAGTCCGCCTATACAAAATCAACAATATCTCAAAGGCTATAAGCGTTTGTGCCTTGTGCCGCAGGATACTTACTTACTACATTTAAGTGAACAATTGAGCTACGCATTCAGCGCAGCGCCACCGGTCACTTGTGGTCGGCCGGACACAGTAGCTCCGCAAAGATACTGGATGTATTTCTACGAATAACGTAATTTCGAAATATACTCGCGACTTTCCTACTCCTGGACGTCTACTCTGTTTCTACGAAAACGAAATTTCGAAAAAAAACTCGCGGCTTTCCTGCTCTCGTTCTACTTCGTTTCGTCCGATACAACATTGTTTGACGTTTAAATGTTCTAAGCATACTCTAAAGGCCGATTTAATCTGAACGAACATAGAGCTAGAGCTGGAACAAGAGCATTCTTTCTCGATCTTTTAGTGTAAACGAAAGATCGTTCTTAGCGTTTTCCATATTACATATTCCATAGAATCTTTGCGAGCGCAAACAAAACAACGAAAGAATGCTCTACGTTTTTTTACACCAAATGAATTTGATACAGTGGGGATAGAATGAGCATTCGCTCGTCAGGCTTAGAACATTTAAACGGACAAAACGACGGATCGAAGTAGAATCGGAGTCGGAAAATCGCGAGTTTATTTCGAAATTACGTTTTCGTTGAATTAGAGTAGACGTCCTGTTCTACTTCGTTTCGTCCAATCGAACATTGTTTGACGTTTAAAGGTTTCTAAGCCTACTCTAATTAGAGTAGAGTTAGAACATTTAAACGGACAAAACAAAGGATTGAAGTAGAATCGGAGTAGGAAAGTCGTGAGCTTATTTCGAAATTACGTTATCGTAGAAAGAGAGTAGACGTCCTGGACTACAATAAGTTTAGTGTAGTCCGCGCTACCACTTAGGTAAGTACGTAAGTATTTTTCATGTGTTTTTTTTAAATTTTCATATGTTTTAAGATGAAATTGATTAAAATGTCTTATTTACGCTTTATTTTATTATTTTGATTGGTTTTAAAATGATGATACTTTATATTTCTATGTTAAAAATGGACAATCATAAATTGCGTACAGCAAGAGGAAATCCACCATTCTCGCCTAGATATGGGTTTCGTTCCTTGTGTACAATAGTGTCGTGTGCGGCAAAAGTCAGTGAAGTTATTGTACTGGAATGAGACATGCAAAATGACGCAACAATTGACACTGCCACTGTAGACCGAAGCCATAAAGCATAGCATAAAAACCCCACTCAATGTTCCCACTGCTGGGACTCCGGGCATTCTCTCGCAAGGAGAGTCAACGACTTACGCTGGCCCAGTGTAAGATGGTGGATGACACATGGCTTCGAAAGATTCTAGGCACATGTCCCGACTAGACAAGTCGTAAGTTACCGAAGACCGAAGCCATATATAGGGTTATTGGTAATCAGCCTGCATCCGTTTAAGGGCATGTTCTGTATATTTAAACAAACAACTTTTGTTCTACAACTTTCGTTAAAACTCAATAGATAATCCAAAAAAAAATAGTGTTTGTTGCCCTTTTTTGTACTGTTTAGCGACTTTTTAGTGTTTATTCACTTCGGCACATCATTTTTTGCGCGTTAAATAGCGTACGCGCTCTTGTTACGAATTGTTACGAAGAGTTCGATGCTTTTAGACCGTGCAAATATTTTTTTTTTTTGTAAAAGAAAAAAAAAACACTTTTTTTTTTAAAACTGCAGAACAAAAGTTGACGTATTGAATGTACCTAACATCCCCTTAAAAGGATGCAGGCTGATTACCAATAACCCTGTATAATAAGTTATTATAACAGGAAAAAAATGAAGTAGACTTGGTTGATAAAGCGTGTGTGTATTTCGTAAAAAGAGAGTGTACAACGTTTCAAGAAATTCTAAATTTATTTATTTATTAATTAAAACGGCAAGTCGCCAATTACGATAATTAACATACTTCAACAAATTTGTCAAATATCTCTAATGTAATAAATTTAAAATAACAAATCAATCAAGATATGCCAGAAATGTTAAAAAATAATTATTATTATTATATTAAAAATAAAAGATAGCCTCTGTATTTTCAGTTTACAAATAAGTGGTTTTTGTAGTGGTAGGACTCTTAGCAGAGTCCGCCTGGGGAAGTACCACACTTTTGCCAGTTATTCTACCGCCAAGCATTAATGTGCAAACATTACTGTTTTCTGGTTTGAAGGGTAATGTTTCCAGTGAAATTACAGGTCTTAGAGATATAACATCTTAGATATCTGGGTGACGAGCGCAGTGCAGTGCTAGGTAATGATTTGGACTCTTCATGTTCCAATAGCTACGTGTCACTGTGCTGTTATGTGGCAGGCATGTTGCTTACCATCAGGCAAATGTCCTGCTCGTCTCGTTACTCGTAATTAACGTCGCTTAACATCAGGCGAGATGGCGGTCAAGTGTAAGCCTATAAAAGTTAAAAAAAAAAAAAAAAAAGTAGTTAATTAAATTTGAGTGCATTTCATGCATTATGAATTTACACAACAAACAAACACTGTAAAGGGAACCGCCGTCGTGACTTATTGATTGCCTTGTCTGACAGGATGAAACAATTCGTTGAGAAGAGATTGGATCAAAAAAACTTTACCAAGACACCTTACAATAAAGATAACAGATTTCCTTGGTATAATGCAAACAGAAAAACAACCATCAACCTTAGACGCATTGTTGAGCAAATGTGGTGCGCAGTTGTCATGACTGTGGAAGAACGCGCAATAAAATGGCAGAAAGTCATTCACAGCACGCAAAAAGTACATTTTTGGAGGTAATTAAAATAAAGTGTGCCTTTGCTTTGGTTAGTTGTAATGTTAAAGTAAGTAACTTAAAAAAAGATTTAAGATCTCAATTTGAGCAAAATGTGTAAAGGGGTTTGGGTAGTTTAGCGTCATTTTTTTTTCTTTTTTAGCGGCCAAATATCTGCTAGGTATTACTTGCTTGTAACAATACATTACCTCAATATTATTTGTATAATCAAATTTGCTCTAAGTCATATCGGAGCTGAGTTATGGCCTATCAAAGTTTTTTTTTTTTTTGGTTTTTTGTATGGGCTAGTGGCGTCATTTTTTTTTTAGCTGACAAAATTTTTTTTCGCTTAATTTACTAACTACATAACCTTAAGGGTACTTGTGCAATCAGATTTGCTGTAAGTCGTATAACAACTGAGTTATGGCCTTTCAAAGTTTTTTTTTGGATATTTTTATATAGACTAGTGGCGCCATTTTCATTAGCAGATATGATCCGATATGACTTAGAGCAAATTTGATTGCACAAATAAAATCAAGGTAATTTATTGTGACCAGCAAGTTATAGCAAAACTATTGCCTATAAAAAAAAAAAGACGCCACTGGTCCATACAAAAGTACCCGAACCCCTTCAGTACCAATTTAGAGAATTTTAATGATAAAACAGAGGCTGTGTTTAAGTTTTTTAAATTTTATGTTATTTTAAAAACTGAATTCATAAGTAAAATAAAGAAATGTTTCTTAAAAATGTTTGTACATTTGTGTTAACACTGTCGCAGCAACACACTTGAGTCGAACCATCCGCACGCCGGCGGCGGCTGCGGAGGAGCAGCTTGCAGAAAGCGTCAAAAGTATGCTACTATGGAACCGAAGTACTATTTTTTACTGATAGTCGCAGAAACCATGGGCAGTTGAAGAACCGAGCCTAAAACCTTGATATGAGACATAGGCCGCCGAATTTGCTATAAAGGTGGTGACCCCCGGCCTTTCTCGTTTCTGGAGCAAAGGATATCAATTGCAATTCAGCAAGGTAATTCTGCCAGCATTTTAGGCTACTTGGCACCGGGAAAAGGGCGGGTCATTTGATAACATGTTGTGATGTGACACTTATGTGATACTAGCAGCGCCCCGCGGTGTTACCCGCGTAGTTCCCGTTCCCGTTGTTTCCTTTGTTTTTCCGGGATAAAAAGTAGCCTATGTGTTCTTCCAGACTATAGTCTATCTGTGTTCCAAATTTCAGCCTGATCCGTTCATACGTTAGGACGTGATTGAGCAACAAACATCCAAATATCCAAACATCCATATATTGACATTTATAATATTAGTAGGAGTGTTGTTATTTTTTTAATTTATTTAATTTTAAGATTTAATCGTGTAATTGACTTATTTTTCTGAATTAAATGACTATTTCACTAAAATATGTTTTAATTTCTATTTCAAACTAGACTTCATTTATGTAGTTCGCGCGACCACTGTTGCCTCATTTAAATGCGTTATCCCTGTAGGGTTAATAAACCAGTTATCGTAAATAAAAAAAACTGGCCAAGTGCGATTGGGACTCGCGCACAAAGGGTTCCGTACCATTAGCAAATAAACGGCGAAAACCTCTTTTATTGTACGGGAGCCACCTTAATTATCTGTTCTATTATAGTTATATTTAACTAGCAGCGCCCCGCGGTGTTACCCGCGTAGTTCCTGTTCCCGTTGTTTCCTTTGTTTTTCCGGGATAAAAAGTAGCCTATGTGTTCTTCCAGACTATAATCTGTCTGTCTTCCAAATTTCAGCCCGATCCGTTCATACGTTAGGACGTGATTGAGCAACAAACATCCAAACATCCAAATATCCAAACATCCATACATTCACATTTATCATATTAGTAGGATGTTAATTAATTAAACTCAAAGAGAACATAAACTCAATAGTCTGGGAATATTTTAAGCGTCTACCTATCACCTTTATTAGTATCGAGCATGAAACGGTAAAAAAACAAGTTTGTTTTATGGAAGCTCCCCGCAAATATTCATTTTATTTAATTTTTAGTAATTGCTGTTATAGCGGCACTAGAAATACGACATCTTTGAAAATATCACTTGTCTAGCTATCACCGTTCTTGAGATACAGTCTGGTGACAGACGGTCGGATAGACAGCGAAGGGTCGGTAATAGGGTCTCGCTTTTACCCTTTGGGTACAGAACAAAATCTGCTTACTCGCTCCGATTCTAGATGGCGCTGGCCAAATTCTAACACGCGGTGGCGTTTGTCATAGAACATTCAAGTACTAAAAAGATACATTGTTAGATCCATATCCTACGGCTTAGAAACGGTAGAGGGATTGTAGTATTTTTGACTGAGGAGTTCGCTTGATGGCGTTAACTCCCATATTATTTACTATGTCTGGATGTTTCTATCCAAAACAAGTATGTATTCTTTTTTATAAAGAGTGACAAGACGAGCAGGACATGTGCCTGATGGTAAGTAACATGCCTGCCACATAGCGGCACAGTGACACGCAGCTATTGGCACATGAAGAATCCAAATCATTACCTAGCACTGCACTGCGCTCGCCACCCAGAAATCTAAGTTGTTATATCTCTAAGCCTTGTAAATTCTCTGGAAACGTTGCCCTTCAAACCGGAACACAGCAATGTTTGCATGTTACTGCTTGGCGGTACAATAACTGGTTAAATATTTTAACTTTTCTATTCGAAGTCAAGATAAAATACGGGCACATACAAGCAGTACTAACGGTATAAATGGTCGAATTTCAGATTGAAACACGTAATGTCAAGAAAGAACCTATGGTGAAGACCGATCATATTTTGAAGCCACACTCACAAGGTGCCAGTCGAGTCAAAAAGCTAGTAAATAGGTAGATTGATACTATCTATGTACGTAGTAAGTAGACATAGAAATTTATTTGTGTGATGAATTCAAATGTTTGCACTGTGTCTGGGTGTTTATATGTATAATAAGTATGTATTTAAAATTATATAAGTATTATATTATCAACTATATGGCCGCCATCGTACAAGCTTTGCTTAGTTTGGGTCTGATGGTGTTGTGTGTGAATTGTCCACCAATTTTTTATAATTTTTTTTAAGCTATTGCATAGCTTTTATCGCGGGCCTGGAGACCGATTGTTACTAATGGTGCATCTCTTTCTTATGTTCACAAAAAAAGAGGGAGGGAAGACTGTCACGCCGTCCTCCCCACTCGGTCATTCGACTTTCAATCTTATGGCTTTACATTTACAGTCTAAATGCTCTTAGCAGTGTTGCCAACTTAACGGATTTCCCGTGATACGTAGTGGATTTGAGTACGTAGAGAACGGGAAAATAACTTTCTAACGGCTATTATCATAGCATATTTTGGAATAGGTATATCAATGAAGCAATAATGTCAGCGTAAAAGCTCACTAGCTCACTATTTAATCAATTTTAGGGATTTTTAATTTAACTTAAGTTTAGGGATAAATATTTTGAGTAGATGGAACACTGATTTCGCGACGTTTAAATTTTTTGGATGTACATGAATGTCAATGTCAATGTCACTAAATATGAATAAACAAGAAACAAAGTGCCATAAAAGCCTAATTAAAGTGAAAAAGCTGAAAATCTTCATGTTCCAAGAAGCGTGCTATAATTGAGATGTTTTGGCTTAACAATATGGAATCTGGATTTACTAAAGGGAATAGGTAGTTCCAATTTACCAAAGAAGGCAAACTTTTTTGCAATCAAGAAACAAAGACTTTTGTAGTTCAGAATAATTCATGAACGTGAAAACATCTTTGTAAGTACAGTTTTACGTTTAATACTATTTACCTATGTATCATACATAAAGCAGCCTAGTACATAAATATGTAATAGATGATTTTCGGCTTAGAACTTCATCTTTAACACTGTTTACAAAGTTAGGTTATGTGCGTAAAATATAATAAGCGTTTGTTTGCTTGTTTCAGATCTTCAAGATTATCATAGGCGACGATATCTGTTGGATATGTCCAAATAAAAAGAGATCTAAATGTGTGTACTGTCAAGTGTCGCGTATGTCCTGAACACAATAAAATATGAAACAGCCTTGGATATGGGATAAGGAGCAGCTTCATCTGAAAATACCTGTGCCTATGATAAATCTGTGGAAGAAGCTACAGCCTGCGGACAG
This sequence comes from Ectropis crepuscularia, assembly GCA_963693475.1. Classification (NCBI taxonomy): domain Eukaryota; kingdom Metazoa; phylum Arthropoda; class Insecta; order Lepidoptera; family Geometridae; genus Ectropis; species Ectropis crepuscularia. The sequence goes on from OY856338.1 coordinate 9,203,125, forward strand.
GAACTATGTTTTCATATTGCAAAAGAGAGCAATCCATGGTTTATATAATTTATCAGCTAGAGAATCAGTACGGGAGATTTTCACCACATTACAACTTTAGTATGATAGCAATGAAGGGATCATTGTACATATATTTATCAATGTATAATGTATGTAAGAAAAAATCAAAGTCAATGGCAGAAATTAAATCTGAATCCTAAAGCACACCATAAACACAAAATTGTATTATACCTTAGTTATTAAGCTATTGCATAGCTTTTATCGCGGGCCTGGAGACCGAGTGTTACTAATGGTGCATCTCTTTCTTATGTTCACAAAAAAAGAGGGAGGGAAGACTGTCACGCCGTCCTCCCCACTCGGTCATTCGACTTTCAATCTTATGTTCTTACATTTACAGACTAAATGCTCTTAGCAGTGTTGCCAACTTAACGGATTTCCCGTGATACGTAGGGTGATTATGATGTCAATGAGTAAGTATAAATGAGTAAAAATTGGTAAAATTGGTTGCGTAATAATGTATTATATTATTATTATGTATTTAAAAATTACTTCAGATAAAAAATATAATAATATTTTACATATTTAACATAATTTGTTGCATATATTTTTTAATAAATTTAGTAACTAGCATTTTTTGGAATTGGAATAAATTAGGAACATAACTTACTAGTTCTGACTATTTGTTGTGATTTCTTTATGTTAAATATTTTTTCAATAAAAGTGTTAATTTTATATTTGACTAAAAACAAATAAGAGGATTTTCAAGTAAATGTGTGGTTTAGGGATAATTATTTTTAGGAGTTGGAAACACTGTTTCAATTTTATTTTTTTGTAAATAGTAGAGGTGGGGGATTATGATTGATCGGCTAAATCGATTTATTTTGTGTTACTAATGTTGAAAATCGATAATGGAATTAGTAACTAATATGTTTTCAAAATCGAATGATATTAATAATTAGTTCTACTGATCGTGTTTTACGACGTCAACGACAGTTGTTCCGTGACTTAAGTAGTCTAGACTCTAGACATTGGTTCAGTTTGGTTTGTTGAAGTGAAAACTTCTTTAGGCGCGCCTAGACAGATTTTTCGTGGGCTGTGAATTGAATTCATTCGTCACGCTCGGGTATGATAAAAAAGCTTCCGGTAAACTCGGGACCATAGCTATTGGCCATCTAGAAACGTATCAGCCAATGGGAAATGCTGACGCATTTCTAGATGGCCATGCCAAAATGGCGAGGCCACACCCTCCGGTTACACCCGTGTAGTTTAATATCTATCAAATTCTGAGTTATAACCTTTCACTTCTATCGGCAGTTCCTAAGACTGCCAATTTTTTTTTTATTACGTTGGTGTGAAACGTGAATCTTTTTACTTGTAATAGTGGATTTATTTAACGGTAAGTTTATCGATATTTATATTGATATGTTTTATACTTGTTAGTTTTAGGTAGGTATCTGAGGTTAGGTAGGTATATGAGTGAATCGAGTCGCGCGCGACTAGCGACCGTGCGTGCGTGACTGACTACTAATTAGTAACTACAAACTGTCAAAATCGAGATATCTCGAGACATTGTCATTATCGAATGATTTCATTAGTATATCTTATAATCGCCCACCTCTATAATTTTTCTCTACTGTACAGTAAAACACAGTAAAAATAAAAATGAATAAACAAAGTGCCTTGAAAAAAGCAAAATATAGATAATATCTTCATGTTCCATGAATTGTGAGTAATTGTGAGACCAGTAAAGGTACATGTTCCGATTTCCGAAAGAGAAGAGGACTAAGTGGGACAAGAAAGCTCAGCATTCTTGTTATCTTGTTGGAAACTCTGAACAAGTAAAGGGCTACCTACAGAATATGTGATCCAGTTAAAAACATGGTGTCTACAAGTCATGATATAGTGGTAATGGGACAAGCTATCTCGGGAGGGATATCTGCCACCACTGATGCAATATGGTGTGTAGAAGAAGAGGTTCCAGTTTCTGTAGAAGTCGATCGTTCAGTGGGGGATCATAGTAGAGAGGAACGATCATCATATTCTGAATCAGAAAGTCACTCTAGTTATGACAGTGAGTCATCCCAGCAAACAATTGAGGCTGATGAGACCTATGTTCCTGAAACTATCGCCAGACAGTAGTCCAATTAGTACACCAGTATCTGACACCAAGATCTTTAGTATACTGAAGAGGGAGCGATGGAACCCGGCCAGGTATATGATGCCGTTCCACCAGAGATGTGCTATGCAGCTATGCTGCGAAGATGTGAAATCTACGCTACGAAAATATGTGACCGTTTCCACCAATACTACGCTAGGTAGCTGTGCGAGGAAGATGCGCTACGAAAATGCGCCGCCGCAAAGCAGCTGTGCGAGAAAGATGCGCACCTCGAGCTATGCTATGTATCGATAGTAGGAAAACGCCCCATAGCACACATCCATAGCACGCATCCATAGCACGCATCCATAGGACACATCCATAGCACGCATCCTTCCATACAAAAAACATATCTTAGTTGAATCCGTTTCCACCAGTGCTATGCTATGTGCACCAATGAATTTGATTGGTGGATATCAAACGCATCCATAGCATCGTAGCATAGCACATCTCTGGTGGAAAGGCACCCATAATATGGGCCTGTTGTCCATTGCAGATCCTTATCAGGCACAGGAAAGAGGCTTTTTGTGGTCCTGAAGGCATGCAATGAAGGCGATGAATGAAGAGTTGGAGTAATTTAAAAAATAATAAAGTATTTGAGCTTGTTGATGCATAGATGTAGTAGGTAAATAATAGTGCAGTTTAGTTGTCCTAAGAAAAGTTTAAAAGTGATAATTAAGTCCAATATTGTGCACGGTTAGTTGATAAGTGTGGAATTAACAATTGTTGTTTGCTTTAAGTGTAAAATTAGGGCTGGACATTACCTAATCAGATGTTATCACTGCTTATTTAGTTATTGATACTTAAAGAAAGACCCAAATGTATGGTAAAGTTCTTAAGCTAAAAAAGGCAGTGTATGGATTAAAACAATCAGCATTAGCTTGGTGTGAAAGAGTTAGAGATGTTTTATGTAAAAATATGTTTAAAAAACTGTACACAAGAGCCTTGTTTATTTACTAAAACAAGTAAAAATGTTAAAGTTATAATGGTCGATGACTTTTTAATATTTTCTAATAGTGTTGGTGAAACAGAGGTGAAATGTATTTTAAACTCTGAATTTAACATTAAATGTTTATTTGAGGTTAAACAATATTTAAGAATGAACATTAATCGAAATGGAATTAATGGAATATTGTAATAACTATGAGATAATGATTGATCAGAAACAGTACATAGAGGAATTATTATAGAAATTTGAAATAACAGTATGTAAATGTAACTAAAGCAGAAAATTGTTCTTCAGGAATTAGTTCTCAAAAACTGATAGGCTGTTGCATTGCATGTACTTAGCGGTTAGCATGTATATGTTAAAGGTAAAAACTATAAATTGACAAGGAGTATCTTTTTTGTATGGCCCTATGGCATATATGTATATTATACTACTAGTGACATCTATGTTTATGATGTATATGTAGAATGTAATTTATAATCCATAGATGGTACATTGGAATGTTGTGTAAAATGTATGAAGGTACTTCAATAAAATTTTAGTTTGCACTAAAAAACCAACTCGTTTACTTTAGCAACATGCAATAGCTTTACCCTGGCAGTCCCCGAGTGCCACACATCTTTTTTTTATAGGGAAATAGTATTTATCTACTACCTGTTAGACTTGGCTGGCACCTTTGAAGTGTCAAATAGATGAGTGAGTAGCGCTTGTAATGATTAAAATTACTTGTTTTTCTGTTTTAAGTGCCTACTTGTGGTTTTGAAGTTGGTTGAATTTGTTGTATAAAAGAGTTTATTTTACCCGTTTTAGTGCAAAACAAGTTTTCAACAATGCATTTACACAATCTTGTGATGACAGGATCGATTTCATAACTGTTGTGAAATCTACAACCATGTCATCCAGACAAAATCGTAGGCAAATTTTAGTTATTCGTTTATATTTTATAAACCACCCGACCGATTTCGATAAAAATTACATGGGACCATTTGCGATATCAATTAGAAAAAAAAGAACCATTGAAATCGGTTCGGGCGTCACCGAGAAATCAGGTAACATAAATATGTACATAAAAAAAATGGGGGTAAAATTGATAACATCCTCCTATTTGGAAGTCGGTAAATTATCTGTCATTCGTAAATAAAAACGATTACAATTCCTAAAAAAAATTGTTTTCATTCAGAACCCAGACTAAATGCAGTATTTACTTGTGTTATTTTTCACTAAGAGACCAGGGTAGAAGCCTTTAAAAATAATAAAAAGTGAAAAAAAAAATAGTAGGATGAAACCCATTAAAAATAATAATAAATAAATATTGGTGGACAATTCACACACAACACCATCTGATCCCAAACTAAGCAAAGCTAAAAAAGAAAAAAGGAAGGGAATATTATAAAAATGAAAGGAAAAATAATTAACGGGCGATCTGAGGTCAGGAAGGGGATGGGGTGAGTTTTTAAGGGTAAAAAACGGGTTTCTCGATTTCCGGCAAAACTAAAAGTCCTATCGAAAAAAGACACGAACGAAGAGGTTTGACTCTACTATTGTGATAAGAACGTCTAGACTGTGGGATGAGTTGCCTGAGTGGGACTTTCTCGATAGTTATAATCTTGGTGTCTTCAAATCAAGAGTGAATCGGTTTCTTTTAGGTAAGCACGCTCCATCGTAGACTGCATCGTTGCTTAACATCAGGTGAGATGGCTGTCAAGTGTAAACCTACAAATGTAAAAAAAAACTTAGACTTGGCCATGGACGTACAAAAAAGTCAGACGTAGTCTCGCTAAAACAAAAACTGTGTCCATTGAGTCGGCCACATAATATGCACGTGTGCAATATTACATACAAGCTGACACGCACGCACGCACATATCAGTGGATCATTACACGCGCAAACTTGTGTAAATGTGTGCGTGTCAACCTATCAGTGACAACCTGACAACGCACACGTACAAATGTGGCCGACTCTAGTGACACAGTTTTTGTTTTAGCGAGACTACGTCCGACTTTTTTTATACGTCCATGGATTTGGCCTAAACTGCGCAAAATGGTACTTTTTTACCCTTAGGCCAATTGTCCACGTAGCTGCACGACATCCGCACGATTTCGACAATTGTCGGATGCAAGACGAATGCTTGCATCTTGCGTACAAATAATGAAGTCTGTGTCCACGAAACGACAACGACAACGACACGACAGCCGCACGTCTTGCGTTTGTTCGTAGGATGCAAGCATTCGACAAAAGACGCGTGCGTGGACAGTAGGCCTTAGATAAAACAATAATATTACTCAGGTAGAGCCAGTTTTTTTTAAAATTTTGTAGGTTTTGCACTTGACAGCCATCTCGCTTGATTTTAAGCTACAATATGGTCTACGATGGAGCTTTATCCGAAGGTACCTTATTAATAAACGAAATTGATTTCAAATCATTTTTAAACCAATTAAATAAAAATACCTAAATGTTTATAATATGCGAACTATAGGTATTTGTATTTGGCCTGAACTTTGCAAAAACGTACGGTTTTTGTACCCTAATACAAAATAATAATATTTATTACTCAGTCGTAGCTATTTTTTTTAGCTTTTGTAAGTTTACACTTCAATTCAATTCATTTATTCGAACCACAAATTCATAAGAACACTTGGTAACGTCATTAACAAAAAGGCATAAGAATCCGTGTACATAATAAGATAAAATAACAATGTCAAAATGAATAAAGCGGCTGGAAAGGAGCCTCGTCAATCAAATCCCATCAAAAACATTCTGTAAAAAACTAGCCAAGTCTCGATGAAGCTGCATATTTATCTCTAAAAAGTAATGAAATCTAGACAAAGCCGTGCCAAGTCTAAGGTTCCATACTGCGATTTCTTTATTATTATAGTTAATGTTGTGTGAATTGGCCGTTGAAGGGTACACAAGGGTACAAAACCAGGTGCTCCATGACACCATTGCACCAATCTGTCGCCAGAACCGCTACCATTGACGCTGGAAAATGGCCACTTGGAAAACGTTGATTCAATAACTAGTCAATTGTTTTTGTTTTACTATTTACCTAAAGTGTGTGTATCCTATATGGTGTGAACAATAAAGAATTTCAATAATACTTATGTGTAGGCGAGCCGGAAACAAACAGTTTACAAAAATATTTCCAGTCTAGACGGACTTCTATTCATTGATAGACGTCTGTCATAAATATTATAGTAGATTCAGTCTGTATAGCAGACGACCGTCTGTACCGTCTGCAGAAGTCAGCATTCGATGCTGAATGCAGGTGCTTGCTGTTGATTAACAACAGCCTATTAAGAGACACTAGCGTCCAATTACCAATACCAATATAGGGTATTATCTCGCTTAACAAACATAAGTAGTTACAACAGCACGTGTAAACAAAATTGACTTGTATCCACTAACGGGCTAACGTATAAAGAATGTTCAACGGCCAAGTCACACAACATTAACTATAATAATAAAGAAATCGCAGTAAGGAACCTTAGACTTGGCACGGCTTTGTCTAGATTTCATTACTTTTTAGAGATAAATATGCAGGCAGCTTCATCGAGACTTGGCTAGTTTTTTACAGAATGTTTTTGATGGGATTTCACTTCTTTTTGTAGAAACGTGGACTTATTGATTTATTATATTAGATGTATTATTTGACACATATTATTTTTTTCCGGTTCTGATTCTTGTACAGTAGCAATTACAGTAGCAACAGTTTTTCGTATTGCCCATTCGCGTTCATTATTTATGTAAGTGGACTCGCCAGAATAGGCAAAGAACTTTAGAAGATTGGAAGAAGACTGCAAATAAATAAAAGCCAGTCTAGCTTTATCCAGAGTTTTCCTTTAATTTTATTTATATACATATATGCGTATTAAAATTTTGACTCTGACCATACATTACCTATATTGTTATCCTAACTTTACAAATCTTTCTTTCCTTTTTTTCGGTTCTGATTCTAGTACAGTAGCAACAGTTTTTCGTATTGCCCATTCGCGTTCATTATTTAAGTAGACTCTCCATAATAGGCAAAGAACTTTACAAGATTGGAAGAAGCTTGCAAATAAATAAAGGCCAGTCTAGCCTTATCCAGAGTTTTACTTTAATTTTATTTATATGCGTATTAAAAGCAGAAAGGGACGCATTCGCCCAGTAGTGGGAAGCAATAGGCTAGATTAAATTAGAAGGTGTGTCCCACTACGCGGGATTTTTGCAATGACAGTCGATTTTTTATGTACCAATAGTAGAATGGGGCATTACTATATCTCTTATACAGCTGAGACAAGCTGAGGGTTCTTCATCAGATACTTCAGACCTTCGATTTTTGACATCAAATGAAGAGACAAACAAAGTTGAATATTTTTTGTAAAGGCGTGTTTTCAAATAACCAGGTATACCACCAGGTACTCCAGATTTTCTATATTCCTAGTTTTTATAGTTTTCCCTTTATGTGGTCATTAAACCCTAAGTCTGTACCAAATTTCAGCTCTCTGAGTTTATGGGAAGTACTAGTTCTATTTTGATGATCATGAGTGAGTGAATGAGTGTCGTAAATGCGAAACTTTGCGTTCGCTTAACTTCGGAATTAAATGACATACAGACTTGAAATTTTGGATTTTAAGTACCTGATTATAGCTTACTAGATGACGAAAATTTCAGCGTTCTGGTCTTATCCAGAGGTTCTCAAATAGGGGCCTGAAAATGCGACGAAATGGTTCCAGTAAAGGATGGTACGGCAGTGTTTGCTTCGCGCTCGACTTGGCGGGGGCACTGCCGTGCCCCCAGATGCAGCTGTATAAAGCCTTTGTCAAAGACAAAATAAATAACAAATAATTAATACATACAGTATACAGATACTACATGAGTACAATGTTCCATCAAAAGTTTTATAAATCTATTATTTTACATTATTACAAGATTCTAGTTTCAACACAGTTCTCTTCCATACGTTGCTATCTTTAACAAAGTCATCTATATTATAATATGCCTTGGTCAATAGGTAGCTTTTTATTTCATTTTTAAACTTTGCTTTATTAAGACCTTCGACTTGTGCAGGGATTGCATTATAGAAGCGAATACCATTACATTTGAAAGAGTTATTTCACCGCCTTCTCGCTTGATGTTAAGCAACGATGTGGTCTAGAATGGAGCGTTATCCGAAGGTACCTAATTATTGTTACACGAAATTGATTTCAAACAAATTTTTTATAGAAATATTGTGTTTTGGGTGTTAATATTTTAGCTTTATATTTATTACTTTTGTCCGTTTTTTTAAGTCAAATACTCCTATATCCGCCGTGAGTTTGTTTATGTGAGATTACCTATAAACGCAACCCGCGCTTCTACCGCCTAACTAAATCGGCTATCGCTTTGCTAATATGCTGTCTCTATCATTTCAAGCGAAAAGAAAAGAGAGAGAAACATCAAAGCGAAAACATTTTTCGTTCGGCGGTAGACCCCCCGATACGATGTGTGCGACGCAAGTAGAGTGGTGTCACAGGGATTCCCAGATTTAAATGAAAGAGTGAGGAGTGAGCCAAAACAATTGCATAATCATTGTTAAAAAGTGTGTGGATTTAATTTTTTATAATAAAATAAGTTCGTGTAAAAATATTTGTATGTATCTCCAATTCCTACTAAATCTGGTTATTCGCTGCGATTCTAGATGGCGCTGTACGGCGTTAAAACGCGGTGTCGTTTTATCAGAGACATTGAAGAACTGAAAAGGTAAATTTATGGTAACTACATCCATAAAAGCACAGAAAAAATAGTTAAATCAGTTTTTGGCTGAGGAGTACGCTTGACGGCGTTTACTCCCACATATACGGTGTCCGGGGGTTTGCAAAATAAGGGTGTATTTGCAAATATATGAGTAGTATTTATCAGCTATCTGGCCGCCATAGTACAATCTTTGCTTAGTTTGGGCTCAGATAATATTGTGTGTGAATTGTCCACCAATTTTTTTTATATTAAAGAGTGATGAGACGATCAGGCCATGTGCCTGATGGTAAGCAACATGCAGTGACACACAGCTATTGGAACATGATATTTTTTATGTATGTGGTTAGTATCTCAATCTGGTATAATGTCTATGGTCTAGTCAACAAGTTCAAAACCTTTTGTGTTAATTACTTTGAGGATAAACCTTATATTATAAACTTTATAATAAGTATTATAAAATTTACTCCATCTCGATTATTTATAGACTTTTTGAAGTGAAAACTTATTTAGGCGCAGTGCTCATACAGATTTTCCCCTACGATGAGATTAATTTCAAATCATTTTCAAAGAAGAAAAACTTTACTTATAACAAATGTAGTTTTACAAAACTCCAAAATAAAATTGGTCAGAGTAGTCGACACTTCTTCTTACAACATCACATTGCGAAATGATTATATATTATGTATATATATGTAGAAAATATACTTTGCACTGATTATTTTACTTTCATAACTAATATCATCAACATCATCAGCCACAGCCCACTAAATGTTCCCACTGCTGGGACTTGGAGCCTTTTTTTTTACTTTTATAGGCTTACACTTGACCGCCATCTCGCCTGATGTTAAGCGACGATGCGGTCTACGATGGAGCGTGTTTACCTAGAAGAAAACGATTCACTCTCAATTCGAAGACACAAAGATTGTAACCAACAGGGAAAACCCACTCAGGCAACGCATTCCAAAGCCTAGACGTTCTTATCACAAAAGTAGAGTCAAATCTCTTCGTGCGTGTCTTTGAAACATCAACCATGAAACGATGTCGCTTTTTCGAGCTACGAGCATTCCGATAGAAAAAAGGGCAAGGTGATATGAGATCATGTAAATCAGTCGCACAATCTCCGAAGTGTATTCGATAAAAAACAGAAAGGCTAGCAACTTTTTGGCGATGATTCTCTCGCAAAGAGAGAGTTAAGGGCCTAATCCACCACGCTGGCCCAGTGTGGGTTGGTGGATGACCCATGACTTCGATAGATTTTAGGTAAATGTCGGTTTCCTCACGATGTTTTCCTTCACTGTTTTAAGTTAGCGTCATCACGCACATTACTTCGAAAAAACAGTGGTGTTGAGTGGACAGTTTTTACTTGAGTCCGGTTGTTTAAGTCAAATACTGCTGTGCGCCGTGAGTTAGTTTATGTGAGATTAGCAGCGCCCCGCGGTGTTACCCGCGAAGTTCTCGTTCCCGTAGTTCCTGTTGTTCTTCCAGACTATAATCTATCTGTGTTCCAAATTTCAGCCCGATCCGTTCATACGTTAGGACATGATTGAGCAACAAACATCCAAACATTGACATTAATTTATAATATTAGTAGGATTACTTATAAACGCCACCCGATGTGATGTGTGCGTCGCAAGTTTAGTAGTTGTAGGACTCTTAGCAGAGTCCGCCTGGGGAAGTAACACACCTTTGCCAAATATTCTACCGCCAAGCAGTAATGTGCAAACATTACTGTGTTCCGGTTTGAAGGGCAATGATTCCAGAGAAATTACAGGGCTTAGAGACATAATATCTTAGATCTCTGGGTGACGAGCGCAGTGCAGTGCTAGGTAATGATTTGGACTATCATGTTCTAATAGCTGCGTGTTACTGTGCTGTTATGTGGCAGGCATGTTGCTTACCATCAGGCACATGACCTGCTCGTCTCGTCACTCTATGCTATAAAAAAAAAAAAAAGTAGAGTAGTGTCACAGGGATTCCCAGAATTTAATAAACGTGTGAGGAGTGAGCCAAAACAAGTGAACAATTATTATTCGAAAGTGTGTGCAAGTTCCATGTTTATTTATTTTTTAATAAAAATTAGTTTAAAATATTTGTTTTTGCCAATTCCAACTAAATCTGCTTAATCGGTCTGATTACGATCTAGATGACGCTGGGCAACTTATGAAACGCGGTGTCATTTTCGGCCACATTCAAGGACTAAAAAGGTACATTGTACTCTTTGATGAAACTAAGTAAACGAAGATAAGGTACGCTCTAATATAAAGACAGCATAATATGCCGAAAATATCACACAAGTAATACGCAATGTGCACACAGCTTCACTTGCATCGTGAGAGACGTTTGAATGAATGACAAAGACATAATGACAAGTAGGCAGTAGGTGCAAATGAGATAGCTATACATCACATTTGTTTAGATATTTTTTTCGACAAGAATAGAAAGACATACAAATGCACTGGCGTGAAAGAGACAAAATAGCCGCAACTAACATATCGCCGGTCGTGTTGCACTCTTACGCTGTATGTATATCTGTCTCTTTTTAGAAATGGCCAATTGTAAAATTGTTTACAACAGAAAAATAATTTTAGATGTTATAATCATTGAACTGTTATGGAAATAATTAAAGATTTTGTGTACTTACGCATGAAAAGTGATACCATGGAACTTGTTCTTGGTCTTTGAACTGTTTGTGCACCTTGCAAAAGCAGAATAAGACATTATTACGGCTCATATCGGATTTTTTTGAATTGTTAGCGAACGTCCACTCAACTTGTGGCTCCTGTTGCGACTGAGACTCAATCAGGAGACGTCACCTGATTTTGCATTGGAATCATAGCAGAGCGCGTGCCGCTTCTTAGTGTTTTAAGACTTCAATGATTGTACTACATCTATGAAAGCAAATAAAGGTATAGAAAAGAAATATTTTTTCGCTGAGGAGTACGCTTGACGTCGTTTACCCCCATATTTATTATTGTGCCTGGGTGTTTCTATGTAAGAAAAGTAGGTATCTACAACTATATGACTAATATATATAAGCTATCTGGCCGCCATAGAACAAGATTTACTTAGTTTGGGGTCAAATGGTGTTGTAAATGAATTGACCACCAATTTTTATTACGTATTAATGGTTAGTATCTCTATTTGGTGTGATGTATATGGTCTAGTCAACAAGTTCAAAAACGTGTTAAATACTTTGAGGATTTCACATAAATAGTATTAAATTTACTCGATCTCTATTTTGAAGTTAAAACTTATTTTGGCACACCGCATATTATAGATTACCTGTGGGCTGTGCATTGGCCATATAAAAATAAGGTTTGACTTCAAATTATATAATACGCCGTGAAGCTTCTGAAACATAATATTTTAACTTTGCTATTCGAAGTCAAGATAAAATATGGGCACATACAAGCAGCACTAAGGGCTCCCGCACAAAACTACGAATTCGCGTCGCATCGAAGATATCTCCGAATTCGCAAGAATGCATCGCAAGAACGTCCGATGTGATTCGCATTTAATTTTTAATTGAGTATTATTTTAGAGATTTAGTACTAAATATTGACGTGACAACGTCTTATAAATTGGTTTGCCGGGTGACACTTCAAGAAACTGCGTTACGCTCCGCTCACGTTATGCGCTCACAATGAGAGCGAGTGAGAGGGACGCGTGCCTTTCACTTTTTATGTCTGTCTCTCTCGCTCTTAGGCGGGCTAACCATGCCCGAGTCGCCGATTCGCTTAGGCGCCTGCATACAAGTTTACACGTTGCCAGTTAATTGTAAAACGATTGTGTAGTGATAATGTGACAGACTACGAATGAATACTCACATTAAAATTATTTTACCACTCAAAGTCGGTGTCACGTAAAACTTTCGCCCGTATACCGACTTTACAGGCAACCAATTTTTTTTTTTTTTGTAATTTTGTAACTTGATTTGATTATTTTGATTTGTAAAGTTTTGTATATTTTGTATCTATATAGTTGAAAGGTGATTTTAAAATAAGGAGCAAGTTGTTAAGCTAAGTTACTAGACTTAAAAACTGTGTCATCAATTATTTAAGATTTGGAAAAATATTTGTATGCCACCTATATCAGGCAAAACATGACGACAAGCTACTTTGAAATTTTGTGACGAATTATATATCATGCATTAAGTGTGTTTGTAATTTACTCATGTTTTGACCAAATAAATTGTCTGTTATCTTCAATTATAATCTTCAATAATCTTTAATTGTTTTATATAATAAACAATAGCTTAAAAATAAAATAATAAATAATAAAATCTACAATAATAAAAAAAAGATCGTCTTCTATTCTCAACCCATAATACTTGCGAGTAAAATAGTTCTCATCAGCATTTATAATTATAATATATGTATGAAACCAAAATCTTTATTTCTCTCATATCAACTTAACAATAACAGCAGTACAACAATCTTTATATGATCCATGTTACGCTTCCAAAAAACACGTCCAACACGGCTGTATAAAAACAATTATTTTAATTTTAAAAATGTACAGTCTGTTTGAGATATAAAAAGGCAAGTTTCTACAATTTGGTGTGAGTATTTTTTTATATTAGAAAAAAATTCAGAACCAAAAACATAATTATTTGAATATTTCTCATAAATTATGAGAAATATTATGTGAAAAAAAATTCTTTGCTTGTTGTGGATATTTTTGTTACGTATAAATTTGTTATACAATTTATTTTCATAGAAGTTGTAGTTTAGCTGGAAATCGAGATAAACCGTTTTAACCCTTAAAACGGACCCCTCTCCCACTTCCCGACCTCAGACCATCCGTAAATTGTTTTTCCTTTCATTTTTGTCATATTATCTTTCTTTTATAATTTTTAGTTTTTTGCCATTTTCAAAGCATCTGCACTGGTCTAGATTGCGTAAATTTCAGTTTATGTATTTGACGTGTAAATTAATATTATACAACAAAATAGTTTTTTCTAGAATCTTCTACTACGTAGAACCTGATTAAATTTTTAGCTAAAATCTTTTTTACCGCGGAAAATATTAAGACAGCTTTTCATTGGGAATTTTGTTGCAGCAAGAACTCTTTATGACCCGGACTAAGTCCACAGAGTCAGTTTTATAAGAAGTTTTACCTAAGAATATTTCAAGGAAAAACTATTATTTTAATAAATAACTACTGTTCGTTTTATTATAACTGTAACTACCATAGCTGCGCAAAAGTAATGAGCTTCCAAACATTAAAATGTGGTCACTATAAATTGTACATTTTGGTGACAATAACGTATTTTTTAAATAGGTAGGTGTTTTTTTTTATAGAAATTGTTTATTTTTATTTGTTTAAGAGTAGCGCCCCACGTTTTCAACTGCGTATTTCATGATCTCGTTATTTTCACAAGATAAAAATGACTTCTGTGTTATTTCAAACCACCTTTACCAAACCATTATCAGACCATTCAGACCATTATCTATATAAGTACCAAATTTCATCGAAATTCTTTCAGTAGCTTTTACGTGAAAGAGTAACTTACATACATCTATACACTCAATACAAAAAAATGTCTTTATAATAGAAAATAGGACAGAAACACCCAGATATGGAACAAACATTTGTATTCATCACACAAATATGTGCACTGGGTGGGAATTGAACCAGAGGTATAATAATATACAAAGGTACTTACACACAGATAGACCAAACAGCAGACCCCAATGACGCAGCATTGAGACGTGTGACAGTCGGTCTTTTTCGTAAATCAAAAGGGGGACGTTGGTGTCGTGCAAATTGTATTATAAAAATACATCAAAACATTCTTACGAACTCTCGCGTTTATAATACCATAGTAAGACTAGCGGTCCGCCCCGACTTCGCCTGTACATAATAATATGTAGCATAGGTGTAGCACTCGGGGATCACGTAAATATCCAACGGTGGAAGATTTTTTGAAATCGGTTTATTATGACGCAAGCTTAAAAGATAGACACATGTCATGCTGTCACGGACTTCAGCACGCGCAAAGAAAGCTCTCAAAAAGGAATATTTTTCCCGTTTTTGTTACCTTCTTCATTCATGCTCCGCTCCTATTGATACTCGTAGTAGCGTAATGTTTTATAGCCTTCCTCGATGAATGGACTATCCTACATAAAAAAATAATCATCTTACAATTCAAACCAGCAGTTCCTGATATTATCGCGTTCAAATAAACAAACAAACAAACTCTTCAGCTTTATAATATTAGTATAAATACCTAGATAGTAGGAATAAGTATAGTGAAAACTAATCGTGATAATGGTTCACTAACGTTTCACAAACATTTTTTGACAAAATATCACTTTAAAACAACGAATCGTAATATTGCATTGCAAAAATGTTACAGTATTAAAATGTTTATTTTTATAAGCACCGTTTCGCGTAATATTTATTAAAAATAAGACATTTTTTTTTACTTTTCATCCACAATTTGTTTTTTCTACAAACCATCATTTTATTACCGACTAGTGCCCCGTTCCGGCTTCGCTCGGATAATAACCTAGATTCCGACTGCAGCGTCATCTACCGGGCTGATTTGTGAATCTAAACCATCCAGGGTGACACCAAAACGCACACAAAAAAAAAACATAAAAATCGGTCCAGCTGTTTAGGAGGAGTTCACTGTCAACATACGCACAGAAGAATATAAAGATACAAAAATTCTTCAGTAGGATTACTTTTAGACATGTCAAAAGCCTATGACAGAGTCTCACATGATAGCCTCGTAAAGAAGTTGCTTTTAAATAGGGATAAGAGGTAAACCACTCAATTGGCTGATTTCCTATCTCTCTAATCAAAAATAGTTCGTGAAACTTGAGCATTATCATCAATCCATAGGATTAATAGAATCCATTAAATCTGATGTGCTTCACCACCAATTGGTCTATTCCTCAGGGTAGCGTTTTGGGCTGCATCTTATCATAAACTTTCTTATCTACATTAACAACTTACCTTCAATCACAGATTATTCGTGTAATTTATTTGCTGATTTTATCTTTAATATTTATTGTACGAATACAGGGTATGGTCCCATCTGACCCGGTGTCTTGGCCCGGTACCGGGCCTCTCTTGAGCTTCTGGCTCCCGCATTTTTTATATACACTCTAGGGCGTCTAGGGGTAGTAGCGACAAGACTAGGTGGAGTCGGGTTGCTCCGAGTCGGATCTGGGTCCTAAGTACCTAATCGGTCCGATTTGGTTGCTTAGAAATTTCACAAATTACGAGGCGCGTATTGCTGCTAACTTAAAACGGTGAAGGAAAACATCGTGAGGAAACCGACATGTACCTAAAATCTTTCGAAGTCTTGTGTCATCCACCAACCCGCACTGGGCCAGCGAGGTGGATTATGGCCTTAACTCTCTCCTTGCGAGAGAAGGCCCCGAGTCCCAGCCGGGCCAGATCGGGCGAGAGAGTCGGCCTAGGGAAGTACCACACCTTTGCCAGTTATTCTACCGCCAAGCAGTAATGTGCAAACATAAATGTGTTCCGGTTTGAAGAGCAATGTTTCCAGAGAAATTACAGGGCTTAGAGATATAACAACTTAGATCTCTGGGTGACGAGCGCAGTGTAGTGCTAGGTAATGATTTGGACTTTTGATGAATAATTTCTTCATGGTCCAATAGCTGCGTGTCACTGTGCTGTTATGTGGCAGGCATGTTGCTTACCATCAGGCACATGTCCAGCTCGTCTCGTCACTTTTTATTAAAAAAAACAAATTGATACCGATCTTTCATGGTAAGAACATGTGCAAAACAAAACTTTCCCGTTTTTTGTATGCCCTAAAGATATAATATATCAAAGTCGAAACAGCTCTAGCTGCGTACTACGCAAATGCATACTCATGGCTGCTCTACGGGATTCTTTTATGGGGTAATATTACTGATGTGGGCCAACTTCTCATAATACAAAAGAAATTTGTGCGCGTTATTGCCAGCATCAATCAACGTACTAGATGCAGACCATTCTTCCATCGACGACACCGACGACACCGACACCGACGACGCCATCGGTCGGTTCGTGCGGCGAGCGTTGGCTGCATCACCAAATACCATTCGAGATTTAAACCTACAGATGGCCATTAGAGACAAATGCGGCCGTAGTGGAGGCTCTGGGGCAGGAGGAGGCGGCTTAGGCAAAAGACAATGTCGAATCGATTACTATCGGAATCCCAACCGGTAGTGATTGGCTCAACAGACGAAATCGGACTGACTAGTACTAGAATTACGTTTAAAATGTTCACCAACCCCCTACTCCCCCCCCCCTCCCTTATTTTCCTCTTCTTCTCCTAATCCAAGATCTATGTAAATAAAAAAAGATTATTGTAATGACAAAGGTCACGGACCCTGGAGTCTGTGGAGTGTTTAAATTAAATAAAAAAAGACCATTCTTCCAACAAATCAACGAATTAACATTGCCATTCATGTACATAATAAATGAAGCAACTATATCTGTCAGGAAGAATAGAAACCTCTACACATCAGATACCAATCCTCGGAGACAATATAAATTTAAACTTGCAATACCTCGATTAGAAATTTATAAAATGTATTACGATGCGCCACTCTCCCTACCCGCCGTGGCCTAAACGGTGTCGCCACCGTTAGATGGCGAACGCGGTGGAGCTGCAGGGGAAGAGGAGTGCCGGTATCGCGGTGCGCCGCTCTCCCTATCCTCTACAGCCGAAAAGTGGTAGGTGGCGGGACCACAGACCTGACCTGCCGCGGGGGACCAGGGGTGTCCAGACGCGGGGGCGTCTGGTACCAACTTACTAGTTGGTCTCCGAGGTGGTAATGGCGTATCCTGCGTCGGTGACGGGGTATGCCCCAGATAAGGGCCCGGAGATGGGCAAGCCGCGGCGGGTTCGCGGAGGAATGCGAAAGCGGTCCCGTGTTCCCGCCGTCAGTGGCAGAGTTGGAAACCTGTGGAGGTTTTAGTCAGTAGGGCCGCCATATCCATCCATGGTGTCAAGCCCGACATAACCCGGCCCTCTCCCCCAGGCGGTCAGGGTATGAGTAAATTTTAAAGCATTTCCTCCACGAAAAAAAAAATGTGTCCTAAGTAACTTAACCGGTCCGATTTGGTTACTTAGAAATTCAAAAATTTCAATCCAGTTTTTATGAATAAATGTTTGTTTTATAAATTGAGATGTTTGCCAAACTATGTAAAATATGCCATTGTAAAATATTTTTTTCAAGTGTTGGTTTTGTTTTTAAACAATTAAATGTTTAGTTAATAAAAATATTAAAATAATTATTTGGTAAATATTAAGTTCTTTAATGAAAGTTTGTCAAATAATTACTTAGAGATATAACCAATATGTTAAATATGTTTTTGTATCATAATAATTTTACTACCTGTGTGTTTGTCTAACGATGGTTATCGAATGTCGATTTGTGAAGAAAAGAGTTTGTGATAAAAACGGATACCGGTGAAAACAAACGTGTACTTGAAAAACTATTCAGTGGTCTAGGCGGGATGTGAACTTACAATCCCACAATTATTCTTATCACAGGGCCACAACGACTTGTATAGGCGCATAAACATTATAGGTTGGTGTTAATCCTATAAGCCTATGTAAATCCTATACCTACATACACACATTACCTTAGACGTAAATCAGGTAAAACCACAAAGCAACTAATATACGTTACCTGTTACCTCTCAGTTTACACCCCGTATATTGATAACAATCTAAATTGCCAGCAATTAATTGAGCCAAGCTAAAACATCACAAACACAGCTATAATTATTACGCATGTATTTATACGCTGAACCGGCAACACAGTTTGTGGAGAGTAAACATACCGGTATTAAACTACTTTGTTGTTTGAGCACTGTTGGGTATACAGCCCACTACCGATAGGCTGTTGTACTACGAGCGCAGCGCTAAATTGGTAGCTAGTATGTAATATTACCATTCATTGCAATATCAATGTTTCTTTTCGATGTTTTTTTGCGAAAAAAATAGAAGAAGAAGAAAGAAAATAGGGATTTTGACTTGATTCTCATTCATCCTACTGATACGTAATTATTATTATACACGTATTTATTTCTCTTTTTAAATCTAAGTTTTTACAATATTTTTATAAAAGAACATAAAAACATTAAAAAAACTTAAACCTAGATAGCCGCCAGCAGCGGGGCAGGGCCCAAGCTACCGGTGGTTAGGGCTGCAGACTGAGGAACCTCCTGACGATGCGTGCTGTGTCGAGGATGACCGCCTTCTGCATCTGCCCCTTGATCCAACCGTCTAGCGAAAGTCTCTTGAGGTGTTGGTCGAGACTTTTCGCTTATTATTATTATTATGATGTGCCTGTATTGTCCCAATGTTGGACAAAGGCCTCTCTACCCTCCTTCCACTTTTCCCTATCAACGTCTAACACAGTCCAATCTTTCCGATATTCGTTGAGGTCGTCTTGCCATCGTTTCTTTGATCTGCCGCGTCGTTGTTTGCGACCTGGCTTCCACTGCGTGGAAGTTGTGGCCCAATGATCATCCGACATGCGGCAAACATGTCCAGCCCAATCCCACTTCAAATTGGCTGCTTTTTGAGTCACATTAATCCATAATAGTACTACATAATGATTTTCAGTATCGTCATTGTTCTACTCGTAGCAAAACTTCGAAATGTTCGTCGACACATTTTCACTCAACACCGAACAGTAAAGTTATGTTATGCGTATGTGGCTACGGTTGTGTTCCAGGCCAAAACTAAGCAAAGCTAATAATTTATATTTTAACACGTAAAGCTAAAACTTTGTGTCCCGTTTAATGAAATTTGTTCGAACGGAGTATGACATTTCACATATTCTTAACATGCATACATTTATTTATTTGAAATCAATTAGCACGTGAAATCAATGAGACTTAAATTAAAGGTAAACAAAGAACATTTTGCATAATTATGTTAAAATTAAATCAATATAAAAACATTCTACATTAATTAATTTTAGCGATAAGGGCGCCGTTTGTACGCCAACACTATAGTCTTTATTGTTTTTCTTCTCCTGTCTGAGAGTATTTGTTTTTAGTGTTATTAAGACTATCTATCTACATAATATTTACTTGTATTTATTTGACACACACGTATAAATACTCCTTATATTATGTGATTAATTATCGAATTTCGACCACTTGGCGACCACCAGTTTTTGTAAATAATAAAGAATGTAGAAAAATAAAAACCACAAGTAAAATTAAACTGAATAGAATCAACCAATACCTATTATGTTTTTTTTTACTTTTTATTTAACTTTAACTTTCGACGCGACGAGTTAGAAGAAGCACAAAAGTATCACAAGTCAAGAAAATTTAAATTTTTTCTCTTAATTCTCTTCTCTTTGGTTTTCATTTCTTACAACCTTTCATTTGATAGTTATCTTTAAAAGCAAATAAATTTAGTACGTAAAAAACTTAATGCTATCACCAGAAAAAGGAGCAAAGAACAAAGGTACTTAGATAAGGTAAAAAAGGTATTTTCTAGATAGCTCGAAAAATGTTCTAAAACAAAGGATTTGTTAAATTATCAGTAGATCAAGTTAGTGCCACTCAAGTTTTTTAGCGGAAGTTTTGACCAACGCATTTTCTTACAAGAACTATCGAATATAACATTTTTTTTTAAATTAAGCGTGACGAGACGAACAGGTCATGTGCCTGATGGTAAGCAACATGCCTGCCACATGCCAGTACAGTGAGACGCAGCTATCGGAACATAAAGAGTCCAAATCATTACCTAGCACTGCACTGCGCTCGTCACCCAGAGATCTAAGATGTTATATCTCTAAGCCCTGTAATTTCTTTGGAAACATTGACCTTCAAACCGGAACACAGTAATGTTTGCACATTACTGTGTTCCGGTAGAATTTTGTAATTTCAAACTATAAGGGGTTACCCCCAATTGGGGTTGAAAGTTTTTATGGAAATTCGTCATTGTTGAAGGTAAAACCATGAAACTTGGTGTTTTGATACTTGACACGAAGCCAATAAATATTTCAAGGGTCTAGATATAAAATTTCGGGGTTTTATCTTCAACAATAACAAACTTTCAAATAGGCTTTCATCCCCTATTTCATCCCCATACTGTTCAAAATTACAAAATTGCTAGCACAAATATAAATTTGCATCGTGCCAAGTATCTTGACACAAAACGTCATGATTTAATGATCCAACAATGACAAATTTCCAAATAGTCTTTCATCTCCCATTTCAACCCCTATTTCATCCCCGTACAGTAAAAATTACAAAATTGCTAGAAAAAATATTTATTGGCTTCTTGTCAAGTATCAAGACACCAAGTTTCATGGTTTTATCTTCAACAATGACGAATGTCCATATAATCATTCATGCTCTATTTCAACCCCAATTTCACCCCCGTATAGTTTGATATTACAAAATTGCTAGATCAAACATTTATTGGCTCCCTTTCCAGGAGAAATTTTTCCTCCCTTCTAGAGACAAAATGACATGGTTTTATTTTCAACAATGACGAATTTCCATATAAACTTTCATCCCCCATTACAACCCTTACAACCCCCTTTTTGTAATAAAAAGTAGTCTATGTCCTTTCTCGGTGTCTTTTCTACCCATGTACAAAATTTCATCAAAATCCGTTCAGTAGTTTAGGCGGTAAAGACGTACAGACAGACAGACATACCTAGTTACTTTCGCATTTATAATATTAGTATGGATTAATGAAACAGATATTTTTACATTTGGACATATTTGTGCCGTCACCGTATTCAAAAATACGAAATTTTATTGAAGCATTATACCCAGTTTACTTTATTCCAGTTCAGCGACCGAATCCAGCGCTGGATTGCTTACTGGAATAATGTAAACCGGCACTGGAATGCACTTGCACTGGATTGATGCATTCCAGTGCCGGTCTCCATTATTCCAGTAAGCAATCTAGCGCTGGATTCGGTCGCTGGACTGGAATCATGTAAACGGGGTATTAGGCTGTACAATTTTGCATTAAAAGTTGAAGAACGTCTATACAGAGTAGTACTATTTTAATTTATCACTTACTAGCAGCACCCTGCGGTTTAACCCGCGTATTTCCCTTTTTCCTTATATTTTTTCGTGATAAAAAGTAGCCTTTGATTTCAGATTGTAGTCCGCGTTCCAAACGTTCAAACGTTCCGACGTGATTGAGCAACATACATACACACATTGATATTAATAACAATACTAGCAGCGCCCCGCGTTTTCACCGGCGTAGTTCCCATTTCCATTGTTTTAAAAAATAAAATGTAGCCTATATGTTTTCCTAAATTTAAACGGGTCGAACCTGGACTCGATTGGCACAGGACCGAGGCAGATGGCCAAGTAAGAGAGAGGCCTATACCTAGCAGTGGGATAGAGAAGGCTGTGGATGATGATGATATATATATATTATTTGTAGTGGTAGGACTCTTAGCAGAGTCCGCCTGGAGAAGTACCACACCTTTGCCAATTATTCTACCGCCAAGCAGTAATGTGCAAACATTACTGTGTTCCGGTTTGAAAGGCAATGTTTCCAGAGAAATTACAGGGCTTAGAGATATAACAACTTAGATCTCTGGTTGACAAGCGCAGTGCAGTGCTAGGTAATGATTTGGACTCTTCATGTTCCAAAAGCTGTGTGTCACTGTGCTGTTATGTGGCAGGCATGTTGCTTACCATCAGGCACATGTCCTGCTCGTCTCGTCACTCGTTATTTAAAAAAAAATATATATATATACATGTTTTCCAGCCTTTAATCTGTGTTCCAAATTTCAGCCCGATCCATTCATACGTTACGTTACGTTACGTGATTGACCAACAAGCATCGAAATATCCAATCATTGACATCGATAATATTAGTAGGATTCGTACGATTCAGAATACGTATTTACAGTTTAAAGGACAGCCTATTTTGTTTTCGTATCAAAAAAAAACGCCATAAAAAATGTTACCTCCGAAATTGTACGCAAAGAGTTTTGATTTACAGGCCAGAAACAATATTAGGTGTGATAAAGTGTGGGGTATTATGCGACCGCACGTTCAATACGTGTGGGGAGGGGTCGTGAGCGTGTACGGGCCCTTCAATTTTCATAAGGTTTCACCTTAAGGTGACGTACTTTCATTTTTTTTAATGCAGTTTTTTTTAGTAGCGCTAGAGCTCTTGGCGGAGTCCGCCTGGATAAGTACCACACCTTTGCCAGTTATTCTACCGCCAAGCAGTGATGTGCAAACATTACTGTGTTCCGGTTTGAAGGGCAATGTTTCCAGATAAATTACGCGGCTTAGAGATATAGTATCTTAGATTCTTAGATCTCTGGGTGATGAACGCAGTGGAGTGCTAGATAATAATTTGGACTCTTCGTGTTGCAATAGCTGCGTGTCGCTGTGCTGTTATGTGGCAGGCATATTGCTTACCATTAAGCAGATGTCCTGCAAGTCTCGTCACGCTATAATATAATATAAAAAAATGCCTATGAAACCTTGTGTTTCAATACCTCTTCCAATCCGTTATTCCCTGCATATTAAGAGTAACATTTGCACTCAGTTGGACAGCTTACAACTAAAGCCACAATTCAGCACTTCTTGTAAGCATCATATTATTTTATACCCTTCTATCTTTCTGCATAGGTCTCCCGGTGGTTCAAATGACCCATTTGAATTTTGTACACGGGCCTGTAGTCGACAATATTTCGTTTACATAAATATCGTGTCTTCCTTAACATTCTACAACTGTTTTAACTTCTACCATCTAATCTGCAAAATGACCGAAGCCGGAAAATGTTTTTTTTTTTCAATCCTATCGCCTTAACCGTACCCAATTTATGTCGGGTCGGGTGATAATAGTGCGTGATACTTTACAGCAACATCAGGTATCGATAGGCCGACACAGATTTCGCTGTTCAGGCACTATGACTCTTACGATATTCACATAAAATATTCAGTGGGTATTTGTTTGGAATAAATTGATAGTAACAAAAGAAATGATACTTTAAATGTGTGAACGCATTGTTTTCGTATGAAAAGCAATATTTCTATAGAAACTATAGAGCCTATTATACATATGTCACCTCTGGGTTACGAGTATTGTGCAGTGCTAGGTAGTAATTTAGCTAGCTGCTTAGCGTTGTGTTATTATTTGGGCGTCAGACATTTTTACTTATGACCCAAATCCTATTTTTGTCATCAATCGTCATCAACAGCCCACTAAACGTTCCCACTGCTGGGACTCGGGGCCTTATCTCGCAAGGAGAGAGTTAAGGCCATAATCCACCACGCTGGCCCAGTGCGGGTTGGCGGATGCCACATGACTTCGAAAGATTCTAGGTACATGTCGGTTTCCTCACGATGTTTTCCTTCACCGTTTTAAGTTAGCGGCATTACGCACATGACTTCGAAAAGACAGTGGTGCGTGTGGGGTTTGAACCCGGGGTCTCCGGATCGGCAGCCGCCTTTCTCCCGACTAGACCACCGTAACTTATTAACTATTTTTGTATTCCATTTAAAATAAAAAAGTAAATAAACTAGCGCCAATGCAAATGAATAACTAATAAACAATCGAAGACGATAGTTTTAATAAAATTAAGCATCTTTACAATACAAACATTTTGTTATCGATGTCGATATTTTTCCAGTACTGAATTTCAAATACTATTATCACCCAATCCTAAATAGAAAATATGCTTGGAAATTACACAGGAAAAGTTTCGTGACCAAATAATAGAGAGTCCAGGCCACCGTACCTGGCCTCTTAAATGCGGCGCCACATTCGAATTATGAGTGTAAAAGTCGAGAACCAAGTCATGGAGTAAAACTTTTCTCCACAGGAGCTCTGTGGTGGTCGAGCGAAATGGAGGAAAATTGTTCCCTCAAAAGGTGATTGAAGATTTATTATTATGAAAGGAAGCCGACTGCTACGAATCAACTTAATAAGTATACATCCATCTACTATATTGTAGCCATAGGACCCTAGGAACAGATTTAAGTTCTACAAATTGAAAATACGCTTAATCTTCTATTCAAAGACAGGCTTTTAAGCACCTGAAATGAATAAATGTTTGTGAAATCCTGCTAATATTATGAATATCAAAGTTTGTATGTTTGCTGCTCAATCACGTCGGAAGGGCTGAATTGGATCGGGTTGAAATTTGGAATTCAGATCACAGTCTATAATAGCACATTTTTTGTTGCAAGAAATATACGGAAACAGAATCTACGTGGGTAAACCCGTGGAGCGCTGCTAGTAAAAAAATATATTATAGGTCATGGACGTACAAAAAAAGGCGGACGTAGTCTGGATAAAACAAAACTGTGTCTATAGACTCAGCCACATATGCACGTGTGCGTTGTCACTGATAGGCTGAGATGCACACATACACACAACTTTGCACGTGTAATTACTCACTGCTGTGTATATGTGTGCGTGTCAGCGTTTATGATAAGATAATATAGCATTTATTGACATATTAAAAACATACATAAGAACCAGTAACAAATTCCATTAGAAACCCAATTCCTTAACATAGTATTATTATATCTCGTCATTTGCAAAATAATATGATTACATTCAAAATATAAAATAATGTAATCATAATCATAATCGTAATCTATATATTGTACATCATAATATTAATAAAATGCTGTTTATTAATTATTAATGCATTACTATTACTGTCTATTATAATTCATTCTTTAAATTAATATGGTTATATAAGTACTCAGACATGTACAGTCTTACAGAGTCAATTACTCGTAAGCGTCATAAAAACATAAATACTACTCGTAGTTAAAATTTTAAAATTCAACTTTGCTGTACAAAGTCCTCTGAATTAAAAGCTGTTTGACTTTTCTTTCAAATATAAATTTGCTGGAGATGTTTTTAATACTTGCCGGCAAATTATTGTATAATACTCAACCCCAGTTCATTGGTAGGCTTTTGGCAAATGCAAGTCTCTATATGGTATCGGCTGCAACATTATCCGCGTGCGGCCTGTGGGTCTACCGCCTAACAACGAAAAACGCTTTGACGCTTTGATGCTTTGGCATTGCCGTCTCTTTCATTTCAAGCGAGAAGAAAAGAGACAGCAACGTCAAAGCGTCAAAGCGTTTTTCGTTAGGCGGTAGAGGCCCTGATCTCCGATCTTTTGTTTCAGTTAATGAATATTTTTTATATTGTCCCTGGTGTACTTTAGAGCTTCATACATAAATATGTGACAGCACACACGTGCATATTATGTGGCCGACTCTATAGACACACTTTTTGTTTTGGCGAAACTATTTCCAACTTTTTTTATACGTCCATGTTATAGGTTTATCGCATTGAAAAAAAAACAATGCACATACAGTTTAATCCCCCATTCGCTACATCCGCTTAAAAATCAGACATGCATTCAGTGTGATGTTTTGTGCAAAAATAAAGCAACAAAATATTAATTACTTGGTACATTTAAGAATTTATTACAGTTCGAAATAAAATAATTGTGCATTTTAACCACGTTGAGACTGCGAAATGTTTTCAGTAGCATAAAATACAGATCTGGTGAAAACGACTATGTACAACAATTTTAATTTATACAAACAAACCCAAAGAAATTTCAGTACGTAATATATTATGTATTTATCAGCGTTTAAGTCCATTTTAATAATCACTACATAGTATGAAACAAAGTCACTTCCCGCGTCTGTTCGTCCCTATATGTATATGCTTAGATTTTTAAAACCACCAAACAAATATTAATGCGGGTTTTTTACTAAAGGTAGATTGAGTTTCTTAAAGACGGTTTATATTCATATGCATAATATAGTAGAGAAACACGGATAATTTTAAAGGTTTCTAATGTAATGTCATAAATAAACACATTTTTGCGCTTATACTGCAAACGCTGGCTGAACCCTATGAGTTGGAACAAAATACTGTACAGTAGTATTGCACCCATTTAAAAGGCCGACAGAAAAGTTTGCAATAGCATTATGTCTATCTCTTTAAAAATAATCTACAATAATCATTTTTATAAGTATGCTTAGTATCAGCATTTCACCCATGCGAAGCTCGGTTGGGTTGCTATTACATAATAATTAATTAAATGGCTTCCGATTATGTAAAATAGCTGTAAGCCGAAGGGACCACGTTTTATGATGACGACGATAATTTTCCATAGACCGCTCTATCAAAGATCCTACCATCGCATAACCAGTAGATAGCTGTAGTGGAACGACTCTTTGTAGAGCTCGCCTGAGGAAGTACCTATTATTGACGTGACAACGTCTTATATTTCGTGCACGCACGAAAAAACATGACGTCATGCGGCGTTACCTCGCTCTGAGGCGTTCCATTTAAGGCTTGGAGTTGAAGTTGTCACGTTCAAATATCGTCAGTAACTTTACAGACAACCGTTTTTTTTTACCACATCTTTGCCAATTATTATAATACCAAGCAGTAATGTGCCAATATTGCGGGTCTATACAAAATAGGGGAAAAACTAATTAAACCGTCAGTTAGATTGCTAAAAAATATTGTACACGTATTTTTTCTTTTGTTTCGCAAACATAAAATGACGAAGACACAGTGCTTAGAAGATTCGCGTGACGTCACTTATGAACACCAAGAACCACTGCGCGGAAACTAACCATAAAATAAAATAAAACCGTATCGAATCGGTCCATCCGTTTGAACCACACCTTTGCCAGTTATTCTACCGCCAAGTAGTAATGTGCAAACATTAGTGTGTTCCGGTTTGAAGGGCAATGTTTCCAGAGAAATTACAGGGCTTAGAGATAAAACAACTTAGGTATCTGGGTGACGAGCGCAGTGCAGTCCTGGGTAATGATTTGGACTCTTCATGTTCCAATAGCTGCGTGTCACTGTGCTGTTATGTGGCAGGCATGTTGCTTACCATCAGGCACATGTCCTGTTCATCTCGTCACTCTTTATTTAAAAAAATTGGCAGTCATAGGAACTGCCCATAGAAGTGAAAACTTATTAGTCAGAATTTCATAGCTTAGGTACTTTGGAAACTACGCGGATGAAACCGGAGGGCGTGGCCTTGCCATCATGGCATGGCCATCTAGAAATCCGTCAGCATTTCCAATTGGCTGAGGCATTTCTAGATGCCCCATGGCCATGGTCCCGAGTTTACCCGAAGATTTCTTATCATACTCGAGCGTGACGCTAGAACTCAATTCACACCCCACGAAAAATCTGTCTAGGCGCGCCAAAGGAAGTTTTCACTACAAAAAAAAAATCTACTGTAACACAGACACACACACACACACACACACAGATACCTTGATACACAGACAGACAGACATCGACGTCAAACTTATAGCACCCCGTTTTTTTGGTCGGGGGTTAACGAAAACAGCAACATTTGAATTACTCTCGTCCATCTTGATATAGATAAATATTATTTCTTTACATAGGCGCCGTACATCGACTTGTTTTGACCACGACCATGATATCTTATTATGTTAATTGATTTTTTCATTCCAAATAAGATAGGAAGATTTTTTCATTTCACTCATTTAACATTATTTACGAAACAGTACATGAATACGTAAACAAGTTACGGCTGGTCTAGTCGGGAGAACGGCGCCTTCCGATCCGGAGACCCCGGGTTTAAACCCCACACTCACCACTGTCTTTTTGAAGTCATGTGCGTAATGCCGCTAACTTAAAACGGTAAAGGAAAACATCGTGAGGAAACCGACATGTAGGTACCTAGAATCTTTCGAAGTCATGTGTCATCCGCCAACCCGCACTGAGCCAGCGTGGTGGATTATGGCCTTATCTCTCTCCTTGCGAGAGAAGGCCCCGAGTCCCAGCAGTGGGAATGTTATGTGGGCTGTTCATGATGATGATGATGACGTAAACAGGAGTGTCGACATAAAAAGGCAAAACCATAAAATACACACGCATATAATTTCCCGTAACCCTATATCGCGTTGCTAACACCATAATAATCATAATCATGTTGTATTAATATACCGTTTTCCGTGCTCTATATACATCAAAGGAAATGAGATCCTGAAATATTCCATTGCGTGACTCCCAGGGGTTAAGCGCTACAAAATCTGGGTAAAACCTCATTCAGAGTACGTTATTGTACGTTATATATTTTATAACATATTTGCTCGTAAAGGGTCTCTTATTGGACCAATTTCTGTATCGTAATGTATCTTATTACGCACTAGTGCTGTAATGTGTAATGTAAAACGCACGGTTTCAAAATGCTCCGTCCACAGACTAGGTAGAGAGATATGCTCCGTCTAAAACGAACGGTACCTTTTTAAATCTTAGTAAAGAGTTTTTATGTCAGAAAAGTGGAGTCAACTTTTTATGAATAAAATTAACTTGGAGAGGTAAAATATAATAAAGAATTATTAAATTCGTTAATTTAATTAATTTAGACCATAAATTACTTTAATTTTTCTGTAACAAAACACAAAAATATTAATTTACTTTATTATTATTGGCATACAGGCTGGTTCTGTGCCGTTGCTTAAAAAAAAAAGGCGCCGATGCGCGCGCATTGCTAATCTGTGATCCATAGTGATTACTTACTCTGTGCTGTGATCTGTGATCAAGTAAATATTATTCCGCGCGTTTTTTTTCACTGTATTGTTTTTATTTGAAAATGTCGTCAGAGTTTTGTTTATTTCCTCGCAAATATGTTATAAAACGTCGTATGACATACGTGCGCTTTGATAATTACAGCCTCTGCTAATTATAGCTCTCGCCTTCGGCTCGAGCTAGCAATAATGCCTCGGCTGTAATTATCAACTTACCGCACTTATATCATAATGTACTATTATTGTATTAACTTATGTTACCTAAGATGTCGTGTGGCTTGTGGCACGTGTTGGCGTGGTTTGTGAGTGTGACAAGTTTGAATGTAAGTGTGAATGATGTATAAATAAATAAATAAGAAATTATTAGTATGCACTTTTGTTACGAATTTTACATTATAAGGTTTAGTTTTTAACCGACTTCAAAATAAGAGGAGATAGGAAAATTGCCCGACATAGAAATTGAAACAATGAACGTTTAAGTCAGACCAACGATACAATTAAATAAATAATAATTATAAATAAATCTTGGTGGACATTTTCAACTGTATCTGGCCCAAACTAAGCAATGCATGAACTTTGGAAGCCAGATAGTTAAAATAATACTTACATAATTGTAAATACATACTTACACATAGAAACACCCAGACACAGTTCAAATATTTATATTCATCACACAAATATTTGCACTGGATGGGAATCGAACGCCTCGGCTTCACAGCCAGACTCACTACCAAGCCACGTGGCCAATTAACCGTTATTAATCTTTTAATTTTCATACTATTACTTAAATTCATATTTTGTCACTTTCATATTACTACGCTCTATGTCAATCATACAGCTTGTTCTTATTCCTAAAAACATTAGTACGCATCATCAATAAGTAATTAATTATACTATGTTTGTGTGGTATATACATCGTAACATAGTTTGAAAAGGCCCGGGTGAAATTATCTTAAAAGCAGATTACTGAAAATCAATACTTAGATTAATCAATAAAATGATTTAGGCGATAGAAAAACACCCAAGAACATAATAATTATACTTTTACAATAAAATATAGGCACCTTTTTAAGCCGAAAGTATAAAAGAGTTTTCTATTTATATTAAAAGTCACATAATAATATACTCGTAACTATCAGAAGAGTTTAGGGCCCGAACCCACTAACTGTGTCTCATAGGTTAAACAAACCAGCGCTTCTACCGCCTAACGAAAAACGCTTTGACGCTTTGATGCTTTGATATTGCTGTTTCTTTTCTTCTCGCTTGAAATGAAAGAGACGGCAATGCCAAAGCGTCAAAGCGTTTTTCGTTAGGCGGTAGACCCCCAGGCCTGTTCAGAAAATAAATCCGTAAGGGATCCCGCCACTTTGCCCCCAATTTTTTTTATAGTACCTATAGAGTGATGAGCCGAGCAGGACATGTGCCTGATGGTACAACAACATGCTTGCCCATAACAGTACAGTGACACCAGCTATTGAAACATGAAGAGTCCATATCATTACATAGCACTGTTCTGTGCATGTCACCCAGAGACATTAGATGTTTCATCTCTATGATGCCCAGGATGCCCTTTAATTTCACTGGAAACGTTGCCCTTCAAACCGGAACACGGTGGTATTATCACATTACTACTTGGCGGTTGAATAACTGGCAAAGGTGTGGTACTTTCCCAGACCGACTCTGCAAAGAGTACTACCACTACCAAAGGCCATGTCCCTGCACGGCTGACGTTTTGGTAATGCATTTCGCCGCAAAAAAAAACCCTACTCAGCTTCTACAAAATGGGTTTGCATGCAATATTGCATGTATATATTGTATATGCACTTCTAGATAAGCAGAACTGTAAGCAACGCACTTACGAAACCCGATAGCCATTTCCTCGCCAATTTTAACCCTTCACACGTGCATAACGCAACGCATAGTTGCGTAAGCAAAGCTCTCTATTGGAAGACGGATTGTGACATGTATACGTCTTAACACGTTATAATGTTGGTACTAGCCTGTTCGGAATTTCAATAACGCGAAGTTTACGGCTAACACAATATAAATAAAGCTTCATTTGGCCTAAAAAAAATAAAAAATACGGATGCTACTCCGCCATTTCTGTGTCGCGATCGTCCGACGCCATTTTTCCTCACGACAAAGAACATTTTTTTTTAAACCAGAAAATGTGAAAACAATTTTTTATTTTATTGTAATTTACTAAAAAAAACTATGGCAAACGTGCTAAAGTTAATATTATTTGTGTGTTGTGTTTTTTTATTAGTGAAAAAGCGTAATAACATTGAAGTGCTGTGAAATTCAAAACTTTTTTACAACGGGCGTAAAATGTTAACTTTGCATTTCGTGACAGGATTAATTAATGTAGTAAGTACCTAGAAGTTAATGTAGTAGTAAACTACATTTCAAGGGCTTTCTGGTAATATATAAATCTAGGTATATTATTCTGAATATGTAATAAGAATATGTGATAATTATCTAGCCGGCACGTACGGACCGTCCCGCGAGTTTTCGTCAAACGCGTTTAAAATGTTGTGATCGAACAGCAATTAATAAAACATCTAAAATAGGTCCCAAACAAAAATTCGAATTGAGTACCTACTTAAAATTAATATGAAAAAAATACCGTTGACATAAGTAATAAACTTGATAATCTTACTTGTTTTGCCGTAATCGAGCAAAAATACATAGTTACCACTAGTACAATTTGATTCCTGGTGAAGCAACACCTTAAATAAAAGATTAGGAGAGATTAACACTGTCAGGGCTTAGCGCGAGCTCTGCTGTGTTGTGGCTATTTCCACTTCGTCTGAAAAACATGGGAGGTTACACTGGTAAGTACTCGAGTTAAGATTTTATACTTCCGTCGTTATGTTATCCTAGTAATCAAAGTTTCGACGTTAGAAGACTTATTGGCAGAACGGATCAGTTTGAAATCTAGAACATAGATAGATTATAATAGTCTGAAATAACACATACATACTACTTTTCAAAACAAAATGACGGTAATGGGAAATACGCGGGTAAAACCACGGTGCACCGCTTGTATTTACAAAACGGTAAGTAATAAAACTATGAAATCTATCTCAAATTCTCGCCTAACTTGTAAGCACCCTCATTGTAAACTTAATTCAAAGTTGATTCGTGTACACCGAATTTGTCTTGCGAGACTTAGATAACTTAGACTGAACATAGTTTTGCAACTTGTCCTGTCTATCCACGACTTCATCTACTGTTTGAAACTTACGAAGGCATTCTGATAACAACTTACTTTAAAGGAGGAAGGCACAAAACTTACGCATAATCATCATTTTCAGTCAACGATCACCGCTGAGCATAGCCCACTCTTTATAACATACACCAATAGGGTACCTGACTGGGTCAAAAATACACCATCCTACGAGTAATTAGTCTGTCAGCTAGATCATGGAAAAATATTGGACACGTATTTTTTGTTTTTTCATAATATTAAAAATCGTCAAAGATATAGACCATCAAACTTCGAGAGTGGGGGGTCGCGACGTCACTCGTGAGTAAAGATCGTACTCACAAGTGACGTCACACGAAACTTCGAAGCGCTGTATCTTCGTCATTTTTTGTTTGTGAAACAAAAGAAAAAACACGTGTACAATATTTTTTGGCAATCTAACTAACGGGCTACTTAGTTTTTTTGAGGATTGTACCCTATTTAACTAGACAACAAATTTTCGGTACAAACTAATTAATCACAAATAACGTATCAATCATAAATCAGTCGCGACTGTAAACTGAAAACAATTTATCACGCAATGGCACATAACCGCCGCTGTAGTCGGGCCCTGCCATAAGGCGTTCTGTGCTAACTTAAAGTATCGAAAAAAAAATGGCCAAGTGAGAGTTGGACTCGCCCATGAAGGGTTCCGTTGCACCAAGTAACACAATATACGTTAGTTAGTTAGTTAGTTTAGCGGGGTCTTTTCCGCACCTAGCCTCTTTATTGGGCCATTGAACGTGACTCATACTTCCCTTTACTCCAACCAGCCCAGGCTGTCCCAGAAGGCAAGCATCCTGTTAAGGTTGCGACAGGCATCCGGCAACACAATATACGTAGTACAGATAATTTTTTTAGTTCGTTGTAACTTTGATCGAAGTTTTAATAATAATGTATTTATGACGTACTAAAAAAAAACAACTCATCAGATCGAGTTCAAACCAATTTTAGTTGGTAGTTTGCATGGTAATGTACATGATATATATTTTTTAGTTTTTTCATTCTCTTATTTTAGAAGTTAGAGGGGGGGGGGGGACACATTTTACCACTTTGGAAGTGTCTCTCGCGCAAATTATTCAGTGTAGACAAAACTATGTTAAAAACCTCAACATCATTTTTGAAGACCTATCCATATAGACACCCAACACGTGTAGGTTTGATGAAAAAAAAATTGTTGAGTTTTTGTTCTAAGTAGATATGTTTCATGAGTTTTTGTTTTGTAAAAATCTTAATGCGATTCACAGAATACATCTACTGACCAAGTTTCAATAGTGTAGTTCTCATAGTTTCGGCAAAAAGTGGCTGTGACATACGGACGGACAGACAGACAGACAGACAGACATGACGAATCTATAAGGATTCCGTAAAACGTAAAAACGGACAGATGGTGTACGGAAGTACACCTCCAGTACATAGATGATAGATGTACACATTAAGTTAACTTCATTATATTTTACAATGAATAATATCTTCTGTTTAATAAGTATCATAGTTGGTAAGTTGATAATAAATGCAAATTAACTATCTAGTTTTCGGTGGAGGGTATTGATGTACGCCATCTCACAGGTTTTCCTAGTTTGGTTACCAATGCACTTCTACATGGATGAAGACGTTATTAAAATGTACATGTGTACGAACCACAGAAATCTAAATAATAAGGTACTTATTATTTAGATTTCTGTGGTACGAACTGTTTTTGTGACGTTTTTAAGCAAATAAATATTTCATTTTATTTCATAGAAGCTAATTGCCAAAGGGCCCATTAAAAATAACAGGTATGCATAGGTAGGACTGAAAACTTGTAACAGAATAAAATTTTAGTATTAAAAAGCTAAAAGCTAAAAGTTACGGCTGGTCTAGTCGGGAGAACGGCGGCTGCCGATCCGGAGACCCCGGGTTCAAACCCCACACGCACCACTGTCTTTTCGAAGTCATGTGCGTAATGCCGCTAACTTAAAATGGCGAAGGAAAACATCGTGAGGAAACCGACATGTACCTAGAATCTTTCGAAGTCATGTGTCATCCGCCAACCCACACTGGGCCAGCATGGTGGATTATGGCCTTAACTCTCTCCTTGCGAGAGAAGGCCCCGAGTCCCAGCAGTGGGAACGTTTAGTGGGCTGTTGATGATGATGATGATGAGTAAAACACTAATTTTGCACAATATTCACCCGTATAGCTACATACATGTGACGAGACGAGCAGGGTATATGTCTGATGGTAAGCATAACATGCCTGCCACATAATACCACAGTGACACGCAGCTATTGGAACATGAGTCCAAATCATTACCTAGCACTGCACTGCACTTGTCACCCAGATATCCAAGATATTAAATCTCTAAGCCGTGTAATTTCTCTAGAAACATTGCCCTTCAGTCTGGATCACAGTAGTGCACATTACTGCTATTACGCATGTCGGTGAGCCAAACTCACAAGATTTCACGCATCCCAAGGGCCTTCTACTGTCTAACTAAATCGGCTCTGTTTTTGCTATTGCCATCTCTATCATTTCAAATAAAAGAAAAGAGAGAGAAACATCAAAGCTAAGACACTTTTCGTTCGGCGGTAGACCTCCCAGCTCTACTGCTCCGCCACCGCTCCGGTGCTACGCCGCTCCATTCGCATGTCGAAGACGCAATAACATTTTCCTTTACGGGTAAAGACGTTTTTTTAAACTTTTTTTTAATAAAGAGTGACGAGACGAGCAGGACATGTGCCTGATGGTAAGCATCATGCCTGCCACATAAACAGCACGGTGACACGCAGCTATTGGAACATGAGGAGCCCAAATCATTACCTAGCACCGCACTGCGCTCGTCACCCAGAGATCTAAGTTGTTATATCTCAAACCCCTGTAATTTCTCTGGAAACATTGCCCTTTAAACTGGAACACAGTAATGTTTGCACATTACTGCTTGGCGGTAGAATAACTGGCAAAGGTGTGGTTAAACTAGTATTAGTTTACACTTGGCCAACATCTTGCTAGATGTTAGGCTACGATGTGCGTAGGACGTGCTTGCCTAGAAGAAACCACAGGGAAACCGACTCAGGCAACGCATTCCACAGCCTATCACAAATGTAGAGACAAACCTCTTAATTTGTGTCTTTGGAGCGTCAACCATGAAACGATATCGCTTTTCGAGCTCCGAGCAGTTTGATAGAGAAAAGGTATAGGTAGAGTAGGTACCTACCTACTTACATAAGGTGGTATTGCATGTTATTATCATGCAGATCAGTTGCACACTCTCCGAAATATATCCAATAGGAAAACCGATAAGCTAGTAACTTTAGGGCGATATTCCAAACGTTGAAGATATTGCCTTCACTTCAAAAAAGCAAGCTGTGTATGAAAAGTGAAAACCGGTTTAATGCACCAATGCGCCTTCAGAAATAGTTGCAGCAATCGCGCACTGAGCATATTAACCAGATTGCTCTAAAAAAAGATGTCATTCCTAAACTATTTAATAAAAACTGTTTTTCCTACTTTCCTACTAACATTACAATTGCTAAAGTTTGGATATTCAGATGTTTGTGGCTCAATCACGTCTGATCAGATCTGGTACAAATTAGATTAGTCCAGACGAAAATAAACCAATGTGTTTTGCCCACTCTTACATACGGTGCTGAGACATGGACGCTTACACAGGAAGCTATACACGACATCAGAGTAGCACAGAGAGCGATGGAAAGGTCTATGCTTGGCATAAAACTCCAAGACTCATCCGAAATACCGAGATCCGACGAAGAACGAACGTTCGGGACGTCGCAACTATGGTACTCAGTATCTAATGCAGTTAAAGTGGAGTTGGGCTGGACACGTTGCTAGACGCGGTGATAACAGGTGAAGTAGAGCAGTGACCGAGTGGTGGCCGAGGCAAGGTAAGCGGAGTGTAGGACGTCCGGCTGCAAGATGGGTCGACGATATTGTTTCTATCGCGGGTCGAACCTGGACTCGATTGGCACAGGACCGAGGAAGATGGCATGGGAAAAGAAAGGCCTATACCCAGCAGTGGGATTGAGAAGGCTGTGGATGATGATGATGATGAATATAAAGCAAAGACTTTTTGTAGCGGGAAAATAAAGACAATTAATGTGCGGATAAAATCGCGGTTATATTATTTTATATCTCATGTCCTTTACATTACCTAGATATTTTTTTTCTCCTAAATGTTTATAACACTAGTGCTGGGCACGCTTTCGACTGATAGTGGTCTTGGTCATTCATTGGTGCCTATCATCATCATCATCATCATCAGCCGCAAGACGTCCACTGCTGAACATAGGCCTCCCCCCTAGATTTCCACAACGAACGGTCCCGCGCAACATGCAACCAGCGGTTTCCAGCGACCTTTGTTAGGTCATCTGTCCATCTAGTGGGAGGCCGTCCAACACTGCGTCTTCCGGTTCGTGGTCGCCACTCGAGAAACTTTCTTCCCCATCGGTTGTCAGTTCTGCGAGCGATGTGGCCTGCCCATTGCCACTTCAGCTTGCTTACTCTTTGAGCTATGTCGGCCACTTTCGTTCTTTTGCGAATATCCTCATTACGGATTCTGTCGCGCAAAGAGACTCCGAGCGTAGCTCTCTCCATAGCTCGCTGTGTGACTTTGAGCTTTGTTATGAGGCCCACAGTTAAGGACAACGTCTCAGTTCCATAAGCCATCACTGGCAACACGCATTGGTTAAAGACTTTTGACTTTTAAAGACTTTGGTGCCTATACCTACGCTGAATTATCTATAGACCATTGATTCTAGGTATGATAAGGACTCTTCGGGTAAACTAGGGACCATGGCCATGCCATGACAGCCAGACCTCCGATTACACCCGTGTAGTTTCCAAGGTCAAGGTATTATCAAATTCTGAGTCATAAGTTTTCACTTCTATCGGCAGTTCCTATGACTGCCACTTTTTTTTTAATAAAAGTATTGACCGTCAAAACGTTTTTGTGTAGGTACCTACTTATGTATGTACGTACTTATTCTCTTTATTCCTCGTAGTACAGTCGAGGTAGACATAAAACTAGCCTGAAATAGAAAAAAATCCGGGGAGCGATTTTTTTTTTTGAAACGTCGGGTAGGGTTGTTGGAAGTATAAATCTCGATTTTCTAACTTATCCCGGTAGAGGGTTCGCCACCATCTTGTTTTAAAGTTTTTGTGAAATAACTCGTTCATTTTAAACTTTAGAGCAAAAACGGTGGTTACCAAAGTTGTTGGAAATTTAATTTCTCACAAGTTTGCTTCAAATAGTTTTTACGCTAGGATCAATTTTTGCAGAGTTATACTATCAAGTTTATCAAAAAAATCGTAATGGGTGCAATTTTATTTTCTTCAACTTTGGTTCTCGCACATTTTTTACTTATTTTATTTTTAGTATTTGTTGTTACAGCGGCAATAGAAATACATCATCTGTGAAAATTTCAACTGTCTAGCTATCACCGTTCTTGAGATACAGTCTGGTGACAGACGGACGGACGGACGGACGGATGGACAGCCAAGTCTCAGTAATAGGGTTCCGTTTTTACCTTTTGGGTACGGAACCCTAAAAAGTGCGAGGACCGAAGTTGAAGAAAATAAAATTCCACCCATTAGGATTTTTTTGATAAACTTGATAGTATAACTCTGCAAATATTGATCCTATCGTAAAACCTATATGAAGCAAACTTGTGAGAAATTAAATTTCCAACAATTTTGGTCACCATCATTTTTGCTCTAAAGTTGAAAATGAACGAGTTATTTCACAAAAACTTTAAAACAAGATGGCGGCGAACCCTCTACCGGGATTAGTTCGAAAATCGAGATTTATACTTCCAACAACCCTCCCCGACGTTTCATAAAAAAAAATCGCTCCCCGGATTTTTTCTATTTCAATGTCTGCCTCGACCGTGCTATCGCACTAAGAAGTCAAATTCAATGTACCTATATAGTATGAAAGAAAACGTCGCAGTCGGACCTAATAATATTTGGTGTCCGTCCACTTCACAGATTGGTTTGAATAACATGTGGTAGGACTTTTTACCACATCTTTGTCAGTTATTCTCCCGCCAAGCAGTAATGTGCAAATAACACCGTGTTCCGGTTTGAAGGGTAATGTTCCCAGAGAAACCGCTGGGCATAAATTATCTTATGTCTCTGGGTGACGAGCTCAGTTCAGTGAGTAGGTAAGGATTTGGACTCTTCATGTTCCAATAGCTGCATGCTGATGCTGCTGTTTTGGGCAGGCGTGTTGCTTACTATCAAGCACGTGTCCAGCTCGTCCCGTCACTCTGTACAATAAAAAAAAATGTCAGTCATAGGAGCTGCCGATAGAAGTGAAAAGCTATAACTCAGAATTTGATACCTTACTTTGGTAACTACTCGGGTGAAACCGGAGGGTGTGGCCATGAGCATGGCTATGGGCCCGAGTTAACCCGAAGATTTCTTATAATTCGCGAGCGTGACGCTAGAATTCAATTCCCAGCCTAAGAAAAATCTGTCAGTGGCGCGACCACAGAAATCTAATATTATTTAGATTTCTGTGGGCGTGACTAAAGACGTTTTCACTTAAAAAATCCCCCGAACTTTCTTTGCAGCTTTCTCATAGTGCCTCTTTCAAGTCATGTTTATGTTCATGCTAAAATCATTTAAATTTGTAATAGTTGCTTAGTAAGTATAGGTTAGTAAGGCCCTATACTTTATGTGCTTGCCCATATTATCAGTGGAAGCAATAAGCTATGTTAAAACAAATAGTAACCATACGGAATGCCGATAAAAATTAAAACTTAGAATTTTAGTATAAACCAGCACTAATGTTGGACAATCTACATCTCCACATCGGAGTGTTTCTATGTATAATAAGTATGTATTTAAAACTATAATAAATGTATTATATCATCTATCTGATCGCCATCATACAAGCTTTGCTTAGTTTGGGGTCAGATGGTGTTGTGTGTGAATTGTCCTCCAATATTTATTTAATTCATTCTACAAACCTAAATTAAACTTTCATTACACTAGAAACCTTTAACATTATCCGTGTTTCTCTGCTATTTTATGCACGTATGCATTTAAACCTTCCTCTTGAATCACTCTATCTAATAAAAAAATCCGTATCAAAATCTGTTTAGTGGTTTTAAATATCTAAACATATTATTTAGGGACGGGTTGACGCGGGAAGTGACTATGTGTTATACTTTGTAGTGATCGTGATGATAATTAAAACAAAAGAACTGTGTTGTTTTATGTTAGTCTAAATAGATTAGATTGTTTGAAACTGCCCCAAAAACTTTAATTACCGCATACGCGAGTAGAATTGTCTAAATTATTCTATTTGATCACGAATTGGGCACGAGGGTACTTCAGTGGCTGTCAAGCCGAGGTGACTGGTTTCAGAGGTTTCACTCTAGAAATTAATAACTGTTAGTTTGAATTTGGAACACGACATTTTGATTGAGTTTTGCTCCGCATAAACTGTTTCAGACACGTTCTTACGCCTGTCTTCGACTAATTATTATGCTTAGCCGTAGACGTATTTGACGCATGCATCAAGATTGAGTAGGTTTAAAATCTGTAAATAATATTAGTTGAAAGTCTGAATAATAAGTAATTTATGAAATTCTCCTGTCACGTCTTTCTTCTTACGTTTCAATTCTAGTTTTGTACACGGGCCTATAGTCTATAAAGACATGACACTAACCTTCGTTTAGTAGAGGTTCAATTTCTACGTCAGGCCGCCCTGCCGGACAAAGTGGCAGTGCCGGAGAGGCGGTCTTATCGCCACTTTCGTTCTCTACCTGTGAAAGAAATAAAACATGATTTAAACACAAAATTA
The DNA here is from genome assembly GCA_963693475.1 of Ectropis crepuscularia. Classification (NCBI taxonomy): domain Eukaryota; kingdom Metazoa; phylum Arthropoda; class Insecta; order Lepidoptera; family Geometridae; genus Ectropis; species Ectropis crepuscularia. The sequence goes on from OY856338.1 coordinate 9,243,563, forward strand.
CATTTCGTGAGACACACTTCAAAGACTCGAACGGAGACCTTTGACTTGGTTTTGTAGGGTTAAGTCTGAGAAAGTACCACACCTTTGACAGTCAGTATGCAGTAATTTGTATCACTGTGTCCCGGGTTGAAGGGCATTTTTCCCAGATAATTTACAAGTGTAATCAGAAATTAAACCATCTCTCGGTGACGCTTACAATACAATGCTACTCGTAGATAAATCGCTGATTTGGACTAATTATGTTCCAAAAGTGTGGCGCTGTGCTCTTATGAACAGGCGTATTGCTTACCATTAGTCACATGCACTGCTTGTCCCGTTACATTTTTTTTTTTCTAAAATTATTCACCAAGTCAACTTGGATCCTAATACTTACTTATTACAATCTAGCCTAATTTAAATTTAAAAACGGTTACTATTTAGTAACTGTCGGCGTCGGGACTTGACGACCCCACCGCCCACACGGTGGTAGTTTTTCTACGACTACAATAGTCGTAAAAACTACCATCAAGTGCAATCAGTCCTCCGAACAATGGCGGAAAAACCATTGCATAGGTCGAAAGTCTAAATACAAACACAGGACAGGCAGCAGCGTCTCTGTAGAAAACTTTCGACCAACTGCGATCGCCAACCCGCTTGCCAGGCGTGGCGATTACGGCAACCCCCCCTGAAATATGAAACACAAAAATATACTCCGGCCCCCAGTCCCCGGCGGCCCCGCTATTCCTGGTCATGGTAGCGGCCATGGTAACGGCGGGGCAGGGGGAGCTAAGAATCTCCGGCAGACGCCGTGCTACCACAACCGACGACTTTTGGCCCTGGCAACATATAACACGCGCACACTGCGGACCGATGAGAAGTTATTTGAACTCGAGGAAGAATTGGGCAAATTGCGCTGGAGTATAGTAGGTTTATCTGAAGTCCGAAGAGAGGGCGAGGACAAGATAATACTTAAATCCGGCAATCTGCTCTATTACCGGGAGGGCGACCAACAGTCCCAAGGTGGTATCGGATTTATCGTCCATAAGTCCCTTGTGAACAGTGTAACACAGATCGAGAGTGTGTCGACGAGGGTAGCGTACCTGATACTCAGAATTACTAAACGGTATTCGTTGAAGGTCATCCAGGTATACGCACCGACGTCTACACATTCCGATGTCGAGGTGGAAGCAATGTATGAGGATATTTCAAAAGCCATGCATACTTCTAAGACTCATTACACTGTTGTTATGGGGGACTTTAACGCGAAACTGGGCAAGCGAAGCGGCAATGAGAGTAGGATGGGAAATTACGGAATCGGGCATCGGAATCCACGGGGCCAGATGCTAGCCGACTTTTTGGAGAAGGAGGGACTCTATATGATGAACTCCTTCTATAAGAAACCGGTGCATCGCAAATGGACCTGGATTAGCCCCGATGATGTGACAAAAAACGAGATAGACTTCATCATGTCCAGCAGGAGAGATATATTCAATGATGTCTCCGTGATCAATGCTCTGAAAACCGGGAGTGATCACCGAATGGTAAGAAGCACATTGAATCTGAATGTGAAACTCGAACGATCGCGACTGATGAAGTCTACGCTCCGACCAGCACCTATCCAGATCCAAAATTCAGAGATCTTCCAGCTTGAACTCCAAAACCGCTTCGAATGCCTAGGTGACTGTGTAGACGTGGACGATTATAATGACAGAATCGTGGAAGCTGTCCACACGATTGGATCCAAACACTACAATATCCGTCGTGCAAAAAGAACCAACAAGATCTCAGACTCTACCCTTAAGCTAATGGAGGAAAGGCGCGCGATAGTCTTGCAATCCGCAGGTGACGCTTCTCAGTATCGAGCAATCAATAGGCAGATCTCAAGATCATTAACTCGCGACATACGCCGATTCAACACCATGTGTGTAAAAAAGGCTATCGAGAAAAACAAAGGCTCGAAAGTGTTCGCGAGGGATCTGTCTGTTGGTCAAAGTCAACTGATGAAGCTGAAGACCGAGGATGGAAGGATCGTATCGTCTAAATCCGAGCTGATGGGAGAAGTGGAGAAGTTCTACGGACAGTTATACACAACAACACAGCAGCCTGTCATAAGTCTGGCCCATGACCCAAGAGCCAAATTGACCCGTCATTACACCGAAGATATCCCGGACGTTAGCCTGTACGAGATTCGAATGGCCCTGAAACAGCTCAAAAATAACAAGGCGCCGGGTGATGACGGAATTACAGCTGAGCTCCTTAAAGCAGCAGGGTTACCTATGGTAAGGACTCTGCAAAAGCTTTTCAATTCCGTCATACTCGAAGGCAAAACGCCAAAAGCATGGCATCAGAGGTATGGTTATACTCTTTTTTAAGAAGGGCGATAAGACCTTGTTAAAGAACTACAGGCCCATCACGCTTCTGTGTCATGTTTATAAGCTGTTTTCGAGGGTTATTTCGAACCGTCTCGCTCGCAGGTTTGACGACTTTCAACCGCCCGAACAAGCCGGATTTCGTAAAAGCTTCAGCACCATAGACCACATACATACGCTGCGGCAAGTTATACAGAAGACCGAAGAGTATAACCAGCCCCTATGTTTGGCGTTTGTGGACTATGAAAAAGCCTTTGATTCGATCGAGACCTGGGCTATGCTACAGTCGCTCCAGCGGTGCCAAATTGACCATCGGTACGTCGAAGTGTTAAGGTGTCTGTATGAAAACGCCACCATGTCAGTCCGTCTCCAGGACCAGAACTCGAAACCGATCCAACTGCAGCGAGGTGTGAGACAGGGGGATGTCATATCCCCGAAACTGTTCACCGCTGCACTGGAAGACGTTTTCAAACTTATGGACTGGAACGGACTCGGCATCAACATCAATGGCGAGTACATCACCAACCTCCGATTTGCCGATGACATTGTAGTCATGGCTGAAACCCTGGACGACTTAAGCAGGATGCTGAATGACATCAGTAGAGCCTCCGAAAAAATGGGTCTAAAAATGAACATGGACAAGACGAAAATCATGTTGAACAACCATGTTATACCCACTCCTTTAAAAGTAGGAGACTCTACGCTCGAAGTTGTTGACGAATACGTCTACCTAGGACAAACGGTCCAGTTGGGTAGATCCAACTTTGAGAAAGAGATCACTCGTCGGATCCAACTTGGTTGGGCAGCGTTCGGGAAGTTACGTAATATCTTCTCATCCAAACTTCCGCAGTGTCTCAAGACGAAAGTCTTTGACCAGTGCGTGTTGCCAGTGATGACATATGGAACAGAGACGTGGTCGCTTACTATGGGTCTCATAAAAAAGCTCAAAGTTACCCAAAGGGCAATGGAAAGAGCCATGCTCGGAGTTTCCCTGCGTGATAGAATCAGAAATGAGGATATCCGCAGGAGAACCAAAGTAACCGACATAGCTCACCGAGTTGCCAAACTTAAGTGGCAATGGGCGGGGCACATAGCTCGCAGAACTGACGGCCGTTGGGGCGGAAAGGTTCTTGAGTGGCGACCACGTACCGGAAAACGCAGCGTTGGCAGGCCTCCCACAAGATGGACCGACGATCTGGTGAAGGTCGCCGGGAATCGTTGGATGCGGGTGGCGCAAGACCGGACTTTGTGGAGATCCTTGGGGGAGGCCTTCGTTCAGCAGTGGACGTCCTTCGGCTGATATGATGACTATTTAATGTAAAAAAACGAGACTGGAATGTGTTGTTATAGTAGATCCCTTATGAGTAAAATCTGAGTGTCCCCAAATCAAGATCGTTTCAACTAGGTAAGTGAAGTTTTAGTTTCTGAGCAAGACGGCAGTTAAGCGAAAACCTAATTTCCATAAAAATGATTTTGTAATATTTCTTACTCTCTTTACTACCGACTGCTTCAATTACCTTTTAATTGAAATTTAGGTTAAAAGTTAGTTAAAACGAATTAAATAGGACCTACTTACTTATCACAACGTACTTGATAATTCATAACGATAACATTTGGTACCAAAAAATATTTTTGATCACACATTAATAAGTAAAAGCTTATATTATTATATACTGAGTTATACAGTTACTTAAATGGTTTGTGTTTCTGCTTTTCTCTCTCAAACAAATCAATATTTCAAGTACTTATTGTCCAATCGTAATATCTAAACCTTTTTGTTTTCCGATGTTGGTCCAGGTACATTCGGTAGGAGAGCTTGGCTCTAGAACCTCCACGTGGTGCACACAACAACTTGCCTCGGTGGCATCTTGTTGTGTGATGGCGAATCCCGGCTGGGGCTGGGAAATTCTACAAGCGCTCCTCAACCCCTTGAGGAGTGCGTGTAGAGGTTGGGGAGGGGAACTGGAAGACTTGGGAAGGTTACTCAGCTGCCATATTAGCTAAGTAAAATTCCTAAGTCTTCTAGATGAGGGTCCTCCACGAGCACTCTGATTAGCAGAGTGCTCAGTGGAAGGACATGGGCCGCGATGCGGCCATAGAGGTGGAACCGCGGCGATCCCTAGCCGCGGTGTTGAGGGTGGACCTCTCGCTGCCGGTCATCATCGCCGTGAGAGGTGAAGTGAAAGGTCTTTCGGCAGTGAGAGGTCCTGTGAGTTAGGGGAGCGAGAGTCGGAAATCTCACACTCCTTCATTGAGGCGAAAGCGGGCACGGGGGAAAGCCTGGAGAGTTGGGCTCATATTATGTCGTCTCCACAGGGGAGCTTGGAGCGTGGGAAGTTTTAAGGCCGTCCGACACCCCCCCACCTAAGGATAGGCCTTCAAGGAAGTGACGTGCCGCTGATTTCCAGTGCGTCACTAGGGCTAAATGCGGGGGTATTGATTCCCACCACGAGGCGGGTCCGCAAAGGCGGTGGCAAGGGTCAGGGTTGTTGACGGGAGTGAGAAAAGTGAACCTGCGACCCTGACCAACGCAGTAATTAATACCATAGTTGTAAATTAAAAATATGTATCTAATACAGCTGAAGCTTTAAATTGTGGTTTAAAATAATTATCCAGGTTAACGAAATAGTTAAATACCTTTAACTCCGCCGCCTCCTCCAAATGGCGGACCAAATATTTCATCACAATCTACCTCAATATGGGTATCAAATGAAAGGGCTTGACTAGTAGAGTACTATACAGTATAACAAATTTCAAATCACAAAATGGCGAACTACATTTTTTTTTTTTCACTAATGCCTTATTATGGGTATCAAATAAAAAGGGTTGACTAGTAGACTACTATACCCTATGAAAAATTTAAATGCGGCCATCTTGAATCGATATTAACCAAAAATAGCTTAAAACATCAAGACAAAAATTTATCTTCAAATAAAAAAAACCGCATCAAAATCGGCCCATCCGTTTCAGCTCTACGGTGCCATAGACAGATACACACACAGGCAGATAGATACACATAGAGACAGACCTGTATGTGTGTCTGTCTGATAGACAGACAGACTTCGACGTCAAATTTATAACACCTCTTTTTTTGGTCGGGGGTTAAAAACCGCAGTAACTGTGCCATAATGTGGTCAAGTAGGAGTTAACATACTGCTGAAAATTGCGAAGTACGAAAAAAAATTATAAACTTTGAAAGACTTATTCTCAGAAACTATTGGGTGTACAGAGACCATTCTAGTATCATATTGTAGCAAATTTAGTCTTCTTTATAAACGCCATAAGAAAGCTTTTACAAAAACTAGTCGTTTAGGGTTATAATCGCCAAAATTTGAAAAAATAAACGATTTTCGCGGTTTTTTCGATTTTTGACAAAGTTGCGTTCGTCGCTCGAGGTCACACACTTGAGACAATCATTAGGCTAACATCATAAACAAGTCTGCAAAAAATCAGATCTACCGGATTTAACGCATACTGGTAATGTATAAAGTTACTGCACTATTATATTACACTTCAAGTACGCATGTTTTCAAGACGTTTTCATAGCAAAGAGTTTGCAAAGAGTATTGTTCTTTTTTTTTCGAAGAAATAGGTTGATATCCATTCCATAGTATTTATTTTGTGGAGAATTAACGTATTTGATTGAGTTTTGGTAAATAAATATTATGATTCTGTAGCCACTCCATACTCCCGTAGGTATTTACGTTGTACAATTTTGGCGGGAAAACGGGTGTCAGGTTACCTAAGTGTGTTGTTTACGCTTCGGCATATGAAGTGCCGCCGTACTTGTACGTGTTTAAGCCCATTATTCTCAAGAGCGTTTCAAGACGTTTCTAGCAGTATCTTTTGTTTATAATTAGTGTACTTGAAATGTAAACTAACATTTTAGACACTTGACTCGATTTTTTTTGTAGTTGTCAAATGTTCTGAAGCTATAAGATTTTAAATTATAAGGAAGATGTAGTGATTTTGTTTTAAATATACTAAACATGAAAAAAAACTGTATTCTATAGTATAAATTGGATTAAAAAAAAAAAATACTTCGGCACCATTCTCCCGCCAAAAAAAATTTTTTTTATTGTTTACGATGTTTCTATGTAAATGAACTTTAATTGTAATGTAGCTTATGTCAAAATAATAACCAGTTCAGGGAGATGCCACCACAGACTAAGTAGAGATGGATGCCACTAAACAAAAAAATATGGGTATATCTTCTCAAATAATAATACGAAATTATTTTTATGGCACCAAAAACCCGACCGCAAATTATAAGCTTGTTTGGTTTGCATTAGTGGTCCCCAAAGGGACCAGCGTTTCGAGCGGGTAGAAAATTAAAACTCGTAGTAGGAAATATAAAATTATTCATAATAAATTAAGGACGTGTGTCATTTGCCTGCTTGCACTTGGGCATGTTGGTGGATTATGGCCTTGACTCTCTCCTTGTGTGAGAAAACCCCGAGTCTCAGGACTGGGAACATAAAGTGGGCTTGTATTAAATTTATGCTTATTTAAATTGAGAACACACGATGTACCGATGATATTGTCTTCGTTGCGCGAAGGCGGTGGATGGAGGCGGCACAAAAACGATAATTGTGGAAATCTTTGGGGGAGGCCTACTAGTATGCCCAGTGGACGTCTGCAGGCTGCAGATTATGATGACGATGATGAAATTGAGGACAAGTGAAGGTAGGACTAGATATTTTACATAATATAAAAAAAAAAAACAAATATATTCGTCCCTTAATTGCTCTAGTGTTATAAACAACACAATATTTGGTAAGGATATTTTTATTAGTGAATGTCTAATCAGGACAAATACTAAAGACTAAATAGGTCTACTCTATATTGGCATTGACCCTGTTTCGCATGGAAATACTGACGCAAGATCTACACAGGAAGCCTTCTAGTATAGGCAGCCAACAGTCACTGACCATCCGGATTATGCCAATCAGAAGGTGGGACAAAGCGGATCATTACTTGCTACTGACATCGGCTCATCAGCGTTCAGGGTTAGGCTTTGCATATGTGTATTGTTCGCTTAATAGCTACGCTTATGACTAAATGCAGTAGTTTTGTTGTGGTTATGAAAATAACTAGCCTCTGGATGTCGTCATCTTTTCCTCGAGACATATTTTCCTGTTAGATATATCATAAATATTTTTTACAGAATTTTCAAAAAACTTTAGTAAGAATGACGTAATTTAACAAAACTACATCTAGTGCAATTGTTTATTTTTGAAGTTATACTTTGTCTAGTCGCGTTAAGCTTTTTTTTGGTACGGGAATTTGCGTTACCAACATACCTAACTAAATATTTACACTTAACACATTTAAATTATTGATTAGATTAGATTTAAATAGATATGATGTTCAGGGTTCTTGCCCCATGCGGTTGTTGCAATCTCACGGCACATGGGGATCTCCACATACTACGCTGACGACACCGACGACTCCATCGGTCGGTTCGTGCTGCGAGTGTTGGCTGCATCACCGAAGACCATCCGAGAGTTCAACCTTCAGATGGGCATCAGGGACAGAAATGCAGCCGTAGCAGAGGCTCTGGGCCGGGAGGAGGCGGTTTAGGCAAATGACGATGTCGAGTCAATTACTAGCGGAATTCCAACCGGTAGTGATCGGCTCAACAGACGAGCACTAGTATTAGGTTTAAAATGTACCTACCCAACTCCCTCTTTTTTTCTATTCTTTACCTAATCCAAAAAATTCAAAACAAAAGAGAATCCTAATAACAAAGATCACGGACCCTGGAGTCTGTGGAGTGGCTAATTTAAATAATAAAACAATATATTAAATGTTCCTAAAAATGTTAACCGGCAAATCGCGATTGCCGAATATAACTTATTGCAAAAACCTGCTAAGCCGTGGGTTACAGCGGACCGCAGTTAGTATTTAAGATTTATTAAATGCGTAAAAGTGGATGTTGTATGCATGATTTAACACATTTGTCAAACTTGGAAAACATTGGATTCCTGATGACTTCGAAGAAACGATGACTGTATTCTATCATCCGGCGTTCAAGCTTAAAGAGCTCCACGCTTCGCAGTTTCCAAGCTACTCGTAAACGCAACTACTAACTTTGAACCGTCTTACTCCGAACAAATTTAATCAGAAATCTCTTAGTATGTTCAAATCCTAAGAACAGACAGAACAGAACTTGATATAACGCGAGGAATAGACCCGATTTTATATACATCGCACGATTTTTGTTCTTTACAAACTTAAGACGATGTTGGTACCTATATTCGTTCAAATTTAACAAGTGACGGGACAAGAAACACATACAACTAATGAAGCATCACGCCATAATAGCACAGTGGTACGCAGCCATTTGAACATGAAGAGTTCAAGTCACTAATTAGCACAACCTCGTCACCCAGATTTATAATATTAGATAATAATTTTGTTCTGTAATTTACACATATCACAATTTATGGTGTTAAGAAGTAAAGAAGACCATACAGTAAGCCAAACCGCCGCAAAAAACGTCGATTATCGAATTAAAAATCTTTCCTGTATAAGGAGCCCATTAAAGGTTACCACCGTTACACTCGGGGCCCACTCTCACAAGGATAGAGGCCATAATTCACCATACTGGTCCAGTACCAGTTGGTAGATGAGGACGGGGTCGGCAAATGACCCCGAATGATTCTTGGTATACGCCAGATTCCTCACGATGTTTTCACCGTTAGAGCCGTAATCCCAAACATTAGTAACCATGAATAATCATTTGATTTTTTGAAGTGAAATTTTTTCTTGGCGCTTCACAGAAATTGTTTTCGTGGGCTGTGAATTGAATTCTATCGTCATGCTCGGGCATGATAAGAAATTTTCGGGTAAACTCGGGACCATGGCCATTGGCCATCTAGAAATGCGGCAGCATTTCCCATGGCCATGGACATGGCGCCGCCCTCCAGTCAAACCCGCTTAGTTTCCAAAGTTAGCTATCAAATTCTGAATTATAAGTTTTCACTTCTATCGGCAGTTCCTATGACTGCCAAATTTTTTTTTTAGATTATTTTACCGTTTAATACCGGTTTGAAACCTAAAATGTCTTAACTATTTACTTATCGAATTTACTAGTTTTATACATTTATATTATTTTACAAATGTTTTCGTAAACATGATTGCCATTTAATGCAACAATGTATTAAAAACCGTATTTTAAACAAAAACGTACCTATAGTTTGAAGAGATCATCTTGATAAAACCAGGCCATTTCATTCCAGGAACGGTTAAATAATTTTCACACGAACGAGCTTCATAAGACATGCTACTGAATACAGATCAACCCTTATTATCAACCCGTGTGTCTGCCCACACACAGGGTGTGACGATCCCAGGGTGATCAGTAAAATTCAATCGTGACTGATATTCGTGCCTATTATTAAAGCGAAAAATTCTTTAGGCGCGCCTAGACAGATATTTCGTGGGCTGTGAATTGAATTCTACCATCACGCTCGGGTATGATAGGAAATCTTAGGGTAAACTCGGGACCATAGCCATTGGCCATTTAGAAATGCGTCAGCCAATTTGAAATGCTGCAAGGGCGTGGCCTGGGCATCGTGCCATGGTCATCTAGAAATGCATCAGCCAATAGGAAATGCTGCCGCATTTCTAGATAGCCATGCCATGATGCCGAGGCCACGCCCTCCGGTTACACCGTGTATTTTAAACTTAATCTAGTAAGTAGTTTTTTTGTACGTCATAAATACACTATTATTAAAACATCGATCAAAGTTACAACGATCTACAAATACTAATGTGTTACTTGCTGCTACGAAACCATTCGGGCGCGTCCGACTCAAACTTGGCCATTTTCATTTTTAAGTTTTTAAGCTTAGTGAAACCAGCGTATACCGTATACTATGGCTTAACACATTGTTTGTAGTGAAGCCAAAACTTAATTTTAAACTAAAAAGAAAAGATCGAAACAAAAGCTCTTAAAAAGCAATTTTTCATTTATGCTCCGCCTTTGTTGATAGTAGCGTAATGTTAAATAGCTTATAAGCCTTCCTCAATAAATGGACTATCCAACAGAAAAATAATCTTTCCATTCGGACCAGTAGTTCCCGAGATCCTTGCGTTCAAACAAACAAACTCTTTAGCCATATAATATTAGTATAGATTTGGCTGTCATATTAATATGCATTGCTTAGTCTAGGGCAAATGAGTTTTGCGTGAGCAACGTTAAACAATACTTATTACTAATTAAAAAAGTATTAAAGAAAAAATATCAACTACATCATTCGTTTTCACGATTGTGATCCTTTCTATAACAATGTAAAATTGAATTGAAATTGAATGTTTCGTTCCATACAGTTACCTATTCTCGTTTGTAGGAAATCGTGATTGTCCTTCAGCTCTAAATTGGGGCGTGATTGAATCGCTAGTGGTAGCAAACGAACAATCAGATTTAGACTACTGCACAAGCACAATAGACTTGAGCTTTAGAAGAGGGCGTTCAAATCCTACAGTCTCGGTAGCACCCCGTATAGTCTGTACTGATTAAGATTGCGCCTCGACTCGATAATCCAGGGCCTTTGTTAAACATAGCCCAGGCAGTTCACTCGGTTGAGTATGGATCTTCACTAATAGATTCGTGACTTATATTCGAAGCGAACATCGTCCTAGCAACGGAAACTTTATTATAATATATTATGTAATCTGCTTCTTGTTTTCGTATCAGCGGTTTAATTTTAGATAATATATTATTACAATTTTGTTATACCTAGATAAATATTAAAATATATATTTTTGTATGTTTTATTATTTTCTTTCGATTTCGTTGTTACAATATGTTTTTTATTAGGGTTCCGTAAAACGTAAAAACGGAACCCTTATAGATTCGTCATGTCTGTCTGTCTGTCTGTCCGTCCGTATGTCACAGCCACTTTTCTCCGAGAAACTATGAAAACTACACTGTTGAAACTTGGTAAGTAGATGTATTCTGTGAACCACATTGAGATTTGAACAAAAAAATTAAAAAAAAAGAAAAATTAGGGTTGCCTCCCATACTGAGAACTGAAACTCAAAAAACTTTTTTTTATCAAACGTACACGTGTGGGGTGTCTATCGATAGGTCTTCAAAAATGATGTTAAGGTTTCTAAAATCATTTTCGTATACACTGAATAGTTTGCGCGATACACACTTCCAAAGTGGTAAAATGTGTGTCCCCCCCCCTCTAACTTCAAAAGTAAGAGAATGAAAAATCTAAAAAAAATATATGATGTACATTACCATGTAAACTACCAACGAAATTAGTTTGAACTCGATCTGATGAGTAGTTTTTTTTTAGTACGTCATAAATACACTATTATTGAAACTTCGATCAAAGTTACAACGAACTACAAGAACTATGTGTACTATGTATATAATGTTACTTGCTGCAACGGAACCCTTCATGGGCGAGTCCAACTCGCACTTGGCCACTTTATCTTATATATAAAATTCTCGTGTCACAGTGTTTGTTTCCTTACTCCTTTGAAACGGCTTTACTGATTTTTACCAAATTTTAGATGCATATTCAGTAGATCTGAGAATCGGCTACGAGCTATTTTTCATACCCCTAAATGTTAGGGGTTGTTCGCCCCAAACATTTTTTTTTAATTTTTGGTCAAACTTTTTTGTTTTTATTTTTTTATAATGTGGCGTTAAAAAATACATACAACCCTAAATTTTTACCCTTTTATCACCATTCCCTGTTTTTTTATAGCCATTTTAGTAATTTAATCATTTGACAGTGAACTCCTAAACGACGGGACCGATTTGTATTTTTTTTTTTTGTGTGTGTATTCGAAGATGGTTTAAATTCACAAATAAGCCCGGCAGATGGCGCTGCAGGCAGTGCCTAGGTTATGTCCGAGCGAAGCCGGAACGGGCCGCTAGTGTAGGTATAATATTTTATGTTTTTTGAAAATCAATAATTTAATAAAAAAGTTTTATTTGAACCTTGAATGTAAGATACATACATATTAAAACAAAATTAATATAAATATAAAAAGCGGGTTTTAATAATTATACTGACCGTAAAAAAGCAAAACATAACAACGAATGATTTTAACCTACTTCATAAAAGGAGGGGTTTATAAATTCGGTTGTATGTTTTTATGTACTCGTATGATAGGCGTTAGCTCCGGCAATAATTGTCAATCGATTTTGATGTCTTTTTTTGGTGGTTAACGTTTTAACGGTGGTCTCTTAATACGTTTATTTTATTGAAATCAAGTTAATCATAGGATTCGTTTTGCAGTTTATGAAAAATCAACACACATTTTAAATTTGCACACATCAATTATATTTTATTTAACTTATTGATATCTCGCCGTGTTGTAGAGTTAATTATTATTAATTATTGTTTTAAATTGAAGTCGGTGTGTTTTTTTTTTTGGTAAAATAAATTGTGTCTATGAAATGAAATGAAATGAATATTATATGAGCTAGTTTATATGAGTTCAATTGAAATTGCAAATTCGATATTTATTTTCGAAAACATCCATACTTGACCATACTGGAAACTTTGAGATGTCACTGTATATAATTTAAAAGGAACATGATGAAACTGACATATTCTAAGAATACCATTTTCCGATGATGCGTTTCATCCGCTACCTCAGACTAGTCTGTTCGATTATGGCATTGTTCTCTCTTTTAATAGCTTTTTACTCGTCTGAAAGAAGGGTTATGTTTTTGCGCGTATCTTGTATATTTGTAAATGTCTTTATTCCTACGTATCTTCCAAACGGCTGGATGGATTTTGACAATTAAGATACCATGCCATTCGTCTCAATCACCTGAGTATCTTAAAATAGTACCTATAGGTTACACATTATGTTTTTATATCTATTGATTTTTGCAGTCGGGTTTTTTAAATTAAAGTTAGTAAATCTTGTGAACTTTGTTCGTGTTGCGTTGTTTACCCGTCTAAAGGCCGATTTACATCAGACGAGCGAATGCTCATTCTATCCCCACTGTTTCAAATTCATTTGGTGTAAACAAACGTAGAACATTATTTCGTTGTTTTGTTTGCGTTTGCAAAGATTCTATGGAATATCTAATATGAAAAACGCTAAGAACGATCTTTCGTTTACACAAAGAGATCGAGAAAGAATGCCCTTGTTCCAGCTCTAGCTCTATGTTCGTTCAGTTTAAATCGGCCTTAAGACAATGTTTTAACCCTAATTTACCACTTCCGCATTGTATACAGCTTAGTGAATTGAGATAGCGTCGCTGGTTTGAAGTAAAAGCTATTGTCCTACTAACTAGCAATTAAATTTGCGAGGAATCCCGTAATGGGAAGAGAAAAGCTATTCAAGGAAGCGTCAATCTTCAATATAAATAAGAATGAATTGATATTTCTTAGCCCCACAAAAAGTCAGGATCGGCTTAGTACTCGTATGCTTAATTTTAAAGTCTATAATGTTCTGAGAGAGTAACAAACGTCCTACATATAGGTACGAGTATTGGTGGGCAATTTACAAACAACACCATCTGACCCCAAACTAAGCAAAACTTGTACTATGGCGACAGATAACTTATATGGCTGTAGACATATTTATAGAATATACATAGAAACACCCAGACACAGTTCAAATATTTGAATTCATCACACTTAGATATCCACACAAAATTTCGAACTCATCATTTAAGTAAGATTTGCAGGAAGAGGGATATAAAGTTCTCGTGTCACAGTTTTTGTAAACGAACTCCTCCGAAACGGCATGTTAAAATTTTTTTTTTTTTTGGTTTTTCGGGCACGTTTGAAAATAGATTATAGCTCAAGTAGTGCCAGTAGTCCGATTGCTAGTTAGGTTAACCGAACTAGCTACCTTCGAATGTCTAAATTGACCGGACTAGTAATAAAGGAAGAAATTTTCAATTCGATTGGGCTTTTATTTTTTTGTGGTATGTTATACGATAGCTCCGCCAATCGTGAAATAATTTTAATGTTCTTTTTTCGTGTGGTAGATCATACTACTGAGGTTATCATATAATAGACATTCTATCGATATCGGTGAAGCAACGATTTAAAAAACATTAACAAAAATTTAAAAAAACCCTACCTCGATGCTATTGGAGCAGTAGTTTAATTGATTTAACAAAAACTATCAAGTTATCTCGAGTGTCCGAATTTTTTAAAATTACATTTAATTAAAATTGAAGTCAGTTTTTGTTTTTTTTTTTTTTTGGAAAAACTTAAATTATTATTTATTATTTCTTGTGTAAATATTGATTGAGTAAACTTAAATTATTTATTGTTTCTTTTTTTTGATTGAGTACCTTTTTTGCAGGGAAACAATTCAAAGCCCTGAAATTTAAATCCTGAACGTCGACGGCAGACATAAAACGAAAAATCCAAACGGTCATTGTATTCCAATTTTGCAAGAGAATGAGCCCTTTGATAGTTTCGGTATGTTTTGTACGTACGAACAATACGGTTGAGGAATTTCGCTGCCAGGGTTAGATTAAAAATTGTCTCTGAGCATTCCATTGAATCCGTGATTGCGTAGTGGCAAGGACTTTTTTTTATAGGTTTACACTTGACCGCCATCTCACCTGATGTTAAGCGACGATGCGGTCTACAATGGAGCGTGTTTACCTAGAAGAAACCGATTCACTCTCGAATTGAAGACACTAAGATTATACCTATCGGGAAAAACCCACTCAGGCAACTCATTCTCTCATTCATAGGCTGTGCCTAGACGTTCTTATCACAAAAGTAGAGTCAAACCTCTTCGTCCGTGTCTTTGGAACATCAACCATGAAACGGTGCCGCTTCTTCGAGTTACGAGAAGTCCGATAGAAAAAAGGGCAAGGTGGTATTAGATCATGCAGATCAAGACTTCCGTTTCACAATAGTGATATCGTAGGCTCGAATCCCACCTGTATCTCTACACATAAAGATGTACAAGTTTGTCGTCGCCATTGGTTTCAATGGTGAAGGAGAACATCGCGAGAAAAACAGCCAACCAACACATATCGAAGACATGTGTCAGATGCCAACCCGCACGTGGCCAGCGTAGTGGATTATGTCTTTAGCTTCCTCCTTGAGGGAGAAGGTCCAGAGTCCCAGCATTTAAGAACTTTAATTAGGCTGCTCGCGTGCTCGCTACGCACATTCCAAAAGTCAATAGAAGAACTTATTATTTGTTCCCCAAGGAACTATGATTAAATTATATTATTTCTAGAAAATAGGTAACCTATGTGTTATTCCAGACCATTATCTATCTTTTTACCAAATTTCATCCAAATTCCTTCAGTACTTTTTGCGTGAATGAGTAACAAATATCCATACATGTTTACACACGTTCGCGTTTATAATATTAGTAGGGTAAAATTAATATTTATTGTGTATTTCAGTTTCGTTCCAACAGATGCATTCTAGTGTTTTTGTTAAAGTGAAAATAAGTATTTTTATTTCTAACTATAGTGCACCGTTTCAAAGATGGGAGCAATTAGTTGTGCGTTTGAAACAGTAATTACTGTCTCGACGTGAAGTATCGCTTCGCTCTATTTATCACACTAACTGCCTTGGAAGCAAGCTTTATTTTTACCCTGTGCTATATTTATTTATACATCTACACCAATAAAAAAAAAGTTGGCAGTTATAGGCATTGGCAGTAACTGCCGATAGAAGTGAAAACTTATAACTCATATTTTGATAGCTTACTTTGGAAACTACACGGGTGTAACAGGAGGGCGGGGCCTGGCCATCATGTCATAGCCATCTAGAAATGCGTCAGCGTTTCCCATTGGTTCACACATTTCTAGATGGCCATGCCATGATAGCCAGGCCACGCCCTTTCAGCATTTCCATAGGCTGACGCATTTCTAGATGACCAATGGCCAAGATACCGAGTTTACCTCTCGATTCTAGAGCCTCAAGCTGATACTTAGCCGATCCATCCCAAAGGTGCGAACAGTACTCCATACAGGAGCGAATCTGTGCTTTGTTAGAACAAAAGTAATTGTTCAGACTTGAAGTACTTTTGCTCCTTTGAGAGGACACCTAGTTTTTAGGGTTCCGTAAAACGTAAAAACGGAACCCTTATAGATTCGTCATGTCTGTCTGTCTGTCTGTCCGTCTGTATGTCACAGCCACTTTTTGCCGAAACTATGAGAACTAAACTGTTGAAACTTGGTAAGTAGATGTATTCTGTGAACCCCATTAAGATTTTTACAAAAGTAAAAAAAAAAAAAAATTTAGGGGTGCCCCCCATACTGAGAACTGAAACTCAAAAAATTTTTTTTCATCAAACTTACACGTGTGGGGTGTCTATTGATAGGTCTTAAAAAATTATGTTGAGGTTTCTAATTTAATTTTTGTCTACACTAAATAATTTGCGCGAGAGACGCTTCCAAAGTGGTAAAATGTGTGTCCCCCCCCCTCTAACTTCTAAAGTAAGAAAATGAAAAAACTAAAACAAATATATGATGTACATTACCATGAAAACTACCAACGAAAATTAGTTTGAACTCGATCTGATAAGTAAATTTTTTTTAGTACGTCATAAATACACTATTATTATATTTTATTTATATTTTATTTAGCAGCTAATTTAGCCTTGGACTCGATATACGGGTCAAAGTTGAGCGTAGATGTCAAGATGATGCCCAAAAGCTCAAGATGATCAGTAACCGGCACGGATACACCTCAAAAAGTAGGAGCCTGTTCAAATGAACTCCTTTTTGCGTAGAACAGACACGCCTGCGTCTTTCCCTCGTTAAACTTGGCCAGATGGATTTCACCCCATTTAGAGACTTCCTCAACGGCCAAGTTCAAACGCTCGATCATACTCTCTCTCAACACCTTAGTTTGCTGTCCATTTGCTCTCACGCTAGATTTGTAACTCTACACAACGCAACGGTGCTATCATCCGCGTAACCAAAGATACCGGACTTCAATAGATCGTTAATATGTAGCAGAAAGAGCGTTGCAGCGAGTACCGACCCTTGAGGGACTTCGGCATTGATAGCCATTTGATCCGATGAGCAGCCATCAATAACAACACGTATGGAGCGATTCCTCAAAAAGTCTGATATAATCTATGCAATAAACCCTGAAGGCAAACCAAAACTAGAAAGCTTGCTAATAAGGCTTTCACGCCAAACCTTTTCGAAAGCCTTCGAGATATCCAGGGAGACTGCAAGGGCTTCCCCGTGCTTCCCGATAGCTTCACTCCAGATGTGGGTGACATACGCTAGAATATCCCTAGTGGACCGGTTTTGGCGAAACCCGTACTGCCGATCACTGAGGAGGGCGCTAGATTCTACGTCAAGAGCCTGTGATAAGACACGATCCATAGTCTTACAGAGTATGGACGTACCAAAAGTAGTTGGCAGGATCAGCACGACTACTTTTTTTTGGGCACAGGTTGCACGTTAGCAAGCTACCATGATTTCGGTACTTGCCCAGTATTAAAAGAGAGCCTAAACAGTTTTGTCTGTAAATTTAACGATACTGACTGTATATACTAAAAATTGTACTTACTGTAAATTATAGAAGTAACAATGATGGTGCCATCTGTTATCTATACGAATAAAATGGAAGCATATGAAACTTACTTGGCCATAAACTAATAGTACTGTCAGACAAGTGTACAGGTAAATTAGTAGCAAGTAAAAACAAGTACAATTTCCCCAAACAAAAAAAAAGCCTATCAAAAAAGTTCACAAAAGTGCGAGAATGAAAATGGTGGTGCCATCACTGTTCAACACTTATCTGTTGCAGGTAAAGTGGTATCGTGTGACAACAATACTCGCATAAATGAAAATAAAGTGAAACTAAATACGTATTACATAAAGTACAAGAATAGCAATCGTGGTGCCATTGCTTATCTGTTACTGATAAACTGGTAGAGTATGAAAGCAATGTTAATTATTGGTCGTAACTCTACGTAATACACATGCATGCAAAACATCAATGGATGACGCAGATTTGTTTCATTCACTCGCTGCCTACACTTTTCTATTTTCACGTACATTTTTAAGGGCCTGTTTTCAATCCTCCGCTACACAGCAAACAGAGTTCCGTATATACGTTTTTTTGCGTGTATTGGTGAAAATAGATTTAACCGACACGTGTTTGTAGAGGCTTTTCTAGGCCGAATTCGGCAACGGCGACTGTTTTGCGTAAGTTTTGTTAATAAATACACATTTTGGTGAACGATTGGTATGCTGACTGGGTCTAATATATATTATTCATATAAGTCCGTCCGGTAGATTATAAAAGATTATAGGAAAGTATGAGACACGTATTTTTTGTTTAAATCAATTCAATCTAGTTATTTAAAATTGTCAAACATTTAGATCATCAAACTTCTGGAGT
The DNA here is from genome assembly GCA_963693475.1 of Ectropis crepuscularia. Classification (NCBI taxonomy): domain Eukaryota; kingdom Metazoa; phylum Arthropoda; class Insecta; order Lepidoptera; family Geometridae; genus Ectropis; species Ectropis crepuscularia. The sequence continues at coordinate 9,262,254 of OY856338.1, forward strand.
GGGAGGTTAATCGTAATAGTACATTATAGTAAATAGTATCGTAATAGTAATAAAAGTCGTGTACAGACGTGAAATCACTCAATACTTCTAAGAACTGTCTGTGATCTTCGTAATTTTTTAATTGCAAAACAAAGACAAAAATACGTTGGAATACAATATTTTGTAATAATCTAACTAACAGAATAATCAGTTAGTTTCAGTGAAAAAAAAAACATCCTGAGGAAATCGACTTATTCCTAGTACCGTTGGAGGTCATGTGCCATCTACGAACCCGCACTGGGCTAGCGTGATGGATTATGGCCTTAACTCTCTCCTTGCGAGAGCAGGCCCAAGTCCCAGCAGTGCGAGCATGTAGCGGGCTGTTTAAACTTATGCTAAAGTATATATAACACTAGCAGCGCCCCGCGGTTTTACCCGCGAGTTCCCGTTCCCATTGTTTTATCGGGATAAAAAGTAGCCTATGTGTTCTTCCAGACTATAACCTAACTGTGTTCCAAATTTCAGCCCGATCCGTTAATACGTTAGGACGTAATTGAGCAACAATCATCCAAACATTTACATTTATAATATTAGTAGGATACTAAGCAAATGTTAGGTAAATAATAAAAAATAAATAAATATTGGTGGACAATTCACACACAACACCCCTGACCCCAAACTAAGCAAAGCTTGTATGATGGCGGCCAGAGAGCTGATATAATACTTATAATAGTTTCAAATACATACTTATTATACATAGAAACACCCAGACACAGAGCAAACATTTGAATTCATCACTCAAAATATTTGCACTGGGTGGGAATCGAACCCATCGACCCTCGGCTTCGCAGGCAGAGCTACTACCAACTAAGCCACGAGGCCAGATAAACTACTACTGCCATCTAGAACTAGATTTATTTTAGAAACGCCTCATTCAATGCCGTCGAAGCAAAAGCGTTTGTCAATCAATTTATTTCAATCTCAGAATTCTTAGCATTGAGATGTAAATCGGTTGCGATTAAAAACCTTTCATCGGTTCATTTTTCAGTGGTAAGCAGTGTTATTGTGAAAAAACCAGAGTACTCCACTCCTACTAACCGTGGCATTTTGTGTCTTATTTCTATGGGCATACGGTGTTTAGTAGATATATTGATGAAAGTAAAAAAATAAACATAATCCAGTTGAGGCTTGATTAAGTGACGTACAGTTTTCATTATCATTCACTAGGAAGAAATTAGCAATGAAAAATTTACATGAACATCAGAAAAGCTGACATTCGGAATGTGTGAGATGTAAATAAATGTAGAAATATTAGTGACTGGTGAGGTTGTTTCGACTATTGTGTAATAAATACGGATATTTATTGTCATTTTGGATTAAAATAATGTAGCATAAGCGTTATGTATGCTATTAAAAGTGTTATATCAGCTAGTTTTGATTAGTTTGACAGATATATTCACACGCTATCTGTCCGGTTAGTGAATTAGAAATGTCTACATAGCTGAAGGCCTACTGAACCCTCCGAGTAACGGTCGTCCTGTAAGGTTAGAAATTTGTACACTTATGATTTATAGCACGCTAAGGGCAATAGTCATGACCTGGCATGACCCGTACGTCATCAGCCCTTTTATTTTTGAAATTGTAAAATAAATAGAAAAAAAAATTGTTCCTGTGAGCCTAAAAATGTAATATTTCAAGATCTTGAAAAAAAAAATTGCCAGGCGATAACAATGAGCACAAGTATGTGACAGGCGAAATGAAAGTAGCATAGTTGATGAGGTAAAATAAACTTTCTCCTGTACAATTGAAATTTGGATAATTTTTCAGAAATCGTTTTAGAATAAATATGTAGAGATACAATGATAGGTGGTTTTCAACAGCAGAAGACCAAATAACTTTCGAACAAATTTCTAACCTTAAAAGACGACCATTACTCGTAGAGTTCAAAAGCTCTTGGACTAACAAGTTTTATTTTATTTATGTACTTCCTTAATCTGTGAAATGGAGGCAAATATTTACATTTTCAAACAATCTGAGTTATGATCAATTTAGTCTCTTTGTCTCTTTGATTTCATTTGATGGCACAAATATTTAAAAAATGATAAAGATGCCAATTCGATATTGCTCAAAATTATGCAGATTTGGAGTTGCTCACGTTTACCGCGCCATTCTTGAGTAAATGTTTTACCTACTACGGTGGTTATTAAGACTTTATACTACGTCACTTAATCTCAATTAATTCCCACAAAAATAATCTGATAAAGTAGAGTAAATAACGTCGAAAGTGGAGTGTCAAACAAAATCAACATTTTGATATGTAAAAAAGCAGCCAAGTGCGAGTTGGACTCGGCCATGAAGGGTCCCGTAGCAGCAAAAACATTTTTTATTTACTTTGAAATTTGAGTTGATTGAATGAAAGGTAAATTGCGGTTTACGATTTACGACGTTTTAAAAAATACTACTTACTAGAACTCGCTTAAACCAATTTTCGGTGGAAGTTTGCATGGTAATGTACATCAAATATTTTTAAAGTTTTATTTTTCTCTTATTTTAGCAGTCACAGGGACATACACACACACACAATCCTACAAACTATTCAGTTTAGAAAAAAATATATAAGAAACCTCAATATAATTTTGAAGACCTATCTCATACATAAATACCCCACGCTTATGGGTTTGATGAAAAAAGACATTTTAATTTTCAGTTCTAAGTACGGGAAACCCCAATTTTTTTTTGTTTTTTATCTGAAAATCTTAATGTGGTTCACAGAATACATCTACTCCCCAAGTTTCAACAGTATTTTTAGTTCTTACAGTTTCGACGAACCGATGTCGGACAGACAGATAGACATGACGAATCCATAAGGGTTCCGTTTTTTGCCAATTGGTTACGGAACCTTAAAACTCCAGTGTTGCAACTCCATGATGTTAGTTCCCAATGAACTGTTCATCAAAGCCACCAATATTCACGAAGGTTGCTTTTATAGACAAAATGGTCATTGGCCATGTTTAATCTATTTGGCAATATGCGACCAAACCCTAAAGGGCTACTAATCATATAGATTTAATCATACTGTAATACCTAATTAATCGAATTTAATTTTCTATTATCTGCGAAACCTTTTTCTTTTTCAGAAGTTGTGTAGAATTGGAATTAAATGCTAAAAGGTCTTAAGCGATAAATGTTTAACAAGCGTCACGAGCCATAATTTGAGAGCATCAAAGACACCGGAACCATGGCTTATAAAAGCGTTCCCAGTAATTTAACTGAAGTGTTTTTGGAATTCCGCGTCCTGTCAAATAAGTAGATAATAATGTAATTTAAAACATAGATAATTTATTTTCTTAAAGGTATTCCAATGTAATCACTTGAATAATTGATAAATGTTATATCTTCCTTCTGTAGGGTATCGCGGGGGTCATCCCAAGGACTTTTTTTTTTTAAATAAAGAGTGACGGGAGGATCAGGACATGTGCCTGATGGTAAGCAACATGCCTGCCACATAACAGCACAGTGACACGCAGCTATTGGAACATGAAGAGTCCAAATCATTACCTAGCACTGCACTGCGCTCGTCACCCATAGGTCTAAGTTGTTAAATCTCTAAGCCCTGTAATTTCTCTGGAAACATTGCCCTTCAAACCGAAACACAGTAATGTTTGCACATTACTGCTTGGCGGTAGAATAATTGGCAAAGGTGTGGTCCTTCCCCAGGCGGACTCTGCCAAGAGTCCTACCACTACATATATTTATGAAGGATACAGAATTACAAAAACGTGAAATATCAAATAGTTACCATTGCACACCCGTTAAGGGTACACTATTAAATGTTTTGTACAGTGTGGCAATAAATAAATTACCGGCGGTGGCCCAGTAGATGTGGCCTCTTCACATACTGTTAAGCTAAGAAGAACTCGAGAGGGTGACGGGTGATGGGCTAACTTCTAACCGGGCCATCCAGTTACTGCGTGGTCCCCGAAGTGGTCACTGCGTGTCTTGTGTATCGGACTCGCTGTCAATGAGGTTGTGGCCTTGGTGAGATAATTTGTGCCATTTGGTAGTGGTAGGATTCAGAGCAGATTCCGCCTGGAGAAGTACCACATCTTTTTCAGTTATTCTTCCCCCAAGCAGTAATGTGCAAACATTACTGTGTTCCGGTTTGAAGAGCAATGTTTCCAGAGAAATTACAAGACTTAGAGATATAATATCTTAGATCTCTGGGTGACGAGCGCAATGCAGTGCTAGGTAATAATTTGGACTCTTCATGTTCCAATAGCTGCGTGTCACTGTGCTGTTATGTGGCAGGCATGTTGCTTACCATCAGGCACATGTCCTGTTCGTTTCGTCACTGTTTATAAAAAATATATACCTATATGTATTTACAATCAAATCGCGAGTTTGCGTACTAATGCAAGAGTTTCTTGCATGCCCATTACCAGTGGTGGTATTGAACTATCGTGGGCGTTTTAATTAGTAAGGACACTATTTATGGTGTCATACCTGACATAATAACCTTAGAGACGGAAGGTGTTAATTAAAGATTTCAATTAAACTAAAACCTAACGTATACAAACCCCTTTTTTGTTCAATCGGGAGGCCCCAAAGTTATCTAGGACACTTCATTTCTATTTCAACGTTTGAATGTATGAAATTTTTTTAACGTGTTCGTGTGTGCCTGCTGTTGTACTTGCGTGTGCGCGTGTGTGAACCCGTGCGTATGTGGTTTGTTTGTGTAGCAAGAAAAAAAACTTATCTAAACAAGCTTTAATTACATATTAGCTAAAAAAGAAAAGAAAAGCACCCATCCTTTCTTTCTGGGCCATTGTAAGACCTTTTTACTAGCTAGCACTAAATCACTAGTCAAAGCAAATCAAACGAGTTCAAACACAATGGAGTTATGTCGTTTATGGAGTTATGGCTATCATCCAGCTTCATTATGAAATCTTGGTTACAATCTAGCACTAAAGTACTTGTCAAGACGATTTCTAACTCAGTCAGTTCCATTACCAGATCATGCCATGATTGTCATCCAATTTACATAATTATGTATGCAAAAGTACAGGTCGATTGAATAACTAGACGTGAGTCATTAAATAATTCGTACGGAACCTTCCGGTTTCATACCAGCCTTTGCGCTCGTCTCGTCAATTTTTATTTCATTTAATTCTCGTCGAGATTAATGTCGAAAAGTTTCATTGAAGATTCAATTACATCTATGAAAAGAAATCAAACGCACAGGAATTAACCTCGTGCGAACAAAAAACTAAAGAATCTCAAAAGATAAGACAATTATTATGCATAAAGCACAAACAGCCCACTAAATGTTCCTACTGCCTGGACTCGAGCCCTTCTCTCGCAAGGCGATAGTTAAGGCCATTATCCACCACGCTGGCCCAGTGCGGAGAAGGATTCTAGGAACATCTCAGTTTCCTCACGATGTTTTCCTTCACCGTTTTAAGGTAGCGGCATTACGCACATGACTTCGAAAAGACAGTGGTGCGCGTGGTTTTTAACCTGGGGTCTTCGGAGCGGCATCGGCATCATCGCCGTTCTCCCGACTAGACCAGCCGTAACTTTATTTATTATATTAATTGATTATGGTGCAAACTTTAGAAAATGCATTCTTTTATAATATATTTTACGTAATTTTACTATATCGCGAATAGGGTACCGGACTGGGTCAAAAATACACCATCCTAATTAGTCCGTCAGCTAGATCATGGAAAAATATTGGACACGTATTTTTTGTTTTTTCATTATATTAAAAATCGTCAAAGATATAGACCTTCAAACTTCGAGAGTGGGGGGTCGCGACGTCACTCGTGAGTAGAAATCGTACTCACAAGTGACGTCACACGAAACTTCGAAGCGCTGTATCTTCGTCATTTTTTGTTTGTGAAACAAAAGAAAAAATACATGTACAATATTTTTTTGCTATCTAACTAACGGGCTACTTAGTTTTTTTGAAGATTGTACACTATTATGCTACTGATGAGTATTGTACATTTTGATTGATTACATAAATTAAGCATCTGTAAGCTGATCTAAAACGACATAAACAGTAATTTACATAAAAAATATTTTCAAAATTTAAAGTCAAAGCCAAAGGTGATAAAATACTTCTTTAATATGCACATAGAAAAAAAAAAGTTGAAATCGGGATTTAAACCTACTCACGATTGTGATCTCAGACGTTCTCGCGACTAGACTTAAAATTATTGAAAAACTATGTGAAACTTATTTAAAATTCATAAACTAACCACAAGGTAAATTACATTTTAATGACAAAGCAATTAAAATAATTTACGGAAACCAATAAATAAAACAGACCTTTCGAGTAGGAACTTCTGATTTCAAAAATATTCGTGGAATCTTGCTGCCAGGTGTTTTTGCTCGGATGTATTGTTCTGCAGTACCGTTGTTCGTAGGTACTTTAAATTTAATTTAGGGGCAGCTATAAAGCTGTGCAATTAAACTTCGGTGAACATTTATGGGAATATTCTATATAATAGGGTAATTGTTCCGTGGCGTAAATACTTCACATTAAGTCTTATCACATCCTATTTAGACGTCTTCTGACGACTTTTAAAGTACGTTGAACCCTAAATCTAAGCATTCATAGGTATGTGAAGATTTTTTGACGTGATAACGTCTTATAATTCGATGAAGCCGGCTGCACGCCCACAAAACATGACGTCATGTACCCGTTACCGCGTTACCGTCGGTCGTTACCTCGCCGCATGTTTGTTACAGTTGTATTAATTATTTCGACCAGTAGTTCAAGCGGGGATGTAGCTCAGTGGTAGAGCATTCGCTTTGCATGTGAAATGCCCCGGGTTCGATCCCCGGCATCTAAAAGCTTTTTTGCATTGTTTTGATTGAAAATGACTAAATTCTACTGATTACTTTTTACATACAAATCTATTAAACAAATGAAATTAAAATTTTCTTTTGAAAAATGCTACCATTCCATCAGTATTTTCTTAAGGACGTTGTCACGTTCTATCGTCAGTAAACCGACTTTACAGACAAACATTTTTTTTTACCAAAGTTACGCTGGTGGAAGAGCATACATTTTGGCACACTAATTGTTTATTTAGAGGAGGAGGTTTATATTTATTTATACTTTTACTATATATACATATATAATCCATACACATACCTAAAACAAGTGAAGAAAAACAGTTGTACCTCTTTTTACGAAAATTGCACAGACGGAGGAGTGTAAAATTTCACATACCTACTTATACATTTCTAGCAGCGCCCTGCATAATTCCTGTTCCTAATGTTTCTCCGGGATAAAAAGTAGCATGTCTATTTCTTCCAGACTATACTTTTTTTTTTCTCTTTTATAGGCCAACTTGACCGCCTTCTCGCCTGATGTAAAGCGACGATGCGGTCTACGATGGAGCGTGTTTACCTAGAAGAAACCGATTCACTCTCGATTTGAAGACACAAAGATTGTAACCAACAGGGGAAACCCACTCAGGCAACGCATTCCAAAGCCAAGACGTTCTTATCACAAAAGTAGAGTCGTTCGTGTCTTTGGAACGTCAACCATGAAACGATGTCGCTTTTTCGAGCTACGAGCATTCCGATAGAAAAAAGGGCAATTTTGGTATTAGATCATGTAAATCAGTCGCACACTCTCCGAAGTGTATCGAATTAACTGTGTTCCAAATCTCAACCAGATCCGTTAAAACGTTACAACGAATATCAAAATATCCCAACATTGACATTTATGACATCAATAGGATACAGAAGGAATGCACAAAGCTAATATTGTTTTAATTATGCATAAAACTACATTAAATTAAAACATAATCATACATTTAGGTCTAAGTACGTCGCAATGACAAATTACAAAACGGGCCTTTTAATGTTTGTCAGGTCAGGACGTCTACTCTCTACTCTTTGTCAATAAAAAGCCAAATAAAATAAAAACATGGCCTTTTAAACCAGGACGTCTACTTTCTTTCTACATAAAACGTAATTTCGAAATAAACACGCGGCTATCCTACTCCGGTTCTACTTCGTTTCGTCCGATCGAACATTGTTAAACATTAACAATAATAGGATAAAACAATAATAAAATAAGAATTATTAGTTCAAGGGCCAATGTATTATTGTAATTTGTCACTACAAAGCCAAATGAAATAAAAAAACATGGCTTTTCAAAACAGAAACAAAAAACTAAAATTTGTCTACAATTTTGTCTGGGTGACATATGTAGTTGTAGATTTCATAAATGTTATGAAATTCGAACTTATCAATACGAAATTGTATAGATATATCAATGTAATAAAAACTTGTTTTGCACTAAGAAGGGTAAATAGACAATTTTATACAAAAAAATTAAACCGACTTAAAACAACAAATAGGCACTCAAAAGCGAAAAATAAATTAAGATAATTATTTTAAGCGCTACTTACTCATCTATTGCAAGTCGGTGCCAGCCAAGTCAAATAGATAGTAGATAGATACTATACTGCCTACAAGTATTTGCCTACTTGTTACGTGGGGACATAATAATATCAATGTAATATTAGCTTTTTGACTGGACTGGCACCGATTTCAAATAGATGCTAATACCTTCGCTTATACCTAATAATTATTTTAATTTTTTTTTCGCTTTTGAGTGCCTGTTTGTGGTTTTGACGTCGGATTAATTTTTTATTTGTATAAAATCGTTTATATCCATTCATTACCACCAAAACTGAATGCAACTATGTAATTTTCCGAGTCAACAAATCCTCTCCGCTCCATGTTTTGTTGCGAACTTTGCTTCCGGTCGCGTGCATTTCCATATTTATTTGTGTATTCGATTTCATATTTCCGTTACGTGAATGTGAATAAATGTATGAGTGAAGTTGCGAGTATGTTTGGGAAATATCTAAAAGCGGCACTGGCATTTGATCGGCAGGTCTAGGCAGGAAATACCAAGAACGTTGTAGTTTACAACGTCTCGGTAAATAAAAAGTTTGATATTTTGTTAGATGCAAAATTATTGTTTACCAGTTTACCTACATTGTTTACCTACACCGTTCATCATATATACATATATGAAGCTAAGATTATCGTTTGTTAGATATTAAGCCCGACTTGCGACGCGGCCGGCGTCGTGACGTCACACAAAAAATCATTACTAAAAAATGAAACCAAATTTTGTGTGTCTGTAAACGATAATGTACTTTATAATATAATTGCCTATCTCTTAGGCATCAAAATAAACTAATAATCGAGTATGTATATCATGAAAAAATAAGGTTTTAAAGTCTCAAAACCGGTTTTGCCCAAATTTGGCCTCTTGGGGCTAAACTGATAATCTGAAATTTCAATTATTGTATTAGTGGTTCTATTAAGACTTAAATGATCAACTAAGCATAAGATATTAAATTGGTGGGTGCCGTCCTGGCCCGATTGACAAGATCAAGCCCAATACTTTTTTTTTAATTTGTATTTTTCAGCCACTAGATACCTAGGTAGAAGTCGAAGTAATGTTTTTGTTATACAATTATTCTTTCTCTTGCATAAGTGAAATGTTATGTTTCTTCCTGAGAAATAAAATTCTTTAACCAGAACAATACACTTGCTTTGTAGTCGTATTATATTAGCAGCGTCCAGCTGTTTTACTCGCATAGTTCTCGTTTCTGTAATTTCCCCGGGATAAAAAGTAATCTAAATATCTACACATCCATACATTGACGATTACAGTATTAGTAGGATTTGGTTTATACCATGAAGGACTTAAACAAACAAGATGGTAGACGTCAGTAAAAATACACTGTGATAATAATTGGTGAATATAGCGGTGTGACCCGATACCCGTGTGTGTGACACTACGCTCTTAAGGGTTGTCGTATGTGAGTTAGATTTCTATACATCTAGATTTTATTTGTCGCAGCCGGATCGTATAATCCGCCTTATTACATTACGGCTAGCCGTTTTGAAAAACAGGGCCGTTTTGTAATGCTGCGGTTCAACGATTAGCCAGATTGTCATTGCGAAACGTTCTTCAATAAGGCGGCCCACGTCTAGCCGCATTGTATTACTGCTAATATTGTAAGGTGACCATATTTACAAAATAAACAATTTAAACAAACAAAATGAAAATTGATTTTATTCATCAGAACAAGCAGACCGATTACTTCTTACGATATTTCTTACTTTTTTTACAACACTTTACCTCTCAGATAAAGCTTGATATTGGTGTCGGCACACCTAAGAAACATTTTGGTGCACTTACATAGACAAGGGTCTATCATTGAGATTTGACTCCGGATGGACTCCTGCCAGAAGCTTTGCGGGAGGGAGCCTTTAGGATCTCCCTTGACCTTCTGGCTCCCGATTTTTTAAAATACATTCTAGGGGTAGTGCCAACAAGACTAGGTAAAGTCGGGGTACTCGGAGTCAAATTTCGGTCCAATGTAACCTACCCGGTTCAATATAGTCTTAACAAGGTGGACGGTGGAAACGAAATAAGTTTCCAAGTAACACCCAGAGTGACAATTGACTTCCCAATTATATTGTGTACGATTCCTTCGAACTCCAGAATCCACAGTCACTTTAGCAAGTTAGCAACACACCTACTGTATTCAACGCCATAGTTGTTGTTATGCCAGGCAGTGCCATGAAGGTTAGAAATAGGAACTAAAAATTGTCAAAAAGGCGGCTGATATCTCGCTTTATTACAATTACGGCTAGCCGTGTTGAATGATGTATGATGTCGAATACATTCCGGCTATTTTTTTAATCAGCCTTATTTAATCCGTCTAATCGTTAAGCCGCCGCTTTTCAAAACGGCCCTGCTTTTCAAAATTGCTAGCCGTGATGTAATACGGCGGATTATACAATCCAGCTGCGACATTTTCATCAGGAAACATATGACTCACAGTTTAACAGTTTCGCCGTCAGTGTACATGATTAATAGTGAATAAAGCTCTTTGTTAAAATAAAGGTAAAGTCCAGTTATGCAATTCCAGCGCATATTTTCCAAAATGTATCTAATAAACTAACAAGAGGCAAGTGATCTCTTGGCGCGCCTCTAGAGCGTCGATTTGGTATTTGGCAGAGCCATCTGAAAAAGTTTTAGACCAGCTCGAAAGATTGCACTAAGTGTATTCATCACTGCAATTTTTAAAAATAATGTATCCAACCGTTCTATAGGCTATACTGCAGCAGAAACCGAAAGACAGACAATGACTGGACTATAACTGGACTAGGTCAGACATGTATTCTACACACAGCACAAAATACAGAAACAGGCGTTTTGTGCCTTTGAAAAAAAAACGGAAATTTTATTTCCGAACGTAACCTTTTAACAAACAAAAAAATGGGAATTCTCCTCAACCCTATTACTATTCTGGAAGCCCAAATAAATAGTAAAATTATTACTCTTTCGCGTTTATCGACAGTCTTATCTTCATAGTAGTAGGGAATAAATTGGTACGGATTCTACTTAAATATTGATTGAAAATAACCGTGTTATTCTTTCATTTCTTCCAGAAAGAGCTTTTTGCCTCGGGCGGGTTGTGACTAGGAAGGAAACAAGCGCGTGAACACAATTCGGCACCAGTGGCTCGATATTTCAGTTACATATTTGTAGATTTTGAATATGTCTATTTTTTTACAGCGATTAAATCCGTTTTGTAGTGACACTGATTCAAGTTTAGTTTTCTAAGTACATAAAAAAAAAGATGACTGAATGAAATCTATCATAATTATATAAAAGATAAATAAAGATGAGAGCGTATGGAAAAAATCGTTGTTATGCGTGAAACTAATACATATTTGGAGCAATCTGTTGAATTAGAAAACAAGTTTTGTTATTTGTTTAATAATAAGCACGAGTATCTGACGTTGGCCTAGTAAAGAAACAACGCAAAATTTTCTATTTAAAATGGGAAAAATATTTTTTGTGTTTTAAAAATGTAATCTAACATACCTACTACATTGCAAGTTAAGTAAAAGCTTTTTAAAACGACATTTATTAATTTTAGCTCATTTTATTCAGTACATAGTACATAGAATTTATTTTAATTCAATTCTTATTCAAACTTTATACACATATGTACTTACTTATATATCCGTGCATATTAGAAAAATGCTAAAATAACGTTTTAAATTAAATTTTCAAACTTTTGCATGGTTTGTGTCAAAAGCTATGAACACTTTTATTAATTACACAAGTCCACAAAACATAGTTTTTTAGTGCTGGAAATTCCATGTTATATATAATTTGGTTAAATCTTCTTGGCTGAATTTTTGAAAAACTGAACCTTTTCTGATTGTAACTATTAAAGTATTTGAGATGAAAAATAAACCAGTAAAAATACATACTTCGTGAAAACAACATAAGATGTTTACCTTAAGCTGGATTTTAATATCGGACATAAACCGTAGTATTAGGTAATACTGGTCATGTTTGTGTTTCACTTTTCTGAAGAAAAATGAAACACAGTCACACAAAATCTGACATGATGGTCACAAGATGGTAAGTTTTCTGATAACAGAATTTTGTCCTAATAACTACCATCGCAGCAAATCTACAAACAAAACTAACTAGAAAATAGCTAACAAAATGGTATAAAGTTGTCATTTTTAGGGTTCCGTAAAACGTAAAAACGGAACCCTTATAGATTCGTCATGTCTGTCTGTCTGTCCGTCCGTATGTCACAGCCACTTTGTGCCGAAACTATAAGAACTAAACTTGGTAAGTAGATGTATTCTGTGAACCGCATTAAGATTTTAACAAAATAAATTAAAAAAAAGATAAATTATGGTTGCCCCCCATACTGAGAACTGAAAATCAAAAATTTTTTTTTCATCAAACCTACACGTGTTGGTTGTCTATCGATAGGTCTTCAAAAATGGTGTTGAGGTTTCGTCTACACTGAATAATTTGCGCGAGAGACACTTCCAAAGTGGTAAAATGTGTCCCCCCCCCCCACTCTAACTTCTAAAGTAAAAGAATGAAAAATCTAAAAAAAATATATTATGTACATTACCATGTAAACTACCAACGAAAATTAGTTTGAACTCGATCTGATGAGTAGTTTTTTTTAGTACGTCATAAATACACTATTATTGAAACTTCGATCAAAGTTAGAACGAACTACAAGAACTATGTGTACTATGTATATTATGTTACTTGCTGCAACGGAACCCTTCATGGGCGAGTCCAACTCACACTTGGCCACTTTATTAAATGTTTGTTAAACCTGTGATTTTTTGAAACACAACATAATAACAGATAATAGTTTAAAAAACTAAAAAACACGCTTTTCGCTTTCATTTGATCCCCATATATGGGGGTGGATTTCAAACAGCCAGTCCGCCTTGGGGAGGCTGCCACATACACTATCCATGTCTGAATTATCCATAGATCAATGTATGTTTAAAGATATTGACTACTAACTGCTCACAGTCCGTCCGAAGCATGCCCAGGGGCATGACAGCATTGAAACGTTGAATGGCTATGCTCACGGATTTTCGCGCTATGCATAAACGTTCAGCCCAATATTTGCCGCGGTCACGGGTCACGTATTTGATTATGCTTAAAATCAGTTTTAGTATTAATAGCGCTACTAAAATAAATAAATGAAGCAAAACTTTTAATATGGAAGCCGATAAAATACATCCGACTAACATTATAAATGCAAATGTGTGTTGATCAGACACGTTGAAACGCCTGAAAGGACGATGTTAAACTTAGGAATATCACGTAGGTTACTTTTCATCCTGGGAAAATGACAGGAACGGGAACAACGCGGTGAAACCCCCAGTCGCTGCAAGTAACATACAATTTTAAATACTTAGATAAACAAACGAAAATACATACATGTTGTAGAATTGTAACCACTATGCCACTTTATATCTAAGTACATAGATTCACACTTATCTCTAGTCGACTTGTCTACATGGAGGCTAAAATTATTCTGCCCCTGCCAGTGCAACTGCCAACCTTTTCGCCCCTCCGTTAGCTACCACTACGGGTAACTAGTGTACCTGTACGCTACCTGTATGTTCGAGAAATAACATGTTCCGGTTCCGTATCGAACTAGAGGCTTTTTAACACAATCTTGAAATCATGACATTCGGCCATCCTACATCGTGTTGCCTCCCGGCATACACAAACAAATCATAAATACATACATCAACTATCGTAGCTAAGCCTATACAAAACATAACTTTAAGAAACTCTACGAATTTTACAAATTCATCACTATATTTTTTTTTGATGTAATAGAATTTCACAACAAAGCTTTTCGTAAATTAACTGTGTTTTACATATCTTAGAGTCCATTTAACAAATTCTGCCTATTGAGATTATCAAAATGATAATTATTGATGATAAAATAATGATTAACGATAAATATACCTATATTATATTCATGACACAAGGCTACAAGGAACACAGACTTACACCTCTTCATGCAATGTTTTAACAACTGTACAGTTAATACAGCTTTTGTGAGTTTTCACTTAAGTTTGAAATATCAATCAGATACCCTTACAAAATCATGACTAGCTATTAACTTTAACATTTTATACGACCGAATATTTACACAATAAGACCAGAAAATATATTAAATCGCTAGATATTAGGTATCCTATAAACCTAGGGACTCAAATAAAAATAAATTACTATAATCTGAAATCATGACATTCCGCCGAAGTGACAATACTGCCATTCGCCCAGAAATAGCAAGACTTAATTATTTTAAACGTTATTTTGTGTCATCGCTAGATCGGTTTTCATCTGAGTCGTGTTCTAATTATGTGGATCCACGATCGAATCTTATCAGTTGCTAATACGTTACTTGACCTTTTTTTTAAAAAAATCCGGGGATTTTTCCTTTTTATATTGATAATTCCCTGCGACTTCGGTGATTTTGTATGGACCGACAAAGTTTGACAGAAGCTTTGTATTTTTCTTACTATCATATAATACAAAATACAGACTAATTTATTGGCACCACAAACGAAGTTGACAATAAGTAACACAAAATAACAAGAATATTATCAAAATAATTGCGGGTGATTTTCACTAAATCACCGATTCCATAATGCTGGTGCATTATGGAAATGCAAACGAGATGCTGGTAATGCTGATAAGTTTTGGACACCTAAAGAAAGGGTGATCTTTGGCATGACAATTAAACCACAAAATTTTGCTGCTATCGTCTGTAGAATGAGCTCCTACTTTCTATCTTACAACCCCAGTGCCTTTATATTTTTGGAGATTTCGTTCTCGTATTCTAAAATTAGAAAACGAGTCGTGTTTTTGAGAAGAAATGAATTTGAGTAAATCTTCTGGTTCAGGGCTATTTAGAGCCTGTGTTATCTCATATTTTATATATTCCACAGCCTTCCTGCCAGTAATTTCGCACCTACTTGCTAAAGTTAGCTTATCGTAAAAAAGTCACGAAGAGTTTCGTAATCTTTTGAAGTTTTATGAAACATTTCTCCTAGCAGACGGGCGTAGTTCTCTTCACTAGGAAAAGCTATTCGTTTAATTAACCTGTCACTCGTTCCAAGGTAAAATGACGGTGGTGGCGAAGGCCTCAAACCTACGTTTCGCTAGACCAACTAGTTTTTGCAACGAAAAATGGACAGTTTGTCGTTCATCCCAACCATAAATTGAGGCACACTCATTAACCTTTTACAGCCAGCATTCGATACTTTGATAGGTCGAATTCCGGAACAACATTATTAACGCCAAACTAATTTTAGCGAGAGTCATCTTTCATGTTCTTGGACAGTTCTGTACTGTATTCATTTTGGAAATAAAATATTCTTATTCTTATCCTTAATACAAAGCTTACTTGGAATCTCCCGAATACGAAACGTTGCTGGTTCGTCACCTGAACTGGATGTAGAAGATCTCCTCCTTCTCTTTCTCGCCTTTTTCATACGACGGAGTGTATCGGGTGGAGTACCAACATCACTATCCATAATCTTAACTGAAAGTTTTAACATTGTACCAATGAATAATTAACCAAAAACACTTAAGGAGCCTTTGCCTGATCTTTTGTTTCATATTTATACTGATTGCAAAATAATGTAAATTAGCTTTAAAAATATCATTCCAAATTGTATACATTTGCAGCTTCGTTTAAAGTTCATATCGTGAAAAGGCTCCAACATAAGAAACGGTTTTAAACGTTTACACACTCGTCGTCAAAGTTGCTTTAAATCAAAATAATTAATAACATTATCCTCGATTCCTCAACAAAAATCATAATATCTGCTGATCCAAATTTATGACAAATACATTACGGCTCTCGTTTCACCAGCAGAAAGAATATCTGCTCACCCGTGAGCACAGTTACCGTTAGTTACATAGTTACCGACTAAGAGCCATACTTCTCCGGCGGAAGGCATATCCGCCGGCCCGCTGTTGCACTTAGTACTTCTCTTCATTTACGACTAAGTGCCATGCTTATCCGGCGGAAGACATATCTGCCGACCCGCGTTTGCACTTAGTACTTCTCTTCATTTACGACTAAGTGCTTCGCTTATCCGGCGGAAGACATATCCGCCGGCCCGCGTTTGCGCTAAGTAAGTACTTCCCTTCATTTATGACTAAGAGCTATGGCTTATCCGGCGGAAGACATATCCGCCGGCTTGCGTTTGCGCTTAGTACGTCCTTCCTTTCATAGTTTCCAACTAAGAGCCATGCTTATCCGGCGGAAGACATATCCGCCGGCCCGCGTTTGCACTTAGTACGCGTTTTTATATTCGCGGAATGGGGGATAAAGGGCGGAAATAAAAATAGCAAACTATTTTTCCTTTTATATATATTCAACTGCAAGATGAATACATTTTTCAGATCTTTCAATTAATTGATTTATACCCTTATAAAAAAATGTTTTCTCTTTATCTTCAAAATACACCGAAACTGCCTCCTTGACTTCATCATCGGTGGTTTTTTTTTTACCCCGCAGCTCTTTTTTAATTTTTGGAAACAGGTAATAATCACTCGGGGGCAGGTCTGGGCTGTAGGGTGGCTGATTTAAAATATGGAAGCCCACCTTATGCAGGGCAGCCAACGCAACGCGGCTCTTGTGGACGGGCCGTGTTGTCGTGCAAAAGCAGCACACCTTTCGTCAATTTTCTCCGTTTTTTCTCTTTAGTTGCTTCTTTTAGTCGCTCTAATATTGAAGCGTAGTATTCTCCGGTTATGGCAACACCTTTATCTTTAAAATCGATCAATAATATTCCTTCTGAATCCCAAAAGACCGTTGCCATGACTTTTCCAGCTGACTGTGACACCTTAAACTTCTTGGGAGGTGCTGTGGCTTTTTTATGCCATTGCATGGAGTCTTGTTTCGACTCAGGTTCATAACGATGAACCCAAGTTTCGTCCCCAGTAACAATTCGAGTTAAAACACCATCCTTGTCTTCATTACAGAGGTCCAAAAATGCACGTGAACACTCTACGCGCTGCTGTTTTTGCGGCGGCGTGAGCATTCACTCCCGATTATATTGCTTGGTTGACGATAGCTCAAAGACTAACTGTCCAATAATAATGAAACCTCGTATTTATACTAATTATGAGTCACTGAACACGTTACGATCCCAATGAGCCAAATCAACCCCCTCCTAGTAACTCATTCCGCGAACTTAAAAACGCACCCTCGTATGTACCTACTTTCTTTCACTGTTTTCGACTAAAAGCCATGCTTATCCGGCAGAAGACATATCCACCGGCCCACGTTTGCAATTAGTACCAACGTCTTTTCTTATTTTCACCATTCGCAATATTTGTATTGGAAAGCATACGTACGTTGCTTAGTCGCCAATATCAAATAATCATAAACAAAAGTAAAATAATCAGATCATCAGGTATCGTAATCAGGTATAGGATATACAGTATATACACTCTTCAGTACTAGAAAAAAATATTAGTCATAATGCAAATGAAGGTAGTACACTTATTAAAACCGAAAAGAAATCGAATTCAAAAAACATTTATCATTAACTTCAATCTAGTCTATAGGCATTCGATTAGACACATATGTATAAACGCACATTTTCGTATTACCAGAGTGTAGCCTTGGCCCAATATTCATGCGCATATTCTACCCGTCGTCGTCATAATAACGGATTATTAAATATTTCACTCAGTTAATGCAATGTTTTTAAAATTTATAAATTACAGACTTTTATTTTTCTTTTTGTTAACTTATATTAAAAGTCAATTAGCTGAATCACAAAATAAGTACAGATAAAGCTTACTAATCCAATAATAATGCAATTGGAATATATTGCACCACAATGAAAGCAGATTTCTAACAAAAGACGCCTTGGTCAAGAATTTGCATACATTCCGTTACATCAGTTTTATTACTCCTGCAACAAAACATCAGGGTGTGGCCCTGACCAGAAGCGTTGCAGAGGTTCAAAATTACATATTACTAACGGCTTACACACATCACACCTTATGATTTCAGTAAATTTTAATTTAGTGGGCGCGTAGAAAAATGAATGAAAATAGTAATTTGTTCAGCTTCATACCATTTTTTTGGGTTTATCCCACTTCTAAAATGTTGTAGAATTGTAACTACTATACCACTTTATATCTAAGTACATAGATTCACATTTATCTCTAGTCGACTTGTCTACATAGAGGCTAAAATTATTCTGCCCTTGCCAGTGCAACTGCCAACCTTTTCGCCCCTCCGTTAGCTACCACTAGGGGTCGCTACCTGTATGTTCGAGAAATAACACGTTCCGGTTCCGTATCGAACTGGAGGCTTTTTAACACAATCTTGAAATCGTGACATACATAAGTACCTATACGTAGAAAGATACGGCAGGTCTAGTCGGAAGAAAGGCGGCAGCTAACTCCGGAGCCTTGTGTTCAAATCCCAAGCGCACTGTCTTTTCGAAGTCATGTGCTTAATCCTGCTAACTTAAAACGGTGAAGAAAAACATCCTGAGGAAACCGACATGTACCTTGAATCTTTCGAGATGATGTGCCCACCAACATGCGCTGGGCCAGAATCCGTTGACTATCGGCCATAATCCGCCACGGATTATTATTATAGTCAAGACCTTGCAAGAGAAGGCTCCGGAGTCCCAGCAGTGATAACATTTAGTGTAAATGTTTATGTTTTTAAACATATAAATAAAAAAAATTGGCAGTCATAGGAACTGCCGATAGAAGTGAAAACTTATAACTCAGATTTTGATAGCTTACTTTGGAAACTACACATGTGTAACCGAAGGGCGTGGCCTGGGCATCATGGCATGGCCATCTCGAAATGCGTCAGCATTTCCTATTGGTTGATGCATTTCGAGATGGCCATGGCATGATGCCGAGGCCACGCCCTTTCAGCATTTCCCATTGGCTGACGCATTTCTAAATGGCCAATAGCCATGGTCCCGAGTTTACCCGAAGATTTCTTATCATATCCGAGCGTGACGCTAGAATCCAATTCACAGCCCACGAAATATCTGTCTAGGCGCGCCTAAAGAAGTTTTCACTTCAATTACAAATACATATCGAGTTGTTTACACCTACGGCTGCTGGATCAGCTTATAGTCTTGATTTTAATGTTGTAGTTACATTGGTATAGGACAATTAGTCGTACCAACTCAAAAACCTTCTTTGGCTAATGCACAACAACTTTGCTAAAGATGGATCACATGATCAAATGCATAGTTTACGATTCTATTAAGGACATACAGACAAACATTCATTTTCATATACAATAGACTGGCAGCGCCCCGCGGGCTTACCCGCGTAGTTTCCGTTGTTCCCGTTATTTTTCCAGGATAAAAAGTAGTGTTGTAGTGTAGAGTATGTGTAGCATAATAATATTATGTGTTCCCCCAGACTATAATCTCCATCTATAATCCAAAATTCACCCCAACCCCTTCAGACGTTACGACGTCATTAAGCAACAAACGTACAAACATTGATTTTATGATATTAGTAGGATAACTATAGTTATTTCCATGGTTGCTATTCATACCGGAATTTGTAAATAAAAACAAAGTAATGGATTGGAATAGTTTTTCACCGCAGACAAACAATGAGTCAGAGAAACCAGAATTTCCAGACATGTTTAGACGATATGACGCTTCTTTTAAAAACCTTTTAAATTGGCTGTTATTATTTTCTTGTCTATTGAACCTTGTAGATCTAAATTGAACTGGCGAACACACCCACAGTCTGAGATACCTCTGTTTGATGGACAAGTAAATGATGTTAAAAATTGGTAAATTCAGTTTCTGTTGCAACAGAAATAAGAGTACAAGAGTACTGTGAGCATAGACGTTGAGACTTCGCACAAACAAGTAATACTTCTTTTCTTTATTCCGCGTCCTAAGAAGTCTAACATCAACCATAGATTAAATAATATATCTTCAACGCTTAGCTTCAACGGAAAAACATATTACCTGAAGTTAGTTACAATGTTTGTAGACTACAGGCCTGTGAACAAAATTGATGAGTCAAATGTACCACCAGGAGACCTATGTAGGATGATAGAAGGGTATAAAGTGATAAGATTCAGCACTATGCCGTCACTTGTAAGCTGTCCAACTGAGTGCAGTTGAAGATGAAGTTGTCGCATGTCTTTTGTACGGCATTGCGAAATAATAAATTAGAAGAGGTATTAATTAATATTTTTTCACAATAATTAAATGTTTTTTTTTCTCTAACTACTTATATTACTTCAAAATCCCAGCTTTTATACATAAGAAAATTTTTGTGTAAGCAGCATCGTAGAAAGAAACCTTATGTTTGGCACTGTGTATTCCTTTCTTGTTTATCGCTTTTATATTTACTGTTGTCTAACAATAAGCGAGATGGCAGTCAAGCCCAGGTCAATATTTGGTTAAAAAATCTAAATAATGTTTGCTCACGTGGCGGTCGGCATTGTTATGAGCACGGGGTCCGAGCGAACAAAATATTAATAACTGGCCTCAATTTGATATTGTGCAAACAATGCATTTGCGGGCACTTATTTTTGCCATTATTATTTCCGGAACGAATCGGTTTCTTCTAGGTAAGCGCACTCAATCTTAGATCGCATCATCGCTTTACATCAGACGAGATAATGGTGTAGCGTCTAGCGTATAATTAATTATAAGAACATTATAAGAAGAAATTCGTTTTCTAAAAAAAAATCGAATAACCAACCAATCGTTATTCGTAAACAAATTCGTCGTTGAGCCCGCTATAACACTACTCTAAAAAAGTTGTCCCCATACATCGCTCCAGCAATTTCGAAACAATTTAATATAATAGAACCACCTCTGACTTATAACATAGGTACTAATCGATTCACAATTAGCAAAGCTATCGCATAACATACACACAAAATCCTCCTCTAGTTTATTCTCTTCCTCTGTTATTATAAAAGTCCTAGTTTATTAAGTGAACACTTTTATGCCTCACTTATTTAATTAAATCAGAATGAATTCTGGTTAAAATTTTAAATAAATTTGTTGGAATTTAATAAAACAGGTCAAGTGCTCGTCACTCGGGCACTCTGTGGTTGTGCTACCATAAAAAAGTTGTATCGTACTTTTAGTTTTAGTTAAAAATTTATTAACAATCTTCTTCCACTCGTAGAGCTTTTTGTAGGTACATGTCACCGTAAACTTGTCTGTTTTTTTTTTCAGTTTAAAATATTAACTAACACTTTATACGGGTAATTTTTAGTCAAAATATTACAAACTAGCAGCGCCCCGTGGTTTAACCCGTATAGTCTTTACAATATCCCGTTTCGATAAAATGTAGCATAATATGTAATACAACTTAGACATGTCCCAAATATTCATAATTTATATCTTAAATTAAAGTTAGGACGCTCAACTATCAGACAACGATGGCTATAGTCTGACTGGCTCCCCCTTACTGGTTCACCTAGGTCCCCTCCCCTAGGATCCCCTAGGTGGTCACGGTGTATCCTGAGTTCAGGTGCACCAGTGAAGGGAGTATACCCCAGAGAAGGGCCTGGAGACAGACCAACCGCGGTGGGTTCGCGGAGTGATGCGAGAGCGGTCCCGTATTCCCGCCGTCAGCGAGAGAGTTGGAACTCCGTGGAGGTTTTAGTCACTATTTTCGTATGGTGTCGAATCCAACATAACCCGACCGTCTTCCCCAGGCAGAAGGGTATCCGTAAATACAATTTCTCCAAGTACAAAAAAAGGCTATACCTACTATCACCTATGTGATTGTAAGCTATATCTACGACATTTTGAAGTCATTCCGCATGTGTCAGCAAATTATTCTAAACTCACCAACAAAGTATTGTATTTTAGAGATCGTAATACACAATGCTACTTTATTAAACCTAATATGGTAAATAAATCAATTCTAAACAACGTCCACCAATATTGAAAATGTTCAAAATAAACAACAAAAGTGAGAGAACCATTACAGGTTTTGACTATTTTAAGCCTGTGGTAAGAGAAACATTTTCAGCATAATTAAATACAGTTCACCATATTTGGGTTTCCATTAGCGAACCGCATACCGATGACGAAATGTTTTGATATTATAATGTTTGATGTAAGGAAAATTTGTCAATTCATTTTGTTTTACTCATAAAGTTTAAAACCGCCATTTTGTTTGTTATTAAGCAACAATACGGTCTACGATGAAACGTGCTAACCGAGAAGAAGCCAATTAATTCACTCTTATTGAAGACACCAAGATTGTGTCTATCGAGAAAAACCCCCAGTTATAGCTTAACAGCGCATTCCACAGACTAAATGTTGTTGATATTTATGCGTAATATTAAAAACACGAACTAGTACGACTAAGGCCAATCGTCCACGTAGATGCACGACATCCGCACGATTTCAACAATTGTCGGATGCAAGACGAATGCTTGCATCTTGCGTACAAATAATGAAGTCTATGTCCACGAAACGACAACGACACGACAGCCGCACGTCTTGCGTTTGTTCGTAGGATGCATGCATTCGACAAAAGACGCGTGCGTGGACAGTAGGCCTAACATCCCAAAAAAACCCGTCCATATTTTTAAGTTAATCACGTATGATTTTGACCCGTTTGTTTGTGCTAAATGAGTAACGGTCACCAGCGTGTACTTTCGTTGAAATAGAAGTGGAAGTCATAGGGACTGCCGATGGAAGTAAAACTCATAACTTTGAATTTTTGTATACAACAGTACCTACTAATGTTACACAATTCGATTTCTTCATGGTCCAATAGCTGCGTGTCTCTGTGCTGTTATGTGGCAGGCATGTTGCTTACCATCAGGCACATGTCATGCTCGTCTCGTCACTCATTATAAAACAAAAAAAAAACAGTACGTCACCTGTGTAGATACAGACATACTGCTATTTCGCGTGTCGGAGACGGGAGCTCACAAGATTTCAACCATGCAAAAAGCGTCTAACGAGCACGTCAGTGGCAGGTCTCTTGGCAGAGTCCGCCTGGGGAAGTACCACATCTTTGCCAGTTATTCTACCGGCAAGCGGTACTGTGTCCCGCTCTGAAGGGCAACGTTTCCAGAGAAATAACCGGGCTTAGAGATTTAACATCTTACATCTCTGGACGACGAGCGTAGTGCAGTGCTAGGTAATGTTTTGGACTCTTGGTGTTCCAATTACTGTAGTCACTGTGATGTTATGTGGTAGGTATGTTGCTTCCCATCAGGCTCATGGCCTGCTCGTCTAGTCACTCTATACTATATAAAAAACAGTCACGTTACGTTGCTCTGTCGTCACTTCTCGCTACGCAGTCCCGCCCTTCTACCGACTAATTAAATCTGCTTTGGCTTTGCTATTGGCTTTTCTATTGCCATTGCTTTCTCTTAACTCTGAAGCAAAAACAAAAGAGACGAAAATATCAAAGACAGTTTCAGTAAGGCGGTAAACCCTCCTGCCGCCGCCTAGCACATCAGTGACGCGACCCATAAGATTTTCCTCTGTCAAGAAGTGATTTGAAGTAAAGAAGCGTTGAAAAAAAATTAAGAATGAGAGCATGAAGGTGAAATATACTTTTAAAAACCAATTCTCATATACACTAAACACACCTGGCTAGCCTCATGGCTAAGTTGGTAGTAAGTTCAGTTGCGAAGACGAGGGTGGGTTTGATTCCCGTACAGTGCAAATATATGTGTAATGCATACATGTATTTGGTCTGTGTCTTGGTGTTTCTATGAATGATAAGTGTGTATTTACAACTACATAAGTATTATATATTATATTCTTTTTTAAAACAAAGATTGACAAGACGAGCAGGTCATGTGCCTGATGGTAAGCAACATGCCTGCCACATAACAGCACAGCAACATGCAGCTATTGGAACATGAAGAGTCCAAATCACTACCTAGTACTGCACTGCGCTTGTCACCCAGAGATCTAAGATGTTGTATCTCTAAGCCCTGTAATTTATCTTAAAACATTGCCCTTCATTATATCAGCTATCTGGCCTCCATAGTACTAGCTTTGCTTAGTTTGGGGTGAGATAGTGACGTGTGTGAAATATCCACCAATAAGATTTATTTACCTAATACTGTGCTGTTATATAGACAGCCATGTTGCTTATCATCAGGTACACGTCCTCCTTGTCGCATCGTTTTATAGCACTAAAAATTGTATTGTTTTGTATGTGTATTCCTTGCCAACCACTACTGTCGCTCAATTGAGCCTCAATGCACCGTACTCTGATTTGCGGTATCCACTGCGAGGCACGTGAACCACAACTGTTATCGATTCTCTATAAACATGGTTTGCCAATAGTCGCTTTGGTTTAGTACGTAGACCTATACCAGCGACAACCGGATTATTGGTTTGCGTACAAGACGTCTATCAGAACTATGAGCTTCGTTTTGTCCATTGTTGCTTTATGTACCTTTGAATGTACGTACCTAGAAACGTGTACTGCCTGGATTAAGGGACTGACGTGTCAGTCACTTAACCCAGACAGTTAGGCTTAGGCTACTTGCGCTGTCTTAGGGCTAGCGTCGAAGGCTAACTAGCCTAATCTTACCCCTTTTGAACGGGTACTACTACATCTCATAAGACAACTAGCGCAATAGTCGCACGGTACAACCTCGGCTTAGGCTGTTTTTCGTAGGAAGCATCCCAGAAGAGGTTACGGCCACACATTCACGTTCACGTCATTTCAGAACATTTTAGAGACACAAAACCACAGTATAAAGAAATACATTAGACTGTGCACAGAACCAACCAGTAGTACGAAACCAAAAGGCTCATTGGCAACAACGCTGTTTGATAAAGTCTTGAACATCGCCGCAAAATTGCAAGTTTAACGTTTTTTATCGTATACATTTCGAAGAGCGTGCAACTGATCTGCATGATCAAATTCCGCCGAGCTGCCGAGACTCCTTATAGTTCGAAAAAGCGATGCCGAAATTTGCCGTTGATGCCTAACAAAGAAGATTACGGCTCAAACACACTACAATTCCGAATTAAGAACATCCAAACAGTAGAATGCGTGACCTGAGCAGACATTTTATAATGGATTTAATTTAAAAACAAAAATTAACTCCAAAGCTGTAAAACTAATTTTATTGCACGGGACAGCAACCGTTTAAATCCAGTTGCGAGCTTCAAGCAGCAAATTAATTTCACGTCAAAGTAGTATTTTCTACTTTAACGTAAAGTGAGATCTTTCCTTGAATCACAGGTAATATGAAATAGGAATCTTTGTGAATTTCTCTCTTCTGAGTTAAGAGCGCTCTATTGAATGAAAGAATTAATTAATAAAAATTCTTTATTGTTCACACCATTTAGAATACATACAATAGTGGATCGTATTGGAGATGGTGATCAAACGCAAATATGTTATCCATAAAGCACCTAGATAAACCCGTGATATAATTACTGTTCTATGTACCAAACGTGACATTTCGAACACCCATTGAGATCAAGTACTGCAGCATAGTTTATACTAGTAGTTCAATTGTTTGTCTATGAAGGAACGTGTTTGCGGTGCTGGTCCCCTGATGACAATTGCATATATCGTCTGAGGAAAGGACCAATGAACTTTGTGATATACCTACATCTACTATTTAACGGTTAGAAGTTCAAATTCTTTGTAAAAACTGGGTGACCAAAAAATCTGCTGCGGCTTGGTATACACGTTCAAATTAGTCGTGAAGTCGTAGTTTTGTATTTTCTCAAATGCAGAATGCAGATGTACTTACGAGTTTATTAACAGCACTAACTTTAACGGTGGACAAAACATCGAGATAAAACGACATGTTCCAAGAATCTTGCTCGAGTTTTACTCGAATCTTTATCGAACTTGGTCAGCGTAGTGGATTATGGATATGACTCCTTCCTCATGAGCGAAGACTCTGAGTCCCAGGAGTTGGAACAAAAAGTGTTTTTTTAACCAGAGATATTATTACTTACCATCAGACATATGGCCTCCCGACGTCACGTATCTTCTGATGAACGAAATATGTACGATTGAGTAGAGGTAGTACGTACTAAGAACACATGCTTACCCGCTAACTTGCTTAGACGGCGTTTGAGATATGGGGTATGAGAATTTTAGTGAAGTTAAGTCATTATTTTGGGCGTTTTAAAGCATCTGTTAAGCAAAACGGACGAAGGAAAGTATCTGGGAGTATTGGGGCCTTATTTGAGACGATCGTGTTAGCATTCCATGGATTCACCGTGCGGGTGCCGGGTCCATCGTGTGGCAGAGAGAGAAATCTCGAGTAGACCCCAAGACTTGTGACTCGGTTTAAGGGGCCCCTTTGTGACATACGTCAACATTACACTCACCTTTACTACTCGTATTTCTCTGCCTGCCCAGCCAAATCCGATATGATCCTACTAGTGCAGCTTTAGATACTCGTTCTAGTATAGAACTTACTGCATTTCTGGACAAACCAAGGTCTTTCAGCAGGTTATAGAGAGATTTTGCTGGTATTCCTCTCGCTCCTACTTCTACAGCGTATAAATTAACTACATAGCCATTTTTTGTTAATTCGTTTTGAAGGTCGTAATACTTATTTTGTTTCATAGCGTTGTCTTTAGGTATATTAGTTTCCCACGGTACGGTAAATTCTACAAGGACTTTGCGTTTCGGTCTGGATGACGAAACACCCACATCCTCTGGGATTTTGTACTGCTTTTCATAAATGTCTATTAAAATAGTCCAGTCAGGTGCTGAACCCAGGATTGAGGCATGTTCTTGGAGTTTAAAGTTGAGCCCTCTTTTACAAAGTTAATTTGTCATTTTTTTGTCGTCAATCCTTTTTGGGCTCTAGCTACTGAAAGGTTTATGGCTTATGTAATGATGTACGCTGTGTGTAATGACCTCTATTAAGGAGCACCTTGCATCCCAACAATATGTGCCTTGCTGTACATATCACCTCACCACAAGTATAGCAACATTTTTCAGAGACTTTTCCCCACCTTACCAAGTTACTCTGGTCAGGGAGGGTCATTTGGAAAGCATTTAGATAAAATTTTAATGAGGCAGGAGACCAGTCATATAGAAAGGTGCGCCACTTCAGATCTAATGGGATACAAACTCACCTATGGTTAACACTTTGCATTTCTAAATTCATAGCGTGCACTTTGAAACTGTAATTTTCGTCTTGTTGTAGAAAGGTTCTTACTATGTCTCGGTATTTCCTTTTCTTTCTCGCACCCAAACCAGCTGTATTCACTTGTGCACCTGCCATAAATTGTGTATGGAATTGAAATCTAGATTCAAGGTCGGAAGCGCTTTTGTCTTTTGGGAGATATGCTATTAATTCGTCTTGCGACTTTCCCAAAACATGCGTTTTTGTAACTCTTAGGTGTTTGTAGAGTTCGGATGGTTTATTTTAGTTTCATCCCAAAACTATTGTGATCCTTAAAGAGAGTAGAGGGATCAGCCGGATGTGCCAATCCAAACCATGACTTCAATATCTTTATGACATTAGCATCTAGCTTTGCCAGGAGGGTTTTACCGATGTCATAATTATACTAGGAAAGGCCAAGTGAGACGTGATGTGAGATAGTTGTCATATATCCATGCTTTTTTGATATTGTTGATAGGTCGTTGGTCTACCTTATTGAGGTTAGTCATGAACTTTCCAACAACTACCTCTAATTATGGTGTAAGTCCTTTGTAATCTATCTTTCTACCAAGAAATTTGAAAGGCACTGCCGCTGCAATTGTGGCAACTCTTTGGCCACTTATGGAGAGTCCCGGATCGTAAGAAGTATATCCGGTATTTCGTCTACCCAGACGTAGACAATAACCTTTACTTGTTTTCGCCCTCATTCCCTCCGTCCATGTCCAGAACTTATCGACATCATTCCACAATTCCTGACACTCTTTGGGGATTGGGTGTAAGTAACCAATTTTTGTTGAAAGTTTACATGGTAATGTACATCATACATTTTTTTAGTTTTGTTATTCTCTTATTTTAGAAGTAACAGGAGGGGGAGGGGCACATTTTACCACTTTGGAAAAGTCTCTTGCGCAAACTATTCAGTTTAGAAAAAATAATTGTTAGAAGCCAATATCAATGACAATATCATTTTTTAAGACCTATCTATGGTTTTGATGAAATTTTTTTTTTAATTATCAGTTCTAAGTATGGGACACCCCAAAAAAATAATGTTTTTTTTTAATCTTAATGCGGTTCACAGAATAGAACTACTTACCAAGTTTCAATAGTATAAGTTGGAGTTTCGGAGTGGCTGTGACATACGGACGGACAGACAGACAGACATGACAAATCTATAAGGGTCCCGTATTTTGCCATTTTGCTACGGAACCCTTAAAATATATCCGAATAGAGAAGTCCTTTTTTGAAGTCGGATATAAACAATAATATGCCTTCTAAAGTACTTACTGCGGTGGGACTTCTCGTCCTGCTCCGGCTCGAGGAAAAGTGCTCGATGACCTCCCAATTGGACTTCTTTGGCGCGGGAGTGTCCGCAGGGGAGGGCGAAGTGCGCGGCGGGGCGGATGGGGTGCTCCGGCCGGACTCGTCGCTCGGCCGCGCCGCGTTCGCAGCGGACCGCAGCGACGCGCAGCGGCGACCGCGTAACGCGTCCTGGTGACAAACATCATTTTATTATTTTAAAAATATTTTGTTTAATTTAATAAATAAATATTGGTGGACAATTCACACACAACACCATCTGACCCCAAACTAAGCAAAGCTTGTATGATGGCGGGGCCGGCGTTCTCGAGAAATCAGGGAACCATATAAAAAAACAAATATGGTGGTTGAATTGAAAACCTCCTCCTTTTTGGAAGTCGGTTAAAAAGCGTCCTATACTTTATGTTGTATCTTTACTTATGTAGCACAAATGACCTACTCGTATCGTCACTCTATAATACTATAAAAAATATTGGCAGTCACAGGAACTGCCGACAGAAGTGAAAACTCATATAACACATAATTTGATAGCTTACTTTGGAAACTACGAGGGTGAAACCGGAGGGCGTGGCCATGAGCATGACCTTCTAGAAATGCGTCATAATTTCTAGATGGTCGGTAGGAAATGCTGACACATTTCTAGATGGCTAATGGCCATGGTCCCGAGTTTACCCGAAGATTTCTTATCCTTCCCGAGAGCGACGCTAGAAGTCAACTCACAGCTCACGAAAAATCTGTCTCACTTAAGAAGAAGAAGAAAAAGAAGTTTTCACTTCAGAAACTTTGACTATGATTTTCACGTTTGCAAAGTCAGACGTCCTAGATCTAGACTCTAGGGCACTAAGAAAACCGTAATCACTTGAGACAAGAACATAAAAAGAAGCAGTCGACGATATTAAGTTGTCCTAGTCAACAACAGAAACACTTGTGAGGTAATCCTTCAAGTATTTTTAGGGCCTTTGCACACTGCATTAAAAAAAAAGTCGTTATTTGATATTCCTGGAACTCGAATAAGAGGTTTGACTACAATCCTACTAATATAATAGAGGTAAAAGCGAAATGTTCGGTGTTTTGATGTTTGTAGCTCAATCACGTCACATCATCTAAACAAATTGGGTTGAAATAATTAAAACACAGTCAGGTTTATAGTCTAGAATAGGCTATATTTTATCACGAGAAAATAACGGACTGCGCGGGTAAAACAACAAGGCGCTGTCAGTTTTGTAAAAAAAAAGATCTAGGCTACAGAATGCGTCGCTTGGGTGGATTTTTCCCGGCGCCTTCGACGGAGGGCCTTCGAGTTGAGGCGAGGTGGTGATGCAACGCGTCACTAGAGCCAAATGCGGAGGTAGTCACTAGTCACGCCCCCTGCGGGGTAGGCCCCCAAGGACGCTGGCAAGGGTGTCAGTGACTTTAGCATGACTCCGCTACCCCGATCCCTATTCATGCAGGAGAAATCTGTTGGGGTAATAGTCGGTAGAGGCACAATGTCTGTCCATGGTGTCGAGCCGGACACACCAGGGAAAACAGCAAGGAAGAATGGAAGAGGACGGAAAAGAACAGAAAATTGTGTTCATACCAACGTTTCTATAGCTACAAATGTATATTTGAATGCATAAAAGATATAATGGGCATATTTAACTGATTGGTTGATTAGAACTCTTCACATTGAAAAAACTGCATGGATTGTGCTGTTAAAAAACAAAAGTTTAACTTAATTTAAGTCTTAAAAGCAGCAGCGAACGCTTCGTGGCTCTTGCTATTCCCGAGCTACAGGAGGTTAGTTTTTCAAGCTGGGATAGCTAGCTAGTGTTAGTAGGCTAGCAAAGCTATTACTTATGGCTTCGTGTAGACAAAACTAGAGTTGCGTTGTCTACACAAAACTAGAAGTACTCGCTTGCAAACACTAGCTTGCTAACACTAGCTTGCTATCCTAGCTTGAAAATCTAGCATCGTGTAGCTCGATCATTACTCATACGATACGCTGTCCGACTTTACCTACGTCGGTGACGTGAACGCATAAGATTTTCCTTTAAAAAAGTGCTCAACAAACCACAAAAAAAATGTAACTTCAAACCAAAATATTAAATACGACAATTATCGTTAAATGATCGTCTTTAGGATGTTTTAATAAAAGTACCTGGGTGACCGAGCTTTGCTCGGCTTAAATACTAAATATTCTTAGAAACCTACAGATATGTCCATCATATAGGCTCCAAGTAATAGATTTTCATAAAAAAAAAGAAAACTTGAAAAAAAGAGAAGCCGTCTGGATTCGAACCCGGAGCTACTAATTCATGACCGCATTAGACCGCCCGACTTACCGTCTGAGCTATTATGCTGTCGCGCCACGCGGCGAAATTTACCTTCGCATTCTAATGTCTAATGTGATAGGTTTTTGATCGATTTATCGTCCCCGAACATAACTTCTGCATACATAATTTCATCAAAATCGTTTGAGCCGTTACCGAGATTCCGGTTCTAAATATGTAATGGTTTATACAAGAATTGCTCGTTTAAGGGTATAAGACGCTGTGTGCAGAGGCCTTTAGTCAAAGTCACTAGAGCTGTGGCTTAGCGCGATTTAATTAATTCGCTAAGACTTAATTAGCCACATGTGAGTCTTAGAATTCACCAAATGCTGGTAGCTATCTACTAGACTGAGATAATTTCTCTGAGACTTATGCGCATTACGGAGAGAAGTCGGTTTATTAGAAAAACAATTAATTTACACTCAATAAACTTAAATAATTTTAGTTGGATACTATGTGAGTACGTGAAGTTTAGAAATACTGAATATGCTCAATCAAACCCAACTGATATCAAATTTGTAGATTTATTGTAGACTAAAGTTTAGACACTCTATGCTAGGACAGTTAGATAGGCTAGGAAAATAGGTGATAGGTTAAAGGGGGTTACACTTAACAGTAATAATATAAATCGCGATAATATTATAAAGGAAATTAAAGATGCAGTAAGTCCATTATCTGTATTAACGCATAGTCTACTTACCAGCTAGAAGCGGCACTGACTTATGTACTGATTAATACCATTGACAATAATCGATGAATAGTTTTTAGACTTTTTATAGTTTAGGTGGTTCGAATGATCACCTCATACATAAAAACTGGCAAAATTTGCGTTATTTTACAACATTATAGTACAGATATAGAAATATGTAGATTACCTGTTCGACCCGAAACAAAATGGTGTGGACCACTAGTAGGTCATATTTTTGTTAAGTTTTGTTTACATACGGTCAGCCTATTATAGAAGTATATAATATACGTCTAGACTGTGGAATGAGTTGCCTGAGTGAGTTTTTCCCGATGGTTATAACCTTGGTGTCTTCAAATCGATCGAGAGTGAATCGGTTTCTTCTAGGTGAGCACGCTCCATCGTAGACCGCATCGTCGCTTAACATCAGTTGATGTGGTGGTCAAGTACAAAATTAAAAAAAAAACGTTTCACTCTACGTCACACCATCACGTTAACAGTCGGTGTCGAGGTGTCAGTTAGATGATAAAGCGGATGGCCTCTGTGACCCTGAACATTCGGAAAATAAAAAGAATCATGTTCAGGAGATACTTGAAAGCAATGCCTATAAAGATACGGTTAGTGTTGTAAGTGGTCAACCCTGCAATTTATGACGACCAAATTGAAGTAGATGGAGATCCCCATTTCACAAGAAGAAAATCTTCAACATTTATCGTTATTTTAAAACGTTTGTTTAGTTCAGTGTCTGTAAACTTGTATTTTTTACAAAATGTTATAGATTAAAAAAATCAAGCTAACAAACTAAT
Source organism: Ectropis crepuscularia (assembly GCA_963693475.1). NCBI lineage: Eukaryota > Metazoa > Arthropoda > Insecta > Lepidoptera > Geometridae > Ectropis > Ectropis crepuscularia. Next base: position 9,294,901 of record OY856338.1, read on the forward strand.
GTTTACACAACAGAAACAAATACGAAATTTTTCAGACCCTATTTTCCTTCATCAATAATAATTGACACCTCAAAAAGTTTTAAAACATCTTTAACTTAGTCGAAATCATCTCGAAGTTTATTGGAAGTTAACTCAATAAGTTCCAATCTTAACCAGAAATCCCCATTAGCCATTTCAATAAGTAAAACAATTGGAACTCATGAAGTTAAAGAAAAAAGCTAATTAAGTCGTCCGATCCGGAGCCGTGGCAGTCTACCGAGCAGTGAATTTTGTCGTTAAATTATTTTTTTATGACAAATTTAGGTATAGACCATAGAATCATCTAACTGTTAATAGACTACAGGCCCGTGAATAAAACTTATGGGTCAAATGAACCACCAGGAGACCTATGTAGGATGATAGCAGGGTATAAAGTAATAAAATTTAGCGCCATGCCGTCACTTGTAACCTGTCCAACTCACTCAGTTGGACAGTTGAAGAAGAGGGGTTGCAACCCACGATAATTTTTCTTTGTCGCATGATTTTTGTAGGGCATTGCGAAATAATGGATTAGAAGAGGTATTGAAACTGTATGAAACAAATGCCATACATAATCAATTGACCTTATTTACTCTGTAAATAGTCGGAAAATCATGAATTTTTCCGACAAAGTAATAATTTAAAAAATTAAATGTATAATTTTTATAGTTTGAATACCTCTTTTAATCTAATATTCCGCAACGCCGTACAAAAATCATGCGACAAGGGGAAAAGAGCGAGGGTTGTAACCTGGGGAGGTTGAAGAGGGGTCTTCAACTGCACTCAGTTGGAGAGCTTACAAGTGACGGCATAGTGCTGAATCTTATTACTTTATACCCTTCTATCATCCTACAAAGGTCTCCTGGTGTTTCAGTTGGCCCATAAATTTTGTTTGCGGGCCTGTAGTCTATAACTTTTCGACTTGTAACAAACACAATTTAAAGGCGTTAACAATAAAGTACTGACTATTAAGAATCAGCCAAGCTTAAGCCAAACGTGATTGTTTTAAATATGGATGCAATAAATTTAATTTTTCGAAAACTGTAGTCAAAAATATATTATGTCAATGAGAATCTGGAGTACCAATGTGAACTTATTATATTTTTATTCTATTAAATATACATATTAATTATACATACATTCACAAATCTTTTATTCTATTTTTTTTTCAGATTCGTTGTTCATCAGAGCTTCAACAGATGATGAACATCCACGTTTTTTATTTAACTGACGAGAAAAAAACCAAACCGATTTCAAAAACATAACAAACGGCCTTTCTATGCTAAAACCAAAAGACTCACTTTTCGGTGTACTATATCTATTCCATACAAGAGCGAATCTGTGGTTGCTTATAATGTGAGTAAATCTTTGGACTCGATATTGTACTTATTGTAAACTATTCTATTTTTATTAGCTTTCGGGACCATTTCTTCAAAATAATTGTAATTCAGCAAATAACACAACGTTTCATCAGCGTCAGATTTTGACTTAAGAGTGCGCCTAGTGCTAGGAAAAAATCAGATTTCACCCGCGCAAGGCCCTTCTTAATACGATATCCATAAAGTCGAGAATAGCATGACTCAGTTTGGAGGGGAAATCAATATTAAATCGGGAGTCAATTTTTGACCAAGTTTTATTAAACTACTCAATAATTAAACATAAATTTAAAAAAGTGTTTGAAAACTTTAATAGAACGTAAAATTAGGAATTTTATTAACAAAAAATAATGTGGGGTCATCGCTGATAATTTCGAGTAGGTACTCGAATTAAAATGGGTTTTCTCGGTGCCATTTTAATTTTTTTTCCGTGAAAAAATGTGATCTATTTTTAAAATTCTATTCGGTTATTGTGCTTCTTCTTGATTGTAGTCACACGTCAATATTTTTTTTGTTTTAGTTTTTAGTTTCTTAACATCAGTGAGCGGCGTTGAAAATGACCTTTTTTCGTTTTCTGACACTAGGCGCCCCCTTAATAGGTTATTGCATTTATGGTTTTAGAGACGTAGAATAGGTACGAGTATAAACTGTGACAGAAAAACACAAGTCACGGATCGGACGACTGTAAATAGGACTTTGTAGGATAAATTTCTGTTAAAACTTTGAAGAACTTCTCTTATAACTTTGTCGGCGCCCGGATTTCGGTAGACTTCAAAAGTTGATACTTCCAAAAATCCAATGTCGATAACAGTAGTACTATAACAATTTGTATTGTATCTGCTTTGAAATTAGGTCATGAAAGTTGACGAAAAACATTTTTCATTTAATAAAATACACTGAACTACTTTGGTGCGGTCGGAAATGTAAGGTCAATAATGAACGGATTAAGTGGAATGGACTATAGAGAAATCCATGTTCAGTGGTGTATAAGAATACGCTAAATATATGATGTAAGTTAGCTTAGCCGTGCTATTCAATCGTGTGAAGAGATTCAAACAGAAACCATTATGTAAATTGTGAGCAAAATAAAAGATGATGCAAAAGATGATGGTACAATTTACAGTAACAGTTCAATAATGAAGAAGCGGGTTTACTTATGTTTCACAAACATTTTTTGACAAAACATCTCTTTAAAACCAACGAATCGTATAATAATAATTGCAAAAACTTTTCAATACAAAAATGTTTCATTTTAAAAACGTTTTGCGTGATATTTTTTTTCAAAAAATATATCTTACATCAACTAATGTTTTATTAAAACCATAATTTTAAAACCAATTAGTATTTGTCAAACGTTTCACTCAGAATGACATTCGAATGACATTTTGTTTTTTGTATATTTTTTTTTCATAAATTTATAATTACAAATTTAGCATTTACCAAAATGAAATTTGAAGCAAATATTATGAAAGTGTCCGATAAATTGTCTATGTAAATTACCGACTCTGATTTGGTTCTGTCATTGATTTTTGACAACCGGTCTGATTAGGGTCTATCACTGAGATTTGCCTCCTGGTAGGCTCAGCCAGAAGCTCTGAGGTCAGCTCTGAGTCTCCGGACCTGCCTTGAGATTCGCAATTTTTATATACGCTCTAGGGTCTAGGGGCAGGGCTCCATCCCTCACTCAATGGCGCGAATTTTTTACCTACTCGTTCGTGTTTCCTGGCAGCGACAAGATCACAGGGCTGCCACCCGCCAGCCGTTCGCTTTAGTTGATGTATGAACAAACGCTGAGCGCGCATAAAAATAATATATCGGCATTCTTATATTGTGAATGACTGCAATAGCCAGAAACTGAAATCTTAGAAACAGGAAGTAAGGTTTTTATTGTTCTTAATTAGTAATTTATTTATTTTTAAATTTAGATTTTACAATAAAATTAGCAATGTATTTAAAACAACATAAAAACATTACAAATACCTAAACCTAGTTTGCCGCCAGCAGCCCAAGCTACCGGTGGTTAGGGCTGCAGAGTGAGGAACCTCCTGACGATGCGCACTGTGTCGAGGATAGAGGACCGCCTTCTGCGTCTGACCCTTAATCCAACCGTCTAGCGATTATTAATGTATTATTGAGAAAAATTTGGTTGGTTACAATTGCAAATAATACAGAAACAGTAATAAGTATTAGACATACTTAAATACTGTTTTAGAATAGATACAGAAGAGAATATACATACAATTTATTTTATCTGATATACCCTTTTCTTCCATCTTATTATGTCTCATTAAATTTAAATTGATCTTGATTTAATTGATTTTTTGAAGACATATTTCTTGGAATATTAATGTACATTTTGAGTAAGACTAATTTATTCATGTATACAACGGTATGAAAACAATTTCCAACTAGGTACCTACATTCTATAACAGAAAATATACTTCAGTATCAATTTACTAGAATACGTATATAAAAAAGCTAAGTTTAAAATATTTAACTGACTTCAAAGAAGGAGGAGGTTCTGAGTTGAATGTTTTATCTGTAAGTAAGTTTCGCGCTTGCTCCGCTAATTGTTATTCAATTTTGATGGTTGTTTTTATTTAGTAGACCATATACATTGTATCGAAATCAGTGAGGTGATTTTAATTACTTAATTTAATTTAAAAATATTTAAAATAAAAAACGTCATAAGTTGAGTCGAAGATTCTATTTAGACTAACTTTACATAATTACAATGGTGCTTAAAGAAAACTTATAATCTATTCTAGACGCAAGTCAACATATCTAGTGGTATGCCAGGATGTCAGACGAGAGTGCGTATGAGGTAGACGCTAGGTCAGCACATACGGAGGTTCGCGGGATATAACGACCTTCTATTGTGTTTTGTTTCGTTATTGTGATAATAAACATTTTGCTTTCATTAGAAAAAAAAAGCAATTTGCAGTTTAGTTTTTTTCACCTTATCATATTTCGTACAACCCTAGCTCGTTATGTCAGTGACGTAAGCAGACGACAAAGTACGCTGTGCGCACCGAATTCACAAATCTTCGTGTTGTAGAGGCCTGAGTGAAGCGAGGGATCCAAGCCGCCCATGACACAATACAGTGCTTTACTCCCTTGGTGAATAATCTACTATTGCACACGCTTATTTTTTTTGTGTTTTGTTTCTGTGCGTGTGGGTGGCCAGTTCGATATTTGAAAAAAAAAGTTCGAGTTTTTAATAAAATCTTTTTACAATGATACTATGGGTAAGAATTTTCATATGAATTTCAACGTTCTAAATTCAAATCAATTTAATCCCTAGGGAATCTTCTCAATACTACTTACCTCTGCATTTTGAAAGGTCACAATCACTTGCTTTGTATTGACGTTTAATGACAAATAATTGGACATTGTCGAGTAGGAGATATGAAAAGGTATTTTTTCTTGCTATTAACAGGAGGTATGTTGTAGGCAGTTTATTTAGTATTTCCACTTTTTTTCGGGAGTGATGTATCAGTTACGAAGTAACTATTTTGTTATCTGTGCGATAAGACTAGGTGGAGTCAGTGTGCTCTGAGTCGGATTGGCTCCTAAGTTACATAACCGTTCCGATTTGGTTACTTAGAAATTCAAAAATTTCAAGCAAGTTTTTATTTAATTTAATAAAAGTTAGTTTTATAAATTGAGTTGCTTGCCAAACAGTGAAATAAAATTTTGGCAAGTGTTGATTATGTTTTTGAACATTTGTAATTAAACAAAAATATTATAGGATTTGTCAAATAATTACTTTGAGAAATAACCAACTTGTTAATTATTTTTTTGGATAATAATCATTTCATTACCCGTGAGTTTGTCTGACGCATGTCGATTTGTGAAATAAAGTTTGGGAAAAGAACGGATACCGTACAAGCTCTCAGCTTCCGCAAAGCTTGCCAAAACGTATTGTGAATGTGAACTGTCTTCTTAGTGGATTACGGACCTAAACTCGCACATGTTTAGGTCCATAATCCATTGTCCTTTTTCATAGTGAAGGAGTCGTGTCGTACAAGACGGCTACACGAAATTTAATTAAAAGCATAGATACTCGCCAGCATTTAATACGTGTTTTTCTATTTTGTTCTTAGAAAAAGTAGCTAATATATTTATTACTAGCAGCGCCCCGCGGTGTTACCCACGTAGTTCCCGTTCCCGTTGTTTTTTCGGAATAAAAAGTACTCTTTGTGTTTTTCCAGACTATAATCTAAGTATCTGTGTTCCAAATTTCAGCCCGATCCGTTCATACGTTATGTGATTGAGTAACAAATATCCAAACATCCATACATTGACATTAATAATATTAGTAGAAGTATAAGTAGGATTTTTGTGTATAAATTCTATATCAGCATGATCCTGCCTATATTTCATTTTTCATAAACAAATTATCCCACTCGGCCTAACGTTCTGCGGCCAGATTTGGTCTCTTCGTGCTAGAGTAGATTTAGAAGGATTACAATACCGCATAATGCTTTAACTATTCATATTTTTTTTACAACAGAATGATCTTTTATTGTTCACATCATTGAAATAGTAGGTACATACAACTAAGGCAACAATAAGATTATTGGAACAACTGGCGGCCTTATCGCTGAAAGTTACTTTTTCCACGGGACATGGGTTGGAAAAAAATCGTGGAAGAACTCCTATTGAACAACAATGACGTTTAAATGCAATTATATAAAATCATAAACATTAATTCTAATAGACAAACATCTGACACAGAAACACCTTATAAAACTACCGACCTTCGGATGTCACTATCCAAAGATAAGTAACGAATCATCATCACCCTGTATTCGCCTACTACTGAACAAATGCCTCTTCATAATAAACCACTCAGCCTTATCCTCTGTCTTACGTTTCCAACCGCCACCAGCCGTCTTTCGTATAACGCCACTCCATCTAGTCCAAAGACAATAACCCAGTTGACTGATCGTATGACTTCCCCTCCGGTGCCTTTTAGTAGCATAATTGCTCAGTTCACCTTTTTACCTATAGCAAATTCGGTCAGTTAGGTTTTCGATACCGACAAGAGAGTGCTGGAAAAAATCTTAAAAAATAAAAATATGGGTTTTTTCTCCATTAAATGATGCGGAAATGATAGCCTAGACAACTAACTAGTTTTACAAAGGACGGCAAATCATTTCACAAGTAAGTAATTTCAGTCGGTAATTAGCAAAAAATAACGTCATCAATCAACATTTAACACTACAGTACTCGCATGGCCTCCTATGGTAGACCAGGGTGACATTTTAGTTGATAACTTTTAAAATATCCATGCTAGACAGCTGGGATTTCACCTCAGCCATAAAAATTTGTCAACTATCCATTGACGCGCACAATATCAGCGCGTACGCAGTTTTTCGTTATTTTTCGCGAAAATCGGTAGTTTACTATAATAGTAGTGCGTGCGAGTCCTAACGTAACAAATTTCGGTGCATGCTAGGTATTTATTTATTTTTTAACATTATTACATTCATTTGTTGATATACTTATCATTGTTTGAATACAAATTGATGTCTTAGTATTACGGACTTCTCTAGCAGTCTAGCAAGGTTCGTGGTCTTCCGAGAGGTTGCCATGCTATTTTTTTTTTCTAAATAATGAAAACTGGAAAATGCTTTCAAAAGAGACAAATTGAATCCTGATTTTTTTGCTATTATAATGGGACATTTTGTAGATATACGTTACAGTATATGTAAACGCTGTGGTGGATCAGTGGAAGAGCGCTTGCTTTGGAATAGTGAAATTGTGGGTTCGATCTGCGGCCACCGTACTAGTGAGCTCTTTGGAGATAAACCAGATTTTGACACCACTGGCGTTTTGGTGAAACGCACTTGGAATATTCCAAGAAAGTTATATTTTTTTTGTAACTGACAGTAAAACATTGAGTAATAAAAAAATTCAATGGCGTATGGGACACAATTTGATAAATTACTTGCCAATACACCGGGTAATCATGGATACACATCCCCGAAAGTTGAAATTTTGTGAAGAATAAGAACATAATACAGTAGAAATGCTCACCGGTACATTTCAAGGTATGATATGAGCAATATGAACCATGATGTTACTCCCAAAATAGGACGGATCGGTCGATTTGCACTTTGCTCAAAAGGCAGAAATGGATCTACAAAAAATGGTGCAAGGCGTCCAACAAATGGGTTGTCCTGTTCACCAAGCTGTAGTATGCTCTGAATAGCATGAATCATGAAAGTTTGACTAAATAATTTTAGAAAATGATTATTTTAGTTAACAAGAATCACAGAGGTCCCAGTTTTGTTAAATTTTCTAAATACGCTAAGCTGACGAGTAACTTCATTGCGGATGAAAATGGTCTGAAAACTCATAATCGTTCAGCGAGCTATGGAAAGGGCTATGCCTGGGATTGCATCCGCTATGGAGTAACGAATGCAATTTCCTAATACAGACTGTCATATCGTAGGGTACGAGGCTCGAAAGCTTCCACGTGATGCACTCTGAACATCGAACGAAGTAACTGAGTCTGAGGTTACGAACACGAAGCATTAGATAACGAAATATATCATAAACATTATTAAAAAAATAAACATTCAAAATTAATCATCATATTGTTAAAAATAATTATCATAAACAATATAACTAGACAATAACGGGGATATTTCGTTGTCTAATGTTGATTATTACATTTCTTTTTTTATTAATATGCAGTAATTTATTATTTTTTCTTAATTTTTAGGTTTTTACAATAACTATAAAAGTGTAACTTTACAAAAAAAGTTAAATCTAGGGTGCCACCAGCAGCGGAGCAGGGCAAAAGCTACCGGTGGTTAGGGCTGCAACCTCCTGACGATGCGCTCTGTGTTGAAGATGACCGCCTTCTGCGTCTAATACAACTGTCTAGCGAAATTCTCTTAAGATGTTAGTCGAGACTTTGCAATATAAGGTCGGTTGCCGACACGACATAGGGACTATGATCGTCGAATCGACATCCCACATAGCGGTTACCTCGTGAGCCAATAGTACTAAACTGGCTAAGCTTGTCCTTCTCAGCTTTCACGAGGTTCACGTTATGTGGTATGGTGATATCGACGATCACAATCCGGCACTGAGACCGGCACGGCATAGAGTACGGTACCTCGGACTCAACAAATCCGTATCTTTGTTTATTATTATCATATTAATTTTTTAGTGAACAAACTTCAAAATATAAAAGCAAGGACAAAATTATTTGAGTGTATTCAAGCTTAAAGTGAAACAGTTTCTTCTAGGTTACCTCGCTTCGTAATGGACACCATCGTCGTTTAATATTACGTTAGAAGGTGGTCAAGTAGAAACCTATTATAACCCATAAAAAACCTTTATAGGTAGTAGTCAAATCAAGGTATTTTATGGCATACTTATAACTTTACCCACTAAATGTTCTATTATGGATTTATTATGATGTATCAACAGATTATCAATTTTTTGGCCGATTTCGGGCAAGCCACATTAAAAGTACAGGTAGATAGAGCCAAGTAATCTAAAATACTGCCATAAACCTAATAGTAGGGGAGTCCAAGCGTAGATTTCGGGATTTACTCCAACGTGGCAGATACAGGTATATACATACAGTACTATATATACAGGTAGATACTTTGTACCCGGTTAAGTACCTCAACCAAATATGAGCCCCCCAATGAAGGCCGCCCGTCAAGGATAAAGGGTAAAAACAAAATTTAGAAATTTAGAAATAAGAAAAAAAGAAATATTGAGAGTGACGTGAAGAAAGGGAAGGCTGCAAAGTTGTAAAAAAAGTCTTAGTCTCAAGCGTGACAATTTATTTAATTATTAAAAAGAAAACGAAAAACATAATTTAATATAATCTGACGATTTCCACAACCCGAATTACCGAGAATTAATTGATAACGCTGATTTTACATATTTGAAACTCTATAGCTGCTCCCGCTACCGATAAAAAGGTAACAGCATCAAACATTTTTTTCTTCTTTTCATCTAAGCTTAACAACCCAATAGGTTTCTATGACGCTCGAGTAAATCCCCATTTAGCATCGTGGGCCTGTCGTATTTAAATTGACGAATTTAAAATTTAAAACGTTTAGGTATCACTTATTCAATACACACAAACAGATAAACAACGAAACGACCATCAGGACCTCATTTAAAATACTGAGTGAAACCACTCATGAAACAAGAATCAACTTTAGTTAGTAAGTAAGTCAAGGCTAATCTAAACTTTCTAATGGGGAAGCTGGGATTTGTTTAAATAATAGATAAGCTTTTCAATGTTTCGGACATCAAGGCTTAAGAGATCGATTGTCTTTTCATAAAAAAGGGCTATACAAAACAAGTATATTATATAAGGGCTATACAAAACAAGTATAATCGAAAATTATATGTTTGTACCGCTTCATAATTCTGTACAGTATTTACTTACGTAGCTTTAGTAGTTAGGTTAGTAGGGCCCAGAGTGCCAGGCTTGGGAACCTCTACGTGGAACATCCTGGGCACAACAACTTGCCTCAGCATCTCGCTGTGTGATGGCTAATCCTGGCAGGTCTACCGCCGTACCCTCCTGTTTTCTGCGATGCGTTGATTTATGATGTCATCAACCAATTTGAGAACGCCGAGCGGAACTAAAAGCAGTTGTTGTTGTCTGCTTACATCGGCGGTTTCAAATTGGCCTATGACATCACAAAAACGAACAAAGAACGAACTTCTGTACCTAAAACGTACCTCGGTACGATTCACAAGCATGATAAGTTATGTGATAAGTTCGAATCCCCCTACATCTTCGAGTGTTTTTCCAAGTGCAGATGAACAAGTATGTCATAACCACCAGCTTTAACGACCAATGAAACCAGCATGTTTCAATAACCTTTTGAGGTCATGCGTTATTCGCCAACCGGCATGTCTACCGCCTGACTCTCGCAGACAACTATATCTGTTTCCGTATGAAACGGAACTGAAAGCATAATATGTAGCTATTTGCTATCAGCGTTATCAAATGGGCCGATGACATCACAAAAATCAAAGCATAGCAGAAAGCAGAAGAGTTAGGCGGTAGAACTGACGAACTGGGACAGCGTATACTTGATTCTGTCCTAGCAAGGGAAGGCCCCGAGTCCCAACAGTAAGAACATTTAGTACGAAGGTTAAGCCTATGCACGATGGAACAGAACAATCTTTTTGCAACTTCAAGGTTATTTAGGTTCATATTTGGTAGGTATGGGTAGTAAATTTATTCGTAAAGATACGCTTACCTACTCGTCTATTACATCCGTTCTGTATCACCCAGTACGTAATATTAAGCCGGTAAGCGGGTTTCAAAGCGAACTCAGCTCGAACATCAAACCACTGAATCAAATAGCATTAAAAGCCTCATAACTTTTGCGTTGCGGGATACAGAATTGATGGGGATAAGTGCAATGTTTTCATTTCTATTTACAAATACACTCCCCAAGTAACAATTTAACGTCGGATAAAGGTTAAGTAAACGTTATCTGAATACCATACATCGCTATAATAAAGTCATACTAACGTTATAATAACGTTTACTAAACGCGAAAATGGCCCCAGTTATACGACCTAAATGGTCGTATAATGGTCATACAGAAAGCTCGATCCAACTTCGTTAACGTCATTCAACAGTTGTACAAATGTTATGTGATAACCACTTTCGTCGCGCAGTAGTCGGATCCTAACTTTTCGTTCGAAGATTTAATTTAGTGTAAAATAAAAACATACTACAACTTACTGCAACTGGGAAATAATAAGGTGAGTGTTATTTAATTTTCATATCTTGCTTACTTTATCTGTCTCTCATGCTATTTAGTTTGACTGGGAACTGAAGTTTTATGATAATATACCTATGTGAATACTATTCAGATTTTCATGCCCCCTCGTAATTTTGTGTTATAATCATATTTTCATTAACAAAAATAGTTTTATTGTTTTCTAAAAATGTCTGACTGTTGCTTTTGTCGCACACTTACCTCTGTACGACCTGATAATTATGATGATGGTCGCCATGACAGCTAGCTATTAGAGTTCCTCAAAAACATTAAAACCCTTTTCGTATTGTCAATATTCACCAAAATGTATTATTTGTAAATCTATTTCAGGAAAGAACACTTCATAGTGCAGTGCGATTTTTCGTAGGAAAAATTCATCAAACTTCCGTAAATATGGCCGTTTAATCATTATAAAGTCAAAACCTGACTTAAATGCGACTGCAAGTTTGATTAAAGTCAGGACAGGACTTTAAACGGACATTATGTAATATAAAGGTTATATTTGAGTCCTCAATAAACAACCCAGTCATTTAAGAGTATTTAATTGACCGCTGTAAAACAAGGTACTGATTGTTATATAAACGGCACTATGAAAACGTCTATATAACATCCACGTTGTATAAATGTTGTATAAAGGTTTTCCAAAAACATAATTTGGTGTGTTCAAAACGTTTATTGGACTATAACGTTAGTATGACTATTGCGTTGTCGTACAAACGTTATAGCTAAGACTGTAATATATCGTCGTATCGTTTAGTCTCCCCAACGTTGCTAATACCAGTTTACTATGACATATTCGTCGCACGACTAATTAGTTGCATTAAAGACATCTATAGGACCTGGTAGTCATCTCATTACCATTATAAGACTGCTATCCAACTTTAGGTCGTACAAGTCAAGACTTATACGACGTATTTGTTTGTTGGGTCGTAATAAACTCTGTTTTTTTACGATACAAAATTGTGAGTTCCTAATATCAGCTTGATCAGATCAGTTCTTCCGACGTGATGGTGTATCAATTCATTTTTGACGTGAATATTTCTTTAGCTTTCTTTTTTATAAGAATAGAATAAGCTTTTATTTATTTCATATCTACAACTTTTACAATTGACCAAATTAACAGGGAAGATAGGTACCTATGATTAAATTTATCCCATGGTGTGTAACTGAGGAACCTTCTATTGGGACACCCTTGGAATAAGTCAACCCCTTCTGCGGCGAGTGTGAAGAATGTCGAAAAGTATAACATACATTTTTTTTATTAATTTGTTTGGAGGTCCACTTTTCAGGGATTTCTTACCATAGTTCTTTAAAGATCCTTCAAAACGAACAACTAACTTACAGAAGCCTTAACCAAAATAATAGCCTTAAGCAAGCAAATAACTAGTCAATTCTTTTTTATCGAATATAGGCCTACGCTTGAATGCCATCTCGCCTGATATACACCAACGATGTGGTATGCAATGGCGCGCGGCTAACGCTCCCAGGCTCCCACGACGCCGCGCCGACGCGACGTTCTAACAATAACGCCCCCTTGTGGGGGGGCTGCAGGTAAGTGCAGATAAGAGCCCAGAAAAAAAAACAAGGTCGTTGTGTAGGGGCTTGGAGTCCGTTGTGTACTACCTACTGGGCTCAGGTCTCAAATTAACTTTTACTCTAAATATAGTAAAAGTCTTGTTTAAAATGTTTAATATCTGCTAACATAGCTCACAATAATTAATTCATTTACTTTGAAGTTATAGTGGTTTTTAAGTATGTAAAAAAACGGGAGCGCTAAAAATGGATGTATTCTCAAAGTGGGCAGCAGACAAAATAAGTTTAGGAACCCCTGCTGACCTAGAGGGAACCGATCTCCACTTGAAGACATCAGCATTGGACAAGTTGAGAAAGTCCCACTCGGATCGCAAATATGTCATTCCTAAGCTGTATGTATGATAATTTGTGCAGACCTGGTAAAAATAATTATGACGTAATTAATTAATAATTATGCCTTTAAATTTAATATTTTCAAAATGGTATTGGAATGTTTAAATAATGCCAATAAAGATTCTTCTAAATAATATGTTTGCTCTAAAACAAAAAATCTAGAAAATAATTATCGTTTTGGCAGTTTCAGATCTCTGGAAGAAATCGCTTTTAACGATAGGGTCGCTATTTGTTTCACTAGCTTTAAGGATATGTCATTTTGTATAGTGGACAATGAAGAGTATCTATCTATCTATCTATCTAGTTTGTTCGCAAAGTTAAACTTATGTGAAAGTATACTTAAATCAATATCAATATCAATCAATCCTGTATCGTGATAACCTTCAGATCTCTTTGTTAATATAATTTCTATTCATAATAATAATCTCGATTCATAACTCTAATAGGCACTAATTTGTCGAAATTGCTCAAATAACAAAATAATATCAATGTTATATTCCTCTTCAACCACATATTCTACGAAATACTTATTTTTCCTATAAATAAGCATATTTTGGATAACTAGAGTCAATTTACCTTACGGAGAAATTCTGTAACGATTTACCCTTATTTGTATGAATAGTTCAATACAGAAAATTACCTCCTTTCTCCTTAATAAACGTCTGAAAGGGTATCATTAGCTGCCCACATGCCACCCACACAGTTCACCGTTTTGAAGTATGCTTTCATATTTTCAGGGTGCGATAAAAAAAAACACAATTGATTACTTGTAATAAGTCTGTTTGCATAATTTTACCTAAGCTCGACTTTTTGAAGTGAAACCTTCTTTAGGCGCGCCTAGACAGATTTTTCGTGGGCTGTAAATTGAATTCTGCCGTCACGCTCGGCACGTGATAAGAAATCTTCGGGTAAACTCGGGATCACGGCCATTGGCCATCTAGAAATGCGTCAGCCAATGGGAAATGCTGAAAGGGCGTGGACTGGCATCATGGTATGGCCATCTAGAAATACATCAGCCAATGGGAAATGCTGACGCATTTCTAGATGGCCATGCCATGATGAACAGGCCACACCCTCCGGTGACACCCTTGTAGTTTCCAAAGTAAGCTATCAAATTTGAATTATAAGTTTTCACTTCTATCGGCAGCTCCTATAACTGTAATTTTTTTTTGTCTTTTGAGTTTGTTTGACATCACGACGGAAAAATATAGAAAACTTTTATCATCCACTCTCCTTTAGAGCCTTTCAATCACACAATAAACCTCTCTCTAACTTTGCCAGCTACCTGGGCCTAGAGCCAATCGAGTCTAGTTTCGACTTTTGATTTAAAATATTATTTAATAGGTTCAATATAGATTCTTTTTTAATTTATGACATCATCATCATTAGTTTGTATTCGTCCATTGTAGGCCCTCCTATAATACGCCACTGAGAGCGGTACTAGCCTTTTGTTTTCAACTGCCAGCAGCTTACTTTGCTTTCGAATATTTTGACATCAGAAACGTTGAAATGTATCTATTTCGATTTGTTTTTTTGACAAAAACTCGTCAGATATAAGTACTAGACATTTTATTTCCCAGTGTTGACATTGTGAAACTGTTTTTTTTTGTCAATCCGAACTATTTTTCTTCGCTGAAATATTTAATATAAAAGTAAGGTCCTATTTCAAATTTTCAGCACATAACTACAAATTGCCAAATTCTTGCAACGTGTTGTTCAAAACAAAGGGCAGTAAAAATATAATCACACGTAGGGACCTACAATTGTGTAGTATAACTGGAGGTATTATTACGCAAAATCATGGCGACACTTGCGGTCAAGTAACCAGCACAAGATTTTTCATGTCCAACTAGCACTTGATAGGTTTATTTGTGTTTTTTATTTATGACCTGATTTTACGAATTGTACACGAGTTAAGTAGAACACATCAATATTAATGAAGGTCTTGTTTATTTGGTTTGCCTTTAGGCACAGTTACGTTACATGAGGATAACTAAATTATGGAATTGTACTTCTTACGTAAATATTGGATATATTTACAAGCATATAAATAATACCTCATTTACGATTGAGCCCTTTATGTAAATAGTTATTTAAAACACTGAAACAAAATATAAATCACAGAGAAAGTTTGTAGTAAATATGATAGATAAAATAAATAAATACTGTACCTACTGCTAAAAATTCCTCACACACGACCCTTTATCCCTAAACTAAGCAAAGCTAGTATTACGGAACCCAGATAGCTGAAACAATATTTGTATAATGGTCATGTATACTTATAATACTTTGAGTAGTGGTAGTACTCTTAGCAGAGTCCGCCAGGGGAAGTACCACACCTTTGCCAGTTATTCTACCGCCAAGCAGTAATGGGCAAACATTACTGTGTTCCGGTTTGAAGTTTCTAGAGAAATTACAGGGCTTAGAGATATAACATCTTAGATCTCTGGGTGACGAGCGCAGTGCAGTGCTAGGTAATGATTTAGACTCTTCGTGTTCCAATAGCTGCGTGTTACTGTGCTGGACGTCTACTCTCTTTCTACGAAAACGTAATTTCGAAATAAACTCTCGACTTTCCAACTCCGATTCTTCTTCGATCCGTCGTTTTGTCCGTTTTAAATATTCTAAGGCTACTCTAATTAGAGTATGCTCAGAACATTTAAACGTCAAACAATGTTGTATCGGACGAAAGGAAAGTAGAACGAGAGCAAGAAAGTCGCAATTTTTTTTTCGAAATGACGTTTTCGTAGGATTAGAGTAGACGTCTTGTTATGTGGCAGGCATGTTGCTTACCGTCAGGCACAGGTCCTGTTCGTCTCGCCACTCATTATTAAAAAAAAAAAAAAAAAAAACACCAAGACAGAACAAACATTTCAATCCCACAAAACATTCTCCTAGATGAGAATAGAATCCACGACCACCGACTCCGCAAGTAGACTTACTACAAACTAAGCAAGGAGGTTAGTCAAAGTGAATATTGACATCCATCCATAAATACATTAAAATAACGTTAATTTGATTATTAATCCAATTTTATTTAACTTTTTTTTTATATTTAACCTTTGGACCGCCAGGGCTAAATTGCATTTTCGTGCACTGTACGCCAAGCGTACGTCATAGCACAAAATTAAAAAAATCACAGCACCCATAGTTTTCAGCGACCAGTTTCGAACATTAACACGTTGTTTTATTGGGATTTACTATTTAAGGACAAGATAAGTAAAAAAAAATACCAGTAGGTACTTATAAATTTCCAATTAATATTTTGGCATAGTGCGTTGTTTAATTTTAATCAACTATAGACGTCGTTGGCGCTCAGTGCTCGCTAGCGCTTGTCAAGTATAGGTGACTCTGACGGGGGTGCGTGGAACCTCCACGTGGTGCACCCTGGGCATCACACAACAACTTGCCTCGGTGGCATCTTGTTGTGTGATGGCGAATCCCGGCCGGGACTGGGAACTTTTACACGCGCTCCTCACCCCCCTTGAGCAGTGCATGTAGAGGTTGGGGAGAGGGACTGGAAGATTTGGGAAGGTTACTCGGCTGACATATCGGCCAAGTAAAATTCCTAAGTCTTCCAGATGAGGATCCTCCACGAGCACTCTGATTAGCAGAGTGCTCAGTGGAAGGACAAGGGCCGCCGTGCGGCCATAGAAGCGGAATCACGGCTATCCCTAGCCGCGGTGGTGGGGGCGGACCTGTCGCTGCCGACTATCTTCGCCGTGGTGCTCGACAGTGAGGGGTCGTATGAGTTGGAAGAGCGCGAGTTGGAAGCCTCTCGCTCTCTAACTGAGGCGGAAGTGGACACCGGAGCAAGCCTAGAGAATAGCCAACTCTGGGCTCGCACCCCGTCTCCACAAGAAGGCCTGGGGCGTTGGATGTTTAGGACCGTCTGACGTCCCACCTAGGGGTAGGCCTTCGAGGAGGTGACGCGCCGCTGATTTCCGGTGCGTCACTAGAACAAAATGCGGGGGTACTAATGCCCCTCGCGAGGCGGGTCCGTAAGGACAGTGGCAGGTAGGTCGGGATCGTCGTAGGAGTGCGAAAAGTGACCCCGCGGCCCTGAGCCCTGGCCATGAAGGAGAAATCTGTGGGGGTTTTAGTCGGTAGGGGCACCATGACGTATCCCATGGTGTCGAGCCCGACATACCCCACCATGTCCCTACATGGTGGGTATACCTATATGTATTTCCCCAAATAAAAATAAATAAAAAAGGTGACTCTGGCGGTCAAAAGGTTAAGCAATAGTGTTCCCGTAAACGTATGTGGCGTCCCCGTCATCTATTTGTAAAATACAAATTGTAAGGTTTTCTCCCACCAAATAGTGCACAAAGCAGCTACAGAAGCACTTCGGAAATGCCAACTCCAACACAAACAGAATAATTATAATTATTGTATCAACATACAGATTTCAAAAAGTGAATGTTTCATACTGTATTACTTAGTGCTGAGAAACGTTTTGTTAATATGTAGATAACGACATATAAATAAATCCTGACGCGTTGACACTTGACATAAATTGTAATCGTTTCTGACTGAGCTTAAAGCTTAAATCAGACTCAGATACGTTATCGAAAATCAGTTAACGATCACACCTTTATATTATATTATCACATATTTATATTACACCTTAAGAAATTATTTGTCTCCTAGTTTTAAAACCCACCCAATGACGCAATCAAATTACTAAAATGTCACGTAGTCACAAGCTCGTATGATTATTAACAACCTTAAGCCTTTATGACAGAATCTGTCGCAAGCATTGAACCGTTGGAAACTTCTAGACGTTTACCATGACTCATAGTGTGTTATATTAAGTCGAGCAGTATTTTTCAGTTAAATGACCCGTGTGATTCGATCTGCATGCATAATTTAGAAGGCTTCAGACTAAACAACTCAAAGGAACAGTGTAATGAACATAAGACGTCATCGTGAAAAGCCGGTAACACACAGAATTGAAGTGTTTCTGTTTTACAACCGTATTTAATCACTCACAAAGCTTACGGGAGCCAAAAAACTATACAGTTATTGTGGATCTAATTTGCATAAACAGCCCAATTTACATTTCCACAGCAGGGACTGAAAGCCTTCGTCTACCGAAAGAAAGTCAAGCTCGTTCACTATTTTTGATCAAGTGCGGTATGACACATGTTTTCTTCATGATGTTTTTCATTCCCTATTATTAAAATTTAGCCACTCTTTTCTATTTTTTTTTATGTAGACTCCCAGGTAAATGACGTTTATTTGTTTGGATTATATATATAATTAGTACATTTATTCCTTCACTGTTAAAGCTAGTGCTGATGACAAACTCATAAATCATCAGTCGGAAAAATACACAGAGCTGTAAATCGTGAAACCGGATGTACTATCCATCACGGCTTTTGGAGGTTCTAATTGACATATACAATTCCGAGATTTTTTTTGGCATCAAACAAGATAATACTTTTTGAAATACGGTGGAGAAACTCTTTCGATAACGCCCTTGGATTAGTTTAGAAAACAATTGCCGATAAATAAATGTTTAATATTTAATTTAAAATAAGTATTCTAGATAAAAACTGCTTGATCTGTTATTTGTTTTTAACGATTACTTTTTGGAACGCAGTTCCATGGTAGGCTAGGCAGGGATAATGCTGCGCGCCCGAATTGAAAAAAAAATGTACGACCAAAATCCTTAGTAAAATATATAACGGAACTGATGTTTAAAAACAGCCCGTGGCCAGTGTTCCTAACTTTATTTGTGTTGCTAATTGAGTTGCTTCTATATTATCCGAAGGAACTTTGATCCTACCTAGTGTCCCATGACCCCACATTTTTTTTTCTATCGATCACCGCAAAACCTTTCTTTAATTCTATTACTGACCTTTTTTGTGTTACATCAATCATCAAGTGCTACATTAGAGTTAAAACAAAAATCACATAAAAGAAATGAACATTTATACTACGCTTTCATAGACATGTTTATTTGAAATTAAGTAATGCCTTACGGCATGTGAGATTTAAAATAAATTTAACAGAAAACAGTCAACCAATTAAAATTACAAAGTAAGGTTCAAACATTCAACAAATCCCACAAAAACAGAACATTGACTTACAAATTGTAGGGATAATATTTTATGTTTTCATGTTCTGAATTGTTAATGTAAAAGTTCGATTCATACAAAATAAAGCTAGCAATTCACGGTTAAAATAGCTATTTACAGCACCTAGCTACTCTATAGAATGTAATTTATTAAAATAACAAGTTTAATCTATAAAATTGATCAGAATAATGTCAAACGTATATGTATATTATGGAATAGGTATAAAGTCAGCGTGCTTCATCTTCGACCGCACCGTCACTTACCACCAAGCGAGTTGGTGGTCAACGAGGTCCTATGCACGATATAAAAATTGACATTTTTGTCATTTACAACTAAAAATTTTAGTATTCAGCTGTACTAATGTTGCACTATACGTAACTTGTATAGCTACAGATATATACAATTGCTATGCTAATACGCATGGCAGTGACATGAACGTAGAAGATTTCATCCCCCCAACAAGCGTCTAACGAACACGTTCCACTCCGCTGCTCCACCGCCACTCCGACGCTATGCCACTACTTTAGCATGTTCATGATTTGAACTCATGAGATTGTCTCAAAAAATTCACAGCCAGGCCCACGGCCAGGCCAAATAAGTTTTCACTTTCAAAAAACTAAAATTTCACTTGAATAAAACGAAAAAACAAATTACCCTGAACACTAACGTGGTTATTACATAATAGCTGAACTGTGCGCGCGTTGCTACGCCATCTATCGAAAATTATAAATAAATAAATACGACGTTGACGTTTTTGTTACCATTTTCATTCATGCTCCGCTCCTGTTGCTAGTATCGTAATGTTAAGTAGCTTATAACCTTCGTCGAGAAATGGACTATTCAACAGAGGAAAGGTCTTTCAATTCGGACCAGTAGTTCCCGAGATCCTTGCGTTCAAACAAACAAACAAACTCTTCATCTTTATTATAGTAGTAAAGATTATACACGAATAAAATTAATTTATAGGCTTCTCACATGTGGTATGGTCGGTCCAGCCAAAGTTACGCCAACTTGCGCTCAGAGTGGTGGAACGACAAGCTGGAGTAGCGCGCACGCACGCCCCTTGAATAAACCGCCTAATGCGGTAGAAACCTAAGTAAGGATAAACCAACCATACCAACAAAAATATAAATAAAAAAATACAAGTAAAATACATAAATATAATATGAATTGTGTACGTAGTAAAATATGTCTGTCAAATACACACTAAAACCATTATAATAATTATGTTATTTCAAGTAATTTCGTATATATTATGTACTGTATAATAACACTATCAGAGAACAGGTAAATGAGCAAGAATATAATTTAAAGGATACTGACTATCAGTTAAACGAAGCGTAGTCCTGAGTTAGAAACATCTACCTGGGGATATGAATAATGTATACACTTCGAAACTTGTGAAATGAGACGCAATGTGCGATCGACAAACGGTCTGGAGAGTAGTCAAGGTGAAACCTAGCAAATAGCAAATTTCCTCACTATGTTTTCCACCGCCATTTCATGTACATATGGACTTAAGAAGGATAGTAACTATCATTCGAAACAGATTCAGGCAGATGTTCCGAGAGTTACTAGCGAATTTTGGGTAAATATTTGAAGGAACCTGAAAACTTTTCACATAGCTCTCCTATTCTTCCCCAAAACGGAGGTACTCAAAAATTAAAAAAATCAGAGAGTTGAAGAAGTGAATGAATTCATTGAGGCAATGTGCAATTTTAATATGTTAATTTTATAGTAGTACTAGCTGACCCCGCAAACGTTGTTTTGCCTTAGTTTACCCTTGTCACTTAGGGGTATGAAAAATAGCTAGTAGCCGATTCTCATACCTACAGAATATGCATATAAAATTTTGTTAAAATCAGTAAAGCCGTTTCGGAGGAGTAAGGAAACAAACACTGTGACACGATAATTTTATATAGTAGTATAATGTTTAAAAAATAATAAGCCAGATGATTTAGTCGGGGTTTTAACATTGCCAGGCGCAATTGGGTTTGAGGCAATTTGAATTTTGAATTTTTAAGAGCGTTTTTTATACATGCGTGAGCTTCACAGTTCAACGAAGCCAGTTTTAGTAGCTATACATATTTATGGATAATGTTGAAATACAATAGACATTGGCTGAAGAAGCACAAGTATACCCGACGCGGGACATCCGCCGGATGACGGCGCCCGCCCTCGCATCTCATCCTGAAAGGTATCTATAATCTATAAATGTAACAGGTATCTTATACCTTTAAACGAGCAATCCTTGTATATTATAAATGTTTAGTATCTGAATCACGGAAACGGGTGGTACGATTATCATGAAATTATGTATGCAGAGGGTTTCGGGGACGATAAATCGATCTAGAGGAGGCCTTTGTTCAGCAGTGGGCGTCTTGCAGCTGATGATGATGTTGATGACCTGACTCACAATAAAAAGTAGGCAATGTGTCTTTCCAGACTATAATCTAACTGTGTTCCAAATTTAGCCCGATCCGTTCAACCGTTCCGTGATTGAGCAATAAACACCCAAGCTATTGCATTTACAATGTTAATAGGATAATTGTTATCTGATTGTTTTACTGAAGCAGTAAGTGATTGTACGGAATGCGTTAGAGCGTTATGGCGAGTATGCTATTACAGAATAACCAGGCAGGTCGGGCGAGCCTCGGAGCCTTTCAAACTCGTTGTCATTTTCAAAACTGATAACTTTTTCATTATTGGGGACCAAAAATGAAAGAATTTCTTTTCAGTCGACTTCCGTAGGACGGTATGTTTTTCGGTGTATGATGCAAAAATATTAACCACTATAACATTCCGCTCTACGAAATCGGATATAATTTCATACGCGTTAGGGTATAATTAATGCGATCCTTTAATTAACCTAGATGGATGCAATTAATTTATCTATTAATATGCCGATTTCACTAGTAGCTAACTAAATGTTCCCATTGCCTTCTGTCGTAAGAGTAATCTAAGCCAAGTGCAATCAATCTAGCAGATATAAGCAGCTCACTAAATGTTCCCCTGCTGGGACTCGGGGCCTTCTCTCGCAAGGAGAGAGTCAAGGCCATAATCCACCACGTTGACCAAGTGCAGGTTGGTGAATGACACATGACCTTGAAAGATTCTGGATACATGTCGGTTTCCTCACGATGTTTCCCTTCACCGTTTTAAGTTAGCGGGTTAGCGGGGAATTGAAAAAAATATTGCAACAGGCTGGTTTCCTCACAATGTTTTCTTTCACCGTTAAAGCCTGTTAACGACCACCTTGTAAATCTGCACTTGGGAAGATAAGAGGTGCAGGCAGGATTCGAACCTACGTTCACAGGATCTATTCCAAATATTTACCGAAAGCTTACGCGAGACAAAAAGCTGTTATGTTTTTGAGCAAAAACCAAACTCGGAGAGAAATTCTCGACTCGACGTCAAAGAGAGAAGATTTTGAATCTAAGTTACAAAACTTATATATGTATGTCTTTCGAAAAATACTGCGAGCGAAAAATACAAATAACGATAGGCAATACGTAATAACCACCCAGCTAGGTTATAACCCACTACAGCACACTGCCACGCCATCGGAACATGAAGAATTCAAATTATTTTACAGCGAAGAGAGAAATAGACAATTTATCACTTGACCGTGATTTTTTTTCCAGAAGCATTGACAATCAAACCGATGCATAGTAATCGTAATGTATAAATATTAATTATTGCTGAGCAGTAAAATAACTGACAAATCTAGATGGACTTTGCAAAGAGTCTTATTACACAAAATGGTTGCAACAACTGGCGCCACTGTCGTGGTTAAAAGGCGCTCCATTTAAACGTACCGACATCAAAGAAAGGTTTGTAATAGTATCTTGTCCAAGTATTTGTCTACCGCACTGTCGATAAACGAAACGACAAAATAAAAACATTTGTTCACAAGTTCAGATCAAACGCAGCTCGGAATTAGCTCTCGCTCTGTTTACAAAACAGCAGCTAGAGGAATTTAGGTCTTGTTTTCTGAGTCGTAAAGTGTATAATTAGGTGGGAATGACGGATTCGAAGCGACCAACGGTGGTAACAGTAAAATTGGGCTGTAAATCAACCAACGTGAGTTAACGCGTAGCCGAATCGATCCTCATGATTGCGAAACAAACACCGTTATTTCATTGAGTTGTTTTTTTGGTAAATTAGATACTTTTTTTTTTGAACTTTAATAGGTTTACACTTGACCGCCATCTCACCTGATGTTAAGCGACGATGCGGTCTACGATGGAGCGTGGATACCTAGAAGAAACCGATTCACTACCGATTTGAAGACACCAAGATTATAACTATCAGGGAAAACCCACTCAGGCAACTCATTCCACAGCCTAGACGTCCTTATCACAAAAGTAGAGACAAACCTCTTCGTCCGTGTCTTTGAAACATCAACCATGAAACGGTGCCGCTTCTTCGAGTTACGAGAAATCCGATAGAAAAAAGAGCAAGGTGGTATTAGATCATGCAGATCAGTCGCACACTCTCCGAAGTGTATCCGATAAAAACCCGACAAGCTAGCAATTTTACGGCGATGTTCAAGATTTTGAAGTCTTTTTCGCACTAGAGTGTCTTCATACTTTATACTTTTTGTAGTGGTAGGACTCTTGGCAGAGTCCGCCCGGGGAAGTACCACACCTTTGCCAGTTATTCTACCGCCAATCAGTAATGTGCAAACATTACTGTGTTCCGGTCTGAAGGGCAATGTTTTCAGATAAATTACAGAGCTTAGAGATATTTATAACATCTTAGATCTCTCGGTGACGAGCGCAGTGCAGTGCTAGGTAATGATTTGGACTCATCATGTTCCAATAGCTGTGTCACTGTGCTGTTATGTGACAGGTATGTTGTTTACCATCAGACACATGTCCTGCTCGTCTCGTCACTCTTTGTTTAAAAATAACAAATAGTTAAAAACCAATTTCCGAATGGCGTTGTCAAATTTAAGTTTGGTTTTCTTCTATTTCATTAACAATATCGGACCTCAAGTTCAAGGGTTTTCACTTAACTATTTTAGATAATAATTTCAATTTATAAATAAAATTCTCCTCCAAAACGGCTCGACTGACTTTTATAGAGTTTGTGTTTTGTATTTGACAGCTAAGGAAATAGATTGCAGAGTATATTTCACGCATAAGCGTGAAATATACTAGCGAGTGGATATAAATCCACTCGCTTAATTTTTTGTCCAGTTGATCCACTGAACTTCACGTCGACTTGGTCTACCACATATGACCATTATTTATAGTTATACTAGCGACCCGTCTCGGCTTCACACGGGTGCAGTGCTGATACTAAATATACTAATAAAAATGGTTATTGTGGGTTATTCCTAAGAGATAGATATATGCCATTGACGACTTTTTTGTAGACCTTTTAAAGGGGGACAATACTGTTTTCCATTATTTTGATCTGTCTCACAGGGTTCAGCCAGCGTTTGCGGTGTAAGTGCAAAAAATATGTATGTTTATTTATGACATTTCATACTATTTTATGCACGTATTATACATACAAAGTTTCCTCGTGAATCATTCTATCCACTAAAAAACCCGCATCAAAATCTATTTGGTGGTTTTAAAGATTTAAGCATATTTATACAAGGACGGACAGACGCGGAAAGTGACTTTGATTTATGCCATGTATGATCTATATTTTATTCTTTGATTCTATATTATTTTTACTATTTGATTCTTGACGCTCAAAAGGCTGTACTAGTTTTGATGAAATTAGGGACTTCATTTCAGTTGTTTACCATAGATATGTACAGTAGCTACCTGTTATCTTGAATTACCGACATCTCAAAAGCACGGGCCGGACCTATGTGCGAAAAAACTAAATAAAGTGAAAAATGGTTGAACAATTACGTTGTTTACGCATACATACCTATGTGTATAGTCTACAGAGCGGATTTGATTGTAAGTTTTCGGGAGCACCAAACTACCATAATATACAATTTTAAGTTTAAGTGAAAGTACCTAACTTAAAAACAAAATTTTATACCTATTAATTTTATATTACGAAAAAAATTACAAACAAAAATGTTTAACACAATAAAATAAATACAACGCACAGCGATACCGTAAACAAAGAATAAAAGTGGCCAAGTGTGAGTTGGACTTGCCCATGAAGGGTTCCATAGCAGCAAGTAACATAATACATACGTATGAAAACTAACGTGGTTATTACACATTTTAAACAAATACACGGGTAACTCACGTATAAAATAGTCAGAACAGTCCGACTCGAGTTTCGATCGCGTCCGGCGATCTTCTTCAAGTCGAGTGCGCGCGCATGTTCGCAGCTCGATTAGCACGAGCTCGAGCTAATCGAGCTGCGAACATGCGCGCGCACTCGCCTTGAAGAAGATCGCCGGACGCGATCGAAACTCGAGTCGGACTGTTCTGACTATTTTATACGTGAGTTACCCGTGTATTTGTTTAAAATAATACATACGTTCTTATAGTGTGTTGTATCTTTGATAGATGTTTTATTAATATTTTATTTATGACGCGCTTAAAAACCACTTACTACATCGAGTTTAAACCAATTTTTGTAGGAAGTTTGCATGGTAATGTACATCATATTATATATTTTTTTAGTTTTGTCACTCTCCTATTTTAGAAGTTACAGAGGTTACACACACATTTTACCACTTTGGAAGTGTCTCTCGCGCAAATTATTCAGTGTAGAAAAAAAAAGATAAAAGAAACCTCAACATCATTTTTGAAGACTTATCCATACCTTGTCACCCTACACATAAGGATTTCATGTATTTTTTTTTAATTTCAGTTCAAAGTATGGGGCACCCAATATTTTCATAGTTTCGGAAAAAAGTGGCTGTGACATACGTACGGACAGACAGACATCTGGCGAATCTACTTAATAAGTAAAAAAACGGTACCTATATATTTATATATATAGGTCCAGAGAAATTACAGGGCTTAGAGATATAATATCTTAGATCTCTGGGTGATGAGCGCAGTGCAGTGCTAGGTAATGATTTGGACTCTTCACGGTCCAATAGCTGCGTGTCATTGTGCTGTTATGTGGCAGGCATGTTGTTTACCATCAGGCACATGACCTGCTAGTCTCGTCACTCTATATTATAAAAAAAAAATATATATAGGTCCCGTTTTTTTCTATTTGGCTACGGAACCCTAAAAATTGGCTGTCATAGGAATTAAAAAAGAAAACTTAGTAATATTTAACTCAGGATTTGATAGCTCACGTTGGAAACTACGCGTGTGAAACCGGAGGGCGTGGCTATGACCAAGGCCATCTAGAAAAGTGTCAGCATTTTCCGAGCTGTCCCGAACTTCCTCGATGATTTTTTCATTCACAAGCGTGATGTTTGAGGTCAGTTCACATCCCACGAAAAATGTGTTTGTGGTGCGCAAAAATAAGTTTTCACTTCAAAACCGTAAATTTAAAACCCACTTTAGACTGTAACAGCAAACAATTTGATAATATTAATAGTTCGACCTAACAAAAACATTCAAGTTTCTTAGTAATGATTGGCACTTTTACAAATTAAGTCTTCGAAGAATTTTGTTTTGATAACAACTAAAAATTAGTTTCAAGTTTAATTCAAAGATAAAGAAGTTTAATTAAATAACTTTTCTGAAGACTGAAATTAATGAATACAATATTGTGGAGTTATTAGAACGAAATTGAATTCAGAACGCAATGTAGAAAGTTTTTTTTTTTTATTTATTTAGTCTCAATTGAAAGCATGACATCAATATTGCGATCAAAAGATCTATTGTCTAAATAAAAGAAATTAGTGAATAGTTGAGCACGTTTTTTTTTTACTTTTAAAGGTTTCCACTTTACCGCCACCTCGCAGGCGGTCTACGATGGACCGTGTTTACCTAGAAACCGATTTACTCGCGATTTGAAAACACCAAGATTGTAACCTTTGGGGAAAACCCACTCAGGCAGCAATTCCGCAGCCCAGACGTTCTTATCACATAAGTAGAGTCAAATCTCTTCGTTCGTGTCTTGGGAACACCAACCATGAAACGATGTCACTTTTTCGAGCTACGAGCATTAAATTGTCTTATGAGTCTTTTGGCACGTCTCTCGATCGATTCTAGAGCCTCCAGTTGATACTTAGACGAACCATCCTAAAGGTGCGAACAGTGTTCAGTGTCAAAGTAACCCCAAAAGCTCAAAACGGTCAGAAACCGGCACAGATATACTCTGAAAAGCAGGAGTCAGTTGGAATGACCCCTTTTTGCGGAGAATAGACAAGCCTGCGTCTTACTCTCGTTGAACTTGACCAGTTTGGCATCGCCCCTTTTAGACACCGCCTCAAGTGTCAAGTACCTGTGAATTTTCCCAGTTTGGAAAGAGAGTCTAAATAGACGCGTCAGTATCGGTAAAACGTATATGTATTTAAAAGAAATAAATGTTGAGACAACTTTACGTCAACATCTCAGTCCTATCTTACAAGCGCTGGGAAAAGTTTATGCAAATGAATTAAGCTCCAGCTCTTCTTCCATTGCCTGACTAAAACTGTTACGCAAGTTATTGCTCTCTTTTTCCTTTCAAGTGAAAATAATGAGAGAGCATTAATGCAATATGCAGCTGGGCACGGTTCCAACTTGAATATCTTAGTATCTCTAGATCTTAATTGGTCTATGTAGAGTTCAGCTGTTCTCTGTCACGGTATTTAATTTTATGTAGTTTCGTTATTTACTATGGTTAATGAAGTATATGTAAACAAGTAAATTAATCGTTCTATCATGAATTTAAAGTCATAAATAGATAGATAGATAGATAGATAAACTCTTTATTGCACTTACAGAACAAAGAAAAAATCAGAAAAACTTATATTAAAGTAGCAATTGGCGACCTTATCGCTGAGAGCGATTTCTTCCAGGCAACCGTAGGATGGTAAAAACATAAATAAATTAATAATGGAAGACGGGGAGTACAATTAGGAGTAGTAACAATTTAGAATAACTAGCAACTAATTTAAAATACAACAATATATATATATATATATATATTACATATATCGATTTTACATCCTAATACACAAATAATTTTATAATAATAGACTAATAGATAATTAATTAATAATAACATGTTCAACAAATTAAAATATTTAAATATTAATAGATTACAATTTCATGGACTTTAAGGAGAATAATGATTTTAACTAGCTGATGACTGCAACAAGTAGAACTCTTTAACTTGGTTCTTAAAAACAGCAAGAGAAGGAGCTTGCCTAATGTTGACGGGCAAGGCATTCCACAACTGGACAGCTTGAAAAGCAAATGACTTGCCATAAAAAGTTTCGCTGCGCGCCGGCGGTGTTTCAAGGAACAAGTTATATTTTGACCTTAGCGGTAGACCATGTGCATTGCTCCAATACGTAAAAAGTTTTTTCAAATACCGCGGAAAAGAGGGGTTAAATAATACGCTATAGAGAAAATACAAAATATGAGCATTCCGACGAAAGCGAATGGGGAGCCACTTGAGCTGTATACGAAATTGAGATACATGATCATACTTGCGTAAACCAAATATAAATCTTATACAATAATTTTGGAGACGCTCAAGTTTATCTAGCTGATCTTCTTTGAGGTCAAGAAAGCAGACGTCTGCGTAGTCCAGGATGGGGAGAAGAAGAGATTGTGCAAGCGCAATTTTAGTAGTAGTAGGTAGGTAGTAATTTTAGTAAATAAGACGTTAGCTACAAGTGTATCATGTTGTACATGATCATTCCACACAAACAACTTAATCACAGCACAGAAAAAAAACAAAGAAATACAATTTTCAAATCCCACCGGCACTACGGATCATTTTTAGGGTTCCGTATTAAACATAACCCTTATAGATTAGTCATGTCTGTCTGTCTGTATGTGCGTCCGTATGTCACAGCCACTTTTTCCAAAACTATAAGAACTATACTGTTGAAACTTGGTAAGTAGATGTATTCTGTAAACCGCATTAAGGTTTTAACAGAAAAAAATTAAAAAACAATAAATTTTGGGGATGCCCCATGTAAATAACTGAAACTCAAAAAAATATTTTTAGTCAAACCCAAACTTGTAGAGTTTCTATGGATAGGTCTTCAAAAATGAGGTTTCTATATTATCATTTTTTTTACATACAGAATAATTTGCACGAAAGACTCTTCCAAAGTAGTAAAATGTGTGGCTTATAACTTCTAAACTAAGAGAATGATAAAACTAAAAAAATATATGGTGTACATTACTGTACAAATAACTTCCACCGAAAATACGAAAGATACGAAATTTTTAGTACGTCATACAATACAAATACAAATACAAAAATCTTTATTGCTGTTTGTAGGTAAGATAAGATAATACAAAACATTTTAAAAATTGTTCCATACAAACTGGCCTCTGCGAGAGGCATGCAATATGTCTGGCAAGACAATTTGTTACTTAATTTTTAAATAAAAACAAAAAAATTTTTTTTAATAATAGTCAGCTGATTAAAGTCTTCTTCTTCCTCATCTTCTATTAATTTCTGGTTTTTATTTATGTCATCTGATTCTTCATCTTCGATTAATTTCTGGCTTCTATTTGGTGAGCACAATTTCGCCATCGTCTTGTGTTTCATCAGGATATTGTCTTGTGTTTTTTGAGTTTGATCAATATGTCCATCCAGAGTCTAAGGTCTTGCATTAGTAGATCTTGCAGTTCATCCATGTAAGGAGTGTCAAAGAATGTATAAAGTGCAATAAATGTATATAATCAAAAAATCAAAAATGTCGTTAATTATAACATTCATGTAAATACTCAAAGAATGTCAAAATGTAATACAGTACAAACTAATTCATCATGATACAATATATCATTATTTGGTCTTATGTCAGTTGAATGTCAAATTTCATAATGGAATAATAATATCTATTGAGATATTAATGGAATAAGGTTTAAAGATTGTAAAGGTTTCATGTTAAACAATGTCTAAAATATTAGTATTCCAATTAATTTCCTTATCATTTAAAAATTCAGTTACAGTATAATAGCATTTGTGTATAAGCATTTTTTTTAGTTTACTTTTGAACATTGTTATGTTAAGTTCTTTTATGGCATTTGGCAGCTTATTATATAAAAGAGGAGCCATACAAAAAATGCTGTCACTCATAATCTTTTTTTTGCGTTTGTCTATGAGCAGTCTACACTTATCACGCCGGTTACGTTTTACTTTGTCACTCAATAGAGGAAAATAATGAGGGTTATTCCTTACAAAACACATAACTTCAAATATGTACAGGCATGGCAGGGTTAATATTTGGTTGTCTATGAATACTTGTCGACAGCTATCTGTAACTTGCATCCCGAACATAGCACGAATGCATCGTTTTTGTGCTTTGAAAACTGAGGCTGTATCAGTTGAATTCCCCCAAAAAATGATCCCATATCTCAAGACTGATGCCACCAATCCATGGTAAGATGTAAGAAGAGCCTCTTTCTTTACCACTGGAGCAAGCCTATGCAGAGCATATGCCGAGCTACCCAGCTTCTTGCAGAGAATCTCAACATGTGCCTTCCAATTCAATTTCATGTCTATTGTTAGGCCCAAAAATTTTGTTGTAGTGACTTCTGCAATTTTTTTATTTTGATAATTTATGTTTATGTTACTCAAGTAATTTTTTGTTTGAGTAAATTGCATGAAATTGGTTTTGTTTAAATTAATTTTTAAGTTATTAATGTTTAACCAATGGATAGATGAATTTAGTGCGGCATTGATATCTTCCTCATAATTAGCTTTATCTTGACATGCTATTGTTATTGTGCTGTCATCTGCAAATAGTGACATTGGATGCTCAATTACTTTAGGAAAATCATTTATGTAGACAATAAATTGAAACGGTCCCCACACACTTCCCTGCGGCACACCAAATTTGACAGTTCTTTCTTTAGAGGTGAATATTTCCTCCTGTTTAGTTTTAGTATTAATCTTCGTAATTTTAGTTACTTGCCTTCTGTCTGTTAGGTAAGATTTTACTAAGTCAAGCACATTACCTCTAACCCCATAGGCTTCAAATTTACTCAGAAGAATATCATGATTGACATAGTCAAATGCCTGGGTCATATCACAATAAATGGTACATATAGCATTGTTATTATCAACATTTTTCATTACATTGTTAAGAAAATCATATATAGCAATATTTATAGTCTTATTTCTTCTAAAACCTTTTTGCTCATTACAAAGTATGTTGTATTTTTCAAAATACTGAATGAATTGCTGGTTAAAATATTTTTCAAATATTTTTGACATTATAGGTATAAGGGCATAGGTCGGTAATATTCCATGTGCTCCCTATTTTCTTTTTTAAATACAGGTATGATTATACTTTTTTTAAGGGCCTCGGGAAATGTGCCAGTACTTATACATAAATTGATTATATGACTAAGAGGGCTACAGATAGTCTCTTTAACAGTTTTTATAATTTTTGTGCATATCTCATCATATCCAACACTATTAGTGTTTTTTAAGGAATTTATGATTTTGAGAATATCATGTGGTGTAGATGGCGCCATGAACATTGAGTTCTGAGTTCTATCAATATTTTGTGTCACATTTATACCAGAACTAGGTAATGGAGTAATTTTATCAACAAAATAGTTATTAAATGCATTAGCCATTAGTTTTGGGTCTGTCAAAAGTTGACCATTACATTGGATTTTATCTATGGACATTTTAGGTAAGTTATTTCTCAATCTATTTATAATATGCCAAGTAGTTTTTGATTTATTGTCTGACATTTTTATTTTGTAATTGTTTTGAGCTTTTTGTGTTAGTTTGATAATTTTTTTGAACAATCTGGTGTAGTTTTTATATTTTGCCTTATTTTCTTCATAGGGTTTAGTTCGACAATTATTAAACAACAACCTTTTCTTTTTACTACATAGTTTTAACCCACGAGACAGCCATGTTGCATTTCTTGTTACATTGATTGTTACAGTTCTATAAGGGAAACACAAGTTGTATAATAACTTAAATAAATCTATAAATGTGTTGTATGCTAAGTTTGCATCAAATATTTCATATATATCTGAAAAAGTAAGGTTCTTTAAGTGACTTTGAAATTTTATTATATTTTCGACACTGTAATCTCTACATTTTTTCCGCCAATACTTGTTAATACATATTTTTTTCACAGGATATCTCAACAATTGAGCGGTGTGGTCGGACAGAGCCAATCCCAACACTTCTGCCTTGCACTTGCTCCTAAAGTCATGTGCAAAGTTGTCTATGCAAGTTTGACTTACCGGTCTAGTAGGTTGTTTAATAGCTAATGACAAATTAAAATTGGATAATAGGCATTCAAAGTCCTTTGTAGTCTTATCATGCTTTAGTACATTTATGTTATAATCTCCAGCCATGACAATGTGATAATATTTATTTTTATGCAAGTGCAATAGAACATTCTCTAAGATTGAAAAAAAGGTATCTTTGTTACTACGAGTACTAGATGGAATTCTATACACACAAAGTACAACAACATTATATCTAGTGAGCCTTACTGCACAGCATTCTATTATATTATAAACAGAAAATTGTTTTACTTGGGTAAGTTCAGTCCACTCATTACCATTTCTAACAAGAATACAACTACCACCTCTTTTGATAGTTGGTCTACTACAGGTGGTTGCCAATGAGTAATTAGGTAAGTGTAGATACTGCTCATATCCAGCCAACATATTATGTTCGGTGATACAAACTACATCCACCGGTACATTTTTATCAAGAAGCTCATCAAGGCATAGTGAAAGTGTCTCTGATTTTGTTATCAATCCTGCTATATTTTGATGCAAAATGTTGATATGCTTATTTGCGAAAAAATTTAAGATTAGGTTCAGATTCAGATCCATGCTGAGCACCTGTCGAGCCTCCCTGGCAGTTGATGTATTGGCGCTCAATATCATCAAGTTGTCTGTACAAGTACTCAAACATAGTTCTTACACCGTAATCATTTATTGTGCCATTAAATTTGTTGAACATGTAGGAGGAGAATGGCACAGTACTATTTGGGTCAAATATAGTAACATGGTTGTGTTTTCTAAGTTCTAGAGTTAATAGTTTATTGAAATGTTTTACTCTCCAATTATATTCATGTGTTGTTTGTATGGATGTTTTTAATACTGGTAAACACAAAATGATGTTTGTGTTCCTAGTTTTATCCATCATCTCCTGAATTCCATGCGTCAAGTCAAAGTGATCAGTCTGTGTTCGAAAGTCTTCTTCACCGATTAGAATAATGCAGTAGTCATTTTTGGTGAATTTAGTCAGTTTTGTGTTCAAACCTTTGATGAGTTGTTTAGTGCCCACATTTGGTGTTAAGTGGTGGCAAATGTTATATGTTTTTTGTTGTGGTACTGTGTTTTCAGCTAATTGCAATATCTTATGTTTTTTAGTGGTACTTAAAATACATATTTGTTTTTTATCTATATTTTTTGGTGATACGCGTTTTAGTTTACCGTTTTGGCTATATACTGGGGATTTAGATGGGGATTTAGGGGTATTAGATACATTATTTTTGTTTTTAGGTGTTATTTTAATAGTCTGGGTGGCTATTGTATTTACAGGTTTTGTAGCAACTCTTTGTGTAATCGGTCCAGTTTGGGTGTGTTTGTGTTCTGTTCCTGAGGTCTGTTTTTTCTTTGGTGTACGTGGCCATTGCTTAAGAGGACTTTGGGTCACTTTTTTGTACATGTCATTTTTTTTTACAAGTTCATTGTTAGTTTTTTTCAAGCTGCTATTTTCCATTAGTAAATTCTCTATTTCTGTGTGGGCACTACTTAAGGTAATCTCTAACTCTTCTATGCGGTCTTGTAGTTGCTTAGTAAAGAAATCATCATTAGAAACATCCGGCATACTTGTAGTAGTTCCATCTAAAACCTCAGAAGACGTTTCGCTGACAGCAGTTTTATTGCCATCTGAATTGCTTCGATTGCGACGGAATGTAATATTTTCAAAGAAATTCATTTTGATTTGTAGTAAATTACTGATATTAGAGACGGTTATCAAAAGATAAAGATATCTGAAGTCTTAGTATCTAGCTGTCAAATTTTATAAATATAACGGATTTTTTAGGTTAAGACATTCGACTTTTTACATAAACAAATAGCGTTTAAAGGCTTTACGTACTCACAGTTAAATTATTTCCTTTATTTGTTCGTATTATGATATAAATCATAAATACACTATTATTAAAACTTCGATCACAGAGTTAAAAACGAACACAATAGCTTTTGCACTATGTTACTTTCTGCTACGGAACCCTTCAAGGGCGAGTCCGACTAGCACTTGACCGCTTTTATTTTTTCAAGTACTGTTGTGTGAATTTGTCATTACCACTGGCATTTACGTCGAAAGAAAATATCGCAAGGAAACGTGGTCCAAGATTTGAGACCTTACTATGACCACATGATTTTCTCCTTGTGAGAGACCTCCAGTCTCGGCAGTGAGTTATATTTATTATTATGTATTTAAAACTATATAAGTATTATATCAGCTATCAGGCTTCCATTGTACAAGCTTTGCTTAGTTTAGGGTCAGATGGTGTTGTGTATGAATTGTCTACCAATATTTATTAGTTAGGTATTGGTTGCGCATGCGTTGCTTGTTTTTATAAACAATCTAGACCTAACAACTTAAAGTGATTACCTATGGAAGCGTAAACAACAAAATCATTCGATCCATAAAAAATAGCAGGAAAGTTCCAGTAGGTACATATTGGATTTTATAATGAAGATTCCATATAATGGAGCATGTCTCGTTAATTTAATGAGACTGCGCTCATGATAACCATTTCGAATATATGAATAATAATTAACGATCCTTCTTATAAATCTACTGCTTGTATCTTGGTGAAATCATTCCGTTACACAGTATCTAACTAGTATTATAAAGCTGAAGAGGTTTTTTTTGAACGCGCTAATCTCAGGAACTATTGGACTGATTTCAACAAATATTTCATCGTTGCATATGTGCGTGATCCCTGAGAGCACGGGCAAGGTCGGGTCGGACCGCTAGTTCCAAATATAACACTATATATTACACAAAATTGTAGCATAACACATTTTTAAAGTATAAGTCGCATTTTCGTTTTGGCGAATTCTTAAGAATAAGTATTAAAAATGTACTAATGTTAATGTGGTACTAATCTGGAACAAGTTTGTTGTGTGTGAATCAGTTAAAGTTTTCTTTTTCAATGTATTCTTTAAAATTGCATTCTCAAAAACTCCAATACCAAGTTATTCAATGTTAAAATTTACTATCATTTACCTATTTATAATTTACAACAGTCAAATCATTTAATCCATATTAATCAACAAATCTAAAACAAATAATACGGAAAGTATTCGTCATTAATCTAATAGAAAATAGGACCCACCCCGAACAGCACCCGCGCTTCTACCGCCTAACTAAATCGGCTATCGTTTTGCTTATCTTGTCTCTATCATTTCAACCGAAAAGAAAAGAGAGAGAGAAACATCAAAGCGATGACATTTTTCGTCCGGCGGGTGCAAAAGTGCCCATTACACTAGACTACAGGCCCGCGAACAAAATTTACGTAGTAAATGAACCATCAGGAGGTCTATGTAGGACGATAGAATCCGGAGATTGCACCTTTTAGATATTCTTTCATACTGGTAGAGACTACTTTATTATTGTCACGTGATCGAGTGACGCTACTTGGCGTGGCTATCTGGATCAAGCGCGCTACGCGAGAGCTATTGTCAAATTTACATGAATAACGTGGTATACTCATAAACTGCTATACTTCTTATTTGCTTGTAAGGTGCCCAAAAATATTCCGAAAGTTGGAGCATGCGCACAAAAAAGTTTCAGCTGTTAAAAAGGCTATTCGTTATGTAGGTAACCTAATCTACAATCTACCAAGCGTATCTAAGAACACTCCAGACTGAATTACCTTTCAAGCAAAAATTAAATAAAAATCGGCAGTAATAATACCACCGACATACACATCCACACTCTTTTTCTCACACACATACACACAAACACGTTACACTTACAACACCACGTCGTTTTTGCGTAAGGGGTTAAAAACAACAAGAAAATAAAACCCTTTTGAAAAGATACTAAAACAAGATTTATTATGATTTCAATTTTAAATCGCGTATTTTTGAACCATTTTGTGCCGAGACTTTATTTGATTAACATTGTACGGTTCAACAAAATCGACCAATAGGACGATTTAAAAAAAATAACGTATAAGAGAAAACGTTAATTTTTCTGCTGACTCCAATTAAATAACAAAATTATTTTTTGCAATTAGCCACCCATTTTTAGGGTTCCGTAAAACGTAAAAACGGAACCCTTATAGATTCGTCATGTCTGTCTGTCTGTCCGTCCGTATGTCACAGCCACTTTTTGCCGAAACTATGAAAACTACATTGTTGAAACTTGGTAAGTAGATGTATTCTGTGAACCACTTTAAGATTTTTACAAAAAATTAAAAAAAAAGAAAAATTAGGGTTGCCCCCCATACTGAGAACTGAAACTCAATTTTTTTTTCCATCAAACCTACACGTGTGAGATGTCTATCGATAGGTCTTCAAAAATGATGTTGAGGTTTCTAATATAATTTTTGTCTAAACTGAACAATTTGCGCGAGAGACACTTCCAATATGGTAAAATGTATCCCCCCCCCTTCTAACTTCTAATAAGAGAATGAAAAAACTAAAAAAAATATATGATGTAAACATTACCTTGCAAACTACCAACGAAAATTGGTTTGAACTCGATCTGATGAGTAGTTTTTTTGTACGTCATAAATACACTATTATTAAAACTTCGATCAAAGTTACAACGAACTACAAGAACTATGTGTACTTACTTGCTGCAACGGAACCCTTCATGGGCGAGTTCAATTTGGCCACTTTATTATAATTTAGAGTGACGAACCGAGCAAACTATGCGCTTGATGGTAAACAACAGTGTCGCGCAGCTATTCGACCATGAAGAGCCCAAATAATTCCTAAGCACTGCACTGCGCTCGTCACCCAGAGATATAAGATGCTTTATCTCTATGCCCTGTTATTTTTCTGGAATTATTTTCCTTCAAACTGGAATACAATGACGTTTGCTAATTTCTGTTTGGCGGAAGAATAACAAACAAAGGTGTGGTACTTCCCAAGGCGGACTCTGCAATGAGTCCTGTTACTACAATTTCTTGTAAATTAACTGGTTTAAACTCTATCTCAGCGCATTTTTTGGCTTAGAGCATCACTACGAGTATTCCGTGTAATCTTCTTTGGATATAAAATTCTCGTGTCACAGTGTTAGTTACCTTACTTCTCCGAAACGGCTTTACTGATTTATACCAAATTTTATAAGCATGTTCAGTAGGTCTGAGAATCGGCTACTATCTATTTTTCATACCCCTAAGTGATAAGGGTTGTTCGCCCCTAATTTTTTTAAAATATTTGGACAAAAATGTTTTTATGTTATTTTTTTATAATGTGGCATTAAAAAATACGTACAACCCTAAATGTTTAACCTTTTATCATCAAACCCCTATTTTTAAATAGCCATTTTAGTAATTTAGTCATTTGACAATGAACTCATCCTCAACGGCGGTAACGATTTGAATGATTTTTTTGTGTGTGTACAAGTGGATTCGAGGATGGTTTAGATTCACAAATAAGCCCAGCAGATGGCGCTGCAGACAGTGTCTAGGTTATTATCCGAGCGAAGCCGGAGCAGGCCGCTAGTTCTTCATAAAGTATTTGAATAAAAGGAGATTAAATGCATTTGTGGGCAAGTTATTAGTAAAAACATCTCTCACGTTGTCCGCAGTTTAGATCCAATATTGGCCGTTGCAAGGAAATCCTAATATTCCGAGAGTTACTAGCAAATTTTGAGGCAAGCTGAAAACTTGTCACATAGCTCTCCTTTTATACCCCAACACGGAAGCGGAGAGCTGGCTAGTGAGAGGCGGGGTAAAATGATGGGATCCATAAATTTTTAAATTTTTATTTAAAAAATAATGTTCAGTAATAATGGTTGAGGTAATATAAAATTGTAGTATAAAAATAATACTCGTAATAAGCTAGACGATTTAGTCGAGGTTATAACATAGCCAGGCGCGTGCAATGATGTTTTGCAAAAAATAAAAAAATGGGTTTGAGACAATTTGAAATCTAAATCGGGTGTTATTTAAAACTAAATAAAGTGGCCAAGTGCGAGTTGGACTCGCCCATGAAGGGTTCCGTTGCAGCAAGTAACATAATATACATAGTACACATAGTTCGTTGTAACTTTGGTAGAAGTTTCAATAATAGTGTATTTATGACGTACTAAAAAAACACTACTCATCAGATCGAGTTCAAACTAATTTTCGTTGGTAGTTTACATGGTAACGTACATCATATATTTTTTTAGATTTTTCATTCTCTTACTTTAGAAGTTAGAGGGGGGGGGGGGGGGGACACACATTTTACCACTTTGGAAGTGTCTCTTGCGCAAATTATTCAGTGTAGACGAAAATGATTTTAGAAACCTCAACATCATTTTTGAAGACCTATCGATAGACAGCCCACACGTGTAGGTTTGATGAAAAAAAAATTTTGGAGTTTCAGTTCGCAGTATGGGGGCAACCCTAATTTTTTTTTTTGTTATTTTTTTTTGTAAAAATCCTAATGCGGTTCACAGAATACATCTACTTACCAAGTTTCAACAGTGTAGTTCTCATAGTTTCGGCAAAAAATGGCTGTGACATACGGACGGACAGACAGACAGACAGACATGACGAATCTATAAGGGTTCCGTTTTTACGTTTTACGGAACCCTAAAAACAGGGTTTCTCGAAAAGAGAGATCGTTTTGGAGGGACTGTCTACATGCCAGATGATCTAAATTAAGGGATTCATTTTTCTCCGCTGTTCATCAGCCAGGTCGGCACTTCCGTGCAGGGATATTATAGAAGAACTCTATGTGTTTAGTTCTCAGCTTGCCTCAAATAACTACCCAAGCTAATTTGCTACCAGCTCCCTGAATATAAGCTCATAATATCAAACATCATAGAATTGTGTGAGAGTAAACATTCTACCTTTTATTTATAATGTAGGTAGGTGAAATACATGCTCTTGATGGAAAAAAACGTGCCTGTTCATAATAAATAACAGTTTCACGCAGTTATTTAATCATAAGGAGTCCAAATCACAGTTTATAATTGCTAAAGATTAATTATCTCTTTGCCCTGTTGTTTATCGGAAAGCATTGCCCTTGAAAACGGAACACGGTTAAGTTTGCTTATTATTACTTGGTAAAATAACCGGTACTTCGCAGGAAAACTGTATAAAGATTCCTACCACTACTGACAATAATAATTTGCTGAGTATTTTTTATACCTTTGGGTACTAAAATTTGTACCTATCTTTTAAAACTAACAATTCAAATCGATTTTAAGTACCGCAGTTTATTTCAAAATCTCAAAGTACGTAAACAAATTAACAAACGTTTTGCTTATAGCATAACAACGTTATTCAAAAACTAGCGGATGTAAAATCTTAACATTAATAACTTAAGATTAATAATAATAATTCCTACCGATTCTCCACGGTACGCTGATATTTCTCAGTACAACGATAGCGTGTTTCAGCCACGGCCGGTCTGATCCCAACGCCATCTAGTGCAGCCAAATGAAGACAGTACCATAGGCTGCGTAAGAGTCATTTTACCGTTTCGCACGAAATTGAAAAAGTTTATGCTCCGAATTTATCATCTTCAGTATTATCTAGAAAAAGATAATTACGTTAAAAAAATAGGTCAATATTTCTTGTTGACTTTTCCTTGTTTCAGTCTTATTAAAAATAATTCCATTGATCTTAGGCGTTGATCTCCCATGACCATTTTGCCGAAAAAACGCTGCCGTGTCAATTTCAGACTTCTAAATCTACATGTGATACTCAAAATTCATACTTAAAAAAATATAAGGAGAATCAGACATATATTTTATTAATCTATTCATGTTATAGATATCTGAATTATACTCCCATTTGTCAGTAAAAAAATAAAAACGTGAGGCAATTTTAAGTTTATTATTTTGCAGTTTTAGCGTTGTCGCTGTGTAAAATACACAATAAATAAACAAAAATTATACACAATAATAGGTACTTTGTTTTTAGGGTTCCGTAAAACGTAAAAACGGAACCCTTATAGATTCGTCATGTCTGTCCGTCCGTATGTCACAGCCACTTTTTGCCGAAACTATCAGAACTACACTGTTGAAACTTGGTAAGTAGATGTATTCTCAGAACCGCATTAAGATTTTAACAAAAAAAAAAAAAAAATTAGGGTTGCCCCCCATACTGAGAACTGAAACTCTAAAAATTTTTTTTCATCAAACCTACACGTGTGTGGTGTCTATCGATAGGTCTTTAAAAATGAGGTTGAGGTTTCTAAAATAGTTTTTGTCTACACTGAATAATTTGCGCAAGAGACACTACCAAAGTAGTGGTAAAATTTGTGTCCCCCCCCCCCCCTCTAACTTCTAAAGTAAGACAATGAAAAACCAAAAAAATATATATGATGTACATTACCATGCAAACTGCCAAAGTAAATAGGTTTGAACTCTATCTGATGAGTAGTTTTTTTTAGTACGTCATAAATACACTATTATTAAAACTTCGATCAAAATTACAACGAACTACAAGAACTATGTGTACTATGTATATTATGTTACTTGCTGCAACGGAACCCTTCATGGGCGAGTCCAACTCGCACTTGGCCACTTTATTTATTTGTAGAATCTATTTCTATAGTTACTTTTTCAATCATAGTTTTACTCTTTTCAAAAAATGAAAATTACCAGCTGTCGAAATTAGAATAAATAAAGTGGCCAAGTGCGAGTTGGACTCGCCCATGAAGGGTTCCGTTGCAGCAAGTAACATTATATACATAGTACACATAGTTCTTGTAATTCGTTGTAACTTTGATCGAAGTTTCAATAATAGTGTATTTATGACGTACTTAAAAAAAAACTACTCATCAGATCGAATTCAAACTAATTTTCGTTGGTAGTTTACATGGTAATGTACATCATATATTTTTTTTAGATTTTTATTGTCTTACTTTAGAAGTTAGAGGGGGGGGGGACACACATTTTACCACTTTGGAAGTGTCTCTCGCGCAAATTATTCAGTGTAGACGAAAATGATTTTAAAAACCTCAACATCATTTTTGAAGATCTATCGATAGACACCTCACAAGTGTAGGTTTGATGAAAAAAAAATTTTTGAGTTTCAGTTCTCAGTATGGGGGGCAACACTAATTTTTCTTTTTTTAAAAATTTTCTGTTGAAATCTTAATGCGGTTCACAGAATACATCTACTTACCAAGTTTCAACAGTGTAGTTCTCATAGTTTCGGCAAAAAGTGGCTGTGACATACGGACGGACAGACAGACAGACATGACGAATCTATAAGGGTTCCGTTTTTACGTTTTACGGAACCCTAATTACGCTACGCAAAGGAGCCACTGTTGCCAACCATACGATTTAAATCGTATTTATACTAACTAACGTATTTATTTAACGATATTTTGGCTCATGTACGAATGTACGAAATTTAACAATCCTCTGTCCGCGCATTTTTTTTTAAAATGGGAAAAAAGATTTTCCTTCACGTATTACTACGTTTTATATATTATAAGTATGTATTATCAACTAAATAAGTATTATATCAGCTAACTGCCCGCCACAGCACAAGCTTTGTGCTTAGTGTGAAGTCAGAATAGATGATGTTGTCTGTGAATTGTCCGCCAATATATATAAAACAGTACAAATATTCGAATTCATCACACAAATATTTGCACTGGGTGGGGAACCCACAACCCTCGGCTTCGTAGGCACAACTGTCTGCCTGCGAAACCGTGGGTCGTGGCTTCCCCATCCAGTGCAAATATTTGTACTTTGCCTGGGTGTTTTATATGCACAATGCACAATGCACATATATGTAATAAGTACTAGCGGCCCGCTCCGGTTTCGCTCGAATAATAACCTAGATATTAACTGCAGCGCCATCTGCCGGGCTGATTTGTGAATCTAAACCTTCCAGGGCCCTACCTAAACGTGTACAAAAAAAATCATTCAGATCGGTCCAGCCGTTTAGGAGGAGTTCAATAACAACGGAAAGTGGCATTGATTTTTATATATATAGACTAGCTGACCCCGCAAACGTTGTTTTGCCTTAGTGAACAACCCTTGTCACTTAGGGGTATGAAAAATAGCTAGTAGCCGATTCTCAGACCTACTGAATATGCATATAAAATTTGGTTAAAATCAGAAAAGCCGTTTCGGAGGAGTAAGGAAACAAACACTGTGACACGAGAATTTTATATATAAGATAAGTAGGTATGTATTTAAAAATAAATCGAGTACTAGATGTTCGTTTGAAATCGGTTCAGTAATTCCTAAATGCCTGTTTGCATTTTGATAAGTGTGAGTGCGTGTGAGTGAGTGCGAGATTTCACTACGCAAGTTACTACACACTCGCACTAATCAATCGGTGTCCACATGTGTTTGGTCGCCTCGTGGCTTAGTGGGTAGTAACTCTGCCTGCGAAGCCGAGGGTCGTGGGTTCGATTCCCACCCAGTGCAAATATTTGTGTGATGAATCCAAATGTTTGCACTGTGTCTGGGTGTTTCTATGTATAATATGTATGTATTTAAAAGTATATAGGTATTATATCAGCTATTCGGCCACCATTTTACAAGCTTTGCTTAGTTTGGGGTCAGATGGTGTTGTGTGTGAATTGTCCACCAATATTTATTTATTTATTACTAATCACTAAACACCTGTACTAATCACTCGCACTAATCAAAATGCAAATAGGCCTTTAGACACATGCTGTCACGTCAAGGCACGGTACGAAAGCTCTCAAAAAAGGCTCTCTATTTTTTTCTCGTTTTTGCAACATTCTTCATTTATGCTCCGCTTCTATTGATAGTAACGTAATGTTATGTAGCGTATAGCCTTTGTCGATAGAATAGCATGTTCAATAGAAAAATAATCTTTAAATTCGGACCAGTAGTTCCCGAGATCCTAGCGTTCAAACAAACAAACAAACATAGAAACTCTCCAGCTTTACAATTTTCGTATATCTAGGTACCCCTATAGTACGAGCTTTGCTTAGTTTGAGGCTAGATGGTGTTGT
The DNA here is from genome assembly GCA_963693475.1 of Ectropis crepuscularia. Taxonomy (NCBI): domain Eukaryota; kingdom Metazoa; phylum Arthropoda; class Insecta; order Lepidoptera; family Geometridae; genus Ectropis; species Ectropis crepuscularia. The sequence continues at coordinate 9,338,289 of OY856338.1, forward strand.
GTGTGAACTTTCAAACAATATTTTATTATTTCGACAAACTATTATCGTGATTAATTTACATGTATCCTGTTCTTGATCTCTATAACTAAAATACCTTGACTCACATTAATATTTATTTGTTTTGTGATATTCATCCCCACACATAAGCATTTTTTTTAAATTATTGATAAGTTTATGTTTCATTGCCATCTTTTTTGATGTTAAGCGACCATGTGGGCTACAGTGGGGTATGCTTTTTTTTTTTTAAATAAAGAGTGACGAGACGAGCAGGACACGTGCCTGATGGTAAGCAACATGCCTGCCACATAACAGCAAAGGGACACGCAGCTATTGGAACATGAAGAGCCAAAATCATTACCTAGCACCGCACTGCGCTCGTCACCCAGAGATCTAAGTTGTTATATCTCTAAGCCCTGTAATTTCTCTGGAAACATTGCCCTTCAAACCGGAACACAGTAATGTTTGCACATTACTGCTTGGCGGTAGAATAATTGACAAAGGTGTGGTACTTCCCCAGGCGGACTCTGCTAAGAGTCCTACCACTACAAAATATGCTTGCCAAAAAACAACGATTTCACACTCAATTTTACACTTGAAACTACCAAAAGCTCAATCAGACAAAGTATTTCACAGTCAAGTTCTTACTTAAAAAAGTAAACGTTTTCACATTCAAACACTCTAGGGATGAATGTTTGAAAAAAAAAGATTCCTGAATAATTCAAGTAAATGAAACTTGCACCTACATCTACTCGATCGGGCTCTCCAGGCCGAAATTCATATGACTGTCATGACTACTTCCACTGGGTTCACAAAAATGTTAATCTTCTATCTTGTCATGAAAGGTCACAAAGTGATTTGCTTTGATCCCGGGAGCAATGCTGACCAAACAGATCGAATCAGACCGTGTCCACACAAACTAGGAGAAGACAAATACGTAACTTCGATTACATAAAAACAGTGTTGAAATTCACAAGAACTTGACAATATTACATGGAATGGAATACTTATTTCCTCCTACTAATATTATATTACAAAAGGACGGCCACCCATAAGATGGACAAATGGACATGGACAGATTGATTGACTGGAATCGATCGAGAGACGTGCCAAAAGGCTCATAGGCAACGACACTCTTGTGCGAAAAAAGACTTCAAAGTCTTGAACATCGCCGTAAAATTGCTAATCTATCGGTTTTTTATCGGATACACTTCGGAGAGTGTGCAACTGATTTACATAATCTAATACCATCTTGCCCTTTTTTCTATCGTAATGCTCGTAGCTGGAAAAAGCGTCATCGTTTCATGGTTGATGTTCCAAAGACACGAACGAAGAGATTTAGTCGATTTAGACGAACGAAAGTAGAGTCACTTTTGTGATAAGAACGTCTAGGCTGTGGAATACGTTGCCTGAGTGGGTTTTCCCCAATGGTTACAATCTTTGTGTCTTCATATCGAGAGTGAATCGGTTTTTTTCTAGGTAAACACACTCCATCGTAGACCGCATCGTCGCTTAACATCAGGCGAGATGGCAGTCAACTGTAAACCTATAAAAGTTTTAAAAAAATGACCTCACAAACAGAGATACAGCTCGCTAACAGTTGGTTACAGGTTCCGCAGGGTCTTTCGTTGTGGAAAACTACGGGGGAGGCCTATGTTCAGCAGTGGACGTATTGCGGCTGATCATCATCATCATCATCATCAGCCGCAAGACGTCCACTGCTGAACATAGGCCTCCCCCCTAGATTTCCACAACGAACGGTCCCGCGCAACCTGCAACCAGCGGTTTCCAGCGACCTTTGTTAGGTCATCTGTCCATCTAGTGGGAGGCCGTCCAACACTGCGTCTTCCGGTTCGTGTTCGCCACTCGAGAACCTTTCTTCCCCATCGGTTGTCAGTTCTGCGAGCGATGTGGCCTGCCCATTGCCACTTCAGCTTGCTTACTCTTTGAGCTATGTCGGCCACTTTCGTTCTTTTGCGAATATCCTCATTACGGATTCTGTCGCGCAAAGAGACTCCGAGCATAGCTCTCTCCATAGCTCGCTGTGTGACTTTGAGCTTTGTTATGAGGCCCACAGTTAAGAACCACGTCTCAGTTCCATAAGCCATCACTGGCAACACGCATTGGTTAAAGACTTTTGTCTTTAGGCATTGGGGTATTTTGGACTCAAAGATGTGCCGAAGTTTCCCGAAAGCTGCCCATCCGAGTTGGATTCTTCGCTGGACCTCTTTGTCGAAGTTGGATCTACCTAATCGGATCTTTTGACCCAGGTAGACGTATTCGTCAACAACTTCGAGTGTGGTATTCCCAACATTAACCGGTACAGGTGAGACATAAACATTTGACATGACCTTCGTCTTGTCCATATTCATCCTCAAACCTACCTGCTGGGATACTCTACTGAGGTCCCTGAGCATAGCACCGAGGTCCTCCAGCGACTCCGCCACAATGACTATGTCGTCGGCAAATCGAAGGTGAGTGATGCATTCGCCGTTGATATTGATGCCGTTAATTGATGATATTGCGGCTGATAATGATGATGAATATTACAAATGTGAAAATTTGGATGTTCGTTGCTTTATAACATGTGAATGGCTGAACGGATCGAGTTGAAACTTAGAACACAATAGGGTACCGGACTGGGTCAAAAATACACTATTCTAATAAGTCCGTCAGCTAGATCATGGAAAAATATGGGACACGTATTTTTTGTTTTTTCAAAATATTAAAAATCGACAAAGATATAGAACATCAAACTTCGAGAGTGGGGGGTCGCGACGTCACTCGTGAGTAAAAATCGTAGGCACGAGTGACGTCACAGGAAATTTCTAAGCGCTGTATCTTCGTAATTTTTTATTAGTGAAAAAAAAAAAAATACGTGTACAATATTTTTTAGCAATCTAACTGACGGACTAATTAGTTTTTTTGAGGATTGTACCCTATTATATTATAACCTGTACACAAATACACATAGGTTAATTTACGAAAACCCCGGGAAAATAACCGGACTCTCGTTCTCGTTCTACGCCAGTAAAACCAAGAAACATTGCTAGTTTTACAAAATAGGATGTAGAATTGGATTAATAATGTTCACTATTACAGCACAGCCAAGTGCTGTTTTGTTTATTATTAAAGTGGTATGTGGTCAAATTGAAAGCATTCAATTAATATTGCTTTGCGAATTCTGACCACTCGGCAATCCCTAGATTGTAATCAATATGCCTGCCAATAATAAAACATTGCTCTTAAAATCGGAATATCGCATCGTTTGCACATTACTGCTTAGAAGTAAGAGTATAGTAACGGACAAATATGAAGTACTTCCCAGGCAGTCAGGCAGACAATGCAAAATGGTCAACTACACGAAAAAAAAAAACAAAAGATAAATATTGCCTTTGCCATTTATTTTACTATTTATTAACTTCTGTATCTGCCTATTTTTAATCTGTACTTCCAAGCCAAACCTTTGTGCCTCGTATTGTAGAAACCTGACCTCCTAACAAATCGCACCGTCTCTTTCTCACCTATCCACATGAAAGGGACAGATGAATAGTAAACAATAATGAGCTACATTCAAATGAAATTCGGGCAAATGAAAACAAATTCCATTCACGGTAAATGTTGAAAGTATCTAAAAAGATCTTTTCAGCCAGTTTTGGGTTGTAATCTTGAGGGCTATAAATCAGATTGCCTCGATTTTAAATTATCTTTACAGGAAATAAATGCCGAGAAGGAAGTAGACACAACCGGCACGGCGTCTTGTGCGGATCTTGTATTTTCTTGTTTAGCTTCGGTATTTCATTTTCTGCATTTGTTTTCTTATGTTTTTTTTTGGTATCGTTTTGTACAAGAACCGGAGGGCGTTGTTGATATCGTTGATAGAGATTTATAACTCAGTACCCTTTCATTGGGATTTGGAAAGTTGACCACACTGATAATTAAGTACTTATAATATATATTTTTTTCTGTTTTGAAGTGAAAACTGCTGTGGCTGCATTTAATAGCACCTTTAAGTAGTAATAAATCTAAAGGGTGCGCATCATCCACATGTTAATATAGCGTTGGAGCGGTGGCGGGAGGTGTTCGTAAGACGCTCTTTGGTTGGGTGAAATATAGAGAGTTTGCGTGACATGGCCCTTGACCTATTACCGGCGCCGGAATTTAACTACCACACAGCCACCACGCACAGTTTTTACTTCAACCAAATTTGCGAAAGCGGAAATTAAGGATAAATCCTGGGATCATATTATAAGAGACGCGCAAGGTCATTGCTGGTGTCAAGTTTTCTTTTATAATCGACTGGCAGGTCATAAAACAGCGAGTGTGCCACAATAGACGAGCCAAGATAGATTGTTTACTATTCACCGTGAATCGACATGTCTAGCCACAGCACAATCTACGTACATTATATCATACACACCACACAAGAGATTCGAGATGCGGCCCACCTATCGCGTATATAACGATATTTCAGAAAGTGACGTAGGTAGAGACGGAGGTGTTGTTTAGGTTTTTCGTCACAAGAAAAAATTAAAATTGTCGGCGAGGATTCTTAATGGAATGTGTTCCTGGAAAATCTGTTTTCAATGAGACGAGAGTTTCAAACCGTTATTCTAAAACATTTCTTACACCTTGCTTCATACAATGGTTTGTCCACAGTCTATTAAATCATACAGACGTCTAGACGGGGCAATCGTGCGGGGCGTGCGGGGTGAGACGTGGGAAGTGCGCTCCTGCATTGCCTACATAACAATGTTAGTATTGCAGGAGCGCGGCTCAGAGCTGACGTCTTCCGTATGTTTTAATTTTATTTTGGTGTCACGTTTTTAAAATTGCGACAACCCTACCCGTGTCTAGACATTATCGGCGTTTCTCCCAAGATCAAAGGCAATGAACTACTGGTAGTATTTCTTATACTATGGTTTTGGCTAAGCCTAAATACAGTTCAAGTACATTTATGTCTCTATAGACAATAGACCCCGCGAACCTTACTCTTCTATTTAAGTTTCCCAGCTTGTAACGTTCGTACAAAAGTAATATAATTAAGATTTTATAATTTTATTTTTTCGAAAAAACAGACACCAAAATCAATTTAAAATTAAGATCTGACACTTGAGTTAGTTTGATAAATTTTCTGAAACTGACGAACTACATCTCAGACAAATTATACGGCTCTAAGAATCACACTATTCCCATGAAATTGTATTTTTATTAATTTACGCCAAGGTTTCGGTGTAAATGAATAAATACAAATATCATCAAGGTAAGCATATTTTAGGGTTTGTTGATATTTCAAGAACCGCGTCGCATCGATTAAATTTAAGTAAAAACCGCGTCACATCGATTAAATTTAAGTAATTAAAGACCTGTCTGAAGTCTGAAGTATGATGTACCAAGCAAAAAAAAAATAATCATCAAAATCGATTTACAATTGGTAGAGCTATCGTGTAACGAAAAAAAAACATGCAGCCAAATTGAGAATCACCCCATTTTTTGTCGGTTAAAAATTCACAATTAAAAATGTCCGTTGTCATATTACGGTATTTGATTTGTTGGAATTATGTTACCGCAACTAGGTACGTCTCATAACTATCTGTGTCACTCCAATGACGCTAATGGAGCCTTCCCTTATATAAGTTTTGTTTACAAATCTTTTGTTCGTAAACAAGACTTGTTGATGTCAAAGAGTTCAACATCGCTGCAAAGTTGCAAGCTTATCGGCTTCCTATCGTATGCATGTCGGAGTTGAGCAACCGATTTAACACCACCTTGTCTGGGTGTTTCTATGTATAATAAGTGCCTTCTTATGTATTTAAAACTACATAAGTATTATATCAGCTATCTGGCCGCCATCATCATACAAGCTTTGCTTCGTTTGGGGTCAGGTGGTGTTGTGCGTGAATTGTCCACCAATTTTTTAATTTTTTAATTTTTTATTTATCTATTATTTCTACCGGAGTGCTCGTACCTCAAGAAAGTGTTATCGTTTCATGGTTGATGTTCCAAAGACTCAAACAAAGAGTTTTGACTACGATTTCGTAATATGATACATAATAACATTACAAAGTTCGAAAAAAATACATATGGAATAAGATACGTAGTAAAAACACATACAGTTTACTGATAGCTATAGTCTAGGTGTCTTCAAGTCTATAGTAAAACATTTTCATATAGTTTAGCATCAAAGAGTTTAACTTAGGTATACTTTATCTAAGGTCAGCATATTCAATCATGGACAGCGTCTAGGATTGACAACTTTTTTTTTCCCAGAAATAAAGTATATTCAGGTATATGAAGAATATTAAACAGTACTTCTGAAAAAATAACAGTACTTTATTTTAAATACATATTTTTTTGAGCTTCTCGTCGTTCAGAAATTCAGTGTGATTTGTTTGTGGCTGCGCTGCACCGACCAGGGAGCTCCCTTTGACCAAATAAAAACAATTTTTTGTGACCATCTAAGTACAACTTATATAGAATATAGAAAATACGTGAAGTGTCGTAGATACGTAGTTATTTCAACAAAAAAAAACTTACCACACTGTGTCCACTCCTGCTTCTCAGACTGAGTCTCATCTTCCAGTCTCGCTTGGAAGATGACCCTCCTTCCGAGCTGAACGAACGCTTCATTGGGAGCGTCATATCTCCCTCTCACTTGCACTTTAACCGTCCTCGAGCATTGCGTCCCTGTCGCATCAACTACTACACTAAGTCACTATTCACTAAGTACACACTAAACACTAACTAAACACTGAACTAGTCACTAAAATTGTTACAAACTACTATTCACAAAGTTAACCTGAAACAAAAGAAAAAATGTGGATTAAAATGGGAAATTGGATTTATGACACACATTAATTATTATTAACTTAGTACAGACACATTATTATAAACCAGCAGCGCCCCTCGGTGTTACCCGCGAAGTTTCCGTTCCCTTTATTTCCTAGGGATAAAAAGTAGCCTATATGTTCTTCCAGACAATGATTTACCCGTATTCCAAATTTCAACCCGATCCGTTCATACGCTACGACGTGATTGAGCAACAAAGATCCAAATATCCAAGCCACCAAACATTGACATGTACAATAATTTAGTATAATTAATTTCTGAAGGTAGTTTAAGAAAAAAAAATACAGTATTTTTATTGTGGACTAGAGCGTTGAGATGAGCAGGACATGTGCTTGATGGTAAACGACACGCCTATGATTAATTACTAGTACCAAGTGTTTTTTTTTTACTTTTATAGGTTTACAATTGACCACCATCTCGCCTGATGATGCGACGATGCGGTCTACGATGGAGCATGTTTACCTATAAGAAACCGATTCACTCTCGATTTGAAGACACCAAGATTATACCCACCGGGAAAAACCCAATCAGGCAACTCACTCCACAGCCTAGACGTTCTTGTCACAAAAATAGAGTCAAACCCCTTCGTCCTTGTCTTTGAAATATCAACTATGAAACGCTATCGTTTTTCTGAGCTACGAGAAATCCGATGGAAAAAAGGTTAAGGTTATATTATGCAGATCAGTCGCACACTCTCTGAAGTTTATCCGATAAAAAAACAATAAACTAACAACTTTGCGGCGATGTTCAAGACTTTGTAGTCTTTTTCGCACTAGACTGTTTTTGCCTAGGAGCCTTTTGGCACGTTCGATCGATCACATGATCGATTCCAGAGCTTCAAGCTGGTACTTAGCCGATTAGTTATTTCATTTATTTAGTTGTACTGATTTGATACTAAATTTTGGATTGTTATTTTATTTATTGTAATCTGACATGTCACATTCTTGTGAGTAATTATTACTCTGATTTAAAGTAGGTAATTATTTGTCGAAGCTTTATATTACGTGTAACGTTGTGAATAAAATACTATATATATGACTATATTTATTTATAGCCATACAGATGACATATTATTGTGCAACATAAATAAAAATGTTTTGACAATAAAACACAGTTATAAGTTTGCACTTCTATCGACAGAATGTCAAATTTTTTTACGATATTATTTTTACTCGGAATACGTCTCATTCTGACTGATAGTTCCTAAAAAAGGCGAGTCCGAAGAACTAGCCTTCAAAAACAATAAAACACAGTCTCATAAAATTAGTACAGATTACGGAATAACAATTTATTTGTTCCGTTTGTCTCTGCAATAGTGGCTCCATCTTAAAGACAGGGTATTTTCATTCTGTTCAACTGGTCTACTCGATACAATATTAAATTAATATTCGCCGTTTGCATCATGACTTTGGATAGAATAAAAGGAAAAGGAGAGATTTCTCTACGTCGAAATAAGTAAATAAGGATAATAGAAGTACCACGTCTTTGCCAGTTATTCTACCGCCAAGCAGTAATGTGCAAACATTACTGTGTTCTGGTTTGAAGGGCAATGTTTACAGAGAAATTACAGGGCTTAATAATAACTTGATCTCTGAGTGACGTGCGTAGTGTAGTGCTAGGTAATGATTTGGACTCTTCATGTTCAAATAGCTGCGTGTCACTGTGCTGTTGTTATGTGGCAGGCATGTTGCTTACCATCAGGCACATGTACTGCTCTTCTCGTCACTCTTTATTTAAAAAAATTAAAAGCTTCTAATCGGTGTATTTATCACCATAATATTAAATAAAGTAGCCAAGTGCGAGTTGGACTCGCCCATGAAGGGTTCCGTTGCAGCAAGTAACATAATATACATAGTACACATAGTTCTTGTAGTTCGTTGTAACTTTAATCGAAGTTTCATTATTAGTGTATTTATGACGTACTCAAAAAAAACTACTCATCAGATCGAGTTCAAACCAACTGTCGTTGGTAGTTTACATGGTAATGTACATCATATATTTTTTTTAGATTTTTCATTCTCTTACTTTAGAAGTTAGAGGGGGACACACATTTTACTACTTTGGAAGTGTATCTCGCGCAAATTATTCAGTGTAGACAAAAATTATATTAGAAACCTCAACATCATTTTTAAAAACCTATATATCTATATATCTCTATATTATCTATTCTATGGCCATGGTTGACATTAATTTCGTTTATTTATTTAATTTCGTTCGATTCATTCATCTTGTTAATTTTGTTTGTTTCGTTTATTTCGTTCAGTTTATTCATTTCGTTAATTTTATTCATTTGGCTGAATATTGGTGGGGAGGTAGCTTAAAACGACTACACACGAACCTTGAAATCAGAGGAAATTACGTAGATGTGGTAGGGAATTGAAATTGGCTATTACTCTACACACGTACATACCAGTCAGTACGATTCCGACCGTACAACGGACTGGTTGTTGATCGGAGCAAAGATAATTACTAGGTAGGAGTCGGCACTCAGTACAAACCAATAAGAGCAGTTGAACAGTTAACATGTCTGTTCAATACCAAACGTACCAAAGCGAACGACTCGTGAAAACTACACGAGTACACCAACCTAACAGATTATTGAAAGAGCGATTGACATGGACCTGGTAAATTTCATTCATACATTTATAATTGTTCCAGTTTCGATAGATCAAAAACTTTCAAAACTAGAGCATGTATTCCGGAATTCCGAAATCTTGGAGAAACTTTTTTGATATTTCAATTTCGAAATTGAAACACTATATTATCGTTACTCCAATGTCGGTATTTGGACCACTAACTTCTTTTCAAACGCAACCATGTTTGGATAGATACACACATACGATACGTTATTGTAGAATCTATAAATAATTCAGTTGAGTAATTCATTTGGCTTAAAAGAACCAGGCGCAGTGCAGTGCTAGGTAATTAATGATTTGAACTCTGCGTGTTTCAATAACTGCGTGGCACTGTGCTGTTATGTGGCAGGCATGTTGCTTACCATCAGGCACATGTCGAATCGTCTCGTCACTTTTTATTAAAAAAATGGTTGTCTGTAAAGTCGGTTTACTGACGATAGAACGTGACAACGTCTTAAGAAATCAGTACGCTGATAGCGCGAGTAGTGATACCGCTCGACTCGGCGGGTGGCGCCCTCAGCGCTCAGCTTCGTCCGCATGGCACGGAAGACGAACTAACGGTAACGGCGGAACGTTACAGTTTTGCGGGCGTGCAGCCGGCTTCATCGAATTATAAGACGTTATCACGTCAAAAAGTGAATCCAACTAAATCACAGGCAATCGCAACGGGTAGTTTGTACTGGATATCCAGAATAAATTGGAACTTAATACCTGGTATAGTATTTGACGGGGTTCCTTTTCCATTTAGTACTTCTGGAACAATTTTGGAGTATTTTTTAACCGACTTCCAAAAAGGAGGAGGTTATCAATTCGACCACCATTTTTTTGTATGTATGTTACCTGACATGGTTGTAGATTTCACAACAGTTTGAAACTAGATCCTGTCAACACGAAATTGTGTCAATACATGAATGAAAACTTGTATTGCACTAAAAAGGGTAAAATAAACTCTTCTTATACAAAAAATTAAACTGACTTCAAAACCAGAACTCATCGACTCGTTCGACGTTGAAGTAGTTTACTGACCCACACACATACAAATTTTCACCTTAATAATGAAAGTGATACGAAGTTCACCGGGTCAGCTAGTAATTTATAATATTACTGGGTCCTAAATGTCTTGCCACTGTTCGTTTCCTATCGTACTTACTCCCTCTATCCTTGTGTAACCTTGTAAACACAGAACATAAATATTGCAACCGTGAAATGTCGGAAAGTCTCATTATTATTATCAATGGAACGTCACAACAATTGTTGTCCTTATGTTGCAAAATCATGTTCGTGGGAACTAGTACACGGAAACTATTTATTACTACTCTTTACAACTCTGTTATGGTGACAAATGTGTTAACCTAGGGCAATTTTCAAATCTTCAAATGAAATTACAAAATATCAACAGATGATCAAACGGAAATGAAATATCAACAGATGATAAAAAAAGGAAAATTAGGGTTGCCCCCCATACTTACTTAGAACTGAAACGCAAAAAAATTTTTTTCATCAAACCTACACGTGTGGGATGTTTATCGATAGGTCTTCAAAAATGATGTTGATGTTTCTAGTATAGTTTTTGTCTACACTGAATAATTTGCGCGAGAGACACTTCCAAAGTGGTAAAATGTGTGCCCCCCCCCCCCCCTCTAACTTCTAAAATAACAGAATGAAAAAACTAAAAAAAATATTTTGTACATTACCATGCAAACTACCAACATAAATTGGTTTGAACTCGATCTGATGAGTAGTTTTTTTTTAGTACGTCATAAATACATTATTATTAAAACTTCGATCAAAGTTACAACGAACTACAAGAACTATGTGTACTATGCTATGTATATTATGTTACTTGCTGCAACGGAACCCCTCATGGGCGAGTCCAACTCGCACTTGGCCACTTTATTTCTATTAATTTACCATCCCGGAAAATGAACAGGATTGGGAACCACGCGGTTGAAACCGCGGAGCGCTGCTTGTATTATAATAACAATAGTACTGTATCAATTCAATTTATGCCAGTAAAAATATCTTATCTTAATGAACACATAGATATAAAAATTACACGACAAATCCGTGTAAGTGTGTAATGTGTATGCTAGCGTAGAAAATTATTCGTTCCGTAGGAATCGTTTTTGTCATGCTGAGATTTTATTTCAAACAAAGGTAAGGAAATATTCCGGATATTGCGTTTTTTCCAATACCATCACGCTACGAGTACGGTTATTTTAAGGGAATCGGATGACTGAATAATATATTTCAAGATATTTATTTGTTTGTTTAAGTTACTTGTTCTTGCCCGCGGTTCCGTCTCCGTACCCCTAAACCAAACGGTTTTGAAATTAGTGTTCTGAATTGCAGTGTAATCAATTCAGTGCAGTGCAGTGTTATGTAATGATTTGGACTATTTACGTTCCAATAACTTCGTGTCACTGGCTTGTTAAATGCAGGTATGTTGCTTACAAACAGGGGCATGTCAAAAATCTATACTTTAATATTATAAAGCTGAAGAGTTTGTTTGATTGATTGTTTGTTTATTTGTTTGAACGCAAGGATATTGGGAACTACTGGTCCGAATTGAAAGATTCTTTCTTTTTTGGATAGTCCATTTATAGAGGCAGGCTATAGGCTATTTAACATTACGCTACTATCAACAGGAGCGGAGTATGAATGAAAAATGTAACAAAAACGGGAAAAATATATTGCTTTTTGAGAGCTTTCGTTGCGTGACAGCATGTGTCTATCTTGTAATGGTTGCGTCATTAGAAACTAAGGTAACCGAATTTGTTCAAAATTTTAATTGGTACGACCAATTTTCGATAGATGGTGTAGCAACGCACTCACGGTTCAGCTAGTAAATCTATAAAAAAACTGTATTGGTAGTACCTTGAGAAACAGGTTAACGGAAATCAGTCTAAACTTAACAGGTGGCGGTACTAGGGTTCAATCGCTTTTCGTGTTTCTCCTGCGTAAGACGCAGATGAGACATTGGGACATTTTTGTCGGGAGACCATAATTATATTACCGCAGCTACATGATGGGGCATCGGGAGTTGAATTGGCTCAATTCAATGCCTCTAACCCGAAATTCGGAGTAAGATTTCATGCACTACCTCAATTGGCCTCAATTGGGCACGCTGTCGGCTCCGTTAGTGCATCAATGAGGGTCCGAATTTGCTCGCGATATAAACAGAATTTTTAACGAAGCGTGCACACGCCGACACCCAAACTCTTGATGCTGAAGGTATGGACGTATAAAAAAAGTCAGACGTAGTCTCGTTAAAACAAAAACTGTGTCACTAGAGTCTGACACCTTTGCACGTGTGCGTTGTCAGGTTGTCACTGATAGTTTGCACGCGTAATGACCCACTAATGTGTGTATGTGTGCGTGTCAGCCTGTATGTGACAGCGCACACGTGCTAATTACGTGGCCGACTATAAGCGTTAGTTGTGCGTTAAAAATTAAAAATTAAAGGAGTATTTAATCTTGCAAGCATACATAAGTAGACACATACTTTTTTTCAACAATTTATTTTAATGCACGTTCTCGCGTAATTACATTTCGCAACTACTGCAATCAACAATGCAACATTATGCACAATATCGCATTACGCACAAACAATTGAATAACGTGTATCCGTCTGTCTACAGTCTACAGCTGAAAGAAACATAAGATTGGAGTTTAAAATGTCTTTTTTATTTTTATTTAAAGAATGACGAGACGAGCAGGACATGATTGTGTCTGATGGTAAGCAACATGCCTGCCACATAACAGCATAGTGACACGCAGCTATTGGAACATAAAGAGGCCAAATCATTACCTAGCACTGCACTGCGCTCGTCACCCAGAGATCTAAGTTGTTATATCTCTAAGCCCTGTAATTTCTCTGGAAACATTGCCTTTCAAACCGGAACACAGTAATGTTTGCACATTACTGCTTGGCGGTAGAATAACTGGCAAAGGTGTGGTCCTTCTCCAGGCGGACTCTGCCAAGAGTCCTACCACTACAAGTTAGTTAGTTAGTTTAGCGGGGCCTTTTCCCCACTTAGCTTCTTTATTGGGCCATTGTGCGTGACTCATACTTCCCATTTCTACTCCAACCATCCCAGGCTTTCCCAGAAGGCAAGCATCATGTTAAGGTTGCGATAGGCATCCGGAACAGATGACGAAGATTGGAGGAATTTGGCCCGTTGATCTGCCACACTGCTGCACTCCATAAGTACATGCTGTGGCGTTTCTTCTTCCTCTATAATAAGAATAGCATTTTTTGTTTGCCTGCATCCTTTATTGTTATTCAATTCTGTTAAATGGGCTTCTTCAGTATTTCTACGCAGCCATGTTTTTATTTGAGCCTGGGGTATAGGCATTAGTGATTCCGGTCCATGTACCTTTGCCTTTGCTCCCCTTTTGACCAGCTCATCTGCTGCGTCATTACCTAGTGAGTCGTTGTGTCTTTTAATCCATTGGAACTTACTTTGTTCGCACCCGCTATGGATTGGAGTGTATTGTGGCATTCCAGTATAAGGACAGAGGTTATAGTATTATTTTTAAGCACGGAGGCGCTGTTGGAAACAGTTTTGATGTTTAGGCCTCCAACATCTCTGGCTGCGACTGCCTGTGCTGCCCTGGTGCCCTGTCAGCTTGAAATATTGTGTTTAAGTTGCTTTAAGTTAATAAAAAAATAAAACGCCTAAACGTTCATCAAACATTGCAATTATTACTACAGAACAATAAAAGTTACAGAACTACGTATATCTATCTGTACCAATATTGTTCCAAAAAAATCGAAGGAGAAGCAGGTGACAGATAATCCATTCCGACGGAGTGGAGTGATCTTTGACACGTGTGATTTATCAACCGAGGACCCATTCGACAGCTGTCAATATGTCTCGTACGAGTGTCAATAATACGCACACTCTTAGGGCGCGGGAAGAATGCGGCTGTCTCAGTCGTTCATTTCGTAATTTTTAGGGAAAATACTGAAGATTCCCTCCAGGCCACGTGGTTCGACAGCGTAGTTCGATCAATCGAACCACGTGAACTTTTTTTTCCCGCTGGTTCGATCAATCGGACCGCGTGAACTTTCTTTTCCTGTTGGTTCGATCAATCGGACCACGTGAACTTTATTTTCCTGTTGGTTGGATCAATCGGACCACGTGAACTTTTTTATTCCGTTGGTTCGATCAGCGAACTATTATTCGTGGTTATCACTTTTTGTGTTTCTAAGATTTTTGTGGTTCATGTTTTCTGAGTTTGTTTTTATACTTTTATGTGCAGACATCATGCTGAGAACATTCACGCTGTTTTTTTTTAAATATGTTAGAATAATAGAAAAAATAAGGATGCTCAATCATGCTTAAGCAGGTCCTCAAAATGTTGCCACAACTAGGCTATAATATAAAACCCCACGCTGAGTCAGTGCCCAGCCCAAAATAAATAAATGAGAAACCTCAATACCATTTTTTAAAGACCTATCCATAGATATCCCACACGTAAGGTTTTGTTGTGATTTTTTTTTAGATTTAGTTCTAAGTATCGGTTTTTTTTTCTATTTTTGTGTGAAAATCTTAATGCGGTTCACAAAATACATCTACTTACCAAGCTTCAACAGTATAATTCTGATAGTTTTATAAAAAACTGGCTGTGACATACGGATGGACAGACAGACAGATATGACGAATCTATAAGGGTCCCGTATTTTGCCATTTGACTACGGAACCCTAATAAAAAGCACAACAAAGTCTGTAAAGTAACGTGTGATAGATATCTGTTATTTTTCTGAAAACGTTGCCCTAAACTGATATACATATATTATTGTAATATATGTAATTATGTATATCAGTTTTTTTTAAACATTGGGACTTCCAAAAATAACTGTGTTAAGGTGTGTTACTTTCAGAGGAGGATTCTGGAACGAGTCCTACAAAATCTACTCAAAATAGTAATTTCTGTGTTTCTGTTTCTGTCCGTTATTCTGTAAAATAGTATCCACATTACGTACGTATTCATACGTACTACCTACGTATTATTTAAAAGGATGGGTAAATACTTTCTCATTTCTATCGTAAGTAATTTCAGATGTGATGATTTGCATAAGTGTCACTTAAGGTGCTTCACTTTGAAAGGTCATAGGAGCACTTTTGGGTTACGGTATTTCTAAAAGAAACGTTCAGCATAAATTATGTATATTAAAGGACTTTTACATTACTTCGGCAACAATATTAGTTGAAAAACGCTCTAGAATTCAACAAGCAATGTAGAAATGAGCATATATGAGTTTTATATTTTTTTTATTTTTTAATGTAAATGTGTAGAGACTGTAGAGTATAGTTATAAGATTATTTTTTTTTAATGTTTTTTTTGTCCATTTACAGAAGATAATCAATTTATCAATATTTTTTTAAATAATACGAAAGACGAATCATCTTACTTTATTACAATTTGGTTGACAATGGAATGCAATGCATTTTGCAGCTAAGTTTGAAATATGTGTTAATATGTTTGTACAGACTTCAACCTATCCTGATTTAATATCCCATCCAAGTACTATTCCACTCCCAATTTAAATTTGCCGCCAACGAGATCGATGAATGCATCGATCTGAGTGAACTAAACGCGCGCGCAGCAACTAGCGCCGCGATGCGTTGAGAAAACGAAACTAGTGTGTCTCAAGATTTTCGGTTGGAACGTTGAGCTGCAAGAGCTCCCAAAATTCAAATTGTTCTTCTACCAGTGAAAGCCCACACTCGATTCCCTGTGGGATTCAATGACTGTTTAGCTCATAGAACCTGGTGATTTGGTGAAAGTGCGCACGTACAGAGATACCGGCCGGTCAACTCTCAAGCGGTTCCGTCGTTGGTGTGCCCCTGTCTACGTCCTCCCTGTACTCCAGGTAAGTCGTCATTTTTCCACCCTACCAGGAATTCTAAAAGGCTAGCAGCAGATAAATGCAGCGGCCCATCCAGGGAATCTCATACATTTAAATGGTGCCTCCTGTGAGGAATCATACCCTCACGTAATCTCGTAAAATATCAAATATTTTCGAGTAATATTATATTAATCTAATTTTTACATTCATACTAGATTCAGTGAATATCATAAGTGGTAACAAGGCCCACAAATTCACTGGTTTCTTTGTAATTTTACATCATACTCGGCAAGTAGGCATAACTACCTACTTGTTCCGTAAGCGTCGCTCGCTCGCTTGTAGGTACCCAACTCCAAGAGGAGCGCCCGGCGAACTTACTATCTATAAAACATTTTGTTAAAATTTAATTTAAATTCATTTTACAAATTATACTCGCGCCTCGTCCTCGAGATTAGTCCTGTAGTTATATATTTACACATGTAGTAACGCATAGTTTTCACCACTCCTGCACTATGTTTAGAGTTTTTTTTTTTTTTTTTTGAGGGTAGGTCGCTCAGCCCGGCCCTGAGTTGGTTATCGCTCGTCATTTCGCATTTTAGTGCTCAACCACTCCGGACGTCCGCGGGACGAAGTGCTTTTCACAAACTAAAAAATCCAGTTTTAAATATGCCGAAGCGTAAGCGATCACGTGAAGAAAAAATTTACCGATATAAAAATAAAATTAAGAAGCTTCAACAAACAATTCGTGAGCACTCAAGTGCTAGTTCACCAGAACAAGATCAACCAGAAATAATGCCAATTGCAGAGGACTTTGAAGCAGGTATTTAGCTACATTTTATCATAATACCTATTCGTATGTTAAGTCTATAGAATGCAGGTGCATTCGTTTAAAAATTTATGCAACCGGAACAATCACTGGGGCTGTTCCACTGCTTTAAATTCGATTGGCGTCCCTTCCACTGGGGATTGTGACCTAATCTTAACAAATTGGTTACCTTCTTATCTAAGAAGTTTCGCATAAGATCGGATATTTATTCGATTATTTTACGTAATACGACTATTATTAGCCAATATTTTACTTACCTTAGACGGTAGGTAGGTAACCTAACTGAAAAAATTGTTTGTTGTATTTACAACAATCCAATAAATTGTCATATCTATGATAATTTACAGACACGCCAGCTTTACGACCAGATGACTGGATATTGCATTGGCCAAAGGACCAGGCCACTGAAAATAGCCTCATACATCCTGACCCCGAGCCACAACCAGGCCCTAGTACTTCGACAGAATTACCTCCTGATATACACGCCGGCAACGGTTCTACTGAACTAGATACCGAAATTTTAGAAATATTAGGCGATGACCCTTCTTTTACTCAAAAGTATGGGTCCGAAATACACAGTGAGGTTGCCAACCGCTTATTATACCTGACCAGAGATGGCTTGCAGAAAGATGTCCGAAAAGATTTAATAACAAAATATCCAGTTCCGGCTAATTGTGCTCAAATAGATGCCCCCAAAGTAAATCCCGAAATAAAAGCGGCCCTCGTAGATACCGCCATCAAGCGAGATAAGGGCATCGAGACCAAACAAAAGCAGATGACCAGTGCAATCGCGTGTCTGAGTGGAATTGTTAATACACAGATAAATGCCGTACCAAAAAACAACGAATTGTTGCAAAAATTAATGGACATATGTCGAATTTTGTGTGACATACAACATGCGGACTCTATAACAAGAAGAAATTTTATATTGTTTGCATTAAAGAACGACATGAAAGATCACCTCAAAAATACCAAGATTGATAGTCTTTTATTTGGAGAAAATTTAACAGATACTTTGAAGTCAGCAAAGGCTGTAAATAAGTCAGGAGTTGAGCTGAAAGCCGACGCAACCAATAAATCGAATACAAGATTCAGAGGAACTGGGCCAAGACCTTTAAACCGCAAGCCTCCTCCCCCGGCGCGCAGGCCGCCCGCGGGGACGGCGCCGCCAGCGCCACGGAGCCGCGAGCCTGCTGCAGCTCGCGCGTCTCATCACCCGCCCGCATACCAACATCACCAGCCGCCACGCGGGCGCTCATCGATGACGTCATTGCAAGCTCAACAGCCGACGTATCCACGCCGCCAATACTAGATACAGTTAAGTACGCAGGCCGCTTATCTCTATTCATTGATAAATGGTCTCTCATCACTAATGACCACACTGTATTATCTTGGGTAAAGGGTTATAAAATCCAATTTACGTCACCTGTTGTACAGGACACATTACCTACAAAAACAGCTTACAATAATAATGATAGGACACATTATGTAAACGCCATTAATAACCTACTTAAAATTGGTGCCATATCGGAATGTTGCCCATGCGAAGGCCAATTCATATCGAACATTTTTTTAGTACCGAAATCGAATGGCAAGCTGCGTCTAATTTTAAATTTAAAAAATCTCAATAAATTCATTAAAACTGATCATTTTAAACTTGAGGATCTTAGGACAGCAATAAAACTCATAACACACAACTGTCAAATGGCAACACTTGACCTTAAAGATGCGTATTTTTTAATAAAAATACACGAAGATTCGCGAAAGTACCTCAGATTCATGTTTGAAGAGAAACTATTTCAATTTACCGTCTTACCATTCGGTCTCAATACTGCGCCTTACATATTTACAAAAATAACGAAGACTATTAGGCTCGCTAGTATCCTGTTGCCCAGCTATTGAATACGGATGATTACACACTAAAGAGATGGAGCGATGTAAATATTTAAACTTAAAGGGCCATGAAGATTATAATAGATATATGACTTTACCTGAATCACTTAAAACTGACTTTAACTGGTGGCTATGTAATATAGATCATTCTGTTCATAAAATAAGAACCGATGCCTATCAAGTTGAGATATTTTCTGACGCCTCAACAACGGGGTGGGGGGCTGCCTGTAATGGTAAAACAGCTAGTGGTCAGTGGTCAGAAAGTGAACGAAACCACCAAATCAATTATCTTGAATTAGTTGCTGCGTTTATCGCCCTAAAGATCTTTGCGAGCGACATTTTTAACAGCGAGGTGTTACTACGTGTTGACAATACAACAGCAGTATCATATATTAATAGGATGGGAGGTATACAGTACCCCCATCTCACACAAATAACTCGCGATATTTGGAAATTTTGCGAAAATAAAAAATTGTTTGTTGTTGCTTGCTACATAAAAATCTGTTGACAATAAAATAGCAGATTTCGAATCTCGTAGAATCCATCCTGATATAGAATGGGAACTATCGGATTGGGCTTTTGAATCAATTACACACAATTTTGGTCTCCCAAATATTGATTTATTTGCAACCCGCATCAATAAAAAATGTGCCAAATATGTATCCTGGCACAGAGACCCGGACGCATTCGCAGTAGATTCTTTCACAATAAGTTGGTCTGATTATTATTTTTACGCATTCCCACCATGCTCGATCATATTAAAAACTCTTAGAAAAATAGTAACAGACAAAGCACGAGGTATCGTCGTCGTGCCCTTTTGGCCAACTCAACCGTGGTACCCCTTGTTTAGATCTCTTCTAATCTCAAAAACGATAAATTTTCCCGCTAAAACCAATGCTTTATAATCTAATTCCAGCAGTCGGCGGATACACGACTCGATTACCCTGGTGGCAGGCATATTATCAGGAATGCATTTTCACGGAGAAGCATCCCAGAGTCAGCATTAAATATCATGTTGGAATCATTGTCGCCAAACTCCATGAAACAGTACGACGGTTATCTGAAAAAATGGTGGTATTTTTGCATAAATAATTCGGTTGAGGTTTATGACGCGTCCGTACCTACAGTTATATATTTCCTAACAGGATTATTTAACGAAGGATGTCAATATGGTACCTTGAATTCTTGTAGGTCGGCTCTTTGCCTTATATTGGGTCCAAGACTGTCTAATGATGATAGATTAAAAAGATTTTTAAAAGGCGTGTTTCGACTGAGGCCACCGCGACCTAGGTATAACGCCACCTGGGACACTAATCTCGTCCTAGATAAGTTGAGTACATGGCAACTTAATGATCAGCTATCCCTAGAAAAGCTTTCACTCAAAACTGTTACTTTACTAGCCCTTTCGACGGCACATCGAATTCAAACACTTTCCAAAATAAAGATAAGCAATATTCAACACTTCTCACAGCGCGTAGCAATTAAAATACCAGATATACTTAAAACATCAAAACCAGGAGGAAAACAGCTTGTTTTACATTTGCCAGTTTTTGTAGAAAAACCAGCAGTATGTCCGGCCACTACTCTATTATATTATATAGAACGTACCTCGACATTAAGATCATGAGATATTTTGTTCATTGGAATTAGAAAACCCCATAAACAAGTCGGGCCACAGACGCTCAGTCGCTGGATAAAACGCACACTCTGCGAGTGTGGGGTCGACACAAGCATTTTTGGCGCTTACAGCACGCGACATGCCGCCGTATCACGTGCTTACTCACTTGGTGTTAGCCTCGACACTATCCGAAATAGTGCCGGCTGGAGTAGGAATTCTACAGTGTTCGCTAGATTCTATCAAAGAATCATTATTAATGACAATAACGATAGCGCTTTAGCTGAGTCTATAATTGATCATAATTAATATTTTAGAATTGAATATAATTTTGTTACACTTTCATGATTTTGATCTTTTGCTTATGTGATTTAATGATTATTGCGCATAAAGAATTCTAGATATTTGTTTATTATTATAAATAATAGACAGATTGATGTTAAAATTGTACTACATAAGGGGGTCATGATTTAAGTAATTATTCTAATAAATAATTTTGATATCATTACAAGTCTTTTATCATTGATGATATTCCCGATACTCTCAAAGTCTACATGTGTAAATATATAACTACAGGACTAATCTCGAGGACGAGGCGCGAGTATAATTAATGATTAAACGAACTTACCTGTACGTGAAGTTCAATCATAATTATACGAGCGCCGAGTCCGAAGAGATTAGTACTTCCCACCCTCCCAATGTGGTACTTAAGCACACACCCTAGATATTACTCGGCAATACATCAATGACATATATATAAGGTTTAGCTCTGAACAAAATGACGAGCGATAACCAACTCAGGGCCGGGCTGAGCGACCTACCCTCAAAAAAAAAAAAAAAAAACTCTAAACATAGTGCAGGAGTGGTGAAAACTATGCGTTACTACATGTGTAAATATATAACTACAGGACTAATCTCTTCGGACTCGGCGCTCGTATAATTATGATTGAACTTCACGTACAGGTAAGTTCGTTTAATCATTAATTATTCACTATAAATTCCTATTATAAAGTAATTAATTGCTGCTGGATTGACTGATGCTAGTTGTTGGAGTGTCTTGTTTTGTGTATTAGTTGTGCTCGAAAATATAGGTAATTCTAATAAATAATAGTTATCATTCTTATGTGGTACCTTCGTACCTCCTTACCGTAAAATACGATTCTGGAACTTTCTACACAAGGTTCGGATCATCTCGGGCTGGGAGTGGTTATGTACTTACTTATCTAACTACCTACCTATCTTTTAAATTATTTGTCAGTTACCGACAAAAACCCGAATCTAGCCGTTTGGCGAGCACCTATTCGAAGATATTAGCTACGTCATTGTCATTCATTCGTTCGTTGCATTTTGTTTGAGTTAGTTTAAATAAAACAAAATGTCGGCAGATTTGAACATTGAAATTCAGCAGTATACGAAAAGACGTGAATTTGAATTTAAAAATATACAAATAATATTTGATTTAGTTAAGAATGTCGCAAAGGATAAAACTAAAATTCCATCGTTTAGGGCTCGTTTCAAATCGATCGAAAAGGTTCGAAATAATTTTATAGATGCCCATGAAAACTTAAATAAATTACAATTACAAGCAAATCCTAAACATGAATACGATAACAAAGTATTGTTGTCCTTTGACGAGTTATATTACGTTGCGGTTGAGTTGGCCGATTCTTTAGGCTCGCCGTCAGTGTCCAAGTCGGAACCCAGTGATAGCCGTCAATCATCTATTGCTCAGGTTAAGTTACCTAAGATTGAAATACCTAGGTTTGACGGACATATTGAAAACTGGCAGACTTTCAAAGATAGTTACGTTCCACTTGTTCATAATAACGTTGCCTTGTCTGATATAGAGAAATTTCATTATTTACTTTCATGTTTATCCGGAAATGCGTTAACGTTGGCTAAAGGTATACCTATAACCTTAGCTAACTACTCTGTAGTCTATAGTGCCTTGTTAGATAGATACGACAACAAGCGTATTCTAGCTACAACTTACCTAGAAAAAATATTCAAACTGACGCCACTCAATAGGCCGTCTTTAACTAACTTATCTGAGTTTACGAATGTGCTGTATGAAAGTGTAAACGCTTTACGCGCCTTAAATATTGAAAATTTACCCGAGTTTATATTGTTTTATATTGCATCAAGGTCACTTGACTTTGAAACCAAAAAACGTTTCGAGTTACAAAATAGGAATGAAATTCCAGGTTTTAATGACTTAGTTGTTTATTTACAAAGTTATATAAAAATTCTAGAAGTAAGTCAAACCGGTTCGACCACTTCTTCAGACACTAAGGGTAAACAATTTCGTAGCGGAATTCAGAAAGTCTCGGATACGCGTAAGGATTTTGGTACGCATTCTACCAAATCCGTACAAAGGTCGTCATTTGTGACGTCCAATAATAATAACAAGAATAAAAATCATCAGTTTGTTTGTTTATGTTGTAATGAAGATCATTCAATTTATCGATGTAGTAAGCTGCATTCCATGAGTATGGAACAGCGTAAAGAATTCGTTCAAAAATTAAAACTGTGTAAAAATTGTTTAAGACCAGGTCACGAACATACTAGTTGTACATCCAAGTTCACTTGTTTTATTTGTAATGCGAAACATAATACTATTTTACATAGTGAAAATAAAAATTCGCCTACGGTTAACCCCAATTTAATTGACAAATCTGGCACGAATACTACCCTCACTAGTACTACTGAGTCGGGAAATTCAACTCGTACCACGGTTAGCCGTACGAAAATATTAGGTTCTGCGATAGTTCGTGTGTACCATAGAAATGGTTCGCTTCAGTATGCGCGCGCCCTTATTGATAGTGGTTCGATGGATTCTTTTATAACGAGTGCGTGCGCAAGGCGATTAGGTTTACACATTAAAAAATGTAATTTAAATGTTACTGGTCTTGGACAAAATTCTGTTTGTAATATAAAGGGTTACACTTTCGGTTCGATAATACCCCGTACGAGTGAGTCACCGAAGTTTGAATTACCTTTAGTAGTTTTACCTAAAATTACTTCCGCTCTGCCTTCGACAACGTTACCGTTAGTCGTCAAGGACTATTTTACGCACCTAGATCTCGCCGACTTCGAATTTTATAAATCCGGTCCGATCGATCTTTTATTAGGTGTCGAATGTTTTGATCAAATATATACCGGGTCACGTTTTACTCCCGGTCCCGAACTACCCTGTGCGTTGTCCAGTGTGTTCGGCTGGGTGATAACCGGACAATATTTTCATAACAT
Source organism: Ectropis crepuscularia (assembly GCA_963693475.1). Lineage (NCBI taxonomy): Eukaryota > Metazoa > Arthropoda > Insecta > Lepidoptera > Geometridae > Ectropis > Ectropis crepuscularia. Next base: position 9,362,213 of record OY856338.1, read on the forward strand.
AAAAACACAATTTCCCAAAGAACCTGTTACGTCACTCCTCGCATCTTCTTGTACGCTCGATGATATCGTTCAACAGTTTTGGGAGTCCGAAGAACCGCCGAAATGTATAATTTCCGTTCCCGAGGATGATATTTGTGAACAAAAATATAAAAAAGGTACCTACCGCACGTCCGATGGTCGGTATGTAGTACCAATCATGTTAAAGGATGACGCCCCCTCGTTGGGTAACTCGTACCAACATGCATTCAATCGTTTTCTTAACTTAGAAAAACGTCTTACTCGTCAAACCGAGTTAAAAGACGAATATAAGGAATTTATGAACCAGTACGAAAGTTTAGGACATATGCAGCCTTCAAACGTTTCGTCTACTGACCGTTACGTAATTCCGCATCATTGTGTCGTACGCCCGGAGAGTGCTACGACTCGTCTTCGAGTAGTCTTCGACGCTAGTAGTAAGACTACAAGCAATCTTTCTTTAAATAATATTGTGCATGTTGGACCAAAACTTCAAATCGACATTGTCGATTTAGTTACTAAATTTCGCCTTCATAAAATTGTTTTTACTGCGGACATTTGTAAAATGTACCGACAAATTTTAATTAGACCCGAAGATAGGTGCTATCAACACATATTATGGCGCTCCGAGCCTACACAACCGTTAACTGAGTACGAGTTAAACACAGTAACATATGGTGTCAGCAGTTCACCATATTTAGCCATTCGAACACTTCGTCAACTTGCTGAAGACCATGGCTCAGAATATACGAGTCGTGTCTCTGAAGTTCTGTCCGAAGAAACGTTCATGGACGATATTACCACTGGCAGTTCATCGCTTGATGATGCCAGACAATTAAAAGCTGACCTTACCAGCTTGCTATCTAAAGGTCACTTTGATCTTCGTAAGTGGAGCACCAACGAGCCAAGTCTCTTGTCGGATGTTCCGTTAGACCACTGTCAAACTTCAAAATGTTTTGACGACTCAGGAAATGAGTTTATTAAAATATTAGGAATCCGTTGGAACCCCTCGGATGACAACTTTTCGTACACTTTTTCAGACTCTTTTGATGTCGAGTTTACCAAAAGGTCCATTCTCTCCATAGTCGCTCGGATATTCGATCCCTTAGGTTGGATTGGGCCAGTTGTCTTTGTAGCTAAATCTCTGCTGCAAGAGATGTGGTGTTTAAATTTATCTTGGGATGAAACTATCCCTAAGGATTTAGCTAAAAGATGGCATTGTATAGCCGCGAATCTATCTGATTTACAAAACCTTTCGCTCCCTAGGCATGTCATACCTAATAATCCTATAGAAATTCACTTGGTAGGGTTTTGTGACGGTTCGTTAAAAGGTTATGGATGCTGTGTATATTTGTGTGTTGTTACTGAGGATATGAAAAATCCTACAGTAACTAATTTGTTGATAGGGAAATCTCGGGTCGCTCCTATTAAGCCTACTACAATAAATCGACTCGAGTTAAGCGCAGCAGTGCTTCTAGCGAAAGTGTTATCTCACATGTATAATCTTCTTAAAACTAAAGTTCATATTAGCTCCCTTCGAGCTTATTCAGATAGCATGACAACCTTGTCGTGGTTAAATACGACACCACATTTATTAAAAATGTACGTTGCTAACCGTGTCGTTCAGGCAACTGACATGATTCGTCCTGAACTCTGGTATCATGTAGCAACGGAGGACAATCCGGCTGACTGCTGCAGTCGCGGTGTGTCCTGTCCTGAACTTGCCAACCATCCTTTATGGTGGTCTGGTCCAGCTTGGTTGCAAGCCTTACCTAGCTCTTGGCTTTCTAAGCAAGTCTTGTTGGCCAAAGAAGAGCTACCTGAATTAAAACATGTAGCTACAGAAAGCTTTCATATTGTTCAACATGAAAATAATTTACTTTTGAATCTAACAGAAAATTATTCTTCGTTTACAAAACTTCAAAGAGTGTTAGCTTGGTGTTTTCGGTTTATCTCAAATGCTAAAAGGGTTAAGTCTGATCGACAATTCTCTGCACTTACCACTTCCGAACTCGATAATTCCGTCAAGATACTAGTTAAATTTACTCAAAATCATTATATGACATCACAAATCGATCAAGTCCAAACTAATCGACAATGCGAAAAACCGATTCAAAAGTTATCTCCTTTTCTCGATGAGGAGGGTTTATTGCGAGTGGGGGGGGGGACGTATCGATAGAGCCAACTTGTCTTTATCGGTGTTACATCCCTTACTTTTAGCGAAACAAAGTCCCATTTCTAAATTGATTACCGAACATTATCATTTAAAATATCTTCACTGTGGCCCTCGCACGCTACAGTCTTTAATTCAAAGAAAATATTGGATTATCGGTTTAAGACATTTAATTCGTACAGTAATTTCTAAATGTATCCGTTGTTTCAAAGTGAAACCGGTTGCTGTAGCTCCCTTGATGGGTAAGTTGCCATCAGAACGACTTCAACCATCTCGATGTTTTCATACCACCGGAATCGATTTCGGAGGTCCATTTATTATTAAAGAAAGTCGCCGCCGTGGCGCAAAAACTTATAAAGCATACATCTGTTTATTTGTTTGTCTCACTACCAAAGCGGTTCACTTAGAGTCCGTGACTGAATTGAGCTCGGAAGCATTCCTCGCGGCACTAGATAGGTTTGTTTCTCGGCGAGGAATTTGTCATACAATTTTAAGCGATAATGGGACAAATTTCGTTGGTGCAAATCGATATCTCAACGAAATTAATAATGAATTTCATAAATATTATTCCAACATATCTGAAGGTTTAACAAATCGTCAAATTAGGTGGAAATTTAATCCACCAGCCGCACCACATTTCTCGGGAATAATCGAGAGTGGAATAAAGTCTACGAAATATTTATTAAAACGGGTAATAGGCGCTCAAGTCCTTACCTTAGAGGAGTTCACTACTATTCTTACTAAGATCGAAGCAGTTTTAAACTCGCGACCACTCTGTTCATTATCTCCGGATCCTCAAGAATCCGATGTTTTAACGCCCGGACATTTTCTAACGGGAGGTCCTCTTGTAGCTCTCCCGGAAGAGCCTTTATGTGATACACGTTGCCCTCGTTCTCGGTGGCAAATGATTAGGCAAGTCACGCAGAGTTTTTGGCGTGTTTGGCAGCGTGATTATCTTCATACTCTTCAACAAAAGACTAAGTGGTATAAACCGGGGCCACCTAACTTAAAAGTAGATGATTTGGTCGTCGTTAATGAATCTAATCTTCCACCCTTGTTTTGGAAGTTAGCTCGCGTAGAACAAGTCCACGCTGGCTCGGATAATATCGTTCGAGTAGTTACTCTCCGAACGGCAAATGGTAAAACGATGCGACGACCTGTAGTTAAGGTCTGTCCTTTACCCTTTAATTAACTTTGTAATACATAATAAGTATGTGGACACTACTATCCGCCTGAGATGGTATTGTTCTTTAGGTTAAGTTTATTATTAAATTTTTCGAGCACAGCTATTACATATTATAAGATACTTCAATATGTGAATTCCTGGCGAATTTCAAGTGGGGGGAAAATGTACAGACTTCAACCTATCCTGATTTAATATCCCATCCAAGTACTATTCCACTCCCAATTTAAATTTGCCGCCAACGAGATCGATGAATGCATCGATCTGAGTGAACTAAACGCGCGCGCAGCAACTAGCGCCGCGATGCGTTGAGAAAACGAAACTAGTGTGTCTCAAGATTTTCGGTTGGAACGTTGAGCTGCAAGAGCTCCCAAAATTCAATTTGTTCTTCTACCAGTGAAAGCCCACACTCGATTCCCTGTGGGATTCAATGACTGTTTAGCTCATAGAACCTGGTGATTTGGTGAAAGTGCGCACGTACAGAGATACCGGCCGGTCAACTCTCAAGCGGTTCCGTCGTTGGTGTGCCCCTGTCTACGTCCTCCCTGTACTCCAGGTAAGTCGTCATTTTTCCACCCTACCAGGAATTCTAAAAGGCTAGCAACAGATAAATGCAGCGGCCCATCCAGGGAATCTCATACAATGTTAATAAATGTTTATCTTATCTTATCTTATGCTATTTATTTGCTTGCGCGCGCCAGTCTCTAGAATAACAAGCCTTATTCTGAAAATTTGTTTTCTTATGTTTTGTTTTTTTCATAAATTAATTTTAATTATGTCATCAGGTGCATTTTTTGCACGTTCTGCGACTGATTATTTAAAAAATCTACCCTTTTTCACTCGTAATTTATCAAACGTGATGACTTGTTCCTTTTCTACCCCTGTAAATCTATACTAATATTATAAAGAGGAAAGATTTGTACCTATTTTTGTATGTTTGTAATGAATAGGCTCCGAAACTACTGGACCGATTTAAAAAATTCTTTCACCTTTGGAAAGCTACATTATTCCCGAGTAACATAGGCTACGGCAGATGGCGCTGCAATTGATATCTAGGTTATTATTCGAGCGAAGCCGGAGCGGGCCGCTAGTATGTAATAAAAGTTTACCGGCTCTCGATGATGGTGTTCAACTGAAATTTTCTCAAACAGTAGCTAAAGAACCTCTAACCGTTATATCATGACTAGTTGACAATAAACCGTTTTATATTGAAACATAACGCTAAACAAGTGCTCGTAAAACGTACATAAATATATAAAGGATTATGAGGCATGTCAACAAGTTTACGACTGATCCGTAGGAATTCATTAATATACGACGTCAATTACGTAATAAAGCCTTGTGTAATCCTCATAATATAATATAAATTGTTGGCGGGTCTATGTTATTACAGTTTATAAACGGTTTTCATCGTTTTATACAGTATACAATTTTTTTTGAGTTACTGTGTTCAAATAATGGTCTTATAAGTTATGTAAATGATATCAAGAGATAAACAGATAGTTACAATTAGACAAATATGAAAATCTAGCAATTAATTGTTTACAAATCCAGAATAGAGATAGCTCCTGTGCTCTACGAAAATAACTTTCCACCACAATACGGAAATTTTCCACCGTTCATTTATACTATACGTAGCACAATAAATACGGAGCAAGCGTGTGAAGCCGGGAGGTTACACTAGTCCGGCTGTGTATGTGCGAAATCGTAGAATTAAAGTAAAATTACACTATAGGCGGTAACAGTATGGGTATATATATTTTGGAACGAAGTCCTTTATTGCACGTTACACGATCTGAGCGTTTTTTTTAAAATAGTTTAGTGACAAACAGGACCTGTGCTCGATGGTAAGCAACACGCATACTCATAAGAACACAGTAATAGTGGACGAGCAAACGGTGTCAGCAACAGTCTAACCAATATTACTCGTAGTAAAAATAATTAACATAATTTTACGACAATTCAGTACAGAAAAGTACACGTTACTCATCTACTCCTAACAGTACCCGGTGCAAAAGTGCCCACGATGTTGGCCGCATCCACCGAGGCAGCTGGATTGCAATGGCCACCATTGCACCAGGTACGAGTCGGAGCGGGAGACCCCCGTTTTTTCTCGCAATTTACGCCCCAATTTGCATACCAAACTTATAAACTCTCTTTCTAGGGTTCCGTACCCAACAACGAAATCTAGTTAGTAAGTTTTTTTAATATGTCATAAATCTTAAACCGCAATTTACGTTTCATTCAATCGAAAACATACCTACAGCAGCAAAAAATATTTTTGCTGCTACGGAACCCTTCATGGGCGAGTCCGACACGCACTTGGTCTCTTTTTTATTTTTACTGTCTAAGCACGTCTGAATTGTTTATAGACCCATTAAGGGATCACTTGATAGGTGTCAAATATAATATTTATAAGCATAAAATCTTCCCGCTCACATGGCACTTGTTTTATTGCGAATGTGTTTTGCTGCCCCGAAAATAAATTACTTGTTGCGAACTGTCCCCACCTGGAAATTTCCGGCAGAAGTGTCTGCATTTGATGTCGCGCTGAAATCGGCGGTTGAGTCTGTCCTCAACGATGCCCTTGATGGTCATCAATGGTTGCAGGCAGCTCTACCGATTCGGTGCGTTGTGCGAGAGACGTTGGGCTGCCGGTTTTCGCTGCGTCGGTGCATGGGGTTGCTAACCTTGCCGTTAATATCCTTAATTTATACGGCGGTGAGGAAAGTTTGCCTTATGCGTCCGATGCTTTGGTAATCTGGAGTGCCCTCAAACCCGTTGAGGCGTCTCCTGTGGAGCCGCATAGTCAACGGGCGTGGAAAAAAATATTCGATTTTTGGCAGGCAACCCTATACCACCGTGTTCATAATAAAATAATTGTTAATTTATTTAATTTCAATTCAATAATCAGACCGTTGCAAAATGCTAGTACGATGTACTTGTTTATAACTGGCAACCCGAGAGTTGTGACCGTAATAGAATAGGTAACCTAACTTTTGCATATTCTATGGGCTTCATACTTTCGATTGATATAAAATGTGTCTATCAAAACAATGAAAACATTTTTTTTAATGTATTCATTAATCATGCTCTGGACTTAAATTGTTAAGCAACCCACATGCAATATTTTTATTGACCTATTAAATTAAATATATAATACATTTCATCAAATAAGCATCTCGGTGAAGGTCGATGTATAGCGGGATTCTCCTATTATTGCCACAGTGAGATACTTTGACGTGCGATGAGGCTTCTAGCAGTAACAATGCAGAAACACGCGATAAGTATGGAACTGTTTCTAGAAATATCAACAACCTTCAGATAAAACGAAAACATTTTATATTTTTACATAGCTACACTACTTCTACAATAAAAAATAAACAGTTAATACATCCCACTAATATTATGTGCGTAATGCCGCTAACTTAAAACGGAGAAGGAAAACATCGTGAGGAAACCGACATGTACCTAGAATCTTTCAAAGTCATGTGTCATCCGCCAACCCGCACTGGGCCAGCGTGGTGGATTATGACCTTAACTCTCTCCTTGCGAGAGAAGGCCCCGAGTCCCAGCAGTGGGAACGATTAGTGGGCCGTTGATGATTGATTGATGACTAATATTATACCTACATGTCAAAGTATGGATGTTTGGATATTTGGAAGTTTTTATGTTTGTTATGAACGGGTCAGGCTGAAATTTGGCATACAGTTATAAAATAATCTGGAAGAACACGGAATAACGGGAACAGGAACTACGCGGGTAAAACCGCGGGGAACTGCTAGTAAAAAAATTAAAATAAAAACGTAGATATTGTGGACATGGTTTCAACCGCAGGCAGCGGTCTTATCTAAGGGGTTTGAGCGCGCGATTACATTTCTCTAACTGCTTTCGTAATGATACGTTTTATACTAACAGTATTTTTCTAAACGTTTTACAAATGAAAGTTAAAAAAAATACTGTTACGTTATCAGACTCCACAAATCAGTTATCTGATCTCGGATTCCTAGCATACGAAATCGCGAATTATAATACATGTCAAATGCTTAGAGATCGGCCTTTTCAGATTTCACTGCTCCAGGACTTTTTCTGACGTAAAATCTTGATTTGGTGGTTGGATAAATTTGTTTTAGACGATTGTCTTAATCTGCAATCTACAGTCAATATCATTCGTTTGTTTTTATTACATTTTGTGAAGGTTAGCTAATGAAGCCATTAAAGTCTTTTATCATGAGAATCTAATGGGGTTTTTGTAGATTCAGTCCAAAATTTGAAATTTTAAAATTAATAATAGATTAACGATTGACCACCATCCCAATGTATCTGCGTCAGTTTTTGTTTGGGAAACAAAAAAGAACACGCAAGAAAAAAGACGCGTTCAATATTATATTAATAATGTAACTGACGGTCTAATTAGTCATGGTTGTTCACTATACTAGTAATAATAATAACGTGATGTGTACTAATAATATCGGGACCTGGCCTCACCATACAACCTCAGGCAATATTATAATTACCTAGCCGACCGAGCAATTTTTTTTCTGCCCAATAATAGGTAAAATAATATTTTAGTAGTGGTAGAAAAGTCTGTGCAGTGATCGCCTGGGAAAGTACCACACCATTGCTAGTTATGCTACCGCCAAGCAGTTATAGGGAAACAACCCGGTGTTCCGGTTTAAAGGACAATGTTTCCAGTGAAATTACAGTCCATAGAGATAAAACAACTTATTTCTCTTAGCTGCCAGCGCAGTAATGTGCTAGTGATTTGGACTCTTCATGTTCCAATAGCTGCATGTTACTGTATTGGTATGGGCAGGCATGTTGATTACCATTATATTAGATGTCCTGTTCGTCTCGTAACTCTATACTCGAATGGCACTTGGATGACATTGTCAGGTGGGCATCGGGAAATCGGGCATCGGCAACCCTGGCTTGACGACGGTGTTAGTTCCCATTTTGGCCACGTGCCATTATTTCCATGTGTGGGCAATAATGGTTTAAATAATTTGAATCCTGTTTACACCAAAAGTAGTGGTCAGTCCCGGCTTCGCCCGCTATACATAATATAAACAAAATAAAAAATATATTTCACCCGTCTCCAAAGTAAAATTTATTTTCACTAAACAGTGTAATTGAATAATTTTCAAATCTCTCCGTGACTCTTTGTATGAAATGTGTTAATTACTTTAGCACTTTGATCTCAATTAACTTGGTATCTTCCTTACTAATGGTAGCGGCTAGCATTGTTTTGAAACAATGCATGTCCCTCGCCTCGTTTCCTACGAAACAATCTCTATAATGGATTCACAACAGATATTTATAATGTTGTTTCAAGAGAAAACTGTCAACGACGATGAACAGAAGAGCAGGTGTGAGAAACAACATTGTGTAGTGATAGAACTGAGGAAGTACTACAACTTGCCCAGGTATTCTACCGCCAAGCAGTAATGTGCAAACATCATTGTGTAGCGACTTGAAGGGCAATATTTCCAGAGGCTCAATGTTTCAATGTTATGGCATGGAGAAATCATATTTTATCACTAGGTAACGAACTCACTGCAGTGCTAGGTAATGATTTGGACTCCTAATGTTCTAGTAGCTGCGTGAAACTGTGTTTTGTTTGGGCAGGCGTATTGCTTGCCATCAGGCACATGTCCTGCTCGTGCCGTCACTCTATACTATAAAAACAAGCTAATGCTAAGCAAGTTTTAGATATTTATTGATATTTCAAAAATGGCTACATCGATTTCTAAAAAAAAATGCGTGTAGTACCTGTCGTGGTAATGGTATACAAATCAAAATAGTAAACACTGTGAGCCAGCGGTAAAGAGCAGCTGATTGTGACTTTCTCGCTCATATATATCCGGCGGTCCTAGTTCACTCGAACGAGCCTTTCACCTCGGAGAGTGACGGGTCTCACTTACATCCTACAGAAAAATCTGTGTGCGGTGCGCCGAAAGATGTTTTCACTGCAATAAATGTTCTCGGAAACCGTAAGGTGACGATGACGCAAGTCCATAATTTTTGTTCATCCAAAAAATACACCTAAATAATTTTTCACTTCAAAAATTTAAAAAATCCAAGTACATGAATGTCCTAGCGGCGGGAATAATCTAGTCGCCAGGTCACCACTGCTCGAAGGCGTTAAGTGTACTGATAAAATAAATTGAGCGATAAAGTGTCGAGATATCGGCCCTTTTCAGATCTTTAACGATCGTGTAAGTGCATGTACGAGTACTGTTATTTCATACGATAAGGCTAGATCTTATCTTATTACTGATATCAAATTTGCTTGAAATTATTGAATCACTCTCAAAGACTTTACGTGAAGGTGAGACCTAGATAACGACAGCGTACGCGGTTTCGTTCGTAATGAATAAATATATCAACTTAGATTTTTGGTAAAACCTATATACAAATCCTGCTAATTTTACGAATTCAAAATTTTGTAACAATGTATGGTCTACATATTAATGTTTGTAACTACTTCACACAAAAACTAATGAAACAATTTAAATGAAATTGGGTAAATAGATAAATAATGGTCCGGAATAACACTTTGACTATTTTTTATCTCGGGAAAATTACAGGATCGGAAAGAACGGATTGAGTTCTACTAGACTACATAACAGACCCGTGAACAAAATGTATGGGTCATACGAACCACCAGGAGACCTACATATGCATGATAGAAGGGTATAAAATAATAAGATTCACCACTATCCCAGCATTTGTAAGCTCTCGAACTGAGTGCAAGTTGAGGGGGGGTTGCAACCCTCAATCTTATCTCCTTGTCGCATGATTTTTGTACGGCATTGCGGAATAATGGATTAGAAGAGATCGCCTATACGTTAAACGTTTGCTTGTCAAATGAATTTAAACAGCATAGAAGTAACATCGATGAGAAAAAAATACTGTAGGTAATAATGAATATCAATTAAACTATTACAAGTTACGGTGGTCTCGCCGGGAGAACGGCGGCTGCCGATCCGGAGACCCCGGGTTCAAACCCCACACGCACCACTGTCTTTTCGAAGTCATGTGCGTAATGCCGCTAACTTAAAACGGTGAAGGAATACATCGTGAGGAAACCGACATGTACCTAGAATCTTTCGAAGTCATGTGTCATCCGCCAACCCGTACTGGGCCAACGTGGTGGATTATGGCCTTAACTCTCTCCTTGCGAGAGAAGGCCCCGAGTCCCAGCAGTGGGAACGTTTAGTGGGCTGTTGATGTTGAAACTTTTATAAATTAATATAAATAAATTAAACATTTCATAATTCAAGCGTTCATGTTTAAAAAATCACGTAGAAATAGCACGCGAATCCAAAGGAGAGCTACTTGGCTAAATTATTATTATTAAGAGCCCATTGTGTCCCAGTGTTGAGCAAAGGCCTCCCTACCCTCCTTCCATTTTTGTCTGTCTTGAGTCAAAGTAGTCCAGTCTTTAAGGTGTTTGTCAAGATCGTCCCGCCATCGCCTTTTGGGTCTCCCGCATCGTCGTTTCCCATTTGGCTGCCACTGGGTGGTGATCTTAGCCCAGCGATCGTCTGACATTCGATAGACAAGCCCAGCTATGGCTGGACATGGCTGGACTTGGCTAAAAATGGTATAAATCTATGGTTATTAAAAAAATACACAATACAAAAACTGTTTAAATCCAAATCCAAATCCAAAAATACCAGTATCATGAAATCGACGCGACTAACTGTGTTTGTCTGTAAATAAATAAATAAATATTGGTGAACAATAGGGTACCGGACTGGGTCAAAAATACATAATTGTAATTAGTCCGTCAGCTAGATCATGGAAAAATATTAGACACGTTTTTTTTTTTTCTTCATAATATTAAAAATCGTCAAAGATATAGACCATCAAACTTCGAGAGTGGGGGGTCGCGACTCGTGAGTAAAAATTGTACTCACAAGTGACGTCACACGAAACTTCGAAGCGCTGTATCTTCGTCATTGTTTGTTTGTGAAACAAAAGAAAAATTACGTGTACAATATTTTTTGGCAATCTAACTAACGGGCTACTTAGTTTTTTTGAGGATTGTACCCTATTCACACACAGCATCATCTCACCCCAAACTAAGCAAACCTTGTACTATGGCGACCAGATAGCTGATATAATACTCATAATATACCTAATTTTAATTACATACTTACTATACATAAACACATCCAGACACAGTACAAATATTCGAATTCGTCACACAAATATTTGCAGTGGTTGTGAATCGAACTCACGACCTTCGGCTTCGCAGGCAGAGTTACTCCCCACTTAGCCACGAGGCCTGTAAATCTATCGAATCTATTTATTTTGGACTAACGGTCTGACCCACCCACTTTCGAGTTGAATTATTGCAGCAAGCGCAGTGATGTGACTAATGAGAGGAGCTGTCACATCAACAAATATCGTCATTAGTTTACCGAATTTGCTTTCATTAATATAAAATAAATCCAACCATTTGGAGAACTGTATATTTCAAATGTTAAAAGGTTTGTTAGTATTGGCGAAGGTAGCTTTTTAAAAAAAAATAAAGAATGACGAGACGAGCATGACATTTAAAATGTACTTATAGCTTTAAATGTTCTTCTGGTAAATAAATGATTATTATGATTATTTGCCTGATGGTAAGCAACATGCCTACCACATAATAGCACAGTGACACGCAACTATTGGAACATGAAGAGTCCAAATCATTACTTAGCACTGCACTGCACTCGTCACCCAGAGATCTGAGATGTTATATCTCTAAGCCCTGTAATTTTACTGGAAAGATTGCCCTTCAAACCGGAACACAGTAATGTTTGCACATTACTGCTTGGCGGTAGAATAACTGGCAAGGTATGGTATTTCCCCTGGCGGACTCTGCTAAGAGTCCTACCACTACAAAGACCGACCGACTTCAAAATGTGAGGAGGTTCTCAATGCGGCTGTAGGTTTTTTTGTATGTTACGCAATTTCGTCGCCAATTATGAGTAGATTTTGATGTTGTTTTTTTCTTTGGTAGAAAATACTTTGGAGGTGATGCCATATTTTTTTTTTCGAATTCGGTAAGGTGGTTTTTGAAATATCAACAAAACAAACCCCAAAATCTGCTTACGTTTTTCTGGACGATGTAGTGATAGCCTCACAGACTAAGTGGAGAGATATTCTGATAGCCTGGTAGCTTCTTATGAAGTATAGTTTACTGACTGAGTTTATTTTTTTAAATTGAAGTTATTTTTTGTTGCTTAGAGAAAATAAGTTATAACAGCAATTCGTAAGAGTCTTCATTCAATAGTCATAAAAGTATAAAAGTAGTAATAGGGTACCGGACTGGGTCAAAAATACATCATCCTAATTAATCCGTCAGCTAGATCACGGAAAAATATTGGACACGTATTTTTTGTCTTTTCATAATATCAAAAATCGTCAAAGATTTAGACCATCAAACTTCGACAGTGGGGGGTCGCGACGTCACTCGTGAGTAAAAATCGTACTCACAAGTGACGTCACACGAAACTTCGAAGCGCTGTATGTTCGTCATTTTTTGTTTGTGAAACAAAAGAAAAAATACGTGTACAATATTTTTTGGCAATCTAACTAACGGGCTACTTAGTTTTTTTGAGGAGTGTACCCTATTGTTTTTGAAACAGGAATCGCGAGAGAAGCAGCGTTCAGAAACTAGTTAAAATTAAATGGCAAATTTGTACAACACGGTTATTCCTACTTCGATTCACAATGCTTGAACTTGTGAATAAAACGATTCGAATTTACATAGAAATAATAATAATCAAATTTCTAAACTCGATAGAAGTAATTATATTTGTCAAACATCGCTTCGGAGTGGGGAAGAAAGTACGGGTGCTAAGGCTGTGGACACAAAGGAAAGTTCCGAGTTTGTGTGAATCAATAAAAAAAATGTGGTCAAATTATTATTATTATGAGTACGAAAACTTGATGAATACTTTGAACGAAATACACGTAAAGTTACGGCTGGTCTAGTCAGAAGAACGGCAAATTTCTAACCGATGTAGTTCGGATTCCGAACGCACCACTGTCTTCTCGAGTGCATAATGCCACTTACTTTAGTAAAAGGGTCAAGGACATCATGAGGAAACCGACTGTTCGTAGGTAATCTTTCTAGGTTATGCGTCACTCATCAAGCCACACTGGGCTGGCGTAGTGTATTATGGCCTAGACTCTCTCCTTGCCAGAGAAAACCTCAGCAGTAGAAACATTTAGCGGGTTGCTAACACTTACCTACATGTGGCCACATAGTAGATATGAACTAAAAATACTACAAGCAATTCATTAAAACTCGTTATTCATTAATTTCAATATGAATAAAATTATGAAATTATATGCGCTGCGATCCCGAGAAATGTGGCTCTAAAAATACTGCTTTAAGGTAAATTTCATTTTATGTGATGAGATATTTGTCCTGTGTCTGGGAGTTATTTGTATGAAAGTATATATTTACACATTATACAGACTATGTGAGCCACATCACTTACCTACTGGCTTTTCTTAGTTTGGGGCTAAATAATGTTGTGACAAAATGTGAGTATTTACTTATTCCACCATACTGGCAATTACTACAAACCTGTAACTTTTTAAATAAAATAAAGTTAAACATTATTTTAATCGTCATATCGTTACGCTCTTATGGCTATTTTAATAAAGGCGAATCTTCAGGACAGAAGGTCCACATTTAATACGACACTTTTAAAAGAGTTTGTTTACTCTCGAGGTCATCAATGACTCAAATGTCATGATTGCTACTATTGAGGTAGCAATTGGGGTCATGTAACGCTACTTTTGTTGGTATTCATTCTGTATTTATATTATATTTTACTTATCCCTTTCATTTGGTGTTGTGTGTGAATTGTCCACCAATATTTATTTATTTATTTATGGAGTCGCGCCGTTTTACCAATGATAATCAAATGTTTACCTCATTTTGATTTTTACATTATATTTTAGTTAATTTGACGAAGGAGTACGAAATTTCATGTAGGTACTCACAGGACCACTAAAAATCAATGCCACTTTTCGTTGTTAGTGAACTCCTCCTAAACGGCTGAACCGATTTGAATGAATTTTTCTGTGTGCGTTTGGGTAGGGCCCTCGATGGTTTAGATTTACAAATCAGCCCGGCAGATGGCGCTGCAGTTGGTACCTAGGTTATTATCCGAGCAAAGCCGGAACGGGCCGCTAGTTATGCATAAAATACATTAAATCTATAAAACTAACCTTAAACACAATATTGCGTTAAGGTCGATTATCGACCACGACCTACACTATTTAATATTCAAAGCTGAGACTAAAACATTTTACGTTCAAGCAAAAATATTCGTTAGCTGAACCGAGAAAAAAATAATAGTGTGTTCAGAGCATAACCCAAGTAAAAGTAAGATAGGCGCTGCCTACAGTGTCCCGGTACCTTTGAACTTTTTGTTATTTAACAAGTCTGTAATTTTATTACGCCAAAAGGCGGTAGACTGCGGAGGCTTTAGTATTTTAATACTTATTTATTCTCAAAGATATTCTCGAACTTTGATATTACTGAACTGTTAAGTAGACGGCATGGTTGGATTTTGACCAAAATTATGTTTATAATTTTAGTTGTGTTATCACCTCTATTTTGTTTACCGTGTATTTCACTATAGTATTATATTTAATACTGGGATTTGAGTTTAAATATGTGTCAGTTAGTGTAGAGGGTGCCGGTGGGATACCATTCACTTCTACCCGCCATCTCAAAAGAGTTTTAGAGGGGTTGGCGCTATAAGTAGATGGAGCTAAGCCGTTGAAGAGCATTCCTTTGTGAAATTTTGTATGGGAAAGATCGAACAGTTGTCAATATAAATTCTTACATTTATTCAATTGGTTAACTTTTACTCAATTGATAATATCAGAAGTGCTATGAACACCACGCCTGGAAATCACAGCGGTGATGAGAAATAATCGGAAAAGCAAGCGTCGCCCGCAGTTAGTTAATAAAGTGGCCAAGTGCGAGTTGGACTCGCCCATGAAGGGTTCCGTTGCAGCAAGTAACATAATATACATAGTACACATAGTTCTTGTAGTTCGTTGTAACTTTGATCGAAGTTTCAATAATAGTGTATTCATGACGTACTAAAAAAAAACTACACATCAGATCGAGTTCAAACTAATTTTCGTTGGTAGTTTACATGGTAATGTACATCATATATTTTTTTTAGATTTTTTCTTCTCTTACTTTAGAAGTTAGAGGGGGGGGGGACACACATTTTATCACTTTGGAAGTGTCTCTCGCGCAAATTATTCAGTGTAGACGAAAATGATTTTAGAAACCTCAACATCATTTTTGAAGACCTATCGATAAACACCCCACACGTGAAGGTATGATGAAAAAAAAATTTTTTAGTTGCAGTTCTCAGTATGGGGGGCAACCCTAATTTTTCTTTTGTTTAAACTTTTTTGTACAAATCTTAATGCGGTTCACAGAATACATCTACTTACCAAGTTTCAACAGTGTAGTTCTCATAGTTTCGGCAAAAAGTGGCTGTGACATACGGACGGACAGACAGACAGACAGACAGACAGACAGACAGACATGACGAATCTATAAGGGTTCCGTTTTTACGTTTTACGGAACCCTAAAAATGTTATTCTTGGATCAGTGGTTTCAGTAAGTGCGTAATGTACACGTGATTAAGCAACAGTTTTATATTACGATTTACTTTGAAGAAACGATTTTAAAAATTGTTTTAACCTTGTTTTTGCATTTCAAATGAAATTTTTGCATATCACCGACAAGTTAAAACTATTAATTATTATCTCGTTAGGGGGTACTATAAAAAACCTTCAATTCCGGGAACTGCAATCAGACCATTTCGTAGAATGAAACACCTTCGGTTTTTTAAAGTTTGTGGATACTGTTTTATGTAACTTTATGAGAAGTAGCTTATTTTGTGGAAGAGTTGTTGCGAGGCACAGCAACCATAGATAAAAAGTGTAAATCAGTTGGAAATTGGTTTAAATATCTTTCAGGGAAACTGTTTGAAAAAGGTCATGCATTTTAAAACATAATACAGTAATAGAAAGTGCTACATCTTTGATTTGAATTTGGTTACCGTAGTTGGGTTATCACCTCTATTTTGTTTACCGTGTATTTCACTATAGTATTATATTTAATACTGGGATTTGAGTTTAAATATGTGTCAGTTAGTGTAGAGGGCGCCGGTGGGATACCATTCACTTCTACCCGCCATCTCAAAAGAGTTTTAGACGGGTTGGCGCTATAAGTAGATGGAGCTAAGCCGTTGAAGAGCATTCCTTTGTGAAATTTTGTATGGGAAAGATCGAACAGTTGTCAATATAAATTCTTACATTTATTCAATTGGTTTACTTTTACTCAATTGATAATAGTTGTTTCAACAACCTCAACTCTTTGTTTCTCTCTCTGCTTGTTTAAGGTCCCGAATAGAAATTTTCAGATAAAAACAAAGCCAATTTTCTTAACGTTGTCAATTGGAACACTGTTTTGGTCTACTGCAGTTGCGCTTACCATTTAGATGTTGATCAGACTTTTACGGCACCTATCATCACTACATTTAGCTCAGTGTCCAACACAAAGCCATTTCTACAGACATTTAATTATTATTTAGATTTATGTGGCCACTTCAATTATTACAATCATACAAATAAATAATTAGGACAATTTTGAGTCAGTTTACAGGAATAATTAATTGTGTTTATTTTCTATTTATTGAATTGAAATTGACTTCAATAAAAGTCGGGTAAACCAACGGCCAACGGTGTAAAAATACAACCCGCATTTGTCTGTTAATCTGAAATTGAGTACAATCTTGTTTCAACAGTAACACCAGTCGCTTAAATTCTAAAAGCATTGTCTTTATATGTCGAATTTGAGTCTTATTTGCAAGGTTTTACGTGTCATTGTCCCTGAAATTCCGTAAATGCTTAGTGGAATGAAACTTTTCCCCCTCTATGAAAAAATCATCTGTTTATGAGTCGTCGTCCTCGCAATGTACTTCCTGTATCTTTTTCAGTATCAAGCGATAACTTCACTTTGGGTATGACAGTTTCGTTGTTTTGATAAGTCAAATGCGTGTATCCTGACGGTACAGATGTTCCGCAAAATATTTTAGATTGTAACATTTATCACAGTAAGTATTTCTTTCTTCCGAAGACACTTTTTTTTAAACTTATAATTTCAAATTGAAGAGATTTTTGAACTGGTTTTAAATGTGAAATGAAATGAAATGAAATTTATTGTACATTTAAAAACAATTTTTGTGAACTCTTACTTATTAAAGGGTTAGTAATGAGCGTGTGTGAGTGAGAGAGTGACTTCACTTTTGGGAACTGTCACAACTGTCACTGAACACACTGTCTCCCTCCCACACTAGGTAATTAATTGCCTGTATCGTGGGATGCAGTGCCATCCATTATGAAGTAGGCATTGTGCTTGTATTTGTGATGTTTTGTATTGAGTTGAATTCATGTGTGTGATTGGGTTTGTTGTGCAATGTGGTGTTATGTTTAAACAATCGTGAGTATGAATGATAATGTGTGATGGTAACACGATGTGTAGTTGTTTGTTAAGTGAAAGTGATAATTGTGTAAGGGTGAGGTTGTATGTATGTGAGTGTGTGCTTGTGGTTTAATCTGATACCTACCTAGACAACCAGTCAATTAAACAGCTTTCAGTTTTACATTTCCAATCATAGATGCGAGACCATTAATTTTTGTATCATGTATCATTATTTTTGATTATTGTGTTAGACTATTATGTTAATTAAATTTCAATAGTGATGATTTAAACAAAATTTACATCAAATCGAGAGTGAATCGGTTTCTTCTAGGTAAGCACGCTCCATCGTAGATTGCATAGTCGCTTAAAAAAAATATCCATAAAAATCAACTCAAAATCCGAAATGTTGTTGTAAAAAAAATACGTTGTACCTGTCTTCGTCTCTACAAGTGAACCCCAAAATGTATACAAAAATGTAATTTCTCAACCTACCGCCTTATCGTTCGTTATCAAATACCGAAACGTTCAGATGTTTACTGATAAAACTCGGATTACAAGTTGTAAATTGTCCATCGATTGATTCGATTAGACATTAATTAGCGATAAGGTATCTCCTTATCAGTAGAACGCAAGTTGACATGCAATTTTTTGATACTTCTATTCCATACAAATTGTAGGTACTCCTTGTTATTATCGTTGCTATGTGATTTTAATGCTGGGGCCACACTAACGAGAAATGACATTAATTATCGCTATAATGGACGTTAACCGTAGGTGTATGTTACACCTACGGTTTATGTCCATTAGGTGTATTTTACACTTACGGTTAACGTCCATTATCGCGATAATTAATGGCATTTCTCGTTAGTGTGGCCCCAGCATAAGTGATACTGTAATGATAATAAAATGTAAAAAAAACATTAGACGACTAAAAAGTATACCTACTTTAGACTTTATTTATCAGAAATAAAGTTGTATTTTGAAGCATAAAATCTCGACTGTACAATCAGCCCGCCAAAAGAATTGCAATAACAGTTCATTGTACAAGAGATATGCTTTTTTTGTTACAAAGTGGCTTCCAAAGGAAATAGTAGCTTTGACTTTGATAGTAAAATAAAACCAAACTTATTTTTATTGCTGTATCTTGGGTTTGTTTTTATTCACTACGCTTAAAGTACATGTTAGCATATTTCTAAAATATATTCTTGAAAAATGTTTTGTTTGTTTGCCATCGGCCAACCAGAACTTGGCGACATCTGGCCATGACTTTCAATATGAGAGTAGACTTTGTGTCTCAGTAGTAGAATACAAATTCAGCTGTATATTTCACTTAAGTCAAAGTCAAAATTCTTTATTCATAAATGTACAATTTACACGTCAATTAAAAAAAAAGGGCATGCAAAGAGTACATTATGATGCGTTCTATAAAATACTAACCTGCACATTACTACACGCCAAGGCCGAAAAGAATTAGATAATGAAAAATCGCTATTTTTATCGTTTTGTTATTTATTTATTATCATCAAAGCACACGTTGTTGATAGTGTGTACTAAATCGATTACGTAAATATAAAATAAATATACAGATATTACGTATTACCCTTGTTATGTATTGGTAAACATAAATTGAATGTAATGGACTGAATGATATTGTAAATTATTTTCTTTTTACCAATCGTTTAGACAGTAGTATCTGATTCTAGGTAGGATAATTGTAGGTATATTGTATACCTACAATTATCTTTTAGAATCATCTAATTAAGGAGTGATTGGCCAAAAATGTAGTAGGTACAAAAAATTAAAAACTATATCAAAAAGATAAACATACAAAAATCTTTGTATTAATCTTGAAAGATGTCAAGTGAAACGACTGGCTCTGTTTTATTTTTCGCCTGAAATGTTTTTAGGTCAAGTGAGGGCCAAGCAACACATGCACCTGAAGTTATGTAACAAGCTACATAACAAAACAGTGCCGCGCATATATTTATAAATGAAGTCACCAAATCACAAAACTGAATTGTACTCATCACCTAGATTTGATATCTACCTAGATGGTTCATCTATGTGCCCTGTAATTTTGCTTTTTTTTATAGCATAGAGTGACGAGACGAGCAGGTCATGTGCCTGATGGTAAGCAACATGCCTGCCACATAACAGCACAGTAACACGCAGCTATTGAAACATGATAGTCCAAATCATTACCTAGCACTGCACTGCGCTCGTCACCCAGAGATCTAAGATATTATGTCTCTAAGCCCTGTAATTTCTCTGGAATCATTGCCCTTCAAACCGGAAATAAAACCCTTCAAACTGGATCACAGCTACTGTTTGCCAGTAGATTATCTGACCAAGGTGTGATGCTTCGCTTTTTTTTTAACTTTTAGTATTGCACTTTTTCCACATCTCGCCAAGTGTTAAGCGACGATGCGGTCAACGATGGAGCGTGCTTACCTTTCAATTAGAAGACACCAAGGCCTTTCCCAGTTAGAAGATTGGCGGTAGAACCGCCAAGCAGTAATTTGCAAACATTACTGAGTTCCAGTTTGAAGGACAATGTTTCCAGAGAAATAACAGGGCTAAAGGTACAAGTTCGCGCTGCGACCGCGACGCGAGACCGCGACCGGAGACCGAGACCGGAGACCGCGACAGGCACTTGACACTATGGAATTGTATGGACGTCAGTTCGCGCTGAGACCGCGACAGGAGACCGAGACAGGTCGCGGTCGCGGCGCAAACTGGCGCCCATACAATTCCATAGTGTCAAGTGCCTGTCGCGGTTTCCGGTCTCGGTCTCCGGTCGCGGTCTCGCGTCGCGGTCGCGGCGCGAACTTGTACCTTTAGAGTTAGAGATATAATATCTTAGATCTATCTATCTTGTCACTGTGCTGTTATGTGGCAGGTAAGTTTGTTGTTTACCATGAGGTCCATGTCTCGACAGACTTTTAGAAGGATTATACCAGTACAAACACGTCAATTTTCTTTTTAAAGAAATTTATGGCAGTTGGCTTCTACTGTCTACCAAACGAGGTTTAGGATGTTCCATCGTAGACCGCATCGGCACTTAACATCAGTCAAATGTCAGTTAATTGCAAATCTATATTAAAATACAACGAAAGATAAAACTATTGAGCCAGCTCCAGATATCACAGGGGTCTACTAATGAATTTCACCTCAATTTTGTATATATCAATGTAGGTTACATTGAAATCATAATAGCGGGAAACAAATTCATTCGTTCACCTATAAACAGCGCGATGTAGATATCTCTGCGATAACAACGTGCAATCTTTATGTTATTAATCGATTACATATCTATGGTATAATGCAAGCCTGCTCAAATACAGGGCCGCGAGACGTAATGGAGTCTGTGAATGGTCGAGGTAGTACGGTACAAAACTATTTTTTTTATTTTCAAAAATAGATTTACACTTTCCTGCTATTGTATTATGTAAAAGCATCAATACGATTCAAGATAAAGCTCGTTTACTTAGAAGCCTTTTCAGTTGTTCAATGGTAATGCCTGACCCACCCAGAGAGTTCCGCTGCAAACAGTGGAATGAGAGTTGTCCTTTAAGTATATGGCCCCAGCCGAAGAGCTCACCCCAGGTAGCAACTTGTGGCCCACGTGGAAGTCACTAAATTGAACCCGGACCCAAGTGGGCCGCTGCAAAGTCAACATGGCAAAATGAGGATACTCTGACGCAAATAATAGCCAGTGCGACTGTGGCGCTCCACAGACCATGTAGCACCTGCTGTCAAACCCGTGTTGCCCAACCATACACATTTGAGTAGTGGTAGGACTCTTGGCAGAGTCCGCCTGGGGAAGTGCTACACCTTTGCCAGATATTCTACCGCGAAGCAGTAATGTCCAAACATTACTGTGTTCCGGTTTGAAGGGCAATGTTTCCAGAGAAATTACAGGGCTTAATAATAACTTGATCTCTGAGTGACGTGCGTAGTGTAGTGCTAGGTAATGATTTGGACTCTTCATGTTCAAATAGCTGCGTGTCACTGTGCTGTTATGTGGCAGGCATGTTGCTTACCATCAGACAAATGGCCTGCTCATCGAGAGGAGAGTGAGGAGCCACTCTTCATTAAAAATATGTATATTTATATATACAAAAAAAGAACTACTAGGCGTAATTATACTCGTAACTAAGACAACATAATCGACACGAATAAAAAGACTTAGAAGCCACTGGTTTACTATAGACTTGAAGATACCTAGATCAAATATTTTTATACTAATATCTTTTTCTACAGTAAAAAATACTATTAACGCAGTTCAATTCTCCTTTTTTTTAAACTTAATGACAATTATAACAATATGCGAAAGAAACGAAGTTTATATAATTTAATGATATTCACACAGCGACATGATTGACTCCATAGCACGTTACAGCCAAAAATTTCTAAAGCGCCTGTGGAACCCGCTTGTTAAAAAAGTTGAGTAGCTTTGGCTTGCCGGTTTTGGTATCGAATTCTAAGTGTACTTAAGAATTACTACTCTGGCAGAATAACGACAAAGTCGTACAAAGCAGAAGCGAAGAACTGAACTGAATTGTTTCCATAAAACATTGAAGTGTTAAGTGCTTCTGTATTTTGACGCGATCACTTCAGGGCATGAGGATTTACTGATAATAACTAATAATAAAATAATCAATTGACTTATTTACTGTTTGAGCGATTGTACAAACAGTAAATTGTAACAGCTAATGAGATTATTAGTTGGGCTAAAGTAAAGGAATCAATTAGTTTAGAACAATAATCAAACAATTAAAATTAAAGGTGTCACAGTCCTACTAACGGAACCTAAGCCTAGAAACTTGTATTTTAGATGTACGTCTTACGAAAGGATTTAAGATGTAACTTCTGTTACATCTCAAAATTATTTTGTTTATTTTATCAAGACGGTGTTTTTAGGGTTCCGTAAAACGTAAAAACGGAACCCTTATAGATTCGTCATGTCTGTCTGTCTGTCTGTCTGTCTGTCTGTCTGTCCGTCCGTATGTCACAGCCACTTTTTGCCGAAACTATGAGAGCTACACTGTTAAAACTTGGTAAGTAGATGTATTCTGTGAACTGCATTAAGATTTTTACAAAAGTTTTTAAAAAAAACAAAAAGTAGGGGTGCCCCCCATACTGAGAACTGAAGCTCAAGAAATTTTTTTTCATCAAACCTACACGTGTGGGGTGTCTATCGATAGGTCTTAAAAAATGATGTTGAGGTTTCTAATATAATTTTTGTCTACACTGAATAACTTGCGCGAGAGACGCTTCCAAAGTGGTAAAATGTGTGTCCCCCCCCTCTAACTTCTAAAGTAAGAGAATGAAAAAACAAAAAAAAATATATGATGTACATTACCATGAAAACTACCAACGAAAATTAGTTTGAACTCGATCTGATGAGTAGTTTTTTTTAGTACGTCATAAATACACTATTATTAAAACTTCGATCAAAGTTACAACGAACTACAAGAACTATGTGTACTATGTATATTATGTTACTTGCTGGAACGGAACCCTTCATGGGCGAGTCCAACTCGCACTTGGCTACTTTATTTTTTATAACATAACGTCACGAGACGTTCAGGACATGTGCGTGATGATAAGCAACATGCCTGCCACATAACAGCACAGTGACACGCAGCTATTGGAACATGTAGAGTCCAAATCATCACCAAGCCCTGCACTGCGCTCGTCACCCTGAGATCTAAGATTTATTATATCTCCCTGTAATTTCTCTAGAACCATATAATAGAGGTTGATACATTTGTAGCTTTTTTGACCTAACAAATTATTACACGTCTTTTTTTTCTGAAACTAAAAAAAATGTGTGAACAAAATCAATGTTAGGAAAGTTTTGATATCGCCACTCCCGATCATCATCATCATCATCATCATCATCAGCCGCAAGACGTCCACTGCTGAACAAAGGCCTCCCCCCTAGATTTCCACAACGAACGGTCCCGCGCAACCTGCAACCAGCGGTTTCCAGCGACCTTTGTGAGGTCATCTGTCCATCTAGTGGGAGGCCGTCCAACACTGCGTCTTCCGGTTCGTGGTCGCCACTCGAGAACCTTTCTTCCCCATCGGTTGTCAGTTCTTCGAGCGATGTGGCCTGCCCATTGCCACTTCAGCTTGCTTACTCGTTGAGCTATGTCGGCCACTTTAGTTCTTTTGCGAATATCTTCATTAGGGATTCTGTCGCGCAAAGAGACTCCGAGCATAGCTCTCTCCATAGCTCGCTGTGTGACTTTGAGCTTTGTTATGAGGCCCACAGTTAAGGACCACGTCTCAGTTCCATAAGCCATCACTGGCAACACGCACTGGTTAAAGACTTTTGTCTTTAGGCATTGGGGTATTTTGGACTCAAAGATGTGTCGAAGTTTCCCGAACGCTGCCCATCCGAGTTGGATCCTTCGCTGGACCTCTTTGTCGAAGTTGGATCTACCTAATTGGATCTTTTGACCCAGGTAGACGTATTCGTCAACAACTTCGAGTGTGGTATTTAATTGCCAACAATAACCGGTACAGGTGAGACATGCACATTTGACATGACCTTCGTCTTGTCCATGTTCATCCTCAAACCAACCTGTTGGGATACTCTACTGAGGTCCCTGAGCATTGCACCGAGGTCCTCCAGCGACTCCGCCACAATTACTATGTCGTCGGCAAACCGAAGGTGAGTGATGCTTTCGCCGTTGATATTGATGCCATGTCCGTTCCAGTCCAGTAGCTTGAAAACGTCTTCCAGCGCAGCAGTGAACAGTTTCGGAGATATAACATCTCCCTGTCTCACGCCTTTCTGTAGCTGGATATGTTTTGTGCACTGGTCCTGTAATCGGACAGACATTGTGGCTTTGCTGTAGATACACTTCAACACTTCGATATAGCGATAGTCGATGCGGCATCGCTGGAGAGACTGAAGCACTGCCCAGGTCTCGATGGAATCGAATCTCCACTCCCGATCGCAGTTGTGGAATATCAGTAGCATTCCCCACTTTTTCTTGCCTAGGTCCTATTCCCATTATTTCCTTGCAATAATTACTAGTCCACAAGTATGTGTTATCTCATACGGCAGTCGTCTATTTGCAATGCATTACTCTATCATTGTATCTATGTTTATCTAGATCCATTAAGTACATTTTGCTTGAAATAGTAACGAAAACAGATAGACCCATCCAAAACTTGCAATTATAATATTTGTAAAACAAAAATAAATACTATTTGATAATAATAATTAACGGATCGTCCTCGTGAATTCGTGCTGTGGTGGCTTAGTGGTTAAAACGTGCGATTCATAATCGTGAGGTCGACGATTCGAATCTCGCCTGCACCTCTGATTGTTTTTCTAAGTGCAAGTTAAAGTTTGACATTACCATTGGTTTTAACGGTAAAGTAAAATATCGTGGCGATACCGGCCTATTCCAAGAATCTTTCTAGGTCATTCGCATAAAATTTTGCAACTAGACAGATATCCATACTATCACTATAAATATGAAAGTAACTATGTATGCCTGTTACGTTTTAACGTTTAAACCACTGAACCGATTTTGATGCAATTTGTTGCACCGATAGACTATACTCAGGAAAGGACAAGGGCGATTTTTTATCACAGAAAATGAGTTGAAAGGGTGGAAATGAGGAATGAAAGTTTACATGGAAGTTCGTCAATGTTGAAGATAAAACCGTTGAAACTAGACACTTGAACTCCATACAATTTTATATTATAAATGTGAAAGCAACTCTGTCTGTCTGTTACGCTTTAACGCAGAATTAAATGAAATTGTATAAACATGTTTTAATATAAGACAGACAGACAGACAGACAGAAATACTTTATTATGCACACTAACATATTAATACAGTGAAAAAACAATAGCAAATAAAATAACTTATAACTAGTGCCATAAATGGCGGCCTTATCGCTTATAGCGATTTCTTCCAGGCAACCATAAGCAGTTTTAGTAAACGTAAATTTGTATGGGAGTTTATTTTGCGCGGATGAAGTTGCGGGTAACAGCTAGTTGACTATAAATGTACTATAATATATGTATATTTGAATTATAACACTTGTTTGATTTCAATAACAAGCTACACCATCTAGCGGCCCTTAGTTTGGGGGTTAGATGATACAATATGAAAAAAGAGTTGATTGTCTTTTATTTATTCCAATAACGTAAAGCCATACGCCAGGTAAAACGAAAGAAACTTATTTTACGTATGTTTGTAAGCCCAAAGCCTCTATTGTGTACGAGATCCTGGTTTCGCCTTCAGCTCTCAGTGGCCTTCGAAATGGGGCGATACTGGGCCTCAGTAACAAGGACATAGTAGCACCTTTGATCTTTTTTAACAGCTCTGTAATTTTATTACGCCCTAGCGGCGGTATATTGCGGAGGCTGTAGATTTAAGGCTTATTTATTCTGAAAGATGTTTTCAATCTTATACTATTGCAAAGCTTAAATGAAATCTATGTAAATTTAAGTAAATCAACATAATATGTTACGAACAGTTTCAGAGAAATAGAATTTTTAAAACATAATACAAATTCAACAGTGAGTGGACATTTATTTTAAAAAAAAATAGAAAAGTCCCTCGTTTTATACGGTTTTCTGTAGAATTTGTATTTTGTACTGATTATTTTTATTTGAAATTCCTGACAAACGACTTCCATTTGTGAAATTCTTGTTGAAAGAAAACTCAAACCTATAGTTTATTTGCATTTTTCTTGTATGTTAATATCTCCAAGAGGGCTAAGCCGATTTCAATGCAACTTATAAGTGACCACCTACAAAGTACGTATAATTTTTAAAATAAACAATCACCAAAATCGAGTTACAATTGGCGGAGCTATCGTGTCACAATTGTACAAAATAAACTCCGCTGAATTAAATACCTCCGCATTTTTTTAAGTCTCTCTCCAAAGCTCGCTATGCGACTTTGAGCTTCGTTATGAGGCCCACAGTTAAGGACCACGTCTCAGTTCCATAAGCCACCACTGGCAACACGCACAGGTTAAAGACTTTTGTCTTTAGGCACTGGGGTAGTTTGAACTCAAAGAAGCCGATGTGCCGAAGTTTCCCGAACGCTGCCCATCCGAGTTGGATCCTTTGCTGGACCTTTTTGTCGAAGTTGGATCTCTTTTGACCCAGGTAGATCTATTCGTCAAGAACATCGAGTGTGGTATTCCCAACAATAACCGGTACAGGTAAAACATGAACACTTGACATAACCTTCGTCTTGTCCATATTCAACCTCAAACCTACCTGTTGGGATTACTGAGGTCCCTGAGCATAGCACCGAGGTCCTCTAGCAACTCCGCCACAATGACTATGTCGTCGGCAAACCGAAGGTGAGTGATGCATTCGCCGTTGATATTGATGCCATATCCGTTCCAGTCCAGTAGCTTGAAAACATCTTTCAGCGCGGCAGTGAACAGTTTCGGAGATATAACATCTCCCTGTCTCACGTCTTTCCAGCACATACCCCGAACATACCCCGCTGTAGCTGGATATGTTTTGTGCACTGGTCCTGTAATCGGACAGACATTGTGGCTTTGCTGTAGATACACTTTAACACTTCGACATAGCGATAGTCGACGCAGTATCGCTGGAGAGACTGAAGCACTACCCAGGTCTCGATGGGATCGAAGGCTTTTTCATAGCCCACATACGCTATACATAGTGGCCGATTATACTACTTGGTTTTCTGTATAATCTGCCGAAGGGTATGGATGAGGTCTATGGTACTTTTCGGCAACCAATCTTCTCGTCAGCCCTCACTGCCTGTGCGTTGTACGTTGCCAGGTCGAGTCGTGGGGTTTGGTGGCGGGACGTCTGCCGAGGATTCTTGGCACCCCATGCTCTGCCGGAACCAAGGCTGCCACCAGCGCCTGGAATAGTGGAGCCGGCGGGAACTAGGGGCCGTTTCTTTTTTGTGACTATCATATGGGGAAGATTTGCCATAGTCACCACGCTTGGTGACCGTAGAGCCAGTTCTTTGAACCGATGACGCCGGTGCCCGTCACCGAACTGGTAATATAGGACTGGCTTTTATATGGATATACCGCCATTGGTTCGGTCGTCAGAGCCTCGTTAGTTGGCAGCAGGGTGTACCACGCGCAGGAGAGGTTGACATTTGGGGAAGCTAGATGTTTATTGCCTCCCCCTTACACCCTTATTTATATTTTTATTCAGTTACATACACACAGACCAAAAATATAAAAAAACACATTTTAAAATAATTACAGTAATTTTTTTCATACACTATTAAATTCTATTTTAATTTAAACCCATTAAATTTTGATAAAAAGCATAAATATACATATTATTACATAAATAATGCTTGACATCTTGACACTTACATATCTTCATGATAATAATAGGCGAAACGACTAAAAAAAAGTAATTAGTAAGTCTTACAGTGTACTACTAATTATCTTACAGTGAAATGTTCATTTTAAACTTTGTAAATGTACACTATGGTATGCTCTTTTTTTGGGATTTCATTAATTAACGTGTATTGTACATTCACTTTAAAAATCCAACCGCTAAAAGTTCTATAATTTTAATAATATACATACTTCTTCTTCGGCTTCGTGATAAGCCTACTTGAACAGTACCACTTTATTTTTGCGTAGTCAACGAACAATTATAAAAGTTGCAAGTTAAACTGCAAACATAAAAGGATCGCCACACGCCCGTGGAGTGAATTTGTTCCAATTATTCCGTGACCCGTACCACTCCCATGGGTATGACGCTTTATCCTGGAGTAGATTTTAACCTATTTACAACTCATTTAAAGCCTCTTTTAGAAGAAAAATTTGCTTGGACTTTGGTACAATTACTCTTTCTTCTCAATTTTTATTTTGTTCGACAAATTTTAATGATTTACGAATACTGTTTAAACATGAAACAGAAATAACACATTTTGGCAAAGTTGTTTTTAAAGAACACGCAAAGACCTAAATGAGTTTCAATTAGATGGAGTGATTCCGTATCGTTATAAAATACCTTACGGTTTTATCATCAGACTTTCTTTGTGATACGAGTATCATTAAATTGCAATTTCTCCAGAACTGTAGCCATCCACGAAAACCTTACATAATTCAATAACTTGTATTTATTTATTTATTTATTACTATCTATTTTGTACCACCGAGAATAGGCTTTATTTGTTCGTCAAATTTTGTAAATATGTATGTGTAAAAGAATAGAAAATTCAAACATAAATCATTCTCAACATTTTTACTGCTGTGACTCGGGCCCTTGTCGCAGAAAGTGAGAGCCAATTTCAGAAAATATACGTACTTAAAATAATAAAAATTGTTGCAGTCATGTTTTTTCTCAGTGAGATTCAAACCCGCGACCTAACGCTCAGAGAAAAGACTAATAATCGATTACAACACAACGGCAGTATTTCAACAATATTTGTTTATTTTGCCAAAGTTTTTTTGAGCTAATTTATTAAGTGAAAAGTCTTTTAGGTATCACATAAAAGAGAGTTATTAATGACGCAAAAGATAATTATTAACTCACATACACAAATTCTCATTACGCCTAATTAGAAATTCCGTGAATTTCACGATTGAGCTATAAATTACCAACAAACTCGAGTACATTGTATTTTGTAGGACTTCTTTAGGTGCTGATTCTTAAAGGGAAAATACCACACCTTTGAAGAACAAACGCAAAAATTTGACTGTACTTTCGTGATAAGAACGTCTAGGCTGTGGAATACGTTGGCTGAGTAGGTTTTTCCGGTGGTTACCATCTTTGTGTCTTCAAATCGAGAGTGAACCGGTTTCTTCTAGATAAATACACTCCACCGTAAAAACCGTAAACGGCATCGTCGCGTCGTTGAACCTAACGCGAGATGGCGATCAAGTGTAAACCTACTAAAGTTTTGAAACAAAACCACTCTTCAGATTTAGAATATTCAACCGTCAAGCAGTAATGTGGAAAAAATTACTTTAGGGATATACCTACATTTTTAAATAATTTTTTTTATCCCATTTAAGTTTACCTTTTGCCACTGACTTATGGTAAGCGACAGTGTGGTAAAAGATGGCGCACGGTGACCCCACTCACTTTGACTTCAAAATGTTCTCTTTTATATTTCTCATGGAACAATGAAGCGCACAATTTATTCCATTCTAGGCAAAGTCGTTCCTCTCAAATCGTTTAGTACTTCCACACTTCTTTGGCGATTTACACTGTTTAGATGGTAGTGCGTCGACTAAGGTCGTTTGGTCTAACTTGTGTTATCACCTCTATTTTGTTTACCGTGTATTTCACTATAGTATTATATTTAATACTGGGATTTGAGTCTAAATATGTGTCATTTAGTGTAGAGGGCGCCGGTGGGATACCATTCACTTCTACCCGCCATCTCAAAAGAGTTTTAGAGGGGTTGGCGCTATAAGTAGGTGGAGCTAAGCCGTTGAAAAGCATTCCTTTGTGAAATTTTATATGGGAAAGATCGAACAGTTGTCAATATAAATTCTTACATTTATTTAATTGGTTTACTTTTACTCAATTGATAATATCAGAAGTGCTATGAACACCATGCCTGGAAATCACAACGGTGATGAGAAATAATCGGAAAAGCAAGCGTCGCCCGCAGTTAGTTAAAAATGTTATTCTTGGATCAGTGATTTCAGTAGTGCGTAATGTACACGTAAGTACGCAACAGTTTAATATTACGATTTACTTTGAAGAAACGATGTATAAAATTGTTTTAACCTTGTTATCTAACATTGCATTTCAAATGAAACTTTTGCGAATCACCGACAAGTTAAATCTATTAATTATTATCTCGTAAAGGGGTACTGTAAAATAACCTTCAATTCCGGGAACTGCAATCAGAACATTTCGTAGAATGAAACATCTTCGGTTTTTTTAAAGTTGTGGATACTGTTTTACGAAACTTTATGAGAAGGTAGCTTATGTTGTGGACGAGTTGTTGCGAGGCACAGCAACCATAGATAAAAAGTGTAAATCAGTTAGATATTGGTTTAAATATCTTTCAGGGAAACTGTTTGAAAAAGGTCATGCATTTTAAAACATAATACAGTAATAGAAAGTGTTACATCTTTGATTTGAATTTGGTTACCGTAGTTGGGTTACAAAGTGGTTATATTCAGTGCAGTTATAAGATACCCTTATGGTTGAAATTAGAAAGATTTTAGTCAGATGATGCCGAGCTATGTACGTTACCAATGAATTGTTATGGTATTGTTTAAAAAAATGAGACCCTTTAATTCACTTGGGAGCGTTTATAAAAACTACATAGAAGGCCATATGTGAGAAAAATATGAAACCTTTGAATAGGTACGATTAGAAGACTTGGAGATATATGTAATTGAAAGTCAAACCCAATCGAGCAGTGCAATGGCTCTAGGATGTTGTCGGGAATTATGATTGATTGCTGATGAGTTAACGTTTGAATAACGTAGTGAAGTGCAATGGCTTCGATCCATTGACAAAGTAAGCGTTAGAGTGAAACCGTAATACCTTGGACATAAACTGACGTACCTTGTGTCGGCCTAAGAGTGTAACTGCTAGAGAAAGCATTAAGAGTGAAAATAATGAACTTTGACTTTGACTTTAACTTTAATGCCGCGTATCTAGAGTTACCAGGCGGCAGCTAGGGAAAGGTGTATGTTTGAGATTTATGGAGAATGTGGGTAATGTAGTGACGTACCTCGACTTGCGACAATGAGACAGCGCAACTGCTTGGGAAAGCTATTCATTACTCATCTTAAGTGGATTTTTGGAGAATGTGGTAATGTAATGACGTACCTTGAGTTGCGACAATGTGACAGCGCAACTGCTTGGGAAAGTCACTCATCTTAAGTGGATAATACTGGAAGAGTAAAATTAACTTTGATAAAATGAATAAATTGTGTATTTTGTTCACAGCAACTACCTACAGCAGACTGCGACACTGCCAAGGTTGGCAGCGTACGCAGGAGGGCCGTCTTATCACCTCTATTTTGTTTACCGTGTATTTCACTATAGTATTATATTTAATACTGGGATTTGAGTCTAAATATGTGTCATTTAGTGTAGAGGGCGCCGGTGGGATACCATCCACTTCTACCCGCCATCTCAAAAGAGTTTTAGAGGGGTTGGCGCTATAAGTAGATGGAGCTAAGCCGTTGAAAAGCATTCCTTTGTGAAATTTTATATGGGAAAGATCGAACAGTTGTCAATATAAATTCTTACATTTATTTAATTGGTTTACTTTTACTCAATTGATAATACTTGTTCTAATTTTAAACCGCATAGTCACTTGATATCAATTTAGATAGTGATCAAGCGTAAGCTTAGAAAAGAATAAAATTAATCAGTGTTTGAAAAAAATATAAGATTGAAAATGTTGGCGCCTATGTTGTTTCATTTCCATTCAACGATTCCCATTGGTTGCGGTCTATTTTACTAACTTTACGTATTTGAGGTGTATCGCTCGCAAACCTTCACGTGGTGCACCTTGGGCATCACACGACAAATAATGGTCTCGGTGGTATCTTGTTGCGTGGAGGCAAATGCCGGCCAGAGAGGGAACTTCTAATCGCGCTCCTCTACTCCTTGAGTATTGTGTGTAGAAGTTGGCAAAAGGAAAGACTTGGTTAGGTTAGGTACTCGGCTGATACTATTGACCAAATTTTCAATATTTTGCAAAATTGGCTGAATTCCTAAGTCTTTCATATAGGACCATCCGCTAGCATTCTGAATAACATACTGCTCACTGGATAGACAATGACTGCGATGTGGCCACTGCTATCTGCATCCCGCTGTTTGTCATCTTCGCCAAGACGCCAGGTCAGTGAGAGGTTGTGTGAGGTTGCTCATTCACTGCCGAGAAATTGGACACGGCGAACCAGGCGGGGCTCGCATTCCGTTTCCACTGGAGGGCCTGGGGCGTCAGATGTTTAAGGCCGTCAAACACCCCATCTAGGGATATGTCTTTTGTAGAAGGTGATACGCCGTTAGTTTCCAGCGCGTTACTAGAATCGAACGCGGGGCTCATTCCCCTGCGATGTGAGGAGCGCAAGGGCGGTAGCAGTGGCAGACTCATGATTAAATACGATAGAGGTACCGCTATTCTGTCACCAATACACAGCTAGAGAAACCTGAGGCGGTTTCAGTCGGGAGTCGGTTTTCTTACACTACGTCTAGTTTCAAAGTCAGATAGCTGACATAATGCACATATAATTGTAAATGCATACTTATTAGACACAAAAAACTAAAACACAATAAATATTTGTATTCATCACATAAGTATGCAATGTTTGTAGGAGCATCTGCGTATACGTAATCCAAAACTTGTTGATCTGCCTTTCTACCGCCTAAATAACTAAATCGGGTTGATTATCGCTGTCTCTATAACTTTAAGCGAAATAGAGGAATTTCAAAGCTAAGACACTTTTCTTTAGGCGGTAGAACCCCGGGTCATTTCTACGTTTCTCCAAGACCTGCGTCTTGTGTCTGGGCACCATTGGCACTGCCCTATTTACTTTGCTTGGCGTGATTGCGTTAGTTGTCGCTACACCGCACAGCGTCAGTAGAAGTTAGATTTATGTTAGACTAACTTAATTTGAACTGAGGCGTGGCAACCGCTTCGCGTCGCGTCGATGAAACTGCAGCCCTATATGACATCAAACTGAATACGAAGCGCTAGAATTACCCTTCGTAAACACTGACTTAATGAACGTCCAGAGTTTGTGTGATAGCACCAAAGTACTGAAGTAAAGGTAATGTATTCGGTTGATTAGTTTTATCGGAGTTTTAATTTGCATAATATGGGTTCTAAAATATACCTTTTTTATCATTTTTGACTGCCTTATTTAATAAACAAATATGAGTGGATATTTTTCACACAACACTACCTAACCTCATACTAAGCAAAGCTAATCAAAACTGATTCCATTCCAGGTCCAGACCTTGACGGGGCAGAGAGGTCGTTCCGGACGGCGGCCAAACGTAATTCAACTTTAGGAACGGTTAAGGAACTAGCCCAATGCACATGCAGCCGAGGTTTTTGCGGGGAACTCGGTCGCGCTGGGCGATGTTTGAATTTCTTCTCCTAAATACGTTATCATTCAACAACTCTTAGAGAGCGCGGAAGGAGGTGAACCGGGACTCCGAATTGGTGGGGTTGCTCTCTTCATAGACAGTGCTAGAGAAAGATTTGGAATAGGCTTTTCCCACACCTGTAATTAGAAAAGCGCTCGCTTATAACCCGGATTGGCACGTCTACTAAACGGGATCATCGCTAAAGTCACCTTGAAGCGGAAGACTTACGACTCCATGCCAGTGCGTGAGGCGAACGGCCACTGATTCCGATTGGTGTGATCGAACAAAAAAAACATTGCATTGTTCGAGTCGGGGGCGCGGACTCCTTTCGCGCAGACCGGGTCGTTTCTCTCGTCCTTAAGCAAAACCAAGGTAGACACGCCTCGGGTTTTAAGCGTCGATGCAATGAAAGTTGAGTATTCAATAGCGGAGGTCGAGGACTGGCTCGGTTGCATAAAAGCTTCTGAACACCATGAGGTAGAGGTGTACGAGGATCGGGGCGTTTTCTCCAGACCCCAACCAACGACCACACTGATGCCACAATAAGCCAAAACCCTGTTCCGGGTTCAGCAAAAACCAGCAGCTGAAAAAGACGCTGCTTTCGCAAAAACATATCGAGTACGCAGAGGTCTCTCAGAATCTCTCGTAAGAACACTAAGCGCTGCTGCGCGGGGCTTATCCCAAACACAAGGGAGCTCAGGTTCTTCTCGGATGGCAACCACTTCAAGACGACTGCGGGCTATCCGAACGAGAGCTAATAAAGGACAGATCGATTCGCCTCAATATAATACGGCTTCGGGGTCTTGGGACCATGCAATAAATGCGTTTGTTGAATTCATAGCCACACTAATCTAGAAGTATATTGAAAGACCTATGATAATATTCTACAGGCGTCCAGGCTAGGAAGCGATAAAATATTGGGAGAGAAACTCGAGGAAGCACATGCTACCATATACAACAACGTCACCTCCCAGGTGATCAGGGGAACAATGATGGGGCAATTCGAGTATATGATGGCTTACAGTGCAGCATGTGGTTTCGTGCCTCTGGTTGAGACGAGGCAAATAGGAAGACCCAAATACGCGGCACCACCAACAGATCCTATTGTAGGTATCGCCCGGTACACCTAAACAATGCTGGATGACGGGATCCTTGATATGGCCAAAACCATAGGGAGGAATCCAGAAGCCACAGCAAATCGGGGAAGCTGGAAAACACCAAAAATACAATGGATTAACGGTGTTCCATGGTATGGAAAGACAACGTAGGTTTTCAAACACTTCAGTGTGGACAAGGATGTTATCATCACGATCACATCAGAGGCAGCAAAAGATCTGAGGACTATCTGGACACATTGGTGGCATGAAGTGAAATGCAGGGTGCTATGGCCTCTGTCCTCGTAAATGGATTCGACAGGGGTTTCAGATGCCTTTTGGTGGTGAAGCTCTAATGATCCATTTCGGAGGCATCATAACGGCAGCGCGGCTGTCCAATGCTGGCGAGTTTGTCCTCATAGGAGACATAAGCCAGCTGCCTTATATCGATAGAGAAAATCTCTTTGATATGAGGTACGGTAGCCCTAACCTGGTAACGGAAATCTGCCAGGACTTGTTGTGCACACACCGGTGTCCAATGAATGTCGCGTAAACGCTGAGGGAGATTTACTCCGGGATTTATTCCTCAGTTCCATGTTTGAGGTCCCTAGAACAAAGACAGTACACGGGTGCTAACATATCACGCACTCTCCCGAAAATCTTCCACTTGGGTGTGAACACCCAAGAAGAGAAGGAGACCCTGATTAGCCAGAGCTATGGGAAAGGCGCGGGGTCCTGCACACTGACAATCCACGAGGCTCAAGGACTAACAAATGAGTCAGTATTCGCCATTAAGACCAAGGCTAAGCTGAAGATACACGAGAGTGTTCCGTACGCAGTTGTGGCTTTATCTCGGCACACTGGGATCTTTGTCTACTACACCGACGACGTCGAGAATTATGCAATTTGTCGTCTTGTGTTGCGAACGTCGACCGCGCCAGCGAGTGCCATCAAAGACTATAATATCCAGATGGCAATTAAAGATCGAAATGCAGCGGTGATGGAGGCTCTGGGTCGGGGTGAGGCTTGAATTGCAAAATATGTTTAAATAGTTTAGGTTATAAATATGTAGATGCTTAGTTTTCTAGAAGCCTGATCTAATATTTAAATCTTCCTGCATTAGACAAAGGAAAATAACAAACAGAAAATAATGTATCATACGTTAAATAAAAGTGGACAAGTGCGAGTGGGACTCGCACACTCGCAAATAAACGGCGAAAACCTTTTAGGCTTTATTCCGAATTCCGTATACATAGACTATCGCAGTTTCCGCAGACAGGCATTCATACAAAAGTTTTACTAAAATTTTGATTTTACCTTACGGTTCTAACGACGAATTCGATACCGCGTTTTAGTTTTCTAGTGGCGCTATCCAGTTTGCTTGGGACGGACTAAGCAAGAAACGGTAAAAATAAAGTTTGTTGTATAGGAATATTAAATTAAATGAATATTTATTTTATTTTATTATTATTGATTGTTGCTATAGCGGCAATAGAAATACACCTTTGTGAAAATGTCAAGTGTCTAGCTATCACCGTTCTTGAGATACAGCCTGGTGACAGACGGACGGATGGACGGACGGACAGCCAAGTCTCAGTAATAGGGTTCCGTTTTTACCCTATGGGTACGGAACCCTAAAAAGACATGGACCTAGGAGTCCGTGGAGGTGCAACTTTTAAACAAATAAATAAAAAGCAAAGCTATAGAACACCAGATATCCGATATAATACTTTTACTATTGTAAATATATACAAGGTTTTCTATACACCCATTTACAGGTTGGTCGCTCAAATGGTCACTTGTATTCAGGTACGCCGGTGAAGGAGGTCTGCTGTATAGAAGGGCCCGAAGGCAAGGCACGGTGGGTTGCGGAATAATACGAGAGCGGTCCCGCGTTCCCGCCATAAGCGGCAAAGGAGGAACTTCGTGGAGGTTTTAGTTTGTAGACGCACCATGTCCGTTCGTATGGTCTGTCACAAGCGGATAGGTATGCGTTAATGCATTTTCTCCACATAAAAATATATTTGAACTCATATTTATGTACGTATAGAACAATATCTACCCAAATATTTTTCGTAGGTGGGAATCGAATCCACGATACAGGTCTGCAGGTAGACAACTGAGATACAATAAATCTAAACTCCTATCTCAAATAGTTGACCCCACGTTGACCCCAATCTATTCTGGAACCGATGAGCAAATTCTACGAAAGTCGAAACTGTCCCAGTCCAAGGTTTTAGAGTACATTTACAATCATTTTACACCACAACCCCTCCCCCGTCTTCCCCCTTCCTGTCGTCCCTCATCACCTTGCATTATGACAGGTGGCAGTGCTCAGGTACGTGTGGGTAAGTACAATCAGCAACAAACCAACATAATTTGTTTACGCGAGCGCACACTGTAGATTATAACATTTTGTCCTATGTCAACTAATTTCAAGGATGGAAGAGATTCTAAATTCTAAATAAGGCTAATACATATATGTACCTATGTTGTGCGACATTTTTGCCAAAAAATCGATTTTGATGTATTTTTTTGTTTTATAGACTATATTTCAGAAGTGTATCAATACAAGTTTAATCGAAATCGGTATAGTAGGTTTTGTATTTTTTTAAAGATATTAATTTTCCATACATCGATGATATTTTCGTTTTCTTAGAAACCTCGATGTCTCACTGAAGCAGTGAATTTAGTTGCCGACACTAAATTTATGAAATTTAGTAATGTATACGTCAAATTTCAAATAAAAGTTGGTATTTTTGTATCGGAAAAATTAAATTATTCACTGAAACCCTTACATTTTCCTTTTGTTTATCACAATTATAATATTAGCGCTTAGATATAATTTGTAGTTTTTAAATTTTCATTTTCAAAAAGAATTAAGGTTTAAGCAACCTCGAAAAAATATATTTAATCTGAAACTAAGAACGTAAGAACTACTTTATCGTGATATAACAGCGGTCACGTAGAAAGTACATATCGAAGTAGCAATTAAACACATTAGGTGTTTTTTGAAAAAAGTTAAATGTAATTGAATCTATCAAATACATTATATGAAATAATTAGTTGTTAAGTTTTAAACGTGGACTTAATTTGTGTTCATCATTGTACATCAACAGATTGCTTTGATGTTTGCAGTGCGTCCTAGTTTTAGGCCCGCGTTAGCCCGTCAACTTCTGGACGTTACAGATATTATAAGCGTTAAGTACGCACCCTTACAAGACGGAGACAGAAATACATAATATTTATATAAGCTGTACTTCACGGTGTTATCCGTTGTTATTACATAGTCTTCCCCTGAATTAGGCGTGTCAAATGCAAAAAATCAAATAGTAATTAATTCCAAGAATGAAAAAATTAAAACACTTTTCACCTCACCTTCTATGTACTACGATTTCATTCGGTCCGATATTAGTGCCAATTACCACCACAAAATATCTGAAGAATCCAAAGAGTATAGGATTTCTAAAATATATAAAATATATGTATTTGAATAAGAAGATATTATCTATTCAAACAAGTAAACAATACGATACATTGTGGGTACCAGCATATTGGATCAAGTTCTAAATTAACTCAGAGAAAGAGCTGCGTAGGCGTAGACTGATGGTACCTAGCCACTTTTGGGAACAGAGTCTCGTTCACAGCTAAAGACAATGTGAATGTTTTCTTTTTTTTTAATAAAGTGTGACGAGATGAGCAGGTCATGTGCCTGATGGTAAGCAAGATACCTGCCACATAACAGCACAGTGACACGCAGCTATTGGAACATGAAGAGTCCAAATCATTACCTAGCACTGCACTGCGCTCGTCACCCAGAGATCTAAGATATTATATCTCTAAGCCCTGTAATTTCTCTGGAAACATTGCCCTTCAAACCGGAACACAGTAATGTTTGCACATTACTGCTTGGCGGTAGAATATTTGTCAAAGGTGTGATACTTCCCCAGGCGGACTCTGCCAAGAGTCCTACCACTACAAAATGTAACGGAGATAAACACATCCCATTGCTGGGACTCAGGGGTTTCTCCGGCAAGGTGACAGTCAAGGCCATAATCCACCGTGCTGGCCCAATGCAGGTCAGTGAATTAAACATGACCTCGAAAGATTCTAAACACATGCCGGTTTTGTCACGATGTTTTCTTTCGCCGTTTCAAGTTAGCGACGTTCCGCACATGACATGACTTCGAAAATACATTGAGGCTTAAACCCTACGCTACGGATGGCACGGGCTACGGATTGGCATTCGCCGTTCTCCCGACTAGACCAGCCGTAACTTAAGGGGGCGCCTAAAGCCAGAAAACGAAAAAAGGACATTTTCGACGCCGCTCACTGAAGTTAAGAAACTAAAAACTATGACAAAAAAGATATTGACGTGTGGGTACAATCAAGAAGAAGCACAATAACCGAATAGAATTTTAAAAATAGATCAGAGTTTTTTACAATAAAAAAATAAAAATGACACCGAAAAAACCCGTTTTAGTTCGAGTACTCGAAATTATCAGCGATGACCCCACATTATTTTTTGGTAATAAAATTTCTATTTGTACGTTCTAGTAAAGTAACCGAACACTTTTTTAAATTTATGTTTAGTTATTGAGTAATTAAATAAAACTTGGTCAAAAATGGACTCCTGATTAAATATTGATTTTTCCTCCAAACTGTGTCATGCTATTCTCGACTTTATGTACATCACATTAAGAAACGCGTCGCGCGGGTGAAATCTGATTTTTTCCTGGCTTTAGGCGCACTCTTAAACCAAACAACAACCGGCAATTTGTAAATTAATTAACTACATCGTAGCAATTACCGGTGCACCTTAGAAGCAGTGTCACATTATAAAACATGTAGGCCGCATTGCGCCCGGCCAAATATCGATCTCACAACGTTGCCAAAATACGAGATACCGACAACAATAGCCCTCTATATTATCCTATATTTACATCACGGCAATCTACACGGTGGTATAAGCCAAGTCAAGGAAATCACTCCGCGTATCATTCACGAGTATAAGTTGGGATGTTTGTGAAACAGAGAAATGTATTTTTATTTCAAACTAGGAGTAGCACGCGGGTTCTCGCGTAGTTTCCGATATCGTTGTTTAAGCGATGTAAAAGTTGCCTATTTGTTATTCTAGACTATTATCTATTTATGTATTAAATTTTATCCAGATCCCTTCAATAGGTTTTATTTAAAAGACTAACAAAATCTCATAAAAACTGTAATGTACAAAATATTTTAGGATTAGTCCAAAATATTGTCGACTTAATTAACTAAACTCAAAATATTATAGTAGGCGTAAGGAGGCTCTTTGCAGATTTCTCCAGTATATAAAAAATAAACAAAATAGGCCTACCTTACTACTTACATTTAGACCATCTGATATCCACGAACCAAAACGGTCCAGAAATAATCAAGGTGCTCTGGAAACGTCTATATCAAGCTGGTGGCGTTATTACGATGAAATTGCAAAAAAATGTGCATCGCGTCAAATACACGCTTACTTTTGTTTTTGCTCGACCACCATATCGCCTGATGAGCAATGAATGATCTTTTGAATGGCAGTTCAGATTCCAAATGAATAACATATTATGTACTTTTTAACGTTCAATTAATGAAGGACTACATATAACCAATTGGAAAAATACACATATTAGAAGTATTTTAACACAAAAGTTCGTGTTTTTGTTCGTGTGCTTATTATTCTAAAGAAAAATAGTTGTCTGTAAAGTCGGTTTACTAACGTTAGTTGAACGTGACAACTTCAACTACGCCTTAGAGCGAGGTAACGCCGGCGGCGAGGTAACGGCGTTAACGGCACATGACGTCATGTTTTTCGGGCGTGCAGCTGGCTTCATCGAATTATAAGACGTTGTCACGTCAAAATAACATTAACCAAAATAACGAATAACCAAAATATAAACTTTCCGAGTGCTTGGTCGATGCGACTTGTTATCAAAATACTGGCGTTTATTTGACTCAACGTATAAGCGTTGTCATTCAGCGTGGTAATGCCGTGAGCATGCTTGGCACACTTCTCACTGGTAGTGGGCGTTTATGAAAAAAATTCTTGTGGTTAGCGCAATTAGGTAAATAATGTAGTCCTATGTATTTCTGATAGTATTAAAAAACATAACCGTATTAAATTTGTAAGTCTAGGTTAGTTTTTTTTTAA
Source organism: Ectropis crepuscularia (assembly GCA_963693475.1). Taxonomy (NCBI): domain Eukaryota; kingdom Metazoa; phylum Arthropoda; class Insecta; order Lepidoptera; family Geometridae; genus Ectropis; species Ectropis crepuscularia. The sequence goes on from OY856338.1 coordinate 9,403,467, forward strand.
TATTAGCGTATAGAATTGCGATGCAACTGGTATGCACAAATAGAATACGAAAAGTCCGGAACTTTACTTAGCACAGTTCGAAGTTATATGAACTTCTCTTGGCGCGTTTGGAAAACATTATAAAAGTAAATGTGTAGTAATACACGCACATCACCGGCCAAGTACCACGACGACTATCGATAACAAATATATCTAACAACTATCTCTTCACCAGGATTTTAGGATGTGCACGTTAACCTTTTGACCCCCAGAGCTTTATACTTGACAAGCGCTAGCGAGCACTGAGCGCCATAGACTAAAATTAAAAAATGCACCATACCAAAATATTAATTAAAAATTTATAAGTACTGATATTTTTTTTTACTTAACTTATCCTTAACGTATGAATGGATTGGGCTGAAATTTGGAATACAGTTAGATTATAGCCTAGAAAAACACATAGAATGAGACATTCTAGATGGCCAATGGCCATGGTCCCGAGTTTACCCGAAGATTTCTTATCATTCCCGAGCGTGACGCTAGAATTCAATTCACATCCCACGAAAAATCTGCTGTGGTGCGCCAAAAGAAGTTTTCACTTCAAAAACAAACCTATATTCCAAATATATCAAGAAACATATTCACGTTGCTTCACCGCAATAAATGGCGGGACTCTGATCCCACTTAATTAGAAATAGTCTATTTTATTACTTTCCTCTCTTCTCCGATGTATCAGTATTCAGAAGTTTAACTGTGGGTATTAATAAATCAATTACAGAAGTAGAATTTTTATAGGATAGTAATATTTAATAGGTTTTTTTTACTTCGTTACATAGCGTTAATTACAGGTAATGTTTGTAGTGTATTAGATACTTGTAGAAGGCTCCCTCGAACCAAAAATCTTGACAATATTTAGAGATGAGGTAACTTGTAAATTAAGCATAAATGAAATTTTGTTATACAGTGACAATAGTCCATGATTATGAATTTATCTTCTGAATGATATTGAAAATTCAAGCTTCACTATTTGTGTCCAATTAATTATTATTATTGTTGATAGTTCAATTTATTCCAATGTTGGTTAAATGCCTCGATACTCTTTTTTCACATTTCTCTATCTAGAGCTATAACAGACCAGTGCTGCCATAATTGTTTAAAGTTATTTCGACATCGCTTTTTATTTACATTAAAATTAGCTTTAGCAAAATATTCTGCAAATATCAAATTTTATACATAAGCGGAGAAAAATCAAAATAAAGAAAAAGTGTGATTGTTTAGTTGTATCGATAGTGTTATGTTAATAAATATTAAAATTTGCATGGATGGGAAATTGCATGGAGGTGTCTTTTAACACGTAGGTGCTTACTAAGAGGGTGAAACAAGGGATGGACGGTTGTATGAAAATTCCGTCCTTTTCAAAGGTATGAAATCTAATGAACCGACTTTTATGAAATTTGGTACACAGATAGACTACATACCAAGAAAGGACGTAGTTCATTTTTTATTGCGAAAAAAGGGTTGAAGGGGTTGAAATGGGGATGAAAATTTAAATGGAATATCGTAATTGTTGAAGATAAAACCACGAAACTTTGTATCTAGATTATCTTTATATCTATTTGATGAAAGTTTATATGGAAGTCCGTCATAGTTGAAGGTCAAACTATGAACATTCGCATCTAGGCACTTGAAATCCGTACTAGTATTTTAAATCTGGCAGTACCTCTGACTGTGTGTTACGCTTTCACACCTAAACCATTGAACGGATTTTGATGTAATTTTGTGCACATATAGACTAGACTCAGGAAAGGACAATGGCGACATTTTATCACAGAAATTGTTGTAAAATGTTTTAATTTATGCTGTTTTTTGTAAATCTCACTTTGTATGAGTGTACAAATACTAATACTCAAATTACATTAATATTTATTTTGCGCGGACGAAGTCGCAGGTAAAACCTAGTATGTATTATAAAGGATAATACCAATTCAACAACTCGCAGCTACGAGCTACGGCGTAGCGAAAACGCTACAAAACCTCTCCCTCTCTGGGTGCGGTTTTTAGTACAAAAATGTATTTGCTGGTTTTTATCGAGAATCAGAATCATATATTTTGAAGTGTATATTAATAAATATCTATATATGGCTTTAGGCGATAACCCATTATAATGGGATCGTCACCCGTTCATTAGAGTAAATGACAGTTACGCTATATACAGTGATAACTATCTACCCATGTGGAATTGGTACTAGATAATTTTTGGATTTATTTATTATTAATTTTACTTTTAAAATAATTAATCCATCTGTAAACATTATTTAAAACCAAAAACAAAATTAGATGACAAAACAAAAGTAAATACTCGTCAACATAAATTGTATGTATATATATAGGCCGGTTTTTTTATTTAGTCGTAATTTAAATTTATAAGTTTTCATTTCTATTTGATTAAATTTTTATGTAGGTATTTTATTTTTATTTCAAATTCTTGAAATATCTGAAAACGATAATAGTGCTTTTTCATAAGTCAAATAAAGTATAAAACTACTATTAAATAATATAAAAAAAATATTATAAAATATAAAACTAACTATTACTATTTTCTTTACTTTGTTTTTTCTTCGCTAAAATATTTTTTTTTTTTAAATAAAGAGTGACGAGACGAGCAGGACATGTGCCTAATGGTAAGCAACATGCCTGCCACATAACAGCACAGTGACACGCAGCTATTGGAACATGAAGAGCCAAAATCATAACCTAGCACCGCACTGCGCTCGTCACCCAGATATAGTCTAAGTTGTTATATCTCTAAGCCCTGTAATTTCTCTGGAAATATTGCCCTTCAAACCGGAACACAGTATGTAGTACTTGTAAAAATTTAGGTCGATTATCCTAATTTTCGGCACGATCTAAATTTAAATACTAATTTGTTTAAAAACTGCATTCTTTTTCATTAAATTAAGGAAGCTTTTCCACGTTTAGATTTAATACGGACACAGAGTGGTTTCACAGTTTGTTAAACTCTTCATTCGACCTGTTGAAACTTAATAAAAGAGCACACAATTAACTATGAACTAATTTAATTAAAACCACTTTGAATCTCTACAAAATACCGTAATTTACTGAATAATATGTGAGCATGATGTATTTTTAATCGTTGATGGAAATATTGTTGACCGCCATAAAAATGAAACGAATTAATGATGTATCGTACCTAACTGACATTCTGAATTCCAAATTAATTTCACATGATATAATTTATGTATTGGTAATGACATTATTTTGCTTATTTGTTGACATTTACGGAAATCTTGTTAATATTAATGAAATATGTTTTTTTTTAATCTTGTACCTACATAAATCTAATATTTTGACATAAACCTAAATCGTCTGTATACCATTTGTGGTAGAAATTAGTGAACTCATGTAAAATTGTACCATCTATGTATAACCTAATATGTGCATATCACCTAATTTCACAGACCAATAAAGATTATGATTATGCCATCGACGAAATAGACTACAACTATGAGTATCTATATTTTATTTTGTAATACAGACTCAAAGTTAAACTCAGTGTATTACCTACTTAAACAATAATACTGGTAAGATTACTTTTAGTATTACATTACGTACTAATATCTAATATCACTTATTGTATAAGTCTAATAGAGAAAAGAGACGAGCAAGACATTTGCTTGATAGTAAACAACATGCTTATAAGCACAGTACCACACAGGTATTTGAAATTGAACACTTCAAATCACTACCTAACATTGCACTCGTCACCCAGTAGTATAAGATGCCTTGTCAAGATTGCTCTGCCTTGTATTTTTCCTGAAAATATTGCCCTTTAAACTGGAACACAGAAATTATTATCACTTTCCTGCTACGTTCCGGTATAATAACTAGCAAAAGTGTGGTACACAAGGAGGACTCTGCAAAGAGTGCGACCACTATATAATCTACCTTGCCTGGACGACTAACCTAACCTTAACCTCAACTTTAGCCGTGATTCTTTGGGCAAAACTTCCATTTACAATGGTAAGTTTGTAGGTTCAAATGCCACTTAAATTTCAAAGTAAATTTTCTTATTGTGAACGTACAAATTTGTGGTCAGATAATATTTAGCTATGCAAGAAACATTGTGACGAAACCGATATGATCGAACAAACACATTTTTCAAGGACAGGCGTAAACCGCCAACTTGCACTTGACCAGCCAGATCGATTTAGAGATTTAGAGATGGAGGCTCTTTAAGGTAAGTACCTACATCTCTAAGTAAACCCAAAGTTTTAGCAGTGGGAAACTAAAGTGTATCTCGGTCTTGCATAAGCAACGTTTTCTCATTAATTTATACTCTATTAAAACATTATCATCATCATAAACATCTTAGTCCACTGCTAGACATACACTCAGTCCTATCTTCAGCTTTATCTTTCAATTCTACTACAATGCTATTATAAACGCTAAAGTTAATTTGTTTCATACGCTTTCACGCAAAAATCGCTTAACCTATCATCATTAAAATTTGTATACATATTCTTGGGCGTAGACATTAGAAGTAACATAGACCTATTTGTATATAATAAACGTAATGGGATTGATTACTATGTGGGTGAACCCGCAGAACATTGCTAGTATTCCATATATTTCCACTTCATCTAATCTCAGTATCTCTTACACTACGTTTGCCAATTCGCGGTCTCCATTCCAGAAAACGCCTGCGCTAACTATAAGGCGTACTGTATTTCAATACAATGAAATGGGGGTGGTGACGTCAATGCTAATATAAATTATCATTAATCCATTTTAAAAAGGCAAGTATCTTGAACTCTGTTAACATAACAAAACCCCGAGGATTTCAAAACAGCGAATTCTACGGAAAGCTCGAAATAAGTTCGTGAGTACCTACTAGAAATTGATCTAGTATTCGTCACGACTCTCTAATAACCAGGGGTATATTTATTTTCGACTAAACCATGATGGTTGAACAGTCAGTGGCTGTTATTTCGTGGATGAATTTCCAATTTTACAACGACGAGGTCGTAGGTTCAATTCCTGCCTTCTTTCTTGAGTATTTTTTTACTGAATATTTAAGAGTTTCTTACGATGTTTTACTTCACCATTAAAGCCACTGATGATGATATACTTGTACATCTGTACTTAAAATAAAAGCCCCAGAGGTTTTAACGGAATCCGAACCTATGATATAACGTTTATGAACCGCACGTTGTAATCGCTATGCCACCACCAGACAATTACCAAAGAACAAGATTAATTATAACTACATATTTTAAAAAGTATTTTAAGGAATATTCCCCATTTTCCTAGTGTTTTTCTACATGATGTTTGATTTCGCTGATCACAGGAAGTTGTAAACAGATTGTGTTATTGTTTGTTATAAAATAGGGTTTGCGAATCAAAGTTAACGTACATATACTTTGGAATTAACTTATGTATTTAGGGTGTAACTGAGTTATTAAGTAAATAATTATTTAGTTGTGATATTAAGTAAGAGACTTTGAATCATAGTGAGCAAATGTTGTAACCCAATTTGTTTTATTTATATACAATAATGCATACATTTGAGTTACAACTAACGACGAGCGAAGTATAGTTCTAAGTAGTATTTTTTTTCAATAATGCGTGACGAGACGAGCAGGACATGTGCCCGATGGTAAGCAACATGCCTGCCACATAACACCACAGTGACACGCAGCTATTGGAACATGAAGAGTCCAAATCATTACCTAGCACTGCTCTGCGCTCGTCACCCAGAGATCTAAGTTGTTATACCTCTAAGCCCTGTAATTTCTCTGGAAACATTGCCCTTTAAACCGTAGCACAGTAATGTTTGCACATAACTGCTTGGCGACAGAATAACTGGCAAAGGTGTGGTACTTCCCCAGGCGGACTCTGACAAGTGTCCTACCACTACACAATTCTTTTTGTTTTTTTGTTCAATTAGTATAATGGCACAATGCTGTTATGGGCAGGAATGTTGTTTCAATTTTTAGTTTTTAATATAGTATTACCGAATCTAGTGTTAGCAATATTAGTAATTTATACAAGTTCTTATTGAAAGAATAGTGAGAATACTGAAATGCACTCTATGGCAACCCTACAATTCCGGGTTTGATTGGTATGTAGTCTGTGGTTTGGTCGTTTTGGCGGGAAACAAGCTAGCTCTGGTTTTTTGACTCGTAAAACATGTTAATAAGAAAAATCTTAATATGCAGCAGCAAGTCTAAGCGAAAGGTTTAAATTAAAAGTACTAGTAAACCGATAAATAACTAAATAAAGTGATAATTGTACATCTGTTACTGAATTTAAGGTACTGTAAAGCGTTTTCTTTAATTAAGTAACATATTATAAAATGTACTACTTCAGCTGCACAAGGCAGCTGTGAATAAGTTGGTATGACGAAGGATTGATTCCGAAATATAATGCTGTAGACTGATCATAGCTGTTTTATTTATGGACTAATTGTCTTCTATTCAGAATAAATTACGTACTTAACAATTCAGAAGTGGGATCGGCGGACAAGAAGACTATAATTAATAATAGAAAATTATATAATTGTCCGTTGATCCCGCCCATGTGATATACAGTTTTATTCTTTTCAAATTTTTTTTTCTCAACGCTTATTATTTGCTTGTTAATGTCACTCAATACGAAAACTCTATGATCAGTATTTAATATGTGATAAAATGTATGGTATTCAATTATATGTCAAATTGTTTTACCTATTCTCGCAAGGAATAAATGAATTGAATTGAATTGACGGTTTAATGAGTTGCAGAGTGAACCATCGATATAAACCAACAGATGTACCCTGAGCACCTTGAAATTGATAATAAACGGCGTCTCTAAAAGTGTATCGTAAGTGGTTTCACACAACCAATCTACTTGACCCTAGAATCGTTAGCGGCGCGATATGCTGTGGTTTTACTTATTTTGGTTGTTGACCACGATTAGTAAAAACGTCCGGCGTTCACCGTTTCTGTAAACGACTAGAATGGAAAGAGTGAGCTCACTCTTCCCAACGATGACATGATTCCGTGCGCCCTGAAGTTTGGGAGGGCACATCTGTGTATTGAGATCATTGGAGTGAACAATATCACGTAAGTGGATTTTTATTCCGTGTATAGGTACTTACCATTTTTGAATTTTTCACGCAATGCGGTCCTCACTACATCTATTACTGGAATAAGTCTAGTAGACTGCATCCTATACCGCATTTTCGAGATGATCAAATTAAAAACATAGTCTGGCTATAATTATGCAAAGAGCCAAGCCAGTTCTGATTTTGTTATTATTTTTGTATAAAAACCAAATATATCCTAATTGTGCACACAATATTACACATAATAATTAATGTGTAAATGACGGCTATTCATATTTTCTATGCAATTTAAAAAGGGTATACCATTTTACAAAGATACTCTCTCATATAGTTTTCGAAAATCATGCTTCGATAAATATGTGGCACCAATAACTGCAATGTCAGTAATTCTGGACAAACCATTAACGTTACTTTGAGGCTTATTAAAGTCTTATTTTTTAAATTTTGGTCGCCTAGTTATGAGAACGTTCGATTTACATGAGGTTCGAATCACATGTTCAATACACATGTCCTGTAAGTCACAAGGGGACCGGTATGGACCTAGAACAATAACTTTCAGGGATACGTTATTTGTCCAACGGCACTTTGATGGATAATGGCGTTTGTCTCTTTAAGAGTCCCTTTTAGTCCCAGTTGTGGGAATAAAAATGGTGACTCAACAGACATGCATGTCAGATCATGGGTCAGACGTTGAAGCTGTATGTACGAACCGCATCACATATCATAATTATAAAATGTCCTCAGACTACTATGAAACTCTTAAATGTAGAGTACTACAACGAACCGAACTATTAAATGTAGAGTACCATGACGAAGCGAAGCGGTAATGCGTTCAGTTATAAACCAGTTCAAATGGTTTGACGTCAACTCGCTTTTGCCTTCTTGATACTATGTTTATAACTTACATGGAGATCCGGACAGAGTAAAGATTGTCTTTGTCTAGTCGTTTTAGCGATTAATTCAATTTGAGAGATAATCTTTTGCACGTAGAATATTTTAAAGAAACTGTATTTAACTGCTGAGTCAGATAACCATGGGCATGTGACTATTATGTGTGTATTAAATTAAACTCCACTTTTCTACCAATAGCTATGAACTAAATTGACATTGCCAGTGATATGATCTTAAGTCACAGCATGTGCCATTATTTGAGAATGGAGTTGAGCTGTGAACCGCGACTGAGGTGGCTAATTGTTCAGCCTTTATTAGCCCTATTATAGATTGTACATTTAAACGGATTGAAACTAGAGTCACACGTGCCTAGTATTATCAAGGTAGAAAGGAGGTACCAGAGCTTCTCATTATAGATTATAGTTTAGCAGTGTTCTAAACTAAAGTAACCTGATGAAAGTACTTGCTCATATATGAGAAAGATGGATTTAAAGGTAGGTTGAGCAATTATTAATGCCTTTATTGAAAGTTCCAGATTATGGATAAGCCGCACCAAGGACGCAAAGATAGCCTTGAAAGTTGCGGCATGGAGGTTAAACCTGAGATCGAGCGCTGCAAAGGGCGCGCTCAGATAACGAGTATTCCACCGATTGACAAGGACCGGAACGAGGGAGTGGAAGGGAGTCAGGCAAATCCACAAGCGTTAACGAGGGAGTGGAAGGGAGTCAGGCAAATCCACAAGCGTCTAATTTAAATCTGGTCAGTAATGCTGTAAATTGATAGACTGAGAACCGCAGCCAGGAAGTGGAAGGGAGTCTGGATAACAGGCAAGTCCACAAGCGCTCTAATTTGAAATTGTTTAAGTAATGGTGTAAATTGACACGGTTTAGAACCAGGGCGAGGATGTGGAAGGTAGTCTGGATTTTAACAGGCAAGTCCACAGCCTCACATAAATATATAGATTCGATTTATAAAGTAAATTTGACGTGGTTTAACGAAGAGTTGTTGAGGCAACAGAAGGCCATAATATGGAGAAAGTAAGACAAACGATAATGATAGACATAAAATGTCATAGGTTTTCACGAAGATTCAGTCTAGGGAAAGATCGGTTGCTCTTGGAAAGAGGAGAAGTTGTGGAGCGTTACAGTAAAAGCGACTCATGATATTTTATGATATTCTTCATAGATTTATTTAATGTGTTGAAGGCTATGGTTATGGACATTCGACTGCTGAGCTTTCTTTTACCAACGTAAAACTCGAGTTTGATCCAATGTTAAAGGTCAGACTACAATGATTTGAGTTACAAAGTAATGTGTCATAATTTACGAATGGGATGAAAAGAAAATAGTCAACTTTGCTTTACACAATAACAGGCATTGCAAAATCTCAGAAACGTTACTCTAATAGCTGGGCCTAATGGATAACAAAGCTTGCCAAACTTGCACGACATGGTCTCATAGAGACAATATTGTTACTTAAAAGCATACACAAGAAGAATATCGCAGATGTAGAGAGAGATACGGAAGGTAGTAGACTGTTAATTACTCGGAATTGACCATCGATTAAGAGCATCAAATTGCAAACCATTAGACCCATTGCTCAAAGTGAACGTAAACATAAAAACTCAGGGTGTATCAGAAAATGTCGACATGTATATTGTCAAGTATCAGTTTTGAAAGGATCAGTTGATCACGGTTTAACTGAAAAAAAAAACTAGAAATCGCTATTTCTAATAATGTTAATGTTAACTTTGTATTTTACAAAATAGCTTATAATATAATACTCTGGTATTATCGAATGATGGTATAAAATTGGCATGTACTAGTTGTATTAAGAATTTAATATGGAAATAACAAATACGCCAGATGACCTCTTTTCGAAAATAGGTCTGAAACAAGAGTTTTTCTTAAGTTGAACAATGAAGTTGGTATTGGTCCGGGGCGATCAATACAATCACATACTGTTCCAATAAAATCACAAGTATAAAGAGGCAATCTAAACACACCGTTCAATTCATAAATAATAAAATAAATCTTAACATTCACAAATTATGTGTTACGTTGTTTGTCAGGGACAGACTCTGCGATTGTAACCTGGTTTGCGTACCGTGTAAGGCTTGATCCAACTTAAATGATGATGAAATGAAAGATGGGATAGTCTTTGTATGGAGGTTTCCGAGCGAAGTTGAAGCGGGCCGCTAGTATCTATATAATTATATTACTGCATTGATGCCTTCCTAATTCACACTTGATGATTGTCAGGGAAATGTTATCCGAAATCTCGCTGAAGCGAAGATTCGGTTTAGAACAGTACTTTATTTAATCGAGTGATACCTACGCGTGTAGGACAATACGCACATGTTTACATTGAATGTTGTATAAATAATAAATATATTATAAGAAATAAATATCATCGAAATTAAGATATTATCTATTCAACGACAATGATCAGATCCGAAACATACGTGCATACTTCACCAAAAAGGTTCAACGACGAGGATTTAGTGAGAATGTAAGGCGCGGAACGTCTTAATAACGGAAGTAATGATAAAATTAGCTATTAAATTTCAAGGCCTGTATTGTTTTGTATTAGAAATTTTGACAAATATTAAAAATCTGATCAATGATATGCCTTTAATAGCCGCGGTCGATATGAAGACGTGGTAGCCGCAGATAAACTCAAGTCAAGGATGTTTAATAGGTGTTACTACGATATATCCATGTAATACGTTCATGTGCATGTTATGTTCATGTAATACGTTATATTCAAATCAAGTTCCAATAGAGATTATCAGATTGTCGATCACGAAACAATCAAGGATTCCGTATAAGTACCTATAAGTAAAAATTATTTAATCGGCTATTTGAAGCAGGTTATACCTAATGCTAAATGATTAGATATGCTAAAATAATTACATTCCCTAGTAGAGAAACCATTGATGTGATTCATCATCATTAATTTGTGAGTAAATTATTACTTTGGACTATGTTCAACGAACAAAACTTTTAGTAAAGTTATTACAACTAAGATCAAACACTGTTGTAAACAATTGTTACATTACTTAATTATTGAAATGAAATTAAATTTATTAGGCATTAACAAACATTTGAAGTTCACAAATTAGTACAGATTATCTATCCTTGATTGGTAATTCAGATTGAGAAGCATTGTTACCCAAGCTAGGGTTAAACCTGTCGTAACAATATTATATATTAGGTATACAATATGAATAATTCGGTTATGATTGTTTTGTTTCTTATGAAATGCAGGTTATCTTTTGACTGCAAATTATGGATAAAGTAGATATGTTATCGTATATGACTGAAATTAGAGATATGTATATTTCTAATTATAATTTTAATGTGATAATCGTCAGAAATTAAAACATAACAATATATCAAGGTTTACTTGATTGTTATTACCGTTGATTCGCTGATTCGGTATTTTGAATTGAATACTATTATTATATAAAGCTAGCCCATATTTTTGTAGTACAATTATTTCACAAAAGAACAATATGGACAACAACATTAGTAAACAGGTGACTAGATACAGGCTTTGGCCTAGTTTGAGATTTATTGACAGAAGCTTAATTTATAATGCAACAAGAATACCTACTAAGTTCTTGTCGTACAATCTTATTATTGTGAATTGTAAATACAAATATAATAAACATTGTTAAACTGTCTGTGTCAATAAAGCATGATTTGATTTGATAATGTAACTATGAAAATATTTTCCGTGTTAAGTATAGTGACACATTTAAAACAATTGACAATTTAAAGAAACTTATAGTAACTGATGATGCCATGTGCTCAATTTTATTTGTTTTCTTTCGAACATTACTAATAAATTATATTCCTTAATTTAAAACACAAATTGCAACTACTTGTAACATACATATTATTTAAAATATCTTAGATAGAAACTAAATGATAATGGATACGGGCTATAACGTACTTCGTACTTATTACATTATGGCTGTCAAACCTGAGCGACCAACAATACCCACATAAGAAAATTAAAAATATCTCAAAACGCCATGGAAAAGTGTATGATGGGAAAAAGGCTACCTGATAAAATAAGAACAACAACTTTAAGAGCAAAATCAAAAATAAAAGATGTTACAATAACTGTTAGAAAGCTTAAGTGTAAATGAACAGGATACATAATAATTAGAGGAAAATAAATCGTGGCAGACCACTCAGAAGATGGGTCGATGACATAGAAGCGACAGCAGGTCAGCGACTACATGGATCAGAAAAGCTTACGTTTGGGAAAAAGTTGGAAGAAGTTTGAAGGCAGTTGGAGGAGGCCTTTGCCAATAAGTAAACAGACAGTGCGATGGCAATCTAAATTTAAGAACTTTAAATTGTAATAACATTGAAAAATTGTAAGCATTATATGAATAGAGCCTATTATTACTATTACTATAGAAATAGAACAGAATTACTCGTATAATTTGGTCAAGATATGTGAAATAAACTTAAAATCCTTCAACATGTATACTTAACAATATATTATTAAAGCGCGAGGACTCGCTTCTGCAGGATGGCCGAGCTGTTAGCAATATTAGTAATTTATACAAGTTCTTATTGAAAGAATAGTGAGAATACTGAAATGCACTCTATGGCAACCCTACAATTCCGGGTTTGATTGGTATGTAGTCTGTGGTTTGGTCGTTTTGGCGGGAAACAAGCTAGCTCTGGTTTTTTGACTCGTAAAACATGTTAATAAGAAAAATCTTAATATGCAGCAGCAAGTCTAAGCGAAAGGTTTAAATTAAAAGTACTAGTAAACCGATAAATAACTAAATAAAGTGATAATTGTACATCTGTTACTGAATTTAAGGTACTGTAAAGCGTTTTCTTTAATTAAGTAACATATTATAAAATGTACTACTTCAGCTGCACAAGGCAGCTGTGAATAAGTTGGTATGACGAAGGATTGATTCCGAAATATAATGCTGTAGACTGATCATAGCTGTTTTATTTATGGACTAATTGTCTTCTATTCAGAATAAATTACGTACTTAACACTAGTTTACCCCATACCTGCCTACCCCCATATCGGCCCTATAAAAACGGTCGCGCACTGGGGCTCGCGCTCATTCCCTGCATAGCCCTCAGACGTGCTGGTTCTCATGGAGTCACTAAATGTCTTAGCATCGCAACTATTTTCTGATCTGTGGTCTTACTTTTACTTGTAATCGAAGTAGCATAAATCGCGTTCGGTTTAGTAATATATTTCCGTAGATTTGTGTGATCACTATTTTTTAAAAAGTTAACTAACTTAGGTTCGATAATATCAGAAGTGGGATAGGATCCTCTGGGTTCTATCCCACCCGCCCACTGTCTTGTATATTTGATCGAAGTAAAAGTAAGGTTAGAATCGAAATAGAAAAATGGCAGATTTGGAATGTCGTCTCATTAGCTACGGCAATCTCGATGGAAGGTGCGGAGAACCGGCTTTTATCTCCGCTTTGAGGAGCACTCTGGATGTGATCTTATTTAGGCTTTCAGTGTTGGACGAGCGATCTGCGGCAGAGCCTCCTTGAGGCGCCTCTGCGGCAGAGCTTCCTTGTGGCGTCTCTGCGGCAGAGCTTTCTTGTGGCGTCGCTGCGGCAGAGCCTCCATGAGGCATCGCTGTGGCAGAGCCTCCTTGAGGCGTCGCTGCGGCGGAGCCTCCATGAGGCGTCGCTGTGGCCGAGCCTCCTCGAGGCGTCGCTGAGGCAGAGCCTCCTTGGGGCGTTGCTGCGGCGGAGCCTCCTTGAGGCGTCTCTGCGGCGGAGCCTCCCTGAGGCGTCTCTGCGGCAGAGCTTCCTTGTGGCGTCGCTGCGGCGGAGCCTCCGTGAGGCGTCGCTGTGGCCGGGCCTCCTTGAGGCGTCGCTGCGGCGGTTCCTGGCGCTCGGGAGCGGGCCGGACTGGCACGGGTTCGGCTGGCCGCGGCGCCACCGCGCGGCGGGGCTTCGAGCCCTGCCCCCGCGGACGTTGCGAGGCGTCTCATTTGCGCGCCTAGGGCGGTACCTTCGGTGAGATCTATCCATTGCTATGTTTCTGGTTTTGATCCAAAAATTATAACATCAGTGTAACAACAGTGATTAAGTGAGTCTCGCGCGATCGGAAAACCTGTGTGACTACAAAGAGCACCCTGCTCGTGTGGGATTATCCCCAAAAGGCGAATTACTGTCTTGGTTACGTGAATCGACTGGTATCAACTGTACTTGATAGCCTCAAATTTGAACTTAAAACGCTTTTCTTAGTGAAAGTAATTTTCTCTAGTGCCAGTGCTTCAAATAACCACTTCAATAACCGCTCACGGCTAGAGTGAACGTTTCCTCATTCCGTGGTTACAAGTGTGCATTTCAAGAAAACTAGTCTCTTCACTGTTATAATCTCAATCAACCAGGATATGAGGATAGATTCTGACAAAAAGTGAGTAAAATTTGAAGGTAGTTGATGAAAGTTTGGGTTGTCCAGTTATCGACAAACCTATTGCAATAAGATGAGGGTAGATCTAAAAGAAACTGTTCTCGCCAATGACGCAAACAAAACTTACTCTCATGTCAATTAAAGTCAAAACCTGTTCTTTTTGCTAGAAGCCAATTCACAATAGTTTTGCTTTGCGAAATGTAAACAACGTGAAGTTTTTCTGTGATAACGTCAGTAATCCAGAAACATAGTCACTACGTGGCGTAACTGTCAATGTCCTAATCGATAACTGGTGGTTCGTACATTCCTTTAGTTTTGACGTCTGGTTTTGAACATTTTGACGATTAACGAAAACCGATATTTAGCGTTTAGATGAGGTAAGGTTGCCAAATGATGAATTAAAGTGGTGAAATAACTCTTGGCATAAAACAGGGTCAGGTGCGGCCGAGACTTGATAAGAGTCAAAGTCTTGCTGAATCTCCAGATCCTAAAGCACTTAAAGGAGGTACGGTGGAACTGAGATAGGATTCACGAGTGCTCTCTTCACAGAATCGCGAAGCTAGCGTCTGCGATAGCTTCCTGCTTTGTGCCCAATACAGTTTATCGGAAGTAGTGTCTAAGTCTCCTCTCGCATGTTTGAGTTATTCGTAAGTCTACATGCGTCTGTTAAATTTGATGTCTATTCATTTATCTCGTCTGTTCATTGTGGTTTAATGCATATATGGGAATGACTGCAGCATGCCTTTATATGTATTTCACCGTTACAACTGATTGGAGTTCGAAACTTAAAGATTTCTTAAAACTTTCAAGAAGAAGTATCGTGAATGAGATTTGATTGCTCCAAGTTTTTGCTTCACTTCACACTCTGATTACTATCTTTCTTTTTAAAACTGAAACCTTTGTTTCATGAAATGCGGTGACACTGAGAATAACGAGGAGTCTACTGCAGCTGGTGTGCCTCTGTTGAATGCCGGTGACCCGCTGCCAGCCTGCATCATCTGCCGCGGGCGACTTCGTGTTCGTTAACGAGACGGCACAGTCGACGGGCAAAGACTCCGGGATGCGCGGCCTTTACGAGGTCCTGCGCACGCTTCCACCGCACACCACCGCTACGAGCTGCAGGCGGGCAGGCGAGCAGCAGGCGGCGGCCCAACATGGTGCTGGGGCGCGGCGAGTGGACCCCGGACACGTGCAGCGCTGTTATTAGAGATGATTTGCGGTTTGAGGTGGGCACTATGTGCTTTACTTCCCTTTTCAAAGAGATTGAGGGGGCCCACTGGGCTTTACTTCCCTTTGTTAGAGCAGTATGGATAGAGGTGGATTCGGCCGAATTGTACTTCCCTACTGTGTAGTTGTGTTATGTCGCTGATATTCATTTTCTGTATCGTTGAATATTACGATGATAACGTACTGCTATGTTAACCGTTTCATATACGAGTTAACATAACCTGGGTGTTGTGCGTGTGCCTTAAATTGCGCAGTTTAAGTCATTTGTACAAAACCCGCTTTTCTTTTTATTCTACTCTACGCTACTCTACTCTACGCTACTCTACTCTACGCTACTCTACTCTACACTACACTACACTACTCTACACTACTCTACTCTACTCTACTCTATACTTTTTAGAACATGGTGCTTTAAGTACGTTTTTATATTGCAGAGGGTGAACTCGTGGTTGCCAAGGATGTGGCTGGGAGTGATATGCCTCCGTTGGGAGATGAAGCGGTCGAGGACGCCTCGCCGTCAGGAACGGCCGTATTACCGAATCTAGTTTACCCCATACCTGCCTACCCCCATATCGGCCCTATAAAAACGGTCGCGCACTGGGGCTCGCGCTCATTCCCTGCATAGCCCTCAGACGTGCTGGTTCTCATGGAGTCACTAAATGTCTTAGCATCGCAACTATTTTCTGATCTGTGGTCTTACTTTTACTTGTAATCGAAGTAGCATAAATCGCGTTCGGTTTAGTAATATATTTCCGTAGATTTGTGTGATCACTATTTTTTAAAAAGTTAACTAACTTAGGTTCGATAATAATAGCATTAATTTAAAAACAAAATGAGTACGAATACCACTAAATACTAACTCTAAATACACAGTAATAAAATGATTTGTGAACAAAAACCAAAATCTGACTTCAAAACAAGACGCAACTTGAACTAAAAAGTAAATTTATTTTGTTGCTCGTTTTTAGGGTTCCGTAAAACGTAAAAACGGAACCCTTATAGATTCGTCATGTCTGTCTGTCTGTCTGTCTGTCTGTCTGTCTGTCTGTCTGTCCGTCCGTATGTCACAGCCACTGTTTGCCGAAACTATGAAAACTACACTGTTGAAACTTGGTAAGTAGATGTATTCTGTGAACCGCATTAAGATTTCAACAGAAAAATTAAAAAAAAAGAAAAATTAGGGTTGCCCCCCATACTGAGAACTGAAACTCAAAAATTTTTTTTTCATCAAACCTACACGTGTGTCTATCGATAGGTCTTCAAAAATGATGTTGAGGTTTCTAAAATCATTTTCGTCTACACTGAATAATTTGCGCGAGAGACACTTCCAAAGTGGTAAAATGTGTGTCCCCCCCCTCTAACTTCTAAAGTAAAAGAATGAAAAATCTAAAAAAAATATATGATGTACATTACCATGATAAGATAAGATAAGATAAGATATTTTTTATTGGCATAAATTGAATACATACATTACTATTGTTATAATAATATAAGTTACATTTATGGCCTCGTCAGATTTACAATTAATAACTTCATTAATTTGTACTGTGAGTACTCTTGAAATACTCACATCAAGAGACTTATTAATCACATCAATTATTTTGAAATACATACATTAATTTTTGATCGTCATGTTATTTAATACATAAATTCCATACATTTGGAATAATCACTTCGGTTATAAAAGCTGTATAAGGGCTTTCGGTGGAAAAAATATTTAACATAAAAAAAAAAAAATATATTTAACATAAATTACCAGCGTAATCTTCGTCAATGGTTGTTTTATACAATAATAATTATAATCAAATTGTTAAAATGCAAACCTAAGAAAATGAATAAATGAATGAATTATAATCATAGATACTCATTTTTCGTTAATAAAACAAACTACTATTTTATAGTCATCGTATTTGTTTTTCATATATTCTGCTACTTTATATAAGGTTTTCGACAGAAGCAGATTTCTTACATTTTGATAGAACGCATTGTCTGATGCACAATCTTTTATACAATTTGGCAGTTTATTATAGAGTTGCTGACCTATCACAATAGGATTTTTTGTAGACAAGTGCAACCTATGCTTCACATGTAACAAATTATTTTTGTGTCGAAAGTTTAAATGTGTATAATCACCACGAGTCTGATAAAGATGAAGATTTGATCGAACATATTTTATTACTTCATAAATGTATACCGATACTGAAGTCAAAATCCCCAGACTCTTAAAAAGTTCTCGGCATGATTCTCTATATTTTGCTTGTACTAAAACCCTTATGGCACGTTTTTGCATTTTCAGGATGCGCTCATTATCAGTAGAATTACCCCATAATATAATACCGTACGTCATAACTGAATGTATATACGCGTAATAAACTTCCTTCAGGTAGCATTTTGTTGCCATTGGTCGCAATTGAATTAATGCGTAAATCCCTCGAGACATCTTATTACTGGTAGTATTTATATGCGTTTTCCAAGTTAAAGCAGAATCTATCTCGAATCCAAGAAGTTTAACCAAAGTAGTGGTTTTCAGCCACTTTGCATCATCTATTTGAGGAATAGTTACTATTGGTTGTTTTGGAGATACTGCATTAAATACCATAATGTTAGTTTTCTCCGAATTCAAGTTAACTCCATTCATATTAAACCAATTACTCAACATTTTCATATTCCATGCAATTTTTTCAAATCAATCAAATTTGAAATCAATAAAATTTGAATATGTTGAATAAAATTCTTGCTCTACAGTGACTTAATTGAATTGTATGCAAGTTAGTTTAATAACTAGCACGATAGTATAAGCGAGCAGTAAGTATGGTAATTTTTACTTTGCAAGTCTGATGAAAAATTTGACAACAATTTATTCAAATATCTATAAGTACCTACTTATATTTTTGTCAGTTGTCATGAACGAGTGAGTATATACGGCAAGTAAATACGGCTAGTCTAATTGGGATAATGGTGACTACAGATCCGGAGTCCCTAGTTCAAACCCTATGCACACTAATGTCTTTTCGAAGACAGGTGCGTAACACAGCTAACTAAAAAAAAAAATATGATGAAGGAAACCTTCGCGTGGCTACCAAGATGTACCTAGAATTAAGCATACACATGTATAATGTACCGATTATTGAAATAAACAATTATTGATTTATTTTATTTTTATTTAATCTTTCGAGGTCATGTCTCATCCATTAACTCCCATTTGACCAGCGTGGTGGAATACGGCCTAGATTCTCTATAAACGAGAGAAGGCCCCGAGTCCCAGCAGTGGGAATATTTAGTGAACTGCTTACGCATACTTTTGTCGATGTCAAGTTAGATCAAGGAAAGCGCACCTACCTCTTAAACTGTCATATGAGGAAGCTGAACATTTGATATTAGTGATAAAACAATTAAGGAATTGCATACCTATCTTTTTACTAAGCAAAGTAGTTCATAATACTTTTTCTTTTTACCAATTGTATTATTATTAATAAATGATTAAGTTTTATTTACATCCTAAATGTAACTCTTAGGTAACATAGTCATTTTTCTCGCCTGAAACACAGGTTCTGCATAGTTCAGGCTAATACAATTAATTTACCTGTTTATGACTGAGAAAATATTGTATAGTTAAGGTCTATTTTTATTGAAATAAATGGTTTTTTTTTTATTTATAATGATGACATAATGACAAAATGAAAAAGTAAGCTAATCTACATTTACATATTTAACCCTGGACAACACCTCCGCTTAGTTCACACATTACTAATCAGATGTTCACGAAAACAGACCCAAGGGTTATTCGATTAAACCTTACAATTAAAACGATAATTCAAAACCATTACTGACTTGCCATTAAGAGTATAAATACACATCAATTAGAGTAACAAATTAGCACTTATTTCAAACACAGTATAGTTGAAAATGGTTTAGATAAAGGCATGTGTAAAGTTTAAATTCCTTAGGGAACGACACCAATTAATGAGCTCGCAAGATTCTAGTCTGGGAGTATAACTCAATCGTTCTAAATTTCCTTCAATTATGATCCCCCTGTGCTTCTCCCCTTTTCCCTCCCTTTTCTCCCTTCTGGGTACGTATCCTTGAATACGTGGTATGAAGGTAGCTAATTAAATAAGTGTTTGAACAGGATAAAAGCTCCGTAAATTGTAACAAAGCCTGTTATGACCGCAGTTTCTTTCAGTTGTGCTCCACAAATTTATGGAAATTTCCGAAAGATTTACAAAATTTCGGGAGGTCACGTACAATATCTAATTATTTCCATGTTTGCTTAAGCTACGATTTACGGTTTTGTAATAACTTGTAAAATCTTCTTTCTCTTTGCCATTAAAAACTTTTTTTTAAAGTGAAGACATCTGCGTGCTCATAACTACATAGTGTTAGCCAGATACTGGAACATGAAGAGTCCAAATAATTACATAGTACTGTACTGCTCTTTACCTAGATAAATATTATGATTTATTTCTAAAAACACAGTGATGTTTAAACATGAATTGCTTGGCGGTAGAATAACTGGCAAAAGTTTGAAACTTCCCCACACGGACGTTGGAAAGAGTTAAACCACTACAACTTATAACTTAAGCTGGCCATTTTATGTTTCTACTGTTGAGTCTCGTGGCTTCTCTGACTAGTAAATAGTCACTAGACAAGTAAGGGTTGATAGTAGGCACATGTCCTTAAATGGACATGCATCTTTTTAGGGTTCATTAGTCAAAAGGCAAAATACGGGACCCCTAAAGATTCGTCATGTCTGTCTGTCTATCTGTCCATCCGTATGTCACAAACACTTTTCTCTGAAACTATAAGAACTAGACTATTTAAACTTGGTAAGTAGATGTATTCTATGAAATGCATTAAGATTTGTATACAAAAAAAAATATATATATATTTTGGGACTGTCCCATACCTAAAACTGAAACTCAAAAATGTTTTGGTAAAATGTGTGTTCGCCCCCCCCCCCCCTGCAACTTCTAAAGTAAGAGCATGACAAAATTATTAAAAAAAAATTATGATGTACCATTACCAGGTAAACTTTCAACGAAATTTTTTCTAATTTTTTTTTTTTTTTCTAAATTTGTTTGGATTAAATCTAGTAAGTAGTTTAATTTTAATACGTCAAACATTCACTATTGTTAAAACACTGATTAAAGTAACAACGAACTACAAGAACTTTCATAAAATAAATAAATAATAAATAAATAAATAAATAAATATTGGTGGACAATTCACACACAACACCATCTGACCCCAAACTAAGCTAAGCTTGTACTATGGCTTGTAAAATATTATGTTACTTGCTGCCGTCTCTAGAATTTAACACCATATTAAAAATACTCGTACATTCTAGAATGAAATGTTCATGTAGATGAAAATTGAACACGAATTTCATTTAATTTTTCATATTTATAGCCAAGACGAGCGCGTTGACGAGAAGGTGCCTTTAGAGTGCGCTGAAGCAAAACCCATTTTATAGTAATGGATTTTTCACGTTTATCAAATAAATAAAACTAGTACATTACACGCATGGTAGTGGTATTAAATTACCTAGATACCATTTATGTCAAACGTATGACCATAAAATGAAGATTTTTTTAAAATTCTATTGCTTATGCAATTGTTTTGGTAACCGGACAATATTTACTACTAGCGGCGTCCCACGATTTTACGCGTTCAGTAGTACCCGTTCCCGTTATTTCCCCGGGATACAAAGTAGCCCGTATGTGTTCTCCCTGACTGTGTTTGAAATTTCAACCAGATCCGTTCAGCCTAGATTCAATCTAGTCTAGTCTACATCAAAAAATGTACTAGTAATATTAATAGGATTTACTTTGACTGATACTTGAGTTTTTTCAAATGGCTCTGCCATTATAAACAAAACTTAATTACAATGACATTACTCTACATAATATCTAACTACTTACACTAAGCGCAACTGAACTAAATTAAATAAATAAATAAAACTTAATTACAATGACATTACTCTACATAATATCTAACTACTTACACTAAGCGCAACTGAACTGTTTTAAATTATGTAATTATTTTCATACTCAACCGTTAACACATACGTATCAAATAAAGCATACTAGCAGTGTCCCGGACAGTTCCCGTTTCCATATTTTTCCCGTGATGAAAAGTGTGTGTTATGCCAGACAATAATCTATCTGTATTCCGAATTTTAACCTGATATATTCATACGTTCCGGCGTTATTGAGCATCAAACATCCAAACAATCAAACTTTCACATTTATAATATTAGTTGGAAGCACCCCATTCTATTCAAGCATTTTTTATTTTATTTCGTTTCTACGCGATGTTTTTCATCACTGTTAAAGCCGGGTCACACAGAGGCGATCCGATAGCGAGACGGGATTTTTTGTAATGTTCGAATTTGTATGCAACCTGACACACAGCAAGCGCGCGCGATCCCATACTCGGTATCGGATCGCTATCGCTATCGGATCGCTATCGCTACTGGATCGCCTCTGTGTGACCCGGCCTTTAGCCTGTTTTGGTGACAAATTATATATTTTATATCTGGGTGACGAGCGCTGTGCAGTGCTAGGTAATGATTTGGGTTCTTCATGTTTCAATAGTTGAGTGTCACTATGCTGTTATGGGCAGGCATGTCGCTAACCATCAGACACAAACGTGTCCTGCTCGTCTCGTCAAATCGTACATCTCCCCTTGGAAAATACTCAGAAATGTTGGTAAGATTCAAATTAGTTACGTCATCATTGTGAAATAGAAGCCTCTAGGCCTTTGCTGATGGTACATAGAACCACCCAGAATTTGAACAAACATCAATCGTCACTAAAATATTTGCCTTAGGTTGGAGTCGACGACCTACAAGGTTTTAGGCAGTCTCACTATTTGCTGAGCCATAAATAAAAGTAGCTAGATTATTAAAAAGTTACTTCTGACTTTTCATATTTTTATAATTTAGATTTTTAGGTCTAAGTTACGGCTGGTATAGTCGGGAGAACGGCGGCTGCCGATCCAGAGACCCGGATTCAAATCCCACACGCATCACTGTCTTTTCGAAGTCATGTGCGTAATGCCGCTAACTTAAAACGGTGAAGGAAAACATCGTGAGGAAACTGACATGTACCTAGAATCTTTCGAACTCATGTGGCATCTGCCAACCCGCACTGGGCCAGCGTGGTGGGTTATGGCCTTAACTCTCGCCTTGCGAGAGAAAACCCCGAGTCCTAGCAGTGGGAACGTTTAGTGGGCTGTTGATGATGTTGATGATGATCTAAGGTCTCAACAATTTTCAGTGAAAAAACGTTACCCGCTAATTCGCTCAGAAGCTATGACAGATATAGATAATACACAAGTTTACAGAAACACTTCAAATTCGAAACATCCACACGCTCACTCCAATAAAAAGTATCATGGTCTTAAAAAGCCTCGAAACTTTTTGTATAAATATTATTATTCTAATACAAGTACTCCCGTCTCTGTATTCTTTAAAAGATAATTAACAGACCCTTCCCAAAGTTATTTTATAATAACTTTCAGCAGATACCACCACAAAAACACGACTTCACCTTAAAAACCCGCAAATTTTCCGCTGTTTCGTACTTACGAAGGCTTTTTCTGAGTTTTTAAATTACCCAACAGTTATTAAAGTGGAGGTATTTTCGCCTTTTTTTAAATAAAACGTAACGTAAATATTCGATTGCAATCTTGAGGTAGATACTTAAATGGCATACATTTTGATCGAGGTGAAATATTATGTTATTCTGATATCTACAAATCAGAATAACATCTTTGCTTGATGTTTTTGGATTTTTGATTTGGTTGACTAACAGTGTAAGCATGATTACATTACTCATATGTTATACACATATCAATTAATCTTTTTAATTTGTTACGTTGAGTTTAAAACTTGACTGCGAAAACTGGCCAATTACAGTGCCAAACGGTTGATGTAGGTGCACGCGCACTACCCTTGAAAAACGCTGAATACCACTGAAACTTAAGTTGGGCTGGACCATTCACATTACACGCCAATAACTAGTAACATTAAGTTAAAAGCTGTTAGTTCGTGTATGAAAGCTTTTAATCTATTTTTAGACAATGAAAGTTTTTGTATAGCGCCTAAGAAGTCGCGCAATCACGTGTTTCACTTTCCGTGGAAAAAGGCGCATAGAACAGCTAAAACTTAATTAGAGCTAGACCACCCATATCACATGCAAGTTAGCCGTCAATTAGTAAGAACATTATAACGACCATGCACGAGTAAGTAAAATATATGAAAACTGTCCATTGGTTTTCGGAAGATAATTAAATAGTCAGCGAATAACGTCAGAAAACCGGAATGGAAGGGAATGTTCCACATCATCTGCTACAAGTCAACCTCATCTGCACGTGGTATATCCTGCTGATGAATAAATAACGCTTTGAACCGATAAATGGCGGTATAACCGTTACTTACCAACATAACTAGATGAAATGAATCGGGAATAAGCTGCAGCGTTGGTGATGCGAAGATTCGATGTGATTGCCAATACGTCTGCCCAGTGTGTGACTATGAGCAACACCTTCCAAATGAACGGCACAACATAAAATAGGCCCGTACTTCCCGGTAGCTCTGTCATTCCTGGCCAGCAAGGTGGTGGTCACGGGTGGAGCGGGTATTGCTAAAGGTTTGCGCCGACTTATACGACTTGGCTACCAACCGAAAAATAAAATACACTAAAATATGGGCTTTATGCCCTGCTCGTTGAGATACAGATTACATTGGCAGCACAAATTAGCAGACCGCCCGCTGACAGCCATCTGCTAATTTATGTTGCCAATCTATATCTTATCTTGCATGACATTAAACCCATACTTGAGTGTATTTTATTTGTCGGGTGGCAGCTCTGAGTTGTATAAGCGGGCGCAGACCTTAAGACTCCTTGGATAAGGCAGGCCACCGGAAATCAAAACGGTCTGGTGGAGCTCAACAAATGGCATAAATTTAGAGAGGCTTATATTATGTCTAACAGTAAACGACGATATCTTTTTCAAATCAAACATATCAAAATACGGAAATATCCCCACCCAATGTCAAGGTAAAACCCCATCATTATTAACGGCAGTGTAAGGCACCTCTCGTATTTATCGACTCTTATAGCGTGACTATTTAATAGTTTTATAGCACAATATATGTCTGTTGAAACGGTAATTTGCAGGTAAATAAACACCTAAACTAATTGGAAGTAGAAACGGTTAATTGAATTTCGATCCAGTGGGTGTAGTTTTCATCTCATAACCTTTATAACGTCATAGCCTTCCCCGTGTATTGAGCAACACAACTGTTTTTTTTTTAAGTTGGACTAGTGAACTTGAGGAAATGCTAAAATCGTTGTATATTTTTGAAGTGATAACTTCTTTTGGCGCGCCTAGATAGATTTTTTGTGGGGTGTGAATTGAATTCTAGCGTCACGCTCGGGTATGATAAGAAATCTTTGAGTAAACTCGGGACCATGGCTATTGGCAATCTAGAAATGCGTCAGCCAATGGGAAATGCTGAAAGAGCGTGGCCTGGCCATCATAGCGTGGCCATCGAGAAATGCGTGAGACAATGGGAAATGCTGACGCATTTCTAGATGACCACGCCATGATGGCCAGGCCACGCCCCCCGATTACACCCGTGTAGTTTCCAAAGTAGGTAAGCTATCGAATTCTAAGTTATAAGTTTTCACTTCTATCGGCAGTTCCTATGACTGCTATTTTACTATTTTTATTCAACTTTATGTTAGTACGCATTAGTTTATTAGTTGGACATAACTCAGAAAATAAGAATCAGTCAGCCGATACTTATATGGCAAAACAAGGACCAATCAGTTGCCACGAACATAATTATATTTTGCAAAGTAACCCCAATAACAAGTCAACGGACAGGAGAGCTCGACAGCCAGTCACAGAAAAAAAAATACAATTAAAAAAATACGGGCTAAAATTCGGCATATGCCAGATCCTAATTAGGTTGCACTCTGTTTGAGAATGCCACGTAAAAACTTAATTTTCCGTTACGGTGGTAGCCAAAGCCACGATCGTACCACCTGAGGTGCCTTTGCGCGAGTCATCGAACGATATAAACATAGTTCTCTTGGAGTATGGTAAGTATATGAAATGCATTCAAATAGGCTACAGGTATACCTACAGGTCTTGCGACTGATGATGATGATGGTACCTTCAGGTCTGATTTAGTTATATGTTATGTAATCCGTGTAAGTATATTTATATAACGTAATACCCCGTTTACATGATTCCAGTCCAGTGACCGAATCCAGCGCTGGATTGCTTACTAGAATAATGGAGACCGGCACTGGAATGCACTGGCACTGGATTGATGCATTCCAGTGCCGGTCTCCATTATTCCAGTAAGCAATCCAGCGCTGGATTCGGTCGCTGGACTGGAATCATGTAAACGGGGTATAATTTACTAGAGCCCTGCACTAGCCCAGAGTTGAGTGGGCAATATAATATACTAGCAGAACGCGCGCGCGTTGCTACGCCATCTGTCGAAAATCGATCGTACCAATTCAAATTTTGAACAAATTTGGTTACTTTAGGTTCTAATGACGCAACCTTTAAAATATTATGACAAATGCTGTCACGCAACGAAAGCTCTCAAAAAGCAATATTCTTTCCCGTTTTTGTTACATTTTTCATTCCTGTTCGGCTCCTGTTGATAGTAGCGTAATGTTAAATAACCTATAGCCTTCCTCAATAAATGGACTATCCTACAAAGAAAAAATCGTTCAATTCGGACCAGTAGTTCCAGAGATCCTTGCGTTCAAACAAACAAACAAACATACAAACAAACAAACAAACTCTTCAGCTTTATAATATTAGTATAGATGTCATCTAAGACCAACTGCGATAGTCATAAATAAAAGCGGTCAAGTACGAGTCGGACTCGCCCATGAAGGGTTCCGTAGCAGAAGTTTGCATGGTCATGTACATCATACATATTTTTTAGTTTTGTCATTCTCTTAGGGATTGGGGCACGTTTTACCACTTTGGAAGTGTCTTTTGCCCAAAAGTATGAAAAAAATTACACTAGAAACCTCAACATAATTTTAAGACCTATCCATTGACTCCGCACACGTATGGGTTTGATGAAATGCGGTTCACAGAATATATCTACTTACCAAGTTTCAACAGTATAATAGTTTTGGAAAAAATTGTCTTTGACATACGGACGGACAGACAAACATGACGAATCCATAAAGGTTCCGTTTTTACGTTTTACGGAACCCTAAGAAGAACCAACACGCAACCCAATGACATGTGATCCAAGTATTTATAATTACCGTATTTACGACAAATAACTCTGCTCTAACAATAACAAGTAAATAAGAATAACCCGACTGAAACTGAAACTTGATATTTGCTGTTAATCGGCATCGGCAACTTGTTATTTACGAGTAATTAAGAGAGAGAGCTCTGCCCTCGTAACTTAATACGAGTATTTTTATTTGAAACCTTTTCATTTACTTCCATAAAAGCGCTAAATCTATTTTCTACTCCGGGAATGGAAAAGTAGAGACATTGTCGTGGTTCGTATCAACATGCATATTATCTCCATATTCTGAGCATTTGCCCAAAGTTTACCAAAATCTTGTCAAATGTTTTCTGAGCATTTGCCCAAAGCATACCAAAATCTTGTCAATTTTTTGTTATTGTGAGAGCAGAGAGTTATTTGTCGTAAATACGGTAATTATAAACACTTGGTTCACATGTCATTGGGTTGCGTTATTTACTCAAGTAAAGTCGAATTGGTTTAGACATTTTCAACTTTTGCGACGTGAGACAAACTTATAGATACGGCATAAAAAGTCTATCTGACGTTTATACAGCCATATGATTGCGAGATCAAACGTTCTAGCTACTACTGTAGCTATTTGGGCCACCATTATTAATTTGTTTTATTATTATTTATTTCTGTAGTTATATGTGTATTGGACTACAGCCCCGTGAACAAAATTTACGGGTCAAATGAACCACCAGGAGACCTATGTAGGATGATAGAAGGGTATAAAGTAATAACATTCAGCACTATGCCGTCACTTGTACGCTGTCCAACAGAGTGCAGTTAAAGGGTTACAACCCTCGATTATTTCTCCTTGTCGCATGATTTTTGTACGGCGTTGTGGAATAATAGATTAGAAGAGGTATTATTATATTATTCTATTGTTACACTAATGTTAATGCTAATGTTACATTTATTTTGCAAGGGTTTTTTAACCTGTCAGAAATGTATTAATGTTTGTGAGATTTATTTTTTTATAGGTTTACACTTGGCCGTCATGTTGCTTGATGTTAAACGACGATGGTGTCTATAATGGCACGTGCTTACCAAAGAAAAAACCTATTACATCCTATTTATTGAAAATAAATTTAATGCTTTCATCATTATCCTTAGGAATCTTATACCTTTAAACGAGCAATTCTTGTATCTAAATATGTATATATATATATAATCTGGATCTCGGAAACGGCTCGAACGATTTTGATGAAATTATGTATGCAGGGGGTTTCGGGGACAATAAATCGATCTACCTAGGTTTCATTCAAAAAAACACATAGTATGCGCGCTTTTAGACAATGAAAAACTGTCACATTAGACATTAGAATGTGAAGGTAAATTTCGCCGCGTGACGCGACAGCGTAATAACTCAGATGGGAAGTCGGGCGGTCGTATCGGTCACGAATTAGTCGATCCGGGTTCGAATCCACTCTTTTTTTTCATGTTTTCTTTTTTTTTAGAAAATCTACTTCTGGGAGTCTTTTATTTGTAGGTATCTAAGTATATTTAAACCGAGCAAAGCTCGGTCACCCAGGTACTGATAATTTAATAGTTTTCACAATCGGGTTAAATTTGAAATACGTATTAAAAAAATACAACACGTAATTTCGAGATTTAATAATACAAAAAGAAATTAAACAGATTTGTTTATTAATAAATAATAATTTTAGAGAATATTGTAAAATTAGAGTGAATTTCGATCTTCTGTATGTCCACGCCGTTGACTTTATTGATTAAGGCACCAATACTAAGGAAAGCTTGCGTGTTGTGTACAATCTACTTTTTTAAATCTCGCGATACCGAAACAGAGACTCAATATATTATTTTCATCTGTTTCGACGTCGCGAGTGAAAAAAACGTAAATATGTATAGAGTATGCTGCAACCCGCTTCAAATATCCGGCATTTGCATTTCCTAGTGAGACCATTATGATGTTATTGAACATAAAAGAAGATTAGTTAAAGCCCAGCTTACATTTGCAGGTATTAAATTGAGATGAATTTAATTTTGCACTCTGCATGGATTCTATTAGTTAAAACCATTACTAGTTTGGTCAGAACTTCTGATTTCGGTAGTGCCTAAAATTTCGTAGATTTTGTACTAGAAGTGCCCCGCGGTTCTGCTTGCGTAGTACCCGTTCTCGTTATTTCCCCGGGATAAAAAGCCCATGTGTTCTTCCAGACTATAATGTAACTGTGTTCAAATTTCAACCCGATCCGTTTATACGTTACGACGTGATTGAGCAACAAACATCCAAATATCCAAACATTGACATTTATAATACATATGTCATACTACAAATGAGTTTTGCGTTACTTTAAAAAGAACATGTTATAACCAAATTATTATGTTTATTGCTTTTCAAAATACTCTCCTTTACATTTTGAACACTTTTTCATGCCATCGAATTATTTTTTAAAAAAGGAGGGTCACAGAAATCTTTTTTTTTTAAATAAAGTGTGACGAGACGAGCAGGACATGTGCCTGATGGTAAGCAAACATGCCTGCCACATAACAGCACAGTGACACGCAGCTATGGGAACATGAAGAGCCCAAATTATTACCTAGCACCGGACTGCGCTCGTCACCCAGAGATCTAAGTTGTTATATCTCTAAGCCCTGTAATTTCTCTGGAAACATTGCCCTTCAAACCGGAACACAATAATGTTTGCACATTACTGCTTGGCGGTAGAATAACTGGCAAAGGTGTGGTACTTCCCCAGGCGGACTCGGCTAAGAGTCGCTCCACTACCAAAATCTGAAGGCATGTTTTCTACATGCTGATTGAACGTTATCACTGCCTCTTCGGAGTTGGTAAAAGTGAAACCTCTCATCAAACCTTTGATTTTGGGAAAATACAGAAACCACAGGATGCTTGGACGGGGGTATGCGCTGGAAGAGTGACGAGCTGAACTTTTTCGGAAGCTAAAAACGACTTTGTTTTGTTGGCCGTGTGTGAAGAAGCGATGTCATGATGTAGGAGAACGCGGCTTCTTGGTAGTCTTTCGCAAACTTTTTCTTACACCCTGGGTAAATAAATGGTAGAATACCACTCGGCGTTAACACTCTTTTAATCTTCGAGTAGAATTGTAAGGATGGGCCCCGTAGCTGAGAAAAAAAACATGATCTTATTTTTATAAACGTTTCTCGTCTGCTTCACTTTTGTTGGCCTGTTGTCATTTTCAAAGTTTTAAACCCAAAAAAAAAACAGCGATCTTGTGAACGGGTGATTCAGAAGATCGCTGTTTTTTTATCGGGTTCAAAACAATAAATCCAAGTTTCGTCTCCTGTGACAATGTCATAAACAGCAATAGAATGTCCGTGGTCGTACTTCAGTAGCATCTGTGAGCACCATTCCACGCGTCCGCTTCTGCACCGCTATCAGTTGATGAGGGATCCAACGACAACAAAGTTTCCGAACTTTCAATTCTTCTTGCAAAGTTTTCTGAATTTGGCTCATACCAATCCCCAATAGTACTTGAATTGCCTCATAGGTAATCCGCGGGTTATCTTCAATTAGCGGCTTAACAGCAGCCACATTATTTTCGTTGACGGCAGTTGAAGGCCGCCCTTCACGAAATTCGTACTCGAATTGCCTCATAGGTAATCCGCAAGTTATCTTCAATCAGCCGCTTAACTTTTAAATTAGTGTGCATGTGTTAGTAGGATAGTCGTTAATGAAAATCAGGACTCAATCGGCTTTCAAAAATCAAAATAAAATATAAAACATGGACGCCCTCTTATTCATCAACGATGATTATGTTATTGGTGTTGCCAACGTCGATCGATCCCTGTCCCGTATTGCGAAGAAAATAATTAGCAAGACGCGACAGTGATAGATCGATGTCTGCGTTACGTGATTTGTGTAATATAGGTAGAAATACGTTTTTATTTTATAAAGTTAAAAACCTAAACATAATTGAACTACCTGTTTCTGATTCCAAATTAATAGCTTTGCACTAAATGCATAATATTAAAGAACGTATACACGGTACCTGTATACGCCTTGGTCCTGGCGTGCCTAATGCACGATCCACCTCGAATGCATCACCTCGGAGACCAACCAGTAAGTGCAGGACAGATGCTCTTCTGTCTAGACAACCCAAGTCCCCCGCAACACGCCAATATGCTTCATCAACTACCACCACCCATTATAATTTAATTAAGTTAGACAACCATCACTCGCGAACAAAAATGTAATACGTTCTTGCGATTATCCTAAAATCTTCTCACTGACAATCGGGGCCTTCACTTACAAGACGAAAGTCATGGCCGTAATCTACCGCGCTGATCAAGTTTAGTTTGCGAATAACACACGATGGACGTCGTTCTCTCACGACGTTTTCCTTCACCGTTAAAGCCAGTGATGATTAAGAACAGCACTTACACTCCAACTCCAATATTCTTGCCAATAGACCAAAACGGTATTTTGACAGAAATATAAACCAATATTTATTTATTTATTTATTTATCACTAACAACGCCCCGCGGTTTTGTCCCAGTAGTTTCCATCCAATCCAAATTTCAACCTGCTCCAAGTAAACATCAAAACTTATGCAAAATGCTTAGAGCATTGTAAAAGCACTGTTATAAGATAATGTATAAGATAACATAATAAGACAATTATATGTTATATTAAAAAAGGCATGGACCTTGGAGTCCGTGCGAGCCATTTATATCAATAAAAGCAAAACATCAAAACTTAAGACAAAGGAAAATAACCATAAGAAAATAAAGTATAATATTTTGTTAAAAAAAGGCATGGACCTTCTATCCACGTTCTTCTATCGGAGTCCGTGGAGGTACAATTTTTGAAATAAAAAAAAAACATCAAAACTTTGACATTTATAATATTACTAGCAGCATCCCGCGATGTTACCCGCGCAGTTCCCGCTTCCGTCATTTACGGGATAAAATAGCCTATATTTTATTCCATACCATAATCTGTGTTTCATATTTTAATCCGATCCGTTCAGACGTTCCTGCGTGACTGTGCAAACAAACATCTAAACATTGACATTTATAAAATTAATACGATTACAAAGGAATCCCAACTTTCTCAAACATAGTTGGTGTGAGTTGGTATAGCTGTCGCGTTAATCATACGACGCAAGCATTCATAAATAAAGACTGGTCTCGCAAGCAACCGCAAACCCTTTGCCTGGCTCGTGTTAGAATCTTAAGGATTCTGTGTGTTCTATTCTACATTTTGGACTCGAACAAAGAGGTTTGACTCTGCTTTTGTGGTAAGAACGTCTAGGCTGTGGAATGCGTTCCCTGAGTGGATTCCCTTTTCCCGATGGTTATAATCTTGGTTTTTGGTTCTAATCTTCAAATCAAGAGTGAGACAGATTTTTTTTTTTGAAAATGACGAGACATGTGCCTGATGGTGAGCAACATGGCTGCCACATAACAGCACACGCCGCTATTGGAACATGAAAAGTCTAAATAATTATCTAACACTGCCCTGCGCTCGTCACCCAGAGATTTAAGATGTTATATCTCTAAGCCCTGTAATTTATCTGGAAACATTGCCCTTCAAACCGGAACACAAGCTAAGTATGCTCCATCGTAGACCGTATCGTTGCTTATCAGGCGAGATGGCGTTCATGTAAATCTATAATAAAAGTTAAAAAATGTTACCATTAGTGTAGCTTTTATTGTGTCGCACTCACCGAAATGAATTTAGTAAGCTAGCAAAGCTAGTGAAGACAACGTTAAAGTACCTTCTTTATTTCTAAATGTACAGTTTACAAGACAATCTTTGTATTTAAAATGAATTGCTGTTCGTGGGTTCGCTAAAACTCGACAACGGCTGGGCCGATTTGGCTGATTTTGGTTTGAAATGTTTGTGGTAACTATGGGAAGGTTTAAACGGTGAGCAAAATATGGAAAAGCCGCAAAAAGATAGTAAAAAACAACAATTTAATTTTCTCATATACTAAAATTGTTCCACATAATTTCCAGTCAAACATTTGACATTACCAATCAAACATTTGACGTTGCCGATCATACATTTTTTTTTCGAGATTTTTAATCAACGAGTGCGTATCTCTTAGGAAGAACCCACAATACGCATTTTTATACTTAAGTATATTTAGTATTGCACCCGTGCGAAGGCGGGGCGGGTCGCTAGTGAGTGAATAAAAAACAATAGTATGAGCAAATAAAAATAATTTGCGATAATTTGTTACTTAGATTTATCACAACTAATGTTGACTATGTAATTGTTTTACAAATCTACCCTAAGTTTACCGTCATTTTTATCGTTTTTTAATTTATTTATTTATTTACTTTCTAAGAGCTTGTTGAGACTATAAAAAGTTTGGTCTATAAGTTTTTTAATCTGTTCTAAACATCATAAACCCAAAACTTAACCACTTGATTATTCAATTGTTTCCTTGAAATTTTGAATCTAACACCAGAGACAAGCTATAATTAATAAAGTATTTGTTGCCATCGTATTTTTTACTCAACCCCTATGGAGAAAACAATCGGTTTTTCATTCAAACATCATTCACGTTCGATACATATACTGCTTAAGTGTGTTCGTGTATTTCAGGCATTGTTTGCTATTTCGAAAGGCAATAAGATAAATATCAGGATAATGATCCTAACATGACACGTCCTTTGACATTTGATGTGAGTATCCACAATGTATCTGAGGAATAAACGAGTTCTTTTACCTTTTAATCTAATAATTTCTGGTTCGGTAAAGAAGATTGTAACCAACGAAAGTTTAGTTGGTTATTTTCTTTACCTTAGTTAGGACGGTTCTACATGATATAGAAGTACCGAAATGCTGCGATTAAAAAAAAATCGTCAACTAATAACCTGAGCACAGGCTAGAAAAATAGAGTGTATTGAAGTGAAAGCTTCTTTTGGCGTGCCTAGACAGATATTTCGTGGGGTGTGAATTGAATTCTAGCGTCACGTACGGGTATGATAAGAAATTTTTGGGTTAACTCGGGACCATAGCCATTGGCCATCTAGCCAATGGGAAATGCTGAAAGGTCTGGCCAACATGTCACGGCCATATAGTAATGCGTAAGCCAATGGCAAATGCTGATGCATTTGTAGATGGCCATGCCATGATGGCCAGGCCACGCCCTCCGGTTACACCCGTGTAGTTTCTAAAGTAAGCTATCAAATTCTAAGTTTTTACTTGTATCGGCAGTTTCTACGACTGCCTATTTTTTTTTGTTGAAAAATAGAATGAACTGATCTTACGAGTATTATTACCCCGCCATCTACACAGACCTTGACGTTTCGTATCGTTCCTAAGTTATCTGTGGTTTTATAGTATTACTAGCAACGCACTTCTGTTTTACTATTATTTTCCCGTGATAAAAAGTAGCCGTAGTTATTCCACACTATATATTATTCAAATTTCAACCCGATCTGTTCAGGCTTTTGACGTGATTGAGCTACAAACATCGAAACATCTAAACTTTCGTATGAATAATATTAGTATAAAGTAGAATTTCAATTAAAGTACAGAGTTAGAGATAACAAACTATTGTAGTCTACGAAATATTTGTGTGTTTTATTTGAAATTAAATATTTACAGAATAATTTTAAGCATTTAATATCTGCCAACAAACTGTCAAGTTAATGAAATAACCCGCCCTAACTATACCCGGTACAAAGCTCACAGTGATGGCGGCATTGCCCTGCTTAATGCCGATAGCTAACCTTTGAGTGACCGCCGTTCTTCACAATTGAGTGGTCAAATCTCTTAGTTAACTTCTCATTCAACTATATTTAACACATGAAAATAAATCATTTATAACATACTACAAATATGTAAAAACAAATTTTATTTATAAAACAAACACGCCATCGCGCTCCACACGGGCTAAATTTCAATATATTATTAAACCAAGTTGTTCAAGGAGTTTGAAAACAGTTATTTTCATTTTTAGAATCGATGTTTTTAAATGTAGTATTGAATTCTAAATCTAAATCCCGATCCATATCATTATTTAATTATCCATCGTTGTTTCGGCAGCGTTATAACGACTGTGGTCACGAGAAGACCAGATAATAATCAACAATTCAGTAGAAGAATAGTCGAAATAAAAATAAAAAAGTAGGCGTACGATAGCCCAATTGAAGATAAAAGCTAAATAAGCTACGTAAAGTTCATAGGGCACAACTAGTCATATAACGCCCCCTGGTTTCAGCTAGCCAGTATACTCGTAGTAAGGACGTGACAAGTGATCAAAATTCTGTCTTCTTACAACTGATTTATAGGCTTGAGCACATTGATTATTTCTAGAACTTCATCGGTACATAGATAATTCAGATTTACTCAGTGAGAGCAGGGGGTCTACCGCCTAACGAAAAACGCTTTGACGCTTTGATGCTTTGGCATTGCCGTCTCTTTCATTTCAAGCGAGAAGAAAAGAGACAGCAAAGTCAAAGCGTCAAAGCTTCAAAGCGTTTTTCGTTAGGCGGTAGAGGCCCAGGTGTGTAGCGTATTTTTCTTTAATATACAATTTTGTTAAAGCCTTTGCAAGCCTAAACAAATTTGGCACACATTTTAAACAATAATATGAGATCCAAAATCCCCAAGTGCAACATTTTTTAACATCAATATTGTACAACACATAATAAAAAAAATGTATCGATCAACAGACAATGTGTACATACCCTAAGCTGTCTCAGTATTTCTATATTACGAAAGTTTGGGCATTCTGTTTGTTTGCTGCTAAGCACTCTATCATACTTGACATATTCCGTCTTATAGAACGCTCTTATTTCGTAATTTCACCCTTTTCTGGTGTATCTTTAATTAATTGTAATTCTTACCCACATAAAAGTATTATCCTCTACATATTCGCTTTAGGAATATGGTAAAAATATTCGAATAATCAAATACAATTATGGCTTCATTATAGTTCCTACTTACCTATACCTATGTATTTATATTAATTTCGCGACACGTTGTTTGTTCGCGATATGATTAGCATGAAAAGGTTATGCTGATGCAACTTTAAAAGATAGACACATGCTGTAACTTCAGTGCACGTCAGCGCACGCAACGGAAGCTCTCAAAAAGGAATGTTTTTTGCTGATTTCTGTTACATTCTTCATTTATGCTCTTCTGCTATTGATATATCCTTCCTCAATAAATGGACTATCCAACAAAAAAAATCTTTGAATTCGACCCAGCAGTTCTTGAGATGATCGCGTTCAAACGAACAAACTCTTCAGCTATATAATATTAGTATAGATTTTTGCAACATTACAATTTTTATGGTAAGACGCTTTACAGTGTCTGACTTAGGAAGTACCACACCTTTAGCTAATTAATCTAGGAACCGCTAAGCAATAAACTTGAGCGCCTCCAAAATGATTGCATACGATTTATATTTTGCTGACGCAAATATGATCACGTATCTCAATTTCGTATGCACCTCAAGTGGCTCCCCATTCGCTTTCGCCGGAATGCTCATATATTGTCCCTTGCATATAACGTGTTATTTAACCCATTGTCTCCGCATTATTTAAAAATACCTTTATACTTTCTGTAGCAACGCGCACTCTCGGCCTCTTCGATCGAAAAACAATTTGTTGTTGAAAATACCATCCGCACGTAGTGAAATGTTCTACGGCAAGTCGTTTGCATTTCAAGCAGCTCAGCTGTGGAACGCTTTGCCTTTGACCACTAGACAAGCTCAATCACACGTTGTTTTTAAGAACCAAGTAAAAGAGATATACTTATCGCAATCATCGATAAATTGAAGCTAATATTCTAGTTCAAATTACAATATTTATTATCTATTTTTGTACCCTAACAAATTGTTTTTATGTATTAGTATATTATTATGTTCGTATTTATGTATTAGGATGTATAATTACTGTGTAAATTATCGATTTTATTGTTTAATTGTAGTAGTATTAACCACTCCTTTTGTACTTCCCCTCCTCCTTATTCTCAAATCTCTCTTTTCATCCTATGGTTCCCTGGAAGAGATGGCTTTTAGTGATAAGGCCTTCAATTACTACTTTATTTGGTTTTGTTAGAAGTAAGTTTTGTTTTATTTTTAAATTAAGTGCAATAAAGAGTTAATCTATCTATCAATGATGTGCCAACGTGACTGTTCCAGTTTAAACGGCAATATTTTCAGTTCAAATACAAGGCTTACTAAAATGTTAGTCGGACTGGACTAACTATATCACACGTGAGTTACCCGTGATTAAGAGATTAAGGCATAGAGATATATAATATTTTATATCTCGGTGACAAGCTGAGTGCAGTGCTCAAGTGCCACACACGTACCCTATATCAGAAGGAAGTGACGTAGAAGCGGTAGGGAATAGAAATCAGCATTACTCTACACACGTACAAATCGGTCAGTACGATTCCGACCGTGCAACGGAGCGGTCGTTGATCAGAGCAAAGAGAATATAATTACTACGTAGAAGTCGGCACTCAGTACAAACTAACAAGAGCAGTTAACATGTCTGTTCAATACCAACCATATGGCAACGACTTTGTGGAAACGGTTATCTTCGTGAAAACAAGACGAGTACCAACCTAACAGATTATTGAAAGAGATAGAAGACATGGACCTGGTAAATTTCATACATTTATTTAAGTACTGGTAAGTTTCAGTTTCAATAGACTAAAAACTTTCAAAACTAGGGCATGTATTCCGGAATTCCGAAATCTTCGAGAAACTTTTTCGAAATCTCAATTTCGAAATTGAAACACTTTAATATCGTTACTCCAATGTCGGTATTTTGACCACTAACTTTTTTTTAAACACAGCTATGATGTACAGATATATATACACACAATAAGTTATTAAAGATTCAATAAATAAATCAATCAGTGGAGTAATTCATTTGGCTTGAAAGTGACGAGCGCAGTGCAGTGCTAGGTAATGATTTGCCGCCCACTGTTGTAGAACTTTGGAATGTTTTATTAATTTTAAAAATAAAAAGTATATATGTATATAAATAGATAAGTACCTGGGTCACCGAGCTTTGCTCGGTATAAATACTAAAAATACTTAGTGGATTCGTACCCGCAGCTATTAATTCGAGACCGCCACGAACGCCCGACTTCCCGTCTGAGCCAATTATGCTGTCGCGTCACGCGGCGAAATTTACCTTCGCATTCTAATGTCTAATGTGACGGTTTTTCATTGTCTAAAAACGCGCATAATATGCGTTTTTTTAAATGAAACCTAGTTAGATCGATTTATCGTCCCCGAAACCCCCTGCATACATAATTTCATGAAAATCGTTCGAGCCGTTTCCGAGATTCAGATTCTATATATATATATTCTTGTATATACATACAAGAATTGCTCGTTTAATGGTATAAGATAATCAATTTTACTTTTCTGTACTATCCAAATATTTTTCCAGTTTCGGAGCTGTTCCGGAATTCCGATATTGGATATTTAGAATCGTGACTCAGTTCCGGAATTGATAATCTTCCGATATTACATACCCTAGTTACGCCCTACTCAGAACAAAAAACATAGGTGTTGCCATGGGACTTACTTCTGAGAAAAGGTTGAAGACATAATTAATTAACTTACATACGAAATCATTTGAGATGTTTTTGAAGTGAAAACTTCTTATAGCGCACGTGCACAGCATTTTCATGGGCTGTGAATGTAAATGAAATGAAGGAAATATAAAGATGAACTAAGTACCGTCTGGATCAGGGATGATCGATATTCATCGATGGTGATGGATCTCGAATTTATATTGCAGATAAAAGTAGTACTGGGTAGTGATTTAAATGCAATCCGAACGGCGCATAATCCTTGCCTTTGTCATTCTAAACAGATAAAACAAAGAACGAGATGTGAGATTCCGTGTCGGAGAGTTTAGAATCGGTACGCTCTGGTTTGATTTAATTTCTACAATAAAATAGACCTAACTTAAATAAATTTCAACGATTAAAAATAAAACATACCTACGCCTTTATTACAGAATTGGGTTACAATAAGAGAAAGACATGTAAGCACATGACTGCCACATAATAACACAGTGACACACAGCTATTGGTACCTACATGAAGAGTCAAAATCCAAAAAAATCTAGTACCTACTGCACTGCGCTCGTCACCCAGAGATATGAGATGTTTTATCTCTATGCCCGGTAATTTTACTGGAAACATTGCCCTACAAACCGCAACATAGTAATGTTTGCACATTACTGCTTAGCGGTAGAATAACCGACGAAGGTACTTCCCCAAAAAGTCTTACCACTGTCTTCCTAACACAAAAATATACCTTCTGCCGTGCTACCTACCCTACTCCTTAATGAAACCCACATGGAACAAAACACACCAACACGTATTTACAATAAAATTATACTCATTCAGGTCTTCTCCATGTTGTTAATTATTGTTTAATGACAAAAAGTGTTTATTCATTTCAAGATAAATAAATAACTATAATTTTAAAAACCCGACTGAACAAAAACAGCTTTAAAAACATTATTTAATACAATGTACTATCTAAGGAGACACTTGAGTGATTGAGACAAATCTAACGATACCTTAATTGTCATCCAGCCGTTTGGAAGATAAGTGGGGGTAAAAAAAATTACAAACATATAAGAAACCATAACCCTTCATTCAATGGGTAATTAAAATAATATTTTGTGTACAATTTCGATTACTCGATCGTATATCGTACCATAGCCAAAAAGTCGTAGAAATACGATTTAAATCATACAGTTGGCAATTATTCGGTCTCATTTTTTGGAGACAGGGAATTGAGTAAAAGTGGGTGGGACCTGATAAATTTATCAGGTTCCACCCACTTTTTTATCAGGTCCCGCCCACTTTTACGTCATTTCTTCGCAACTTCCTCTGATAAAAGGATTCGTCTGTAGAGCCTATTTAGTGCATATCCTGCTTGTCCCGTCATTCTATCTTTACTATAATGTCAGCTAGCCTAATTTCTAAATTTCCTGAACACTCGATACAATTCCGTGAAAAATTAAATTGGTTCATGGTTGTTATAACGAAACCGACCGAATCGATGTTCTTATATTTTATTCAACGTGTTGTGTTAAGCATTAAATATGCTACCTAAGTGGGTCTTCACTAATTATATACTTCAATGGAACTTTTAATCGTCTGTAAAACTATTTAATATTTACAAAGGTGTGTTGTTGTGTCAGAGACCTGATGATCGCTTCGCTAGTTTCCACCACAGTTTGATATGCAGACGTTTCATGTTGGTTTGTCACGTGGTATCCATACTAATATTATAAATGCGAAAGTAACTCTGTCTGTCTGTCTGTCCGTCTTTACCGCCTAAACCACTGAACGGATTTTAATGAAATTTGATACATAGGTAGAATAGACACCGAGAAAGGACATAGGCTACTATTTATCACAAAAAAGGGGTTGAAAGGGTTGCAATGGGGGATGAAAGTTGATATGGAAATTCGTCATTGTTGAAAATAAAACCATGGAACTTTGCAACTATGTACTTAGATACGTGATACAAGGCAAGTAAATGTTTATTCCCGCAATTATGTAGGTAATTTAGAACTGTACGGGGGCCAAATAGGGGATGTAAGTTTACATGTAAGTTTGCCATTGTTGCAAATAAAACCATGAAATTTTGAAACTAGACACTTGATATCAATATATACTATACATTTACTCTATAAATATGAAAGTAACTCAGATACGCTTTAAAACCTGAACCACTAAACTGATTTACACCTCAAGAAAAGACATGATACTACTACTTTTTATCTCACAAAAAGTGGTAAATGAGAGAAAATTAGGAAATGTTATATGGGAATTAGTCATTTTTGAAGATTAAACTAGGTGTCAAAATAGTTGATAGGAAGGTAATGGGTGTATGTTCCGGTAATTTTGAAAATTCGAACTTTATGTGGATAATATAGACGATGAACGTTCGTATTGAGGCCCACATAGAGTCAAGTTTGCATGTCAAAACCCGAAACCGAATTTGTTTCGTATATATACAAGGTGTTGCAGAAAGGTGCAACAATATTCATTGTAGTTCGTCTACATAACGTTTTGAATCATGTATGTGAAAATTAGACATGAAAGCTTACATTTATTTTTCCATAAAAAAAAGATTTGTTTTGTTTGTTATTTTATTTGACATAGGTACCCCTAATGGCCTGATCTCGGCACGGATTTTTGTACGACGTCGTGGCGTCGGCGGTAAGGTCGTTTGTCAGCTATACATGCGTTAAAGTTGAAGCTGGTGATTTGGTAGGAATTTTACGTCAAACTTTGACTCGAATTATCTCGTGATCTACTGTGCTGAGGGGAAAGAGACCTTCGGTGACGAAGTCTACATCAGTGTTAGAATGGACTGTCAAAATATTGTTGGGGGTAAATCCACCACGTTGTATATAAAATATAATTGTTTTAGTTAATGACATACATAAGCAGCCCACTGTCACCACTGGGACTCGGGACCTTCTCTCGCATGGATATAAGCCAAGGCCATAATCCACCACGCTGGCCAAGTGCGAGTTGGTGGATGACACGTGACCTTGAAAGATTCTAGGTACCTACATGTCGGTTTCCTCGCGATGTTTTCCTTCACCGTTTTTAAGTAAGCGGCATAACACACATGAGTTCGAAAATACAGTGGTCCGCGTGGTGGGATTTGAACCCGGAGACTCCGGATCGGCAGTCGCCGTTCTCCCGACTAGACCAGGCGTAACTTATAGATATAAGCTACCCTTTGTTCCTAAAAAACTATTGAATGCAGTTACTGGGAATTGAAAGTGTATTTGGAATTTCGTTTTATGTTAAAGATAAAACCGTGAAACTTTGTATCCAGAAGTTTGACATGAAGCTATCTACCTATACAAATATTAAAGTAACTCTGCCCGTTACATTTCGACACCTAAAGTACTGTAACAATATTGATGAAATTGTATGAGAATATTTTAATATAAGCAATTTTTAGTAAATATACATTTGTATGGGTATTTTTTGCAAACTCACAATAAAACATACTCGTCGAGTTACCTCAATATGTAATATTTATTTTGCGCAGACGAAGTCGCGGGTAAAAGCTAGTACAAACATATAGGCATAATAATAAATATTCAGATCTGTTCCCTTCCCTTTGAGTATGGATAAATACTTTGAGTATTTATCCATACTGTGTCTGGGTGTTTCTATGTATAATAAGTATGTATTTAAACTATATAAGTACTATATCAGCTATCTGGCCGCCATCATACAAGCTTTGCTTAGTTTGGGGTCAGATAGTGTTGTGTGTGAATTGTCCACCAATTTTTTTTTCTTTTAATTTTTTTTTTATTTATTTATCCATACTCAAAGTACCCTTCCACACACAGAAATCTAAATAATTATTTAGATTTCTGTGCTTCCACATCATCTCACAGCAAGCGGTGTAATTGACATTTTAATACATGTCAACTAGGTACACCGCTTACATATATGTATAATTAAGAGTCATATTATAAGTAGATTAAAAACTTCAAAAACATGTAATTTCGATTCACAATCACAAAATGCAAACAAAATAATGCCAGAAAGTCATTTTTTTTAAATAATAACTTTTATCTATTTTCTCAAATCGAATACAAAATTGAAATCGATAATTTTAATTTTAGTCATCCCACACTAAAATGTTGTCTTTGAGATACATAAACATTTACTCTATAAGATGGCTTTTCAATTGACATGTCACTTTAAAACTATTTTTGACGTGATAACGTCTTATAATTCGATGAAGCCGGCTGCACGCCCGCAAAACATGACGTCATGTCACGTTCCGCCGTTACCGTTAGTTCGTCGTCCGTGCCATGCGGACGAAGCTGAGTGCTGAGGGCGCCACCCGCCGAGTCGAGCGGTATCACTACTCGCGCTATCAACGTACTGATTTCTTAAGACGTTGTCACGTTCAACTATCGTCAGTAAACCGATTTTACAGACAACCATTTTTTTTTATATAATGTGCTACTAGCAAATAGTGCTATTGGATGGATGATAGCGTCGGAAAAATTATTTAATAATGTCATAAGTATATATATTGAATTATAGAATGACACATTCTGAGTGTATAATTCGAGAGTGAAAGCACGTTCCATCTTCGACCACATTTTTGCTAACTACATTTTACGTTTACTAGTAGGTATATTTTTTTATTTTAGATACTAAAATAGATACTAATATACTACTACTACTAATATACTTAATAAAAAATAATTGGAAAATCAATTGAATAAAACCTATCTTCACATCCCGTATTCCATTACACCTATTGTAAAAACTATAATAAGGTCAAGGGCAATGGCCGATGTGGCTTGAAGGTCTTCCAGATATAATATGATAGATGGCACAGTATCCGTTCCCTACCTTGGCTTTTAAATGTTAGGCTAGGGCACCACAGGTTGAAAGTTAATTATAGATTTCTTGTGTCTGGTGTAGGTATTCTAGTCCTTGGCATAGATCATGTATAAGTATGAGGCTATAAATAAATAACAGTGATATCCTAGTGGCCTCCGGTGTGGTATTCTGTGTTCTGTGTCTATTGTTCCACGAGCAAGTACAAGTCTGTCAGCAAAATCAAGTCGAGAAAAGCAAGTTCACATGAGTGGCGCTAACACAGACTTTAAAGCAAAAGAAAACATCATGGGAAAACCGGCATGTTCTTTAAATATTTCAATGCAGTAGGATAAAGATTTAAAACTAAAAATCGACTCGTTTCCAGCTAAGACTTTGAATTGGCCAAGTGAGGTCTACA
Source organism: Ectropis crepuscularia (assembly GCA_963693475.1). Classification (NCBI taxonomy): domain Eukaryota; kingdom Metazoa; phylum Arthropoda; class Insecta; order Lepidoptera; family Geometridae; genus Ectropis; species Ectropis crepuscularia. Next base: position 9,447,189 of record OY856338.1, read on the forward strand.
TCAACTGTTAAGAAAACAGAAAAAAAAACAAAGTAAAAGTATTTATTGACAAGGTTTTCTTAATGCATGAACACATATGTACGTTAAGCAGTATTATATTTTACTAGCAGCGCCCCGCCGTTTTACCAGCACAATTCCCGTTCCCGTTATTTTACCGGGTAAAAAAGTAGCCTATGTGTTGTTCCAGACTATATTCTAACTATTTTCCAAATTTCACCTCGATCCGTTCATACGTAACGCAGTGATTGAGCAACAAATATTCAAACTTTTGCATTTGTAACATTAGTAGGATTATTAATTAAATACTGATAACTGGTATAATTAATATCACTTTTTATTTTTAGGACAATGCTATGGAGAGTTCTGTTTTAGGAGTGTCTTTGCGAGAAAAACCTAATTGGATATGATCCGTCACAGAACAAAGGTTGTCGACATAGCCAATAGAATTAAGAAGCTGTAGTGACAATGGGCCTACCAGAAGAACCGATAATAACTAATCGTTGGGGTAGACGGGTTTTTGAAGATTGATTGCACTCAATCAATATTTGACGATTGTGCCTAGGCACAGAATAAAAATTAGTACAAGTACAGAACACTCACTTAGCGAAAACAATTATATAAATAGCGACTCTTGCTAGGACACAACAAAGTTCAATTCAGCTCGCAATACCTGTCGCGATTTTCAAATAAACATTTGCGCTCTTTCTAACGCGTAACTCTGTCCCTGTTTAGCGCGGAGGGTTGTCGACATATTTATCTAATAACAATATACGCGGGAAACGTGTTGCGCGAGCGCTCAGCCGTGCGTCCGACAACCGACTGGCACTTGTTCTCTGGGAGGAATGGTCTAGCTGTAGGCTAAAACCGCGCGACCTTAAGCGAGTGATGATGCACTGGCCTAGGCAAGAGTGGTCCTGTACACCCGCGACCAGAGAGCCTACCGAAAACTGTCTTGTATATTGGTGTCTCTTTTCTTTTCACTTAAAATTACAAAGACAGCAATAGCAAATCCAAAGCAGATTTAGTCGGTACACCCGCCGATTGAGCGACGACCTGCGTCAAGTGGCATAAATTAGGCCGAGGAAGCCGATGTCCAGCCGTGGACAATGAAGGTCTGATGATGTTGAAAATAGCCCTCGTCTATGCACAGAATATTTGCACACAAATAAATCACAAACTTTGAAGTGTAAAAACGTTATTATAGTTAGAGAACCCAGCTTCATAAGAACTTCTATTATGAAGAATACGCTGCATAAGTTGGTATGCCTTGACTTTTTACAATCTTGGTGTCTTCAAATGTAAAGTAAATCTGTTTCTTCAAATTAAACGCGTTTGATCGTAGACCTAACATCAGGCAAGACGGTGATCACATGCAAACCTATCGATAAAAAAAAATGTTTGATTTAATTGGTACCTAACGTTCATATACGTACAATGTTGGTCAATATTAGTATGAAAACTAACGTGGTTCCTACACATTTTAAATTAATACACGGGTAACTCACGTGAGCTATAGTCAGCTAAGTCAGACTAAGTTTCGGCCGCGTTTGACGGTCTTTTTCACGGAGAGTACACGCAAGCGACCGCTGCTTGTCTGCCACACGCGACCGCTCCTCGTCTTTTTGCAAAAGGCCGCCGGATGCAGTCGAAACTTAGTCGGACAAGACTGACGTACGTTACCCAAGTATTAATTTAAAATTTGCCAATATCTCTCTTCCTATAGTGACGGACACAGCTGAAATGAATTAATAAATTCTTGGGGACGCAATAAACGACCATCGGGTCCCCTTTTTTAATTCAATTAGTCAAATTATTAATGTCCGCTTTCCATTGTCAAGTGTCCTCCAAGAGTTTGGGTCCCGTCAACAATTTCATCACTTTTTGTGTCCGATTCTTGGGCTAATTATTCCTTAACTGAAATTGGCGTTTTATGAATTGCAGGAGGATATTTAATGTAAAAGTATTTTTGGATTTCAAGGTTTGACTCCATTAAAGAAGACCAGGGATTTGAAGAGGCTGTTTCAAGATTTCAAAACGGACAATTCAATAATGGCTTAACAAGTTTCACTCTTATGACAATAGTGCTAAAATTGAACTTCATGGGCATATTCTTGATAGATCATCCAGACTTACAAGAGCATCTTTTTAAAACTCTCGAAAGCGTACGGGTGACGTTCTAGCCTTAATGTGTTCGAAAAGCCTTGCTTCACGGTGGGTAGTAGACCTACTAACAGAGACGTTGGTAGTGGGTTTGTAAACCATATGGGACAAATATTTGTTTGTGAATTTATAATTAATTAGTTGTAGTATTTTATTTATTAAATAATATTACTCTCAAATATACTCTCTCATTGTGACCACTGATATTGTGACCGTCTTATAGTTCACCGATTCATGTCAGATTATGTTTTAGTTAAAAATTATATATTATAATATAATTATAGATATATTTCCCAAATATTTATCGGTTTCTTCTAGGTAAGCACGCTCTATTAGTTGCTTAACATCGGGCGAGGTGATTGTCAAGTGTTAAATTGAAATAAGTTAAATAGTGGAACTAGTCTTCTATATTTGATGATAATGATTTAGACTTTGTTTTATAGCTCCGTGTCACTTATGTTATGGGAGGCAAGTTGCGTACCACCTTGTCACTATATACTATAAAAAAATGGCAGACTGTAGATAGAAGTGATAACTTATAACTCAAAATTTGATAGCTCGCTTTGGATATAACGTAGGTGAAACCGGAGGCATGGATATGGCCAATGGTCATGGGTCCCCAGTTTACCTGAAAATTTATTTTATTTACGAACGTGACGCTTGAGCTCAAAACACATCCCACAAAAAATCTGTCTATGGTGTGCCAAAAGAAATGTTCACTTTAAAAATAACAATAAGCTAACAGCTAAAATATGGTAGTCAAGAAAAATATCGTGTGAATACAATACCACAATACACGAAAAATCGTTTTTGTAGTCAATAAGGTACCGGACTGGGTCAAAAATACACCATCCTAATTAGTCCGTCAGCTAGATCATGGACAAATATTGGACACGTATTTTTTCATAATATTAAAAAACGTCAAAGATATAGACCATCAAACTTCGAGAGTGGGGGGTCGCGACGTCACTCGTGAGTAAAAATCGTACTCACAAGTGACGTCACACGAAACTTCGAAGCGCTGTATCTTCGTCATTTTTTGTTTGTGAAACAAAAGAAAAAATATGTGTTCAATATTTTTTGGCAATCTAACTAACGGGCTACTTAGTTTTTTTGAGGATTGTACCCTATTGACATCTACCAACCACACTAGACTGTCGTAGTCACAGAAATCTAAATAATTATTTAGATTTCTGTGGTCGTAGTGGACCTGAGACCTGACTCTCTTTGCGAAGACCGTACCCAAGGGGTCTACCGTCTAAGGACAACAGCGCAACGGTTATATTTTAGAGATTGCAACAGCAAAGCCAAAACCGATTTAGTTAGGTTAAGTTAGAATCGGTACCGGGTACCGGGCCATTCAAGGAACATACTCATGCTCTATATTTTCGTAAATTCAATAAAAAGATCGATATTCACGTATATTAAAGTAAACATGTCCAAGTGACGTAAAACCTCGCTCATAAATATCCCGAAAAGATCAAACTGTCAAACATACTAAAAAGGGATAAAAGGTGTCACGTCATTTCACTTGCCCCATATCACTCTAATATTTTAAACGAGTTTGTGTGAATGTAGATACTTCCAATCTGGATTCATAAAATTATTGAAAACTACTCTTCGAAGTTTCACTTACTACTTATAACAAATGATTGGAATTTTTTTGCTTGGTAAAAATAAGCATGATTGCATAATAATATCTTTAATGTATTTTTATGACGAAGGGTAGAATGTGTTTGGTATATTGTGTATTTAGAGTGACGTAACGAGCAGGGCAGGTGTCTGATGGGAAGCAACGTCTTGACATCGTCCATGACAGCAGTGTGACACAACTATTAGAACATGAGGAGTTCAAATCATTACCAAAAGCAGTGCACTGCGCTCGTTACCTAGAGATTTAAGACGATTTATCTCTATGCCCTGTATTTTTTCTGCAAACATTTCCCTTCAAACCGGAACGTTATAAAGTTGTGTTCATTTTAAACTCTTTCATGAAATATTACGAACCTTAATGAAACCAAAAACTCTCGCAAAGGTTTAATAATCATATTTTAGAAATATAATTACTAACCGTTTTAGAAGAAATTAAGATATATTTTAAAAAGATAGTTTGTGTCACACGGTAAACGACTTAGCATAATATTAGCGTAAATAAGCCACTTAATGTATCCACCTTAATGATGTTACGGTGGTCTAGAGTCTAGAGAACGGCGACTGCCGATCCGGAGACCCCGGGTTCAAACCCCACACGCACCACTGTCTTTTCGAAGTCATGTGCGTAATGCCGCTAACTTAAAACGGTGAATGAAAACATCGCGAGGAAACCGACATGTACCTAGAATCTTTCGAAGTCATGTGTCATCCACCAACCCGCACTGGGCCGGCGTGGTGGATTATGGCCTTAACTCTCTCCTTGCGAGAGAAGGCCCCGAGTCCCAGCAGTGGGAACGTTTAGTGGGCTGTTGATGATGATGATGTATCCACTGCTGGGACTCAACATCAAGCCAATATCAGGCCTTCGTCACTCGCTCAGTGGCACGAGTTAAATACCTACTCGTTTCGTGCTTCCCGGCAGCGACAAGATCACTGGGCCGCCGGCGCCGAACGCCAAGCGCGCGCAATTTTAATATCGCGGCACTTTAAATTGTGAATGACTGCAATAGCTAGAAATAGAAATATTTTAGTGATTTATCTTTTTTTAAATTGCCGAAACAGGAAGCAAAGTAAGTGTTTTTAATTTATTATTAAGCAAAATTTTGATTGGTTTCAATTGCACATAATAAATATAGAAACAGATTAAGTATATAAATTTAGAATATATACAGTATAGAATATGCATACAATTTATTTCGTCTGAAATATCCTTTTCTCCCATATTTATTAATTAAATTAAATATACTACAGTATCAATTTACTATACCAATACGTGACTAAAAAAAAGGTACATAATTTTTAACCGACTTCAAAGAAGAAGGAGGTTCTGGGTTGATTATTTTTGTATGTTTCGCGATAGCTCCGCTAATTGTAAATCAATTTTGATGGTTGTTTTTGTTCGGTGGAACATATAAATTGTATCTAAATCGGTAAAGGCGATCTTAATAACTTAATTTCATTAAAACTTTTTAAACTAAAATACGTCAAGACGAGTCGAAGATTTCATTCAGACTTACTTTACATATTACAATGGTGTTAAAAAGAACTTATAATCTATTCCAGACGCAAATCACCACATAAATATCGGACGGACAGACAGACAGACATGACGAGTCTATAAGGGTTCCGTTTTTACGTTATACGGAACCCTAAAAACGACAAATTCATAATTCCTCGTTTTCGAAGTCAGTTTAAAATAAGCCACCAAAATAGCACTTATAAATGTAGCTTGTGTAGGTATACACATCTTGGTATCTACAATATATACATCCATAAAATAAAGTGGCCAAGTGCGAGTTGGACTCGCCCATGAAGGGTTCCGTTGCAGCAAGTAACATAATATACATAGTACACATAGTTCTTGTAGTTCGTTGTAACTTTGATAGAAGTTTCAATAATAGTGTATATATGACGTACTAAAAAAAACTACTCATCAGATCGAGTTCAAACTAATTTTCGTTGGTAGTTTACATGATAAAGTACATCATATATTTTTTTCAGATTTTTCACTCTCTTACTTTAGAAGTTAGAGGGGGGGGGACACACATTTTACCACTTTGGAAGTGTGTCTCGCGCAAACTATTCAGTATATACGAAAATGATTTTAGAAACCTCAACATTATTTTTGAATACCTATCGACAGACACCCCACACGTGTAGGTTTGATGAAAAAAAAATTTTTGAGTGTCAGTTCTCAGTATGGGGGGCAACCCTAATTTTTCTTTTTTTTTCTTTTTTTTGTTCAAATCTTAATGCGGTTCACAGGATACATCTACTTACCAAGTTTCAACAGTGTAGTTTTCATAGTTTCGGCAAAAAGTGGCTGTGACATACGGACGGACAGACAGACAGACAGACAGACAGACATGACGAATCTATAAGGGTTCCGTTTTTACGTTTTACGGAACCCTAAAAATGTCTGCTTAAAATGGAAACTCCACCACATTACAATAAAACGCGTGATATTATGATCCTACGGTAGGTTAAATCGGGTTGTTAGTTATAGTTAAATGGTTAATTACAATTTCACGGTGACAAAGTTATGTAATGTTATTATTATGTCGAGAGTCACGTTTACTGGACGTCTACTCTCTTTCTACGAAAACGTCATTTCGAAAAAAAAACTCGCGACTTTCCTACTCTCGTTCTACGTGGTTTCGTCCGATAGAACATTGTTTGATGTTAAAATGTTCTAAGCCTACTCTAATTAGAAACGACCGTATTGGTAAAAGTGGCGGCGGCGTGGGGATCTACCTTCGTTCACATATCCCTTTTACTATTGTTAGTAAGTCAGTCCAGCCGCCTCCACCTGATGCCGGTGAACATGTTTTTATTGAGGTCGTACTGCATCACACGAAGTTGCTTCTTGGAGTTTTCTACCCCCACTCTCGCGATGTAAATTACTTCTCATCTCTAGAAAACCTCCTTGTTAATATTTCTACTTTATATGATCATACCATAATTATGGGCGATTTCAATACGTGTCTCCTGAAGCAAGACAGCCGGTCCCGTAAGCTTGAGGCGCTTGCCTCATCTCTCAACTTAGTCATCCTTCCACTTAACGCTACTCACAATCCCCCAAACTGTACTCCATCTCTTCTGGATCTAATACTTGTATGTTCTCCTTCTCATGTTGCCAAACACGGCCAGTGTGCGGCAGACGACCTTTCACATCACGACTTAATCTTCCTTTCTTATAAAATTCGCCCCCCTAAAATTAAGCCCAAAATTCTTCTACAGCGCAGTTTTGGTAGTATAAATCTTGAAAACCTATGTAAAGATGTCTCAGAGACGGATTGGTCGGAAGTCTTGAGTGCCGACTCTGTGAACGAAAAAATTTGTCTTTTTAATCATATTCTGACTAAAATCTATGATGTTCACGCGCCTATCCATGCTGTGAAGATGAAACATGCACCGGCACCTTGGCTTACCGACGAAATACGCATGTTAATGCACAAAAAGCTTGTCGCTAAATATAAACTCAAAATACATAGTTCTGACGAAAATAGGGAAAAATACCTTAATTATCGAAATATCTGCAATAGAGCGTGTAGGGACGCACAACGCCGACACATTCACAAGTCTGTAGCAAACGAAGATCCTGCAAGGGTCTGGAAGTTTTTAAGGTCATTGGGAGTCGGAAAATCTGGTCACGATACTATCCCAAAAAATTTAGATATCAATAAACTCAATCAACACTTCTCTTCTTCTTCTACTTTTGATGGACCAGTTAAAGTTGCTACTCTTAAGTCTCTCTCTTCTGTTTCTTCTCCTAGCTATGACTCTTTCTTTTTTAGTCAATTTGCCGAGGGTGATGTTAAGAAGAGCATTCAGTCGATATCTTCAAATGCTGTTGGTAGCGACTGCATCAGTCGCAAGATGATCATGCCTATACTCGATGAAATCACCCCAATCATACAGCACATCCTTAATTTCTCCGTTAAATCCGGCATCTTTCCATTTATTTGGAAAGATGCACAAATCATTCCACTTCCAAAAAACCCTAATCCTGAGTCTTTTTCCGAGTACCGACCCATTTCCATCCTGCCTTTCCTTTCCAAAGTACTTGAGCGTCTGGTGCACCAGCAACTCTCCTCCTACCTCATCAAACATAGTCTCCTCAATCCTTTCCAGTCCGGTTTTCGTACTGGACATAGTACTGTCACTGCCCTTACTCAAATCACTGATGACATACGGGATGGCATTGGTCATCGTCGCCTGACTGTGCTGTCGCTGCTAGATTTCAGCAATGCTTTTACTAATGTCGACTTTGACATTTTGTTAGCACTCCTGCGTTCTCTTAACATATCTCCTTCGGCAGTTGCTTGGTTTCACAGTTACCTGTATGGACGCCGGCAGCGTATTCGTATTGACGACTCCTACTCGTCGTGGTGTAGTGTCTCTGCCGGTGTACCTCAGGGCGGCGTGCTGTCACCACTGCTCTTCGCAATTTTCATAAATTCCATCTCAAAGCACCTGACGTCCTCCTACCACCTCTATGCAGATGATTTGCAAATTTATGCTCAAGCTCCATTGGAATGCTTACATGAAGCTATTGAAGCTATTAATACCAATATGGAGATCATATCGAGCTGGAGCAGATCATACGGCCTTACAGTTAACCCCAAAAAGACACAATGTATAATTATTGGGAGTTCTCGTATGATCTCAAAGGTAGACTGGTTTCGTCTGCCTCAGGTGATGTTCGACGGAATTCCTATTCCTATCAGTGAAGTTGTTAAGAACTTAGGTATCATAGTGGATAGGCAATTCTCGTGGGGTCCTCAATTGGCGGAAGTAAGCCGCAAAATTTTTAGTTCTGCGGCCTCTCTTAGGAGACTGCGGAATTTTCTCCCTGTTACTACTAAAATTGCGCTCGTAAAATCTCTTTTATTCCCAATATTGGACTACGCAGATGTTTGCTATCTGGATTTAACCGAAGAGCAGCTTGACAAACTGGAACGACTCCAAAATTTCTTTATACGGTTCATATTTGGTTTACGCAAGTATGACCATATATCAGAATTTCGTCAGAAGCTGAAGTGGTTACCTATTCGCCTTCGCCGTAATTCTCACATTCTCTCCCTCCTCTATAAAATCCTCTTCAATCCTGCCACTCCTCCGTATTTGAAAGAAAGGTTTCGTTTCATTGAACCTAAATCCTGTCCCCTTCGTTCAACCCGGGCTCTTAAACTCCAAATTCCCTCTTCCACACATCCCAACCTTTCTTTTACTAAATCCTTCAATGTGCAGGCTGTCCTACTATGGAATTCTCTACCGTTATCAATTCGACAATCTAAGTCCCTTTCAATATTTATAAATCTTGTCTACAATCACTATCTCTCCTCTTCTTAATTGGTATATTAAAATGATATATTTATGGATGTATATGTATTTGTATATATTATTTTGTGTATTTATTTATTGTAAGTAGGTATATATTTTATTATTATTATATCATATTTATGTTTTGTTCAGCATAATAATAATTATGATACGTAAATATATATATTTTTTAAATTCGCAAATGTATATGTTAACACCACCTGCAATGCAAGACTTCCTAACATTTTTGCTCCATCCAAAGGTTGTCTGGAAGAAATTGCTTTAAGCAATAAGGCCGCCCTTACACTACATAATACTGTGACCAAAGTAAACGAGATTTAAAGAACATTTCCATCTGTAGTTTCATAATGTGTATATTTTTCTTTCTTATGTTTTGTTAATCTTAGTTTAAGTCTTAAACTGTTCTGTATTTTTTTGTAGGTGTAATAAAGAGTTTTATTATTATTATTATTATTATTAATTAGAGTAGACTTAAAACATTTAAACGGACAAAACGACGGATCGAAGTAGAATCGGAGTTGTAAAGTTGCGAGTTTATTGCGAAATTACGTTTTCGTAGAAAGAGTGTAGACGTCCTGTTTATTTTTTGTTTGGAGGTAGGGATTTTGCCGCGCATTTGAACCGAAAAGTAGAGTAAGACTAAAACCGTAAGAAAAATATAATATAAAAGATAATCTATACTAATATTATAAAGATGAAGAGTTTGTTTGTTTGTATGTCTGTTTGTTTGAACGCAAGGATCTCTGGAACTACTGGTCCGAATTTAACGATTCTTTGTTTGTAGGATAGTCCATTTATCGAGGAAGGCTATAGGCTATTTTACATTACGCTACTATCAACAGGAGCCGAGCATGAATGAAAAATGTAATAAAAACGGGAAAAAATATTGCTTTTTGAGAGCTTTCGTTACGTGACAGCATAATGTCATATTTTAAAGGTTGCGTCATTACAACCTAAACTAACCGAATTTGTTCAAAATTTGATTGATCTATCGAAGTTCGATAGATGGCGTAGCAACGCGCGCGCGTTCAGCTAGTATTATATAACTAAAGTGACGCGTAAAAACGGCCCGTGACCAGATTTGACCATAATAAAAAACATACAAATAGCAATATTTGTTTTGTTTTGTTTTGTTATAAAATGTGTTTCTATATTATCCGAAGGAACTTCGTTCCTGTCTGGTGCCTCATTACGCCACATCTTTTAAGGGTTTCGTAAAACGTAAAAACGGAACCCTTGTGGTTCGTCATGTCTGTGTCTCTTGTCTATCTATCCTTATGTCACAAGCACTTTTTCCGAAACTCTAAAAACTATACTGAAACTTGGTAAGTATGTATTCTGTGAACCGCATTAAGATTTTTCCTAAGGGTTCCTATACTTAGCCCTGAAATCAATTATTTTTTTCATCAAACCCATTCTTCTGGGTTTAGACTACAGACCCTACTATGAAGTGACAAGACGAGTAAACATGAGCCTAATTTTATTGTAAGCTTCATTCAGCTTCATATTTTTCAATATGAAGACACCAAATCCCTGCCCAGGACTGACAAAGACTCTTTGCCCTTTAATTTATCAATTTATCTGGAAACATTCCCCTTCAAACCTTAACACAGAATTTACACATAACTTTCCCAGGCAGACTGCAAAGATTTCTACCACTACTCAATTTGCCACATACAATTATCTAACTTATTCCTTGGTTAATAAGTTGTCTTATTTTTTTTAGAGAAAAAATGTTATGAACCTTTAAACTACATAAATAAGGGTAAGACTTTATTCAATTAGAGCTAATCTGTTCTAAACAACTTAATCCTTTTGCTGATATTTCTTAATCTCTAGCGAAGCAGTCAATGGCCGAAATCCAATACCATTCTATAGGTTTCTTAGTTAATTTACTGAATGTGCCAACCAGGTATCTTTTGTAAAATTTTCTTTTGTGAATGAACGAATTATGTAATACAATAATTACAATATTATATCATTACCAAAAATGTACCTACAAGAGTTGTCAACGTAGGTAATGTACTAACATAAAATATTAAAAACGCTAAAATATTATTTTTACACAGCGAGGTATATTTTCGTGTTGAACTTCTGAAAGTGTCTTAGTAAACCCTTATACAAGATAAACTACTCCGAATGAATAAATACTTACTTTATCTGTAGAAAAATAGAATCTACATATTTATATTAATTTCGAAGATTTTTGTCACTCAAGTTTCTAGGATTGAAAAAAGAGTAGGAAAGACTTGTGTTCAACAATATATATCGCTTTTTTATCAATTACAAGACAAGATTTCTATTCCGTTTATATCAAGCGACGATGAAGAATACTGCGGATTGGACTAACTTGAAAAAAACCGTTTTTTTTTTATAAAGAGGTACAAGACGAGCAGGACATGTGCCTGATGGTAAGCAACATGCCTGCCACATAACAGCACAGTGACATGCAGCTATTGGAACATGAAGAGCCCAAATCATAGCCTAGCACCGCACTGCGCTCGTCACCCAGAGATCTAAGTTGTTATACCTATCTCTAAGCCCTGTAATTTCTCTGGATATATTGCCCTTCAAACCGGAACACAGTAATGTTTGCACATTACTGCTTGGCGGTAGAATAACTGGCAAAAGTGTGGTACTTCCCCAGGCGGACTCTGCTAAAAGTCCTACCACTGCCAAATTAAATTAAATAATTTCAAGTTTTTATAGCGCCATCTTAGAATAGAAGCGATCACAAACATTACCTAGAAGAATACCAACAACGAACCATGTCGCTGTTCTATCTAGTAGTCCTATAGCCAGTAGTTATTATAGTCCAATAAAAATTGGCAGTCATAGGAACTGCCGATAGAAGTGAAAACTTATAACTCAGAATTTGATAGCTTACCTTGGAAACTACGCGGGTGTAACCGGAGGGCGTAGCCTCGCCATCATGGCATGGCCATCTAGAAATGCGTGAGCATTTCCCATTGGCTCACGCATTTCTAGATGACCATGCCATGATGGCGAGGCCACGCCCTTTGAGCATTTCCCATTGGTTGACGCATTTCTAGATGCCCAATCGCCAAGATCTTCGGGTAAACTCGGGAGTTTACCCGAAGATTTTTTATCATACCCGAGCGTGACGGTTGAATCCAATTTACACCCCACGAAAAATTTGTCTAGGCGCGCCTAAAGAAGTTTTCACTTCAAAAAAGGTTTAGCTTGTAATTTTTGTTGATCTAATCTGAAGGCGTGATTATTCGTAGTCGTGAACGCACCTGTGTCAAGAATAAATAGAGCTGTAAGTACGAAATATTGTATACATTTTTAATAATGTATCGATATTGCGAAGATCAGATGTTCTTTGTGCTTCAATACGTAATACTACGTCTCTAATTGTATGTTTCTCTGAATTTTCAGCTTTAGGCTATTAGGCATAATAATGTCATGCAAAGTCATGACGAAAGTCTCAGGTAGTATTTTTTATTATTAGATAAAAAAAGTAGATATTTACAGCATCTCTGGTTGTTTATAACATCTATACAAACCAATAGATGTTGCCTCGCAAACTTCAGCTACGGGAAACTACGGCACATCTTGGAGTCCAAAATACCCCAATGCTTGAAGACGAAAGTCTTCAATCAGTGCGTGTTGCCAGTGATGACTTATGGAACTGAGACGTGGTCCTTAACTGTGGGCCTCATAACAAAGCTCAAAGTCACACAGCGAGCTATGGAGCGAGCTATGCTCGGAGTCTCTTTGCGCGACAGAATCCGTAATGAGGATATTAGCAAAAGAACTAAAGTAGCCGACGTAGCTCGAAGAGTAGCTAAGCTGAAGTGGCAATGGGCAGGCCACATCGCTCGCAGAACTGATAACCGATGGGGAAGAAAGGTTCTCGAGTGGCGACCACGAACCGGGAGACGCAGTGTTGGACGGCCTCCCACTAGATGGACAGATGACCTCACGAAGGTCGCTGGAAACCGCTGGTTGCAGGTTGCGCAGGACCGTTCGTTGTGGAAATCTAGGGGGGAGGTCTATGTCCAGCAGTGGACATCTTACGGTTGATGATGATGATGAAACTTCAGCTGCACGGAATTGTGTCATCGTTGGGAAGAGTGAGGTCACTCTTTCCATTCGAGTCGGTTGCAGGAAGCGGTGAACGCCGGACGTGTTTACTTATCATTATAACTATTCGTCGTCAACAACCAAAATAAGTAAAGCCGCAGCATACCTCGCCGCTAGCGATTTTCGGGGTCAAGTAGATTGGTGTGGTGTGTAAACAACTTGCGTTAGATACACAGACGCAGTTTATTACCAATTTCAAGGTGCTCAGGGCACATCTATGGCTTAAATCGATGGTTTATGACGTTTAATTAGGGTTCCGTAAAACGTAAAAACGGAACCCTTATAGATTCGTCATGTCTGTCTGTCTGTCTGTCTGTCTGTCTGTCTGTCTGTCTGTCCGTCCGTATGTCACAGCCACTTTTTGCCGAAACTATGTGAACTACACTGTTAAAACTTGGTCAGTAGATGTATTCTGTGAACCGCATTAAGATTTTTACAAAAGTTTTTTAAAAAAACAAAAATTAGGGGTGCCCTCCATACTGAGAACTGAAGCTCAAAAAATTTTTTTTCATCAAACCTACACGTGTGGGGTGTCTATCGATAGGTCTTAAAAAATGATGTTGAGGTTTCTAATATAATTTTTGTCTACACTGAATAACTTGCGCGAGAGACGCTTCCAAAGTGGTAAAATGTGTGTCCCCCCCCCTCTAACTTCTAAAGTAAGAGAATGAAAAAACTCAAAAAAATATATGATGTACATTACCATGAAAACTACCAACGAAAATTAGTTTGAACTCGATCTGATGAGTAGTTTTTTTTAGTATGTCATAAATACACTATTATTAAAACTTCGATCAAAGTTACAACGAACTATGTGTACTATGTATATTATGTTACTTGCTGGAACGGAACCCTTCATGGGCGAGTCCAACTCGCACTTGGCTATTTTATTTTTTAGTAACGTAGTACGGTAGTTAGTGCCGGTATTCCAGTAAAGAAATATAAAGTTGATTGATAATTATTTATTTTTAGTTGACTTCAAGGATCTCTATTAGGTTTTTTTTAATGTATGTCATGCGATAGCTCCGCCAATTGTAAATCACTGTGCTGTCATGTGGCAGACATGTCGTTTACCATCAGGCACTTGTCATGCTCATCTCGTCACTCTTTATTTAAAAAAAACATATATCAGAGGTGGTCCCATATAAATTTTATCGAAATCGGTGCGACGGTTTTAGAAATATCACCGAAAAAAAACAAAAATTTGCTTAATTTATCTAGACGACGCGATTTTGTGATAGGTACTTATTACATTTAATATGAATTTGATTTTAAAATTGATGTCGCTTCGTGGTTTTTTGGAGAAAATAAATTATTTAGTTGTCCAAACATAGTTATATATGTAAATTCAGTCATAATTACTATCAACTTAACCTTAGTTGTCATGACCTAGAATCTTTTGAAGTCATGTGTCATCCACCAACCCGCACTGGGCCATCGTGGTCCTTATAACTCTCTAAGGCCCCGAGTCCCAGCAGTTGATGATGATGATAACCTTACTAACAAGAACTTTAATAAAACATTATTTCCATGTAAAATTATCGACGGACTACAATTATTCCGTACAAAGCCTCGCTGCTACAAAATTGGCCTTCAAATAGAATATTCAAAATATCGCTTTTCTAATTGCTAGTAATTTGTATTTAAATACCTACAATTATTTTACCGTGTAGTTAAATATTTGAAATTGTGTCTTTAGAGTAATTATTACAAATATTTAATGAAAATATTTAGACGCTTTTGTTTACACCTTTTTCACGTTGCAATGGCTCATGGATGTCTTTAAGCACTGACCGCATCTTCAAAAACATTTGTATGCTTAGTAAGTAGTGCCTCTAGTAGTAGTATGCTTTGTAGTGGTAGGACTCTTGTCAGAGTCCACCTGGGGAAGGACCACACCTTTAACAGTTATTCTACCGCCAAGCAGTAACGTGCAAACATTACTGTGTTCCGGTTTGAAGGGCAATGTTTCAAGAGAAATTACAGGGCTTAGAGATATAACAACTTAGATCTCTGGGTGACGAGCGCAGTCCAGTGCTGGGTAATGATTTGGACTCTTCATGTTCCAATAGCTGCGTGTCACTGTGCTGTTATGTGGCAGGCATGTTGTTTACCATCAGGCACATGTCCTGCTCGTCTCGTCACACTTTATTTAAAAAAAAAAGTACGTACAGAAAAGTGAAACATTAATTATCAATCGTAATAGTAGTGGTAGGACTCTTGGCAGAGTCCGCCTGGGGAAGGCACACACCTTTGCTAAATATTCTACCGCCAAGCAGTAATGTGGAAACATTACTGTGTTCCGGTCTGAAGGGCAATGTTTCCAGAGAAATTACAGGGCTTAGAGATATAACAACTTAGATCTCTGGGTGACGAGCGCAGTGCAGTGCTAGGTAATGATTTGGAATATTCATGTTCCAATAGCTGCGTGTCACTGTGTTGTTATGTGGCAGGCATGTTGCTTACCATCAGGCACATGTCCTGCTCGTCTCGTCAAACTAAATAAAAAAAAAAAAAGATCTACCTAAATAATATTACGTAGAATTACTATGGATCGTATTAGTAGGATGAATTAAACCAAGTGATCGTAGATCGCAGCGTCGCTTAACATCAGGCGAGATAGTGGTCAAGTGCGAACCTATTAGGTATAGTTTAAAAAAATAAGTAAAATGAAAGTTTTTTTTTTATATTCCAAGGACAATATGAATTTTTTTTTAACGAATTTCACAAATGAATTTGTTAACACTAAAACAAGAATAAAAACGTGGCCAAGTGCGAGTTGGGACTCACCCATGAAGGGTTCCATAGCAGTAAGTAGCATAATATAAAAATTATTGTAGTTCATTGTAACTTTTATCGATGTTTTCATAGTACTGTATTTATGACCATTACAAAAAAACTGCTTACTAGATCTTGTTCAAATCAATTTTCGGTGGAAGTTTGCATGGTAATGTACGTCATACATTTTTATTTCAGTTTTATCATTCTGGTATTTTAGAAGTTATAGGGCCCCACTGTAACTTCTAAAACACACATTTTGCCACTTTGGAAGAGTCTCTCGCGCAAACTATTCAGTTTAGAAAATTAAATGTTACAAGCCTCAATATCATTTTAAAAGACCTATCCATTGATATTGCTCACGTAAGGTTTTGATGAAGAAAAATGTTAAGAGTTTCATGTCTAACTATGGGGCACTTCAAAAATTTATTGCTTTTTTACTATGGACTATTAGACTAGACACACAATGTCTGTTCGATTACAGGACCAGTGCACAAAACATATCCAGCTACAGAAAGGCGTGAGGCAGGGAGATGTTATATCTCCGAAACTGTTCACTGCCGCGCTGGAAGATGTTTTCAAGTTACTGGACTGGAACGGACATGGCATCAATATCAACGGCGAATGTATCACTCACCTTCGGTTTGCCGACGACATAGTCATTGTGGCGGAGTCGCTGGAGGACCTCGGTGCTATGCTCAGAGACCTCAGTAGAGTATCCCAACAGGTAGGTTTGAGGATGAATATGGACAAGACGAAGGTCATGTCAAATGTTCATGTCTCACCTGTACCGGTTATTGTTGGGAATACCACACTCGAAGTTGTTGACGAATACGTCTACCTGGGTCAAAAGATCCAATTAGGTAGATCCAACTTCGACAAAGAGGTCCAGCGAAGGATCCAACTCGGATGGGCAGCGTTCGGGAAACTACGGCACATCTTGGAGTCCAAAATACCCCAATGCTTGAAGACGAAAGTCTTCAATCAGTGCGTGTTGCTAGTGATGACTTACGGAACTGAGACGTGGTCCTTAACTGTGGGCCTCATAACAAAGCTCAAAGTCACACAGCGAGCTATGGAGAGAGCGATGCTCGGAGTCTCTTTGCGCGACAGAATCCGGAATGAGGATATTCGCAAAAGAACGAAAGTAGCCGACATAGCTCGAAGAGTAGCTAAGCTGAAGTGGCAATGGGCAGGCCACATCGCTCGCAGAACTGACAACCGATGGGGAAGAAAGGTTCTCGAGTGGCGACCACGAACCGGAAGACGCAGTGTTGGACGGCCTCCCACTAGATGGACAGATGACCTCACAAAGGTCGCTGGAAACCGCTGGTTGCAGGTTGCGCAGGACCGTTCGTTGTGGAAATCTAGGGGGGAGGCCTATGTCCAACAGTGGACGTCTTGCGGCTGATGAATGAATGAATGAAAATGAATTAGACTAGACTATAAAGTTTTAGACTATATGTTTGGTCTTTTATATTGTACGTCACAAATGTCGAAACTTTTTAGACTGACTTCACTTACTTTAAAAATTAAACAGCTTTTTGATTGATTAAATCCCTATATAAGTATTAGTTAGTCATACGGCGAACGGCAGAATAAGCCACAATGTTTCAACATTATAATCAGTACTTACAGTTCTGGACAAACTTCAACTTGGATCTTTATATTTTGTCAAATCTGTTTCTCAATCTATTCAGAGCCACAGTCGCCGAAACACCTTCGCATTTTTAAATGACTTCAAAAAAGAAGAAAGTTTACAAGTTCTTTTTTGACGTATGTTGCGCGGAAGATCCGCCAATAATGAATCAATGTTAATGGTTAGTTTTTTGTGTGGTATATCATAGTTTAGAAGGTCCTATATGTGTTTAATCAAAATCAGTCTGGCGGCTTTTGAAATATAAAAAGTAAACTTGTTTTTTTTTTTTCGAAGAAAAAAATTTCATTATTATTGTTACAATTGCCGATTTGCGGTCACCAAGCATTTTTACATCGATATAATTTTTAGTTAGTCTAAGTTACGGCTGGTCTAGCCGGGAGAACGGCGCCTGCCGATCCGTAGACCCCGGGTTCCAACCCCACACGCACCACTGTATTTGCGAAGTCATGTGCGTAATGCCGTTAACTTAAAACGGTGAAAGAAAACATCGTGAGGAAACCGACATGTACCTAGAACCTTTCGAAATCATGTGTCATCTTCCAACCCGCACTGGGCCAGCGTGGTGGATTATGGTCTTAACTCTCTCCTTGCGAGAGAAGGTTCCAAGTCCCAGCAGTAGGAATATTTAGTGGGCTGGTGATGATGATGATATTTATTCTGAAGTTTGCTTAAAATCCTGAAAGGCGGAAAAAAATACAGCCCAGATACGCTTGACTTGAGTTTTTCCCTCCACAATAAAAAGAATGCTCGCTTTTCGATTCAATTCATCCTTTTTCTCTTTTTTAATCACAGCTGTCGCGCCACCCATGCTCACCGGACAGTAATTTTTCGATAAAAATATTATCGGCCCATCTTCTGAACTGCAGAAAATAACGGCAAAATGTGAATTTATGTCCTTCGCCTGAATGACATTGGATATAAATATTTTAACCTATCTAGTCTATTTATTATTATAGTCCAGTCTATTTTGAAGGCATGTTTTGTAATCAGAGAGATTTACCTATGTAGCGTATGTACCTACCTACAAAATAAACTAAAATAGTTAGTACCTACCAATTTTGTAAATTATTCTCGGTTGTGTCGTTTTCTTCAGGTAATTTTAGTCCAATGTAGTTAGTTGTTTTACTACTTCTCGGAATTTATAAGATTAAAAATCACTAGCTAGCTTCACACTAGCTTTCAAATAAGAAAACCGGATTGAAATCGGTCGGTTGAAATCCGTTTGAGCTCTACGGTGCCACAGACAGACACACTCACACACACACAGAGAGAGAAAGAGAGAGAGAGAGAGACTACGACGTCAAACTTATAACGCCCCTGTTTGTAGTCGGGGATAAAAGATTACATAACATCGTTTATTTATTTTATATACGTCGTACGTACGTTCATCACCCGAACAACCAAGGATTTTTTAAAGATTTTTGTAAGAAGTTTTAGATATAGGTATGCCTTATGGCAGGCTTGGAGGAGATTAGATAGGGTTATGCAGTGCGACCGAACTGAAACAATGTGAGTTTAAAACCGCTAGAGAAACTTATAACGGAAGTGACGCGTAAAAACTGTCCGTGACCAATGTTGCCAACTTTATTTTTCAGACGATCGTTCGTTGAAAGGTATAAGATTATGCTATGTTTTTTTTCAAATGGCGTTGCTTTTATATTATCCGAAGGAACTTCGTTCCTACCTGGGGCTCTACCGCCTAACTAAAACTGTTATCGCTTTGATATTGCTCTCTCTTTTCTTTTCGCTTGAAATGATAGAGACAGCAATAGCAAAGCCATAGCCGATTTAGTTAGGCGGTAGCAGGCCTGGTGTCACATGACACCATATTCCCGTTCCCGTTAACAAAAAGTAACCGATGTGCTATTCCAGACTATATTCTGTGTTCCGAAATCAGACGTTCAGACGTTTCGACGTGATTGAGCAACAAACATCCAAACTTTTGCATTCATCACATTGCAAGGAACAGTCATAGGAACTGCCGATAGAAGTGAAGACTTATAACTCAGAATTTGTTAGCTCACTTTGGAAACTACGCGGGTGAAACCGGAGGGCGTGACCATGACCAATGGGAAATGCTGACGCATTTTTTATATGGCCAATGGCTATGGTCCCGAGTTCACCTGAAAATTTCTTATCATTCCCGAGCGTGCCGCTAGAACTCAACTCACAACCCACGAAAAATTGGTCGGCGGTGCGCCAGAAGAAGATTTCACTTCAAAAATCACAATAAACAACTTAAACCAAAGCTGCCGCATAACAAAAGACAGCCCGGTAAAGTAACAGTTAACAAAACAGTTAGGGCTGCAGAGTGAACCTCCTGACGACGCACTCTGCGGCATACAACCCTTAATTCAGTCGCCGTAAACCCTCTAAGATGTTAATTATTTAATACTACGACGACTTGGCTTCACGCAACTTACAATAGGTACATTTGAGTACTTATTTGAAGTTTGTAGTTTCATACTTCAGATAAATCTACTAGTTCCTGCGAAAAATGGATATTGACGTAAAAACAGAACGACTACGAATTTTTTTATAGAAGAATCCATGATCGTTGTTGTTTCCTTTTACACATCCATTATTGTTGTTATGATAAAATAAGGTACAAAAAGTATATATTATTAATTTTTTAAGCAACATAATTATGTTTTTTTTTCAAATAACTAGCCAAAAAATTGTGGAATGATTATTTATAATAAATAGTTGTTTACTTGATATCGTAATCTTATTCTTCGAATAACTAATTGCACATCTCACTTTTTAAATGTTTTTAAAACAATTTCTATCTATTTATGATAAGATTATGGAAGGATGATGGAAGGAATTGCCTTCATCAATAAGACCGCTATTCGAGGCACTCGATTTTTCTGTTGTGTTTATGTTTTGTGAAGTGCAATGTCTACGTAATACCTATTTTATTTATTGGATATAAATGTCGTAGGATATAATAAAATTTAATTGACATTTAATTATGTGGTAGCTTAAGCCAGCTACACACGTAACGATATATCGTAGCGATTAATGTGTCTTACCAATTTGCGCAGATTTATCGATCGTGTGTATGACAAATCGTTGCAGATTATCGTTCATCGGTAGCAGTTGCGATGGTCGATGGTCATTTGCACAGATTAATCGCTACGATATTTATATCGTTACTTGTGTAGGTGGCTTTAGAGGCAGCCGATCAATTGAATTAAAGCCTTAGCTACTTTTATCCCGAAACATTTAGCCATTGTTTTGCGATATCCGCTGTAAGCTCGAGGCTATGCTAGTGATTTAAGAAATAAATAGAAGGATTTCGGAGTCACGAAACCAATAAGGAAAATTAAAAGTCTCCCGGGAAAGTTAATCGAATGTATGTTATTGATAAGAAGTTACCGATCAAGGCTCCACGTTTTTCCTCTAATAATAAGTTAAGTTCCTTTTTATCAACTGAACTGTATAGGGATACAGTACTACTTCTCTCTATCTTCCTCGTGGTGATACGACATTTGCTGGATCAACTAGTGATATTTATATGTGTTAAACTAAACTCATTTAGGTATAAACTAGCGGCCCGTTCCGGCTTCGCTCGGATCATAACCTAGACACTGTCTGCAGTGCCATCTGCCGGGCTTATTTGTGAATCTAAACCATCCTCGAATCCACACACACAAAAAAAATCATTCAAATCGGTCCCGCCGTTTAGGAGGAGTTCACAATCAAATGATAAAATTACTAAAATGGCTATAAAAAAATAGGGGCTGGTGATAAAAGGGTAAAAATGTAGGGTTGTATGTATTTTTAATGCCACATTATAAAAAAATAAAAAGTAACCTATGTGCTAATCTGGACTGTAATAATAATCTGTGTTCCAAATTTCAACCCGATCCGTTCAGACGTTCCTGTAGTGGTAAGGCTCTTAGCA
Source organism: Ectropis crepuscularia (assembly GCA_963693475.1). Taxonomy (NCBI): domain Eukaryota; kingdom Metazoa; phylum Arthropoda; class Insecta; order Lepidoptera; family Geometridae; genus Ectropis; species Ectropis crepuscularia. The sequence goes on from OY856338.1 coordinate 9,468,806, forward strand.
GAGTCCGCCTGGGGAAGTACCACACCCTTGCCAGTTATTCTATCGCCAAGCAGTAATGTGCAAACACTACTGTGTTCCCGTTTGAAGGGAATTTTTCCAGAGAAGTTACAGGGCTTAGAGATATAACATCATAGATATCTTGGTGACAAGCGCAGTGCAGTGCTAGGTGATGATTTGGACTCTTCATGTTCCTGTAGCTGCGTGTCACTGTGCTGTCATGTGGCAGGCATGTTGCTTACCATCAGACACATGTCCTGATCGTCTCGTCACTCTTTATTTTAAAAAGAAGACATATTTTCCTGCGTCTAAACTTTGCGTTTATATAATATTAGTGGTAAGTAGGATTGTTTGTTAGATATTTGGACAACAGTCGTATTTTGAAGTGGTTATTTTACAAATTAGATTCTAGTCACGTAGAAAGCTACCTATCAATCGTCAAAGACTGACCATTACCGTCACATAATAACCATTATAAAATCATCTTTGTCAAAATTTCAATTTCTCAGGTGTAGTAAGCCTTTTTGCCAGTAAAATTTTACATAAGGTTGATTAAATCTGCAAGTTCATATATACTTGTACATTATTCAGCGCAATTCGCCTTTTAATAAACTGTTTTATGAGGTTTAGTATAAGCTCTAATATTTTTAGAGTAGCCGTTTCGCATAGGGTTTCAGTTCAGTTCCGTCACAGTTGCTCAAAATGGAATCTTTCGATCAACATATCATCATCATCAGCCTATCATTATCCACTGCTGGACATAGGTCTTTCCCATCATTTCCCTCCACTCCAAATACCGATTAAAATATAGATATACAAAATTTGAGCTTGTTAACGCAAATCCAATTCCACCAATTTGGTTATATTTTAGCGTTTTGAATTATCAGAATGTTTCTCCAACGTAAAATTTCTGGGGTCTTATATTTTAATTTCTTTATCTTACCATTTACCATTGCTAAGGCCAATCGCCGTAACGTGAGAAAACCGATATGTACCTAGAATCTTTCGATGCGTCATCTGTCTACCCGCACTGGACCATCGGCATCGTGGTGGATTATGGCCTTAACTATCTCCTTGCGAGAGAAGACCCCGAGTCCCAGCAGTGGGGAACATTTTAGTGGGCTGCTTAAGCTTTCGATGCGATTCAACATCGGTAAATATTTTGGACGCTTATTGGATTATCGCCTGTGATGGGACGCTTGAATAGATACGATTAGTAGTCTTGAAAATCGCCGCAAAATTGCTAGTTCTTCGCATTTTTATCGGATTTACTTTGGCGAGTGTGTAACTGATCTACATGAACTATTATTACCTTCCTCTATTTTTTATCCGACCGCTCGTAGTTTGAAAAAGTCACATCGTTTTGTCGTTGGCGTTCCGAAGACTCGAACGAAGAGGTTTGACACTAGTTTTGTGATGAGAACGTCTAGGCTGTGGACTACGTCACTAGAGCAGGTTGTTTCCGATGAGTAACCATCGCCAAACATCTAGATGTTTCCAAATCGAGAGTTAATCTGTTGTTTCTATCTAAGCACGCTCCATCGTAGACCGTGTCGAGATGTTGGTCAAATGGAAACCCATAAAAGTTTTTAAAAATGTGACGTAACAAATTCGAAGAAACTTGATTGAACCTAAATATTGTAATACGGTGATACGGTTGATAAGGTGAAAAGTCATTACTTTGGAAATTTCATGTCCTATATTAAATAAAAGTTAAAAAGTGGATATGGTGAGACATGTATTTTTCTTCTATCAAATAAGAGGCCCTAAATTAAAATTTAGGGATAATAAGGAAAAATTAGAGATTACCTTCTGTTTTATGGCTTCAAAGAAAAATTTTAACACAATCTATAGGTACTTTTTATTCTTGGTTATAGCTTTGTTATAATAAAGATGTTCGGGGCTTTCTCTAGGGAATCAAATTAAAAACTTCATCCCCAGGTAGTTTTAATAACGAAATATTTGAGTTACCTATCAGAATGTTTGTACAACATACAATTTCAGGGGTCTTTTAATCTATTTTCTTTGCCTTACCATTGCTTAGGCTAACTGCCGTATTCCAACTATTTATTAAAATATTACGCAACCCAAAAGTCTGTGAAATGTTTGTCTAAAGCCAAAAAACACTCAAGCATCAGGGCGCCTAACGTGGCTCAAAAATGTATGCAGTTTAGCGTTCAGGCGTTCAGAGTGGCCCAGCGCACATACAATCGAAATTGCTTTTTTTCTGTGACTTTCCTTTAAAATTGTAAAATTTAATTGTATTTGTTGCGTACACAATCTGTAGGTACTTTTTATACTTGATTATAGCTATATGGTAAGATGTTCGGGCGCTTTTTATAGGCAAGCAAATTAAAAATTTCATTCCCACATCCCCACAGATAGTATTAATAACGTATTTTTTAATTTCTTTTATAATTTAGCTGGAGTTTCGTAGAATTTACACAATATTTCAAGAAACTTAATTTAATCTTATGAAAGTTGATCATAGAACACTGTATGGCTTTCTAATTAAAATGTGTAAGGAAAACTTTTGTTTTAATTTAAAACGTTGTTTTTTTTTCAATTATCCATCAATTGAACGATTTGTTATGTCCTTGTCATTACTTGTTGCATGTGGAAATTTTCCGACTATGGTGTAGGAGAAGTAGAAGGACGTATTAATTTTCTATAAAATCACGATGACATTTAAACTGATACCTAAACTTTAAAAAAAAATAAGAGGAGAAAAATCCAGGCCGAAAAAATGTTGCTTTAATTTTCAGCAAATATATACAATTAAAAAAAAGTGTTTGAGAACTAAATAATCCAACTCTGCAACAAAATAGAACCAGAAAAACAAAATTAAAATTAACAAACATTTTAATAAAAACATTTAAGTTTACTGGACTAAACCAAAAAAAATAACACCTTGAAACATTAAGCGATAACGTAATATTACACAAAAAAGCTGAAAACAATTGATGTATTGACTCACCTAAACACGAACGAACATCAAAGAAGAAGAAGATAGTTTTAAAAACGCGCGCGGAATCGTCACCGGCAAGTTAGAGCCAAGTCGGGAAGCGACTAGTCTCTGAGACGGACACGACGCGAATGGCAGGGCTGCGAGAGATGGGATGGGACCATAGAGACTCGCTCCGCCAATCTGTTGCTTCGCGCGTGCGCATTTCAAACACGCTGCCCGCGCCTGAAATCTCATTCGAATTTCAAAAAAACTGGCCAAGCGTGGGACGACTCTCGCATAATATAGCGTTCCGTATCAACCTGCGGTACGATAGATTTCAAAATAAGCAACGTTTCTTCTGTGAGGAGAATTAAAAAAAATACATATTTTGCGGAGTTTGCGAAAGAAATCCTTATTTCGTACTTTAGTGGATTCTCCCAATGGAGATGTTAACTGACTGAAATCTACTATCAAAAGTTTTTTATTCATAAAACTACAGAAATATTTCATATTATATAGAATTTTTCATATAGATAATAGAACATTTCATATAGAAATATTTCCATTTCACCTACAATAACTTTCAGACATTCTTTCCCGAATGCGATCCTTACACCTAGAAGTTTTTTAGGTCAGACACTATTTTAATACCTTAATGGTAAAACACACATTAAATACCAAAAGCTATTTTTTTCACAAAACTACTGAAATATGACGACATTACACCTACACTAACTTTCAGACATCCTTTCCCGAATGCGATCCTTACACTTAGAACTTTTTTAGATCAGACACTCTTTAATACCTCAATGGTAAAAACACACATGAAAAACCCAAAGTTATAAGTCCATAAAACAAAAATCCTTAGCACCACATTAGAAAACTCGCATGGTAGTGCGGAATCTTCCTGAGAAGGTACCACCACACCTTGGTCGTTATTCTACCGTCAAGCAGTAATGTGAAAACTTTACAGTGTTCCGATTCGAAGCGCAATGTTTTAAACAAATTAAAGTAAAAAGTTTAGAAAATAAAATTTTGAAAAAATACAGGGCCAAGAAATGAGTTTCACCCTTTCACCTCTTGAATTGATTCCTCATAAAGGGGCTTACTTGCCTAGCATGAGAACAATAGAAATTCATCACAACGACCGTCACGAATTTCCGCGTCGCCGTCGCCCACATTTAATCCAAATTTACTCAAATTACATCATAGTTTCAACGACAATGTTAATCCTTAATCATCTTCTTATTGTGTGGAGACGAACTCCCAAGGTAGATCATCTTATATCTCTGGATTATTTTGACATGTCACAAACATTGAACGTTTTAGCACCGATTTAGTAAAATCGGTTGAAGAACATATTTCATGTGTATTCTAAGTACAAATATTATCATCATCAACAGCCCACTAAACGTTCCCGCTGCTGGGACTCGGGGCCTTCTCTCGCAAGGAGAGAGTTAAGGCCATAATCCACCACGCTGGCCCAGTGCGGGTTGGCGGATGACACATGACTTCGAAAGATTCTAGGTACATTTCGGTTTCCTCACGATGTTTTCCTTCACCGTTTTAAGTTAGCGGCATTACGCACATGACTTCGCAAAGACAGTGGTGCGTGTGGGGTTTGAACCCGGGGACTCCGGATCGGCAGGCGCCGTTCTCCCGACTAGACCAGCCGTACAAATGTACTGTACGAAAATAGTTTGTTAAATTGGTTGAATCAAAGCGTCGCGTCGCTAGCCACGAAATCGTGAGGGTAGTAACACGTAGACGCAAAATTACTCCAATAAATGGTGCGGAACTCTAAAAGGATTCCGTCATCTTTAAATTTAGAACTGCAAATCAGTATATTGTTTTATTCAACCTATTGACGCAAACATGGAGAAAATCGTATGCGATTGCGGGTCGCTCCTTCCTACTTGAAATGCAAAACGCCTTTTGCAAAACAATTCATAAACCAACGATTTTTTAACCGTCTGGAGCGATAAATATGTAAAATGTCTGGATCTGTCGATATGTAAATATTGAAGCTCGTTTTACCTATCGAAAACACTGGGTAAAAACGACGCGAAAACATTGTAGGTATTATGTTGAGAGGGAACGAAGCCGTGATAGCCTCGTGGCGAGAATTACCGATTTCATAACCGTGACGTCGAAAGTTTGAACCCTGCCTACACCTTAGAGTGTCTTTATGTAGTGTCATTACCAATGGCTAAAAATATCGTGAGAAAACCGAAATCTTCAAAAGTTGCAGGTTTAGAGCACATGCGTCTTTCACCAACCCGCTCTTGTGCCTTGCTCTGCTAGTTATATACATATACTAAAATTATCAAGCTGAAGAGTTTGTTTGTTTGTTTGAACGCAAGGATCTCAGGAACTACTAGTCCGAATTTGAAGATTATTTCTTTGTTGGATAGTCCATTTGCCGAGGAAGGCTAGAAGCTATTTAACATTACGCTAATTTTAACAGGAGCGGAGCATGAATGAAAAATGTAACAAAAAACGGAATAAAATATTGATTTTTGAGAGCTTTCGTTGCGTGTCTATCGTCTATCGTCGAAAGCATGTGTCTATCTTTTAAAAGGTTGCGTCATTAGAAGCTAAGGTAACCAAATTTGTCCTAGATTTGAATTGGTGCGACCAATTTTCGATAGATGTAGGTGTAGCAACGCGCGCACGGATAGTCTTTCTATACTCATAATATTATAAAACACTTTCGAGAGTCTTAACTGAATTAGCCGCTGCACCGACCCTACTATGCGTCTCAGGTAGATGTGATGGTACCAGAGTATAGACCAACTTCGAAGGCACAACAGTCATGGCGTTAGGATTTTTATCATTTTTTATCATCGTCATCGGCGGTGAAAAAATCCGGTGTATGATGTCGTTCAGGCGCAACGGCCAATACGCCCCCGCTTTTTGAGCAAGAGAGACCGTGGGGACTGAATTGATCGACAACAGTAGCACAATGGCAGCGATGGGCTTCATAGAACCTCGCACCCGAGCGTAAGCTAACAGCTAGACGAAATGCAGTTGGATCTAATAAGCTACCGGTATTGAAAGATGGCAACGCTTGTAACCAAATGCAAGGTTCCCTCACAATCCCACTGTATCTGAGATAACATCTGGGGAAATCGGTGTTTGGAGGCCAGCCTCCAAGCATTCTTAGCCCGGCAAAAATGTGCTTACTATTACACCGCAATGGTCCAATGAAGATGGGGGATTTTTTGTTACTATATTTCGAGTTCTATTGTTTAAGGAGAAGAATGAGGTAAAGCTACACTTGTAATTTGGCGGACCGCTTCCGATTAGATTTTCAAGCCCACGCTTGAAAATCTTGATTATCTGTAGACTTCCACTGGTCTATCGATAATTCAGATATGCTTAGTGTAAGTAGTTAGCTAGGTATGTAGAGTAGTGTAGTTTTCATTGTATTTCAGTTTTGTCAGTAAAGTCTTCTGCCCTTAATTAAAATATTATAAAGTTGAAGAGTTTTGTTTGAACGCGCTGATATCAGGAACTAATGGACCGATTTCAAATATTATTTCACCATTAGATATGTTCGTGATCTCTGAATGCTATGTGCTATATACGTACCGCGGGCAAAGCCCGGGCGGACCGCTAATTAATAATAATATGCGAAGTCGAGGGTCGTGGGTTCAATTCCCACCCAGTGCAAATACTTGATGAATTCAAATATTTGTACTGTATCTGGGTGTCTCTATGTATAATAAGTATGTTTGTATTTAAAACGCTACAAGTATTACATCAGCTATCTAGTACAAGCTTTGCTTAGTTTGGAGTCAGATGGTGTTGTTTCTGAATTGTCCATCAATATTTATTTATTTTATATCAAATATTGCTCGACACCATTTTTTATAACACCATCTAAACTGTTGTACACTTGACTGTAATCTGTTCTGATTATAAGTAACAATGCAACTTGAACTAATAAAATTCCAGCATAAATAGGAGGGTGATTATTTCAGGTCAGCCTGCACCACCTCTGATCAATACGCTGTTCACTATTCAGGCGAGTAAGGGATTAAACACAGACCTAAGAGCAAAAAAGGAGGATTATGATTTACTAGGAAGAAGAGAGAACCGACGATACTTTCAAGCCGAGAGCGGATTATAACAATTTTCATTGAAAATAATAATTATTAAATCGCATTATGGTTATAGCAATTTAAAGTAAATTGGAAACGAAAAAAACCTGCTTCGTTTATTTCCCATAAAACATCGCTTAAGCCTACTTTTCTCGCTAAGTTTATTTCTTTGTTTTATTTTGCCATGCAAACGTTGAAAAATACCAAGCTGAATAACTTTACTAAAAATTTTGATAGCTATTTGTTTGACACACATAAGCTTTGAGTTTGTAAAAGTATATTTCGTACACGTACACACCCTCACACGCTTGCACACCCTTTCATGCACTCACACACACACACACACACACACACACACACTCTTTCACGCAAACATACAACCTCTCCTACATGTATACACGCACACGCACGGCTTGGCAAAAGGATTTGAATATAATAACACTAACACCACGATTAACTTAGCCTATGTTGAGAAACGATATATTCTTATATTCGCAAATACATATGCCGGTTTTGTGGATAGGTGGAAATTTGTTGGTAAACAATTATTTGATGCCGTTGTATCATTTATTGTCTGTGAAGTTTGGTGATTGGACAATTTTTCCCGAGAGACGTAAGGACTACTATGTCATTTCAAGACTTTTTGCCCAGCTGCGTGTTTTTTGCTTTTTTCTTATTTCTATTGTTATTTAACTTAATTTGCGTAAGATGATATTTAAATTTTGTTTTGGGAGAAGCCATTAGGTACCGAGATACAGTACTAAGTACTAGTTCGGACCTAATGGATTCAATAAATGTGTTCATGTTCTTATGCCAAATAAATAATTTTGTATTTTTGTATTTGTATTTTTGTATTTAGATACTGTCAATGCGGTCAAGTGGTAACAACGTCCGATTTTGATACCGTGAGGTACCTATTAGTTTCGAATCCTACCAGCACTATTTAGTATTTAATTAATCGCATATTAAAAAAAGCTTCTTCATCATCACCAAAAAAAAAATTACGTAGATATTTTTATATTTTTTATATTTCATTTAAACACTCCACAGACTCCGGGGTCCATGACTTTTGGCATTACAATAATCTTTTTTTATTTACATAGTTCTTGGATTAGGAGAAGAAGAGGAATACAAAGGGGGGGGGGGGGTACATTTTAAACCTAATTCCAGTACTATTCAGTCCGATTTCGTCTGTTGAGCCGATCACTACCGGTTGGGATTCCGATAGTAATCGACTCAACCTACGGCCGCATTTCTGTCTCTAATGGCCATCTGTAGGTTGAAATCTCGAATGGTCTTTGGCGATGCAGCCAACGCTCGCCGCACGAACCGTCCGATGGCGTCGTCGTATATAAGATTATTTATATATTACTTAGCCATGTAATTTATCTGAAAATGCCCTTCAAACCTAAACACAGCAATGTTTGCACTTCACTGCTTGGCGGTATAACCAACCACGGTGTATTACGTACCTACTTCCCCAGGTGGACTCCTAAGCATGAATCCTAATACTCGTAGGTAGGTAAGTATGATACCATCATTCTCGCATAGATAACTTCTACATATTATCTCTGTAACGACTGAATTGAATTCAATGAAATTATAAAAGTAGAAAGTAAAGAATATTTTCAGTATAATAGACAATTTTAGCTGGATAAAAACGTCCAACGACTTTTTGAAGTGAAAACTTCTTTAGGCGCGCCTAGACAGATTTTTCGTGGGGTGTAAATTGGATTCTACCGTCACGCTCGGGTATGATAAGAAATCTTCGGGTAAACTCGGGACCTTGGCGATTGGACATCTAGAAATGCGTCAGCCAATGGGAAATGCTGAAAGGTCGTGAGCTCGCCATCATGGCATGGCCATCTAGAAATGCGTGAGCCAATGGGAAATGCTGACGCATTTCTAGATGGCCATGCCATGATGGCGAGCCCACGCCCTCCTGTTACACCCGTGTAGTTTCCAAGGTAAGCTATCAAATTCTGAGTTTTAAGTTTTCACTTCTATCGGCAGTTCCTATGACTGCCAATTTTTTATCCCGTTAAGGTTAGTTATTTCTTTGAGATACATAATGAAATGATTGATTTCCTTGAATCGTATTTAGTAATACTAAGTTATAGTGAATATTAGAGTAATTAAGAAGCTTTGCCGCCTTCGATAGCTAGTTAGCAATAAAACGAACCAAAGGTTTAATGGAAAACATAAACTGTTCCTTGAAAATCCATAAAGTTATCCTCAGTCTCTTTAAAGCATTGAATAGGTAATGCAGTTTTCTATTTCAATGCAAAAGAGTCCAGTACAAAGAAACTATTGTAGGGATGAAATCAATTTCTTGTTACCTTTTTAAATGCTTTTCCAGTCCTTGGTAAGAATAAGACGCTTTAACATATAAATATTATGTAGATTGGAAGTCATAGCCTTGTTTGATGCTATTCAATGCTTCTCTATTCAAGCGAATTCAGATAAGAAGTAGCAAATCGAGGATTATTCAGTTCTAAATTGTTCGCTTTATTTTTTTAACATTCGGTCGGAGTGTGACAACAATTGCACAAAGAAAAACAGCTTGTATTATTTTCGCTCAGCTGGGACTCGGGGCCTTCTCTCACAGGGAGAGAGTTAAGGTTATAATCCACCATGCTAGATTTTAAGTGGGGCTAGATGACGCTTGTCCTGGAAAAATGTCTTTCGAAGTTATAGTTTTGGTGCGTTGGGAAGAAATTTAGTAGTGGTAGGACTCTTAGTAGGAGAGTTCGCCCGGGGAAGTACCACACCTTTGCCATTTATTCTACCGCCAAGCAGTAAAGGGCAAACATTACTGTGTTCCGGTTTGAAGGGCAATGTTTCGAGTGAAATTAACGGGCTTAGAGATATAATATCTTAGATCTCTGTGTGACGAGCGCAGTGCAGTGCTAGGTAATGATTTGGACTCTTCATGATCCAATAGCTGCGTGTCACTGAGCTGTTATGTGGCAGGCATGTTGCTCACCACCAGGCACATGTCCTGCTCGTCTCGTCACTCTATGCCTACCATAAAAAAAACACAAGGAAAAATTTGGACATTATTTTATTACGATACGCGTGCACATCGTCACGAAACACCCTACATCTTGAAGTTATCTAGTCGACATTTTTGTAAACATTGTGAGTAGCTTCAGGTTCATATTTTTTGCGTTGAAGATTATCTATTCTATAATTGAAGCTATACGTATTAGCACGAGGAATTAAGAGTAGAAGTATTGACTTTTAGCGTGCGTACATAAGCACACATCTTTTTTTTTAGCACGCCGGTTTTTTTTTTTAAATAAAGAATGACGAGACGAGCAAGACGTGTGCCTGATGGTAAGCAACATGCCTGCCACATAACAGCACAGTGACGCGCAGCTATTGGAACATGAAGAGCCAACATCATTACCTAGCACCGCACTGCGCTCGTCACCCAGAGATCTAAGTTGTTATATCTCTAAGCCCAGTAACTTCTCTGGAAACATTGCCCTTCAAACCGGAACACAGTAATGTTTGCACATTACTGCTTGGCGGTATAATAAATAGCAAAAGTGTGGTACTTCCCCAGGCGGACTCTGCTAAGAGTCCTAGCACTACCAAAATCGCACGTTAAAAAAAAAAAAAGTTATCTCACGAATTTTTCCTTCACCGCTAAATTAAGTTGTGATAACTAACTCATACATCTGGGCTTTGAAAATACTCACAGGTGCAGTTCCGATTCAAACATGATCGTGTTTACAAATCCTAACTGCGCCATATATACCGGGGTAACGTATATTTCGCAACTATAAAAACTTTCGCATAAACATAAATTTAAATCCAAAATTTCGCACTTATTTGCATAACAAAAACTAAAAATATTTAAAAACTCGTATTAATTACCATAATCATTAAAATAACGAAATATTCAGTACAGAAAAGTTATTTAAAAGCTAATATCGCAGTAGCATCTATATTTTTACTTGCCTTTGCCTTCGGTCATTTATGACGATATTGTAGATACTGAAATATTTTTCAGCATCTACGCTGTTGACTGTGCTCAAATAATGTCGCTTAACGGGGGCGGTGCACATATGTAAATTGTGTGAGGCTCGCAACATTAGAAAATTCACGTGTTTATTTCGTTAACAAATGTTTTTTTTTTTTCGTAATTTCGTTGAGAAAAAAGATAAATCTGTTTTTTTTAATAAAGAGTTACGAGACGAGCAGGTCATGTGCCTGATGGTAAGCAACATGCCTGCCACATAACAGCACAGTGACACGCAGCTATTGGAACATGAAGAGTCCAAATCATTACCTAGCACTGCGCTGCGCTCGTCACCCAGAGATCTAAGTTGTTATATCTCTAAGCCCTGTAATTTCTCTGGAACCATTGCCCTACAAACCGGAACACAGTAATGTTTGCACATTACTGCTTGGTGGTAGAATAACTGACAAAGGTGTGGTCCTTCCCCAGGTGGACTCTGCCAAGAGTCCTACCACTACATTCATACATTCGAACAAATTTCTAAAAGTTAAGTCGTCCAGATAAATTAAAGCAAATGCTAGTTTAATGTTGATATTTCAACGACCGCCTCACCGATTTCGATAAAATGTATATGGTACCACCTCTGAACTATGATCTACCAAGCAAAATAGATCCATCAAAATGGATTCACAATAGGATACCGGACTGAGTCAAAAATACACCATCCTAATTAGTCGGTCAGCTAGATCATGGAAAAATATTGGACACGTATCTTTTGTTTTTTCATAACATTAAAAATCGTCAAAGACGATGTCACTCGTGAGTAAAAATCGTACTCACAAGTGACGTCACACGAAACTTCGAAGCGCTGTATCTTTGTAATTTTTTGTTAGTGAAACAAAATAAAAAATACGTGTACAATATTTTTTGGCAATCTAACTAACGGGCTACTTAGTTTTTTTGAGGATTGTATGCTATTGGCGTAGCGTAACAGTTGAACAGCGTAAGATTTGATAACCTTCTCCTTTTTCTAAGTCGATTAAAAGTAAAGATTTTTTATGGTATAGAAAGACGAGATAGGCAAGAAATATGCCTGATGGGAAACAACATGCCTGTCACATAACAGACCAGTTACACGCAGCTATTGGAACATGAAGAGTCCAAATCATTACCTAGCACTGCAATGCGCTCGACACCCAGAGATTAAAACATTACTATATTAGAGCAAGATCCCAGGGCCGCCAGACGTCAGGTATTTTCTGATAAACGAAATGTCAACGATTGTTAGTGTGTACTTAGAACGCATGCATACTCGCTACCTTGGTTTTGAAATAGTTGTCTGGCGGATAAATATAAAAATATAGCATCAAAATTTACGTAAAATTAAGTCATTATTTTGGGACTTTTAAAGCGTCTGCAAAGCAAAACGGCACACGGAATGTGTCTAGGAGTATTGGCGACATATTTTAAAGGATATTGCTTATAATAAGTATACGTGAAAATCAGGAGAATTTAGCAATAAGTAACTTTATTATGTACCTTCATTACCTGATATCTCAAAATTAGCCGTCTAAGCAAGGTAGCGAGTATGCATGCGTTCTTAGTACATTCTAACACTACTCAATCGTCCACATTACGTTCATCAGAAAATACGTGACGTTTGGCGGCTCTGGGATCTTGGACTATATGCCCTGTAGTGAAATTTACTAGATACATTGCCCTTTGAACCGGAACACAATCATGTTTGCACATTGCTGCTTGGCGGTCGAATAACTGGCAAAGGTATGGTACTTCCCCAGACGGACTCTGCAAAGAGTCCAACCACTACAAGATAATAAAATAGGTACGTTCACACCATTAGGTCCAAAACCACGTCTAAAATTCCTACAGTACTTAACAAAAGAGCTGATGAATTTAAAACGGCTGAATTGATTTCGATAAAACTAAGAACACTCTCGATTAATTCACATTTCATACAAATTAACAAAATCAAAATAGGTTTGCCGTCCAGGAGCTACGATGCTACAGGCATACACACATACAAAGACACGTCAAACTTGTAACCACCGATTACAGAAATAAAACGCAGATGGTATGCGCAGAACAAAGATCCTGAAGCAGACAAAGCAAATACAAAACGCCGAAGCAAATACAACCTCCAGTCAGTACGAAACAGACTTCCGTCTTGTACGGGAGTACCGTGTTATTATAAGTTTTGTTTTAAAATATGCCATCTTGTGTCTTCAAACATTGCAAACAATGTTCCCAAAAACAAAAAAAGGAAAGAGGAATATCATTTCATAGGAAAATTTGAATATTTTTACAGATATTTATATAATTTAGGCGATTTCATTTTGGTGATGAATGGATCACAACACCTCAACGAAAATAGGTTAGTGTGGCGATACTAAATTGAAATGTTTTCCCTGAAGTTAAGGTAAAAAATATAGATAATAAAAAATATAATATTTTCTTAAAGATTAAAGATTAAAGATTAAAGACCAAATTATTGATGGATATTATATTAATATTTTAAGCCCTATTTTTATAATCCTTTTTAATTTTTAGGGTTCCGTAAAACGTAAAAACGGAACCCTTATAGATTCGTCATGTCTGTCTGTCTGTCTGTCTGTCCGTCCGTATGTCACAGCCACTTCTTGCCGAAACTATGAAAACTACACTGTTGAAACTTGGTAAGTAGATGTATTCTGTGAACCGCATTAAGATTTTTACAAAAGTTTTTTAAAAAAACAAAAATTAGGGGTGCCCCCCATACTGAGAACTAAATCTCAAAAATTTTTTTTTCATCAAACCTACACTTTCGGTGTGTCTATCGATAGGTTTTAAAAAATGATGTTGCGGTTTCTACTTTAATTTTTGTCTACACTGAATAACTTGCGCGAGAGCCGCTTCCAAAGTGGTAAAATGTGTGTCCCCCCCCCCCCTCTAACTTCTAAAGTAAGAGAATGAAAAAACTAAAAAAAATATATGATGTACATTACCATGACAACTACCAACGAAAATTAGTTTGAACTCGATCTGATGAGTAGTTTTTTTTTACTACTGACAACTGATGACTGATAGTGATAATAAAAATACTAATAGTGTTGATGAAAACTATAGTTATGAAGCGAGTTTCTTGTACGTACTGTGAAGTGTAAAAAGGTAGGCGAGTTCTTTTGAAAGATCTAAAAAAAGTTTTAGTTAACCTTATATTATCCGGTCGAGTCAGCAGTGACATTGTCGAAGTTTTATACGGCGCTAATTTGTGCGTATATACTAACCCAAAAAAGATGTTGTGGTCAGGCCAATCGCTGTTGGAACCACAAATATTGGCCTTGCTGCCAAGGTTGCTTGTAAGTAAAACGTTGCTCTTTTGAGGTCCCTGTCCCGACCAACTCGGCTTTGGTTCTCTGGGTGGATGTGAGACTGCCATTCATTCTGTCCCGACTTTCGTTGTCCAAAATTGGGGAGAGTGCTGATCACAGAAATAATAATTATTTAGATTTCTGTGGTTTCAGCCGAAGATAGCATATTTGAGCGGTGTTCAAAATTTTTGACCCATGTGCAACATCCTGATTGCATTATATTGATTGATTGAGATTGGATTATAAGCTTCAATAATTACATTTTTTCATTTGGTAATTCAACATGAGTTATGTTAAAAGATAGAAAATTTCAGTAGAAGTAAATTCTGATACATAAGTAATTGAAATCTGTACAGAATTTTTATAATTTAAATAAATATGATGAGGGACCCCCCATTTTTACGATGTTCCATGCATTGACCATTACACCTTGCTAGCTTTGGAGTGGCCTACCATAAAATGTATTCATCGAAATCGCCGAAATTATATTTTATTTATTTTGAAAAGTGTTTGTTAACATATTAATTAACAGTTTTAATGTGGCTTGAGAACAACATTAGGTATATAAATAACTCAATTTTAGATTTGTCTATGGATTCCCGGTAAACCGGAATTCCCACTAAGTAACGGTAATTTTTTGCTACTTTACGAAAAAAACAAATAAAATGGAGAGCGCTTTTTTGGTCTAGCAACTCTTTTTTGACAGCTTGAAATCATTTCCGGTGACATTATAAATGTTTATAGTTGTTTAAATCGTTACTTACAGTTGCGACGTAACTTCGGTCCAAAGTTGTGTTCCCGTAAGTACTGTATCGTCTTCTTAGGGAGAGAGGACGTGACCCGCGCTCAGGTCTCTATCTGGCGCAAAACATTTCTCTGGCCATACAGCGTGGAAACGCCGCCAGTCTGATGGGCACTTTTGGTCAGCAATTTGACGAGCGCGGAGACTAAATTAATGGCTGGAGTCAACTTGTATTTGTAGTATTTAAGGATTGTCATTTTAATTTGTATTTGTTTTTAAATTTTGTTTAACAATTGTTACACCCAATAAAAAAAAAAGTACTGTATGTTTAATATGATAAAATGTTATTTCGAAATTAAAACTTCATATTTTTCATTACACGGAGTATTTTAAGAACAATTTAGACAATGGGATTCATCAAAAGTAAAGTATTTTAAGTTTTAAATAGGGTGTGTTGTTTAAAAATATTCGTCATGTTCATAACGTTTTATCCTTTCAAAATTATTTCAAAATTGACGTTCCGGTTGAGTAACGGGCCAATTTTTTTGAAAAACGCTCATATTCTTGACGAAAACTTAAAAAGAAAATGGTACAATATTTAACCAGTACAGTGAATTTGTCATTCCTATCAGAGGCTCGTTGGTCTAGGGGTATGATGCTCGCTTCGGCTGCGAGAGGTCCCGGGTTCAAATCCAGATGGAAATCCAGTTCTGAAGGTGGGTTCCCACCTGTTTTGCTTTTTTATATTTCAGTAAAATTAATTTTAATCAATAAAGTTATGAACGGTCCTGCCGTTCATAATTTTATAAGTTTGTAGAATTCGTTTTGTGTGCGTTTGGGCCCTGGATGGTTTAGATTCACAAAGCAGTGCGGCAGATGGCGCTGCAGTCGATGTCTAGGGTGAAGTATACAAAGTTTAAAAATGAAATTTAAAGCTTCCTATTGAGCAAGGCATATTATAATATAGATGACTTTGTTAAAGATAGTAACGTATGGAAGAGAAATGTGTCGAAACTAGAATCTTGTAATAAGGTAAAATAATAGATTTATAAAACTTTTGAACAATGTTTGTACTCATGTAGTATCTTTATACTGTATGTATTAATTATATGTTATTTTGTCTTTGACAAAGCCTTTTTACAGCTGCATTTGTTGACGAGGCTCTTTTACAGCCGCTTTTTAACATTGTTAATTTATCTTATTATGTACACAGATTCTTTGCCTTTTTGTTAATGACGTAACCAAGTGTTCTTATGAATTATTGGTTCGAATAAATTAATTGAATTGAAGCCGGAACGGGCCGCTAGTTTAACTGTTATAGTATGGGAACAGCCAGGTTGAATCAAATTTTTACGTTCGACTTAATAGCAATTACCAGTAAAAGAAAACGCTCACACATGAGTAAGCTTATAGGTACAAAGGTTCACAGGTTCGCTAAAATTGGTTTGGTACATGTTCGCTAAGTTTGATCAAACTTGAAATATAGAATAGTTTTTATTTCGATTACTATGTCTTTATATGACAATAGACGAGTGAAGCCGGAACAGACCGCTAGTCTACTTAAATTTATAAAATAGTAATACTTAACTCAAGAAAAGCTGCTTTTATGATTTTTGTGTTTTTGGAGTGGTTTTCGTCCGGAATATTTTTTTTATGTAGGTACATAAAGTTATCAAAACATCAGTCTAGCAGTCAAGTTCATAAATCTGTTCATTTGTTGCCTCTTCATCAATATAGGGAAGACGCAAGTTTATTTCGAAATTACGTTTTTCGTTGAAGACGTCCTGTTCTCGAAACAATAGTAGTATAACCCGCGTGACTCACTTATTTTATAGGCATATTGACTTTGTTGCAGTGTAATATAATAAAATTGTAAAATAATTAATGAAATAAATTAACTTTATCGAAAACTAAAATTAGACTGTTCTTTGATGTATCGATATATTTTAAAATTTGTCATGCACTAGTGTATAATATGTGAAAAATTGTTTAATTTTCAATGTATTAGTAGGTTCACTGATAAGCGTAATGGGTGTGTGTGATGCAATCACAAACCGTGATTGTTAATGTGCAACTGTTTGTGTGTGTGTATGAGTGTGTAGGTGGATATGTATTCGAATAGTACGCGCATGTATTTGTGACCACGGGGGTAGGGGAAATGGCGACATGCGTTTTGCAAGTAATTTGAAAGCTATGGCATTTCTAACGTCTTATTTATTATATTATTATTTATTTTATATATTAATTTAGATTTCTGTGGGGCTGATAAATGTGGACATCAAAAACGCCTTTAATTTGGTTGATCGAGAAGCCCCGTTGTCCGAAGTGAAGGATAATATTCCTGACCTCTACAATTTTCTTTGGCAATGTTATGGAGGACCCACAAATTTACTTATCAAAACAATCATATGCTATCTTCCGTTCGCTATCAACAGGGTGAACCTTCGGCCATGCAGCTTTTGCCCTGGCTATTCACCACATCATTTAACGTCTCCAGTCCAATCTAAATGTTTGGTACTCGGACGAGGGAACTTTGGAACGTTCGATGGTTTAGAGACATTCACATCGCCATGTGAATGTCTCTAAACCATCGAACCGATTTTAATGCAATTTGTTACACTGATAGACAAGAGTCAGGAAAGAATAAGGGCGACTTTTTATCACAGAAAAAGAGTTGAAGGGGTGGAAATGAGGATACAGAGTTAACATGGGAGTTTGCCAATGTTGAAGATAAAACCGTTGAAACTAGACTCTTGAAATCCATACTATTTTATATTATAAATTTGAAAGAGACTCTGTTGGTCTGCTCACGCTTTTACGCTGAACTGATTTTGATGAAATTGTATAGATACGTTTGAATATAAGTTGTTGTTGTTTTAATACAAAAGTAGCTAGGTGGTAAAAATGATTGTTTTAGTTTTTGTTTAACCTATCTAAGCGAGTATTTATACTAATTTTATTATTTGCGATTCAAGTTGATTTCTAGTTGCATGCAAAATCAAAATTCTTTACTTCATAGAATGGAAATAAAATAAATAAATATTGGTGGACAATTCACACAACACCATCTGACCCCAAACTAAGCAAAGCTTGTGTGATGGCGGCCAGATAGCTGATATAATACTTATATATTTTTAAATACATACTTATTATACATAGAAACACCCAGACACAGTGCAAACATTTGAATTCATCACACAAATATTTGCACTGGGTGGGGATCGAACCCACGACCCTCGGCTTCGCAGGCAGAGCTACTACCCACTAAGCCACAAGGCCAGTCACCCATAAAAGTAACAAGAAATCCTTGCATAGTATATAATCGGCGTAATAATATTATTATAGTAAAATATTAATTGATGTGTTTATTATACGTGAAGATTTTCGAAGCTAAGACAACAATAGTGGAACTTTTTTCTTAAGACTGACAACATTACACAAGTAATTTGACAACGTTGCTTTGACAATTTAACGTCAACATAACTAATTATGGGCTTCACAGTGTTGTTCACGAAGGTTCCATCTGCGTTTTATTTCTGTAATCTGTGCTTGTAACAATCACCTCGTCGTTTTCCATCGGGTACAAACGTCGCAGGGACAGCTGACATTTTGGAGAGTTTATTACTGATCTGCATGATCTTCCTTACCATTTTTTTATTAATCAGACTACCCTTGGTTTACAAAAGGTTGTTTAATAACTTCATGGATGACGGTTGATAGTTGACGTATTTTAATTGACGTGTCAATCGGCGGTCGAGTGTAAACCAACAACAGTAGTTAAAAAAAAAATAAAGCGACCAGTGTTGACATACTCGTAATTATGGCAATAAAAAATCTTAACAAAACATTACAAAGCTTCAAGTTCTAAAGATCGAGTCCCACACTACGCTAGTTAAATTAATGCGAGCCGTACAAATAATTCAAGAGATCATTTAGTCTCGAGCTTTCGAGGTCTAAGGGCTGCGACACACCCAACGTTTTTTATTCGAGAGCAAAAATTTGTGATAGAACTCTTTGCAGAGTTCACCTGGGGAAGTACCACACCTTTGCCAGTTATTCTGTCGCTAAGCAGTAATGTGCAAACATCACTGTGTTCCGGTTTGAAGGTCGACGTTTCTAGAGAAATTACAGAGTATAGAGATAAAGCATCTTTTATCTCTAAGTGACGAGCGCAGTACAGTGCTAGGTTATGATTTGGACTCTTCATGGTCCAATAGTTGTGTGACACTGTACCATTATGGGCAAGCGTGTTGCTTACCACCAGGCACTTGTCTTGCTTGTCATATCACTCCATATACCTATTATAAAAAAACAGAAAAACCTATTTTATCTAAGTTACATAGAAAGTACTTAGTTCAAGCATAAGCAGCCCAATATATTTATGTAAGCAAAATCTTTGTAACCCTATTTACGAAAATAGAGCGGTGGAGTATGACATATCTCACTTGTAGTTAGGGAAACAGGGAGAAAATGCAAAATGACACTATTTTTTTAAATTATGCACAAAAAAACATTAAATCAATAAGAAAAATCTCACACTGCAAGTGCAAAAAAATAAGGGTGGTATTAGATAATGCAGGTCCACTGAACACTCTCCAAAAAGTATACCATAAAAACCAATAAGCTTACAAACTTACCGGTACTTACGCACGGAAAGTGTACGGTGTTTCTTATGACAGCGTAAATAATTGAACCAACCTCAGCGTTCTAACGAATAAGTCTTATATTTAAGCTAAGATTTAGGTCTTTAATTCTTTTAGATTTCTAAAAGCTTTCTCATAACAAAAACCGTAATATTTGAGACTCTCTATCCTCATGGGTCCTCATAGGGTCATAGTGCATTGTACTACACGACATCGCCACTTTGTTATGAAAAGTTACAAGTTCACAAGTTATGAAGTTCACAATATTACAATTATTATTGGCACCTGGTCTACACTAATCATATAGATATTAGATACAGTAACCATCACATTTTAAATTCTTTGATGAGTATATCTTGGAAAGTACCACATTTTTACC
The DNA here is from genome assembly GCA_963693475.1 of Ectropis crepuscularia. Lineage (NCBI taxonomy): Eukaryota > Metazoa > Arthropoda > Insecta > Lepidoptera > Geometridae > Ectropis > Ectropis crepuscularia. Next base: position 9,488,958 of record OY856338.1, read on the forward strand.
AGTTATTCCGCCGCCAACCAGTAATGTACAACTATTTGTGAGTTCTTAATTGAAGGAAATGTTTCGAGAGAATAATTTCTCTGACAGAAAGAAATCTTGTATCTCTTAGTGGTGAGCTCAGTGCAATGCTAGGCAGTAATGTGAAAACTATAATATGTTCAAATAGCTGCGTGGTATTATGCTGATGTGGGCAAACACATTACTTTTTAAATAAAATCCACGTCAGCACATTAGTAAGCGTCCGACGTTTAACAGAGATGATGGATGACCCGCTTGAAAACCTTGCATCCAAAAGGTTAAGCAGTGTATTCGAAATAGCAGTGAGGACACAGTGAGCTCAGTGTGCTCCAATATTCCTGCACCTCCGCAGCAACCGCTGCGTGCCGTGCTGCTGCCCGCAGTTCTAAACGAGCTACGGTCACGCGCGCGCACTTTCCATGAAAAAGATCGCCGGACGCAATCGAAACTTGACTCGGACTAGACTGATTATATCAAACGTGAGTTACGCGTATATTTTATTTAAAATGTAATATTTGAAAGTATGCCAATATAGAGGATAGGATTTTCTTTGAAAAAACCAAAACCGGCTTCAATTCAAAATTTAATTCAGACACACGACAAAATTTTATAAGAAGCTATGACTACGTCGATTATTAGGACACCGCCACAGTCATTTCGATAAAATTTAAATCGGACCACCTGTCTAGTATTTCGCACCAAACAAATGAAAAAAAAAACATCAAAATCGATTCTCAATTAGCGGAGCTATCAACACAAAATAATCACAAAAACAACAACGGAATTGAGAACCCCCTTCTTTTTTAAATTCGGTTAAAAAGATAAATATTTTGTCATAATATAAGCGAATAATTGAATAATTATTTTTAGTCTAGCCTCAAACAAACCAAATACTCATACGCTTAGTTGTGCAACGCCATCTATTGTTAAGTGCAACAGTTAGTTTGTGCAGTTAGTACAGTTAGTTTGTGCAGATAAATGGCCACTAGGTTTTTTTTTTTCGTGTTTTTGTTACAAAATGTACCTACTTAGATACGAATTATAAATGCGTTGATAAAGGGCTCCCAGTAAGGATTATTCTCAGAAAAAAAAAACAAAAAAAAAGAAGTCATGATTCAAACCTGACCCAAACTGACTATTAACGTCAGGATTAAAACCGGGGACTCCTGATTTCTAAAGAGGGGGGGAAGCGGCCGCCTGAGCTATTTAGTCATTACTTACAGTAGCTAAATTTGTTATCGTTTTCTATCACGCCGCACGGCTGACAAATATAGCAAGAAGTGTCGTTACAACTTTTGGTGTTATTTTTTTCCGTCTAACACCCTTTCGCAACGCGCAATAAGAAACTTCGTTCCAAAAGCAGCTCCGTATAACACGCGGAAAGCCGGTCTTCCTCTGTGAAGACGGACTTCTAGCGCGTTGCCGGGTCAGGTGTCAAGTTTGTATAATGCACTTTGCCCTCAAAGCTTCTAGTTAAGCTTTCTTTGAACTCAAGTATTAATTAGAGACTTTCAGGCTTAAGCCAAGCTGCTTTTAATTATAACCTTGTTATGTTTACGGTATAGTGTTGAAAAACTAAGGAAAATAGAGCACAGAATAAAAATAGCCTTCTTTGTGTTCCCACCGCTGTGACGCGAGGCCTTGTTATACAAAAAGGGAGAAAGACCCTACTTCCCCACGCTAGTCAAGTATCTTTTTAACTATTCTAGGTTCACACTTAAACGCTATCTCGCCTGATGTCAATCGACGATGCAGTCAGTCTATGATGGAACATGTTTACTTAAAATAAAACGATGCACTCTCGATTCGAATACATCAAGATTGTAACCATCGGGAAAAACTCACTCAGACAACGCATTCCACAGCCTAGTCGTTCTATCACAATAGTAGAGTGAAACCTCTTCGTTCAAGTCTTTGGAACGTCAACCATGAAACGATGTCGCTTTTCAAGCTACGAGCAGAAGTGATAGAAAAAAGGGTAAGGTGGTATTAGATCATATAGATCAGTTGCATATTTTTCGAAATGTATCCGATAAAAACTGCTAAGCATGCAATTTTTTGGACTTGTTCCAGACTTTGAAGTTTTTTTCGAACTAATGTGTCATTTGGATATACGTTTTTTAGCACGTCTCTCGATCGAAATGCGGGTCGACGGTTGACGGAAGCTACTCGTACAATATAACGTCGTGTGAGGCCAATAGTTATAAAATTATGACAAATATGAATTTGATAAATAAAAAAAGAATTTAAACCAAACTGCTGATTTGTCACGTTTTTGAATAAGAAGACAAATGACAAGAACCATTTTGTATGACTAGAGAGACGGGGCAAGCTAGAGATATACGAGTATATTAATGATGTTAACAAACACACCTGTTTTTAACAAAACAGTGCACGCTACTACTTTTTATATATTTCGCAGTTTTACCCGCGCCTGTCCCGTAATTTTCAAACTCAAAGTTCTTCATTCATAAACTAGTGGTCCACCCCGGCTTCGTCCGTTGTACATGAGTTATAACCTATATTACTCAGGGATCACGTACATATCCAACGGTAAAATAATTTTTTAAATCGGTCCAGTAGTTCCTGAGATTAGCGCGTTTAAACAAATAAACTTTTCAGCTTTATTTTATTAGTAAATGTCTCTATAACCTGCTGAAAGACCTTGGCTGGTCCAGAAGGGCAGTAAGTTCTATACTAGAACGCGTATCTAAAGCTGCACTAGTAGGATCATATCCGATTTGGCTGGGCAGGGTGAGAAATACGAGTAGTGAAGGTGAGTGTTGACGTACGTCACAAAGGGGCCCCATAAACATACGCGCGAGTCACAAGTCTTGGGGTCTACTCGAGATTTCTCTCTCGGACACACGATGGACCCGGCACCCGCACGGTGAATCCATGGAATGCTAAGAAGTTCGTCTCTCTATGTACATATTATATGTACAATTTAAACGTCATCAGTAACAAAAAAACAAAAGTAATACTTAGTAGCATATCAATGGTATACATTTTTAAAGTTTTTAAATGAAAGTGCCGATTTAACTATTCGCCACGAAAAGAAACTGTATTCCAAATTTAAACCTTGATCGTAGTGTAGTATCTCTCCGGGATGCGAATGAGCAACAAACATCTACACTCTAACATTAATAATATTAGTAGGATTAAGTGACTGATGAGCAATACAACATGCCGTATGTTGGTAAGCAACATACAGAAAGTGAAAATAAAGAAAACTTTAATTTTAAATAACTAATAACCTTTATCGGAAACTTTATTTATATAAATAATATCGGAGCACGAAGAGTCCAAATCATTACCTAGCACTGCACTGCGCTCGTCACCCAGAGATCTAAGATGTTATATCTCTAAGCACTGTAATTTCTCTGGAAACATTGCCCTTCAAACCGGAACACAGTAATGTGTGCACATTACTGCTTGGCGGTAGAATAACTGGCAAATGTGTGGTACTTCCCCAGGCGAACTCTGCTAAGAGTCCTACCACTACTATCTTTCAAAAGAGTTATTTGCGATTCAAATGAAATGAAATATGTCAGTCTCAAATATAAACAAAACATCATCTTACATACTTATGAACTAAATGGGTCTGTTAAAAAACGAATGTTAAACGATGATGATTATTATTAGTGTTATACAATAATTCAAAAATATAACATATTATAACATTAGTGTTTAGATAATTTCTACACGTTTTACACGTTTAAAACTGTTTAAAGTAAACAATGGCTGTAGAGATAGCTTTCGGACGGGAACATATAAATATACCGTTCAGGGTTGGCACTTATCAGAAAATGTTTCACATTATATTTAGACTACACACGTATAAATTACACAGTCAGTACTATGCTACGTACCATACATACTTAGTACTTTACTGTGTATAATTACTACCATGCTACTAGAATTAACCTAACCCTTTTTAGTGATAGAGGCAGGATATGTAATAGTACATTATGATATAAGTGCGGTAAGTTGATAATTACAGCCGAGGCTTTATTGCTAGCTCGAGCCGAAGGCGAGAGCTATAATTAGCAGAGGCTGTAATTATCAAAGCGCACGTATGTCATACGACGTTTTATAACATATTTGCGAGGAAATAAACAAAGCTCTGACGACATTTTCATATAAAAACAACACAGCGAAAAAAAACGCGCGGAATAATATTTACTTGATCACAGATCACAGCACAGAGTAAGTAGGTAATCACTATGGATCACAGATTAGCAAATCGCGCGCATCGGCGCCTTTTTTTTTTAAGCAACGGCACAGAACTAGCCGGTATGCCATTAATAATAAAGTAAATTAATATTTTTGTGTTTTGTTAGAGAAAAAATAAAGTAATTTATGGTCTAAATTAATTAAATTAACGAATTTAATAATTCTTTATTATATTTTACCTCTCAAAGTTAATTTTATTCATAAAATGTTCTCCACACTTTTCTGACATAAAAACTCTTTACTAAGATTTAAAAAGGTACCGTTCGTTTTAGACGAAGCATATCTCTCTACCTAGTCTGTGGACGGAGCATTTTGAAACCGTGCGTTTTACATTACACATTACAGCACTAGTGCGTAATAAGATACATTACGATACAGAAATTGGTCCAATAAGAGACCCTTTACGAGCAAATATGTTATAAAAAATGTTAAGGCGCGTTACGAAAAAGTTAAGGGGTTATAAGATATTTACCAAGAACAAAATAAATAAAAAAGATTTACCCCCGACTACCTTGAATTAAAATGTGTTATAGTATTCTACTGCTGAACCCCTTACATTGCGAAAAAGCGAAAAAAGTCCCCGTACATGGGAATTGAGGTTGTGAAAAAAAATCCGCCATTTTGTGGAGGTGGCCATTTTGAATCAGTATCAACCAAACATAGCCAAAAATCACCGGAAGAAACCTGGCTTTCAAATAAAAAATACCATATATAAATCGGTCCATCCGTTTGAGAGCGAAAGTGCCACAGACAGACAGACATGTTAAAACTTACGTTACGTAATACCTAATTGACTGCCCCCATCATACACGAACCATTTAGAGTCAATGTTTACCTCCTGATAACTCATCGATGTTACGCAAGTTGTTGACGCCAACTCACTGAACTCCAACATGTTTTTCATTAAAAGGGATCTTTTGCCACAGTACATACCTAAATGTTTATAGATAACTTTTTGTTGTTTTCAATCATTCTCGTACTAATACAATAAATGCAAAATTTTGGATCTTTGTTGCTCAATGTCAATGTGGGAAAAGAACAGATCAGTTTGAAATTGGGAACATTTGTAGAATATAGTATAGAATACCTCCTTAATAAGCCACTGAGGCTTTTTAACGCGGAAACATTGGATGAACGGGAACGACGCAAGTAAAGTCGGTAGTTTAAAAAAAATTGGCAGTCATAGGAACTGCCGATAGAAGTGAAAACTTATAACTCAGAATTTGATAGCTTACCTTGGAAACTACACGGGTGTAACCGGAGGGCGTGGCCTCGCCATCATGGCATGGCCATCTAGAAATGCGTCAGCATTTCCCATTGGCTGACGCATTTCTAGATGGCAATCGCCAAGGTCCCGAGTTTACCCGAAGATTTCTTATCATACCCGAGCGTCACGGTAGAATCCAATTTATACCCCACGAAAAATCTATCTAGGCGCGCCTAAAGAAGTTTTCACTTCAAAAAGATGAGATACACCAGGTAGTAACGAATTACATTCGGAAAATATAGAAGCACCTTAATTTCCAAAAAAATGAAGATTAGTTTTACTATTTATAGTCCAGTCATTTGAAAGTACACAACAGTAAAGTTGGAAACACTGTCACGGACAGTTTTTGCGCGTCACTTCCGTTTTATATTGTTCTTACGGATTTAGTGTAACATTTTTTAGTTCCAGCTCGCACCAAAATCCCTATCTTCTTCAAGCCTACTGTAAGGAACTTCGTTCCAATAAACATTAAAATACATAAAACCTAAAGAAACAGAGAAATTTTAGGGCTTAGAGACATAGTATCTTAGATCTCTGGGTGAGGAGCGCAGTGCAGTGCTAGGTAATGTTTTGGACTATCATGTTCCAAAAGCTGCATGTCCTGTGCTGTTATGTGGCAGGCATTTTGCTTACCATCAGGCACATGTCCTGCTCGTCTCGTCACTCTTTGCTATAAAAAAAAAGTTTACTAAGTACATGTTGTGAATTATCCAAATAGTACAGTCGAGGTAGACATAAAACTAGCCTGAAATAGAAAAAAATCTGGGGAGCGATTTTTTTTTATGAAACGTCGGGGAGGGTTGTTGGAAGTATAAATCTCGATTTTCTAACTAATCCCGGTAGAGGGTTCGCCACCATCTTGTTTTAAAGTTTTTGTAAAATAACTCGTTAATTTTCAACTTTAGAGCAAAAATTATGGTGACCAAAGTTGTTGGAAATTTAATTTCTAAAGTTTGCTTCATATAGTTTTTACGCTAGGATCAATATTTGCAGAGTTATACTTTCAAGTTTATCAAAAAAATCGTAATGGGTGCAATTTTATTTTCTTCAACTTTGGTTCTCGCACATTTTTTACTTATTTTATTTTTAGTATTTGTTGTTACAGCGGCAATAGAAATACATCATCTGTGAAAAACATCTAGCTATCACCGTTCTTGAGATACAGTCTGGTGACAGACGGACGGACGGATGGACAGCCAAGTCTCAGTAATAGGGTTCCGTTTTTACCCTTTGGGTACGGAACCCTAAAAAGTGCGAGAACCGAAGTTGAAGAAAATAAAATTCCACCCATTACGATTTTTTTGATAAACTTGATAGTATAACTCTGCAAATATTGATCCTAGCGTAAAAACTATATGAAGCAAACTTGTGAGAAATTAAATTTCCAATAATTTTGGTAACCATAATTTTTGCTCTAAAGGTGAAAATGAACGAGTTATTTCACAAAAACTTTAAAACAAGATGGCGGCGAACCCTCTACCGAGATTAGTTAGAAAATCGAGATTTATACTTCCAACAACCCTCCCCGACGTTTCATAAAAAAAATCGCTCCCCGGATTTTTTTCTATTTCAATGTCTGCCCCGACCGTGCTAAAATAACATTTGGATGTCTGTGGCACTACTCTAGATCTTGTTACAAAATAATCCATCGAGTAGACAGCTAGATACTTAACAATCTTGGATTTAACAGTAACATTTTATTGGCGTGACGAAATGAAATGAAAATTATTTATTACCATCAAACTCTTAATTCATATACAAGTATTTGGTTGGTCTGTCTGTACTGTTAATCAAAAAACAACAAATGAAAAATAAATAAACATTTTAAAAGTTTCTAAGTAAGCGAACGAAGCTAACATTCTGAGCATTATGTAGGTGCGTAACGAAAAAAAAAAACAAAAAAATTGGCAGTCATAGGAACTGCCGATAGAAGTGAAAACTTATAACTCTGAATTTGATAGCTTACTTTGGAAACTATACGGGTCTAACCGGAGGGTGTGGCCTGATCATCATGGCATGACCATCTAGAAATGCACCAGCATTTCCCATTGGCTGACGCATTTCTAGATGGCCATGCCATGATGGGCAGGCCACGCTCTTTTAGCATTTCTCATTGGATGACGCATTTAGATAGCCAATGGCTATGGTCCCGAGTTTACCCGAAGATTTCTTATCATGTCCGAGCTCGGTAGAATTCATTTCACAGCCCACGAAAAATCTGTCTAGGCGCGGCAAAAGAAGTTTTAATTTCAATAATTACAATAAAAGTATACTTTACATTTCAATTTAATAGTTTTTCTGAATATTACTCGTTTAGTGAATTAATGATGAAAGTGAAAGCTTCCCTTATGGTAAACGCATTTAAAGTCAAGAGTGGCAGCCCTGGATTGATCAGTACTGGTACCGCCTGTCTAGCGTGATGGATAATAAATTGCTTGCTGACTGTATTACACACAGAAATATTTTAAAATATTTTCGTGAGTTATATTACACTCTTACACTGACTCACAGAGGGAAAATTTTACTCTTAAAATGATTTACACCAATAAGCGTCTTAAAAGCTTTAATAATATAACATATCCCTCTATAATATTATGAACAAGTTAAGTTTCCTCTACAAGACATTAGGTAAATAAAATAATAATTTACATTCTTCATTAAAAAAATCTATATCCAGTAAATATTATGGAAAAAAATAGTAAACCGCATATTGTAATGTAGTACTAATTTCGGCTTAATTGTTACCTAAGAAAACTCTGGACGTCTACTACTCTCTTTCTACGAAAACGTAATTTTGAAATAAACTCGCGACTTTTCAACTCCGATTCTACTTCGACCCGTCGCTTTGTCCGTTTAAATGTTCTAAGCCTACTCTAATAAAGGCCGATTTACATCAGCGAATGCTCATTCTATCCCCACTGTATCAAATTCATGTGGTGTAAACAAACGTAGAGCATTCTTTCGTTGTTTTGTTTGCGTTCGCAAAGATTCTATGGAATATATAATATGAAAAACGCTGAAAACGATCTTTCGTTTACACTAAAAGTTCGAGAAAGAATGCTCTTGTTCCAGCTCTAGCTCAATGTTCGTTCAGTTTAAATCGGCCTTAATTAGAGTATGCTTAGAACATTTAAACGTCAAACAATGTTGTAAAGGACGAAACGAAGTAGAACGAGAGTAGAAAAGTCACGAGTTTTTTTTTCGAAATTACGTTTTCGTAGAAATAGAGTAGACGTCCTCATCAAGACGTTTTGTAGTGATAGGACTCTTTGCAAAGCCCACCGGGTTTTTGTTAATTATTCTAGCACCAAATAGTAATGTGCAAACATTACTGTGTTGAAATTACGGGGCAATGAGGTAACTGTAAATTTTTGGAGCAACGAGGGCAGTGCAGTGCTAGGCAATGGTTCGGGTTCTTCATTATCAAATAGCGTCGCATTCACGAGTCGAGGACGTCTATATCATAAAAAAATAAAAATTGCCAGTCATAGGAACTGCCGATAGAAGTGAAAAAGTTTAACTCAGAATTTGATAGCTTACTTTGGAAACTACGCGGGTGAAACTGGAGGGCGTGGGCATGAGCATGGACATCTATAAATGCTGATGCATTTCAAGATGGCCAATGGGAAATTCTAGCGCATTTTCAGATGGCCAATGGCCACGGTCCCGAGTTTACCCAAAGATTTCTTATCATTCCCGAGCGTGACACCAGAATTTAATTCACAGTCCACGAAAAATCAAAAACAAAAAAAAAATTAAGATCTTTTTCTTTTTTTATAGTATAGCATGACAAGATGAGCAGGACATGTGCCTGATGGTAAGCAACATGCCTGCTACATAACAGCACAGTGACCACGAAAAGCTCAAATCATTACCTAGCACTGCACTGCGCTCGTCACCCAGAGATCTAAGAAATTATATCTCTAAGCCCTGTCATTTTTCTGGAAACATTCCCCTTTAAACCGGAACACAGTAATGTTTGCATAATACTGCTTAGCGGTAGAATAACTAGCAAAGGTGTGGTACTTCCACAGGCAGACTACCACTACTAAAGCCAACTACAAAGCAAGCTACTGCCAAGAGTACTACCACTACTAAATTAAATAATAATTTAGATCGTGATGAAGTCTTGTATAGTGTTTTACATTAGGTGTTCAAATCGAGAGACGAACTTCTTAGCATTCCATGGATTCACCGTGTAGGTGCCGGGTCCATCGTGTGGCAGAGAGAGAAATCTCGAATAGACCCCAAGACTTGTGACTCGGGCGTAGGTTTAAAAGGGGCCCCTTATATTGACGTACCTTCACTACTCGTATTTCTCTCCCTGCCCAGCCAAATCCGATATGATCCTACTAGTGCAGCTTTAGATACTCGTTCTAGTATAAAACTTACTGCACTTCTGGACAATCCAAGGTCTTTAAGCAGGTTATAGAGAGATTTTGCTGGTATACCTCTCGCTCCTACTTCTACACCGTATTAATTAACTACATAGTAATTTTTTGTTAATTCGTTTTGAAGTTCGTAATACTTATTTTGTTTCATCGCGTGGTCTTTAGGTATATTAGTTTCCCACGGTACGGTAAGTTCTACCAGGACTATGCGTTTCGTAGCCCTAGAAAAAAAGGAAAATGTCCGGTCTGGATGACGAAACACCCACATCCTTTGGGATTTTATAGTGCTTTTCATACGTGTCCATTAAAATAGTCCAATCAGGTGCTAAACCCAGGATTGAGTAAGGCTTGCTCTTGGAGTTTGAAGTTGAACCCTCTTTTACAAAGTTAATTTGTCTTTTGTTTGTCGTCAATCCCTTTTGGGCTCTAGCTACTGAAAGGCTTACTTACGGCTTCACGTATGATTTCAAGTACTCTGTCATGGCGCTGTGAGTAATGACCCCTATTAAGGAGCACCTTGCATCCCACCAATATGTGCCTTGCTGTACATAAACGTAAGTTTCAAAACAATACACGAAAACTAGTTTCCTTTTGGTTTGTCGTATTTTTAACCCACTTACCTTACATCGACCCAGGAAGTTAAGAACCCATATAACAGCATGAGTTAATTCATCAAGGCCACTACACAAAAATTAGGACAAACACTTGATTTTTTTTACCAATTAAATTATCCAGAAACGATGGATTACATGACATTCATACTACTTATTATAAATGCAAAAGTTTGGATGTATGTTGCTCAATCACGTCGGAACGTCAGATGTTCCGACGTCTGAACAGACCGCGTTGAAATGTAGAAACCAAATTTTGTCTGAAATAACACATTGGCTACTTTTTATAGCAGAAATATAACGGGAACGTGAACGACCCCAGGGAAACTGCGGGTGCGCAGGTTTATTACAAAAAAACAGCGGAATTCTTGCCATTTATAGGTTTTAGTTTTAGTTTGAAAAAAAAAAAACCAACGACATACATAATATATAAATTAAAAATATCTATATAAAAACTCAAAAAACCCAACTGCGGAAAAAGTGAACCAAACTACATACTAAACATACTGAAAAAATAAAACAAGCACTTAGATTACTAATATTACTTAACTTACTAATATTTAAAATGTCAATGTATGGATGTTTGGATGTTTGTTGCTCAATCACGTCCTATCGTATGAATGGATCGGGCTGAAATTTGGAACACAGATAGATTATAGTCTGGAAGAACACATAAGCTTCTTTTTATCCCGGAAAAACAACGGGAACGGGAACTTCGCGGGTAACACCGCGGGGCGCTGCTAGTAAAATATATGCTAATAAAGGTACATAACAACTGAACAGTCGGGATCCATTCAACGGGATCTAATCCATTATTTCGCAATTGCGTACAAAAAAATCATGCGAGAAGGAGAAATGATCGAGGGTTGCAACCGCCCCTCTTCGACTGTACTCAGTTGGACAGCTTACAAGTGACGGCATAGTTACGAAGTAACTATTTTCTGATCTGTGGCATAGTGTTGAACCTTCTAACCTTATAATATCTTTCTATCATCCTACATAGGTCTCCTGGTGGTTCATTTGACCCGTAAATTTTGTTCACGGGTCTTTCTATAGTCTATTATTATTCGACAGACAATCTAATTGTTCAATGGATCCCGACTGATCAGTTGTTCTGTTTTATTAGAATATATTTTATTTTACTCAATTTATACTAGCAGTCCGTTCCGGCTTCCTCTGGGATATTGTCACAAAGACTATTAATCGAAATAAAAACTATCATATCTTTCATGTAGGATCAAACTGTACACGGAGTGCAAATTTGACGTGACGTGACGCGTAATTTATATTTTTAGTATTTGTATACAATAAGGCCCTATTCAGTGCGACGCGGACCGTCCGCACGCGGACTAGGTTTTGCGTCCGTCGCGGATGAATTTGTCGTTCAGTGCGCAGCGGATCGCGCATGCGCACAATAGACGCAGCCGCCATGACAACGACAGTATTGTACGTCCGCTCCGCGCGACTGTCCGCCCAGCACTGAACAACTACATTAGAACCAAGCACCGTCCGCTCGCGGACGTCCGCGGCGCGGAGGAGCGGCGCGGAGCGATTCCGACCGCGCGCGGATAGCTCTCCGCGACGCGGACATCTCCGCGTCGCTCTGAACGCGCTGTAAGGTTTCATACATTTTACCGTCCGTCGCGGACGTCGGCGTAGGTCATCCGCGTCGCACTGAATAGGCCCTAATTGTTTAAAGGTAGGTATTAGATTTAGGTACGGGTATTTACTATATTTTAATGTTTATTTAAACTTCTTGAAGTGAATTAAACTTGTATTTTATCTTAGTTCACTAGCTCGTCTCGCACACAGTCCTCATACACCTTCCTACTCATATTCATTTGTTTATCTTTATAACACTTCATTTAACTGACCTTCTTCCACAAGAGCTGCGCCAAACGAAAAAGTAAAGTGATGTTATTAGGAGACATTTTTAGTAGTGGTAGGACTCTTGGCAGAGTCCGCAAGGGGGAAGGACCACACCTTTGCCAAATATTCTACCGCCAAGCAGTAATGTGCAAACATTACTGTGTTCCGGTCTGAAGGGCAATGTTTCCAGAAAAATTACATGGCTTAGAGATATAACAACTTAGATGTCTGGGTGACGAGCGCAGTGCAGTGCTAGGTAATAATTTGGAATCTTCATGTTCCAATAGCTGTGTTTCACTATGTTGTTATGTGGCAGGCATGTTGCTTACCATCAGGCACATGACCTGCTCGTCTCGTCACTCTATATTTAAAAAAAAAAAATGTTCATCGTGCGCTATTTAGCTGACTCGCACAGCTTGAGTTAGACCTATATATTATATTCATTGTTGAGTTCATGCTTTTTCTCTCATCTATGTTACTTTAACTTGACCTCAAAATGTACAAGTTACTTGATCAAAACCTACTCGCACAATTTTTTCGACTCAATCAAGTACTTTCATTATTAGTAAAACTAATTAACAAAAACGAACCTACACTACTTACATAACTTTACCTACACATTTTAACTGTTAAGATTTTTTATAGCATAGCACGAGACAAGCAGGACCTGAGCTCTGAGGCTTATGGTAAGCAATATGCTTGGCCACAACAGCACAGTGATACGCAACTATTGGAACATGAAGATTTCAAATTATTACCTAACAGTGCACTGTGTTCGTCACTGTGCTATCAAGTATACCGCGCTTAGAGGCTGTCCATTAATCACGTGAGTTTCAAAAAGGGGGGGGGAGGGGTTCGGCAAAAATCACGAAATATCACAAGGGGGAGGGGGGTATAGTAAGATATCACGTGTATTTATTTTTTCGTCAAACGCGTGATTTTTTAAATCGAAAATCGACGTGTAGTGTAACCTTGACTCCCAGTTAAGGTAACGAACGAAGTCCTCGCGCCCTTAGAATAGGATTAGATTAAACTTTTTACCGGTGTTTCAAAAAAAAATTAAGATTCATTGTAAGTTACTAAAAATACACATGATTTTCACGTCACGGTGGGTTAGTTTTAAACCTCACCACGTATCACCAAGGGGGAGGGAGGAGTTAAAAAATGTAAAAAAAAAAAACATCACGTGATTAATGGACAGCCCCTTATAGATTGAACCACATCTCAGCAATGAACATTTCACAGAAAAGTTTACTTACGAGAAAGTTCTAGAACAACAGTCAACTGATTTTATCTAACTTTTCACCGAGCGTAGTAGCATCTTGCATGTCAAGTGGCAAACTTGAAACAAATCGACACTGGATTCGGAAGCGACCGACCTCCGCGACCGTGACCTCGCTGACTTAAAATGCACTAACTCTAAGTATTGGCACAGTTAAAATATAACCTAAGTCAATGCGGTAAGATTGAAAGTTGGTTAAAAAGGTGTCGTTCTTACGTCATTAACGCATAGAAAGGTAAATAGAAGGTGCCGCCACGCCGTGATGTAAATCAGTGGGGAGAACAAAGATATGATAAGCAGAGTAGCACTTAAATATTTCGAGCCTGCCCATTATCGACAGTAAGTTCGGACGCCACGACTGGGCTTTGATAGGACTGAACCAAACAAAAGCAGGATACTAATGGGCAAATACCGCAAACACGTAAGGAATCCGAAAGAAAGTTAGTAACATACAAAAATAGTAACATATTTATGTCAGTAGAACTATAAGATGCAAATTGAATAAAAACAAATCAACGAAAATAGAAAAACTGAAATGTTTAAGCGGTTAATGATAGCGTCTTATTTAATTGTACGTTCTTATTTGTATTTGTTGTGCCTTAAAAATCATTTTCAAATAAAAATTAAATTTAAGTAGTAATTTACAAGTCAAATGTGTACATTATAAATACAAAAATTATAGATTACTTAAGTATAGATAATCACTTAAACGTTTTTTACGGAGTAGTACACTTTTTCTAAAACAGGTCTGAATTTAGTTTTAAAATTAGTTGTCTGAGTACATTTTAACATACAAACATATACTTAAAGACAACTACCGACTGACTTCCGCCTACCTAAAACTGTTATCGCTTTGATATTCCTCTCTCTTTTCTTTTCGCTTGAAATGATAGAGACAGCAATGGCCAAGTCATAGCCGATTTAGTTAGGCGGTAGAGAGGCGGCTGTTGGTTCTGTGTCTAGTTAATTCTCTATATAATAAACTAGCGTATATAGCGTATAGCATTCAGAGATCACGTACATATCTAACGGTTAAAGAGTTTTTGGAATCGGTCCAGTAGTTTCTAAGATTAACGCGTTTAAACAAATGAACTCTTCATCTTTATAATATCTTTTATAAAAAATACTGGGGTTTGTTTGACTCAACGTACAAGTATTGCCCTTTAGCGTCGTAATTTCGCCAGCATGCGGGGCTTGCTTTCAACTCCTATTTAGCTTGATCATTTTAATTATATTTATATTATTTAATAATTATTAGACCTCAGCTCAGATCAACTGGAGGCTCTGGAATCGATCGAGAGACGTGCCAAAAGGCTCAAAGGCAACGATACTCTTGTGCGAAAAAGACTGCAGTGTCTTGAACATCGCCGAAAATTTGCTAGCCTATCGGTTTTTTTCTCGGATACATTTCGGAGAATATGCGACTGATTTGCATGATCTAATACCACCTTGTCCTTTTTTCTATCGGAATGCTCGTAGCTCGAAAACGCGACATCGTTTCATGGTTGATGTTCCACAGACACGAACGAAGATATTTGACTCTACTTTTGTGATAAGAATGTCTAGGCTGTGGAATACATTGCCTGAGTGGGTTTTCCCCGATGGTTATAATATTTGTGTCTTCAAATCGAGAGTGAATCGGTTTTTTTTTTCTAGGTAAACACGCCCCATCTAAGACCGCATCGTCGCTTAATATCAGAGAGAAGGGGGTCAAGTGTAAACCTATAAAAGTAAAAAAAAAAACCTTCAACGGTCCATGGATAATTCCGAACTGTAAGCAGGTAAGTATGTAGCGTAGTTTCGTTGCAATTTAGTTTTGTCAACAAAATCACGGCACATCTCAGTTTCAGCTGACAAATCGAATATTAAAAATAAGTTCTACAAAGACACAATGAATTCAATATTGAGTCATCCTTTGACTACCTCAACATGAACTATGTTCAGCCTCATTTGAAACTAGGTAAGTAGGTGCATTGACACTGAACATGAATAGACATCACATAATACAGATTTTTATCAATCCCATTTAACAGTTCAGTGCCATGACATTGATCCTCTAACTCAAACACACAATAGCAGCTTCTTAAAGAATTGCATGAGAGAATACAGATAATGTTTTGTCTGCACGTGCGTGGGCATGTGTGTATGTTGTTGACTTCTGAAAGCATGTGGCATAGTGGCAGGAACAGTTGTTTTAGAGTTTCAAATTCGCCGGTTCGAGTTGAATTCTGCGCCTGCGCATCTCAGTATTTCTACAAGTACAAAGCTGTCATAATAGCAAACTTTTAGCACAGTATAAAGAAATACTACCAGTTTAGTTTATAGGCTTTGGTCTTGGGAGAAATGTCTATAATGTCTAGACACGGGTAGGGGTTGTCGCAATTTTAAAAACTTGGCACCAAAATAAAATTAAAACAGACGGAAGACGTTAGCCCTGAGCCACGCTCCTGCAATACTAACATTGAAATGAAGGCAATGCAGGAGCGCGCTTCCTGCGTCTCACCGCGCACGCCCCGCACGATTGCCCCGTCTAGACGGCTTCATCGAACGACTGTATGATTTAATAGATTGTGCTATTAGTAACAAAAAACATAGTTAATTAATTTGTTGGTTACTCACGTGAGATATGTCCTGTAAGTTTCGGCCGGGTCTAGCGGGCTCGGGTAGGGAGAGTGCACTCGCGCGATCGCTGCTCGTCCAACACTGAAGAAATTAAAACCCGTTATTCATTTGGAAATGTATCACAAACATGTTAGTTTTTATACTAATAAGGAAAACATTGTTGTGTGAACAACCCGCGTGTTCCGAGAAAAACACCTTTCTTAGACATCATGGCCAGCATACAGCAGATTACGATGGCCTTGACTCTTTCCTTTTTAGGAAAGGCCCGAATCCCAGCAGGGGGATCATAAAGTGGGCTGCTTATTCCACTGATTTTTGAAGTGAAAACTTCTTTTGGCGCGCCTAGACAGAATTTTCGTGGGGTGTGAATTGAATTCTAGTGTCACGCTCGGGTATGATAAGAAATCTTCGGGTAAACTCGAGACCATGCCCATTGGCCATCTAGAAATGCGTCACCCAATGGGAAATGCTGACGTATTTCTAGATGGCCATGCCATGATGGCTAGGCCACGCCCTCCGGTTACACCCGTGTAGTTTCCAAAGAAAGCTATCAAATTCTGAGTTATACGTTTTCATTTTTATCGGTAGTTCCTATTACTGGCAATATTTTTTTTTAATGTAGTTTTGCTCTTGACCATCGTCTCGCCTGATATTAAGTGACGAGGCGGATGATAGAGCATGTTTACCTAGGAGAAACTCTCAATATAAAAAATGTCGATTTGAATACAAGTTGATTATAACCATTGTAACCAACTAATCCCATTCTAGCAGCGCATTCCGAACCGTAGACGTTATTATCAATTATCTTTTAATTATTTTATTATCTTTTTGTAAAGATGGCCGGGCACCACCTTGAACTATCACTCAATCATCACATAGTAAACCTAAACTGCAATGAAAATTTGACCTGACTTATTATAAAACGTACTTAATTGTATTGTACTATACGTTATACGTACTTGTATGCACACATCTGAATAGTTCATACACCGATGAAGGTCTATAGATATCAAAATTTAAATTAATGATCAAGTAAACTCAGGAAGTTACTTGATCTGGTGGTGTTAAGAAAACTTATGTCATCTTCCCAGATCTTACTCGGAACAACCCGTCTTGTCGTGAGTGTCACCCCTAGAGTGTATATAAAAAGTGGGGATGTTATGGACATGATATTTGGGATCTGGATATAAGATTCAAATTATATCGGTTTTGCTTACGGTTACGAATATGTAATACGGTATTTGACTAAATTTGTAAAACCGTTTAAATGATTTTTGATTACACAATATACCATACTACATGAATATTTCCGCAAGATTCACTGTTTCACCATTAAAAATAAATGTTTAAAGTAAAAAGTTCAAAAACCCCGCCAAAAACGCTGTTTCTGGTCACGTGACGCGCGTGACGTCACGCGCCAGTAAACAAATCAGTGTTCTCAAAGAAACCGTTTGCTGTAGATTGAATATTTACTGGCAGGTGACGTCACGCGCGTCACGTGACTAGAAACAGCGTTTACGTCGCAGATTATAATTCAGTATTTGTACAATTTTCATTGGCGTATTATACAAAAGATACACACTATATATTCCAAAATAGAGTGAAATATGTTTATTTAATGTGTTATCTGATAGGATGATCATAAATTATGCTATATTTTAAACATTGTCAAACACCGTATTAATTCGGACTATACGTTAGTTTCAGATAGTTCGGTTATGGATATTAGATTGAATATATCTGTTCTAATAGTCAAAACTGAGCAGAGGATGATTATATTTAACAAAAACCCATTTTACAGCTTTGTCATCTAAAAGTCGATTCTATCCGAAACTACCCGAAACTTGTGAAACAAATATGATTACGGGTATATTTTTATTTCGGTTATCCGATAGGTTTGGTTACGGCTATGGAGCTCCATAACATCCATGATAAAAAGTGCGGGAGCCAGAATCTCAAGTGAGGTCCTGAGTAAGGAAAAGCGACACTCTGGGCTTCTGGCGGACCTAATCGGGCCGGTTTACATTTAATATCTTATTGTAATTACCCATTTTCGCAAATAAAGAAATTTATTTATATAGTCAAAAGTATCAAAACTATCATTCGAAATATTGTCTACGGAAAACGCTTGCTGTATACTGGGTTATACAATTATGACTTGTAAAATGAAACATTTGCCGATAAAATATATTTTTAGATTAAATAATATCCGAAACGTTGTTCATAAAATAAAACATTTATATATTCATTGGAAATTTTTCGGAATGAATCTAATACGAACAATTGGTTTAAAAATGATGTTTTGCCAAAAAAAAATAAGACTTAAGTGAACCGGATGTTTTTGTTGTAACTTTCAAAACTCATTTTGTTTTTCATAGTTTTTGTATCTTTGATTATGGGACAGTTTGTATGAACGGCGAAGTAGTTTTCGGAAGTTGTAATTTTAAGAAGTTGTCCTTTTACGAAATTGTCGTATTAGGAAGTTGTCTTATTCAGCCTGAAGCGAAGCGTCCACTTAGTATCTCCAGTGCGCATGTTGCGGTGAAACGTAAGAAGTACTATCGGCCATACAAACTCTTGCTGTCCTAAGAGACAAGACTGAATCTGCGGACATAAGGTCTAACATTAATAAATCGACAAACAGTTAACCGCTGATTATTGTTGCGCTTTTTAAAAAACTATGTCACACGGTTGATAAACCCTATGCTAAGCAGTGCACTGACTCGACACCGTTCCAAGTTAATTTTTGTCATAAATTACCTCAACCAGTTAGGTATGCTCACGTAGATGAGATACCGATTGACGCACTATTCTACAGCGGTTCTCATAGTTTGAATTAGCATTCATTTCTAAAACGACTTAAATCTAAAAAAAAATACCGACGTACCGTCTTGAAATTTTCAAAAAACTCTTTGGAGATAGACGTATAGGAACGAAGTTCCTTATGGATTGGAGGAGATGGGGATTTTGATGAGTAGCCGAACTGAACAAAAAAAAAAGTGAGACTAAAACCGTAAAAATAATTATATTTAACGGAAGTAACGCGTACAAACTGCCTGTGACTAGTGTTGCCAACTTAATTTTTCAGATGACCGTACTAATATAGTTAGGTAAGTATTGTATTTTATCTGAAGAAACTTCATTCCTACCTGGTGTCCTGACACCACATCTTTATTGTAGTACTGTCAGAAAAAAAAGGGGTGGCTTATTAACAAACTAATGACGTTCATAAGCTCGCCGGAGTTGACGGTGGCTCACAGATGTATTGCTTGGGCGATAAAGAGTCTATTAAAACATCGTTACTAAATTAGGAAAGAAATTGATTATTTATGTTAGTAGAATAATTTCTCCTATAAAATAATCAAAAATCATTTGTCAAACAATGTGTTATTGAATAAAAGTTTGTCAAATAATTACTTTGAGACAATAAATTTGAGAAATATAATTTTGCGTAATAACCATTTGACAATCCGTGAGTTTGTCAAACGTTGGTTATAGAGGTATACAATGTCGAATTATGAAAAATGAAATTGTGATAAGAACGGATACCGTATTGTTTATGGCTATGCGGGCTTGCGCTCGGGGAGCTACCTAAGTATGACATAAGCCGGTTCGCGTGCGCTTGCGATTACACAGCTACCTATAACTTCAGTGATATTTTAAATCCATGCGCGCTTGCCCTGGGGTAGCTACCAAAGGCATACGTATTAGATGAGCGTTTGTTACATTACAGTTTCCTATGGCGTGAAATTACTTTACAACAACTTGTTTCGCTTATTCCTTACTTTTTCTATTGTGTCAACTACATATTATGTCAAATCGTGACTGTTAGAGTGCACGCTAATAGTTGCGATCTTGTAATTGTCGACAAACACAAACAAGACTCATTCAACTCTTCAAATAAACATCTGATGAATGTTAGAACTGCGCACTAAATAATGTAGTACTCCAGATGACGATGGACACGATAAAGCAAAGAGTGGTCCTGTCCCAGAACCATTTAGACAAGACCAAACAGTCGAGGACGGTGCTGCATCAGAATATAGATAGCTGGCCCAAGCATGGTTTGATGAGGTCTGAGGTTCTGGGGCCTTCGTCTCCTGCATGGAGCAGCGCTTTCGTTGTGTTGGACGTGAGAGGGACATTTTAGCAACTTTTTGGGATTGCTGCACTTTTGCGATTATGTAAAATTAGTTTTTGTTTAGATAATTGTAGAAAATTCACAGGGTATTGTTAATTAGTTCTATTAAAAAAAAAAAGTAGCCAAGTGCGAGTTGGACTCGCCCATGAAGGGTTCCGTTCCAGCAAGTAACATAATATACATAGTACACATAGTTCTTGTAGTTCGTTGTAACTTTGATCGAAGTTTTAATAATAGTGTATTTATGACGTACTAAAAAAAACTACTCATCAGATCGAGTTCAAACTAATTTTCGTTGGTAGTTTTCATGGTAATGTAGATCATATATTTTTTTTAGTTTTTTCATTCTCTTACTTTAGAAGTTAGAGGGGGGGGGACACACATTTTACCACTTTGGAAGCGTCTCTCGCGCAAGTTATTCAGTGTACACAAAAATTATATTAGAAACCTCAACATCATTTTTGAAGACCTATCGATAGACACCCCACACGTGTAGGTTTGATGAAAAAAAAATTTTTGAGCTTCAGTTCTCAGTATGGGGGGCACCCCTAATTTTTGTTTTTTTTTTAAACTTTTGTAAAAATCTTAATGCGGTTCACAGAATACATCTACTTACCAAGTTTCAACAGTGTAGTTCTCATAGTTTCGGCAAAAAGTGGCTGTGACATACGGACGGACAGACAGACAGACAGACAGACAGACAGACAGACAGACAGACAGACAGACAGACATGACGAATCTATAAGGGTTCCGTTTTTACGTTTTACGGAACCCTAAAAACACTTCTGGTTCGTTATAACCCTCGGTTATAACATATAAAAAAATGTATATTCCAACTTTTATAGAATGGTTTCGTGCCTTCTTAGTTGATAGTTAGTCTGGCCGCAGAATCGGACGTCGTGGCTTCGATTCCTACCCTTGACAAATATTTTTGTTATGTTGTTCTGCATGTTTCTGTGGATGCAACTACTTATGTTATCAGCTATCAGGTTCCTATTAAGTTTTGTTTAGTTTAGGTCTGTTCACATTGCGTATGAACCAACAACATTTCGTTCTGTGTGATCCTGAGTTTTATGAATAAAAAGTATGCAGTAAATTAGATCGGATTTGTTAACTTTGTAATAGCTATTGAAGCCGTAACGTTCCGCCTTAGACGCAGATTTTGTTAGATAGAACATAGTGGAGATATTATCAGGATTATACTCATATACTTTACTCCCATTTCCAAACATTAGCTCAAGGCATTTGCAAGACAAATCATGTTTAAAAATAATACTTCCCTTGGCTCGTTACGAAAATGACATTAAAAGTGTAATTTTTTCCGATGAGCGCGAACACCGTCTCTTTAAACCCTGAAGTTATAGACTACAGACCCGTGAACAAAATGTATGGGTCATATGAACCACCAGGAGATCTATGTAGGATGATAGAAGGGTATAAAATAATAAGATATAGCAATATATCTACCGGCATTTTTAAGCTGTCCATCTGAGTGAAGGCGAAGAGGAGGGGTTGCAACCTTCGATCATTTCTCTTAGTCGCATGATTTTTGTACGGCGTTGCAGAATAATGGATTAGAAGAGGTATTGCAGAGGCATAACATCTTCTCTCACAAGAGGACCGTCAAGGGTTATCTCTACCATCTTGTCTAAGTGAAGGTTAGCGCACGCAAATCTTCTGACGACATGTGTGTCTTGTATCATGCAGGTTTCCTCACAATGTTTTTATTCACCACTAAAAGTAGTATTGAGTATTGAATCTACGACCTTACTATTATTAGTATGGAAGGTTAACTGGCAAATGTGTGGTACTTCCCCAGTAGGACTCTGTAAAGAGTTTTACCACTTCCAAAACTCTATGTTCAGTAACATAGAGTTTTGCCCTTCTAGATTAAATAACCCTACTTTAAAATTACAGGTTGGAATATACCTACAGGTAATTTATGTAATTGTCTATTTCATTACAATTACCGAATGTGTATTTCAAAGGTTGATCTAATTACGACGTCAGCTGTGCTTTCACACGAAGTTACAATATTATTACTCGTACTAGGCAACGAACTTCCCTAAACATACTTATCATTACTTTCTTCGAGTTTGTACTTAGTTCCCAACACAAATAGGCCATATGTCAGTAATTATTGAAAGTAAGTAGTTAAGTATGAAGTGTGGTGTTATTATGTGGGTAATTATTTTAATTAATATAAATGTAGTGGTAGGACTCGTAGCAGAGTCCGCCTGGGGAAGTACCACACCTTTGTCAGTTATTCAACCGCCAAGCAGTAATGTGCAAACATCACTGTGTTCCGATTTAAAGGGCAATGTTTCCAGAGAAGTTACAGGGCTTAGAGATAAAACAACTTAGATCTCTGGGTGACGAGCGCAGTGCAGTGCTAGATAATGATTTGGACTCTTCATGTTCCAATAGCTGCGTGTCATTGTGCTGTTATGTAGCAGGCATGTTGCTTACCATCAGGCACATGTCCTGCTCGTCTCGTCATTACATATTAAAAAAAAAAATCTCCGAAAAAACAAAACCCGACTTTAAGTTAAAATTAAATTCAGACACTAAACCAAATTTCATAGACAACGATAAAATGTCTAGATAAATGAAAGGAAATGTTCATATTCAAAAACTTCGATTGCACCAATTTCGATAAAATGTAAATTGGACCATCTCTAAATTATGATGAAACAAAAAAACTTAATCAAAATTGATTCACAATTGGCGGAGCTATCGCTTAACATATGTACATACAAACACATACAACCGAATTGAGAACCTCCTCCTCTTTTGAAGTCGGTAAAAAAAAACTCGGTCAGTTAAAAAAATAGATGATAAATAGTATCATTACATTTTACGAGTATAAAGTCCTTAAAGTATACTATTTTTAGGGTTCCGTAAAACGTAAAAACGGAACCCTTATAGATTCGTCATGACTGTCCGTCCGTATGTCACAGCCATTTTTTGCCGAAACTATGAGAACTACACTGTTGAAACTTGGTAAGTAGATATATTATGTGAACCGCATTAAGATTTTTACAAAAAAAAACAAAAAAATTTGGAAGTGTACTTAGAACTGAAACTCAATTTTTTTTTTCATTAAACCTATTCGTGTGGTTATTGTCTATTGGTAAGTCTTCAAAAATGATGTTGAGGTTTCTAATTTAACTTTAATCTCGTACCATCAGGCACATGTCCTGCTCGTCTCGTCAAATACAACAACGATAAAAAATAGCATACTTTAAGGACTTTATACTCGTAAAATGTAGTTATTTAATTTCACTGGAAACATTGCCCTTCAATCCGGAACACAGTAATGTTTGCACATTACTGCATGGCGGTAGAATAACTGGAAAAGGTGTGGTACTTCTGATGGACTCAGCAAAGAGTCCTAAGTATCTACTACTACAAATTATTAAGATGGATAAATTAACTGTTTTACTATGAAATACAGTTGTTTCACATACATTTTTGAAACTTTTAATTGCATATAACTTTACAAAAAAAAACAAATTACAAAAATCTAAACTAAATAATGTTACACCTGCATTTAGAACCAGCATGAAAAAAATGTCAATGTTCACGTTAAAAAAAAGGCATTGGCCTAGGAGCCGTGGAATTTTTTTTTAAATTAAAAAAAAAGTTACACCTAAGATGAAAGTTGGTGAGTTCAAAAGTGTATAAGTACCTATATAATACCCGGTTTACATTATTCCAGTCCAGCGATCGAATCCAGCGCTGTATTGCTTACTGGAATAATGTAAACCGGCACTGGAAAGTATCAATCCAGTGTCAATGCTTTCCAGTACCGGTTTCCATTTTTCCAGTACGCAATCCAGCGCTGGATTCGACCACTGGACTGGGATAATGTAAACCGGGTATAAGTTTGTTTTCACGCATCTCTGTAACGGCTGAGCGGGTTAAAATAAAATTAAATACGTCAGTATATTGCCTTATAAATAAGTCATTACATTCATTGCCTTAAGAGTTTGTAATAGAACCAAATATGTTTGTTTACATATTATGTTGTTGGTATCTCTGAAATGGCTTAACAGCTTTGAGTGAAATTAAATACGTAGTAAGTACGTTACCTGGATTAACACATGCCAGTATCGTGAAAACCGTTAAGCCGTGGGTTACTGGGAAACGTTGCTAGTTTCCTATGTTTTATTTGTAAAGATGGTTTCATATGGATAGTTTATGTATTCTGTTTGCTGCTATGTTTATTACTCGACTGCAAGAAGGTTTATTTATAATGCAGAGTGACGGGATCAAGCCTAGCCTTATTACCTACGTCATTGTATAGATTTTCTTTAAAGGAACTAATGGCCGTTTTTGTCACGTGGCCTCCACTGCCTAAAAGAACTTAGTGCTAGCGCAAAAGGCGCAGGGTCCAACTAACTTAATCTTAAAGTTTGCGCCCACTTATAATAAAACTCCACTCCCACCCGACAAACAAAATAAACTCAAAAATTGACTTTATTTCATGCTGCCTAAGATATAGATTCCATTGGCAACATAAATTAGCAGACGGCTGTCAGCGAGCGGTCTGTTAATTTATGTTGCCAATGTAATCTGTATCTTAACCTGCATGACATAAAGCATAAAGCCCATATCTGAGTGTATTGTATTTGTCGGGTAGTAGCAGAGTCGTATAAGTTGGCACCTTTGAGGATTTATCTGAGGTCAGCGCAGACCTTTACGTTACTCATCGAATACTACTATCTATATATATAAATAAATATAGCCGTTTTTAGACAATACATTTTTTAGTTAAAATTTAACACAAAGCGTAATAAGTAAATAAATAAAAAGCGTAAAAAGTAAGTAAATATTGGTAGGGACTATATATTATTACACATATTACTTTAAACCAGCTATCTGGCCGCCATCACTCAAGCTTTGCTTAGTTTGGGGTCAGATGGTGTTGTTTGTGAATTGTCCACGAATATTTATTTATTTATTTGTATAAAAACATTGGTTTGTGTACGCTTCAAAAACTCAAAAAGTTCTGCACCGATCGAGCTGAAATTTTAGAATGGCATATAATGCGCATCAAGGATTGTTTTTGTATGATCAGCTGTGTACCAATGACCGCGCCATCTGCCGGAAGCGAGGAAAACACACGCTGACATTACATTGACATTATATTTTATTTATATTTTATTGACATTACATTACATTATAAAGTTCCTATTCAATTAGGAATGCCAGCACCAACCCGAACTGCGACTAATGCATTTGATGTAGATTTACGCATGTTTACGCCGTGAACAGAGTTACAACATTGATGATCTTCAGACATAATATGTCCAATCGAACATTCCCAAATTAAGGCATGAACAGAAAGGCATTTATGATCGCATAATATAAATGATAAATAACAGAGTTGGGGGGATTTTCTTCTTGGATGCGCCAGAAGGAACTGGGAAAACATTCCTCATTAGATTGATTCTAGTAACGGTTCGATCAAAAAATGGCATAGCCTTAGCTTTTTCTTCATCTGGAAAAGCTGAGACATTGTTATCAGGTGGAAGAACTGCGCATTTAGCTCTAAAGTTGCCTTTAAACATGCAAATCATCGAGACTCCTACGTACAATATTTCCAAAGCGTCCGGTATGGGAAAAAAATTACAAAAATGTAAACTAATTGTTTGGGATGAATGCACGATGGCACATAAAAAATCGCTTGAAGCTCTTGATCGATCGTTACGAGATATGCGTGGAAACGTTCAACCATTCGGGAATGCATTGATATTGCTCGCAGGAGATTTTAGGCAAACATATCATATTTTATTTAAGACATTTTCTGACAAAGGCCCTCTACAGCTAAAATACTTGACAGCCGCTTTAATTAGATACTGTTGATTTTTTGCCTTTAATTACTTCGTATTAAGTATTGTAATTACGTTATTGAATTTTGTATTATGTTACGCTACCAAGTGATAACTCTGTGTCCTATGGTCTGAATAAATGAATTGAATCGAAAGAATAACTGATCGAAAAAGTATTTCCTGACATTCAAATAAATCATAGAAATTACGATTGGCTCAGTGAGAGAGCTATCCTTGCCGCAAAGAATAATGGTGTCTATATACTTAGTAATATTATTCAATCCAGTATTCAAAGTGATGAAATTACTTATAAGTCCATGGACACCGTTGTGGAAGCAGATGAAGTAGTTAATTATCCAACGGAATTTTTAAACTCACTTGATCTGCCAGCGATACCACCACACATACTTAGACTGAAAATAGGTATGCCAATTATCCTTTACCCTCTTGCGGAATATTAATCAGCCAAAATTCTGCAACGGCACGCGACTTGCAGTTAAGAAATTGATGAATAACGTATTGGAAGCAACGATTTTAACGGAGCCTTTCAAATGTGAAGATGTCCTCTTTCTTTGAATACCCATGATCCCGACCGATACTCCATTTCAATTTAAAAGATTGCGTTTCCCATTGCGATTGGCATTTGCAATCACAATCAATAAAGCTCAAGGTCAATCTTTACAATTGTGTGGTTTAGATTTAGATGCGGATTGCTTTTCACATGGACAACTGTACCTATGTTGCGTGTTCCCGAGTCGGCAAACCAGATCTTTCTATCTATATCTACGCAGACAGTGGAAAAACAAAAAATATTATATATATCCACAAGTATTGCAAAATTAAACTTATGATATGTATTCTTTGTTTTGTTTCTCATTTCCAACCATTCAATCACAATGTACCACAGCGAAGCGTGGCAGGGTACAGCTAGTATAATATATATTACTACATCTCGTACGTGGACTAGCGCAAGGGCACCTCAGACGATACAACCTCGGCTTGAGCTGCTGATAAGATTGAGAAATGATTTGGCATCCCAGAAGGGATCAAGGCTCAATGATCTTATCGGAAAGGATCCTTTGAATGTTTTTATATGTTTGTGAAAAATTCTATAAAACACTCAGAGGTGCAGGAAAGATTCGAACCTACGTCCACCACCACCTACCAATTCTGAATATGACAATCTAGGACATTGACAAAACCGTTTCTACAAAATAACAGTGAAAAGAGTCGCGCTGCTGTCAAGCTATGATCATACAATGGTTTTGTGGTTCACTTCATAGTGAGTCGAGGCGAGGGACCAAGGTGTTGACTCCGTGACCCTGGGGCCAAGTTCCTCAGGTGGTCACCGGTGCGCCATAGGGTGCTTACCCGTCTTTTGGAAGACGTTCGTGGATGCGACAAGAGCGTCCCGCGTTCCACCCGTAACCGGCAAAGGTGGAACGCCATGGAAGTAATTTTGAAATTGCCGATAGATGTCATCATATGGATGACAGTTAGCCATATAACTTTGGTTCCAAATTTTGTTATGAACAATAGTTTTGGATTTAGCATTTGCCCATTTTTTATCAATTTCAAGAAAGAAGGGGCCCTAATTTTAGCTGTATGTAATTCTAGAGCGGCATTTACATAATTAGGCGTGATGGCGTAGTGGCTAGACCATCGGATTCATAACCATGAGGTCATAGTTTCAAATCCCACCTACACCTCTGTATATTATGTTTTCAAGTGCCGAAGTACGAGTCTTTCATTAAAGGTGAAAGAAATCATTGTGCTATTAAACAGCATGATCCAATAGATAGATAAACTTAATTGCAACAAACTTAAAAGCATAAGTTTTAAGACTAGTGCGATAAGTTGGCAGCATTATCGCTAAAAGCGAAATCTTCCAGGCAACCTTACGATGGAAAATCAGGGTGCGCAAATAAGATGTATAATAAAGTGGCCAAGTGCGAGTTGGACTCGCCCATGAAGGGTTCCGTTGCAGCAAGTAACATAATATACATAGTACACATAGTTCTTGTAGTTCGTTGTAACTTTGATCGAAGTTTCAATAATAGTGTATTTATGACGTACTAAAAAAAAACTACTCATCAGATCGAGTTCAAACTAATTTTCGTTGGTAGTTTACATGGTAATGTACATCATATATTTTTTTTAGATTTTTCTTTCTCTTACTTTAGAAGTTAGAGGGGGGGGGACACACATTTTACCACTTTGGAAGTGTCTCTCGCGCAAATTATTCAGTGTAGACGAAAATGATTTTAGAAACCTCAACATAATTTTTGAAGACCTATCGATAGGCACCCCACACGTGTAGGTTTGATGAAAAAAAAATTTTTGAGTTTCAGTTCTCAGTATGGGGGGCAACCCTAATTTATCTTTTTTTTTTAAATTTTTTGTTCAAATCTTAATGCGGTTCACAGAATACATCTACGTACCAAGTTTAAACAGTGTAGTTCTCATAGTTTCGGAGAAAAGTGGCTGTGACATACGGACGGACAGACAGACAGACAGACAGACAGACAGACAGACAGACAGACATGACGAATCTATAAGGGTTCCGTTTTTACGTTTTACGGAACCCTAAAAACGTAAGAAAACAATTGATTTTATACCTCTAATGTAATTAAATCATATCCAACCTCCTAATTATACCGACAATGATATGTTCACCTTCTATTGTTATTTCAGTTTTTAGGGTTCCGTAAAACGTAAAAACGGAACCCTTATAGATTCGTCATGTCTGTCTGTCTGTCTGTCTGTCTGTCCGTCCGTATGTCACAGCCACTTTTTGCCGAAACTATGAGAACTACACTGTTGAAACTTGGTAAGTAGATGTATTCTGTGAACCGCATTAAGATTTTTACAAAAGTTTTTTAAAAAAACAAAAATTAGGGGTGCCCCCCATACTGAGAACTGAAGCTCAAAAATTTTTTTTTCATCAAACCTACACGTGTGGAGTGTTTATCGATAGGTCTTTAAAAATGATGTTGAGGTTTCTAATATAATTTTTGTCTACACTGAATAACTTGCGCGAGAGACGCTTCCAAAGTGGTAAAATGTGTGTCCCCCCCCTCTAACTTCTAAAGTAAGAGAATGAAAAAACTAAAAAAAATATATGTTGTACATTACCATGAAAACTACCAACGAAAATTAGTTTGAACTCGATCTGATGAGTAGTTTTTTTTTAGTACGTCATAAATACACTATTATTAAAACTTCGATCAAAGTTACAACGAACTACAAGAACTATGTGTACTATGTATATTATGTTACTTGCTGGAACGGAACCCTTCATGGGCGAGTCCAACTCGCACTTGGCTACTTTATTTTTTTTAGTTACAAATATGTCCTTATTTTGTCGCGTAAGGAAAAACTTATAAGATTAAGTTATTTTTAGTATTAAAATTAACGTGGTTGTTACACATATTGATTAGGTAAACGGGTAACTCACGTGTAATGAGGTCGGTCAATCCGACTCGAGTTTCGGCCGCGTCCGGCGGCCTTTTTCAAGGAGAGTGTACGCGCCCGATGGCGTCCCGTTTGGCACTGCGGATCGCCGCCCGGCGCGCACGCAAGGTCATCGGCTGTTGCGGGGGTGCAGGTGAGGGGGTGCGAGAGGGTTGCGCAGGAATACACTCGAACTCTTCATCACTAGTGAGCTGCGAGACGGGAACATTGCAGCACACTGAGCTCACTGTGTCTTCACTCGTATTTCGAACACAATGCCGAGTACTATGTAGGCACGGTTTCCAAGCGGGCGGCACATGCCATCCTCCATCTCTATTAAAGGTAGGACGCTTATCAATTTCGATGGCCTCCCTGACCTTACGGGGTACAAAAAACTTCTCCCGTGCCAGGACCTCCGCCTTATCGAAACGAATAAAATGTTGGGCGTCCGACCTGAGAGCATGTTCCGCCACCGCAGACCCGTTAACGTCTAAATTTTTCATTGCACGTATGTGTTCGGCGAGTCTTGTGGACACATTTCTCCGTGTTTCTCCTACGTAACTTATGCCACAGTCGCAAGGAATCATGTACACTCCCGGTACACCCAAAGGGTCTCTGTCTTTTGGAGAACGTACCATTTGCCTGAGCTGCGTGAGCGGACGAAAAATTGTCTTGATGCAATATCTACGGCGTAACAAGTTTCCAATATTATCCGTCACTCCTTTAATATATGGCAGGTACGTGGGTGACCTCTCCACCGAAAACTCGAATCGGATTGACCGACCTCATTACACGTGAGTTACCCGTTTACCTAATCAATATTAAGTTATTTTTATACAATTTAGTCAAAAATTAGTAATTTTTTATAATTTATACAAGGTGTGCACCTTCACGAAAAACTGACACCCCGAATTTAGTTGTTAGTCAATGTTTTAGCAAACACTAGAAGTTTCTGAGATTAGCACGTTCAGACAAAGAAATTCTTCAACTTTGTATTATTAGTTTAATTTGTAACTTTCTACTACTACTTTGCGTTAAATATAGTAGAAGTTAGACCACTAAGCACGGGGAATAAAATGAAGAAGTTTTAGTTTTTCTACACACACTTTCTTAGTATTAATCTCAGAGGCAATTTTCACTCAAAGAGGTTTTACGGTCCTCACTGAGTTTTAGATTTTGTGTATAAATAATATCGACGCGCGAACGTGCATTGTTAGTTTTTATACAGATTTGTTCCATTCTATTCCAAAATTATCGGTATGGTAATATAAAACTCAGATAATAGATAACCATACATTGGTGCTGCTGGTCTGCACATTATCTATTTCTAATGTAATTTACATTCACAATTTGTTGTGACATGTGTAAGAAGAGGTACGTGTTTAGGGTTCCGTAAAACGTAAAAACGGAACCCTTATAGATTTGTCACGTCTGTTTGTCTGTACGTCCTTATGTCACAGCCAGTTTTAGCCGAAGCTATCAAAACTATGCTGTTGAAACTTGGTAAGTAGCTGTATTTTGTGAACAGAATTAAGGTTTTTACCCAAAAATATAAGAAAAACAATACATTCTGGAGGTGCCCCATACCCCTATAGAACTGAAACACACAAATATTTTTTTCATCAAACCCATACGTGTAGAGTGTCTATTCATTCATTAATTTCATTTCATTTTATTTCAGATATTCTAATCCATATTGTTGATGATTTACAAAGTCAAAAACTTTAAAAGAACATATGAATACATTAAAACGCAAAACACACATGAAATCATAGTAAAAATCAAATCAAAATTATTATTAAATTAATTTTAAATGTGACTCGAAAACTGCACTAGTCACATATTCTAAAAACAATTCGGTTTGAGTCTAGAATGCCCGGCATGTAAACTAGTCCAGTGCTGCATTATTGGGCAGTCCAGATCCATCCGAGAGGCGAACAACTGCAGGTAACTGTTGTGGCTGCCGCGGACACGCCGTATTAGGGATGCGACCCGCTTGCGCATGTTTTACATCCATTATAATGGATGTAAAACCGTCTTTAAGTGTGCATCAGCAAACATTCCTGACGCACTGCAAAAGAGCAGCAGCCTCATCAGTGCCCTGAAAGCATTGTTGTAGAGAACGCGCAAGGTCCCGTGAGACTTTTTATTGTAGTTAACTCATAAGCCGCACGTATAAAAGGACTGACAAAATGCTCTAAATAGAGTAAATTTTACTTGTGCAGTGGAGAGGTCTTCAAAAATTATGTTGAAGTTTCTAAATTTTTTTTTTCTACACTTTATAATTTGCACGAAAGACACTTCCAAAGTGGTAAAATGTGTGCACCCCCCTCCCCCTTTAACTTTTAAAATAAGATGATGATAAAACAAAAAAATATATATGATGTATATTATCATCCAAACTTCCAACAAAAATTGGATTGAATTCGATCTGGTAAGAGGTTTTTTTAGTACATCGATCGAAGTTACAACGAACTACTTGACTACTTTGACTACAAGAACTTACATATTATGTATAGACTACAGGCCCGTGAACAAAATTTACGGGTCAAATGAACCACCAGGAGACCTATGTAGGATGATAGAAGGGTATAAAGAAATAAGATTCAGCACTATGCCGTCACTTGTAAGCTGTCCAACTGAGTACAGTTGAAGAGGGGGGGTTCCAATCTTCGATAATTTCTCCTTATCGCATAATTTTTGTACGGCATTACGGAATAATACACGGATTGACCTTACCTAGGTATATCACCTTATCGACGATGCACTTAAAGTCGCAAATATAATAATCTTGCCCAGAAGCTGGACGTCTTCTCTCTTTCTACGAAATACGTAATTTCGAAATAAACTCGCGACTTTGCTACTCCGGTTCTACTTCGATCCGTCGTTTCGTCCGTTTAAAATTTAAACGGAGTAGGCTTAGAACATTTAAACTTTAAATGTTCTAAGCCTACTCTAATTAGAGTAGGGCTTAGAACATTCAACGTCAATGTTTGATCAGACGAAACGAAGTAGAATCAGAGTAGGAAAGTCGCGAGTTCATTTCTAAATTACGTTTTTCGTAGAAAGAGTAGAATTCCTGTTTGTTTGAAGATACTAAGGTAAATAAGCTGGCGGAAACACTACCTTGTAGGATTCTGTCACCGAAGTGACGGCCTACCCACTTAAAACTCTGGAATGTTCCATTTACGCGCAATATTGGTGAGGGCTACGGACACGCTTCCGAACACAACCGTCACGCGACTTGGGACCAAACTGGTGTTAACTTAACCTATTTCTTTACAGCTCTAGGACCGAATGTGATAATTTAATTTTCCCCGAAAAAGCAAAACTCGACTTCAATTTTATGTACCTCTATAAACATATCTCTATAAAGTTTGTAGGTATTTAAAACTATAAATATTATATCAGCAAAAAAAACCGGTAACGGAAAACATCGTGAGGAAACCGACATATTCCTAGAATCTTTCGAAGTCACGTGTCATCCGCACACCCGCACTGGACCAGCGTGACATTAGTATTAGCATTGAGCAAAATTGCGCGGACGGAATTTGATATTTCCCACACTTATAGTTGCTAAATGCTATTTTTTTTATTATGCATAAATATACAATAAAATCAGAACAATGGACATTCTGCCAAGTGTTTGACACAAAATATAAAGTCTTTTGTTTTTTAAAAGTGCTGGCTTATCGATCAAATTTTTTATAGTTACACCGAATTTTTAGAGAGTGATGGCAAAGTCCTATAAAAATGTATACAAACATTTGACATGGAACATTATACTCGTATAATGCTTGACAGTTTTCTGTACAATAATTATGTATTATAATACAGTAAAGTAGTAATTTCAAACTTTGAAAATGTATACAATTTGTATGCTCTTTCTTTTGTTTTTATTATTTTATTAATTGACGTGTAAATTGTACATTTATGAATAAAGTACCTACTTTGACTTTGACTTTAAATTAATTTCAACCACGGGGCGACCACTTTTGAAAGTAAACTACACTAGTGATATCTTAATAAATCTTATTTTGTGCTACACACTAGGTACTAGTTTAATAGCTGAAGTAATATTCAATTTGCATATCATGATTGAGGCTGTAGACGCTTCAAATTAATTATATCCATAGGTTACTCGAAGCAGGTATTTATCTATGTTAATCCTATTTATATTCTAATGCGAAAATTTTGATGTTTGTTGTTTACTCGAGCGGGAACGGCTGAACGGATAGGGTTGAAATTTACAACAGAATTAGATTATAGTCTGGGATAGCGCATGGGCTACTTTTCTTTAAAAAATGTTTTTAGCTAAAGTGTGACGAGACTAGCAGGACATGTGCCTGATGGTAAGCAACATGCCTGCCACACAACAGCACAGTGACACGCAGCTATTGGAACATGAAAAGTCCAAATCATTACCTCGCACTGCACTGCGGTCGTCACCCAGAGATCTAAGATGTTATATCTCTAAGCCCTGTAATTTCTCTGGAAACATTGCCCTTCAAACCGGAACACAGTAATGTTTGCACATCACTGCTTGGCGGTAGAATAACTGTGAAAGGTGTGGTACTTCCCCATTCCCCAGGCGGACTCTGCCAAGAGTCCTACCACTACTAATAATATTACTGTGATACATAATACATAACCAATAGTATTACTTGTAGTAATATTGGTTCAGTAGCATTTCGATTGAGTATTTTTTTTTTTGTAGATCACGTTATTATATAAAATTTAAGTAAAACGTAGGAAAACAACAAAACCTCTGAAACAGTTGGTGCACTATCTCTTGAAGAAATTTATTTTAGACGGTTAGTCTTTTTTTAACTAAACATCTACAACTGAC
The DNA here is from genome assembly GCA_963693475.1 of Ectropis crepuscularia. Classification (NCBI taxonomy): domain Eukaryota; kingdom Metazoa; phylum Arthropoda; class Insecta; order Lepidoptera; family Geometridae; genus Ectropis; species Ectropis crepuscularia. The sequence goes on from OY856338.1 coordinate 9,523,534, forward strand.
CACCATCTCGCCTGATGTTAAGCAAAGATGCGGCGTGTAAATGCATTAACAGAAGCCAATTAAAAAAAAAAACTCAAGGAACTTGAAAGTAACGTAGAAAGGATCCACGAATATGAAGTAACAAGATACAACCGAATTTTACCGACTAAAAAACGAACGTTACGCGCTATTATGACAAAAAATAGATTCCCTATAAATCGGATGTACTCACAGAGTACAGTTTCTTACTTAATAATGTTTCCAGTCAACACAAAACAATAGATTGTCTTTGAAACAATCCATGACAATAATGACGCTGTTACTGCGATTTAATCTATGACAATAATTACGAGGTTACTACCACATAATCTTTGACAATACAGAGAAGTATTATGTAATCTGTGAATACATAGTGCCTATTTTGTAATGTTTGACCACAGTCTATTAAAATCATACAGTCGTTCGACGAAGCCGTCTAGACAGGGCCAACGTTCGGGGCGTGCGGGGTGGGATGCGGGAAGCGCGCTTCTGCATTGCCTACATTACAATGTTAGTATTGCAGGAGCACGGCTCAGAGCTGATGTCTTCCGTATGTTTTAATTTTATTTTGGTGCCACGTTTTTAAAATTACGACAACGCTACCCATGTCTAGACATTATCGGCGTTTCTCCCAAGATCAAAGGCGATGAACTACTATTAGTATTTCTTTATACTGTGGTTTGACCGTTGTAAAATTGACTTGCCTCTCACGATTTCCTCGTGGGTTTACAAGTATACAATGTGGCTGTGCTAATATAAATACGAACATTTTGGTTTGTATATCGATTATTACTATACATCCAAACTGCACAGTGACTGATCGAACATTTTGCGTGATTTCTCATTTGTTAGTGACGTAGTTAAAGATTAATATTTTTACTATGTTGCAAACATTGTCTCACATATGAAGGGCTATAATTAACTTCATTAAATGTTATAAATAGTAAATATTGGTGAACAATTCACACACAACACCATCTGACCCCAAACTAAGCAAAGCTTGTAATATGGCGGCCAAATAACTGATATAATACGTATATAGTTGTCAATATATATTTATTATACATAGAAACACCCAGACACAGTACAAATATTTGAATTCATCACACAAATATTTGCACTGGGTGGGAATTGAACCCATGGTCCTCGGCTTCGCAGGCAGAATTACTACCCACTAAGCCACGAGGTCAGTCAAACAGATGCCGAGGACACCGATATCGGTTTCAGGAACAATGTATTTTTCGATACATTCCGATTACTTCACGATGTCATTTTCAACGATAAAGCTAGGAGTAATAACAAACTTGTACAACGTACATTAGGAAATAAGTAGTAGGTACTCAGCGCCAAGATTCTGACCAACGACCTTAAAATGTTTCAAGATTGTCATGTTTTGCAAAGTAACATATAAATTCAAAGACAGTTAGGTATATTCCTAACTTGTTTTGAGTGCTGGCCATATTTTAATTATACTATCTTAAACCTACTAGGAGTGGTCTACTACAGTACCAGTTCCCGTTATATTTTCCGTGACATAAAGTAGCCTAAAGTCTAAAAGCTCAAAGTCACACAGCGAGCTATGGAGCGAGCAATGCTCGGAGTCTCTTTACGCGACGGAATCCGTAATGAGGATATTCGCAAAAGAACGAAAGTAGCCGACATAGCTCGAAGAGTAGCTAAGCTGAAGTGGCAATGGGCAGGCCACATCGCTCGCAGAACTGACAACCGATGAGGAAGAAAGGTTCTCGAGTGGCGACCACGAACCGGAAGACGCAGTGTTGGACGGCCTCCCACTAGACGGACAGATGACCTCACAAAGGTCGCTGGAAACCGCTAGTTGCAGGTTGCGCCGGATCGTTCGTTGTGGAAATCTAGGGGGGAGGCCTATGTTCAGCAGTGGACGTCTTGCGGCTGATGATGATGATGAAAGTAGCCTATGTGCAGTTCCATACTACGAGTATCATAAACATAAGCAGCCCACCACGCCATAATCCACCACGCTGGCCCAGTGCGGGTCGGTGGATGACACATGACCTCGAAAGGTTCTAGGTCCATGGTCGGTTTCTTCACGATGTTTTCCTTCACCGTTTTAAGTTAGCAGCATTACCCACATGGCTTCGAAAAGACGTGTGGTACGTGTGGGATTTGAACCCGGGGCTCCGGATCGGCAGTTGCCGTTCTCCCAACTAGACAAGCCGTAACTTTCATTCCAAACTATAATCTTAACTTTTTTCCAAATGTCAACCTAATCCGTTCAAACCTTCCGACGTGATTGAGCAACCAACATCCAAACATCCAAACTTTCGTATCCTATTAATATTAGGTATGCCAAAATGTCAATGTTTAGATGTTTGTTACTCATTCACATCGTAACGTTAGAAAGAATCTGGTTTCGAAGTCTACTGTCAATTTGAAGACAGGGATGCAAGCATGCTGGTCGGCATTACTACACTAACTTATATGTAACTACCTCATTTTTCAATCGCGGAAAAAAACGAAACTGTTGAACATCATAATCGTATTTCTGGCAAAATGATGAGTAATTATTTTCAGAATGAGATTTTGTCATGTATTTGGTTGGTTGGTCAATTATATTTTTTAAGTGGGTAGAAATGTTATATTCCCTTGGTAGAAATGTAAAAGATTGGCTAAAGGTTCCGAGTTCAAAGATTTGAAGTGTTTGTGAAGTATCGAAAACAAAGTGAGGAAACCAGCGAGTCATGAGAAAGGCTTCTTTTTTTTTTAATTTTATAGGTTTACATTTGACCGCCATCTCGCCTGATGTTAGCGACGATGCGGTCTACGATGGAGCGTGTTTACCTAGAAGAAACCGATTCACTCTCTGCTGTTTTGAGGATATGTGCTATCTGCCAACTCGCACTTGGCCAGTGTGCTTGATTACGAACTTGACTCTCCTTGTGTGAGGATTCACAGAAGTGGAATGTAAATATACTTACCTACTTGTGTAGGTGTGTAGAAAAAAGATTTCTTTTAAATCGGTATAGAGGATAATATGTTGTTATAGTTCCGTATATATATATCTGCCTGTACCTTCTATTCTTGTATATGTTAATACGCTATCCCCACGATAGATAGCCCGCTGAAAAGTGCGGAAACATGGCGTAATATAATTTTACAATAACTCATTCCGTCTTATTTTTAGAAGAAACACGCGTGCAGAACCGTTATATTCACAGTAGATCTCTTAAGTTAGATCATTTGAAATAACTTCAGGAACATTAAATAACTGTTTACAATAAGTTTTCAAGGTTTTATCGGGTTTAATATAAACTAACAGATGTTCTAAGTTTGATTTTTGGTGCTCAGTTTCGTTGTTAACAATGAAAACATTATTCAATTGATTGATCAGAGTTTGGAAATTCGGAAATCGTCCAATGTGCATATGTTACATATTATGAGTCCAAATCACTCCCGTCAGGAACACATGTTTAATTATTTATCTCTTCGGATTGTACTTTCTAACAACTGAAAACATTAATCTGAAAACATAGTCCTTGAAACCAGAACACAGATATGTTTGCACATTTATGTTTGGCGCTAAAATAAGATAGTACATAAATAGTAGTAAAAGTGTGGACCACAAAAATGGGTCTCATGTTTTGTGTGTTTTTGTTTTATTACACTGCGCTAATGGGACTACTAAATCAGATGTGTCAAATAAATATTCGAACTTATAGACGCGCAAACTGAATTTATTTATCGCCTGAGTAAGTATTTAATTTGAACTTTAAATAAAGGCTTATTAATTCTAAAGTAATGTAGGAAAATTCGTAATTAAGAATCCCTATTACATAGCCAAGGTGAGAGTACTCAAATATCGCGGTAATACTATCACAGTAACCTTGCTTCAGCAATCTACTGCTAATAGTTTCAGTAGGTAGAACTATTTAGTTTTAGTTATTATCAAATCCCAGGTTTTATGTGAATTGTCAACTAAATACATATACATATTTATGTATAAGGGAAGGGATATCGTAATATTACATATGTAGATAAAGGATAGAATAGTGTTTGCAGTTATTTATGTTATACCAATACCGCAACGTTCTAAATTCAAAAGTGCAAATAAATCTATTCATCAAGGCTAGATAGCAAATTAATATAGAGGAACGAGCGTGTTTTTTCAAGATGGGTCTGCCTTACGAACTATTAATCGCACGAGAATCGTTCGTTTTAACCGGGAAATCGTAGGAAAATTGCCGGTTGCTTCTATTTACACGACTTGCAGCTGATCGGTGGTAAATAACGAGAAACGTATAGTTACAGTAGCGGCAACCGACAATTTTATTCTCACGCAATGTTTGTCCTCCATACTGTGACGAAACTCAAGCGCAGGCTTCGTCGCTAATGAGCGATAACGATATCCAATCTTGCATTAAGACGAGACAAATTTACACTGGGATGAGGCGACCTTGATACATTTCCATGAGTCACGAAATTCACGGTTTAATATCATTATATCGTAATCGTTAAACAATAAAAAATAATCAGAAAACAAATCCACGATAATCTCGCACAGTTTTAATACATCGTGACTATGGCTGAGAAGTAGCACTTTACTTACAGTTAGTTTCAACAGTTGCGGGGTTTTCGGGAGCGTGGGTTGTCGATTACAATTTCGGTCGGATGCGCGTGCGGCGAAAACCGACGGGCGCGCGCAGCGGCCTCTAGCGCGCGACTGAGGCTCGTGGGGTGATAGCCGCTTTGCTGATAAGCGACGCGTCATTTCTACGCGACACAGAATAAACGATAGCTCTGAGGCTACGATACGCTAAAATGACGCTTGTCTATTGTAGCACTTCAGTTGACGCGTTAGCGGTTAACGCCATGCTAATCAATAAACCACCTGTTGTAAAACAGGTATCTGTTTTGGCGTCTGTGTAAGGTTTCGCTCTGGGATACTCTAATTATAGTCGCTTTGAACAACACCGCCGAAAGGACTCGACTCTCGGGCCGGGTCGATTAGGTACTGCCACACTATGAAAACTATACGACGCGACGGTGCCGGTGGTTCAAATCTACCTGAAAAATATTTATTGTGCCTGCTTGTACTTGTTTTCTTTTACATAAACGGTAGTTTATAACTACATATATTACTGAAATATTTTTGTTAATTTGTGCTACAAGAAAGAGAGAGCAAGTAAAGTTCTAATTTATTTCTTACTTAATTAAAATTAACCTTCTACAAATTATAGACAAACATTGAATTTTTTTGCAGACATAAGTTGACAGTAAATTAAGTACCTAGGTATACAAAAATTAAAACAATACATTTAAACCTATATATGTATATTAGAATATATATAAATATTAGAAAAAGGTATAACAAAAGCACTCAAGGCTCACTTCACCGAAGTCTATTTTATTTATAAAATCATTTAGAATCCCATACCATTAATTTTATAAATAACTACTGTGACTGGCTACTGACCCGGTGAACTTCGTACTACCATACTTTTTTTGCACCATATTCAATTTTTTCTGCTATACAAACCTCGTCCTGGCAACAAGGAATACATAAAACAAAGAACCATCCAATTTGGTGCAGTCATTCAAAAGTTATGAGCCTACATAGGGGAAAGTGGGGTAGATTCATACAAGGGGCACCATCATACAGTAGTGCTATCTCTTATCTGGGTGCAAATCATTTGATGACTTATGCGTGTATGCATAGCTTATTTATGTGTGTGTTGACTCATGGAGTTTGACAGCAGTCGATGTAAAATGCCCAACGAGATGACACGAGACGTAATTCAACCACGCTTAAAATAAGTAACATAAAAACCTCATTTTAAACATCAATTTTAATGGTCTGGCCGCGTGGCTTAGTGGGTGTACTCTGCCTGCAAAGCCGAGGGCGTGGGTTCGATTCCAACCCAGTGCAAATATTTGTGTGACGATTTCAAATATTTGCACTGTGTCTGGGTGTTATACTATGTATAATAAGTATGTATTTAAAACTATATAACTATTATATCAGCTACTAGCTGTGCCCCGCGGTTTCACCCGCGTCTATTTGAGGAAAATCCATACTAAAATATCCATTGCTGGCCACTTTATTACGTTTTACGGAACCCTAAAAATACGTAAATAAGCAACAATGCATTGTTGTAGAACAAATTTGATTACTTCAAATGACACAAACTTCAAATGTAGACACGCGCCGTCACAGACTTCAACGACCAAAGAGAATTTAAATTCACGGAACTAAAGCTCTCGAAGAGAAATATTTTCCCCCGTTTTCTTTACATTCTTCACTCATACTCCGTACCTATTGATAGTAGCGTAATGTTATATACCCTATAGCCTTCCTCGATAAATGGAGTATCCAACAAAAAAAGAATCTTTCCTATCGGTCCAGTAGTTTCCGAGATCCTAGCGTTCAAACAAATAAACAAACTCTTCAGCTTTATAATATTAGTATAGATCTGGCCACCATGGTATAAGCTTTGATTAGTTTGGGGTCAGATTGTTTTGTGTGTGAATTGTTTTTATTTATAGATTGCCTGCCGATCCGGAGACCCCGGGTTCAAACCCCACACGCACCACTGTCTTTTCGAAGTTATGTGCGTAATGCCGCTAACTTAAAACGGTGAAGAAAACCTTGTGAAGAAACCGACATGTACCTAGAATCTTTCGAAGTCGTGTGTCATCCACCAACACGCACTGGGCCAGCGTGGTGGATTATGACCTTAACTCTCTCTCTACAAGCTTGTCGCGAGATTTCAAACAACATCGTACCTGTCTAGTGTCTACTAAGTAACATTTAATTGCAATAAAATACTTTGTGTTCTCGCGACAAACTTTAATTCATATCAATTTAAATTTTATAATTCAATGACATGGTGGTTTTGATTGGAAGATTGGAATCAAAATTTATGTTCTTCGTTTTAGAGCATTTAAATAAAAGCTTTTTTTTTAAATATGTTTTTAATTTATATTTTATTTATTATGTCATAAATACCTATAATATTATTAAAACATCTATCAAAGTTACAACGACAATAACTTATGTATTACGTTACTTACTACTTCGGAACCCTTCAGGGGTGAGTTCGATTCGCACTTGGCTACTTTTGTTGCATAATAAAAAAAAGTTCATTAAAATTAAACAGTGTTACAAAAACTTAAATTGTCATTAATTATGAGACAAGAGTTACAGCTGATTACTATAAGATTCGAATACAGTAGTACTTACTCGTACCAAAAAACTGAAATAAACAGTCGTTCGAGAGAAGTATCAATACCGCAATTCATCTGTGAATCTGTTGCATGAATATTTACTAGACCCCCAAGCAATATCCAGCTTTTTGTGGGGGAAATGCACTTACGATCGTCCGCCATTGCCGGAATACAGCGAGGTATAAATAAATATTATAGCTAGACAGCACTTAGAGTGGTGCTAAAGCCCCCACGGAATTCTCCAGCCTCGGCTTGGCGGCAGAGGCGCGGGACCGATCTTGCATTCGACCGTGACCTTGCCAATGTCACAACCATTGTGGGCTTGCCTCGCAGAGTGACGAACCCCTGCATGAAAATGCTGCTCCAATTACGCGTCGAAAACCAGCGGTGCATTATACATTCACGGAAATACTTATCCCTAGGTCTGACACCTCAAGTCATCCACTGGAGATGTGATGGGAGCCAGGGTGCTGCTATATCGAGAAATGCGTAGTTTAACAAACATAAGAAAACCGCTGAGTTTCCCATTGCATTGACGTCAATGCAATAGGAAACCGATACTGTTATAATTCCATTTCTCACGCGCATTAGCAGATCGGTTTGGACCTCCATATAGTGTAAACGTTTTTTTAATTGAATATATCTTATTAGCATATAAAATTTTGTTTTTAAAAAAGTTATTCCTGACCCGCTTCGTAACAGTGGTGTCAGAAGTGGACTACCAGTGATTGACATTCCGTAAAAACGTTCCGCTGGCATTCCATTGACGCGTTGCGAGTTACTTCAAGCCAACCGTCTCCGTAGTGACGAAGCTCTGTTTCGATATCTCGTTGTTTTGTTTAAATCTACCAAGGAGTCGTGTCGCGACAGTAAGCCTTATTGTCGTAAGTCTGCCGACCGACCTCAAACCTTGGATCTGGTGCATTGCGCACGCCAACGTCGCTCTCCTGATTCGACGACCGTAAGGTCGCCTTGCCGCCGCTCTCCTGATATGCCGACCTTAAGGTGGCCAATATCACTGCTCTCATGCAACGCCGCCCGGAAGGCCGCTTCTTCCCGTCAGCAGTCAACGTGCTCCACTCCGTACTTCGTGTTCCGTGATTTCGTCAACAGCAATTTCCAGAGGAATGGACCCGAAAATGCTGACCATCCTTCTAGTCCTGTGAGTTTTTCCAATCGTTACTGCTCGTTATAATACTTGTAATTTAAACATGTGTCTATGTCCTAGATAACATTTATTCCTCTCACAGTTCCTCTTTTAAGAAAAAAAGTTTCAAACACGAGCTTTTGTTTATTTTCCGCCACTGTTTTCCTACAAATTCTCTAAATTCTCAACATGACCGACGCAAGCTCAAATAAAGCAGAAATAATAATGTAAATTTCCTATTAATGTTCTATGCAATATCATCAGCCCTTACAAAGGTGATTAAGACGTTTTGGCTGCTTTCCTCACTAACTGCCAAAACGCTTCAGATTTACCATCGTAAAGTCACAAAATGTCGTTGACCAAATATATTTAGCGCATCTAGAAGGCAAACCACAAATAGCGTGCTCTTGTAAAAAAATTGACGATTTCGATGACATAAAATTCTTTCTGAACAAAAACTTTGGTGAAAGAAAACATCACAACTACCTTTTAATCGAACTTCAGTCATGTAAGTAGACAACTAAGACTGTCTCGCAGTTTCGTCTATGGATCGAAAGTTGTCTGACTCGCCTTGAGTCAGAAATAAAAAAGGAATTAACCGGTTGTATCGCAATGACCAAGGACTTAGCATTACATACTTACTGTTTCTGGATTTACATCCTTTTTTATGTGAGGGAAATACATTTACGTATGCTCACCATGCAAGGACATGGTGGTGTATGTCGGGCTCGACACCATGGGAGTTGGCATGGTGACCTACCTACCCTACCGACTAAAACCCCTACAGATTTCTGCGGCATGGCCAGGGGTCAGGATCGCGGGGTCACTTTTCGCACTCCCATCAATGGCCCTGACCCACCTGCCACCGGCCCTTGCGGGCCCACCTCGCCTATTTGGACCCGGTGATGGGCCGGAAATCAGCGGCGCGTCACCTCCTCGGGTAGGCCTATCCCTAGGTAGGGTGTCGGACGACCCTTAACGTCCGACGCTCCAGGCCCTCTAGTGGAGACGGGGTGCGAGTCTGAGCGTGCCTTCAGGCTCACCCCCGTGTCCGCTTCCGCCTCAGTGAAGGAGCGAGAGAGTTCCAACTCTCGCTCTTCCAACTCACAAGACCTCTCACTGTCGAGGATCATAGTGAAGAAGGTCAACAGCGAGAGGTCCGCCCTCACTACCGCGGCTACGGATAGCCACGGTTTCACCTCTATGGCCACATTGCGGTCCTTATCCTTCCTCTGAGCACTCTGTTATTCAGAGTGGAGGACTCGTGGAGGACCCTCATCACGTGGAGGTTCCCGACCCACGAACCTCTGGGTTTACATCCTAGGCTAAGTAACAACGTCAGATACCGAAATACCAAACATTTTAACGACGCCATCAATATGGCATTTGAAGAGGAGCAAATTCAAAACCTTTTGTTTATATCTAAGCCCTAGGGTAGAACCTGTGAAAAATTTGAGCATTCGGAATCAGAATGTTACTCTACCTAAATCAAAACCAACGACATCTCGAACATTTATTTCCAAATGCCAACTTCTGAACCTCAGATCAAAATGTAGGGTCACACGTTTTTTGTAGATATTGCAAATATAAATGGGCCATGACTAAACAGAATGTCGAAAGCGAAAATACAATAACGAAAGATCTAATAACAACACTTCTAATTCGAATAATCACTATAAGCCGGCAAATATGCTCATACATCAGATTACAGATGAATCGCCGTAATCCCAGCCTATGAACTATCACCAACACCTTATAACCCGTGTGAATGTGCTGACAATTCATAAAATCATTTAAACTGCAGCATCATATTACGAAACACGAAACGTCTTCTTAAAGACGTTCCAAAAACCGGTTTCGCCGTAAATACAAATTTTATGGACATTATGAATTTGCCAGAATAACTAACTTCACGTAATGGAGTAACTTTCCAGAGCTCGCAGACGTCACCTATTTTCTGATGAATGAAATGTGGACGATTGAGTAGAGTTAGTAAGTACTAAGAACACATTCTTACTCGTTAACTTCCTTAGACGGCCAATTTTGAGATATGGGGTAATGAAGGTACATACAAACATTATTTACTTCACGTATTTTCTAATAAGTGATTTTCACGTATGTTGTAGGCAATATCCTTAAAAACAAGGTCTCAATACTCCCAGACCATATCTTCAACAATGACAAACTTCCATAAAAAGTTTCATCCCCCATTTCAACCCCTATTACATCCTCGTACAGTTCAAAATTACAAAATTGCTAGAACAAACATTTATTTGCTTGGCGTCAAGTGTCTAGAAGTATACGAAGTTTCATGGTTTTTATCTTCAACAATGACGAACTTCCACATAAAACTTTCATCACCCATTTCAACCCCTATTTCATCCCTGTACAGTTCAATATTACAAAGTTGTTAGAACAAACATCTATTGGCTCCAAGGCAAGTGTCTAGATACGAAATTTCATGGTGTTATCTTCACCAATCACGAACTTCCTTGAAAACATGAATCCCCCATTTCAACCCCTTCAACCCTTTTTCCGTAATAAAAGGTAGAATGTCCGCTTTTGGGATTTAGTTTATCTGTGTACCAAATTTCAATAAAATCGGTTCTGTGGATTTGCTTACATATCATGCTTATACATGCTTATAACATTGAAGATCACAGAATCTTCATACAACCGTCCATCCCTTATTTCACCCTCTTAGGAGCTGAATTTCGCAAAACCCTATTTTACCGAGCACCTACGGGCTAAAGACACCTACCTACATGCAAAATTTCAGACTCTTAGCATTTGTAGTTTTTGAGATTTCGTGATGATTGTGACCTTTCGCTTTAAATATATAGATGTCATTGTATGGATATTTGGATGTTTGTTGCTCAATCACGTTGTAACGTCTGAGCGGATCGGGCTGAAATTTGGAGTACAGATAGATAATTGGCTGGAAAAACATCCAGGTTTCTTTTTGTCTCGAAAAATAACGGGAAAAACGGGAACGGGAACTACGCGAGTAACACCGCGGACCACTGCTGCTGCTACTTTTACATATAATGCATACTTTGGACTAGAAACTGAGCTGTTATTGTATAAATTCCTATCACGTCGATATCTACAATGCATCAATATTAATCTCGAAGAATAAAAAATAAATATTGGTGGACTATTCACACACAACACCATCTGACCCCAAACTAAGCAAAGCTTGTAATATGGCGGCCGATTAACGATTAATAGCTGATATAATACTTATATAGTTGGAAATACATCTATACTAATATTATAAAGAGGAAAGATTTGTTTGTTTGTTTGTTTGTAATGAATAGGCTCCGAAACTAAAGGACCGATTTCAAAAATTCTTTCATCTTTGGAAAGCTACATTATTCCCGAGTAACATAGGCTATATTATATTTTAAAAAAAATTTGGGATCCTTACTAAAACTCCAATAATGTAACATAAGGTGTAAAAAAATGACCTGAAAAATTCCTTACGTCGCGTGCGCTGCGAAAACTATTGATGATAGAACAAAATCATTTACTACGACTTTGCAGAACTCATTATTATCTACAAAAAGTGTCGCGACAGCATATGTCTAAATATTATAGTTATGTCACAGTAAGCAGTTTTTTATTCTAAAATATTAATTTATATATGCCGCCTCTTGAAAAGGCTCTTCATTTGTACCTTGGTATTAATCCTCATCAAAATAAATCTTAATATATATAAATCTCCTGTCACGATGTTTGTCCGGGATGGATTCCTAAACTACTTAACCGATTTTAAATTAAATTAGCACACCGTGAGCAGTCTGGTCCAACTTGAGAGATAGGATAGTTTTTGTTTCGATTAATAGTCTTTAAATGACAATATCCGAGCGCAGCCGGAATGGGCCGCTAGTACTTATTATACATAGAAACACCCAGACACAGTGCAATTATTTGAATTCATCACACAAATATTTGCACTGGGTGGCAATCGAACACACGACCCTCGGCTTCGCAGGCAGAGTTACTACCCACTAAGCCACGAGGCCAATCAAAAATATAAAGTCGTCTTTTTTTTTTTTTTTTTCTTTTTTTAACATCGCAAAATATTGTCTACGTACGAGTGAAATCAGAGAGTCAGACTACGTTTGTTTTTAATTCACTGCGGCTATTGCAGCCTATAAAACTACAACCACCCAAAGTATACATAATATCACAAACAGCAATATCGCAAAAGTCTTTATCAAACAAGTTGTGCATTTTCTCATAACAAACAAAATACTGAATTTTATACTTAAAATCCTAGTCCGAGCTTTAAAAAGAGTTTTGTTTGGCAAATTTCTGTCAGATTTGAAAGTAGCCAGACAAAAAACCTAGCTACAGTGATAAAGATGGAAAATCAGTATCAATTTCTCTTTTTTCACAAGTAAGTAATTGATAATTAGTCCGTCTGCTAGATCATGGAAAAATATGGGACATTTAATTTTGTTTTTTCAAAATACGTGTGTAGTTAGTTAAATTGTTTCCCTGAAAAATCCCTTCCCGTACCTGTTTTATGAAGTTGAAAGTTCTCAAGGAACGGTAAGGGAACCTATTAGATTGACCTGGCAACAATTAGTACGCCACTATAAAAATCGTACCCACGACTGACGTCACGCGAAACTTCAAAGCACTGTATTTTCGTCATTTTTTGTTTGTGAAACAAAAGAAAAAATACTTGTACAATATTTTTTAGCAATCTAACGTTCCACTAAAATTCGTTTTTTAGGATTGTACCCTATTAGACCATCTTGATTCCGCAAGTTGTGACGTCACTTACACCTGGCCATGATTTTAAAGCACGGGACTTTTTGAAAAATTACGATTGTTCTAGATACAACACTGTCCAACGTACAACAAGTTACCTAAAAATTCAGATTGTGCACATCGAGAAACACAGGCTTAGTGTCCTAGAGTTTCGCAGTGTGAGTGACAAAAGTAGATACGAAGCGCTATGTTACAATTTTCGGAAATTTCCACCATGGACTGCGGGGCTTGTTTGTTGGGCTGTCCGATTGTAGAAAGGAGAGGGCTATTTATTTATTATGATTTATTAGAAGTCCCGGAGGCCAAATTATATTATGTTAGTCGAAACCCGCGGTTGCAATCGTCCATTTTTAGGGTTCCGTACCCAAAGGGTAAAAACGGAACCCTATTACTGAGACTTGGCTGTCCGCCCCTCCGTCTGTCACCAGGCTGTATCTCAAGAACGGTGATAGCTAGACAGTTGAAATTTTCACAGATGATGTATTTCTATTGCCGCTATAACAACAAATAATAATAATATAATAATAATAAAGCCCTTTTATTTCGAAATTGCTTTAAATTTTACAATACATATGTTCCTAATTACTACAGAATGTCTCGCAATTCGACGTGCCTCCTGGCATAGGCCTCCTCCAGCTCTCTCCATTGAGCTCTGTCTTCTGCAACTCTGGTCCAGAAAGGCCCCAGGTTAGGCAGATATCGTCTCTCCATCTTGTTTTCGGGCGCCCCTTACTTCTGGTGTCCTCTCTTGGGTACCATAAGGTTACTTGTTTACTCCATTTGTTTATTTTTTTACAGCGCAGCATATGTCCAGTCCAACCCCATTTTAAGTGCTCTATACGTGTTATTATATCTGCAACTTTTGTTTTACTTCTTATTTCAGAGTTTCTGATTTTGTCACTTAGTCTGGTGCCCAGCATGCTCCTTTTCATTGCCCTTTGAGTACTAGCTAGTCTTTCTCTTTGCTTGTCTGTCAACGCCCATGTTTCGCAGCCATATGTCATGCATGGGAGGATGCAAGTGTTGAAAGTTTTTCTTTTAATGTGCATGCTTAAATCTTTACTCTTCATTATTTCTTTTAGGGACCAGTATCTTTTCCATCCGCAGGTTATCCTTCTTTTTATTTCCTTGGACATAATATTGTGTGACGGTTTTCTTTTCTTTTTGACTTGTCGATTATTAACGCTTTTCTTTCTTCTAGAAGCTTTATTGTTTTTTTGCTAAACTTTATGGCTGTAAATGTAATTGCTTTTATTGGTCTTATTTGTAATAGTTGTTTGTTCAAAAAGTCGTATTTTTCCATGACACCTCTTTCCGAGTTTAATACTTCTATCAATGGTTTAGTACACAAAGAATCAACATTTTTTTCATATTTTTCTGATGTCAACGGTTTATTGTTTGTTTTGTTTCTACATTTTTGAGTTGGAAACTTTTTCAAACAGGAGCGCACCATACGGTGGTCCGTATTAAAATTTAATTTTTGTATTACGTGTGTATCATTGAAATACTTGGGTTTGTTTGTTATTATGTAGTCAATTTCGTTTTTGTACTTTCCATCAGGGGACAGCCAGGTCCATTTAGTTTTGGGTTTTTTTTTTGAAGATGGAATTGAGTAGTGTTAGGTTATTTTGTAGTAAAAGTTCAATTATTCTCTGACCGTTGTTACTCTTCTTTCCGTGTCCATAATTACCCATTATTAGATCTTCACCGGGTTCTCTACAGCCAATCTGTGCATTAAAGTCGCCCATAACTGTGAGGTAGTTTTTACTGTATCTGTTTATAGTATCTGACAGCATGGAGTAGAATCTTTCACTTTCACCTTCTGATGCTGCCTCAGTAGGTGCAAATACTTGCATGATTGTCCACGGTATTTTGTATCTTGGCATATTGATGTTAAGTATTGCTAATCTTTCTGAGATTCCTATCAGCTCTTGTATGTAGTTTTTAATGATTTTCTGATTAAAAAACCCACTCCTCTTTGGCCTGCTGTTTCTCCTTTTTGGTATAGTATGTACTCGTTATATTCTACTATTTTCTCTTCTAGTCTTCTCATTTCACTTATGCCTAAGATGTCGTATTTTATGTGTTGTAGCGCCTGATCCAATTCCATTAGGCTTTCTTGTTTTCTAAGAGTTCTCACATTGAGGGTTGCAATTTTGAATGTTTCACTTCTATTTGCTGGAGGGTTTTGGTCTAGTGCTCCCGTGGGGACCAGCCGTGTTGGGAGATGATTGATTTGGTGTTGTTTTTTGTGACTAATTGTTGTAGTAGTTTCCGTTTGTTTCCTATTTTCCGGGGGCTTGATTAGTTTTTTGGATTGTTCAGCTGGGGATCAGACCTTGTTTTCTCTATATATTTCAGTGTGTTTGGTTTAACAAATTCGTTCCTGTGGGCTTTCGTGAGAGGTTGGGTTATATTTTTCGGGGAATTGTTTATGCTGGCTTTCTTTTGTGTCGACTGGTTGGGGGAGCTTGAAGTTTCTCTCTTCCTCTTTTCTCTATTGTTGTCTTTCGATTTGATCACTATGAGTTGGTCCTGTTTTAAATAGGCTATGTTTCCCTTCTTTTTTTCTTCCTCTACTTGTTGTTGGAGTTGTTTTCGTTTTTCTAAGATTTCTTTAGAATAATCCTCTTTCACATAAATGTTGTGTGGTAATTTTGATTTGTTCTTAAGAATGAGATGTTTTTTCCAGATTGTTGTTAGAGAGACCACGACAGGTCGGTTTCTGTTCTCTGTCTTTCTTCCAATTCTATAGAGGTTACTGATCTCTTCGCTGTTTATCTGAACTCCTGTACCCTCCACGGTTTTTTTAATATGATCTACCAGTTCTATCTCTGTTTTTCCTTCCTCCTCTATTCCGAAAAAAAACCAGGTTGTACTTACGTTTCACTGTTTCTAGCGATTTAATTTTCGTTTCGAGTGGTGATATTTTGTTTTTGAGGTGCTTGTTTTCTTCAACTATTGTTATATAAACGAAACAAGAATAAGAGATATTTAATTTCATAAGAATTTCTACAAACACACATGCGTGAATGTGTTCGAACGACATATGCGTAGTTGTGTGAGTGTAGGTATGTCAACTTCACCGTTTGTATGGAGTTTAGGCCTAGTGTCCGGGGTGTGCTTGTACTGAGCAGAAAGAGTTGCATTTTACTCATTAACTCATTATTAGGCCGATTACTGATCAAACTCGAGCCTGTTGTTGTTGAGTTTGATTGTTGATGAGTGCGCTGATGATTTCATCAGCAAACAAGAACACCCTGTGGATGAGCTCGTTTGCGGCATGGGGGACCACAGCTTTGCCAGTTATTCTACCGCCAAGCAGTAATGTGCAAACTTTACTGTGTTCTGGTTTGAAGGGTAATGTTTCCAGAAAAATTACAGGGCTTAGAGATATAACAACTTAGATCTCTGGGTGGCAAGCGCAGTGCAGTGCTAGGTAATGATTTGGACTCTTCATGTTCCAATAGCTGCGTGTCACTGTGCTGTTATGTGACAGGCATGTTGCTTACTATCAGGCACATGTCTTGATCGCCTCGAGACTCTTTATTTAAAAACAAATGGGGCTGGGGTCTTCATTTCACAAACAAGAACAACTGAGACTGAAACCAGTCACGGTAGAAATTTACCATTTCTCTTAAACACTTGGCTACCACAAATTCATTTAAATGGGTATGTTCATTTACTAGTGTGTTTTTGATATGTAATTTAAATATCAGTCTTAATTAGACTTCAGGTAGTGCATCATCACTCGCTCATGGTCGAGCGGTTTTAGCCTACAACTAGACCGTCCCTCCCAGGGAACAAGTGCCAGTCGGTTGTCGGAGGCAAGGCTGAGCGCTCGCGCAACCCGTTTCCCGCGCATATTGTTATTAGATATGTCGACCACCCTCCGCGCTAGACAGGGACAGAGTTACGCGTTAGAAAGAGCGCAAATGTTTATTTGAAAATCGCGACAGGTATTGCGAGCTGAATTGAACTTGTGTCCAAGCAAGAGTCGCTATTTATATAATTGTTTTCGGTAAGTGAGGCTTCTGTACTAATATTTATTCTGTGCTTTAGGTATGTTCATCGCATACCTAATCTTATTGTGTCAATCACAGGTCAATAGTCTTCGTTTCTCGCCATGTTACGAGTATAAGTTTTATGTTTTCATGTCAAAAGTCTACTTGATTTACTTAATCTTTATTAATATTTACAAGTGGATTTTTAAAATTTGCCTTTATTTGCCTATTATGTTGTAAATTTTTGTACGTAGCTGTAAGATTCCCCAACTTAATAAAATAAAATAAGTTTTTCTAGATTTTTTGTGTATCTCAAGGTTACCTGAAAAAAAATCGCTTTCAGCGATAAGGCTCCCAGTTGTTTAACTGGTTTACGTTGTTGTTCTTGTATGTGTTGTTCAATGGTGTGAACACTATAATATAATTTTCATTTATTCGTTAATTCATAAAAATATATTTTTTGTTATTTCTGTAGAATATTATCATTTATTGCTGTGATCATTAAAGAATTTAAATGTATTCACTAATTCACAATTTTTATTTACTTGTTACTACTTATATAGTCACGACGTTACTATACTGTCAAACTGAGGTATACGAGTATAATAGATCAGCCTATAGGATACTGTATTTGTTAGTATTACACGATTATTAAGTAAGTTCTCTGTACTTTTTCGTACTTCGATTGCAGCAATTAATTGATGTGCTATATCTAAAGTTTAGTTTCTATGCATTTTACCAGAGTCATGGCAATTTTTCTTCAACTTGTTCGTACTACGGCATGCCTTTTAAGTATTGTCGTTTGAAGAAAAAAACACAAATAACAGGAATGGGAACTACGCGAGTAACACCGCGGGGCACTGCTAGTTTTACATATAATGCAAATTTTGAACTAGATACTAGACGTCTACTCTCTTTCTACGAAAACGTAATTTCGACATAAACTCGTGACTTTCCGACTCCGATTCTTCTTCGATCCGTCGTATTGTCCGTTTAAATGTTCTAAGCCTACTCTAATTAGAGTGTGCTTAGAACATTTAAACGTCAGACAATGTTGTATCGGACGAAACGAAGTAGAATAAGAGCAGGTAAGTCGCGAGTTTTTTTTTAGAAATTACGTTTTCGTTGAAATAGAGTAGACGTCCACTGAGCTGTTACTGTATAAATTCCTATCACGTTGATATCTAAAATGCATCAATAATAATTTCCATTAATAAATAAATATGGGTGGACAATTTACACACAACACCATCTGACCCCAAACTAAGCAAAGTTTGTAATATGGCCAAATAGCTGATATAATACTTATATAGTTGTAAATACATACGTATTATACTTATAAACACCCAGACACAGTGCAATTTAATTCCGAGATCCAGATGCTAGCTATATATAGGTATATACAAGAATTGCTACACGGTCAAAGGTATAAGATTTAAAACTATGTAAGTACGTATTATATCAGCTATCTGGCCGCCCTCGTACAAGCTTTGCTTAGTTTGAGGTCATAAGATGTTGTGTGTGAATTCTGAATTGTGGACCTATATTATTTGTTTATTACGATCAGGGATTTAAGTCTAGTTTTCTAGTTACATAATCTAGTCGAATGGGGAAATTACCCGGCAATGAGTTATTGAGGATAAAACATCCAGCATGCGGGTCTTACATGAGCAGGGTATTTGGTTACGCTGTACACTTTGTATTTACTTGCATGCTGATTTAATGAGAACTGATGTTGTGTTCATAGGTACTCGTAGTCAAAAATAAAACTGCTATAGATTTATGAGATACAGGAAAATTCTATAGTATTTTGAATACACTTTTGAATTATTACATAAAATTGCATGATGTTTCGAAAAGACGTGTCTACAGAAACTGTGTCTAAAAAATACGGTCAAATACTAAACCTATATATGCAATGAAAACACTTATTTATGCTTGCTTTCTTCACCTGCATTTGACTGGATTTAAATAATTAAATATGATATGAATATGACTGATTTTCTTTCTACTTAAAAAACCAGTGGCCACACTTTTATGCGAATAAGACTTCAAAGTCTTGAACGTCGCCGAAAAATTGCTAGCCTATCGGATTTTCATCGGATACACTTCGGAGAGTGTGCTTCTGATTGATATGACTACCACCTTGCCCTTTTTTCTATCGGAATGCTCGTAGCTCAAAAAAGCGACATCGTTTCATGGTTGATGTTATAAAGACACGAACGAAGAGATTTGACTCTACTTTTGTGTTAAGAACGTCTAGGCTATGGAATACGTCGCCTGAGTGGGTTTTCCCCGATGGTTACAATCTTTGTGTCTTCAAATCGAGTGTGAATCAGTTTCGTCTAGGTAAACACGCTCCATCGTAGACCGCATCGTCGCTTAACATCAGGCAAGATGGCGGTCAAGTGTAAGGCTATAATAGTAAAAAAAACATTGCTATCTGCTTTGGATTTGGCTATTGCTGTCTCCATAATTTCAAGCGAAAAGAAAAGAGAAAGCAATATCAAAGCGACAGTTTTTAGTTAGGCTCCCAGTTCTGCCGTTCCGACCGACGTGACTGAGTCACAAACATCCAAACTTTTGCATTTATAATCCCAGTAGGATTATTATAAAAATATAGTAAGATGAGAAAAGATTTTCGAACGTAGATACATAAAACGATAAATTAAGATTTTCAACGTACAGAAAACGGTAAAGACAGTAAAAGTCACTTCAACCACTCAATTACTCCTAAAGTGCCCACTTGAACGATAGAACTGTATTTAATCGACTACTGGGCGTGTTTTCCTTTTGAACACAGAATATGAAAGATTAAAAGGGTAACTAAACATTAGCCTAGCCTGTGTATACCTATTTTAGCTTCAAAACACATTATTACAACTATTATTATGTATACAATGTGTTGCAGAAAGGTCCAACAATATTTTAACAGGTCATTCCAACACTGATGTGGACTTCATCTCCGAAGGTCTCTTTCCCCTCAGCACGTTAGAATCGTGTTAGAATACGAGATAATACGAGTCAAAGTTTGATGTAAAATTGACTGTAATGTTATAATTATTTAAGCTGGTATATACCTTTTTTAGCTTCATAACACATTATTACAACTATTATTATGTATATAGATAAATGTTAATAATGTATAAATATAATGTTATAATCATTATTTCATAGTAAAGAGTGACGAGACAAGCAGAACATGTATAGTAAGCAATATGCCTGCCTGCTGTCCCGTCTTTTATTTAGATTTTTTGTTTGAAAAAGTTTTATTCCACTTCTTGTTACTCCCGTAGGTATTTGCGTTTTACAATTTTGGCGGGAAAACTGGTGTCAGATTACCTAAAAGACCGGGTCACACAGAGGCGATCCGGTAGCGATAGCGATCCAATAGCGATAGCGATCCGATACCGAGTATGGGATCGCGCCCGCTTGCTGTGTGTCAGGTTGCATACAAATTCGAACATTACAAAAAATATCGTCTCGCTATCGGATCGCTATCGCTATCGGATCGCCTCTGTGTGACCCGGCTTTAGTGTGTTGTTTATGCTTCGGCATATGAAGTGCCGCCGTACTTGTACGTGTTTAAGCCCATTATTCTCAAGAACGTTTCAAGACGCTTCTAGCGGTATCTTTTGTTTATAATTTGTGTACTTGAAATGTAAACTAGCATTTTTGACACTTGACTCGATTATTTTTTTCGATTTCTCAAGTGTTCTGAAGCTATAAGATTTTAAATTAAAGGATTTGTTGTATAAACATGAAAAAAATGCATTCTATAGCATACATTCGATTTATTTAAAATATTTCAATACTTCGGGCTATTTTCCCTCAAAAAACACATTTTTTTGTTTTTTTTTTTCATTTTATGATGTTTCTTTGTAAATGAACTTTAATTTTAATGTAGTTTATGTCAAAATAAAGACCGGTTCAAGGAGATGCCATTAAACAAAAAAAATATGGGTATACCTTCCCAAATAAAAATACGAAATTTTTTTTTGACGCCAAAAACCCAACCGCAAAAGATAAGTTTGTTTGGTTTGCATTAGTGGTCCCCAAAGGGACCAGGGAGTTTTGAGCTGTTATTTAAATTGTCAGTGCGATTTCCGATGTTTGTGACGCCAAGTAGAAGAGATAAACAACAATATAGATAGATAGATACTGGTTTGCACTGTGTCTATTTGTTTGATTTGAGATAGTTAGAATTGTGAGGTAGATGATTGAAATATACCTATATATTATGATACGTATTTAGTTACAACAGATTTACCAAAAATGTCATTAAAATTTGAGTTTCCAATTAAACAAAATAGTGGACAAGTGCGAGTTGGACTCGCCCGTGAAGGGTTCCATAGAAAAAAATAGAACAATATAAAAATTATTGTTGTTCTTTGTAACTTTGTTCGATGTTTTAATAATGCTGTATTTATTACGATTACAAACAAAGGTCTAGTAGATCTTGTTCAGACCAATTTACGGTGGAAGTTTCCATGGTAAAGCACATCATATTTTTTTTTGTTTTTTCATTCTCTTATTTTAGAGGTTAAGGTACAAGTTCGCGTGGAGACCGCGACGCGAGACCGCGACCGGAGACCGCGACCCGAGACCAAGACAGGCAATTGACACTATGGAATTGTATGGGGGCCAGTTCGCGGCGAGACCGCGACAGGAGACCGAGACAGGTCGCGGTCGCGGTCTCGGCGCGAACTGACGCCCATACAATTCCATAGAGTCAAGTGCTTGTCGCGGTCTCCGGTCGCGGTCTCCTGTCGCGGTCTCGCGTCGCGGTCTCAGCGCGAACTTGTACCTTTACACACATTTTACCACTTTGGAATAGTCTCTCGCGGAAATATTCCGTTTAGAACACATTTTTACATTTACATTTTTTTTTCTACTTTTGTGTGAAAATCTAAATTCGGTTTACAGAATACATGTACCAAGTTTCAACAGTATAGTTCTTATAGTTTCGGAAAAAAGTGGCTGTACATACGGACGGACAGACAGACATGACAAAGGATAAGGGTCCCGTTGTTTGCCATTTGGCTACGGAACCTTAAAAATGTCAGCCAAGAAAATGTACTTAGTTCATTCACTTTTGAAAAACAATACAAATTTTAATACTAAAATTAAAAATAAAGTGGCCAAGTGCGAGTTGGACTCGCCCATGAAGGGTTCCGTTGCAGCAAGTAACATAATATACATAGTACACACAGTTCGTTGTGACTTTGTTCGAAGTTTTAATAATAGTGTATTTATGACGTATTAAAAAAAACTACTCATCAGATCGAGTTCAAACAAATTTTCGGTACATCATATATTTTTTTTAGTTTTTTCATTCTCTTACTTTAGAAGTTAGAGGGGGGAGACACATTTTACCACATTGGAAGTGTCTCTCGCGCAAATTATTCAGTGTAGACAAAAATTATATCTGAAACCTCAACATCATTTTTGAAGACCTATCGATAGACTCCCCACACGTATAGGTTTGATGAAAAAAAAATGTTGAGTTCTCAGTATGGGGAGCAACCCTAATTTTTATTTTTTTTTGTAAAAATCTTAATGCGTTTCACAGAATATATCTACTTACCAAGTTTCAACAGTGTAGTTCTCATAGTTTCGGCAAAAAGTGGCTGTGACATACGGACGGACAGACAGACAGACAGATAGATAGATAGATAGATAGATAGATTAACTCTTTATTGCACTTAACTAAAAAGAAATAAACAAAAGTTACTTAAAACAAAACAAAATAAAGTAGCAATTGGCGGTCTTATCACTAAAAGCGATCTCTTCCAGGCAACCATAGGATGGAATGAGAGATTAGAAAGTATGGAGGAGGGGAAGCACAAAAAAGGAGTGGTTGATACTTATATTATAGACATCTACAGTTGAAGAACTTTTTTTTTTAAAAATAAATAGTGACGAGACGAGCAGGACATGTGCCTGATGGTAAGCAACATGCCTGCCACATAACAGCACAGTGACACGCAGCTATTGGAACATGAAGAGCCAAAATCATTACCTAGCACCGCACTGCGCTCGTCACCCAGAGATCTAAGTTGTTATATCTCTAAGCCCTGTAATTTCTCTGGAAACATAGCCCTTCAAACCGGAGTAATATTGTAACCACAGTAATGTTTGCACATTACTGCTTGGAGGTAGAATAATTGACAAAGGTGTGGTACTTCCCCAGGCGGACTCTGCTAAGAGTCCTACCACTACGTATAAAACAGAAATTAAAGTTTAATAACATACTTACATAATAATTTACATCCCAATACATATATACTTTTGATGATGATGATGACATATATACTTACAAAAAAATATACTAATACATATAACAATGAGTTTTCGATATTATACATAAATATTTTATGTGATTTTAAACATAGTAAACAGCTTCAACTGGGCGATGACTGCGATAAGTAAATTTCTTTTACTTGGTTCTTAAAAATAGTATGCGATTGAGCTTGTCTTGTGGTCACAGGCAAAGAATTCCACAGCTAAACAGCCTTAAACATGACAGACATGACGAATCTCTAAGGGTTCCGTTTTTACGTTTTACGGAACCCTAACAAGTGATTTTCATCGTTACTATTATGGAAACGTATAATTTGGTTAGTTATATAGTCTGGATAGAGTTTTCCCTCTGCTTTTTAATTCGTACGCTATGCGAACGAAAAACTAAGGGATGTTTGAGTGGTCCAAGTGAGCGTCTACAAGACTTCTCGACCAACTAATCGAGTTTGTAGTTGCAACATTAAATAGTTTTTTTCACAAGAGTTCGATAAAACGTAATGACATTGTCTATTAATAATTTCAATCTTTTCTTTCTTTCTATCCATTGATGTAGTAAGCGGTCCTGTAAATAAGTGGTGACGACGTTTGATAGGCACGGGGGCATATTCCCGAGAGGCTCAGAAATTAAAAGACAACAACCGAACTAAAGATCAAGCTTGAGCTGTATTAAATCCTACTAATATTATAAATGCGAAAATTTGGAATTTTTTGATGTTTGTTGCTCAATAACGGCGTAACGACTGAACTAATCGGGTTGAAATTTGAAAAACCATTAAAATATAATCTGGAATAGCCCGCAGACTACTTTTTATTCCGAGTAAATAACGGAAATGGAGAACTAAACGGGTAAAAGTGTGGAACACTATTAGAATTATAAATGTCACAGTTTGGATGTTTGTTGCTCAATCACGTCGTAACACTTAAACGGATCACAGTTAAATAATAATAGTCTATAAAGATACACAGGCTTTTTTACATGACGAAAAATAACGAGAACAGTAACTACGCGAGTTTAACTGCGAAGTGCTGCTAAGTAGTTGTAAAATAACTTAAAAAGCGAAATAACCGTTTATAAATTAAAAACTGAGATTTTTAACCAGAAACGGAGGCTTTTGTGGCTAGTAACTGTATGGAACCAATGTCGTACATAATCAAATGACCTAATTAACCAAGAAAATCGAAAGAAAATCAAAACATTTTTTCGACAATAAAAATATAGTATAAAAAAATATTTAATGTTTACAGTTTCAATACCTCTTCTAATTGTTGTTCTGCAACGCCGTACAAAAACCAAAACCCATGCGACAAGGGGTAAAGATCGAGGGTTGCAACCCCCTATCTTCACCAGCACTCAGTTAGAAAGCTTAAAAGTTACGTGATAAGTGAAGTGATCTTTTTATTTTATAGCCTTCTATCTTTGTACATAGCTCACCTGGTAGTTCAAATGACCCATCAATTTTGTAGACGGGCCTGTATTCCATATAAGTCCTTATTTTCAATTTAACCTGCCATTGATTGACCACCTTAAATCAGACATTTCATAGTTTTAAACAACTGAACTAGTGAACTACGAGTTAAAATGTAAGCTACATGATAAATTCATAGCTGGGCGCGTTGCCCAGCTCTGAATGTAGCTACTAGAAGTTATTTAGTTGATTAAAGTGTTTAATCAAATAGTTAACTTCGTTAATCCGCTACAAAAAAAAGTTAGCTTCATTAAACGTTAAAGCGTTACATTTAGGAAGAATTAACGCAAGTTAAGGTTAATCGTTAATCCATTATTAATATGAGTATGTGTAAAATTGCATTTTTATATCGTTGCGTTAGTTAACTTTTAAAACCTTTAAGGAACACAACAAAATACTTGTGGTATTCAAATGTGTGATTTAATCGTCGGGTATATGGTGCTTAGTAATTTCCCTTCACAAACATTAACATCTTGTAGTTCTCGTCTGAAAGCGAGGTTCGTTTTCGTGTTAAAATGTCTTTACCCGTGGAAAACAGACGTTCAACTGAAGAAGCTTGAAGGTATAGCAGTAGGTATTGTTTCTTATGAATAGATTTGTGAATATCTGTTCCCCGAGGAATGCGGCATCGTTGAACGAGTCTTTTGATTTCAACTCAAGCCACATTTCAGCTAGACTTTGCGCATTACTCTTTAAAGATTTGGAGGGAGCTCTTTGGTTTTTTTATAGACTGAGTGACAGAATTGAAAAAGTCTTCCGCGTCATCATTGTTGTTACTCGCATTGCTCCCTTAGCCACATAAACTATCTCTGCCCTTCAAATTAAAAAAAAAAAGGTAGGTAGTAGATGCCTATCTGCTACCTTTTTTCCAAGCACTTTTTTCCTGCATCCACTTTACTAACTGCTGTCATACGTTTCCAGCCGTATCAACCGGAGCTTTGGAGGAAATGTCGCGGCAAGTTGGCACTGTTCATCATTCAGGAGTAGTCCAAACCTTTTTCTTTGCTATTTAAAAAGGCATTGGCTTAAGCTGTGCAATTTACTCAAAATCTTTACTAAACGAAACTTTATTTTTTTATTAAATTGTATGTTTTCTCACTCACACGTGCCGGCAATAAGTATCTAGTTTCATTTTTCGTAGTTCGTTGTTATACATAGGTACTTATCCCATCAAAATCAAAAATGTAAAACGAGAGTCAAGTTCAATTCTATGATATATGGCTTGATTGTTCACTTCAATAACAAAAGAAGTGAGATGTAAATAGGTGCCAAGTTCAATGATCAGTCCTGCAATTGATTAAAGCCTCATATAATATTTTGTAAGAACTTAACATTTGTTGTTTTCTAATAACTTAACATAACATTCTAAAGCCTCAGATTTTACTTGGCTAGTTCTCATTCTCATACACTCATTTTTCTAAAGTACGTACTAAAACAGTAATTTTATGAGCCTTTTTCTCAAAGCATCTCGTGTTTTTGCAAAACCCTACATTTTTTCAGTAAGATTCAGAAATGTCATTGCCCTTTTCTGATTCTCCGTGTTTTCGCGAAATCCCTAGAGTTTGTGCAATAACGCTGTTTATCAAATATTTTTACAACAGCTATGAGAACTCATAGAAGGCGGTCAGGTTACGTTGGCCGTCTGAAGGTAAATAATTAGCACCTTTAGGTGTCCGAGAAATCCTCGCGTGACACACAATGACTGTAATTGTGACGTGTTGTCGGTGCCTTAGCTATTTGTACGGTTCTTTTATGTACTGTGTGTTTATTATAGAACTTACTTATTTTACAAATTTGTTAAAATATATGTTTTTAAAATTCGAACTTGAATACGGTTATTACTGGCAATATACTGTGGATAAGTACGAACACTATAGTACCAAACCATTCCCGTCACGCAAACACGAGCTTATGTATGGGAAATACGTTACTTTTTACGTCCATCAAGGCCGCAAATTCTAATCCTACTTATATTATGTACATATAACATTTTAGACAGTTGTTGCTCAATCACGTGTAGACCGATGGCAACGTGTTAAAGTTGGAGAATTTTACAGTGACTACGAAGAGGATTGTTATGGAGTTCCCCAAGGCAGTGTTCTCGACCCCATGCTATCTTTTGTTTACATAAACGTCCTCTATCAACTTCCACTTAACTGCGCCAAAATCGTAGCCTTTCATATTTCACATCGCACAGCTCCCCTAACATTCTGTTTCTATCAAACTACATACCTGCACAATCAGTGCAAGTAGTAGTTGTAGTGGTAGGACTCTTAGCAGAGTCCGCCTGGGAAAGTACCACACCTTTGCCAGTTATTCTACCGCCAAGCAGTAAAGTGCAAACATTACTGTGTTCCGGTTTGAAAGGCAATGTTTCCAGATAAATTACAGGGCTTAGAGATATAACAACTTAGATCTCTGGGTGACGAGCGCAGTGCGGTGCTAGGTAATGATTTGGGCTCTTCATGTTCCAATAGCTGCGTGTCACTGTGGTGTTATGTGGCAGGCATGCTGTTTACCATCAGGCACATGTCCTGCTCGTCTCGTCACTCCTTATTTGAAAAAAAAAAGGTTCGACTATGTCTCACACTTGTGAATGCCCTTTACTAGAACAAATAAAACATGTGAAATACCTTGGTGTAAATATTCATGAATTCCTGTCGCGGACGAAACAAATTGAGTCAGTCAGAGCAAGACTTCGTAAACTTCGTTTTATCTTCAAAAAGCTACGAAATGTTGCAGACGAGCATACCATAGTCATTACCTCATGGGGTGCAGCGTGTGCCACACATAGGTATGATAAAAGTAGAACGACCGCAAAGATTAGTTCTTAAGGTGGCGCATAAAAAACCGTTTCTATTTTCAACAGATGCGCTTTATCGAGATACCAAGGAACTCAGAGTCAGACAACTGTATATCCTCAAGTGTATCCTAAGATGTCATCCGACAGCGCCTTGCATCCATCAAAATTCAAGAAACATCAAATGAAACGCAACGGACCTAAAGATGGGATCTCCCTCGCATAAGCACTGGTGTGGGTCAAAGGAGCTATGGTTTCCTAGGCCCTCTTTATATACAAAAAAACTAAATAAAGTGCTCAGAATACTAACACATACGAAAAAAACCTCCAGGCCACGTGGTTCGGCAGAGTAGTTCGATCAATGTGCAGTGCAATGCGAACCACGTGAACTTTTTTATCCCGTTGGTTCAATTATTATCGAACCATGTGTTTTTGAGACTCCTGATAGTTCTATTTATCTGAATATGTAGACTCTTTTCAATAGGTTGGGTTAGTCGAACTTAGAGTGCAAAAAGAAACTAATAGACTTTCTTCTGCAATCGAATTACGAAGATACCGAGGTACTGCTTATGACCGCAACTTAGTGAACTACATACACATATGTATATAACACACAGCACGCCCTCTCTCACATACATTCAAATGCACAAAATCACATGCGCACATATCGCGTCCACGCACGTACACATATACTACACAATCACGCATACACAAGCACACACATTTTAGTTTATTTAGTATTTGTCAGAACGGTGTTACAAATGTGTTGTTACAAATATAAAATGTCTCAAATATTGTACTCAGGATGATGCATAAATTTAAATATTAACAATTTATTGTATTTGCATCATTAGGTACCTACATACCTAGCAATAATAATTGTCAATATTCCAAATTGCATTATACATAATTAATTGTTGTCATATTTTATTAGCATTTTTCACTTAAAAGTTCAAGTAATTTTACTTCTTTTTTATTATATCATATTTAGCACAAGAATCGAAGAGAACTAGTTCTCACAAACACAGGGAATCCTACTGTGGGCGCTAGGGCTACATATTGGTACCTATTACTCTGCTTGTTAGTTTATTTAAGTCAATTTACCGTAAGACCTGTTTAAACACATAACCATATATAGCATAAAGATAACTTAGCATAATGTTTAAAGGCACACATTGAGAAAAGCAGACGGTACACCTAAGAAATATGCATTTCTTGACTCCGGGTGGGCTCCCGCCAGAAGCTCTGCGGTCAGCCCTGAGTGTCGTTTCTCCATACTTGGCCTGTGTTCCACTACGGAGGTCGCCGGCTCGCTTCGCTCGCCACCCTTCGCTACGCTTGGCCTCGTATGGCTAGTTCCACTCAGGACCTCTCTTGAGCTTCTGGCTCCCGTATTTTTTAAATACACTCTAGGGGTAGTAGCGACAAGATTAGGTGGAGTCGGGGTGTTCTGACTCGGATCTGGGTCCTATGTAACCTGGGCCTATATTTAGTAGCACAACAAATAAATAAAAATGCCTAAGGACTATTATGCGTCTCATCAATATGCCTGAAGACTATTACCTACGCGTCTCATCAATAGTCGAATCAAATGTACAATAGATTGTTATGCATAAAACACATTATGCCAAACAATTATTATATTTAGTTTATTATTAGTTTGTCATGTATGTCTCTGTGTGTGTGTGTGTCTTTGGCATCGTAGCTCCCGAAAGATTGAACGGATATTATTTTTGTTTGAAAAGTGAATTAGTGGAGTGTTCCTAGCTATGTTTCATAAAATCAATTCATCTCCATCATTTACTTGCACACATACAGATGTTTGTTACCTACAATATGTAAAAATCATGTCAGTTTGATATTGGCGTAGAAAATCAAGGCATGAATATTAATGAATTACAATACACGCCTTGAGTAAAAGTTTCAAGCGATTTTAAACATAAATTGCTATTAAATTACGAATAGGAGTGCAGTTTTTACATAATTATGTATAAACTGTAGTCCTATAATAAATTAGTAATAGTGTGTGAATTTTCATGACGAGTGACATGAAAATTGTGAGTTCATTATTGTTGTTTTACCCATTGTTTGAATGACCATGGTATTACATAATAATTAGACTATGAGACTGAGCTAACTTCAAATAGGTGAGTTGATAGCGCTTACAACAAAATTATATTAATTTACTTTTCACTTTTGAGTGCCTATATGTAGTTTTGAAATCGTTTTTTTTCACGTACCTAGTGTTTTTATTTTCTTGTTTTTTAGTGTCTGCAATAGGTTGTTCTGTTAACTACAGGGTTTTCAGGTTGTTCAGATCGTTTTACAGGGTTTTCTAGATTACATCAGGTAGATGCATGATGTTTTGTTACATATTAGATAATAGATTACATAATATTTTAGTTTAGATAGATAGGTTAGATACATTTTATCACAAGAAAATAATGGGAGCTGCGCGGGTAAAACTGTGGGCGTTGCTATTTATCAATATTTAATCAATCTAAATGAAATTTTCTTAAAACCCGTAATTAACGCTGTAATTAACGTCGTCCGGAGAAACAAAGATTTTCATAAAAAGATTTCATAATATGACAACTACTGGGCCAAACTGTACAAAATTTCAATGGGACCAAATGGCAGTTATAAAACATGAACATGAACATTATAAATATCAATAAAAAAAAATCGCGGCTGCAGAAAAAAAATCTATAAACTAGTGAAATAAATTAATAGAATTTGTCTTAAAATTACTTTTTGTAGCGAGTTAAACAACTTAAGCAACAAATACTAGAAGATTTTGTAGGTATAAGTATGTTTTAATATTAGCTGCCTTTAGTAAACATAAAAGCCAATACAGGTTTTTGGCATCATTTTTTTTTCTTTCGTCGGGGATGAATTTTGAGTCATTATTAAAGACCTATCTAAAAAGCGCAAATAAAAAAAACAATCCACTAAACTTTAACCCATAATATAACAGAGAAATGGTTATTTGTCTATTTAACCGACTTCCAAAAAGGAGGAGAGGAGGTTATCTATTCGACCACCATGTTTTTTTTTATGTTTGGTACCATCAATTGGTATGATTTCTCAAAACGCTTAAACCGATTTCAAAATGTATTATGTGCTCCGAATTATCCCATGTAAGTTTTATCGAAATCGGCCAAGTGGTTTGTGAAATATGAACAAAAAACTAAAATTTGTCTACAATATTGTCTGGATGACATGGTTGTAGATTTCACAAAAGTTATGAAACTCGTTTCTGTCAACCCGAAATTGTGTTAATGCATTGTGCACGCACTAAAAAGGGTAAAATAAACTCTTTTTATCCAAAAAATTAAACCGACTTCAAAACCACCAATAGGCACTCAAAAGCGAAAAATAAGTTAATATAATTACTATATAAGCGCTACTCACTCATCTATTTGAAGTCGGTGCCAGCTATGTCTTACAAGTAGTACTAGATATATATTACTACTTACATAAAATATTACATTATGGCTACTTATTACGTTCATAGTATCTATCTACGAGCTTCCTGACGTGACTGGCACCGCCTTCAAATAGCTGAGTGAGTAGCGCTTATATTTGTCGTTTAGAAACAAAAGTGGTAATTCTTAATTGTTAAAAGTGGAAATTAACGATTTTTTGTTGTGTACCTCTTGCACGACATGTAATTACATTAACTTATTTTTCGCTTTTGAGTGCCTATTGGTGGTTTTGAAGTCGGTATGTTTAATTTTTTGTATAAAAAGAGTTTACAATATTATCAAGTGCTTTGGGGCAGCATTTTTGAGTGCGTAGAGGTTGCGCCGAGTAGTAATTAACGAGGAGAGGGGGAAAATAAAGTACCTACAATGAGGTCGTCACTCATCTTCCACTGCTAGCAAGTATTGTCTGTACGTGTGTCTCCTCTGATTTTTTCTACATGTGTACTATGTGTTCCTATGATTATGTTATTGATGGCATAAATGCTATAAAAGGGAATAATGTCCTGTACATGCATTGTCGGAAAAAGGAAACTCGGATGTAAAGTTGTTGTTGTCGGCTGGGGTAGACATAAAAAAAAACTTGTTTCCTCCACCTCCATTTTTAGATATCATTACAAGAAATCGTGCAGTAGACCAAGGAATACAATCGGTCCCTTTGCTTAGCGTTTGTGTACTATGAGAAGGAGTCCTTACAGCGTTGTCAAGTCGATTGGTGATAGGTACATCGAGGTAACCGTGCACTCTTCATATTCAAATAACTATGTGGAACTCTGTTCAGGAGAACGACTTACTCGTCCCATCGCTCTTCCCTATATGTAAAAATAGAAAATAATACTGCTACTGTTATAGCTATTATCCTCAAGTTTTCAAAACAAATCCCAGTTCCCACAAAGTTTCATTGTTATGTAATTTCATCACAAACTGTTTAATGATATCGTCTTCATAATTCTCAAAATAGAAATAGCTAATAACTAAGCGGGAAATTATAACTGCAGTTTTATTAATCATTAACATTAACCAAGCAGTCCACCAGAGGGCGTTCAGTCCACTTTATTTTGAAAATAGAACAGTAGCGAATGTCCGCCATTGGACGCTTTAAATTTAGAAGCGACGTAGACGCATCTCGGTTATCGATACGCCGGCAGTCCGGTAAATAATTCAGGTATTTTTGCTATATGTGTTCGATTTTCAAAATGTTGAAGAAATGATAGTGATTTTAAACATTTTTGTGGTAAAATTGGATCGAAAGTGTTCAAGATAGTTTGTTCAGCTACCGGTCATGAGCGCTTCCTGGTACGTAATTATAAATACACTAATTGTTCCCATTACGCGTATAAATAGATGGTATTTAATTACATATTGAGACACATGTTAAAACCTGGATAACTATTGCTTTTCGAAAGTTTTTCCGCTTCAGAAATACGTAAAAAATATTCTGTTTTTGGTAATGATTAATAACAAATAACTTAATACAATTAGTTTTTATTTCCAGCCATGTAAGTACCATAAACGTGTAATAGATATTTTCTCTTCATGCACATAGGTAATCACATATAGTTAGGCAAATGTAGTTTTTATTTTAAGTCATGTAAGTACCACAACAGTGTAATACAAATTAGTTCTTAGGCCTATTGTCAATGTAATAATTTATCTGACTCGCAAATACCGTTCAATAAAGTGTTTTTGGAATGACAGATATTGAATAGTTGGTGAAAAAGTATGTCCAATTGATAACATTGACGTTAAAATTATCTAACAAGACGAAACATTAACACCACCCAAGCCTTTGATAAAATTAAATAAATGTTTTAAGACTTCAATGACCCAAGCCAAACATTTGTGTGATGACTACGGATGTCTGTTCTGTGTCTGGGTATTTCTATGTATCATAAGTATGTATCATAAGTGTGTATTCAATTGGATATATACGCTATTTTAAATTAAATGAATATATTTTTATATGTGTAAACGGAAATGTATGTAATCCGTCATTGTATACAATTCCTAGGAAATGTATGTAATTCCTAAAATCGCACGGAAATGTGTGAAATAAATTATATTATACTTACACATTACACATTTCCTAGAAAATCTATACATTTCCTAAATAGCAATCGGAAATGTAAACATTTAAGATGACAGCGGGACGAGGGGAGGGTATTGCTTTAGGTTAGGTTTTTTTTTTTAAATAAAGAGTGACGAGACGAGCAGGAGCCTGATGGTAAACAACATGCAACAGGTTAGGTTATAGTTTTATTACAGAAAACATTTACTTTATACATTTCCTAATAAGATATTGGAATTATATACAATTCCGAGGAAATTTATACGTTTCCTAGGATATCTATGTATTAAATAGTTTTTCAAACAATATTTTATACATTTCCTAAATAGTATCGGAATTGTACACATTTCCTAGGATTTGTATACAACTCCTTGATTTCATACATTTCCGGTAACATCTTATGTACATCTAAATAGCCTCCGTTTCAATCAAGACGAAGGTGGCGTGTAGGGGAGACCAAGGTGGGTTGTGACAGAGGGGAGTTGTGACAAAGACGATTACTCGGAACCTATGACCGTTAGCGAGTTGGCAACACCGCGCAATTGTTTCTTTAAAGACGCGCTAGTTGACACGGTACGCGCCAGAGGTGCATGGCAAACGGTTATGCGAGTGCGACGACTGCATGAAAAAAAAACCGAAAAGTAAGTTTTTTATCGAAATTTTGATTGTTTCTATGTACTGACATATTGCATTAACATGATTACGATATTTCTCCTTTTATTGAGTGGTTTTTGATGTTTCAAAGCATGGCATTCTCTTCCTATGTTTCCATCATGTTTTGAAATTATGAATTATTATTCTAACCAAGTCGCAATTTTTGGTATCTAGGAGAATTGTGACACTCTGTCACAACTCTCCTATTTAAGTTTATTTTATTAATAGCTTTGTTTTAATTGGTTTCAACAATGTTTTTTTTATTTTTATAATATGTATGCTTGTTTGTTTTTGTCAATTTTTACAACCTAAGTTTGAGATAAACGTTGTTGTTGCCAAAGGCTCCACCAAGACAAAAATACCCAACCTAATAGACGCAAGATCAAATAAGCTATTCTTACAGACACACCTACAGAAGATGAAATAGACTATAGAAGCCAGTAGAAAGTTCAAAAGTGTGAAAAGCGTGTTTTAAATGAAGAAAAGAACGAACCAAAAAAGCCAAGAAGCAGACTAAAACGAAAAGTGCAAAATATGCCAAAGAAGGTGCAAAAAATGCTGATTATTGCATGGATGTAAAGGCTGGTCTCATGAAGATTGCTCTTGGGGCGAGCTACAATACATCTGTCATAACTGTTTGTAGATTAGATTATTATTTATGATTCTTTAGATTTGATTTTGATCTCATTAAGTAACCATTTTTTTATAGTATAGAGTGAGGAGACGAGCAGAACATGTACCTGATGGTAAGCAACATGCTTGCCACGTAACATCACTGTGACATGCAGCTATTGGATGAAGAGTCCAAATCATTACCTAGCACTGCACTGCTCAGCTCTCGTCACCCAGAGATCTAAGCTATTATATTTCTAAGCCCTGTAACTTCTCTGGAAACATTGCCCTTTAAACTGGAACACAGCAATGTTTGCACATTACTGTTTGGCGATAAAATAACTGGCAAAGGTGTGGTACTTCCCCAGGCGGACTCTGCCAAGAGCCCTACCACTACTAAATACCTACTGATAAAATAATGTATATACTTGTTATTTTGATGTTTAGTACTTCATGTTATTGTTTCTTACTATTATTTTGAAAATTAAAGTACTTTTATGCAAAAAACATGTTTTGTTTATTACAAAAATATATTTATCTGTCAAATGTAGTCTAAGTACATAGCTGTCACAACTAACCTTGGTACCTGTCACAACTTACATCGGTGTTAGGAGAGTTGTGACAATAGGAGTACATTCAGTTTTTGTGGATTTCCTCAGTAACTTTAATTGCTTTTGATTACTATTTTTAAAAGAGTAATAATTGGGATACATTTTGGCATAACGTTTATAATTGTGGTATGTTTTGTTGTTGAGATATGTTGCTCTAAGTAAAAATTGTCACAACACTCCTCGGTCTCCCCTAATCGCACGATAAAAACTGGACCACCACACCAGTAGATTGGACTATCTGGACGGAAATAATAGAGGCCTTGCCTAGCTGTGGGACACTTGAGAGAAGTTGGGGAATTTCAAACATATGCTTTTACTCATTTTTAATTTTAATCTGCGCTTTCAGAAAATGGCGCGGATTTACGAAGAGATTGACCCGAAGTTTGCTGTCACATGTAGTGACGTCACACTTTGCTCTGACCATAAAGGATTTTTCACGGAGCTGGCAGATGAAGCCGTTTCCATGGCAACTGCAGAATGGCTGAAACAATTGGAGGCCGTGGAAGAAGGACAGAAAGTAGCTTTTGTTATGGCGAATGAAGAGGTCAGTACTTTTTAACCAACTTAAAAAAAGAGGGAGGCTCTCAACTCTTATGTGTTTTTTGTTGTTTATTATTTATGTTTGTTACCTCAGACTGACTCGGCAGACAGAATAGGCCATGTGAGCTGAACTGTTATAAGTTTGTTTTAAACTAAATGAAAAACAAACACGTCAATCTAATGGCACTCGTGGCATTGGGGCTTTAAGAGTTATAATATGACCTTATTTGAAGGGAAAACTTATTTTGGCCCGCAACAGACAGATTTTTCGTGTGAATTGCATTCTAGCAACACGCGGCTACGGGCTATGTCTAGCGGGATTGATAAGAAATCTTAGGGTAAGCTCGGGTGAGAGAGAGAGAGAGGGCGAGAAATGAGTCAGCATTTCTAGATTGCCATGGTCATGGACACGCCCTCCGGTTTCACCCGCGTAGTTTCCAAAGGAAGCTATCATGTCATTCTGAGTTATAAGTTTTCATTTCTATCGGCAGTTTCTATGACTGCCATTTGTTTTGTTTATTTTTTGCCACCATAGACATGAGTCTGACTGACATGTTTTTACATCTTCGATCAAGAAATTCCTGATCGAAGTTTTACATTTTTAACATGAGAAACACAAGCCCAATATTGCCGAGGTACGAGGCCACTTGACGTCAACTGCGTTGGTATCTTGTAAATAATTTAATAGGTTAAAAAAACAAGGTCATACAAAAGATCCAACAAAAAAGTTCGAATTTATTTATTGGTAGCGTGTGTTAAATCGATCGATTACGTGATGACGAAACGTGGTCAGTGGTCACAGACTGCACATGTCAGTATCAGTCAGTATGACACTAATTTATTACAGTACGTGAAAATTATTTGTAAACAAAGTTATTGATCCTGATGATCGTGAGGATGAATGGTTAGTGGGACAAAATGTACAAATAATTGCATTGTCATCGGACCTTAATAAGGGTACAATGTTTCAAACCAAAGCGTTGTTTGGAAAGTGGTGAAAATCACGTTCAAAGATTCCGTTACATAGATACATTGATTCATAGATTCATAGAAAGTTACATACCGAGCTAATAAATGCGTGTTAAACACGCGCAACTAACTTCAGTTTGTCAAATTCGGGTATTTACGCACGCAACATAAAAATTAACTCTGAAGTGACAGTTATCACCCAATTTTAAAATGTCGTATTATTTTTTGGATGTCGGTGTGCGCGGTCATCGTAAAAAAACTCACTCTCATTAATTTTACCAAGCTCGCCAAAAGAAGTAGAGCTAAAAAAATATTTTTCATACAACTTCGAATGGATTTCCTTAAAACTTTAACATACTTGTAAAACGATGAAGTCTTTGAATTATATAAAATATTTTTCCTTAGAAAATAAAAGAAAAAAGCTAAGAAGCACAAGGTTATTATGGTTCGGTTACATTATGCGTAGAAATGCAGAGACTACATATCCAAGAAAGCTTTGAATATGAAAGTGGATGCCTGTTGCGGTAGAGGGCGCCCAAAGAAACGGATGGATTCAGATAAAGAGGACATGATTAAGAAAGCTAGGTGTTAGCCCAGATATGAAGGGTCATGGAGATGAATGACGGAAGTGGTTATGTAGTACCGACCCACATAAAGTGAGATAAGGGTCGGTGAACATAGAAACCGCTACGAAGAAAACCTACGCGTCTCCTAACTGCAGGCTCAAATCAAATTACACTCTTGACGTACTTACCGCATCTATGCACTCATCATCTTTTTTACGATGTATTCAAACCTAGAAAAAGATTCATATTTTGCCCTGCATACAATTTTAAAACTTTTGTGGTGGATTTAAAAACAAAATTAGAAAAGCAAATGGAATGCTTTATACGACTTTTTACAATATTCGAAGTTCAGGATCAGGTAATGTGCTGGGGCGTATGATGGTTCCACGTAAAACACAAAACGCTCTGTTTTCAATACAAAGTGAGCATTAAAAGTAATGACGATCCGGTTGCCAGATCACACTGAAAATTCTGCGTGTTAATTTGGCGCCATAAATGTTAAGCGCTGTTATGACTTCTGAAAGGGTCGCTGCGTGATTTTAAGCAAGACTTCGCGCTGAAATCATGGACTAAGTTGGAAATAATTTAATTTTCTCCAAAAAAAACGAAACCGACTTAAATTAAACTCAGACTGCGTTTAATTTTAAAGTGACTGGGTCTACTAAGTCGACAAAATTTCATATTTTTTTTCCAATCAACTAAACATACCATTCCAATAGTAGCGGTAAGCAAATTTAAGAATTTGGTTGATAATGTATAAACTACTACACTGGGTATGGTAATATATCGGACCACCTCTGAAAAACTACGTAGGTAGTACTTCTGACGTAATAAAACAAAAAAAGAAGGTGGACAATTCACACACAACACCATCTAACCTCAAACTAAGCAAAGCTTGTTGTAACCAAATTATGGCGGCTAAATAGCTGATATATGTAATACTCATCAAAATCTATTAACAACTGGCGGAACTATAGCGTACCATTCATCCAAATAATAAAGTGACCAAGTGCGAGTTGGACTCGCCCAAGAAGGGTTCCGCTGCATCATGTAACATAATATACATAGTACACATAGTTCTTGTAGTTCGTGGAACTTTGATCGATGTTTTAATAGTAGTGTATTTATGGCGTACTAAAAAAACTACTCATCAGATCGAGTTCAAACCAGTTCTCAGTATGGGGGGCAACCCTAATTTTTCGTTTATATTTTTTTTTTGTACAAATCTTAATCTGGTTCACAGAATACATCTACTTACCAAGTTTCAACAGTGTAATTTTCATAGTTTCGGCAAAAAGTAGCTGTGACATACGGACGGACAGATAGACAGACAGACAGACAGACAGACAGACAGACATGACGAATCTATAAGGGTTCCGTTTTTACGTTTTACGGAACCCTAAAAAAACATACAATCGAATTGAGATCTCTTCCATTTAGTCGGTTAGCAATGTGTTTTATTCTGATTTGTCATTTGTTTTACAATTTGAGTAGTTTTTTGTAGTGTAAAAAGACTCTTGCAGAGTAAATCAACAACACCTGCGTCGACCAAAAAACTATGTCGCTTATTCGAGCTACAGGCGTTCGATGAAAAAAGACTGGGTGGTATCAGATCCTGTAGATCAGTTGCACACTCGCTGAAATATAAAAATTGCTAACACCGTTATATTAGAACTTCACTAGCGAGATTGTAATTTGTTGATATAATTTATTATTGTGAGCTATCACAAACTGTAAATAAATAAATAAATATTGGTGGACAATTCACACACAACACCATCCGACCCCAAATTAAGCAAAGCTTGTGTGATGGCGGCCAAATAGCTAATACGATACTTATATAGATTTAAATACATACTTATTATACATAGAAACACCTAGACACAGTGCAAACATTTGAATTTATGACACAAATATTTGCACTGGGTGGGAATCAAACCCACAACCCTCGGCTTCACAGGCAGAGCTACTACCAACTAAGCCACGAGGCCAGTCACTGTTTACAATTAAATAAATCTTTTGGTAAATTACAATCTGTCGAAGTGGATTGTGAAACGGTATGCAACGGAACGCGTCTCGCGCTCCGACCAATCACGACCGTTTCATTTCGACAAATTATAATTTTATTAATCTACCGAAAAAATATCCCTTAAATTATAAACAGAATGTGACGGTTCACATTATTTTGACAGACTACAATCTCGCTAGTGAGGTTGTAATTGTTACGCAAGGCTAACACACCGTAATTGCTGCGTCTGCATCGCCCTCAATTCCGCGGTAAACAACAAGGACCGCCGCGTCAGCGCAACGTGCCTGGGAACGTGCATCGCCGCGACACCTGAAGCCGCCTGTCGGAGCCCAGCCATTCTCGGTCCAACTTTGACCAGTTTCAGACATATTAATTATAGTTTAAATTGTAATTTCTTTTTGAATAAATATTGTATAAATTAAATCATTTTTTTTGCATCCTCCGGCTGTCGCAATCGTAATTGGCGCAGTCGGTAGGATATTTCCAATTAAAGTCAGTGAATCGATCACCGGCAGGAAGTATCTGAACTTACGGGAGCAGCAGACCAGAGGGAATCCAGACATAGATTCGGCGAGAAAAATGTTGTAAGTGCCTCTGATTCTTTCAGTCCTTACATCCTGTGTTATCCTATATCGTATTTTATTTTATTTCTTAATTTTACTGTACTTGCCGTCCTTTTAGACTGTGTGTATTTTTTATTAATAGTTTTTTTAGACCCGTAAAGATTTTTCATCCGCGAGAGTCTAAACCCCCTAGGTTAGATATATCACGTAGGTCACAGCGAATTGACGCTAATAGAAATTTAAATTTAGATATAAAATTAGAAAAAATGGCCGAGTCAGTTATCGACCAAATTTATAAAGCACTTAGATTAGTACCGGAATTCGACGGGAACGCCAACGTTCTAACCAGATTTATACGCATTTGTGACCAATTAGTGGCACAATTTATAAGGAATGATGCCACTTACGAGTTGAGTAATTTAGCCTTACTCAACGGCATACTAAATAAAATAACAGGTCCTGCGGCCCGCACCATCAATTCAAATGGGATTCCAGAGACCTGGATAGGCATTAGAAACGCGCTCGTGAACAACTTCGCTGATCAGCGCGACGAAACCTCACTATATAATGATTTATCGCTGCTCAATCAGGGTAGCGCAACACCACAAGAATTTTACGAAAAATGTCAAAATTTATTCAGCACCATTATGACGTATGTTAGTTTGCACGACGCAGTGGCTACCACTATAGAAGCCAAGCGTTGTCTATATAAAAAATTAACCCTGCAGTCATACCTGCGCGGGCTACGTGACCCACTAGGGTCGCGCATTAGGTGTATGAGACCCGAAAGTATTGAAAAAGCTTTAGAGTTTGTGCACGAGGAACAAAATACTATCTATTTACAGCAACGCAACGACCGAGCACCGTTGCAGTCTGCGTCTTCAAGTAGTCAACAACTCAATTCCAATGCTTCACGTAATTTTTCATTTCCGCATGTAAATTTGCCAGGAACTTTTAGGAGATTTGAGGGAACGCAGCCAACACCAATTTGGAAAATGCCTCCTACTCTTAGAGGTCCAACGCGCACCCAACAAATCTTTGGTGCCACACCGCCTAACTACAGGCCTCCTTTCAATAACGCATTTAAAATGCCACAGGCCCCTAGGCAAAACTACCAACAACCAGGCCCTTCAGGCACAGGCCCTAAGCCTATGAGTGGTGTTAGCCACTTCGTATCTAGACCCATGCAGCCACCAAGAGTTCTCCATGATTGGTCAAAGCACGGGAACCCACCACCGACAAACTACTTCAAAAGTAGAGAACTAA
Source organism: Ectropis crepuscularia (assembly GCA_963693475.1). Classification (NCBI taxonomy): domain Eukaryota; kingdom Metazoa; phylum Arthropoda; class Insecta; order Lepidoptera; family Geometridae; genus Ectropis; species Ectropis crepuscularia. The sequence goes on from OY856338.1 coordinate 9,564,623, forward strand.
ATTTTAATGAATTCGATGAGCCACAGTATTACGACCCTTATGACGTTGACTATAATTATTACGAACAAGCTTACTATGACCCGACTAACAATACTATGTTTTACGACCAACCGACTCAATACCTTCAACAGGACTATACACCCGCGTACATAGAAGAAGCCACAGACGAACAGTCGTCTGAGGACCAGGTTTTTCAGAAAAGTTCCGACCTAGAAAAACCAAAATAGAAGTGAATTTACAGACCCAACGCCAGTTACCTTTTATACAGATAGCCAATCCACCCTTAAAGTTACTTATAGACACAGGTGCTAACCAATCATTTGTTAGTCCTGAAGCTGTAAAAAAATTCTACCCCAATATACCTTGCAATTATGACCCCTTCGAGGTCACAAATATTCACGCAACAACCAGAAATGACTATTCGATAACTATACCATGTTTCCGAGAATTTAAAGAAGAGGGTGACATCACGCTCTTCATCTACAAATTCCATAATTACTTCGATGGTTTAATTGGGTATGACCTTCTAGAAAAGTTAGAGTCAAGTATAGACCTGAAAAATAAAAGTCTAGTTACTCGGCTGTCTACTATTCCACTTCAATTGTATGACTCCCGAAATTGTAATTTGTATGAAGATATAATTCCAGCAAATACTTCAAAGCTAATTCGCATACCAGTCAACTTTCATGACGGTGACGCCCTAATTAGTGAGCAAATAATATCTAAATGCACTATACGAGACTGTGTCACTACTGTAAAAAATAATCGTGGCGTTATTGAAATTTTTAACCCTTCTAGATATGATGTAATATTTTCAATGGATAAGCCTGTTAGCGCAGAAGTTTTTAGTGAACAGTGCCAGCCCGTTGTTACAAATCCGCTATCTAGCCGCGCTAAACAAGTTCTATCTCAGTTGCGGACAAACCATTTGAATATTGAAGAACGGACTAACTTAGAGTTACTTTGCGCACAATATGCTGATGTCTTCTACATTGAGGGTGAACCCCTAACTTTTACCAATCAAATTAAGCATAGTAACCGTACAACAGACGAAATACCTGTCTATACAAAAACCTACAGGTACCCTTTCGTTCATAGACATGAGGTCCAATCACAAATTTCAAAAATGTTAGAGCAAGGGATAATACAGCCCTCACAATCAGCTTGGAGCTCCCCTATATGGGTTGTCCCAAAGAAAGCTGACGCATCAGGTAAAGCTAAATGGAGAATTGTAGTAGACTTTAGAAAAGTCAACGATAAGACCATCGATGACAAATATCCGATCCCAAATATAAATGATGTTCTTGATAAGCTTGGTAACTGCCACTACTTCACAACGTTAGACCTCGCTAGTGGGTTTTACCAGGTGGAAATGAATCCCCAGGATATACCCAAAACAGCCTTTAACGTTGAGCACGGGCACTTTGAATTCTTACGTATGCCCATGGGACTAAAAAATTCCCCATCAACTTTTCAAAGGGTTATGGATAATGTCCTTCGTGACCTTCAAAACGTTATCTGTCTAGTGTACCTAGATGATATTATCGTTTTTAGTGTCTCGTTACAAGAGCATATCATTAACCTCGAAAAGGTGTTCAAAAGACTAAGAAACTCAAATTTCAAAATTCAGATGGACAAGTCAGAGTTCTTAAAACTCGAGACAGCTTATTTAGGCCATATAATAAGCAAAGACGGCATCAAGCCGAACCCAGACAAAATTAATGCTATTCAAAGATTTCCTATGCCCAAAACAGCTACTGAAATTAAACGTTTTCTAGGACTTCTAGGATACTATAGGAAATTCATCCCTGATTTTGCTAAGATAATAAAGCCCATGACACAGTGTTTGAAAAAAGGATCTAAAATTACTATGACTGACCCTAACTATATTAACTGTTTTGAAAGATGCAAATTACTTTTGACGAATGACCCCATACTTCAGTATCCCGATTTTACTAAGGACTTCGTACTAACAACCGATGCATCCAACTTTGCCGTAGGCGCTATTCTATCCCAAGGAACGATAGGCAGCGATAAGCCAGTAGCTTACGCATCGAGGACCTTAAATTCAAGCGAAATTAACTACAGTACTATAGAAAAGGAGCTGTTAGCTATAGTATGGGCAACCAAATATTTCCGCCCTTATCTGTTCGGAAGGAAGTTCAAAATTGTTACAGATCATAAGCCATTACAGTGGGTTATGAACTTAAAAGAGCCAGGGTCTCGGTTAACACGCTGGAGACTCAAGCTAAGCGAATTTAATTTCACCACAGTATACAAACAAGGCAAAGCCAATACCAACGCCGATGCTTTGTCGCGAGTTGAAATTAACGTTAACGAAGATATTAGCTCTACCATTGCAAACCCTTCAGAACGACCCTTATCAAGGTCAGGATCTACCACCATAACGGCTCACATTTCTGACGAAGTCCCGCCGTCAAATAGATCAGTGTCATCAGGTTCATCTACCGAAACCATTCACACTAGCGCTGAAAACCCTATTTTGGAAGTCCCTATCTCAGACGACCCCCTAAATAGGTTCACTAGGCAACTAGTTTTAAATGTCGTAGGTGATATAAAAGGTAGACCTATCGTCTCAAAACCATTTGCAACACACACACGCACATCCGTTCAAATATCTGAGTCTAACCTCGAGGAGGATGTAATTAATGCCATCAAGGAATACGTCCATCCTAAAGTCAAAACTGGGTTACTAATCAATCCACCCTTAGCGTTATACAAAATTATACCTGTTATCCAAAGCACATTCAAAAGCTCATCTATGAGCCTGACACTCACTAAAAGAGAGCTAGAAAATGTTAAGGAGTACCTCCGACAACAAGAAATTATAAATAAGTACCACGATGGTAAGACCAACCACCGCGGTATAAACGAATGTTACTTAGCCCTTTCACATAAGTATTTTTGGCCAAATATGAGAGAAAATATTACTAAATTTATAAATGCGTGTACAGTTTGCGGTCGAGCCAAATACGACCGTAATCCAATAAAGCAACAATTTAAAATTGTGCCTCCATCTTCTAAGCCCTTTGAACTAGTTCACTTAGACCTTCTGACTATAGAGAGTGAAAAGTTTCTTACAATTGTTGATGCATTTTCTAAATACGCCCAAGCTTATTACCTAAGAGACGGGACCGCAGTTAGCGTCGTACAAGCCCTTCTTAGCTTTAGCACACATCACTCACTACCATTAACTATAGTCACAGACAATGGTACCGAGTTCACCAACCAACTAATGGCAGAGTTTTTGCGTATCCATAAAATTCACCACAATAGGGTTGCTCCACACGCACCTAACGAAAACGGTATAGTGGAGAGATTCCATTCAACGATTTTGGAACACCTTCGCATTCTAAAAATTAACCATATTTCTGAATCCGTTATAAACCTCATGCCCTATGCCCTTCTCGCATATAACAGTAGTATACATAGCTTCACTAAATGTAAACCAATTGAGGTCATAACTGGACATTTTGACCCTAGAGACCCATTTGACATTGATATATCGTCGCAACTACTACAGCAATACATTACAACCCACAAAGACAAAATGACTATAGCGTATAAAGAAATTCACGAACTCTCTAATGCCTCGCGTCAAGACTTGACTGAAAATAGAAACAAAAACCGGGAACCAGAAACTGACTATTCCCCAGAGCAACAGATTTTTGTTAAAAATCCAGTCGCATCGCGACAGAAGTTAGCTCCTAGATACACTCATGACGTAGTAATGGCTAACCTCCCTATTCACATTTATACAAAGAAGAAGAGAGGCCCTATAGCCAAAAATAGGTTGAAGAGAGTCCCTAAATCTAACCAATTGTTCCAGACTGTTCCTGATTTTCCAACTCATCCTGCAACCAGCTCTAACGCAGGACATAAAACTTGAAAGCCTAAATAACGGCCCCGGTATATTACCCTTTAAACTAGGATCAGCTAAAATTATAACTCATTACCACTCGTTCTTACAATACATTGACTTACAAGAATTAGAACACAAAATTAATTCAATTAATAATCAAATAAATAGTATCAGCCCTGACCTCAACTATAGAACCCACTCACTATTTGAACCACACATGAATTACCTGAAAAATAAGCTTGAGAATGTACTGAGACAACTAGAGACTTTTGAGACTAACCGCGTTAAGCGAGGACTCATAGACGGACTTGGTTCGGTTATAAAAAGTATAACCGGCAACCTTGACTACACTGACGCTAAGCACTATGACGAGATTTTAAAGTCCCTTAAGGCCAATGACAATAAGTTAGCTACCGAACTTAATAGCCACGTCAGTCTATCTAAAGAATGGGCTGAACGATACTCTAAAGTTATAGAGAGCATAGTGGCAAACCAAGGCAAACTTACTGAGCTCACCAATAAAATTAATGAAACATTGGTTACTAGAGATCATGACTTACTTAAATACGCTCACCTAGCCCAAGTACTCACAATACTTAGTGACAATGTCGATGCCATTTCTCAAGAGCTTTTTAATCTCCAGAACGTTCTAGCATTTATTAGAGCTTCCACTGTGCATCATTCGATCCTAAATTTGTATGCAATACGAGCTATGATTAGCAAGTTAAGCACACTGTATAGCAGAGAGAGAGTAGTAGATTTAGACTTTAGAGAGTATTTTGATATAATTAGAATAGGATCTTATTACGTAGAGAATAGGATAGTTATAGTATATAAATTTCCTATCGTTTTGTCCTCTTTATATGATATGTATAAGTTATCTATAGTCCCGAATCATAACCATGAAATCCTTTCTCCGCCCTTGCCCTACCTAGCCCTCCTAGAGAAAGATTTCAAGTACATAGAGGCTGAATGCCCGAAGACCAGTAAATGGTATCTCTGTAAAGAGAGTCGGAGCCTGCAGAGCCGATCTATAGAAGATTGCATTGTCCAGCTGATCATTACACAGAAGCGAAACGCCACCATCTGTAACCCAATGCAAGTTTCCCTGCAAACACCAGCATATGAAGAATTGGACGAGAAGCATTATACCATCAGCTTCCCTGCTCCTACAAAGGTTCATCTCTCATGCAGCCAAGATCTATACACTACACTACAGGGTAGCTACCTCGCAGTAATTCCCCGGACGTGCTACCTGGAGACTGCACACTTCACCATCTCCAACTCTGACGATCGTCTCAAGGGACATGTACTCAAGCTCATGGACATAGTCAACGAGACAATTGGAACGCCATCAACTATTCCCGCAATAAAACTAAACTCCGTAAAACTCGACAGCCTTCACGAGATTAGCAAGAAAATTACTCTGCAATCCGAATCTATAAAGATGAACGACGACGCCGACTATAGCCTCTATCACACTACAGTACCGATGTACACGATAATATTAAGTGCATCTGTACTAGTCGCCTGCCTATATTATCGCCAGTACCATCTCAAGCCTGCGAAGAAATTGAATGAAAATATAGAAGAAGACCCAAACTTCAGAAGGGTTGACATCAATCAACCCCCAGCTCAATTCACGACCAAGGTCTTCCATACTCGCTGTTCTTCGGGGGGAGGTGTTACGCAAGGCTAACACACCGTAATTGCTGCGTCTGCATCGCCCTCAATTCCGCGGTAAACAACAAGGACCGCCGCGTCAGCGCAACGTGCCTGGGAACGTGCATCGCCGCGACACCTGAAGCCGCCTGTCGGAGCCCAGCCATTCTCGGTCCAACTTTGACCAGTTTCAGACATATTAATTATAGTTTAAATTGTAATTTCTTTTTGAATAAATATTGTATAAATTAAATCATTTTTTTTGCATCCTCCGGCTGTCGCAATCGTAATTTAATACAATGGTGTTTACAATTTAAATGTGACGTAATATGTTATTATCATTTTTCAGATGAGGGACGCCTTAACAGAAGTTTTTTCGAGAATTCAGCCCCTGAACCGAGGAAAAAGTTCTAAAATCTCAATACAAAGGAGAATAGACGCACAAAAATCATTTGTGGAAGGGGACCTTAAGAAAGCCTTGGCTTTGGCGAGTCAAGCGGTTCTCAAATCACCTATGACCGGTAATCCTGACTTTTAATATTGATCGAAAATGACTACTGATATATAAATATTGTTTTTTTTTATAAATATAGGTGGACAATTCACAGAATCAGTGCAAACATTTGAATTCATCACACAAATTTAATATTTGCACTGGTTGGGAATCGAACCCACGACCCTCGGCTTCGCAGGCAGAGCTAGTACCAACTAAGCCACGAGCCCAGTCTATATATTATTCTAGTGTTCCGAAATAATTGATTGCTCTTCTTGTAATGTGTGAAAAGGGTATATAACATTATAGTTATAGATTTATATGTGGTATACTGAACAATGTAGGTATAAGGTCAATGGTACATGTTGTATGATTTTTCAAGTTTATTTAATACTATCCAACTATATAGTATTAAAAATGAAAACTAAAAAAAATATTAAAAATAAACACAAGCACGGTAATATTATAGGCTAGCTTTTACCCGCGACTTCGTCCGCGCGAAATAAGTATCTATTAATGTAACTGAAGCAGTATTTGTCCTCCCATACAAATTTACGTTTACTAAAATCAGCGTATTTTAAAACATTTCTATACAATTTCATCAGAATCAGTTCAGTACTTTAGGCGTTATAACGTGACAGACAGACCGACAGAGCTACTTTCACATTCATAATGCAGCTAGCAGCACCCCGCGGTTTCTACGCGGTTCTGGTTCCAATTATTTTCTCGAAATAAGAAGTATAAGTGTTCTTTCAGATCTTACTCTAATTCAAATTTCAGCCCGATCCGTTTATACATTATGACATGATTGAGCAACAAACATCAAAACATCTAAATATTCATACATCCGTACAGTAGGATAGTATAGATTTCAAGCATCTAGTTGCAAAATTTTACGGTTTTATCTTCAACATAACGAACTTGCATCCCCTTTTTCATCCTCGTGCAGTTTTAAATTACAAAATTGCTAGAACAACATTTATTCGCTTCACATCCAGTGTCTAGATACGAAGTTTCATGCTCTTATCTTCAACAATTGGGAACTTCCATATTGACATTAATTCCCCATTTCAACCCCAAGTTTACCCCCGTACAATTTGAAATTACAAAATTGCTAGAACGATCACTTATTTGCTTCGCATCCAGTGTATTCGTAACTAGATACGAAGTTTCATGACTTTATTTTCAACAATTGGGAACTTCCATATTAATTTGCATCTCCCATTGCAATCCCAGTTTTACCCGCGAACAATTCTAAATTACAAAATTACTAGAACAAACATTTATTTGCTTTGTATCTAGATACAAAGTTTTATCTTCAACCATTATGAACTTCCAAATGAACTTTCATCCCCCATTTTAACCCTTTTTTCGTTATAGAAAATTACCTATGTTTTTTTTGCGATCTAGTCTATCTGTGTACCAAATTCCATCAAAATGGTTCATGCTTATAACTTTGAAATTTACGGATTTTTCATAGAACCGTCCAACCCTTGTTTCACCCTCTTAGGGGTTGAATTTCGCAAAACCCCGTCTTAGCGAGCGCCTCCGTTGTAAAAGACACCTCCATGCCAAATTTGAGACTCCTAGCATTTTTAGTTTCTGAGATTCGGTAATAAGTGACCTTTCGCTTTGTATGTACATATTATGTATATAGTTACGAGTAATATTACCGTGACACAGGTTCACAATTGAATGCGGATGTAAAGAAGCCTTGTTAATAAATGTACTGGAGGTTTGTCAGTTTAATTTTTTGTAATATTGGTTGACAATTCACACACAACATCTGACCCCAAACTAAGCAAAGCTTCTTACTCTTAGCAGAGTCTGCCTGGGGAAGTACCACACCTTTGTCAGTTATTCTACCGCCAAGCAGTAATGTGCAAACATTACTGTGTTCCAGTTTGAAGGGCAATGTTTCCAGATAAATTACAGGGCTTAGAGATATAACAATTTAGATTTCTGGGTGACGAGCGCAGTGCGGTGCTAGGTAATTTGTGATTTTGGCTCTTCATGATCCAATTGCTGCGTGTCACTGTGCTGTTATGTGGAAGGCATGTTGCTTACCATCAGGCACATGTCCTGCTCGTCTCGTCACCCTTTATTTAAAAAAAATATCTTTATCGTTAAGTTTTTTACGATAGGTATAAAATATGAACATTATAAAAAACTTATAAACTAGGGTGCCGCCAGCAGCTGGGCAGGGCCCAAGCTACCGGTGGTTAGGGCTGCAGAGTGAGGAACCTCCTGACGATGCGCGCTGTGTCGAGGATGACCGCTTTCTGCATCTGACCCTTAATCCAACCGTCTAGCGAAAGTCTCTTGAGATGTTGGTCGAGACTTCTCGCTATAAGGCCGTTTGCCGATACGACTATTGGGACTATGATCATCGAATCAACATCCCACATGGTGGTGGTGGTACACCTCATGAGCCAAGTCAAGGTACTTGCTAAGCGTGTTCTTCGCAGCTTTCACGAGATTCTCGTCATGGGGTATAGTGATGTCGATGATCACAGCCCGGCGTTGAGGCCGGGCGGATCAACACGAAATCTGGCTTATTGGCGACAATAGTCGTGTCCGTGATGATAGGTCGCTATTGTATGGGTATTATTATGATGAACGTATTTTATTATGTTGTAAATCTTGAGTATTGGGAAAATTAAGCAGGTTCTTTGCGATAATTATTATTTGTCGTGTATGCATTATCAAAGTATGAATAAGAACACTAAAGAAAGAACAGCGTCTTGTTGGAACTAGGGGAACTGATTCACTAAAAACTATTGTTCCGCCTAAGGAAAATGGGCTTAGCTTTGATATTATCTACTCTTTCTTTTATTTTAGCTTGAAATTATACAGACAGCGATAGCCAAGTCAAAACAGTTAGCTAGGCGATAAAAAGACGGGTCGTCTTCAGGTTGAAAGATTATTTATACCTGGATGTCCAACATCTTGTATTAATGACTTATTTTCAGTTTGATAAAAGTGGAATTCCAACAAAAGCTTGATCAATCTACGTTGACCAATAAAAAACAAAGTAGCGTGCAAAAGTTTCACAAAAGAACTTTGTTTGACTTCTTCCCTTCAATTGGAGAACTTTATCTGAACTTCAGATATTGCTTGCTTTTTACTGACGAACAAAGATAGTACAGAAAAATAGCTTCCAGCAAACAAGACGTGATCCACTAACATCTCTGAAATCCACAATAAAATTTCTACCGAAAAGACTCGTTATTCCTGGTAAGATCAATTTTCATTGTTTTATGATAAACTAAATCATACTGCAGTTTCAACCGCGTATTATCCGATCCCTTTTTTTTTTAAATAAAACGTAGCATATGAATGTATTTCAGACTATTAATATCTACCTATATGCCTACCAAATTTAATTTCTGATCGCGTCCATAGTATTTTTTTGTAAATTATTTTTATTATAACTAGTAAATAAATAGTTTTTGCTAGACAGAGTTACAAAGCATCCATGAATACATGTAAACTTTCGCTATTGGAACGAAGTTCCTTACGGTAGGCTTGGAGGACATAGGGATTGTAATGCGCGACCGAATTGAAAAAAAATGAAGACCAAAAAACCGTAAGAAAAATATATAACGGAAGTGACGCGTAAAAACTGGCCGTGACGAGTGTTGCCAACTTTATTTTTCAGACGTTCGTACGATAAATAACAAAAATGAGCTTTTTTTACCTGACTGAAAAAATACTGCTTTTTGCACGTAACTTGTATGTTTGTAAATCTCTTTATTCCCACGTATCTAACAAACAGCTGGACGGATTTTGATAATAAAGATATCGTTAGATTCATCTCAATCCCCCAAGTGACCATAGATAGTATTTTGTATTCCATAAGGGATTTTTTATGTGTTATTAATAATTTTCAGTCGGTTTTTTTTAAATTAAAGTTATTTGCAAATTGTGTTGCTTCTGTATTATCCGAAGAAACATCGTTCCTACCTGTCTCATGACACCACATCTTTTTTTACATTTTTATCTCTAAAGGTGCGCTTATACGGGCGAATAAAATTGCTCAATTCCAGTCAATAGTCGTCAACTATGACGTCACGACAACATCAAGCAATTTACGGCAACGGCAACAAGCATCAATACTGCGCAATACAAAATTGAGCGATATCGCGCAACTTCATCAACTAGGCAATACTGTCCTACACGAGCATTTCAGTATTCGTTCGCTATGGACGACATTGTTCTTGCTGCGGCGGCTTGTAGCGCCACCCGACCTCTCGCTCTCCCCGCGGAAGCAAGACGGCAAGCCGCAAAACAAACAAGTGCAAATGAGATATATCCAAAAATTGCTAGGAATTTCCAAGCCCATTGGATATTCGTCAATTTGTATCGGCGACATTGAGCAATATGAAATTGCGTTTAATTGCTCCAGATCGGTCCATTCGTGTCGCCGAGCAATTATTGCCCTCGTGTAAGCGCACCTTTAAGAGTATAGACAAACAAATGACAATTGGGATTATGATTGTGTCAAAAATAAACCATTCTAATAAGTTCGTCAGGTAGATTATGCAAAAATATGGGACACGTATTTTGTTTTACAAAATTGGTAAACATCAACAAAGAGTCATCAAAGTTACAAAGATAGTAGTGACGACACGTTTTCGTAAATATCAAACAAAGACGCGATGTCAGTAGAAGCACTGCATCTTTGTCATTTTAGTATGTGAAACAAAAGAAAAAATACGTGTACAATATTTTTTAATAATTTAACGAACGGACTAATTAGTTTCTTACGTCATCACGCTTATTAACGTGATAGTAAGTAGCCACCACCGTTTTGGGCATGATCAACTCTATAAACGTAACCATTGCTTTAAACTTTACCATATTCCATCATTTAGTCAAGTAGCAACACTATTAGAACAGTAATTTTAAGAAATTTTCAGTTTCTTTAGTAATACTGCAGTGATATTTTTTTTTTTTTTAACTTTTATTACTAAAAAATGCTGTAGATATTTCTTCGCGGGCTTTACCTACGCGTGTGTTTTTCAAGTAACCGCAAAATCTTTTTGACTTTGATTACAGAAATTAAATATTTAGATTAATTTTCCTCCTGAAGAACATTTCATTGGGAAACTTCGGGGAAGTTGAAGTTATTCTGCGGGAAGTCGGAGCAAAACAAAGCTCATACCTATCGGATGTTCAGAACAATCAGAGATATTAATCATTTTGTTTGCAGCAATGAGGAAATAAAGATGTTATGGTGGCATTGAGACGACATTGGCAAAATTCTAAAGTAATTTATCGCTGATTTTCAATAGTATTGACGTGATTCACAATTATGTTAAATTGATTTAAGTATGCCAAGCAATTATGAAACTTCGATATTTGTTTTGGAACAGTCCCAACGCTGAGTTTACGCTAGCATTGGTTGTTAGAAAGAGACAGCATCACGTTCCGATTGGAACAAAACAGCCTCTTTTAGCAAAAAACAAAATTGGCAGTCATAGGAACTGCCGATAGAAGTGAAAACTTGCTGTTGCCCTGGTACTGGTACCTAGGGGCAAACACAACTCTTTTATATTTCTGTTTTCCTGGTATCTGGAGATAAACGCTGGGCTGTTGGAGGTAGGTAATCGAAACTCTTTACTGTTTCTGTTGCCCTGGTACCTACCTGGCCGTTTTTACCGAGTTTACACGAAGATTTCATATCCGATCCGATCCATTATCATATCCAAGCGTGACGATTGATGAATCCATTTCACAGCCCACGAAAATTCTGTCTATAGCGCGCCTAAAGAAGTTTTCACTTCAACAATAAAATGCTATGCTCTAAAATAGATTATTTTAATTGTATCACTACTCCCGCAAACCAGCAACATCTAGTGTAGATTTTAGTGGAATATCGAATTTTCAACGATCACCTCAGTCCAGTTTGGAACGCGATACTGTTTAAAAATTTAGAACAAGTGGATTACTTCATTCCAGATTAGTATTCAACATCATTGGTTATTTCAGTCTAATACAAAATCATTCAACTCGTCTCTACAAAACATTGTAAATGTCTGTCATTTTGATTTCGTTGTATTTTTACTGATTTGTTAAATTAACAAAGTCATTGCACGCCTGCGCGAAACAAAGTAATTATAAATGCGTAATTTCTCGTCAAAACTCACATTGCTATAATAACAAGGAAAATACTTGTAAGAAGAGATGAGATGGGATGAATTCAGATAAGAAAACTCTTTATAAAGCATAAAATGGTAACAAAGTGTAGTAGTGGTATGACTCTTAGCAGAGTCCGTCTGGGGAAGTACCACACCTTTGCCAGTTATTCTACCGCCAAGTAGTAATGTGCAAACATTACTGTGTTCCGGTTTGAAGGGCAATGTTTCCAGAGAAATTACGGGGCTAAGAGATATAACATCCTGGATCTCTGGGTGACAAGCGCAGTGCAGTGCTAGATAATGATTTGGACTCTTCATATTCCAATAGCTGCGTGTCACTGTGCTGTTATGTGGCAGGCATGTTGCTTACCATCAGGCACATGTCCTGTTCGTCTCGTCCCCCTTTATTTAAAAATATATATATAGAAAAAAAAGGTTAGAAAGAAACTTCTGTACCTTTCATTCATTTTACCCTCGCCACTCACTACTAGCCAGGTCTGCAGCTTCGTGTTGGGGTATATATTAATAACTAGCTGAACGCGCGCGCGTTGCTACACCATCTATCGAAAATCGATCGTACCAATTCAAATTTTGAACAAATTCGGTTACTTTAGGTTCTAATACCGCAACCTTTAAAATATGACATTTGCAGTCACGCAACGAAAGCTCACAAAAAGCTATATTTTTTCCTGTTTTTGTTACATTTTACATTCCTGCTAGGCTCTTGTTAATAGTAGTTAAATAGCCTATGGCCTTCCTCGATAAATGGACTATCCTACAAAGACTATCCGTTCAATTTGGACCAGTCGTTCCAGAGTTCCTTGCGTTCAAACAAACATACAAACAAACTCTTCAGCTTTATAATATTAGTATAGTATAGATAGGAGAGCGATGTGACAAGTTTTCATCTTTCCTCAAATACCTACACAAAATGTGGTGCCAGCTCACGAAATACTGGCGTACTATGTTAAATACTAACAACGCCCCACGGTTTTACCCACGTAGTTCCCGTGCCCGTTATTTTCCCGAGTCAAATGTTAAAAATTTCCGCCCGATCCGATCAGACGTTACGACGTGATTGAGCAACAAACATCCGCACTTTTAAGTTAGCGGTGTTATATATTAGGTTGCTTCATGTACTCTCTGAAAATGTAAAAACTATATTCGAGCGAAACAAGTTGGCGGTTATTGATTTATATTTTTGAAGTTAAACTTCGTTTTGCGCGTTAGGCAAAAAATGTGAGTTAATTTTAATGTTAATTTTTGCGCACATCGACACAATAACCTGTACCCTGAAGTTAACAAGTCTACAGTTTAGTAAACACAATTCCATGTTAACACTTCTTGCTTTGAAGATATTATCTATTCTATGGTTGAAGTTAGACTTTTGAAGTGAAAACTTCTTTAGGCGCGCCTGGACAGATTTTTCGTGGGCTGTGAAATTGTATGATAACAAAGCTTCGGGTTAAACTCGGGACCATGGCTATTGGCCATCTAGAAATACGTCAGCCAATGGGAAATGCTGAAAGGGCGTGGACAGGCCATCATGGCATGGCCATCTAGAAACGCATCAGCCAATGTGAAATGCTGACGCATTTCTAGATGGCCATGCCAAGATGGCGAGGCCACGCCCACCAGTTACACCAGTGTAGTTTCCAAGGTAAGCTTTCAAATTCTGAGTTATAAGTTTTCACTTCTATAGTTGGCTTTCTTTGGCAGTTCCTATGACTGCCAATTTTTTTTAGCACTAGGAATAAAGAGAAGATGTATTAACTTATTGTGTACATAAGTTTACACACACTTTTTTTACAGGAGAAGATGAGGTAATAGAAGGCGGAGTCTCCCTTGCTCTGTCTTTATGGCAACGATCGGAATTTCTTCTCCGCTCTGAACTCCCGGTAGCGGCTCTTGAAGATCTAAAGTTGGCTTTGAAAGAGCGGCTGCCAGCCAAGATGCGTGCACAGTATTATTGGCGAATGGGGCACTGTTACAAAGGTAACTTATGACACATTAATTCAACCATTTCTTTAATATAATTAATGTTTGGCAAATTTCACAAACCTAAAGTACCTACTAATCAGTAAGCATGCATGCAATGCAACGCTATCAAATGTATAACAATATGCCCCCTTTCACCTATTACTGCTCTGCGCTCGTCACACAAAGATAAAAGATGATATTTATCTGTGCCTCATAATTTCTCTGGATAAATGTACCTTCAAACCGAAACACAGTTATGTGAACACATTACTGCTTGGCTGTAGAATAACTGGTAAAAGTTTGAAACTTCACCAGGCAGATTCTGCCAAGAGTCCTCTACAACCACAAAAGAAGCTCTTAAAATAATCAAGTACGAGCACCATAAGCGCACTTCTCTTTTGAAATAGGTCCAACATGCATGCAAGTAATAATAAAAATGAATAGCTGATAAATAATCCTAATATTTTTACTTTAAGAAACATAACACAGAATTCGAAAAAAAAAAACATTCACAACATTTGTTACGATGCTGTTTTTCATGGCTACAGCATTTTTCGTGAAATTCCAGAGGCTGGAGAGCCAACAAGAGCTAAAGTATCCTACGAGCTAGCAGGAAGATTGCTCGGCAAAAATGAAGAGGCAAAAGTTCAGCTGAACAAAGACATAGCGTCTTTGGACTATGACGTCAAACCCAAACATCCACCTGATAAGCCAGGTATTGTGGCTTTTATTTCAAATGTTACGTTACGAGTGGTCTAGACGGAAGTACGGCAACTGCCGATCTAAAGTTCTTGATTCGAATCACACGCACTCTACTATCTTTTCGAAGTCAAGTGCATAATGATGCTAACTTAAAAACGGCAAAGGAAAACATCGTGAAGAAATTGACATGTACCTAGAATCTTTCGAGGACATGCGTTACTCACCAACCTGTAATGAGCAAGCGTGGAGGATTATGGTCTTGACTCTTTTCTTATGAGAGAAGGCCTAAATTCCAAACAGTTGGAATACCTAATGGGCTGCTCATGCTATACTTAACCTATTACGAGATCAAATAAATAAATAAATATAAATATTGATGGACAATTCACACACAACACCATCTGACCCCAAACTAAGCAAAGCTTGTGTGATGGCGGCCAGATAGCTGATATAATACTTATATAGTTTTAAATACATACTTATTATACAGACACACAGATTAAAAATTAAAATAAATTATTAACATTGCCTTCTACATTTTGAAACGGCAAACCTTGTTAGAAATAACTCTCCTTTGTTCAAACCTTATACCAATTTTAGCAGCAAACCGGATATTTGCTTGCGACTCGAATGGCTTATGTGAGATTGGAATTGTTCAGGAACAACTGCATTTATAATTCCCACTTTCAATGATAGATTTCCTTTACAATGAATATCGTGCTGAATTAAAAGGGTGGCTTTTTAGTGAATGCTACTATTCAGTTGTAGAATTTACAGAAAAAGCAACCGGCTGCTCTTATAACCAGTATTGCAATAATTAACGTAATGTTAAATAATCGTATTCCTTGGCTTGAAATAAAATCACCTTCGGTATATTTAAGGCATTTGTGAATATCTTATATAATATTCTAAGTTAGAATCTCTTGAAAATGTAAATCATGACATCCCACTAATACTATAAATGCGAAAATGTTATTTTTTAGTTTGGATGTTTCTTTCTCAATGACGTCTGAACTGCTTAAGAATCGGGTTGAAATTAAGAAAAGGTATATGTAGTTAGATTTTAGTCTAGAATACACATTAGAATACACATAAGATAAGATACTACGTGGGTAAAACCGCGAAGCGCTGCTAGTTGTAATGTCATTAGTAACAATTTATTAATTTTTGTCCCTAATCTGAAGTTGTTTGTTGGTTTTTATTATTGCTTAGTGCAATCTTGTAAGAACTGTTTACTCATTTTGGAACAAACAGGGAATCCATCAGTTTTTTGTACGGAATCTAACAAATTGATAACCTATATTTCCAGGTATATCGTTGACAGGAGGAGCTAAACAAAACATGCCATCTTTATCCAAGCTACTGAAAATCTCTGAAGAAGAGACAAAGGTTAGTGTACGTAATGTTATTTCTGTTATGACAATCTGATAAATTACAGCACAAGGGCAGTGTAATGTTAAATGAACTATGTTCAAATACCGTTGGGATATGTGTTGCTGTGGGCCAGCGTAAAAAATATTATTAGACGCTGATCTGCGACGTGTCTTTACCATGTTAAGACATTTAAAGTGCTTATGTGAAAAACTGGAAATTTCAGTAAGAAGACGAACGCAAAATGAAGGTTTTATCGCTATTTCTTTTCCATTTTCATTGCCATTGCCATTTAAGCAATTGGTGAAATGTGGTCACTCAAGTGTAAAAGGCATTATAGTGAGAACGTCCATCCACTGAATCTTGAGCTTGCAAATTCTAATCCCAATCCTGCACATAAAAGTATTTTTTAGGTGTATATGCAAGAATCTGTCGTCCAGGCGCGGTTCGAAGGTCACAGGCACATGCCCCCCAAACCGTATACGTTAAACTAAAATTCAAAATATCTAATAGTACGTACATACACTATTTTTTATCGCGAGAAAACAGCTGCCAGCAACTACCTAGGTAAAATCGCGGGCGCTTAAGTCTTTTTTACTCGATCTATTGTATTTCTATTGCTGAGCCCCCTCAAAGTCTGAGGCTGCGTACTGGTGACCCCCTGCGAAATTCGAAGTTGGGACCGCGCCTGCTGTCGTCATCAACGGCTTTAACTGTGGCAAAATTGAAAGAAATCGGCGGCGAAATACATATTTCGAAGAGTTGTATCATTCAAGCTACCGACATTTGAACAATGGCTTGACTCTTTCTTTTGTAAGCAAAGGCCCCCGTCCCAACAGTGGGGGAATAGAAAGGGGGATGCTTATACCATATGAACACTTAAGAATTCTTAGTTTGTAGTGGTAGGACTCTTAGCAGAGTCCGCCTGGGGAAGTAGTCCGCCAAGCAGTAATGTGCAGACATTACTGTGTTCCGGTTTGAAGGGCAATGTTGCCAGAGAAATTACAGGGCTTAGAGATATACATCTTAGATCTCTGGGTGACGAGCGCAGTGCAGTGCTAGGTAATGATTTGGACTCGTCATGTTCCAAAAGCTGCGTGTCACTGTGCTGTTATGTGGCAGGCATGTTGGTTACCATCGGGCATATATCGTGCCCGTTTCGGCACTCTTTATTAAAAGAAAAAAAAAAGTGGACGACCATTAAATAAAATAAATAAATAAATATTGGTGGACAATTCACACACAACACCATCTAGCCCCAAACTAAGCAAAGCTTGTGTGATGGCGACCAGATAGCTGATATAATACTTATATAGTTTTAAATACATACTTATTATACATAGAAACATTAAGTAAGGTTTACCTTCCTCAGGGAAGGTTCGCTGTTGCTGACTCTCCAATAAGTACTGGTGACGTTCTGCTCGTAGACAGTCCTTATGCTGCTTGTCTTCTTCCCGACTTCTACGGATCTCACTGCTTAAACTGCTTCAAAAGGTAGGTGTTACTTTGGTCAGTCCTAGTGAAAAAATTGGATGTTGGTGACGTGAATTCATAAATTTTCCCCTAACAAAAAGTGTTCAACGCAGCTAAATTAGTTACGATTTTAAATTATAAAAGGTCAGTCCAATAGTATATTTTAGCCAACTAATTTTACTCGTGTTAAATAAATAAATAAATATTGTGGACAATTCACACACAACACGATTTGAACCCAAACTAAGCAAAGCTTGTACTATGGCGGCCAGATAGCTGATATAATACTTTAAATAGATACTTATTGTAAATACATAGAAACACTCAGACATAGTACAAACATTTGAGTTCATCACACAAATATTTGTTGCGTAGTCGTTTTAGTTATTTATCAATACCTACCGCTTTTTACCCGACTGCGCGACGCAAAGGAGTGGTAATGTGTTTAACAGTCTATGTATGTTTGTATGTTCCTTTGAAGCACTATACAGACCAAACGCCTGGGCCGATTTGTATGATTCACACGTCAATCGATTCCTCTTAATCTGGCGAGTGACACTAAACACGTGACATTAGTGTAAGTCCAATATGGCGGATTCAGGACGCCATATTGTCCAAATTAAAAAAGTCAAGTGATCCCGACTGTTCAGTTGTAATGTTCTTTTATTTGAAAATATTGTATATATTTCAATAGTATTAATACAATAACATATTATAGAATTCTAGACCACCACAAATCTAAATGCTTGTTTTATTCTTTTCAGTTTTTTTTAGTATGCGGGTACGTAGTTTGGTTCACTTTTTACGCAGTCGGGTTTTTGAGTTTTTAAATTATATTTTTTTATTAGATGATGTTGTGTGTGAAATTTCCACCAATATGTATTTATTTATTATTTTACTTATTTATTAATATACAATTATTATCATTATAAAGATATACAAATACCTTTTAAGATTATATAAATTGAAATACGTATGATTGACTAGTTTCGGTGTTGAAATTGATTTTCGCCTATTTCTCTCATCATGGTTATTAAATCATGGTGGCCTAGTGCCTAAAATGTCTGATTCAGAGTCGTGTGGTCGAAGTTTCAAATCCCACCTGAATCTTTGGGTATTTACCAAGTACAGGTGTACATTGTACATGTTTGTCATCACCACTGGCTTTAATGCTGAAGTTTAAGGCATCAAGAAGAAACCGACATGCTTCGAGAAAGTCCTCTTCCATCGAGAACATGCGTTGTCCACCAACCAGTATTTGGCAACTATGATTATTTTGCCTCTCGTCTTGTTGAAGAAAGTCCCCCGAGTCCCGGCGGTGGGAGCATATAGTAGGTGTATGCTATATGTTGATGGTGACCGCTCAGTAAAGTCTGATCGTGCTATTGCTTACACTCCGGCAGGTCTACCGCCTAGCTCTCCTCCTGCTTTCTGCTATGCTTTGATTTGTGACGTCTTCGGCCAATTTGATAACGCCGATGAAAGCAGACAACTAGATCTGCTCTTAAGGTCAGTACTCACATACGGTATTACTAGATCGATCTAAACTGTCGAGTAAAACCCATGGCATGGGCTTTCGTCCACACATTGAGCACTGATCTATCGAGTGAGGCGCGCCGTTCAGTATTCACCGAACCGTTCAAGCCAAAGGATGTCTGTGCAACAAACTAGACGGTGGCTGTATTTAGCAAGTCTCACAGTGCTTTATAAGAAAATCAAAGAAAATGAAAAGAAAAAACGTAAAAGAGGTACTGGGTTAAACTCGCAAATCCATTTCTCTTAAAAACACGTGTTTTAATCACGATAAACAATAAACAAACCAGACTGACGCTCGCCTCGCGCCACTCGCAATCACGTACACACGTATGAGTCAAGATTGACGGCTCGCTTCGAGTAGGCTCGAAGGAAATTACTTTCATTTAATTCCATCGAGCTGGCTCAGTGCTGCTTCCTGCTGCTTCCAACCTTCGAGCTGTGAGTTTTGCGGTCCACACGTTGATTTTTACTCGACTTCGAGTAAAACTAAATAAATACCGTATGTGAGTTGCAGATGTGGTTGTCTGCTTTCATCGGCGTTACTAAGCTTAACAGAAAGCAGGATATAATATGCCATTCACAGACTGAGTAGGAAGATACTCTGTGCCATTGATTTTTAATTAATCAATAAAAACAAATCAATTTTAATTTGGACATTGCAATATTACAAACTTTTCTATAGGTTGGCCGATTGCGAAACTTCCGCGCCCATTTGGTGTCCAAAATGTTCGGGTGTGGCGTTCTGCAGCGTTCAGTGTCGAGATGTAGCCGTTACTACTTACCACTGTTATGAATGCCCTTTCTTGGATCTATTCATTGGTAACTAAAACATTTTGTATTTTTTTGTTCAATTCAATCTATTATTTAATTTTCTTATAGTTGCTATCATTTTGTAATTGGGTGGAGAACGTAGGCTGTTAAACAGTTACAGGTGTGGCATTTAGACTATCATCGGTGGTATAATAATTGCTTTTAGAAATCAAAACCTGCATCTAGACACAAGGCAGTGTGGCCCGCCAAGTTCATTCAAGTAAACTGGCGAGCCACATCATGTGTAATATTACACGAACCATTTGGAGCTATAATTATTACTTCATTCAATTGTTTAGTAGCTAGCATAGTGGGTTAGTTGGTAGTACTTTGTATTTTGTTACACAAACAAAACATGAGGGGATATTTGCCGTGCTTCATGAACCATGTTCATCGGTCAGCAGTTTACTCCTTAACATGGTACATGGAACTGTGTCGAAATATAGGCAACTTGTCTCACAATGCTTACCCGTGAGCATGGTGCATCCAATTTTTGAGTATTGGGGCTCTACCAAATAGCTAAGAGAATTTCACGTAATTGACAATATTAGTAGTTGAAACAACTTTAATAGCTGTTGTAGGCTTAAACATTATGTTAGTATTTGATTCATTCGATTGTTTTGGTTTAACGAAATCTTATAAATTGAATAAACTTATTCCTATGTTTTATAGGATCAGGGATGTCAATCCTAAGCCACATAGCCCTACGAATGATAACACAAGCAGGCCTCGATACAAGTTTATCAATACACTCTAAGTTTCTATCCAATAACATGAAAACTCTGGAAGGTACAGTCTTGAACGACGTAGAAGGAGTGTCTAAGAAATCGAAAATGAAAAGCCGAAAAGAAAGACTAAACCGTTCTAAGAAGAGTATCAAAAACTTCGCAGAGAAGAATTTAAAAGAAGAAGAAATTAATGTGCAAGAAAAATTAAGCTACGAAGAGGTTTTAGAACTGAAAGCAGCACAAATATACTCATTATGTACACACTGGAGCCAAAGAAAAGGGGATGATTACTTAAAGAGGATTGTGATGGCAATGTTTTTGACGGAATGTTTGAAAAAAGGTGGATTTTTTAAGAAATGCGACAAAGAAAACGTGGAAAAAGGTTAGTAGATATTAAAACATCTATAAACCACCACAAAGTTCACTGGCCTAAAATAAAATTTAAAACTGAGGTGGGTCATTTACAAGTTTTCAATAGAATCATTTAATATGTTACTCTACACATACTGTTTAAAGTTTCATTTATCTTGACGAATTCTGTGCTGATTTAATTGAAATTCAAATTTTAAACATTTATTAAACACTTTAGTCCGCCTACCAAGTTTGTTGACACGAAACAGCGGAAATGTGAAAATCGATGAACGATGATAAAGATAAAATCGTATTTTCTATTTTCAGATGAAGTACAGATTTGTGAGCTGATTGTGAAAAACCTACAGCTTCTTCAGTTCAACGCCCATGAAGTCTATGAGACGGCCAGAGGGCAGCATATGTTCAGTGGCTCGAAACATGTTTATATTGCCGTGGGTATTTATCCCGTTGGCGCACTCTTCAATCACGAATGCTACCCCGCTGTATCCAGGTAACAAAATAATGTAATACCTTTAACTATTAATAAACTTTGTTTTATAGTAAACATAGAGTGACGGGATGATCAGGACATACATTTGATGGTAAGCAATACGCCTGCCTATATTAGCATAGTGTCACGCAGATATTGGAACAAGAATAGTCCAAATAATTACCTAGCACTGCGTTCGTCACCTATTAAACTCGGCATTATACATATATTGTAATCTGGACCCGTGCTGGTGGAAAGGAACCAGGAATTTACATGATTTTTAAGTATGCTATTGATTTTGGGGGTGACAAGTTGACCTTGCCAGGCCTATCTTTCACTTTTTAAAGAACATCGCTATATCTGTGTTTTTTAAACATCCGTGGTTTAAACCACAAATCTCGGTCATCCAGGTAATAGCTATAATGCACTGTAATGTAATGTATTAATAAGTTGAAAGGGTAGAACTGGTGTTTCTATATATCTTATTTCTAACGTCAGCTTTGTGCACAGTTTTTGCAATAAGTAATTCTGATTCTGAAAGGTCAAAGTATAAGTGATCCTGAAAGAAACCGTAGAAGACTCTTATTTTAAACAATGTAAAAGTGCAGGCTGTCCTGAAACTTAATTAATGGAGTGATAACCTGTATTAACTATTTATTGGTTTTGCATTGAACAGTTAATTATAGATAGTTAGTATATTCTGAATCATAGAATAACAACGCCAAGAAACCAGGTCCGTGCTAGAAAATAGAGACAAATTATAGTGAGCTACATTGGCTCAGTTCGTTCGAAACTACCATCAGTTGTCGAGGTCCACCACTAGGGCATACGTTTCCGACAATTAAAACATTACGATGGTTTGTGTGGTCGTTCCCTGTACATACTCCACAAACGTTTTGTTTAATGAACTTTTTAATGAACACACTGCTTACGGCAAAATCAATCTGATTTGGCCTCAGTTAAGCGTTCAATGAAACGGTTTTTTTGGTAGATTTTCGATGTAGGCGTTAAATTTTAAATTTACAATATTAATTATTTCCAGATATTTCGACGGGAAAAACCTAGTGTTTGCAGCGACTCGTCCTCTTACTACCGGAGAAGTGGTGTCAGAGAACTACGGCCCACATTTCGGCATGCGCGGCGTGAAGGATCGCCAGCGGTCACTGACCTGCCGTTACTGGTTCAGATGCCAGTGCCCCGCTTGCCTCGAAGACTGGCCTACTCTGAAACAGCTTCAGGAAGGACAAGTCTATCTTAGGTATTTTTTTTAAACAAAAACTACTTTTTTTTTAAAATAAAGAGTGACGAGACGACTAGGACATGTGCCTGGTGGTAAGCAACACGCCTGCCCATAACAGCACAGTGTCACGCAGCTATTGGAACATGAAGGGTCCAAATCATTACCTAGCAATCTGCACTGCGCTTGTCACTCATATGTATAAAACGATTTATCTCTATGCCCTGTAATTTCTCTGAAACCCTTCAAACGGTACACTGTTAAATTCGCACATCAGTGCTTGGCGGTAAAATAACTAGCGAAGATTTGGTATTTCCCCAGGTGGACTTTGCAAAGAATTCTACCACTAAATACAGATATGTCTACAGTACCATTAACTTTTTTTATGGTCATTGTAACTCACATTTACAATTTCGATTGGCAAAATTTTGCTACTTAGGCCCGAAACAGCGTGATGCGGGCGCGGTTCCGTACAAAACTCTTCGTCTTGATCATCGCCGCAGGATTGCTAGCTTATCGGTTTTTTATCGGATACACTTCGGAGAGTGTGCAATTGATCTGCATGATCTAATACCACCTTGCCCTTTCTTCTATCGGAATTCTCGTATCTCAAAAAAGCGACATCGTTTCATGGTTGATGTTCCAAAAACACGAACGAAGAGATTTGACTCCACGTTTGTGATAAGAACGTCAAGGTTGTGGAATGCGTTGCCGGAGTGGGTTTTCCCCGATGGTTACAATCTGGGTGTCTTCAAATCGAGAGTGAATCGGTTTCTTCTAGGTAAGCACGTTCCATCGTAGATCGCATCGTCGCTTAACATCAGGCGAGATGGTGGTCAAGTGCGAACCTATCACAGTTAAAAAAAAAAAAATAAAAAAAAAAACTCGCCCGCGTTTTCATCGGGTCGTGTTTGTATGGAACCGTTGTAAGCAACCTCATGTCGAGTGTGAATGAGTTTCTTATAAGCAAACTTGCTTCAATCGTAGACCGCATCGTCGCTAAACATCGGACGAGATAGCGTACAAGCGCAAACCTGTTATATCAAAAAAAATCAAAAAACTTTTATTAACCAAAATACATTCATTCATACAGTTTTAACACATTAAACAAAATTTTCTTAAATCATACTTTGTGCATTGTTGATAAAAACTGTTCATAGTAATGACTGTCTGGCACCCGAACTAGTTAAAAAACTGTATTACTGGTGCCAGAGCCCGCCGTGTTTTATAAATTTATAAATTTTATTTTTGTTTACGTTTGAGTATTTATATGTGGGTACTTAGAGAAGAAATTCACGGAACCAAAGTTGAAGTTGAAACGTCGGCCGGCATCCCCGATAACAGGTAGACAAATTATTCGAACTAAGGCCAGTGACACACCGAGTGTTTTCTAACCGCCGACGTAAAAAATTGCTAATTTATTCTTATAGTTATCATAATTGAGATACATAGGCATTTACATTTATTATTCATTAATTCAGGGATGTAACAATATTATATACATTTTCGTTATACCTTTATACATTAACTTTATCCATGTTCATGAAAGAATCAGCAAATATCATATATATTAATTCATGTGAACAACTATACGAAAAAGGTTAAAGAAAAGTTTATTTCTTACGTACGATAGAATATATAAGGGTGTGTGTGTGAGTGAGGGTGTGTGTAAGTGTGTAAATCTGTGTGATGTACGTGTATTGTGTTTCATGTGTGTATTTTGTGTGGGAAAGTAAGTTTGTATTATGTGTGAGTTTGTAGGACTGTATGTGTTTATGTGTGAATATGAGTGATGGTGTGGTGACAATAGAGGAAAAAGTTGAATTAGGTTACTATTTTAAATAGAAGTTCCGTATCACTGTATGTTAGAGACTTAAGCCAATCTTGCACTACGGTTTTCACTTTTTTGAAATTGAGAGGGTAAATGTCCAGACTTTTGCTCACTATTGTGTATAGATGATTTGAAAGATGCACAAAATGCCTGCTAGCTACTCTGGTACGATGGGGTACAGTGCAGCAAACTCTTTTCTGCTCTCTACTACCTAGATTTGAATCATAAGGTACTAATTTATGTTTGCGAATTATGACGTGTAATACAACAAGTTGCCTAACGGTAAGTACATCTGTGTTTTTATATAGTTTGTCAGTTGGATATCTAATGGGTTTTTTGGTCATTACTTTTAGGATAGCTCTTTGAGCTCTTTCTAGTCTTATGAGTATTTCCGCGCTTGCACCTCCCCACACCGTATCACAAAAAGTCATAATCGATTGAGCCCATGATATGTATACTAATTTAATAGTAGCCGGGTCTGCAGATGAGCGTAGTTTTTTGAAAATATATATTAGGCGCCGTGCTCGGGCTGCTAAACATTCGATTTGCGATTTCCAGGTAAGGGTGCTATCTAAAAGCACTCCTAGATATTTTATATTGTCTGTTCTACATAAAATATTGCAGTTACATGTTGAAACCGTACGGAATTGGCAATTGTGGGCCGTTATTGAAAATGAGTTTGAATGAGGTTGAAAATCTGACCTAAGTGAGAACGTTATGTATTTAGTTTTTGAAATATTCAAAGTTAGCATGTTATTTGAGAGCCATTCCGATACAACACACAACGCATGTTCTGAATGGCATTTGACCTCGGACCAAGTATTTCCTTGAATTATTAAAGCAGTATCGTCCGCATATGAAAAAATGTCACAGTGAGGTATATTTGAGAGACAAAGGTCATTTACATAGACTAAAAATAAGACTGGGCCTAAAATGCTTCCTTGTGGGACTCCGGTACATGAGAACATGTCATCGCTAATGAATTCTTCAATTTTTACACATTGTGAACGTTCAGAGAGATAATTTTTAAAAATGTCCAGTGCAACGCCTCTTATACCTAGTGCTGCCATCTTCATCAAAAGCTTAGAAACATTGACCGTATCAAAAGCCTTTGATAAGTCCAAAAATATACCAATTGTTTTAAGTTTTGAATCTAGACTATTCACAATTGAATTAGTAAGATCCAGGACGGCGTCTTCAGTAGATTTACCTTTACGAAATCCATACTGGTTTTTGGCTAATAAGTTAAATGAATCTAAATAGTTGGTAAGCCTAATATTTAGTATTTTTTCTAGAACTTTAGAGAAGGAATTTAATATTGAGATAGGTCTGTAGTTATTGACACATCTTTTGTCTCCACTTTTATATACCGGCAGAACAATTGCCTTTTTTAGTGACTTAGGGAAAATACCTGTGTTTAAACAGAGGTTGAAAATATACGTCAGAGGAGGAACTAGCACTTCTCTGGCATCTATTATTATACTGGAAGGAATTCCATCCCAACCGACTGCACAGTTTCTTTTTAAACTTTTTATTACATTAGACACTTCATTGCAATCCGTATCAAGAACTGCCATAGAGTGAAGGAGGTTATTGCCACTATTGGCCGCATTTTGAGTAGAGCAGTTACCAAATTTACTGGCCAATTTACTACCAATGTTAACAAAGTATTCATTTATTTTGTTTAATGAAGCTTTCGGTTCTGTTGTTTGATCGATTAGCGAAGCAGATGAGGATCTAGGAGAAGAAATATTAGCAATCTTTTTGATGGCTTTCCAAGTTTCTTTCGGTTGGTTTTTAGCATTTTGTAATTGCTCTATTTCGTACTCTCGTTTTAGTTTTTTTAACAAATTATTGCAGAAATTACGATATCTAATGTACGTGAGCTTGTTTAAAGAGTTACTCAAGTCTGCTTTATATTTAAGATGTAATTTGTCACGATTACGGATACATTTTAATAGACCAGGAGTGATCCAAGGTTTAATTATATTGTTTCGCTTAGATATTAATTACAGAGACGAAATATAAATGGCAAAATAATTCCGCAGAAAAAGTAAGAGTAGCCGAAGGACAAGCATCTCGAATTTGCGATTGTTTGACAATAAAAAAAAGCATTTTACTCGTTTGCATTTAAATATGACTTTTATTACATGCATTTTTTGTTTGGGCACGCGAAACAAAATACATAAGACTAGATGTTTTTGCTTATACTCTATGTACATGGTTGATCTCGTGGTAATTTTTAGCAATCAGTATAATAGATTATTTACTATCCTTACGGCTTGTTGTACCCGTCTGCAAGAATCGGTATTTTATGGTTTTATTTTTTCCATTCTTAGGAAAGAGATTGAATTGACAAAATAGTTTGATATGAGATTTAAACGAATTAGTAATGTTTTAGCTAGATTTGTGAGAATAAATACATTTTACTTATATTATAATTAGCTATTGTCTATGGTATGCTAAAATAAAATTGAAAATATTTTTACTTTGGTTTTCATTTTTTTCTACTAAATGTGTAAAATTAACTACTTACATATATTTATAATAGACTACAGGCCCGTGAACAATATTTACGTAGTAAATGAACCACCAGGAGACCTATGTAGGAAGATAAAAGGGTATAAAGTAATAAGATTCAGCACTATGCCGTCCCTTGTAAGCTGTCCAACTGAGTACAGTCGAAGACGGGGGGTTGCAACCCTCGATCATTTCGCCTTGTCGCATGATTTTTGTACGGCGTGGCAGAATAATAGGTTAGAAGAGGTATTGAAACTATAAAAAATATCCATTTGGTTCCATACAGTTTCAATACCTCTCCTAATCCATTATTTCGCAATGCCGTACAAAAATCATGCGACAAGGCAAAATGATCGAGGTTTGCAACCCCCCGTCTTCGACTGTACTCAGTTGGACAGCTTACAAGGGACGGCATAGTGCTGAATCTTATTACTTTATACCCTTCTATCATCCTACATAGGTCTCCTGGTGGTAATTACTACGTAAATTTTGTTCACGGGCCTGTAGTCTATAAGAAAAAGTTACAAAATGCAAAGCTAAACACACTTATATTATACCACTATTACAACTTTTCGGAATGACAATTCAATGGGTTTAACTTTGGTGGTTTACATAAATCTCTTCATCACAAACGTCCTTTTCACAGCTAAATAACTCCTCTCCTAAAGACTCCTTTATTAACATGGTGATAAGATAGGCTAAAATAATGATAGCAATAATAACTAAGGGCTCTTACACAAAACTGCGATGCGATGCGATGCGACGCCGCATCGGAGGAAAGGCTCCCTCCCACACAAAACTGCGATGCGATGCGATGCAAATTGCTCCGATGCGGCGTCGCATCGCATCTCATCGCAGTTTTATGTGGGAGCCTTTCCTCCGATGCGGCGTCGCATCGATCGCATCGCAGTTTTGAGTAGGAGCCCTTAGTGCAAACGAGTCTTATTAATTTAATGAATAAATAATTAATACCTAATAAAAATAACTTAAATTTATTATGTCAGATTACGCAGTACGAGTGCAGGAAAGAATTGTGCTATACTAGTCAACAAACACTTTTGTTATGAGGCAACCCAATAACAGAGATATAAAAGAACGGTAGTTTATTGTTTACTGGCTAAACTAGCTGTACCTTGCGTGCGTTGCTACGCCATCTGTCTAAAGTTGATCGTATCAACTCAGAAACCTTCTTTGCTCATGCACAACAACCTTGCTACAGATAGTCACATGATCAAATGCATAGTTTACGATTCTATAAAGGACATACAGACAAACATTTTTTTTCATATAATTATCATGAGAGGTAAATAAAAAAAAAAGTACTTACATATTTTACTGACGTCATATCAGTGGGATAAGAACAAAAATTTGGAAAACACGGTCGTCATTTTTTGTTTTGTTAATAAATGCTCATTTCATTAAGATTCTTATGTGACAAATGTCCACTAAATTTTTTGTATCTCTAATGCCCGAGCTACACGAGGCTAGTTTTTTAAGCTAGTGTTAGCAAGCTAGTACTTCTCGCTTCGTATAGACAAAGCTACAAAACGCTTTTTTTGTCAACACGAAGCTAGATGTACTAGGTTGCTAGCTTACTAACAATGGCTTGCTATCCTAGCTTGAAAAAACTAGCCTCGTGTAGCTCGGGCATACTTGCTAGCTTGCTTATAGTAGCTTGTTATCCTAGTTTGAATAACTAGCCTCGTGTAGCTCGGGCATACTTGCTAGCTTGCTAATACTAGCTTGTTATCCTAGTTTGAAAAACTAGCCTCGTGTAGCTCGGGCATACTTGCTAGCTTGCTAATACTAGCTTGTTATCCTAGTTTGAATAACTAACCTCGCGTAGCTCGGGAATTATAATTAAACCACTTTGGCTTTTGATTTTGGAGTGCAATTCTTATACGAAGCGCAAAATGGTTAATGTAAATAGGTCTCTGGACTAGCAAGGTACAGGCGTAGTCTAGTTTGAGCCTGCTGACACAAGCAAGCTACTAAGCGACAATAATGCGTAGGTACTATGTTTTCATGCAAATGTACTGCAAATATTGTTGTCAAACTTTGTTTGTATATATACATTTTATCTAATGTTTTGTGATTCCAAGATTTGTTCCATAACCAAGCTTATTCATAATGAGTACGTCAAGACTCTTTCGATTTAGCATAGCATAGCCATATACCCATATAACCGATTTAGCAACATAACCATAACATAACCTATACAATTAAATATTAACTGAATTTTATTACTAACTATAACAAAACTTTACACATAAACTGATGAAATATCACAGAGGAAAATGAGCATAAAATTAAATATAATTGCGTTCAAAATAAATATGACACTGTAATTGGTTATTTTACTATTAAGGAACCTCCAACATATCGTTAATTTTAAATCAAATTGGTAGCAAGCAACCAAATGAAGATATTGAAAACATAAACGGTTTTTAAGAATAATCCCACACAACCGATTTAGTCGAAAAGATCGAAATGACGAAGAATATACTTCGGTGGGGTGGTTTATTGTGCCTGTGAGTATATATACGAGTACATCACTATTCTTTTAACACACATTTTACGTCTGTTTACATAACGTATAAAAACATATGTTTGTATAATAATACATCGATCTTATTTTTATAATTACAGAGACGAAATATAAATGGCAAAATAATTCCGCAGAAAAAGTAAGAGTAGCCGAAGGACAAGCATCTTGAATTTGCGATTGTTTGACAATAAAAAAAAGCATTTTTACTCGTTTGCATTTAAATATGACTTTTATTACATGCATTTTTTGTTTGGGCACGCGAAACAAAATACTTAAGACTAGATGTTTTTGCTTATACTCTATGTACATGGTTGATCTCGTGGTAATTTTTAGCAATCAGTATATTACCTACTATCCTTACGGCTTATTGTACCCGTCTGCAAGAATCGGTATTTTATGGTTTTATTTTTTCCATTCTTAGGAATGAGATTGAATTGACAAAATAGTTTGATATGAGATTTAAACGAATTAGTAATGTTTTAGCTAGATTTGTGAGAAAAAATACATTTTACTTATATTATAATTAGCGATTGTCTATGGTATGCTAAAATAAAATTGAAAATATTTTTACTTTGGTTTTCATTTTTTTCTACTAAATGTGTCAAATTAACTACTTACATATATTTATAATAGACTACAGGCCCGTGAACAATATTTACGTAGTAAATGAACCACCAGGAGACCTATGTAGGAAGATAAAAGGGTATAAAGTAATAAGATTCAGCACTACGCCGTCCCGTGTAAGCTGTCCAACTGAGTACAGTCGACGACGAGGGGTTGCAACCCTCGATCATTTCGCCTTGTCGCATGATTTTTGTACGGCGTGGCAGAATAATAGGTTAGAAGAGGTATTGAAACTATAAAAAATATCCATTTGGTTCCATACAGTTTCAATACCTCTCCTAATCCATTACTTCGCAATGCCGTACAAAAATCATGCGACAAGGCGAAATGATCGAGGTTTGCAACCCCCCGTCTTCGACTGTACTCCGTTGGACAGCTTACAAGGGACGGCATAGTGCTGAATCTTATTACTTTATACCCTTTTATCTTCCTACATAGTTCTCCTGGTGGTTCATTTACTACGTAAATATTGTTCACGGGCCTGTAGTCTATTATAAATATATGTAAGTAGTTAATTTGACACATTTAGTAGAAAAAAATGAAAACCAAAGTAAAAATATTTTCAATTTTATTTTAGCATACCATAGACAATCGCTAATTATAATATAAGTAAAATGTATTTTTTCTCACAAATCTAGCTAAAACATTACTAATTCGTTTAAATCTCATATCAAACTATTTTGTCAATTCAATCTCATTCCTAAGAATGGAAAAAATAAAACCATAAAATACCGATTCTTGCAGACGGGTACAATAAGCCGTAAGGATAGTAGGTAATATACTGATTGCTAAAAATTACCACGAGATCAACCATGTACATAGAGTATAAGCAAAAACATCTAGTCTTATGTATTTTGTTTCGCGTGCCCAAACAAAAAATGCATGTAATAAAAGTACGTAAATTTTGTTCACGGGCCTGTGGTCTATAAGAAAAAGTTACAAAATGCAAAGCTAAACACACTTATATTATACCACTATTACAACTTTTCGGAATGACAATTCAATGGGTTTAACTTTGGTGGTTTACATAACTCTCTTCATCACAAGCGTCGTTTTCACAGCTAAATAACGGACTATAATGCTCGTGTGAGTATTCTACGAGTGTAAATACAATGTGCCGTTTTCACGCACTAGATGGCAATTGTGAATTTTTTGCCCTACATTGAAAACCCCAAAGTTCACTTAATTGATTATATCTGTTGCCGTGGAGACCTTGGATTGTTGGGGAGCAAAGACCCCTTAGTCTTTTTCTTTTTAGCGTTAGGGCCAACGGCGACGTTAGGGCGGGGGACTCCCGCCCCTGCTCTCCCCAGGCCGGTAAAGAAAGAGGTAGAAAGACGAGACGAGCAACATGGATCGGCTCACCAAATGGATAACAAACTTTTAAAAGTGCAGCCCGCTTTTATCTACATCTTTCACCGGCTCCCAAAACCTTGCCCAAAACCTCAATTGGCGGGAGGAAAGAGTCCTTTATTAACATGGATATAAGATAGGCTAAAATAATAATAGCAATAATAACTTAGTGCAAAGGAGTCTTATTAATTTAATGAATTCATAAATAATTAAAACCTAATAAAAATAACTTAAATTTATTATAACTATTTTATTTATGGGTGACACTTCAAGAAACTGCGTTACGCTCCGCTCACGTTATGCGCTCACAATGAGAGCGAGTGAGAGGGACGCGTGCCTTTCACTTTTTATGTCTGTCTCTCTCGCTCTTAGGCGGGCTAACCATGCCCGAGTCGCCGATTCGCTTTTACCACTCAAAGTCGTTGTCACGTAAAACTTTCGCCCGTATACCGACTTTACAGGCAACCAATTTTTGTTAATAAATGCTCATTTCATTAAGATTCTGACAAATCATTAAGATTGTGACAAATCATTAAGATTGTGACAAATGTCCACAAAAATTTTTGTATCTCTAATGCCCGAGCTACACGAGGCTAGTTTTTTAAGCTAGTGTTAGCAAGCTAGTACTTCTAGCTTCGTGTAAACAACGCCACGCAACGCAACGCTAGTTTAGTCTACACGAAGCTAGAAGTACTAGGTTGCTAGCTTACTAACACTAGCTTGCTATCCTATCTTGAAAAAACTAGCCTCGTGTAGCTCGGGCATACTTGCTAGCTTGCTAATACTAGCTAATACTAGCTGTGCTTCAAACTAGGAAACTAGTTTGAATAACTAACCTCGCGTAGCTCGGTAATTATGCTTAAACCACTTTGGCTTTTGATTTTGGAGTGCAATTCTTATACGAAGCGCAAAATGGTTAATGTAAATAGGTCTCTGGACTCGCAAGATACAGGGGTAGTCTAGTTTGAGCCTGCTGACACAAGCAAGCTAATAAGCGACAATAATGCGTAGGTACTATGTTTTCATGCAAATGTACTGCAAATATTGTTGTCAAACTTTGTTTGTATATATAAATTTTATCTAATGTTTCGTGATTCCAAGATTTGTTCCATAACCAAGCTTATTCATAATGAGTACGTCAAGACTCTTTCGATTTAGCATAGCATAGCCATATACCCATATAACCGATTTAGCAACATAACCATAACATAACCTATACAATTAAATAATAACTGAATTTTATTTTTAACTATAACAAAACTTTACACATAAACTGATGAAATATCACAGAGGAAAATGAGCATACAATTAAATATAATTGCGTTCAAAATAAATATGACACTGTAATTGGTTATTTTACTATTAAGGAACGCACCCATATTATTATATGACCTATATATAAAATTCTCGTGTCACAGTGTTTGTTTCCTTACTCCTCCGAAACGGCTTTACTGATTTTAACCAAAATTTATATGCATATTCAGTAGGTCTGAGAATCGGCTACTAGCTATTTTTCATACCTTTATTTATATGGCAAAACAACGTTTGCGGGGTCAGCTAGTATGACCTATATATTACGTATCCCGGCATCTACCACTTAAATAAAATGGTATTGGGCTTCTCTTTCTTTTCGTTTCGAATTAAACAGAGAGAGCAATGGCAGAATCACTTTAGAAAGGCAGTCGAAGGGGGAGGAAAATCTTAAAAATTGCTCAAAATTTTGTGGTCACAGGGAGTAAAGTTAGGTGAGGTTAGGTAGTAGGTAGGTCAGGTAGTAGGTTTTTATCACGTATTCTCTTAGGAAATCGTGATTTTACAGCTATTTTTGCCTGACTTTAACACACATGAAGAGGTGTTCTTACCCTGGAAAGATCAGCCAAGTCAATCAATGTAGGTGATACTGTCCTACTATTTGTGATTCAAATATTTATATTACAGTCGTTTTTGTAAATAATTTAAAGCAAACGAAACATTATTAGTAAAATCAATGGTAACTTTTGTAATCAATCAATTAAATTATGCTGGAACGTTACCTACTTGATTAAAGAATGACTTTTTGCAAAGTAGCCGAAATTTAATAGAAATCCGTAAAAATAACGAAATTAATCCTTCATTTAGTTATTTTTATGGATTTATAATAGAAGGAAATAAGGAGGGGATATAAAACAGGTGGTCACCAACTAAAAGCGGCGAGGGTAATAAAATGGGCCAAGAAACATGTCTATGATCCATCCATCCACAATTCGATATTCGGTCAAAAGAAACGCTAACCCAAACAAATACAGTGTAAAGTCCATGTAACGTCACTCGATTTAACGACAAAATCCCTAAAGCGTCAAAATTACTAGGCATTTGTTGGTATTCTATACAATGATTCACTCTACAGGGTGATAGGTTTAGTCGACCTAGATCCTTTAACAAGTTTTAGTTTTCATAATTACTAGCTGATTCGACAAAGAAACACCCCACCCAAACCTAACCATTTTTGAAATTTTGGAGTTTGATCCTTTTTGAAATAAAACGTCGATTTTTTTGTATATTGTAATTTTTTTTTTGTGTTTGTGCGAAACTTCTTCAGAAGAGGCTTAACTACTGGTGTGGTAAAAAGTGGTCTAAGACACAGAATGAGAACATGTGTGCGAAACAGAGGCGGACATGTAGAACATGAATTATAAACAGACGAATAAATGCAATTCAAAATCTATTGGAATTGTTTTATTTCGTTTTCAGACCCTAATGATAAGTTTGTCCTTAAATACTTCTATTTTTATCTACTACCTGGGACCCTTTTATCAAAGTTTTTTCTAAGAATTGTGATGATACCCTGGCTTGTTATACCTTGTTGGATAGCTAAAGAAAAACGTAGATATTATTTATTACATCTGCAGCACAACTGTCATAGACTTTTTTTGAAATATCCTTAAAATAAAAAAAAGTTTTTACAAATGTATTTATTTTTTAAACAACCAATTGTCTACTACTTCCCATTTGGTTCCGTAACCGGTATTTTTTGTGTTGAAAGTAATAGCACAGATCAGAAAATAGTGTAATAGACTAACTTATTTACTACACAAAAATAGTAATAACAAATTAATAAGACGCACAAACACAAAAAAATTGACAACATACAAAAAAATCGACGTTTTATTTCAAAAAGGATCAAACTCCAAAATTTCAAAAATGGTTAGGTTTGGTTAGGTTTATTTGTCAAATCAGCTAGTAATGATGAAAACTAAAACCTGTTAAAGGATCTAGGTCGACTATACCTATAACCCTGTATATATCAATCCATTCACTCTCAATAAAGACGAAAATAAAACAACGAATAGTACTTTTTAAGTTCAAAATTAGTAAAAACTGCGCTGCTGTGCACGTTCATTTGTAACTTTATCAGCCTTTATACTTTATCCAACAAATTTAACTGTCCAATTCCTATCAGCTCATACATACGGAACTTCCTAAGAAATTCATTATATTATTTGCAAATTCGGATTGCTTGTAATCCGAATTACTTGTATTGTTTGTATAGGCTGTAAGATACGAATAAAATAAGTAAAAATTCAACAAAATTACTGGTGCAACAAAAGACGTCAGTAGAAAATAACAGATTATACGCAAAAGCGTTGAAAAAAGTTTAGTTTAATTTTTTTTCTAATACAGATTTTTCTTCTTTCCATTTAACGAAATCTCACGTCAAAATATGCACAGTCCCTTGAGTGTCGTTATATAGCGTTATGAGACACTGTAAATAAACTACAATTCGACCCTGTTATATAGTTACAATTATCTTTTCTTGGTGTATGAAAAAGTCGCACAAAACTTTTTGCTTTGACTATAACAGGTATCTTAATTGATGTTCCTAGATATGTTAGGGCCGTTCAAAAAGCCACGTTATATATACAGGCAATAAAGTACCGTTTACTTTAATGAACAAATATATCTCACTAGCACTACTAGACTACTTAGCAGTTATGTGTATAAGTATACTTATATAGCAAGATTAATGCACAGAGTGTCCCTAGTTTTTTATATAAATTACTTTGGTGATTATATTATAAAGTCATATTATATTAATAAATGTGATAGGATTATTCTTGAGATTGAAATCTACTGATATATTTTTAAGGAAATATAGTGTCAAAATATAGAGTTAAACATCTTAACTTAAATTGGTAATTACTGATCAATATTTGTAGAGATTAAAATATATATTATTTATAATTTTATTATGCAGATTACAGTCCAATATATTCACAATATAAAACAGCTATTTAATTTAAGTGCAATAAAGAATTTATCTATATATTTAAATACAAATCAGTAAGCAAACACGGTCTAAATGCCAATACGCCCTTCACATATAGCACTCTTTAGGGCATAAAACTATCCCACGATGCCAAACTTAGCATTTATGTGTACGGTGCTTAAGCATAAAATCTAAGCAGTACAGTAAATGTTCCCACTGCTGGGACTCAAAAGTCTTCTCTCTCGAGAAAGTCAAGGGAATAATGCACAACCTCGAAAAAATCTTAGAATTGATTCATCTCCGGTTTCCTCATGATGCTTTCTTTCACCGTCAAAGCCAGTGGTGATGACAAACTTATAAATATTCACTATTGGGTAACGAGATGATTTGTTTTGGTCTTTAGACAATAGTGATCAATAAGACTGCTTTTGGTATTTAGATAATAGAGGCGCCACAGACAGATTTTTCGTGGGCTGTGAATTGAATTCTAGCGTTACGCTCAGGAATGATAAGAAATCTTCGGGTATACTCGGGATCATGGCCGTTGGCCATCTAGAAATGCCCCATGGCCACGTCATCCGGTTTCACCCGCGTAGTTTCCAAAGTAAGCTGTCAAATTCTGAGTTATAAGTTTTCACTTCTATCGGCAGTTCCTATGACTGCCAATTTATTTCTTTGTCCCAACTTTCACAAACATTTCAAAATTCCTTCGGCAAAACAAGACAGTACATTGAAATGCATACAAATACGGACTTTACGACACTTTTTATCCATTTTTACGCACTTACTAACACACGGACGCCCCTTTCACGTAAATAGGAGAGTCCGTTGTTATGACTTGTATTTTTGTATCTCGCAAAGAACACAATCCGACGTATTTATCTAGGATTCACGCGTCGGTGAGATCGTTGTTCCACTGCGGTAGACTCTTCAGACTGCTGAACAAGTAGGTGGGATAGTACGTACTCCGCTTACCGAAGACCACATAGGAGGGGACGAGATGCTGTTGACTCACAGATTCAGCGAAGAAATTCTTGGCTTCGTCGATTTGCAATTTGCTTGGCGGCGTTTCGGTGAAATTACCTGGAATTTAGAAACGATAACTTGTGAAACTCGAGTAGTCAGCTCCTCTTAAATAACAAAAATGTTACTAATAGCTTTATGATATGCACTATGATTTAAAGCATATAGTGTTCAGCAACACATTTTATATGCTAAAATTAATTTTTCATTTCATCTATTTATCTATTTAAATAAAACGACTTGGTTCGCCTTTAAGTGCACCCAAAGGTAGTGTTTTCTACAAGAACCTTTTAGCGGACAGTAACGGGTTTTTATTCCTCTTTTTTAACACGCTTTTATTAGCTTCACTTGTAACTAACTGTGTATGTAAGAAAATCTTGGAATCTTAATTTGACCCACTTCGAATAGGATGAAATTTAGCAAAAATGTCATTACAAATCCAATATGGCGGCCTCCCCAAGATGGCGGACTGGCTGTTTGAAATCCAACCCCATGATATGGGTATCAAATGAAAGGGTTTGCTATCAGAAATCAGAAAAAATAGTCACGTGACTTAAATCCAAGATAGCGGACACGCTATTTGAAATGCACCCGCATGATATGAGTATCAAATGAAAAGGTTTTTGCTATCAGGAATACGAAAAAATAGTCACGTGACTTAAATCCAACATGGCGGATTGGCTATTTGAAATACACCCCCATGATTTGGGTATTAAATGGGTAATTAAACTATTATAAAGATTTGCTGAATGGGATACGAAAAAAAAAATCTCGTAACCTAAATCCAACATGGCGGCCCAAGCGTTTGTTTTAGTTTTTGAAACTATTTTATTTATATGTAAGTAATAGGTACTTACATTAAAAGAGGAATAACATTCATAGCCAGGCCAGGAACGGAGTGGAGTTGATTGTGCGAAATATGAGGAGATATGAGGTCAAATTTTTTACATAATTGTATTGTCACCAGAACTAAAGGCGTATACCACATTTCAGATCAATCAGTTGTCAGGAAGAGGGTGAAATTTAAATTACTAAATTTGACCCAAGAAAAAAACATACGGAGTAAGCTTAATAAAACTGTTTAAAACAACAGTAACCCAGTATAACACATGCACGAGCAATCCTACGATTAAGCAGCCCACTAAATGTTCTCACTGCTGGGATCGGGGCCTTCTTTCGCAAGGAGGTAGTCGAGATCATAATCCACCACGCCGGCCCAGAGCGGGTATACAGATGACGCATGACCTCGAAAGATTCTAGTTATATGACGGTTTCCTCACGAGTGTTTCCTTCACCTTCACGATGATTACTGATAAAAGCCAGTTCAGAATAAATGTTTTTTATAATAATTCGCAAATATATTGCAATTACATAAAACACTAGACGCCAGCATGGGACCATTTACATATGGAACATAATACCTATAACAGAACATAACAAAATAGAACAGAACATCTCAGAACAAAACAGAATTAAAAAAAATTGAATAGGATAGAACATAATCTTACAAATACTATAAAAATATGCAAAAGCTTGTGAGGATGTATGAATCATAGATTGATAGATACCTATATAATACTCTTTAACGACACACCAAATAAAATGAAACACAGAAAAAAAAGGAACAATATATGAAATACATGAGAATGGATGTTTGTTACTCTTTGATGCTAAAACTACTGAAGGGATTTATAAATAATAATAAATATTGGTGGACATTTCACACACAACACCATCTGACTCCAAACTAAGCAAAGCTTGTATGATGGCGGCCAGATAGCTGATATAATACATCTTATATATAAAATTCTCGTCTTAATATATATAAATCTCCTGTCACGATGTTTGTCCGCGATGGATTCCTAAACTACTTAACCGATTTTAAATTCAATTGGCACACCGTGAGCAGTCTGGTCCAACTTGAGAGATAGGATAGTTTTTATTTCGATTTAAATAGTCTTTAAGAGCGGGCCTAGTGCCAGGAAAAAATCAAATTTCACCCGCGCGTCGCTCTTCCCCTCTCCAATACGTCGCGTCGCCGCGAGTCTACGATCACTCAAGGTCATCGTTCCCCGAAATCCAGTATATGAAAACATTCAGATTAATCATAGATGTTTTTAAAAAAATACATCAATTTGTTTTTTATTGTCTATATACACACAATAAACAATTTATTGAAAAACAGTCGAATGAAAGAAATAAAAACTAAATATGACTGAATCACAAGATTTAGTCATTTATTTATTTAATATGTAGTCATATTTTATAATTAAATAAATGCGTGTTTTACGATATCATATATAAAAAGGGCATCAGTCTATTGCTTAAAAAAAAAAGTGTGCACTTAGACCGCACAGTAGAAGTGAACTCTTTATTAGGAGTTTTATTTATTTATTCTGTAATAATATAATATGGAACCGCAACTTTGATATATTTTGTAATACTAAATAGCATGACCATGTTAGTAGGATAAATAGAAAAAAGACATTAATCAAACTTTGTATTTTTAAAATTAAATATAAATCAAAATAGCACAGCGACACTGCAGTGAAGAGCAGCTGTATCTTTTTCATTCGGGTACCCTTGGCGGTCCCTAGTTCACCCGATGGAGCCTTTCATCTTGGATCGCAACAGGTCAGCTTCACTTACAGCTCCCGGAAAAAAATCTGGCGCACCGCCAAAAGTAGTTTTCATTCCGAAAAAAGGAAAAGATTTTATCCCCACGTCACTCTTCTTCCGCCGCGTTAGCGCTAATAGAAAGATACGAGCTAAGCTCACCTTAGGTCATAATATAACTAAGTACAGTAAGTACACGTAACATTACGATAAATCACAGATACTGTAAGAGTTACTAATGAATGCGCGTGTGGGTAAAATCATTAAGTTTATATTTTTACATAAACTTAATAATTTTACCCACATTGGCTCCTCTTTTATATAATAAGCTGCCAAATGCCATAAAAGAACTTAACATAACAATGTTCAAAAGTAAACTAAAAAAAATGCTTATACACAAATGCTATTATACTGTAACTGAATTTTTAAATGATAAAGAAATTAATTGGAATACTAATATTTTAGACATTGTTTAACATGAAATTTTTAAAATCTTTAAACCTTATTCCATTAATATCTCAATAGATATTATTATTCCATTATGAAATTTGACATTCAACTGACATAAGACCAAATAATGATATATTGTATCATGATGAATTAGTTTGTACTGTATTACATTTTGACATTCTTTGAGTATTTACATGAATATTATAATTAACGACATTTTTGATTTTTTGATTATAGACATTTATTGCACTTTATACATTTTTTGACATTCCTCACATGGATGAACTGCAAGATCTACTAATGCAAGACCTTAGACCCTGGATGGACATATTGATCAAACTCAAAAACACAAGACAATATCCTGATGAAACACAAGACGTTGGCGAAATTGTGCTCACCAAACATTTATCTCACACAAATATATATCACCAAATAGAAGCCAGAAATGAATCGAAGATGAAGAATCAGATGACATAAATAAAAACCAGAAATTAATAGAAGATGAGGAAGAAGAAGACTTTAATCAGCTGACTATTATTTAAAAAAAATTTTTTTTGTTTTTATTTAAAAATTAAGACTAACAAATTGTCTTGCCAGACATATTGCATGCCTCTCGCAGAGGCCAGTTTGTATGGGGCAACTTTTAAAATGTTTTGTATTATCTTATCTTACCTACAAACAGCAATAAAGATTTTTGTATTGTATTTGTATTTGCATAGTATCTAAATTGAGAACAAAGAACGAAAGATGTTGAAAGAAAGAACGGGTGGACTGATATTGATGAGTTTAGATAAATATGTATACTAGGTTTCTGATTAACCTGTACTCTGCATTTATTTTTGGATAATTCAGGTAACATTGTATGTGGATGCTAGAACTTATAATTATTAGGTAGATAAATATTTAATAATAGTGACATTTACATAAATATGTAAGTAATATTTTTCTATTTAACAACCGCCAAACAAACAAACACCTCAGTTCAAAATACCAGAAATCAAATTACCTAATGGTTGTTTCACTTAATGTTGTTGTTATTGGTTTAAATATATTTAAACTAGGTAAGTATTAGTATTTGTAATCATTGTACATAATATTTTGTTGTTTTTTAAAAGCACAAACATGTAGATTATTTACCAATCTATTTACCCGAAAATACGTTTCGTTTTCAAGTATAGACAATGTGTGGTTGTGTCGGTTTCCATCTGTGTAAAAAATAAAATAAAGTGGCCAAGTGCGAGTTGGACTCGCCCATGAAGGGTTCCGTTGCAGCAAGTAACATAATATACATAGTACATATAGTTCTTGTAGTTCGTTGTAACTTTGATCGAAATTTCAATAATAGTGTATTTATGACGTACTAAAAAAAATTACTCATCAGATCGAGTTCAAACTAATTTTCGTTGGTAGTTTACATGGTAATTTACATCATATATTTTTTTTAGATTTTTCATTCTCTTTAGAAGTTAGAGGGTGGGACACACATTTTACCAATTTGGAAGTGTATCTCGCGCAAATTATTCAGTGTAGACGAAAATGATTTTAGAAACCTCAACATCATTTTTGAAGACCTATCGATAAACACCCAACACGTGTAGGTCTGATGAAAAAAAATTTGTTGAGTTTCAATTCTCAGTATGGGGGGCAACCCTAATTTTTCTTTTTTTTAATTTTTTTGTTCAAATCTTAATGCGGTTTACAGAATACATCTACTTACCAAGTTTCAACAGTGTAGTTCTCATAGTTTCGGCAAAAAGTGGCTGTGACATACGGACGGACAGACAGACAGACATGACGAATCTATAAGGGTTCCGTTTTTACGTTTTACGGAACCCTAAAAAAGTATTTCTGAAGTAATTACCATCTAGACACACCGAACCCCATGTCATCAAAAATAAGTAAAACTTGAAGCCCACCCGCCCACTATAGTGATACCATTATATATGTAAATAGAAAACATCTGTAAAAGTATAAACGTCACGTGTCAGAAAACACTTTTCAAACAATCTCGATTTAGGAAAGGATTCTTAACATGATTTTAATTTCCAGATAGATAATGTTACGTATAACTTAACTACCCATTGTTGATATCGAAAAATACAAATATGTCTAAGAGAAAATAAAACCAATCAGAAAGTGAACAAATTCACAGGCAACAGCTTGCTAGTATCTATAATATAAAAATGAATCGCAAAATGTGTTGGTAAGCGCATCACTCAACAACGCCTGGACCGATTTGGACAATTCTTTTTTTAAAATGTTCGTATAAGTCCAAGGATGGTTTTTACGGCGAGAATAAATCGAATAACTGCCGGGAAAACCCTAAAAACAGCCCTTTTCTTTTTCCCATACAAACGTTTTCTAACTAAACTGTTAAGGCAATTTGTGCTTTATTGTTTTGTAAAAAAGTTCATATTAAATAAAGCTCTTTCCCATACAAACGTTTTCTAACTAAAATGTTAAGGCAATTTGAGCTTTATTGCAAAGAAATAAAGTTCATAATAAATAACAAGCACTCACTTATGTCCAAGCAATATATGCGTGTTCCTAACATCAAGGAGTCAATTTGCACTTTATTCCCGCTGCACAAAGTTCAAATTCCATCATATCTATCATAACAGTGTGCGTATGTGCGTTGCAGAACAGGAGGATCTGACGTCACCGTTCCGGAACTCACTCAGAATATACTCAACAAAAGAGATGACATCGCGAACCAGATCAAATTGAATAGTCACAAAACGTAACACTCATAGATCATTCGTAATGATTTTCAATTATTTTTATTGAATAGAGCGATTACATAATTATCAATAAATAAAGTCACAATGAATTAATTTAAAATGAATTTTAAATGTCAGCAAAAATCGACGTCCACTTTTCAATTTGGTCGGCTTCACGACATTATTTATTTTGATTTAGTTTCGGAACGCAATGTAAAATGCGTCAGCTTCACGTCATTATATCAATTAAGTGTCAGTCTGGTGTCAGTCAAACACAAACCGCGTTACCAAAAGTGTTTTTTCTGAATTATTAATTTAATATCCCTATCTACGCAAAATTATTTAAATACACATGGGCTGTGGAGCGCAGTATTTTTGGAGTAAAACTAACGGACAGAATACGAAACACCATACTGATTTCCAAAACCGGAATAGCCGATGTTACTCAAAAAGCAGCCAATTTCAAGTGGGTTTGGGCAGGACATGTTTGCCACATGTCGGATGATCATTGGGTCAAAATTACCACACGGTGGAGCCACATTGCAAACGTCGACGCGGCAGACCAAAGAAACGATGACAAGACAACCTCGGAAAGACTGGCCTTTATTAGCCATAGGCCATAGGAAGGAAAAAGTGGAAGGAGGGTATGGAAGCCGTTGGCCAACATTGG
Organism: Ectropis crepuscularia; assembly: GCA_963693475.1. Classification (NCBI taxonomy): domain Eukaryota; kingdom Metazoa; phylum Arthropoda; class Insecta; order Lepidoptera; family Geometridae; genus Ectropis; species Ectropis crepuscularia. The sequence goes on from OY856338.1 coordinate 9,608,083, forward strand.
AACAAGACAGCCACATGATAAATAAAAAGTGTTAAAATAGTATAGAAAATAATAACACCCCCTCCCCCGTCACAATCCCATCCCTTTCTTTTTTACGTGTGTGTATTTTTTTAGACGTGGCCTGGGTATACTTTATATAGATAAACTATTCCCCAGGTCATGTGTATCAATAAAGATACACATTTCGTAATATTATTTCTCTTAGTTTCTCTCTTGAATGCACATTTATTTATTATTCAACCAAATATTATCTCAAGAAACTTACTATCACTCAATTCAGGGAACAAATAATTGTAGTTTTACTAAAACGATCTGCTCAGTTAGCCGGAGATAAAGTGTCATCAGCCCTTATTATGACAAGAAGATCGTTTAATAGAAAACATTATCTCATAAGTAACAAAGATGGAGAGAAAATTGTACACTGAAGATGTGCAGAGGTGCTATAAAAAGTATGACAGAAAAGCTATTGGTGGCAAGACTTTCAGAGCAGCTCAAACAACTACAAAATGCTCTGTATGTGAAAGTTTTCTGTATCAAAAATGTTTCAATTATATTCACTGATTTATTTTGAACTTAATAAATTGATTATTAAGTTTCTAAGTAACTTTCTTTTTTTAATAAAAATATTTCAAGGTGATTATTATTTTTCTCTTAGTATCTCCTTAACTGATTGTCCGATTCCCAACCCAAAACCACTGGGAAAATATTCGGATACACACTGTTTTAACTGAAATGAGTAGTGTGTATCATAAACTTAATTCACTCCGTACGACAGTGCGTATCCTAAACGATACATATGGCGCCGAGCGTGTTAAAATGTTATTAATTAAAATGGTATTCATCTAGAAAACCTATGTTTTTCACATGGTCGATTGTATGTTGCATATTCCCTCCCGTTTTCGAAAACCATCATATATGTTTGTCTATGTGCCAGGTAATCAAACAAAAAACATCGTGTATCACAAAGCACTACAATGAAAATAAAACTGATTTTTGGTAATAACTTGGTTATCAATAAAGGTATTTATCATCATCATCATCATCATTAGCTTATTTAATATTCGTTCACTGCTGGACGTAGCCCTCTCATAATGAACGCCACAAGGTGCGATCTTCTGCATTCTGCATAAAAGGATTATTACTAGCCTTTAAATGTTTAATATACGTTGAAATAAATATGTTATTAATAAAATACTTACTTAATGCGGTTCACAGAATACATCTCTTAAGTTTCAACAGTATAGTTCTTATAGTTTCGAAAAAAGTGGTTACGACATATGGATGGACAGACAGACACGACGAACCCATAAGGGTTCAGTTAGTACGTTTTACGGAGCCGTAAAAATGGATCTTCGAAATGTATGTACGCTCATAACTTTTGAATGACTGCACCAAATATGATGATTCTTTTCTCTATGTATTTATTATTGTCGGGAAAAGATTTGTACAGCAGAAAGGTTAGAAAATGTAGACGAAAAAGTACATGGTGGTACGAAGTTCACCGGGTCAGCTAGTTATTTATAATTTTAAACCAACAATTTTATAAACAAGAAAGATCACATTGTTTGTAAGGAGTAACCTTCAAAACTACTGGACTTATTTCTTTCTTCATTATATTACTACGTTATTCTTAATTACTGTAGCACCATTAGCCCTTCACGTGCTTTACGCAAAGCATAGTTGCGTAAGCAAAGCTCTCTATTGGAAGACGGATTGTGACATGTATAGGTACGTTTTAACACGTTATAATGTTGGTACTAGCCTGTTCGGAATTTCAATTACGCGAAATTTACCACTATTACAATAGAAATAAAGGAGACGACTCATTTTTGCCCCACGTCGTTTCAAGTTTAGGTACTTAATTAGCCCCGGAGACCTAAAAAAGTTATTTAAGTAAATTAACATTTAATAATGCAAACTGTACATTCAAAACTAACGTGCCAAGCGGGGATTGCAAATTGGTGTGATTAAAAGTACTTTAATGACTGTACCTAAAGCCAGCCATGTTTTTTCTCTTTTTTTCTTCTGTTGACGTTTACGTAAAGTGAACGTGCTTGTGTCATTTTGCCCGGATTGCGACATTCTAGTTTTGGCGCCAACGTGAAAAAAACATGTCGCCTCATTCTATCATTTTCTTTAACTTGTGTATTTTCGAGTGGCAATGTGCAATATAATTATTAGGTGGGTTATTACAAATTACTATTTCATGTTTATGAACGTACTCCTTTGACGGTTTTTGGTAAAACTTGAAAATATTGAAATACGTAATATGGGAAAACACAAAAGGCGTGCGACGCCAAAAAAAAAAATAGTGAACAAAATTGACACAACATCCGATTCGTTCGAAACTCGAATCCAACAAGAATGTAAAATATGCTCGATTCGTTCGAAACTCACACATCGCGTTTTTTTTTCAACGTTTTAGTTGATATCTTTTAAACCCCGCTATGCAGAATAAAAACATTAACAGTTCCTCAAAATAATTATATTTAAAATCCTATACAATGATCCAATTTTGGTCGAGTCTCCTGCACTTTTGCTGTGGGGCAAATGCCCATGGAAAATGGGCCGTCTCTTTTCATTTGGCCTGAAAAAAAAAAAATACGAATGGTACTCCGCCATTTCTGTGTCGCGATCGTTTGACGCCATTTTGCCCCACGACAAAGAACATTTTTTTTAAACCGATAATTGTGAATACGGTTTGTACTTTATTGTAATCTACTAAAAAAACTATGCAATGCAAATGATAGGCAAACGTCGTAAATTTAATATTATTTATAACATATTTGCTCGTAAAGGGTCTCTTATTGCACCAATTTCTGTATCGTAATGTATCTTATTACGTACTTGTGCGGTAATGTAATGTAAAACGCAAGTTTCAAAATGCTCCGTCTAAAACGAACGGTACCTTTTTAAATCTTAGTAAAGAGTTTTTATGTCAGAAGAGTTGTAAACATTTTATGTATAAAACTAAGTATGAGAAATAAAATATAATGAGAAATATTTAATTTATCAATTTAATTAATTTTACCATAACTCACAACAATTTATTTATAACAAAACACAAAAATATTCAATTACTTTATTAATAATGTCTTAATGTCATACTAGCTGGATCAGTGCCCTTGCTTTAAAAAAAAGCGCTGATGCGCGCGCATTGTTAATCGGTGAACAAGAAATATGCCAGCCAATGGGAAATGCTGAAAGGGCCTAGCCTCTGCTAATTATAGCTCTCGCCTACGGCTAGAGCTAGCAATATCGCCTCGGCTGTAATTATCAACTTAGCGCACTTATATCATAATGTACTATTATGTGTTGTGTTATTTTATTAGTGCTGTGAAATCCAAAACTTTTTTACAACGGGCGTAATATGTAAACTTTGCATTTCGTGATAGGATTATTTAATGTTGTAAGTACCTAGAAGTTAATATAATAGTAAACTATATTTCAAGGGCTTTCTGGTGATATATACATATAGATATATAATAATACAAATAAATAATAATAAAACAAATATATAACAATATAATATAATATTTAATAAACACTGTGAATATGTGATAATGATCTAGCCGGCACGTACGGACCGTTCCACGAGTTTTCTTCAAACGCGTGCAGGGTTAACCAAAAATATATATATAAAGACACATGCTGGAAAGTTTACCATGAAATATACATTCTCCTTTCTCCCTATTTTAATAGATCTAATGCTCACGAAGTGATTAATCATGACGTGCCACGATGGATCGTCTGCTGATAAACATATTCATCAAGTTTGCATTTCTTTAATCTGAAAAGTTTATGTTAAAAAAATACTTAAAACATTATTTTCCGCAGACCTCAATTCATAAATATTTTCTGATCGTTTGTTTCAATTGTCACTAAAACTTAAAACTTTTAATTTATTCATCATACAAAATTTATTATGTACACAATGACTTGTTTGGGTTTTTGCATGTACTACCACAGATTGCTCTTTTATTAAATTGCATTTTTAAAATTTATTAAAAACAATGTTGGTAAACTTATCTTTTTAACAATAATAGATACCTACCTACTTTTTTACCTATTATTGTACATACTACGAACCTATTCCAAAACAAAATTTGACTTACCTAACTAAAACATACATTAAGTACCTGACTAAAATTCCAAAATGTTTACGTTTAGTTTTCTTTTTTCGCAGAAAACTTATTTATCGCATTATCCTTTCATCCCATTTTTTAAATTCACGCACGCATTTGCCTGACAGAGCGTCCGTAAACAACCTTCCACATCGAGCGTTGCCCGACAACTGACCAGGACCCAAAGGTCTATTTAATATCTAACCTGGTACGCATAAAGTCGAGAATAGCATGACACAGTTTAGAGTGGAAATTAATTTGAATTCGGGAGTCAGTTTTTGACCAAGTTTTATTTAATTACGCAAAAATTGAACATAAATTCAAAAAACTATTCGGTTACTTAAGTAGAGCGTAAAATTAGACATTTTATTAGGGAAAAATAATGTGGGGTCATCGCTGATAATTTCGAGTACTCGAATTAAAATAGGTTTTTTCGGTGTCATTTTTATTTTTTTATTGTAAAAAAATCTGATCTATTTTTAAAATTCTATTCGGTCATTGTGCTTCTCCTTGGTTGTACCCACACGTCAATATTTTTATTGTTATAGTTTTATCTTTCTTAACGACGGTGAGGGGCGTCGAAAATGACCTTTTTTGCGTTTTCTGGCTTTAGGCGCGCTCTTAAATGACAGTATCCGAGCGCAGGCGGAATGGGGGCCGCTAGTATATTATAGTTTTAAATACATACTTATTATACATAGAAACACCCAGACACAGTGCAAACATTTTAATTCATCACACAAAATATTTGCACTGGGTGGGAATCGAACCCACGACCCTCGGCTTCGCAGGCAGAGCTACTGCCAACTAAGCCATGGGCCAGTCAGATGAAATTTGGTACGTATTGATATAAAATCAAGTTTCAAAGTCGGCTGTAAAAACATATTTTTTTCTTAATCAATGCGGTAGGCTCCATTTTTTTTGTGTTTTCTCAAAATACAGAACTTCATATCGTTACATAATTATAAAACTTAAGTATCTACAGGATTGGAACTAAATTGATGATATTATATAGCATGTCGGGAAGTGTTTTTAAAAACGTCAAGGGCTTGATGTAATGTTTAGTGTAAGTTTTTTGTTTTCACACAGTTGTAAAGATTTAAAAGAACATTTAAACATTACAAATTCCCAAAATGTATTTTCTATACTTAAATTGTGTAATCTGGAAAACGGTACGATGGATTTTAGTGAATAAACGATAGATTTATAGTTAGTTTGTAAGTGTTCCGTCTTTAAAGACTTTTCGGGTCCTGAGTGGATCAAAGAATTATACGTGGTTCTGAGTATTGTTACCTGTTTATTTTGTAATAATAGATATAGTAATAATATTTGTAAGATTATATCGTTAAGAGTTTGATTTCTTTAGGTATGAGACATTTTTAGATTACATAGAATATATAGGTGTAAATAAATTTTGTCAATTTAAAAAATAGCGATTTGCTTGATGTACTTTATTTTAATTTTAAAAGACTTACCTACTTGGGTCAGCGACAGTAACATAACGCGTGAGACCATCGATATAAACCAATAGATGTGCGTCAGCACCTTGAAATTGGTGATAAACTGCGCCTGTAAGTGTAGCGTAAGTGGTTTACACACCACAAATTTAATTGACCTAGACTCGCTAGCGGCGAAGTATGCTGTGGTTGTTACTACTATACTTACTTATTATGGTTGTTAACAACGAATAGTGATAGGTAAAAACGTCCGTCGTTGACCACTTCCTGCAACCGACTAGAAAGGAAAGAGTGAGCTCACTATTTCCAACAATGACATAGTTCCGTGCGCCTGATGTTTGGGTCATCTAGTTTATATCGACGGTGGTGACCATCGAACATGGAACTGCAGATGCATCTACAGGGTTGGCACACATTCTATATCGATTCTTCTACCGCCTTTGCTGTCAATTGTATTCTAGAGTCACGCTCGGGAACGATAATAAATCTTCGGGTAATCGCGGGACCATGGCAATGGCCATCTAGAAATGCGCTAAACTTTCCCATTGGCCATCAGCATTTTTAAATAGCCATGCTCATAGCCACGCCTCCTGGTTTCCCCGCGTAGTTTCCAAAGTAAGCAATCAAATTCTGAGTTCTAAGTGTTCACTTCTATAGGCAGTGCCTATAACTGCCTATTTTTTTTTCATGAATTCTAAATGGTAATGTTTATTTATCTCCCTTAAAATTTACCCTGATGCTAACTTAGCGCTACTATAAATAATTTAATGCATTTGTCCGCCCGGACACTTTTTCATGTACACAGATGAAACTCCTTACCTCAATCGCTCAACTCTCCAAATTTTCACGTCATATTGTTATTGTTAAAACCATGGTTAAATAAACTCAAAGTTAACAATAGGAAAATTGAATAAAAGTGAAAATCCGAAATACCTAAGTGATTCTAGCGACCAAGAAGTTTATTTGACACCAACAGAATTGACTGAAACTGAAAATGCGCAAAGCGTTTACCTAGTAATTTCCTCGCTAAGGTGGAATGAAAAATTACGTGTTGCACTCGAGTGCAAAGATTTTTCACCTTGTCCCCTTTTGATTCCCTTGCTACGCTCAGGAATTATAGCATCAATCAGGAATTATAGCAGAATTACAGCATCCTTAGCTTGCTCGGTCATCAAAATTGAGCTCGCGGTTAAAAAGCCACTTTGCACTCTTGTACAACAAATAACTATTGATCTAAGATACAAAAAAACGTAGATACTTACGCTTTTGTAAGTTTACCTATAAATCGAACACGATGCGATGTGTGCGACGCAAGTAGAGTGGTGTCACAGGGATTCCCAATTTTATTGAACGAGTGAGTAGTGAACCAAAACAATTGAACGATCATTATTCATAAGTTTGTGCAATTTCTATGTCTATTTATTTTATAACAAAAATAAGTTTGTGTAAAAATATTTGTATATCCAATTCCTACTAAATCTGTTTATTCCCTCCGATTCTAGATGGCGCTGTACATCTCTAAAACGCGGTGTCGTTGTTCGGCCACATTCAAGGACTATAAGTTACCTTGTAACATTAAAGTAAGCAAATAAACGAAAAGTGTAAAAATGTTTTTGACTGCGGAGTACGCTTGACGGCGTTTACTCCCATATTTATAGTGTCTGGGTTTTTACATGTATAGTAAGTATTTCTACTTACTATACATATAAAAACCCACAGAACAGGCATTTTTTGGCCTTTTTTTACTGCCTAACTAAATCGTAACTTTGGCGTAGCTATTGTTGTCTCTATCATTCAAGCGAAAAGAAAAGAGAGAGCAATATCAAAGCTAAGACAGTTTTAGTTAACTAGGTAGGTCGGTAAGCCTCCAGGTGAAGAGTCGCAGCTATTTGCTATCATCTAGTAATGCACGCAGTACCCTGCTTCACAACGCAATTGGATTAACCTCGACACGGAATCATACCTCTCGGTCTTTGTATTCTCTATTTAGAATGACAGAGACTTAGATAAAGAATAAGTAAATAGATCAGGTTTTTCCGCACGGTTCCTTTGTACCAATCGTAAGCAGATGAGGTGTACCTATGTTAGCTATGGCAACGCAACGTAGTGATGAGCCGCGACAAAAGTATATCACTTTCACAAGAGCGATCAGAACCGTGCTTTCGGTGTAAAGCGTTTGTTCTAACTCTTTGCGTAGTATACAATGTACGCTTTTTGGACAGAGACAAGGATTGTCATTCCGAATTTGAATCGTTCGGATTCCGTTGTGAATCAGTACTGCTACTGTCGCCGACCAGCCGTATGTGACCGACCGCTATGCGTTAACGAGGCTGGTCTGCCGGCAGCGAGAGGGGGAGAGACCTGTTGTAACTAGGTCTCTTGAGTACGTGCCCTCTCGTTCCGACGGGCGCTGGAGGACTCGTCCCTGGGTTCACTTTGCGACTGTTGTGGAACAATCCTCGAACTCGTCCTGGATGTGAACTTGACTTGACCTTGGGTGAACTTGATCTTGACTTGGGGTCAAGTACAAGGTACAAAAAAACGTAGGTACGCTTTTGTGAGATTACCTACATATAAATCCAACACGATGCGATGTGTGCGACGCAAGTAGAGTGGTGTCACAGGGATTCCCAGATTTTATTGAACGAGTGAGTAGTAAACCAAAACAATTGAACAATCATTATTCGTAGGTTTGTGCAATTTCCATGTCTATTTATTTTATAACAAAAATAAGTTTGTGTAAAAATATTTGTATATCCAATTCCTACTAAATCTGCTTATTCCCTCCGCTCCCTCTAGATGGCGCTGTACATCTCTAAAACGCGGTGTCGTTGTTCGGCCACATTCAAGGACTAAAAATGTACCTTGTAACAAACATTAAGGTAAGCAAATAAACGCAAGGTGTAAAAATATTTTTGACTGAGGAGTACGCTTGACGGCGTTTACTCCCATATTTATAGTGTCTGGGTTTTTAGTTTTTACATATATAGTAAGTATTTCTACTTACTCTTCTAGTAGAAATACTTACTATACATGTAAAAACCCACATTACAGTCTTATTCGTTGTATTATCTATTTAGAATGACAGAGACTTAGATAAAGAATAAGTAAATAGATCAGGTTTTTCCGCACGGTTCCTTTGTACCAATCGTAAGCAGATGAGGTGTATATTAGCTATGGTAACGTAGTGATGAGCCACGACAAAAGTATGACACTTTCACAAGAGCGACAAGACAAAAGCGATCAGACCCGTGCTTTCGGTGTAAAGCGTTTGTTCTAACTCTATACGTAGTACAGATAGTGCAATCCACGAAGACGCGCCCCACTATTTCTCCTAACCGTTTATAATATATGTGTGCAAGCTTCCGTCAATGTTTGAGAGTTATCGGTACACACTAATTACCTATGAATGCACACGCACACTACAATGACTGGTGAATGGTTCGCGACTGACACTCGGAGCAAACGCGATTGGTGGAAACGAAAATTGGTGGGGCGCGTCTTCGTGGATTGCACTATCTATATACAATGTAGGTTTTTGGACAGAGACAAGGATTGTCATTCCGAATTTGAATCGTTCGGATTGCGTTGTGAATCAGTACCTAGGTGAGATGAAGCAACGTTGTTCAACTTTTGTGTAAGAACTAATAATCCTTTTGGCGCGAACACCATCCTATGCACACTGAACATATGGACGTACTGGGCTTGACACATCCACCTTTAAAGCCGACGCCGACTTAGGACAATACCCCACTCGCTTTACGAAATTTAAATTATTATAATTTAATCCACTGACGTATTTTTCTTCACTGTTAAAGCAATAACAATCGAAATATCGTAAAGAATATATTTGCTAAAAAAACACGTGAAGAAGAGTGATTTCTTGCAAACCGTGGTGGTGGATTGGTGATGGATTATGTTACAGCAGACTATGAATCCTATCACTAAGAAAATAAAGAGTTCTGTTTATGGCCTGCAGCTAAAAAGGTCAGCTTTTAATGTGGCTGATAAATTCTTAACAATTGAACAATTTAAACAACATAATATTTGTGCTCAACATTTATTACCTGTATTAACTTGCTAAGACATTTATTTTACTGATCGGACTATATAGTTTAATTTAACTGCACTTTTCTACGCAGATTTGTAGAATGTGTTCTATTCTTCCTCTTAAAGTCTTCCTACAAGAGTTCAATATAGTGATTTTAAAATACATTAATAATATTTCGCTTTTCTAATCGTGATACAATGTTTACATATTTTTTTATGATATATTTTTAAGTTTATTAAACTTTACACATTTTTCGTGCAAGAATTGAGTCTCACACTTGACTTGTTCAAAAGTTTTATACACTTTAATTAATGTCGTGGGCCGATAGTTGGATTGGGCAGAACATGAAACGCCCGGGCACGTCGTAACACGCAGGCACTTATTGATCTAGCCTTATCGATTAGCCAGCCAGGCAACAAGTGGCAATCGGAATTTGCGCAAATTTCACAAAGTACTCAGCCAATGCAACCATCGACCCATGACATACACCCACCCACAGGCACAATTAACCGCCCCATCCTGTATTTCTCGTTTGCAGATATCGTTAATTTTAAATCAAATTGGTAGCAAGCAACCAAATGAAGATATTGAAAACATAAATGGTTTTTAAGAATAATCCCACACAACCGATTTAGTCGAAAAGATCGAAATGACGAAAAATATACTTCGGTGGGGTGGTTTATTGTGCCTGTGAGTATATATACGAGTACATCACTATTCTTTTAACACACATTTTACGTCTGTTTACATAGCGTATAAAAACATTTGTTTGTATAATAATACATCGATCTTATTTTTATAATTACATTATACATTCATACATTTCATTCATACAGTTTTAACACATTAAACAAAATTTTCTTAAATCATACATTGTGCATTGTTGATAAAAACTGTTCATAGTAATGACTGTCTGGCACCCGAACTAGTTAAAAAACTGTATTACTGGTGCCAGAGCCCGCCGTGTTTTATAAATTTATAAATTTTATTTTTGTTTACGTTTGAGTATATATATGTGGGTACTTAGAGAAGAAATTCACGGAACCAAAGTTGAAGTTGAAACGTCGGCCGGCATCCCCGATAACAGGTAGACAAATTATTCGAACTAAGGCCAGTGACACACCGAGTGTTTTCTAACCGCCGACGTAAAAAATTGCTAATTTATTCTTATAGTTATCATAATTGAGATACATAGGCATTTACATTTATTATTCATTAATTCAGGGATGTGACAATATTATATACATTTTCGTTATACCTTTATACATTAACTTTATCCATGTTCATGAAAGAATCAGCAAATATCATATATATTAATTCATGTGAACAACTATACGAAAAAGGTTAAAGAAAAGTTTATTTCTTACGTACGATAGAATATATAAGGGTGTGTGTGTGAGTGAGGGTGTGTGTAAGTGTGTAAATCTGTGTGATGTACGTGTATTGTGTTTCATGTGTGTATTTTGTGTGGGAAAGTAAGTTTGTATTATGTGTGAGTTTGTAGGACTGTATGTGTTTATGTGTGAATATGAGTGATGGTGTGGTGACAATAGAGGAAAAAGTTGAATTAGGTTACTATTTTAAATAGAAGTTCCGTATCACTGTATGTTAGAGACTTAAGCCAATCTTGCACTACGGTTTTCACTTTTTTGAAATTGAGAGGGTAAATGTCCAGACTTTTGCTCACTATTGTGTATAGATGATTTGAAAGATGCACAAAATGCCTGCTAGCTACTCTGGTACGATGGGGTACAGTGCAGCAAACTCTTTTCTGCTCTCTACTACCTAGATTTGAATCATAAGGTATTAATTTATGTTTGCGAATTATGACGTGTAATACAACAAGTTGCCTAACGGTAAGTACATCTGTGTTTTTATATAGTTTGTCAGTTGGATATCTAATGGGTTTTTTGGTCATTACTTTTAGGATAGCTCTTTGAGCTCTTTCTAGTCTTATGAGTATTTCCGCGCTTGCACCTCCCCACACCGTATCACAATAAGTCATAATCGATTGAGCCCATGATATGTATACTAATTTAATAGTAGCCGGGTCTGCAGGTGAGCGTAGTTTTTTGAAAATATATATTAGGCGCCGTGCTCGGGCTGCTAAACATTCGATTTGCGATTTCCAGGTAAGGGTGCTATCTAAAAGCACTCCTAGATATTTTATATTGTCTGTTCTACATAAAATATTGCAGTTACATGTTGAAACCGTACGGAATTGGCAATTGTGGGCCGTTATTGAAAATGAGTTTGAATGAGGTTGAAAATCTGACCTAAGTGAGAACGTTATGTATTTAGTTTTTGAAATATTCAAAGTTAGCATGTTATTTGAGAGCCATTCCGATACAACACACAACGCATGTTCTGAATGGCATTTGACCTCGGACCAAGTATTTCCTTGAATTATTAAAGCAGTATCGTCCGCATATGAAAAAATGTCACAGTGAGGTATATTTGAGAGACAAAGGTCATTTACATAGACTAAAAATAAGACTGGGCCTAAAATGCTTCCTTGTGGGACTCCGGTACATGAGAACATGTCATCGCTAATGAATTCTTCAATTTTTACACATTGTGAACGTTCAGAGAGATAATTTTTAAAAATGTCCAGTGCAACGCCTCTTATACCTAGTGCTGCCATCTTCATCAAAAGCTTAGAAACATTGACCGTATCAAAAGCCTTTGATAAGTCCAAAAATATACCAATTGTTTTAAGTTTTGAATCTAGACTATTCACAATTGAATTAGTAAGATCCAGGACGGCGTCTTCAGTAGATTTACCTTTACGAAATCCATACTGGTTTTTGGCTAATAAGTTAAATGAATCTAAATAGTTGGTAAGCCTAATATTTAGTATTTTTTCTAGAACTTTAGAGAAGGAATTTAATATTGAGATAGGTCTGTAGTTATTGACACATCTTTTGTCTCCACTTTTATATACCGGCAGAACAATTGCCTTTTTTAGTGACTTGGGGAAAATACCTGTGTTTAAACAGAGGTTGAAAATATACGTCAGAGGAGGAACTAGCACTTCTCTGGCATCTATTATTATACTGGAAGGAATTCCATCCCAACCGACTGCACAGTTTCTTTTTAAACTTTTTATTACATTAGACACTTCATTGCAATCCGTATCAAGAACTGCCATAGAGTGAAGGAGGTTATTGCCACTATTGGCCGCATTTTGAGTAGAGCAGTTACCAAATTTACTAAATTTACTTATATGTATCGTTAAAAAGAGCTGTACATGGTTATTGTAAATTAGCTGCGTTCCGCGGTCTAAAATTAGTGTTGTTTATTCCTAAAACTCTAAGTCATAAGTTTTTACTTCTACCAGCTTTACTTTCTTGTACAGGGACAGCTCTGCTGTCTGCTATAAACTGCATTTTTTGTATGACCGCCAAACTAAATCGCCTTTGCCTTTGCTATTGCTGTGTCTATAACTTCAAGCGAAAAGAAAACAGAAAACAGTATCAATGCAATTTTAGTTAAGCGGTAGACCGTCTGGTGCATTTTAAATAATAATTTCTTAAATTGTAGGTGCCCCAATCTGTCTTGTTCCTGGAAGTACCGTGTCAATCCCGCGCGCCTGCCGGCCCGCTGTGTCAGGTGCTCTGTCAACATCGACCCAGAGCTCGTCAAGATCAGCCTGCAGACCGTGGATAGATGTCTGGATGATTACCAGGTCTGGAACCCCATATTTCTGTTCCTACCCTTACTTCCCTACTAATGGTTTTGTTATTTAGTTATTAATTTATTTACGTTTTTTTTATTATTCACTTGTTTTTGGATTGCAATTAGTTTGTTAGTCAATAAGTTTATTCTTATTATTTAAGTTTGGCTTGTAACAGTATATAATATTATTTATTTGTTAATTAATTATGAGTTTGCTTTTTTCCTCATTATAATAATAATAAACGTAAAGTTAACAACATCATTGTTAAATGAACTAATGCAAGACGTTGTATGAAGTAAATCTGGATGTCTTCATGTTGAGAGTGAACCGATATTTTTATAGGCAAGTGAGATGGCAGTCAAGTACTTAGGTTTGTAGTTGACCACAATCTGTTTATTTGCTTAATAAATAAAAAAATTCTAACTAGAATATATGTAGAGATAAAATGAATGTGCTAAATTAGATTGCAAAACACATGTAATATTTGCTTGTTGAGCAATCACTGTTTAGTTTTTCAAATTGATTACCTACAACAAAAGGTAATTAATAAATTGTGAAAACTTTCGAATAATAAATTCACAAAACTGAATGAAAAAATCTGCGTGCACTAGGCACATTCCCAAAATGGTGATCCCTTTACTACGTTGTGTGGCAATACTGATTATCAAGAATGTTTTTAAATCACGTGTAGAATAAAAATTATTATGTTTTGGTTTCCAGAAAGGAGCGAAACTAATGGAGGCTGAAAACTGTTCAGAAGCTATCAACACGCTATGCGCAGCTATAGACCAGTTTCATGAAATAGCCTGTCCGCCGCACCGGGAAACCCATCTCGCTCAAGAGGCTTTGCGATCTTGCTTTGCCACTTCCGGAAATGTCCACAAACTGACTACGGAATCTGATGGTGAAATAAAGAAATAAGAAAAGAAAAAAATAAGAAATTGGTTCGTTATTTCCTAAGGAACAAAAAAGGAGCAAATGATTTTAGCAACAAGTTAATCGCCCTCAGTCCTAAGTGTTGCGTTTAAAAATTTCAGTGTTCGTATTATCGTGTTGCTACATCAGTTCAAATGAATATAAATACATTCAAATTTGATATTATCTCCTTACTAATGAATAATAGTTGTAATAAAATGTTGTAACTTTGGAGTTAATTTAAATATTTAAAAGTGTGTGCGTCGAGAAAACAAAAGTACCTGTAGTTTCTAGTTGTAAATTAAAGTTGTTTGTTATTAAAGTTACATAATTACAATGCTCTTTTTTTAATACTGCAATATTTTAATTAATAAATAATAATATATAATTAATAATCATTTATTTTCCAAAACACAACGTATTACATTATTAGTTATTAACAAAGTACATTACTAATATAAACCTGTAGATCATCAAAGGACATTGTTCAAAATGGGCTATCCGTGGACAAAATGTTCTTGATAATTTGATTTTGTCAAAAAATCGATTAATTTTTGTAATGAATTATGATGTAATATTTTAGTACCCAGATTAATTAACAAAAAGTTCATTATATAAGTAATTTAATCTTTATTTCCGACTTCTCAACCAATTATATTGCCAGTCTATAAGCTTTGAATGATGTCGATTTTTTTCTCGAATAAAATCGATTTCTGTAAATCGATAGCAAAAGTTTTCTTAATAATTATGCGTGAAATAAACAGTTGATATCGTATTTAAGTTATTTTCAAGCGACACTGTAGGTAGCTTTTTTGTGCAATGGTTTTTCATCGCACTCGCTTTTACTTTACAACGCCACGAAAAACAAAATCATCTACTTAGGCAGTTTTCCCACCACCGGCGAGAAAACGAGTAACTATCGACTATTTTCTCGCTCAAGAAACGTACAATAGATATACATTCCGTATACCTAAATAAAAGAGATGCATAAAGAAACAGTTGATCGCTGACTGTTCACACTCCCGCCGAGCACTCGCTTCACTAGTTAGTCGCTG
This sequence comes from Ectropis crepuscularia, assembly GCA_963693475.1. Classification (NCBI taxonomy): domain Eukaryota; kingdom Metazoa; phylum Arthropoda; class Insecta; order Lepidoptera; family Geometridae; genus Ectropis; species Ectropis crepuscularia. The sequence goes on from OY856338.1 coordinate 9,623,364, forward strand.
AGCGACAAGAGCTATGAAAGATAACACTCGCTCAGCGGTACTTGCTAAGCGATTAGAATTAGAACACACCGAGAGAGCAACCAGCGGTTCATTTCTGTCTATTCAGTGTGGATCTGAACGTACACGTTATTTTACGCCGCGAGCGATAGAGCATAGAGCCGAAGTACACAACTCTGGGAACTACGCACTCGCTCCCTGCGGCTCGCCAACTCGTTTCTAATCCTAGCTTTACTCGTTCATCGTTGCCGGTGAGACAACTGCCTAATGCTGAATTAACAGTAAACAATAATTCCGTAGAGCAGTATTAATAATCATCTACTCATTTTAACTACTAACTTGTGAATATTTTAGTTATTATTTTAAACAGCAGCCACCATAATAGAATAGCATCGATTTTATCCACACGATCACTATCGATTTTTTTGGATCGATATTAATATTTTTTTTACAATGGCAGCACTGAATACGTCGATGCAAAATGCGTAGTTATCAGCTGTTTGTTTTTGTTTATTGTGTGAATTGTGTCATGTGTTTCGTATTTGGCAATTGTGTTATGATGTGTTTTTGGTTGATGGAAATGCATTCTTAGGACTCTAGCTGACCCTCGGAAATCGATGGCATCCTCCAATAACGACTCTGGCCCTCCGATGGTACAAAATGTTGTAGTTTTGTTTAAAAATAACCTCGTCAACGTTCGCATTACTTATGGGAAATATGCGTAAGTAGTTTTTCTGCTACTACCAAAAGATAATATTCTGATATCAACTGCTAGAAGCCATCAAGTTTAATTTAAGATATCAGTGACACTCAATGGCCACGTTTAGCCCAAAGTCCCTTATAAATGAACAATGTCCTTTGTCCGGTGCGTGGGTCCCAAACTAAGCTGCGCCTGTATTTTGGGCATCCGTAACAAAAATTAGAATTGCACTGAACTCAGATTGCAGAGTTAGCACTCACAATGTAGAGTATACTTATAGTGATCATCATTTTAGCTTAATTCAAACAAAATAAATAAATGAAACAAATTAAATTCGATATAGTTTGTTAGTTATTTTAATTCAAAATAAATAAGTCAAATAAAAAGTGATAGGAATGGTACAATAATTGAATTCATATACTACTCGTATTATAAATTAAATTCAAAAAAATAAATAAGTCAAATAAAAAGTGATAGGAATGGTACAATAATTGAATTCATATATTACTCGTATTTTAAATTAAACTCAAACGGAATTTAACACATCAGCTCACTTAATCATTACACATCACTCTGATATTTGCCGCTGTAAGGCAGCGTCAATTACTGCTGTTAGTACATCAAATACAGTATTGATTCAGGCACAAGAATAGTCTCAGCTAAATCATTATCTACATCATTTTACAGTATTACTACGATGTATTTGGGACGCGTAAGTTGTTTTAAACGTACATTGACGGAAATGATTATTATTGCGCTGCCCAAGTGTTTGAGTAGGAGTGTGACTTTGTATGCTGTGTTTGAGGGTGTATGTGTGTATGTGTTGTGTATGGTTGTTGATAAAATACGTTAGTCGGTGGGAATATTTCTTTACGTATCATATCTGTGTGGGTGACAAGTCTTTCCACTTGGTCACTGGTAAGCGAAACTATCCATTTAGAGACTTTTGGTTCGCATTCTGTGCAAGTATATTTATCGATATCAATGAGTTTACAGACCGAGTTGTACTCGTATGTGAAAACATGGACATATAGAGGTAAACGGGCAGCAAACGCAGTATTAACTTTAGGAAGAGGTATGTCACGTGAACGATTTTGTCTGCCTTGTTTGACTCCACTAGACAAGCCGTGGCACTTAGCAACCGCGCGCATAACGAACAGTTGACGAACTCTCAGGACCGAAGCTTCTTCGTAGAGCTTATCTGTTCAGTACCTGCGTGGTTTTCCTAACATGACTTTAAGAATGGTTCTCTGTGCTCTCTCAATATGGTCCATGTGCGTTTTAGCTGCACCTCCCCAGACGCCTATGCAATAGATAAGGAGAGACTGACAGAGTGACTTGTATACAAGTAATTTAACATTATCATGTGCTGTGGCTCTCAAGATTCTCATTATATAGAGCATCTTGCGAACCTTCCCCAAAATGTAAGAAATACGACGCGAGAATGTTAAGTTTTGTTCAATAATTACACCTAGGTATTTAATACTACATACTCTATCAATTGAGCTATGGGAGCAGTTACCGTTAGAGTAGTTCGTTAGTAGGGTAAGTTTAGTTATGGTGGCTCCAGTAGCTACCGCTGCAACAAAGTTAGACTTTCCAACATTAATTTAAATGTATCTAGCAGATATAAATACACACTTTCCGCTACAGGTTTATTAATTAGTACAAATAATTGGAGATCGAAGCGGTTCCTAGCGCACTTAGTAATGGTATTATCATATTTTATAATGAGTTACGCGGTCGTGAAAAAATATTTTTAGGAGATTAATTAGGTCTCACACGTACTGCCGTTAAGCGCAGTTAAGAGTTCTAATATGCCTCATAAGACCTATAGCCAGTGTGTATGCAATATCTCTGAAATGAGCCTAGCAGTTAACCTTTAAAACAAAAAAATATGAATAAAAAAAAATATTCATAAAAACAAGCTTTTATTTAAAAGCCCTAAGACAAAGAAAACTAAACTTTGAATGCAATCAAACCAACCATTTTATTTATTTATAAAATAAAATGTATACTAATATAAATAAAAGCTTGGTTTTAAAAATATTTTTTAATCTATATTTTATTTAATTAGATTTTTAGGTTTTATTCGAGTCCGGGTTTAATTTTAGAGTTTTACTTTTCCTAGACCTGCAGACTAATACTTTCAACGCCCATCTCACCGATCTCTACAAAACTCCGTAACTCCAAGAGTGTTCTTGGGACTTCATCTTTAGATTCACGTAACACGCGAGTGATTGTCAAGACTATTCAAACGAGTCCAAGCTCGACAGTTTTATCATGTTCAGTTTAGGAGTTCCTATGGCCACCTTCCGACGCCATCTTCAGATCAGCTTCATGGTATCATATTATTGCATTGTCACTAAAATTACGTAAGTAAATCAAATTTCAATCTAATCTAACGACAGAAAGTGGTTCCAATTTATTCGCATGATTTGTCCCATACTAACAGGGTAAATTAAATAAAAGCTTATAAAAAATCTAACTATTATAAGAGAGATTATGTACTTTTTCAATCGCGCTGCGAACATGCGCGAGCACTCGCCTTGAAGAAGATCGCCGGACGCGATCGAAACTCGAGTCGGACTGTTCTGACTATTTTATACGTGATTTTATCCGTGTATTTGTATAAAATGTTAATACAGTAGTACGCCAACGTCTGAAAAGGTCGGGTTCAAGTTTGGAATTCGATTATAGTCTGGAACAACACATAGGCTACTTTTTATCACGGGAAAAAACTGCGCGGGTAAAACGACAGCGCGCTGCTAGTTTGAAATAATTATAAAAACTCACATTTCGCAGTCAAAATGACTGCAAAATGTGAGTCAAATGGCCTCGCGGCTTAGTTGGTTGTAGTAGCTCTACCTGCAAAGCCGAGAGCCGTGGGTTCGATTCCCACCCAGTGCAAACATGTATTTGTGTGATGAATTCAAATGTTTGCACTGTATCTGGGTGTTTCTATGTATAAAAAGTATGTATTTAAAACTATATAAGTATTATATCAGCTATCTGGCCGCCATCATACAAGCTTTGCTTAGTTTGGGGTCAGATGGTGTTGTGGTGTTGTGTGTGAATTGTCCACCAATATTTATTCAAAGCTCTATCAACCCGCGATGGAAGGTGGTATTCAGCTTAATACCTATTTACCTTATACGCCAATCGTAAACAGTTAACGACGATCTTACATTTGATATTACCGTGTAAACCAATACTTTATTGTCTTTGTGGCTGTAAAAAGTATAATAAATTGAAGGCTGTAAAGCTATGTACTTTGATCTAATTTGGAATCAAACCTCAAAACCTCTGAACATTTCACTGAGGTAAACCTACGCGGGAAGTGACAGCTAATCGATTCGAGCCACATAACTGGGTGAAAAAATAATTAAATTATGAATTAGAATTATTTAATCTGTGCTATATATATAGGCTCAGGGAGAATACGGGTGACTCCTCTGACGCATTCCTGGGGCAAAGGTTGGCCATTGCCATTCAGCGTGGGGAACGCGGCGAGCATCATGGGCACTTTGGCGCCGGGAACAGTTAGGGGTGGGTTATTCGGAGATTAGTTTTTTAATTATTATTTTGATTTTTTTACGAATAGTGTACCTATAGTCTACTACTAGACTAGTATACAGACTAGTATACGAGTAGTACCACCGTTATCATGATTGTTGCTTTCAATCTCTAAAAATTAGTTTTAGACCTAGATATCTATTTCATTAGTAGACGAAAATTATTAAATTTGTAAGTAATACTGCTCCGTATAGTACAAAATTAGTTTCTAATATTTTGTTTCCACCATATGAATTCACTGACTGCACTTTAGGTAATCTGTGTTATTGACAATATTGATATTGACAAATGCTCGACAAGTTTCTGGAACAAAAAAATATGGTAGTCCAATTGATAACCTCCTCCTTTTTTGATGTCGGTTAAAATTGAAATATTAACGCCAGCTGCGGTGGTAGTAGTAAAGAACACAATGAGTCACAATGAAAATGTTCGAACAGTTTAAAAAATATTGTTTTAATAAAAACATGAATATTCGCCTTTGCCAAAGAAAACTACGTGAAGTTTCTGAGTAATTTTCGCGATTTTATTACAGGTTCCATCAAAAAGACCCTTTAAAAATGATGTAATCCAATTTTACACTCTTTCCTGTGTTCAGTGTTCAAGACCTTGAAGTATATGTATTATCAACATCTTGTTGGTTGGAATTCACGACACGTGTATCATTTGAAAACTTATAACTCCTCCTCATCATCATCAACAGCCCACTAAACGTTCCCACTGCTGGGACTCGGGGCCTTCTCTCGCAAGGAGAGAGTTAAGGCCATAATCTACCACGCTGGCCCAGTGCGGGTTGGCGGATGACACATGACTTCGAAAGATTCTAGGTACATGTCGGTTTCCTCACGATGTTTTCCTTCACCGTTTTAAGTTAGCGGCATTACGCACATGACTTCGCAAAGACAGTGGTGCGTGTGGGGTTTGAACCCGGGGTCTCCGAATCGGCAGCCGCCGTTCTCCCGACTAGACCACCGTAACTTATATAACTCCTACTTTTATCATAATATAGTTTGCTGTTATACATTAGCGTATCGCTGTTGCAAACCCATACAATTTTTCCTAATCAAATACTTTCCGAGCCTTATTTTTTCTTAAAGATAATAAGTTTGCGTTTAACCGTCATCTCGCCTGATGTTACGCGGTCTACCATGACTCAGAACTTGGCCTAGAATTTTGATTTTCGTTCGCCTTACCCGTTTGAGTTTATCCTTTAAAACGAGGACATTTCAAACAGTTTTCAAAATCCGAAGTAAATAAAATGAACCCTTGCGTTGTGGTCTGTTTGAGTCCGAGGGAAAGTTTAATTTTATATCAACAGAACTGAAGTAATGCCGCTCGTTTCGGCCCAATGTCACTCGCAAACAATGTAACAATGACGATGGCTTACAAAGGCTTTTGCAAGTACTGGAAACCGTTTCTGTGTGGGATAGTTCTAGTTAATTGAGACTTACTATTTCACTGTAGTCTTTGTTGGTAAATTTACATGGACTCAAATGACGAGGCGTTTAGATGAAAATCACACTAATTTTGTACAGGTAAAGTTATGAGCGAGTTGTAAAGACAGATAGAAGATTCCAAAATAGTTTTTGTAGTGGTAGGACTCTTGGTAAAGTCCGCCTGGGGAAGGACCACACCTTTGCCAGTAATTCTACCAACGGTTTGAAGGGCAATATTTGCAGAGAAATTACAGGGCTTAGAGATATAATAACTTAGATCTCTGGGTGACGAGCGCAGAGCAGTGCTAGATAATGATTTGTACTCTTCATGTTCCAATAGCAGCGTGTCACTGTGCTGTTATGTGGCAGCCATGTTGCTTACCATCAGGCAAATGTCCTATTCGCTTCGAAACTCTTTATTTAAAAAATAAAACTGCTACAGACTATACAAAAGTGATATCTTCGGCAAGAAAAATGATATCGACTTATTTTAAGTTTAACCAATGCTCGCTATTCTAGTCTTCAAAAAGTATGAACTTTTTTGTAATTCAATATGTCAATCTATGTATACTAATATTATATAGCTGAAGAGGTTTTTTGTTTGAGCGCGCGCAATCTTATGAACTACGGACCGATTTCAAAAATAATTTTACATTTGGATATGTTCGTGATCCCCGAGTGCTATAGACTATATATTATGTACCACGAGCGAAGCCGGGGCATAAGAATATCTCTTTAACATAGGTACAATGCGCTTTACCATCTCTTTGACGGATTTAAGCAACAAAACATTATAAATATCATATTTATGTACGTGGGAGAATTAAGACCGTTTATGTTGAGAGATTATAGATTTCTCACAATTTTTAGTACAAGATAAAAATGGCACACGACGTCTTTGAAACGAGCAGACGACGCGCTTTTCAGAAACGCGCGTCGGCGGGTCTTTGCTTATTGCGCAGTAAATGCCGATTTTTGCGTTTGCGTTTATTAAGCGCGTACAAAGGGGCAGGGGCAGAGCAACACAAACTACAGCGCATTTGTATCGCTGTACCTACCCAAACTTTGCTATCAGCTCTCGGAATGTAAGCACATGGAACGATCGTGAACCGCGCGTGTACGCGCAGTAGACGCGCGGAAGAATTGGGTAGGAAAACTTGTCACATAGTTCTTCTATCATATTCGCCGACCTGGCTGGTGAGTAGCGAGGCAAAATGAATCCCTCAGTTTAGATCACCTGACAGGTAGATAGTCCATACAAAATGATCTCTCTTTTTGAGATTCCCTATTTTTTTTAAAAAAACAACACCCAATTTAAATTTCCCATTTTTTTTTTTTGAAAAACATGTTTGGACGCTCCTGGCAATATTAAAATCCCAACTAAATCATATAGCTTATTATTTTTTTATTCTTTAAACATTAAACTTCAATATATTATTTTTCATACATATTTCCTCAAACATATTCACTAAATAAAAATTTACAAAATCTATGGATCCATTTTGCCCCGCCTCTTACCAGCGGATAGTAGGTAGGAGAGCAATGTGACAAGTTGTAACTTGCCTCAAATACCTACCCAAAATTTGCTGGTAGCTTTTGGAATATTAGGTTGCTATCGAATATCGTTTGATGCGCGTATAAGTGCGTCATCTGAGCGTTTGCAATACGCCGTATGCTAGGGCCCTTAAAATTACAGTTCCTTGAAATACAGTAAAAAGAGAAAATATGAATTTTCTCTCTGGTAAAAGAGTTCACTCACTTCCAAAAAATGTGTTGAACAATAATTATATTACACGAAGTTGCAAGTTCGCTGTTTATGTATATTTGTATATAGGTGTATTTATTGTAGGTATGTTTAATGAACCAAACAGAGAATGGCCAAACATTGGGAGAATGCCGCTAGTTTGATGGGTATGTTTGGACGGGGGCTTGTCGACCGCGGGGTTCTTGCCTGGTTCTTGTATTTTTTAACTTCCATAGCTTTACACCTGACCGTCATATCGCTGATGTTAAGCGACGATGCTTGCGATGATTAACGAAACCGATTCACTCTCGACTTGAAGACACATGGATTATAACCATCGGGGGAAATCCACTTAGGCAGCTCATTCCACAGCCTAGACGTTTTTATCACAAAAGTAGAATCAAACCTCTTTGTTCTCATCAACTATGGAACGATGTCGCTTTCTTGAGCTACGAGCAGTCCAATGGAAAAAATGGCCAAGTGGTACTTGCAGTTCAGTTGCACGCTCTCTGAAATGTATCCAATAAAAAACCGATAAGCTAGCAATGTTCCAGACCTTGAATTCATTTTCGCACAAGAGTATCGTGGCCTATTAGCTTTTTGGCACGTTTCTAGATTGATTACAGAGCCTGCAACTAATACTTAGCCGATCCATCCCAAAAGTGCGAACATTAGTCCATGCTCTTGTTTGTCTCTCTCTTGTGCGAATCTGTGCTTATGCTTGTTAATCAAACCAAAAAAGACGTTTTCACTTCAAAAAACTTTTTTTATCTAAAAGTAAGCAGTAGTCACGTACAAAATTTCAGTGGCAACAATTTGTGTTATTTAGAAACAGTATCCTCAGTTCCCAATAAATATATTAGTTACTAGAGCATTCAAGTCATAATAGTTCGCAAAAAGTACTATAAACGGGAACTCTTGCTTGTACATTCAATGAGGTACGAAAATTGCCAAGTTATATATGATTTGTCACATCGATCTCAGTCAGAAAACGGGTCAACCTCGGAATTAAACAGAATACCCTGAATTTTGAACAGACATTTATTTTAGCATTACAAATAATGTTGCCTCAAAAGTCGCACACATATTCGTAAATAACAGGTACCAACATCTCAGAAGAGTAGAACAAGGGGCGAGAATCAACTTAGAACATTTTAAAACGGTAATTTTAAATACCGCTTTGGCAAAAGATAGTTGACAGATTTGGCGTTAAACTGCGTCTGTGTGTGTAGTGTAAACCACTTACGTTACACGCATAGACGCAGTTTACCACCAATCTACTTGACCCCTAGAATCACTAGCGGCGAAGTATGCTGTAGTTCTACTTATTTTGGTTTACCACGATAGTGATAGGTAAAGATGTCCGGCGTTCACCGCTTCCTGCAACCGACTATAACGGAAAGAGTGTTTAGGGGATGATTGGCACCTTAGATTGGTAATTAATTGTCTGATGAACATATTTACAAATGCAGTATGAGAATTTAAGTGAAGTTAAGTAATTATTTTGGAGTTGATAAGCAAAACGGCCGACGGAAAGTGTCTGGGAGTATTGGGACCTTGTTTTGGGATATTGCCTACAACATACGTGAAAATCACTTATTAGAAAATACGTGAAGTAAGTAATGTTTGTATGTACCTTCATTGCCCCATATCTCAAAATTGGCCGCCTAAGCAAGTTAGCGAGTAAGCATGTGTTCTTAGTACGTACTAACTCTACTCAATCGTCCACATTTCATTCATGAGAAAATACGTGATGTCTGACAGCTCTGGGATCTTGGACTACTAGCCTTGATACTGCGTTCCGCGGACGCCCGCGCTGTTCCATACAAAACTGTCGCGTGTCGTCAACGCCCGGGCAGTGTTGTAAGAAAAAACGCGCGGGCGTCCGCTACGCAGTTTGAAGCCTTACATCGTTACCATCGAAAATCGAAAAACGCTTTGATGCTTTGACGCTTTGATATTTCTGTCTCTTTTCTTCTCGCTTGAAATGAAAGAGACGGCAATGTCAAAGCGTCAAAGCGTTTTTCGTTAGGCGGTAGAGGCGCGGGAAAACCCTACACAAGTAACATTTTCCACAGTCCAGTCGTTCTTATTACAACATTAGAGTAAAGTTGACTCCTCTTTGTTCTAATCAATGATGAATTTTAGAATTCTTTGGCCTTGGAGCTCAGTTGGTAGCGAGTCTTTTGAATAAAATTTCTAATTCAAATTCAATTCCTTCCTAGAACAAAAACTTGCGTGATACATTTTTATCTTATGTATTTTTTCTTTGTCTAGATGTTTTCATGTATAACAAGTATGTATTTATAAAAGCAAATTTTGTGCCTATTACATCGTCTGTCTGGTTTCCATGACGTTAACATTGAGGCTAGATGGTGTTGTGTGAAAAAAGTCTGTAGGCAGTAGAGTAGTATCCAATAAATACAAAATGCACTCAAAGGGACGGCCGATAAAAGTGAACATTTATAACTTAGAATTCTAGTATTAACAATAAGCATTTCAGGGTCAAAGTCACAATATTTCATCGGTCGAAAAAACGTACAACGCGCGTCTGTGTATGCGCCTTCGTACGAGTATGTGACCAGTTTTCAATTTGCCTTAAATACCCACCCAACAATTGGTACCAGCTCTTGGAGTACACTTTACACGTTATCCGCCACAATAGTATGTTGGTGATGTACATCCATAAGATTTGCTATACCGAAAAGTGCAGCACGCGGCGCTACAGAAATTGCCACTTTAAAAAAAAAAGTGGTGACATAGGACACAGGTAGGAATGAAGTTCTTTGTAGTGGTAGGACTCTTAGCAGAGTCCGCCTGGAGAAGTACCACACCTTTGTCAGATATTCTACCGCCAAGCAGAAATGTGCACACATTACTGTGTTCCGGTTTGAAGGGCAATGTTTCCAGATAAATTATAGGGCTTAGAGATATAACAACTTAGATCTCTGGGTGACGAGCGCAGTGCGGTCCTAGGTAATGATTTGGACTCTTCATGTTCCAATAGCTGCGTGTCACTGTGCCGTTATGTGGCAGGCATGTTGCTTACCATCAGGCACATGTCCTGCTCGTCTCATCACTCTTTATTAAAAAAAACTTTATTGCAATAAGCACTTTAAATGTCTTAACACATGGTAATGGCACGTCACAGAACAGCGTCTCGTCACTCTTTATTTAAAAAAAACAAAAGTTCTCTTGGATAATATAGAAGCAATTAGACGCAATACATTTACCAAAAAAAACAAATTTTATTATTTATGGTACGATCATCTGAATAATAAAGATGATCAACACTTGTCACGAGCAGATCAATACGCGTCACATATTTTTCTTTTAGTAATAATAATTTTAATAATTTATTTATTTTCACAAAAAGATTTACATTCGCAATCTACAAACAATTGTTGTGCCTATTATGCACAGTGGTCAGTCTTATTTAGATTTGCAGCATTGCATTGCATTGCAGTTTCCAGCGAGCCCCAAACTAGGCAGAGCCTGTGTCTTGGGTGCCCTGTTTTATCCGTTATCCCAGCTATATTAGAGATATATTTCTTTTACGGTTTTAGTCGCACATTTTTTTCACTTCAGTCGCACAGCAAATCCCTTTCTCGTCCAAGCCTGCCATAAGACAATAAAAGAACTTCGCTTCAATAAATTAAAAATTGTTGATCAAGGCTTACCAACATACTTAGTCGATAAATCCAGGTACATAGCTATATATCTATATACATGACAGTATTACAAGAGGAACATTACAGAAGGGTTTCGCTACGTAAGCCCCATCGAGCCCTATCGGAACTTTACTCAAGATTCTTCAGAAAGTTATACAAAAGTAAGCAAAAAGTTTTCGAATAAAATAGTCTCCAGTTATCGAATCTATACGAATATCGTTGCCCATGTTCTGGTTGGGCTCTTACAGTATCAATATTATGGAACAGATACATTTAATATCGTCATGAACGAGACCTAACAGTCTGCTAAAAGCTGATTGAAGAGTCCTTTTATGGGATTTACAATAAAAAACAGAGCTGAACCATACTACATAATTGGTCGTCAAAGGCACTGAATTTATTAGTAACATTGAAATCTGGTGCTCTTAATACCGATGCTGATGAAGTACCATATCTCCACGCCAGCTATTCTACCTCCAAGCAGTAATGTGCAAACATTTCCGTGTTCCAGTTTGAAGGACAATGTTTCCAGTGAAATTACAGGACATTGAGATAAAACATATTTTATCTGTGCGTGACGAGCGCAGGGCAGTGCTAGTTATTGATTTGGTCTCTTCATGTTCCTATAGCTGCGTGTCACTGTGTTGTAATGTGGCATGTTGCTCACCATCAGGGACATGTTTGTCCTGCTCGTCTCGTACCTCTATACTGTAAAAAAAGACCATAAAATTTACTAATTACATGCAAATTTATAACGCATGAAATTCACTATTTCTTGATAGAGTTAATTAAGAATCACTAAACAGCAACGACTTACCTAACTCTTTGTAATTATCATGTTCTATCATCATCATTATCATCTGCAGCCTGCAGACGTTCACTGCTGGACATAGGCCTCCCCCAATGATTTCCACAATGACCGGATATCATGTTCTATGGTGTAAAAATATTTATTTTGTTTTGCTATACCCTACTTAAAATTATAAATAATTATGATTTAGAGATTTGGTCGTTTAGATGAAATGATGTTTTTTGCTTAATCACGTCGGAAAGTCTGAACGGATTAGATTGATATTTGGAATACAGAAATAGTCTGGAATAGAACATAAGCTACTTTTCACCACGGGAAAAGTATGCGAACGACAGCTACGCGGTTAAAACCGTAGAGATCTGCTAGTTTTATTGAAACACCAGTACCATTCCACGGTTTCACCCGTGAACTCGACGAGCGACGCCGCCGGCGTCGCAACGTCACACAAAAAATCATTACTCAAAAATGAAACCAAATTTTGTGTGTCTGTAAACGACAATTAATTAATTTATTATTAATTTTATTATTAATTTATCAATTAATTAATATTATCGCCTATCTTAGGCATCAGAATAAACTAATCATCGAGTATGTATATCATGTAAAAATAAGGTTTTAAAGTCCCAATTCCTGTTTTGCCCAAATTTGGCCGCTTGGGGCTTGAGTGGTGGCAATAAGATCCTATATATGTTACTCCAAACTATTTTGTTTTTATGTACAAAAATTCCATCCAGATCCCTTCATTGGTTTTTCTTTCAAATACAAACAAACATTCAGATACATTCAAACTTTGTAATACCTTTGTCAGTTATTTTACCGCCAAGCAGTAATGTGCAAACATTACTGTGTTCCGGTTTGAAGGGCAATGTTTCCAGAGAAATTACAGGGCTTAGAGATTTAACATCTTAGATCTCTGGGTGACGAGCGCAGTGCAGTGCTAGGTAATGATTTGGACTCTTCATGTTCCAGTAGCTGCGTGTCACTGTGCTGTTATGTGGCAGGCATGTTGCTTGACATCAGGCACATGACATGCTCGTCTCGTCACTCTTTATTTAAAAAAAAAACTTTCGTGTTATTATGGTTTATTAGTAGGATGAATAAAAACTGTATACCATATAACCGTACACCATACACATAGTAAATATATTATGTTCATGAGAAAAAAAAATACATATTACCCGTAACTTGAACCTGCTTCGCATTTCAAACCTCGTCATTTGAGTCTTTGGAATGTAAACCATGAAACGATACCGCTTTTTGCAAATCGAGAACTCCGATAGAAAAAAATGGCAGTCTTAGGAACTGCCGATAGAAGTAAAAACGTATAATTCAGAATTTGATAGCTTACTTTGGAAAGTACGCGGGTGAAACCGAAGGGCGGGGCCAGGAGCAATGGTCATGGTCCCGAGTTTTTCCGAAAATTTCTTATCATTCCCGAGCGTGACGCTAGAATTCAATTCACAGCCCACGAAAAATGTATCTGTGGCGCGCTAAAAGAAGTTTCACTTGAAACGGTCAAGGTGGTATTAGATCATGCAGACCAGTCCCACACTCTCCAAAATGTATCCTATAAAACCCAATGAACTAGCTAAGACTTTGAAGTATTTTTCAATTAAGAGTGCCGTTGCCTATGAGCCTTAAGTCATATCTCTCAATCGATGCCAAAGCTTCCAGCCGATACTTGATATTTCTATGAAAATACTTAAATTAAATTAGTAAATACCTTTGCCCAGTAGTAGGCACTTACTGCAGTAAGCTGCAGTTTTTTACTAAAAAACATTCAATAAAGTAACGCTGAACAATACTAAAATTCAAATGAGTAAAATCACATTAAATTCCCATAAAACACGGTTAATGCTAACTGAATTACAATTTCTTTTGTCGGTCCAAGAACAATACAAATCTGTGTAAATGAAAAGTTTCAACGCACACATTACAGTTAAATTATGTTCAAAGGATTGCGATTTTGACTCATGGAGTTCTGCAAGATAATTTCAATTTTGTTAGTTCTGGGATGGATTACTGTTTGTTACCTGCTGATATCACCCTTCTCGTGAGTATCTACTATTTTTACAAAACCACACAAAATTAAAAAAATAAAAAATGTAAAAAATCTATGGCCCCCATTCATCATCAATCATCAACAGTCCACTAAACGTTCCCACTGCTGGGTCTCGGGGCCTTCTCTCGCAAGGAGAGAGTTAAGGCCAAAGATTATGTAGCCTTATGGGTATATTGTCTTTGGTTAAGGCCATAATCCACCACGCTGGCCCAGTACGGGTTGGTGGATGACACATGACTTCGAAAGATTCTAGGTACATGTCGGTTTCTTCACGATGTTTTCCTTCACCGTTTTTAAGTTAGCGGCATTACGCGTATGACTACGAAAAGACAGTGGTGCGTGTGGGGTTTGAACCCGGGATCTCCGGATCGGCAGGCGCCGTTCTCCCGACTAGACCAGCCGTAACTTACTAGACCAGCCGTAACTTAATAAAGATACTTTCCGTTCCGTATGCCCAGCCACTTTTTGCCGAAACTATGAGAACTATTGTAATTATACTGTTAAAACTTGGTAAGTAGATGTATTCTGTGAACCGCATTAAGATTTTGACACAAAATTTTAAAAAAACAATACATTTTGGGGGTGGCCCACACTTAGAACTGAAACTCAAAAAAAAAAACATCATACCAAAATGTGTGGGGTGTTTATGGGTAGGTCTTCAAAAATGATGTTGAGGTTTCTATCATCGTTTTTTTCTACACTAAATAATTTGCGCGAAAGACACTTCTAAAGTGGTAAAATGGGTGTGTGTGTCCCCTATAACTTCTAAAATAAGAGAATGAAAAAATAAAATATATATACTATTCTCTTATTTTAGAAGTTATAGGACACACACACACACCCATTTTACCACTTTGGAACTGTCTTTTGCGCAAATTATTCAGTGTAGAAAAAAACGACGATAGAAACCTCAACATCATTTTTGAAGACCTACCCATAGACACCCCACACATTTTGGTATGATGTTTTTTTTTTTTGAGTTTCAGTTCTAAGTGTGGGCCACCCCCAAAATGTATTGTTTTTTAAAATTTTTGTTATGTCCACGCTGCTGCATGTAAATAGTCAGCCACCTTAGAATAAGGAATATAATATCAGCCACGCTCAGTATTGCCGTTCTAGTGAATTTGTCACTAGATCTAGTAAGTTTTTGATGTTATTGGTGACATTTTTAAATGACTTAAAAAAAATATCTAGTGATTTCTAGTTACTTTTTCATGACCAACACATCAGTTATGTAATATCTTACTGAAACATGCAAAACGTATGCTTCTTTTGAAGTTTTAGCCGCAACCACAAAAAGTAATACAACAAAGACAAAGTCACAGCAACTAGTAAAATGACAACATCGCGTGCGTCTGACGAGTCGGTCGAGCAGTGGTGGAGCAGTGACTTTTTTATACCGCATGACTGACGAATGCATGTCGTGCGGCTGACGCGACGTTGTCGCTTCGTGTACACAGATTTCATTGTTTCTACGCAAGATGCAAGCATTCGTTTTGCAACCGACAATTGTCGAAATCACGCGTATAACGTGCGGTTACGTGGACAATTGGCCGTAGTTGTGTCAAATACTTAATTTTTTTGTTCTATAAAACAGTGTATCTATTATCTATTAATATTATAAAGAGGAAAGATTTGATTGTTTGTTTGTTTGCATTAATGTTTCCTGAGAAATTACTGGGCTTAGAGATATAATATCTGAGATTTCTGGGTGACGAGCGCAGTGCTAGGTAATGATTTGGACTCTTCATGTTCCAATAGCTATCTATATGTCACTGTGATGTTATGTGGCAGGCATGTTGGTTACCATAAGGCACATGTCCTGAATTAAAATTATATATACTTATTTATATTTATATAGTAGCTGTTCCCCGCGACTTCGTCCGCGCGAAATAAATACTAAGATAACTCAGGCAGTACTTATTTGTATATCCAGACACATTAAAGGTTACTAAAAACAGCTTATAGTAAAACAATTTTATACAATTTCATCAAAATCGTTTCAGTTGTTTAGGTTTGAAAGCCTAAGAGAAATTAGTCCCCCATTTCAATCCCAATTTCATCCCTATACAGTTCAAAACTACAAAATTCCCAGAACAAACATTCGTTTTCTTCATGTCAAGTGTCTATATACAAAGTTTCATGGTTATATCTTCAACGGTTGGGAACTTCCATATTGACATTCATCCCCTATTTCAACCCCAATTTCATTCCCATACAGTTCGAAATTACAAAATTGCTAGAACAAACCATCGTTTGCTTCGTGTCAAGTGTCTATATACAGAGTGTCATGGTTTTATCTTCAACGGTTGAGAACTTCCATATTGGTATTCATCCCCCATTTAAATCCCAATTTCATCCCTATACAGTTCGAAATAATAAAATTGCCAGAACAAACATTCGTTTGCTTCATGTCAAGACAAGTGTCTCTAAACAAAATTTATTTGTTTTATCTTCAACGGTTGGCAACTTCCATTTTGCCATTCATCCTCCATTTCAACCCCCATTCGAGTCAGACTGGCCCATGAAGGGTACCGCAGCACCAAGTAACATAATACGAGTAGGAACATAAGTTTTTGTAGTTCGTTGTAACTTTGATCAATGTTTTAATAATATTTATGACGTGTAATAAAAAAACTACTTACTACATCGAGTTCAATCCAATTTTCGTTTTAAGTTTGCATGATATACAATATACATACCGAGTCCCAGCAGTGGGAACGTTTAGTGGGCTGTTGATGATGATGATGAAAACGTAAAAACGCAATCCTTACAGATTCGTCATGTCTGTCTGCCTGTTTGTCCGTCCGTATGCCCAGCCACTTTTTGCCGAAACTATGAGAACTATTGTAATTATACTGTTAAAACTTGGTAAGTAGATGTATTCTGTGAACCGCATTAAGATTTTGACACAAAAATTTTAAAAAACAATACATTTTGGGGGTGGCCCACACTTAGAACTGAAACTCAAAAAAAAAAAACATCATACCAAAATGTGTGGGGTGTCTATGGGTAGCTCTTCAAAAATGATGTTGAGGTTTCTATCGTCGTTTTTTTCTACACTGAATAATTTGCGCAAAAGACACTTCCAAAGTGGTAAAATGGGGTGTAAAATGGGTGGTTAGGTTCACTAGATCGATGTTTTAAGCAGTGATTCTGT
This sequence comes from Ectropis crepuscularia, assembly GCA_963693475.1. Lineage (NCBI taxonomy): Eukaryota > Metazoa > Arthropoda > Insecta > Lepidoptera > Geometridae > Ectropis > Ectropis crepuscularia. Next base: position 9,640,518 of record OY856338.1, read on the forward strand.
GTCCTCGTAGCCCAATTGCCTGAGAAACTGCATTACCTTTTGTTTGCACTCTCATATATTAATCGCCATGTATGTATCGTTGTAGATTAAAAGCCAGTCGAAGGCTTAGCACACTGTTTCCTAAATTTCAATTTTGATAATAGCTACACTCGTGATAACTTTTGAATGGTAGGTATGTCTGATTTGGATAATTCAAAAAGTAATATGCAGGTATTCGCATAGACTTGAATACAAAGTAATTTTTGAGGTAAAGATACATATCAAGTTACGAAGAAAGACGTCACATTTGAACTGGCGTCACAATCGCATATTTTAACGTGAAAAAGGAATCCCCCGAAAGTACTTAGTTGAAACGTTTAACATTACTACGGATTTAATAGAAAAAATGAAAAACATAATTTTCTCTGGTGATTGTTTTGAGGAAAAAAATACGATGTTTTCTAAATACATAATGGAAGAGACAAAGAACGATTTTGTGAGAGCTGCAAACAATGGAGATCTTATTACTATTATCTGATATCTGATATATCTGATCTTATTACAAAATTTATCAATATTTTCTATAGTGGATGTTACAGCCCGCAGGCTGTTTCAAGATAGGATTTTTATTAATAAATATTGTAAGCTCGTTACTATAATGTAATTAATGTGTTAACTAGAGGACTGACATAGTAGTCATATACGACTCAATGTCCCCAAATCAAATTAGGTACCTAGATTAAAAAAAAACCCTAATAAAGTAGTTACTGTGACATAAATATATTTTTTTCCACACCTTGGGTTCCTTTATCAAAGTTTTCATACGGACCCCTAGATTTTTGGAAAAAAAAATATGGCTAATGTTCATTTCAGATAATGTAGGATTATAATCGTGCAAGAATTTGTCAAATCGGTCCAGTAGTTTCGAAGCCAAATTTTTTTTTTTAAATGTGTATAGGCTCCGAAACTTATTAATATCTTCTACATATATGTACCTATATATATATAAAAGCGAAAGGTCACTCATCAAGGAATCTCAGAAACTATAAATGCTAGGAATCTGAAATTTTGCATGGAGGTCCCTTTTAGCATGTAGGCGCTCGCTAAGACGGGGTTTTGCGAAATTCAACCCCCAAAAGGGTGAAACAAGGGATGAACGGTTGTATGAAAATTCGTCATAACAAGGTTATCAAATTTTGAATCTAGACACTTGATACGAAGCAAACAAATGTTTGTTCTAGCAATTCTGTAATTTCAAACTGTACGGGGATGAAATGGGGGTTGAAATGGAGGATGAATGGCAAAATGGAAGTTGCCAACCGTTGAAGATAAAACAAATAAATTTTGTTTAGAGACACTTGTCTTGACATGAAGCAAACGAATGTTTGTTCTGGCAATTTTATTATTTCGAACTGTATAGGGATGAAATTGGGATTTAAATGGGGGATGAATACCAATATGGAAGTTCTCAACCGTTGAAGATAAAACCATGACACTCTGTATATAGACACTTGACACGAAGCAAACGATGGTTTGTTCTAGCAATTTTGTAATTTCGAACTGTATGGGGATGAAATTGGGGTTGAAATGGGGGATGAATGTCAATATGGAAGTTCCCAACCGTTGAAGATATAACCATGAAACTTTGTATATAGACACTTGACATGAAGAAAACGAATGTTTGTTCTGGGAATTTTGTAATTTTGAACTGTATAGGGATGAAATTGGGATTGAAATGGGGGACTAATTTCTCTTAGGCTGTCAAACCTAAACAACTGAAACGATTTTGATGAACTTGTATAAAATTGTTTTATTATAAGCTGTTTTTAGTAACCTTTAATTTGTCTGGATATACAAATAAGTACTGCCTGAGTTATCTTAGTATTTATTTTGCGCGGACGAAGTCGCGGGGAACAGCTACTATATAAATATAAATAAGTATATATAATTTTAATTCAGGACATGTGCCTCATGGTAACCAACATGCCTGCCACATAACAGCACAGTGACATATAGATAGCTATTGGAACATGAAGAGTCCAAATCATTACCTAGCACTGCGCTCGTCACCCAGAAATCTCTGATATTATATCTCTAAGCCCAGTAATTTCTCAGGAAACATTAATGCAAACAAACAAACAATCAAATCTTTCCTCTTTATAATATTAATAGATACACTGTTTTATAGAACAAAAAAATTAAGTATTTGACACAACTACGGCCAATTGTCCACGTGACCGCACGTTATACGCGTGATTTCGACAATTGTCGGTTGCAAAATGAATGCTTGCATCTTGCGTAGAAACAATGAAATCCTCCTTATTCTAAGATGAAATCTGTGTACACGAAGCGACAACGTCGCGTCAGCCGCACGACATGCATTCGTCAGTCATGCGGTATAAAAAAGTCACTGCTCACCACTGCTTGACCGACTCGTCAGACGCACGCGATGTTGCCATTTTACTAGTTGCTGTGACTTCGTCTTTGTTGTACCTATTACGTTTTGTGGTTGCGGCTAAAACTTCATAAGAAGCATAAGTTTTGTATGTTTCAGTAAGATATTACATAACTGATGTGTTGGTCATGAAAAAGTCACCTAGAAATCACTAGATTTTTTTTGTCACTATTATCATAAAAAAATGGCACCAAAGACATCAAAAACTCACTAGATCTAGTGACAAATTCGTTGTGATTGGTTGCATCGTATGGATGCGGGGTGTAAGCGCAATTGCTTTGGTTTTTATAGGACGTGCACCTAGGCTGTACCAACCTATTGCCAGTGTCTTTAGACCACTTTACATTATTTAAACAGCATGTTACCATTATTGCTTAATGTGTTGTAATTATTCGGCAGATGTGAAGACATAAAACTGGAACTGGCGATGTTGAAGAGGGGTTTGAGGGTTGATATTTCACTACGAAAAGAGCTGAAAATCAAAAACGCAGAGTGAGGATGTCAATATTCAAATTTGTTTAAGCTAAACTAATTAACTTTGGACAAATTCAATGTTCATAGCACCTCTTGCATTTATTGAAGACATATATATGTTTATGCTGAGTAAAGAAGAAAGTGAAAATTCTACATTTCTGCGTTGTATTCAATCTGCATAACCATTTATGGAAATGTTATGTACAATGTGATTAATTCGGGCATTGTTCATAATGCCCGGGCACTATTCATAATGTGTAGCTCCATAGGGCAAAGTGCACTGGCACTCAAGTTTCACATACGTATCCATCGGTGAAAGAATTTTTGAAATCGTCCAGTAGTTCCTGAGATAAGCGTGTTCAAACAAATTTTTCAGTTTTATAATATGATATTAGTCTAGATGTGTATATGTCACCTTAAAATTGTAGACACCAGTCAGTTTTTTGAGATTATAAACCTACGGTAGCTTAGGTCAGTTTATAATCTAACGTAAGATTGAAATCTGACGGCATTTACAAGTTTACTGTGACGTATAGAAGCTGACTTCTTACAGGCTAAACCGTCTGCATGCCGATGGAGGACCCTTGATAGAAGTCGAAAATCTCAGACGTAGAATTTATTTAAACACAAAAGAAATGTGGAGTTACTTATACTTTCGGTTGAAAAACGCGACCAGTGAAGATCTGAAGCCAAATCAAATACAAAATTTGCTGGAACAGCTAATCAGCAGAAAAAGGTAACATCCAGAATTATATCTAATAGTAGTGTAATAATGCCAGCTCAACTGATGTGAAGTGACGATATGGTCTGCAATGGAACGTCCTTACCTAGAAGAAGCCGATTTACTCTCGTCTTGAAAACACCATTGTTTGTAACCATCGGTAAATCTCTACGCAGGTATTTACAGCCTAGACGTTCTTATCAAGGTTACAAGTTTAAAACTTTTAACTTAAGGCGAGGTGGGCCGTAATTTCGAGTTTTTGAAACAATCTGAGACCAGGCCTGTCTCACCGTAGACATAAAAATTGCATTAGGTCGCAAATAATAACCAGGTTCTGATTTTTTGGGATGTTGTTAGGATAGATATCAGTAGTGTAAACCCAAATTTGCAACCTCGAAAGTTTATGTGGGGGAAATACATTTACGAATCCCCACCATGCAGGGACATGGTGATGTATGTCGGGCTCTACACCAGACATGGTGCCCCTACCGACTAAAACCCCCACAGATTTCTTCTGCATGGCCAGGGGTCTGGGTCGCGGGGTCACTTGTCGCACTCCCGTCAACGACCCTGACCCTTGCCAACGCCCTTGCGGACCCGCCTCGCGGGGGGCGTCAGTACCCCCGCATTTGGCTCCAGCGACGTGCCAGAAATCAGTGGCGCGTCACTTTCTCGAAGGCCTATCCCTAGGTGGGGTGCCGGACGGCCCTAAAATTCCGACACCCCAGGCCTTCCGATGGAGACGGGTCGCGAGCCCAGAGGGTCGACTCTCTGGGCTCGCCCCCGTGTCCGCTTCCGCCTCAATGGAGGGCGCTATTGCTCGCTCCTCCAACACACAGATCCTCTCACTGCCGAGAAACATTTCACCTCACCTCTCACGGCAATGATGATCGGCAGCAAGAGATCCTCCCTCAACACCGCAGCTAGGGATAGCCGCGGTGTTAATGTGTTGTGTACGGTGTTTCCGCCTTAATGGCCGCTTCGAAGCCCTTGTCCTTCCACTGAGCACTCTGCTAATCAGAGTGCTCGTGGAGGACCCTCATCTGGAAGACTTAGGAATTTTACTTGGCCGATACATCAGTCGAGTAACCTTCCCAAGTCTTCCAGTCCCTCTCCCCAACCTCTACACGCACTGTTCAAGTGCACCACGTGGAGGTTCCCGAGCCACGCACCCCAACCTCGAAAGACCTGTGCTAACTTCGTGGTGCTCGAGAAACCTCTACCTAGAATGTCTTCGATGACTGGGCTAAGTGTATTAAACTCTGAAAAAAAGATATGTATTAGTTAAGGATCTAGTCTAGTGCAATTTGTAGCCAGTAACACGATTTAATGAATTTCACTCGATAGAAAAGAAATAAATAATAATAATAATCCGAAAGTTACCCCTTTTCATAAAGTTTTTTCAAGATTATGACTGAACTATTGAATTTTTACACTAAATTTTTGTACTCAACCAAAGCCACTGAAAAGTTATAGATGTATTCGCAGAGTTTGACTTGATAAAAAGTATCAGTTATTTACTATGCTTAAATACCCACAATAGGTATATGTATGAGAGCGCGCGGCTCGAATCAGTCGCGCTCTGGCGGTTGCAGACAACGATCAGCAGGACGGCAGGAATACTTCGCCTTAGCACTAAACCCTAAATTATCTGATTTGCATTACACTCGTTTGCCTATAGTGTTTCATATTGTTATCCTAGATCTTTGCTGTCTGATCAAAATCAGTTTTCTGAATTAGACAGTCATCATATTTGGAAGCGTCAAGAAGCAGCCAAAGTGAGCAATCTAGTACAGCGCAGGCTATATCATATTCAACATCCTCGTGACTGTCGTTCAGCCAAGAAAATAGTATGTAATCATGATGTAAGTTAACTTTGTCTCTTGATTTACAGCTTTTATTGTAGTTTAGCCTCACAATTTTGCCAATGTCAAGTAGAAAGATAGACCATCAAACAAGCGCGGATCCAGGGGGAGGGTTCATGGGGGTCATCAACCGAAGAACATACTATAGTACAACTTACTATTAAGCATAGAACCAAGCCTTTGGCTTGGTTCTATGCTTATCTTCTATCTTAATAATTTAATTAGAAAAAAGCTATAACATAATTATTTATTGGTAAACATTTTACAGCACTTAATCACGACAACCGCGGTTACAACCGCCATGGTTTTCTCATGACCACGTCGGTTTTATCTTCAGCAATGACTCCAGACTTTCATCCCCCATTTCAACCCCTATTTCATCCCTGTATAGTTCGAAATAATACAATTGCTAAAACAGACATTTATTGACTTCGAGTCTTGATACAAAGTTCCATGGTTTATCTTCAACAATGAAAATTCCATTCAGACTTTAATTCCCCATAGCAACCTTTATTTTATACCTGTATAGTTCGAAATTACAAAATTGATAGATCAAAAAATATTTGCTTGTTTAAAATATCTGTTGTATTTAAAGTTTTGTGTGTTTATTTTCAATCAATGACGAGTTTCCACGTAAACTTTCATAGCCCATTTCAACCCCTTTTTCGCGTTAAAAAGTAGCGTATGTCCTGTAATGGGATCCATTATATCTATGTACCAAATTTCACCAATATCAGTTCAGTGGTTTAAGCGGTAAAGCGAGACAGACAGGCAGAGTTTCTTTGACATTTATAATATTAATAATAATAATTAGTATGGAGTATGGATATAAGTGTGCGAAATTGTATACTCCTCTACCCGCGCTATGTTCATAAAACGGGGTACGAAGTTTTTGATTCACGTAATATGTATAGATTTGGATTCTTGTCAACGTTATTTCCAGAACTGTGGTTTTAGCTGCCAGCTCCACCACTTAGCATACTGTCTCATATTTGCGTATGCGACAGAAAGAACACTCATTTTAAACAATAAAGGTTGGAGATACAGCAAGGATTGGGTAGATAGTTTTCACCCTTTATCGAGTACTTGCAACACCACGTATGATGACAAGGTGTGGAAATATTCAGGTAAGTTCATATTTATCATTATCATCATCAACAGCCCACTAAACGTTCCCACTGACTCGGACTGACTCGGGGCCTTCTCTCGCAAGGAGAGAGTTAAGGCCATAATCCACCACGCTGGCCCAGTGCGGGTTGGCGGATGACAACTGACTTCGAAAGATTCTAGGTACATGTCGGTTTCCTCACGATGTTTTCCTTCACCGTTTTAAGTTAGCGGCATTACGCATATGACTTCGAGAAGACAGTGGTGCGTGTGGAGTTTGAGCCCGGGGTCTCCGGATCGGCAGCCGCCATTCTCCCGACTAGACCACCGTAACTTATCATCGTAAGTTCATATTAGTGATCTTTTAATATTTAAAAATCTAGTGTCATGACGTTTGTTCCAAGTGAACACTTCATGAAGCCAATCGATATTCACGAAAGTTTGCATTTATCTGTAATTAGGTCCAACTTGAGAGATAAAATGTTTAACAGCTCAATTTATGCGCGCAATTATTTTATTGCATATTATTAGTTTATCAAATGACATTACCTGACCATTACCGTAGTTGGAACGGACCAATAGTGATTAATATCGATGTAAATCAAAAGATGTGCCCTGAGAACTTCGAAATTGTTAACAAACTGCGTCTGTGTGTGTAGCGTGAGTGGTTTACAACTACCTATCAACTTGACCTCTACAATCGTTAGCGGCGAGGTATGTTGTGGTTCTACTTATTTTGGTTGATGACAACAAATAGTGATAGGTAAAAACGTCCGGCGTTCACCGCTTCCTACAACCGACCGTGTTAGTTTCATTTTAAAAGTGATTATTATGTTGTTTAATGATGAGTTTGAAACGGTCTTTTTTATTTAGGAGAGGTGATTGATCGAATGGCTTGAGGGCTAGAACGTCCGGTTTCACAGTCGTGAAAATGGTATCTTAGGTCTGATACCAGTTTGTACTTCTGAGTATTTTCCATGTCCAGATGTGTATTTCTACTGAAACATTTTGAGGAATACGACACGGCGTGTTTCAAGGGTTCCGAAGCTGTCGGTTTACACTGAGACCGCGACCGGAGACCGAGACAGGAAACCGCGATCGGAGACCAAGACAGGAAACCGCGACTGGAGACCGCGACAGGCACAAGACATTATAGCCTTGTATATGTTGTATATGTACTCGTATAGTCTTCTTCTTCCTCCAATAGACGTTTTACCTACCGCTTGGTTTTACATTGTGATACACAGCACGACTGACTTCATCGACAGACTCTCCATATTCAAGCAGATGCTTTAACCCTTTTTGACGCAACGTAGCACGGTTGCAACGTTTGAAACAAAAAAATATTTGGCGTTTACCATACACTATTCCTGTAAATCAACTTTCGTAAATTGTTGTTACTACTATGACCATTTAGCGAAAAAATATGACATCTTCTCCACTGCATTGCACTCGTCAGTCTATGTCAAGATGGCACCGGGTCAACTATCTTTGTGCAGACGCTCGGTAAGTTTTATTCAAAAATATGTTTTTTTTGCCCATTTTGAAAATGTTTTATGTAAATTTCTAAGTTAATGCATGGAGCATTTTGCACAGAGTAAAACAAATGCGTAAATTTCATTCCATATTGAAATATTTGCATCAGTTTGTGAACGTAGCATATCTGCAACATTGCGAAATACTGAACAAACTTCTCCCCATCTTTAATGTAGCACGGGTGCTACATTGCACGTTTACTAATGATTTTATAATAACATTATTGTTTGCACTGCAAGCTTGGTGTTGGGGGATTGTTGCATGTTTTATTTCTTTTTTCCCTTAGGGGGTGAAATGGGATAGAGCAAAAAGAATTTTAGCCCTCGTGCCACCAGAACGTGCATCATCTACTGACACTTCATCTTCAGATGACGAGGTTATTATACAGAACTTCAGTCGTCGTCGTTGCATCAGTGATGAAGATTCCAACTTTAGTTCTGATCCTTGATCCCTGCCCTTGTCATTGGATCAAATCTTCATATCTTCATATTCAAATTTCAAATTCAAATCTTCATATTCTTAGTTCAGATGAAGAAGAACACAGCCCGGTCATTTTTTTGGACAAAGAAACAATACCGTTAACTCCTGTTATCAATGAAATGTTTCCATCTGATATGCAACAAGTACCATTGCCAATATTGAATTCTGTTTCTTCTGTTTTGTCACCGCTGCAAACTCTACCGACCCAAAAAACCAGATCTGCTAAAAGAAAAACTAACACAAAGACGTCATTTACAGCAAAAAGAATTAAAAAATATAAAAGACCAGTTGTATGTTTCAAATGGAAGTCAACAAAATTCAAATATCCAGCAGTGATTGAAAAACCAACTTTTAATCCTTCACTTATAGAGCAAACGATGTCACCAATAGACTTTTTCTTTAGATTATTTTCTGCAGATATAATTGAATACATTACAGAACATACCAACTTGTACTCTGTTCAAAGCAAAACTAGAAAATGCATCAACATTTCCATAGATGACATGCGAGACTTTCTTGCCATAACTATAATGATGGGTATTATAAAAGTCCCCTCTTATAGAGACTATTGGAGTCGCGAGTTAAGATGTCCACTCATTGCTGATGTAATGCCTCGAAGAAAATATGAGCAAATTAGGCAGAACTTGCACTTTGCCGACAATCTGGACACGAACGATGACCGATATTTCAAAGTACGGCCGTTACTAGAAAAAATTAGAAGCAACTGCTTGCAGCTGGAAGAAGAAACCCGTTATAGCATTGATGAGATGATGGTCCTATATAAGGGTACACGAGCTGGTAACAGGAGACAATACTTACCGAAAAAAAACAACAAAATGGGGTTTTAAGATATTTGTTCGTGCTGGAGTAGCGGGACTGGTGTATGATTTTCTTCCTTACGGCAGTGACGACACGTTTCGAAACGTATATTTCAACAACTACGAAATAAAGTCTTGGATTAGGAGCTAAGGTGGTCTTGGCTCTCTGTTAAACTATAGTGAAGAGACCAGCCGTAGTCTATTTCGACAACTTTTTCACATCGTTGGAACTAATACATTTTTTGCGTGAAGAGTACGGAATTTTCAGCCTCGGGACAATCAATGCAAATCGTACAAAATTGATGGGTCATTTGAACCACCAGTAGACCTATATAGAAGGGTATAAAACAATAGCATTCAGCACTATGCCGTCATTTTTAAGTTGTCCAGCTGAGTTCAGGTGAAGATAAGGGGTTGCGACCCTCGGTATTTTCCCCTTGTCGCATGATTTTTGTACGGCGTTGTGGAACACGGAATGCGAAATTATATCTTTCGACACAGGTCTCCTGGTGGTTCAAATGACTCATCAGTTATGTACACGGGCCTGTAGTGTTCTACATTTGACCAGCAACGGGGTTAAGTCATTGACTCTCTTTAGGAGAGAACATTTAAAGTTTCAGCAAAGAGAGCATTAAGTGGACTGCTTATACCTACGAATGTTATTGAGTTTTCCATTTTTTATTTTCAGCAACAAAACAAAAAAAAGTAGTTTCCTTGCCACTATTATACTCCTTGTCACCAAAGCCAGGCTTTCTACCTCTTACCGTACCGGAAGATTTAGCGTACCGGTACGTATAGGTATTTATTTCTTACTACTTTCAAAGTCAAATAAACTTCGTATATCGAAACTCTGTTGGTAAACGGTCTGTTCTAAATATTAGACTACAGGCCCGTGAACAAAATTTACGTAGTAAATGAACCACCAGGAGACCTATGTAGGATGATAGAAGGGTATATAGTAATAAGATTCAGCACTATGCCGTCACTTGTAAGCTGTCCAACTGAGTAGGTACAGTCGAAGAGGGGGGGTTGTAACCCTCGATAATTTCTCTTTGTCGCATGATTTTTGTACGACATTGCGAAATAATGGATTAGGAGAGGTATTGAAACTGTATGGAACTAATGCCGTACATAATCAAATGCCCAAATTTAATGTGTAAATCGTCAGAAAATCACGAATTTTTCCGACAAACTAATAGTTAAAAACTTAAAATTTATAATTTGGATATTTTCAATACCTCTTCTAATATATTATTCTGCAACGCCGTACAAAAACCATGCGACAAGGAGAAATGATCGAGGGTTGTAACCCCTCTTCATCTGTACTCAGTTGGACTTACAAGTGACGGCATAGTGCTGAATCTTATTACTTTATACCCTTCTATCATCCTACATAGGTCTATTGGTGGTTCATTTACTACCTAATTTTTGTTCACGGGCCTGTAGTCTATACATCCTAGGTTTCAATACACGTTTAAAACGAAATGCGAGCATATGTGTTTTATAAGGGTATATACATATATGTGGCAGCATAACAATTTCTGTACTAATTTAAGTATGCATAACGTTTTTAGGACTAATCATAATTTACCATAACAACTAAACGCATAACTGTTTTCGCATAAGCTAAGCTTAACTAGCATAACCATATATATCACAACGATAACTTAGCATAATGTTTAAACGCATAAGTATATAATTAAAACATAAAGATAACTTAGTATAATGTTTCGACGCATAATCATAAATGTCATAATTAGACCAGGGTCGATAATTTTTAAAACCAAAAAAAATAGTAGTAGAATGAAACCCATTAGAAAAGGAGGGGAATATTATAAAAATTAAAGAAAAAATAAATTACGGGCGATCTGAGGTCGGGAAGGGGATGGGGTGAGTTTTTAAGGTAAGTTTTTTGTTATAAATTACAGCGTATTTGGGACATAAAAAGATAAGTTTTCACCAAATTTCGTTAAAAAAAAAATATTTTTGTAAAAGATAAAAATAAAAAACGAAAAGCTTGGTTTTTTGAATTTTTCACATCAATTTTGAGGTTATGTGAAAAAAGTGTGAAGTTAAAAGTTTTAGATCTTTTTATTACCTACAACTTTGCTATTCAACTTTTTTCAATAGGACTTTTAGTTTTGCCAGAAATCGAGAAAAACCGTTTTTTACCCTTAAAAACTCACCCCCATCCCCTTCCCGACCTCAGATCGCCCGTAATTTATTTTTCCTTTCATTTTTATAATACTCCCCTCCTTTTCCAACTACTATTTTTAGGGTTCCGTAAAATGTAAAAACGGAACCCTTATAGATTCGTCATGTCTGTCTGTCTGTCTGTATGTCTGTCTGTCCGTCCGTATGTCACAGCCACTTTTTGCCGAAACTATGAGAACTACACTGTTGAAACTTGGTAAGTAGATGTATTCTGTGAACCGCATTAAGATTTGAATAGACAAATTTACAAAAAAGAAAAATTAGGGTTGCCCCCCATACTGAGAACTGAAATTCAAAAATTTTTTTTTCATCATACCTACACTTGTGGGGTGTCTATCGACAGGTCTTCAAAAATGATGTTGAGGTTTCTAAAATCATTATCGTCTACACTGAATAATTTGCGCGAGAGACACTTCCAAAGTGGTAAAATGTGTGTCCCCCCCCCCTCTAACTTCTAAAGTAAGAGAATGAAAAATCTAAAAAAAATATATGATGTACGTTACCATGTAAACTACCGACTAAAATTGGTTTGAACTCGATCTGATGAGTAGTTTTTTTAAAACGTCATAAATACACTATTATTGAAACTTCGATCGAAGTTACAACGAACTACAAGAACTATGTGTACTATGTATATAATGTTACTTGCTGCAACGGAACCCTTCATGGGCGAGTCCAACTCGCACTTGGCCACTTTATTTACTACTACTACTTATTACTTATTACTTTTTTTTTCACTTTTTATTATTTTTAAAGGCTTCTACCCTGGTCTAAATGTTTAAAGGCACACATTGAGAAAAACGTAACAATACTTAAACATAATGATCAACGGCATACATTTTAAACGCCTGCCTAAAAATCAAGTGCAAAGAGTAGCCTGAGAGGCCTGGGGTGTCGGACGTTTAGGGCTTCCGGCACCCCGCCTTGGGATAGGCCTTCGAGGAGGTGACGCGCCGCTGATTTCCGGCGCGTCACCTAACTACTAACGCCCCCGCGAGACGGGTCCGTAAGGGGGGTGGCAAGGGTCAGGGTTGTAGACGAGAATACGTAAAGTGGCCCCGCAACCCTGGCCCCTGATCATGCAGGGGAAATCTGTGGGGTTTTTAGTCGGTAGGGGCCCTATGTCTGTCGTCGCCATGGTGTCGAGCCCGACATACCTCACCATGTCACTGCACGGTGGGGATACTACGGAAATTTATTTCCCCCACATAAAAAAGGGGTTACAACCCCCCCTCTTCGACTGTACTCAGTTGGACAGCTTACAAGTGACGGCATAGTGCTGAATCTTATTACTTTATACCTACATAGGTCTCCTGGTCATTCACTTGACCCATACATTTTGTTCACGGGCCTGTGGTCTATCACTGATTGATAGTCCTGGTGGCAAGAACAGCGAGTTATATAATCGTTAGGTCATGCCTCATTTGCTTTGCCTGGAACTGCGTTTGAACTCACGAATATTTTTCAATTGTGTATATATACATTGTTCTTTTTATTAAACCTTAAACCTCCGATGTATTTCTTTGTTTTCGATTAATTGATTATTGTTTTTAGAATACAATGTTTCAATGGCGACCCAGCTTCTTGGTGGATTGCTCAAATGATCAAATACATTTTGAAACCTCGGAAACATATACGGAAGCATATCAATAACACAATCGAAAACATGAAGATTCAGTCACCAATAATAGGGTAACAACCTGTTTTGACCGTCAATACAAGTAGATACATAATCCAAAACAATATTAACGTTTCAGACCCACGGTACCCCTGGCCATACCCCCGGTGGTACCGTGGGTTTTTAAAAGTTAAACGGTACCATCGACTACTAGTGTTGTGATGCAACAGCCATGGCTGATAAAACACGGTGTTAACAGTAAATAGGCAATTACTTATAATATGTTTATTATTCTAAAATAACTAAAAAGACATTTTGTATAACAAATCATAGCATTTTTGAAGCTTTTCACTAAACCAACATGTCACACACTACAAAAAAAATGTATATGTACAACGTAATTAACGCAATTTCTCTAGTCCGTAGCCTACAGATATGTCTTTATTTACAATTTGGAGCTGTATGCTCATTATGTAATCATCGTTGACGATTTGATCTTTGCGTCTTTTTTTTGGAATCATCTCCAAAGTGTGAACTTGCTCTAGTACGTGAAGCAATCGCATCAACGTAACCGTGTTTTTATTAATCAGTTTGTTTATTTTTGAGTGGAAGGCTTCTAAAATGTTTTTTGTTCGGTGGCGTTCACCAAACACACTAATTATTTTCGGACTATGGACCTTGAACCAAAACGATTCAAGATATTTTATAAATGCTTCTGGTATGGTATCGGCTTCAGCTTTTATGTAGTCCATACCCTGTTGAATATTGTCTTCAGGAAGAAGCGGCAAGGCACTGGCCAATGCAACGATTCTACACCCAGATTTCGTTTTTGTGCATCGTAACGACTTGCCTTTCTTCCAAATGTTGAGAGTCCAATGATAATAGCACCCTCGTAATGTAATATCTGGACATACATTCAAAATTGCATTCATCGCACCTTTTTCGTAGTCAGTGTGAACTTTATGTGGACTCCACTCTGGAAGTTGCGATTTTATCATATTGAACAAAATAGTATAACTTTTTTCAGTTCGATCCGACATTAGTGCGAAGATTAAGGGTCTTAATTTAATTGTTTCCACACCACTCCCTATGTCACCGTGAATGTTATATAATTGTGCAAAGGGTTTTGGGCAACAGTAAAAAGTACCATCAAAAAAGTATTCTTTAATATTCGGAATTATTAATCGAGACTCCTTTGAGCAAAAAGCAATGATCCGGGTTTGTTTGTTTTCTTCCTCGCAATAATAATCGGCTAAAATTAAATTATGATATTTAATGGGCACTTCAATTTCTTTCAAATTCCGAAATACAGTTTTGGAAACTTGTGCTGACTTGTTTCGCACATCTTGAAGGAAGTGCTTTACGCTTTCATATCGAGGATATTCCCCATTCACAAAATTCAGTCCAGAATTTTTAAATGCTTTCTTTTTCTCGTCGTATAGTTGTTCGATGGGTTTATCCGAATTAAGCACTCCTTCACGCAGCTTTATCTTTTCTTTTAATATTTCATTACTCAATCCATTAAACTCACAACTATGATCTTTGCTTTTGATAAATATGCAATCCTAAAATGAAACATAGACGTAAGTTACTTAGTACGAAACTCTGAAAACTGGAATAGATAGATAGATAACTCTTTATTGTGACACAAAAACAGAAATATTACAGTAAAACACTTACGAACTAGCACCACAAATGGCGGCCTTATTGCTTAGAGCAATCTCTTCCAGGCAACCAGCTTAAAGGAAATTCGCCTACGTATATGGTTAGGCGAAGCAAGGTGACATTTCTCCCAATACTACTAATTAAATACTATATAAAACAAATTAATACATAATATACATAAACATCCAAAGGTAAGTAACTATAATTATTAAAAAATTCATTACAGCAAGATTACAGCATTACCTTTGAAATTTTGACAGTACCACAACATTTACTTTTATTGTATGTAGAACACCGCCATAATGTTCACCCATCTGTGTAAATCTTGTGTCGATGGTAACGGTAATTACCCCAAAGAAGGGCGGTTCCGCCATTTATTTTAATGTAATCTATTTTCATTGACTTTTCTTTATCTTCCTCTTTCATGGTATTTTCTCACACATGGTACTTTTAAAAACCAAAGAGGTTGTAAACAGAAGACGGTACGGTACTTACTTGCATTCATTATTGGAATATGCATTTTCTATTATTTACCTAATGAACTAGTTATCATGCGAGAGATATTATAGGTCAACACATCACTAGGGTCATATACTTGATGGTACCGTTTAACTTTTAAAAACCCACGGTACCACCGGGGGTATGGCCAGGGGTACCGTGGGTCTGAAATGAATATTAATATTACCTAAATGCTTTGTAGCCAAGTTTTGTTTAGTAACCAAAGAAAGCACTCGCAGTACCTGGAGAGTCGCTATTCCTACCGACTAATATAGGTGTTAAATCAACGCTAATATCAAATACGGAGACAACATTGATGCTTTGCTAAATTGTTGGGTGTCTCGAAATTTCAATGGAAACTCATTCTAGATGGCGGGAAGCAGGTGTGCAGCGAGTTTATTTCCGGCAGTTTTAAATTCAGAATCACCCACAAAACAGATTTAATGATTTTCCTTCTAAAGGTACAAGTTCGCGCTGAAACCGCGACGCGAGACGGCAACGGGAGGGAGAGCGGACCGGAGACCGCGACCGGCACTAAACATTATGGAATTGTATGGGCGCCAGTTCATGCAGAGACCGCGACACGTGTGTGTCTCGGTCTCAAGTGCCTTTCGCGGTCTCGTGCCCCGGTCTCCGCGCGAACCGCTACCTTTACAGACTAGTAGTACGCGTAAGCAGGTATCTCATAACCGTCATGTTTCTGTAGGGTTCATATTCGACGCACAGATAAAGTGGATACTGAAGCTGAACTTCACAACGTCGAAGAATACATGACTCACGTAGAGGACTATTACTTGCAACTTGAAATATCGTCTGGATCGATCACTCGCAGGGTTTATCTCGTCACTGACAATGCTGAAGTAAGGCTTTTTATAACTTGCATGTCTCCACTACACCAAACGGTAAAATGAACACATGGACTGTTTTCATTTTTGTTTTTGATCACAGGAAAATTTCATTCTACTACAACTGTATAGAAAAATAATTTCTAAATGCCTGCCAAAGTTACTGTTTGTCATACAATTTTGTAAATTTCATGAACACGATGCAAAAAAACCCTTCAGCCACTTTCGTAACCGACTGATTCGTAACCAGCTACGAAAAAAGAATTTTTTTCAGTGTTTTGTAACCAGTTACCAATAAACACTTATTTTCCGTTTTCATTACCTATATTTGGTAACCAGTTATGAAAAAATACTTCTTGTTCTCTGTTATGGAACCAGTGAGAAAGCTTTATTCTAAATTTTAGTTTTCGGTATTTATCATGTATGAGTGATAGATCAATATCAATCAATTCGAATGCAAATCAAGTGTCTCTTGCCTGCATTGAACATGGATGTCACAAATACTAAACATACGCAAAAATTATAGACACGCTCATATTATTTATCCTTCCAATACACTGATATATAAATTTACTTGCGGCCCTTTCCGGCTTCGCTCGGATACTAACCTAGATACCAACTGCAGCGGTGTACCTATGCCACATACCTACATGAAAGATAACGATACAGCCAGAATTTAGAAACAAGATTTTAATCACTGGTTACATAACAGAGAACAAGAAGTATTTTTTCATAACTGGTTACGAAATATAGGTAATGAAAACGGAAAATAAGTGTCCATTGGTAACTGGTTACAAAACACTGAAAAAAAATCTTTTTTCGTAGCTGGTTACGAATCAGTCGGTTACGAAAGTGGCTGAAGGGCAAAAAATCTAGTAACTTTTCCCTGTTTTTAAAATAACTGTGATTAATGTATTTCTAAGTTACTAGAAGAAGTCCGCAAGAAGTACCCTAAATACAAAGTGTACGGCGACCGAGGTAGAGCCGAGAGCGCAGCCACACACCGGCGGTACAACCCACCGGCATTATTAAATTTGCTCGTTGACCTCAAAATCCTCGCTATGAGCAACTACCTCGTGTGCACATTTAGCAGCCAGGTGAGTCTGCAGATATCATAAACAAATGAAATTAGACTCAGGAAGAACTCTTAATAAATTAACTAAATGTACAGTAATTTTGTTTTGGTTTCCCGTTCTGAACTTGGGAACTTGATAACGGCGTTATAGTAGAACCACCTTTTAGAGCCGGTTTTCACGACGCGGTTTCAAACCGCGCCCGCGCCGCGCGACGGTTTTGTTTCAATACTCACGAGACCGCAGGTTTTCGCGGTTTCTGCTCCAGAAAGCTACTGCGCAAGAATCGCGCGCAGCCACGCGGGCGCCGCGCGGCTGCCGCAGCCGCCGCGGCCGTAAACCGCGTCGTGTGTTTTGAATTCAATTTTATGTGGAAATCTGCCCCGCCCGCGCGCTGGCGCGGTTGGCAGCCGCGCCGTGAAAACCGGCTCTAAATCTCGATATACATGGTCGAAACCTAGTTTAGAGAATTTAAACTTCGAGTCAGACAAGCGAGTAATAGTTCTTGAAAACCACTTGAGTCAGAATTGATATTAGTCCATAATTCTTCAAAACAGTTTTATCACCCTAATTTTAATAAAATAATGACTTCTGTGATGTGCTTCTGTGTCATGTTTTGAGAGTTTTCCCAATAAAGAGTATGGGATATAAAAATTCTTACAGTTCTTTTAAAAGTAGTGTTGTACCACCATTTTTTAAAAGAACTGTTGTTGTTTCATCGTCGCTTTTTTTAAGCATAGTGCTAGGTATAAGACGAGCAGGATATGTGCCTGATGGCAAGCAACATACCTGCCCATAACAGCACAGTGACACTGTAGCGATCTACATAACACATCAACAGCTTCGTCCGGCGTACTGATGCGGATCTCTGCGCGTACGCAGCACGCGATAGCGCGGCGCCTACTGCGAGCTCGAGCGACGTCCTCTCCCGCGGCGGTCCTCGTGATAATGATACGCACTACTGCTTGGCAGCAGAATAACTGGTAAAAGCGTGGTACTTCCCCAGTCGGAGTCTGCAAAGATGATAGATACTACTACAAAATGGTACCGTTGCGGTTTTTTCATTGGTGTGTTGTTGCTCAAAAGCTGTCAAAATTGCCTCCAGATCTGGTGACACATCATATAGGCTCTGTTGTTGGCAGTAGAGACGTTTAACTTCTTCAAGTGGCTTGACGAACACTTTTGCCTCATTTATTTTTAACCCGTTTATTTTTCAATCAAAAGCGTGTTAACCAATGGATGATTGGTTTGTACAAACTTGGTGAATATTTTCAAAGAACTTTTTGTTCGAAAGAACCATTTACACTTTTGCTAAATCAAAGTTTTCATTACAGGCACCACTTTGTTCAACAAAATACTTAGTAATATTACTTTGATTTTATTTAGATTTCAATAAAAAGACTAAAAACTTTTTTTGGCGATAATGGGATTTCACTTGTCCGCCATCTTGACTGATGTTAAGTGACAATGCGATCTACAACAGGACGTGCTTACGTAGAAGGAATTGATTTATACTAGATTTTGATGACATCTTGATTATATCCAGTAGAGAATATCCACTCAGGCAGTTTATTCCACATTTTGTGTGATCTGATTTTGAAAGTGGATCTATTTGTTATTCATTTATTTATCTTGAGATATATTACAAATAGAGACACTGCGATACGCTACAATGTCGCTGACGAGTCTTTCAAGGACACGGGCAAAGACAATAACCCATTTGACTGATCGTACGACTTCCCCTCCTTCGCTGTTTAGTAGCAGTCAGTTCAGCACATTGGGAACCTGGAAAAGACACCAAAAAATTGGTGTCTTTTGAAGTTTGTACTCATCTAGTTTTGTGGATTATCGCCGACCAACATGAAATAACTCGAGGAATCGATTTTAATGTTTGGTTAAAATCTTTCAGTTTTGTCTCCTGGCATACGAAATGATGCAAGCAAACCGGGTAGACGCTTCAAACAGTTTCTACTCGCTAGACGATCTATACCATTTCGTCGGACAGATTCCTCACAGACGAATGATCATAAATAACTTTGATGACCCTTTGCAGCAGGTTTGTATTATTTTAAATTTAATTTTGATAGTTGAGTTGTACAATCAAGAAGATCCAGAGGCCGACCCAAAACCAGATAGAGGACTGTAGTGCAAAGGGACATGAGAGAATGCGAGTTGTCAGATAACGATGTTTTAAGGCCTGTTTGCATTTTGATTAGTGCGACTGTGAGTGCGAGTGCAATCGCGAGTGCGAGTGAGTATTCGCGACTGATTACTATCCACTCGCAATAACCAATCGTTGTCCACATCCACACGTGTTTACTACTAATCACTCAACACCTGCACTACTCATTCGCACTCGCACTAATCAAAATGAAAACAGGCGTTTAGATAGAGCGAAGTGGAGAAGAAAAAGCAGGAAGGCTGACCCCACCACCATATGGGATATATAGCCAGGAAGAGAGAGAGAGTGAATTGAGCTGTACAATCTTAAGGTTAAGAGTTGGATGGAGTATCCCCAAGCAAAAATATTTGCGCAATCCATATAAGGTAATACCACCAATTCTCCTGAGAGAGTTTAGAAACTGATTGTTATTATTAAAAGCTCAGGACCCCTGTTCGGAAGTTTTCGCATATAGTAGGAAAGATCGCTTTTTTTTATGATTAGTCATACATACATTTCGTAAATGACGAAAATACATTTTTGTTAAGAACTGTTTAGGCGCGGGACACACAGTGAGATTAATTATGTTCACGAAAATTAGTTTTTTTTCCGCAGATAGGTGTTGAACTTAATTCCTCCGGTTTATGGACCGGATACAACCGAAGAGGGAAGAAATCAAGACAGGTTGGTGGTATTTTCACCTCGCGAAACGTATTTTAACTAAAATGTTTATTATATTTAGTATTGTTTCAGGATGGTCTTATCCCGTGGTACAAGACTGTGGATAACTTGGATACGTATCAGTTTCCTGAATATAAATCAGTACCTACTACGTAGCACTAACCTGGCGTCTGATGCTAAGCAACTTTATAGCAAATCTATTAGAAAAAAGACAAACTTTATACCATTATGCGTAAGGTGCAGTTTAAAAACTAAGTGCTTTACTAAAAGGTTATTTCATTATTGTGTACTTCACTACACTTTAAACATTTTCACTGTTAGTTACAAGTTACACTGTGTGTAAAAGTGTATATTCATTTTTACGAATGAAATAAAACCCTACATCATTTCAAACTATTTTTAATCACCAACGGATTTTATACAGATTACTTCTATCAAATATGTATACTTTGTATATCGTATACAATTTTACTTTGTAAATCGAATACAGGAGTAACGTTGACGTCACGGTGTTATAAATTGAAAGCCTCAAAAAATTTATAAACTAGGGATAGGGACTACAAACGATTGGGAGCTACATAATTGTCGCAATTAAATATACTGTCGTAGAAAATCAACTAAGATGGGAACTTCCTTAATGGTCATCTGATGAGGTGTAACAACTCCTCGATAAATACTACGGTAATGTGGTTACCATAACTGAGTCCAATCTAGTCACGTGATCGTGATCAAATCGATCGATCTTGACGAATCGGTCACGTGATTCAATACCCTCACGTCAAGTGTGTCGAGTTACAAGTTGTTCAAGTTTTATTCGTAGGTATTGCTTTGTAGCCTTGGAGAAAGAAGTTCAACGATTTTTATTTATTCCACGAAACTTTTTATCTATAACTCTTTCAAAAATACTAAGGGTACTGAACACAAAGCAAGCGATATAGATTACTATTCAGCTCACATCTGATAAGAATTTCTATAAGTAGCGTTTTGAAATCATTATTAAATATCGTTAAACATCAGCATCATGGTGAGGGCTGATCTTACACCACTGAACCAAGCTGGGGGTCTATCGTCCAAGGATAACGGTTCAGGCTTTGATATTGTTCTCTTTTTTCTTATTGCTTTAAGTTATAGAGACAGCGATGGCAAAGTCAAAGCCATAGACGGCAGTAGGGAAAAGGTAAATCAAGACCTGTTCTCAAAGAAATAAACGAAGAGCGTTATCAATGAATTTTCCAAAATAACTTTACAATCCCTGTTTTCTAAAAATATCGATCGATGCCCCTAAAACGCATTTAACACTTCATTGACATCGAGTAAATACAAAATATCTTAACTGGTAGTCTAATTCAAATCATGGGTCATCGAAGAAGCTCTTGCAAGCACATTCCTGGTTGTCGTCATCGTCTCCCCCGTCGCCTTCACCGGTGCTCGATACCGTTCTCCTGAGGGTCTGGACTTGGGTCTGCAAGCCGAGGATACGTAGCGACGCTTGCTCGAAGTTGTCGTTCAAACGTTTGATCTGGCATTGCATGCGACATTGTATCTGGAAAAAAAACTAACTATAATGTCTACCTTAACTTTGGTAATTATTAGAACCTTTAAATAAAGGCAAAAACGTAAAAATAGTTATTCCTTGAAAAGCTCTGCAGTTTTTAAGATAATAAATGAATAGTTTAAAAACTAAAAAACACGCTTCAGCAAACCCTTTTATTTAATACCCATATCATGGGGGTGCATTTCAAATAGCCTGCCCACCGTCTTGGACGTCCGCCATATTGGATTTAAGTCAGAGCAAAATTTCATCCTAATCGAAGACCGGAAATTGGGTCAAATTAAGATTCCAAGATTTTCTTACATACATAGTTACAAATGAAGCTAATAAAAGCGTGTTAAAAAGTTATTCCATTTACCTTTCAGAGTAATATTATGCATTTATTGTTTTCAAAATTGAGTTAATTTCTAAAGTTCTAAATTTAAGGGTAACTTCTTCCGTATATACCACGTTTAAGCAGCAAACATTCAAACCTTACAATTTTGTAATAAATTTAGGATGTATCGGTTTACCTCTTCGCGCTCCTTTTCAGCAGTTTTCACTTGAGCCCTCGATGCTGCTAACTGCCTCTCAAGCTCTGCTACAGTTGTCTGCATGCACCTGATAAAGAAAAAAATGCTGAAGCCAAACCCAACAGTCAATCTTAAATACTCAGTAGTAATATCGTATTCCAAAATATAGTGATATTCCCAACAAAACAACGTCTAGCAGTCAACGTCAGCAGCTGGACGTCCTAGACCTGCCTATCTTGCCTCGGCCACCACTCGGTCCCAACTCCACTCCACCTGTTAACACCGCGTCTAGCAACGTGCCCAGCCCAACTCCACCTTTGCTGCGTTACCGTAGTTTCGACGTCTTATTTTGTAAGAAGATGCTATTGAAGCTTTGCTTATTTTGGGGTCAGATGGTGTTGTGTATGAATTGTCCACCAATATTTATTTATTGACTCACTTGCGTATAGTCTCGGTGCGGTCATGCGCCCGCTGCAGTGCGCGCGCAGCTTCATCCCTTGCTCTGTCCAGGTCTCCGCCCAGCATAGCGCATTCGTGCATCTTCTCTTGGAGACGCTTCTCATTCGCCAGAACTGCCTCCTCCATACGGATCACGTTACCCCTGGTAATTAAGGATTTCTGGTCAAAAATACCACAGACAAAAGGTATCAAGCACATATGCCACACTTTTTTATCGATGTCAGATACTAGTATGAACCATATCTTGGCAACCCTGCATAGTTGATTTCGACAGACCCTTACAATTTTTATCGTGTAGAAAACATTAGTAACCTCTACGAACTGCAAGTCCCAAAGAGATCCATGTTTTAAGTTCCAAACTACTGCTCGTTAACCCAGCCTAAAACTACTATAGTGATCTTGCTATAGTAGTTTTAAGCTAACTTGGAATCAGAATCAAACATTGTTTCTACGAACGAAGCGAACAAGATCTTCTACGACATGAGTTTCTATAAATTAAGTATTTTATAAAGGTACCTCGATCGTATATAAATTGATCATAATTTTGAGCTGTTAGCTTAGACCGACTTACTTTAGCCTCTCAATTTCATTCTTGAGGGACTGGTTAGCTTCAGTTATTTGTGCGATTCTCTGCTGCAATAGAGCCATAGCTTTTTCATCTGCGTTGCGCTCTGGCGCTTTTTCACCCGGCTGTTTTAAGCTGTTGTGCAGGAGTGTATGAACCTGGTGGCAGAAATATAAAAAATTAACATTGTTTCACCATTTAAAATTTTTAGGACCCCTGATTTTTTATTTTAGCGACCACCTTGGATTTTAAATTTTATATAGTTTATAGTATTCTTCTAGTGAAGCTCTATCAGTTGATATCTATTTTGAAGGAGTTATGAATTATAATGCAATCCGACATTTTGTAGTAGCGGCCTATTTTCATCAAACGTAGTTGAGAACACTATTAATTCACCTTTCAAGCGAAAAACCATTTAAATTGGTTTATCCGTTTTGGAGCTACTATAACACTGGCAGACACACTCACACACAGAGAGACACTTATAAGACTATATTAAAAAGAAAATGTACATAAGAACACTACAGATTAAATTACCTTTCAAGCAAAAAAAACATCAAACTTGTTTCATCCGTTTTGGAGCTATCATAACCAAGACAGACGAACCCTTACACACACAGACCCTTATAATATTAGATAAGTAAAGTAATAAAGCAATGTAAAAAGGGAAACCTTCTCTCTGGCACAGTTAAGTTCCCGAGCGAGTTGTTCAGCGTTATGCTCGGCAATCGCCTGCGACTGCTGTGCGTCCTTCAGGCGCGCCTGCGTCGCCTTCAGCAGATCCGGGATAGGAGCTAGCTCTTGCAGTTTCTCTTGGAACTTTAGCTGTAGAAATTAGTCGAAACTTTAAATAAATATAAATAAATATTGGTGGACAATTCACAAACAACACCATCTGACCCCAAACTAAGCAAAGCTTGTACGATGGCGGCCAGATAGCTGATATAATACTTGTATAATTTTAAATACATACTTATTATACATAGAAACACCCAGACACAGTGCAAATATTTGAATTCATCACACAAATATTTGCACTGGGTGGGGATCGAACCCACGACCCTCGGCTTCGCAGGCAGAGCTACTACGCACGAAGCCAGGAGGCCAGTCTTTGAGAGGCTATGTGCGGAAAAGGCCCTATCATTGTACTAACTAGTCGAAACTTTCAGAATGGTTACTACCTTAGGTAAAGAATAAGTAAATATAGAGTAAGGTTTTCCGCACGGTTCCTTTGTACCAATCGTAAGCAGATGTGTATGTTAGCTATGGCGACATAGTGATGAGCCGCGACAAAAATATGACCTTCCACAAGAGCGACAAGACAAGAGCAATCAGACCCGTGCTTTCGGTGTAAAGCGTTTGATCTAACTCTATACGTGGTATATGTAAACTCTTTGGTTACTACCACCACCACCACCACCACCATTGGTGGACCACCACCAAACACTACCATTATGACCTGGTAGTGTTTGGTGGTGGTCCACCTAACATAAAAACGAAACGTCACCTGGCTGACCTCGTAGGTTAGGTAGTAAGTCTGCCTGCGAAACCGTGAGTCGTGTGTTCGATTCCCACCCATGACAAATATTTGTGTGATGAATACAAATACTTGTTAGGTCTGGGTGTTTTTATGTATAATAAGAATGTATTAACAACTATTTAAGTAGGAATTACTCTTTCATGAGTTATCTGGTTCCATACCATACAAGCTTTGCTTAGTTTTGGAGTTAAATGGCAGAGTGTGTAAATGTACCATCAATACTTGTTTATTTAGGCCTAATTCAAAACATTATAGTTTAATGTCATGCTTCAGGATTTTCTTTAAAGGAATAGTTTCCAGTAAGGTAAGTTATATTACTTATGTTAGGGGTGGGTTATTCGGTGATTAGTTTTTTAATTGTTCTTAAATTAGAAATTATTTCAAATTTTAGTCGTCGATAATATTAAATTATTTTTCAGTTATGTCTTATGGCAATTCTGTTTAGCTATCATCCTCATCATAGTCCTATCTTATTACGGTAAAAAAACAGTTAAATTGTCGTAAAATATATCTTTGTGTGTAACTTGACGTGTAAATTGTGAACATTTATCAATAAAAAACTTTGATTTTGTATAACGTCATATTTACCAGAAAGATATTAAATGACGATTACCACAAGGATCAGACTAAGGTATGACACATCTAGGCTTTGGAATGCGTTGCCTGCGGATTTTCCACAATTATTGTAATCTTGGTTTCTTTATGGGTTTTCTTTTAGGTAATCACATTCCATCTTAGACCGCATCGCCCCTTATCATCAAGCAAAATGGCTGTCGAGTGTAAACTTAAAATAGTTAAAATAGTTGGAAATCGTAAATAGTAGGACAGTAAATATTAACCTTAACTTTCTGGATCTCCATATTGATCTGTTCACTGATTCTGGTGTTATCCATATCCATCATGTCCATCTGCCGGCGCTGTTCCTCAACCAACTGTTGCGCTTGAAGGTACTAAAAAATAATTGATTTAAAATACTTTTTTTAGTGATATATGCTTACTTCTTGTACAAGTTTGAGCTTGTTTGTGAGGACAGTTGATCACCTTTCAACCACCTCAATACCTCATTAAATTTGCCCCTTATGCCCTAAATACACGAGGCTAGTTTTTCAAGCTAGGATACCAAGCTAGTACTTCTAACCGGTGTGAAGTTGGCAGCCAAAAGTTTCTGCCGTATTATCCGACCAAATTAAAATGGTATTTTTTGTAAAATTTGCTTAAATCAATTAATTTTATGCTTCTGCTTTAGAACATTAAATAAAAATGGTGAAACTCTATACTTATAATTTGATAAAGCTCAGAAACAAACCAAAAAACTAAAAAAACCCAGGCACACTTTTTTCGCCAAGTCTAAGTTTCCTTCAATACTGCGACCTGACGGCCCCTGAAATTCTGAAATATTATGTAACAGTATTGTAGCGTGTTTCATGCGCTATCAAAAAAACGTTGTTAAAATGTGGCTAAATGGTTTCTACTCAGATAAATGTTCATCTGAAATCGCTCGGGTACCGAAATCTTTGGAGTAAAGTTGACTGCTGGCTTATTGTGAACTCCCACAGCTGAAATTAGTTAAAAATCTTAACATTTAATCTAGGTCTATACATATTCTATCAAAGTTAGTCATTAAAAATAAGGCTTCATGCCGTTTTAACCCTAAACTTTCCACACAAACAAAACTAGTGAAAGTGCTCAACCTTAAAACACACCATGCTCGATTACGACCTGTAGGCCCCTGAAATACTGAAGTTTTTAGGTTTTATTCTACAAAATGATACCTAGTCTATCTAAAAAATATAAAAAGAATGTGGCTAAACGATTGCTTAACCCTCAATTGAGTTCATGAAAAATTTACAAAAAAAATGTTTGCCAAGTTCATGTTTCCTTCAATACTACGACCTGACGGCCCCTGAAATTCTGAAATATTATGTAACAGTATTGTAGCGTGTTTCATGCGCTATCAAAAAAACATAGTTAAAATATGGCTAAATTGTCTCTACTTAGAGAAATTTTCATCTGAAATCGCTCGGGTACCGAAATCTTAGGAGGAAAAGTTGGCTGCTGGCTAATTGTGAACTCCTACAGCTGAAATTAGCCAAAAATCTAAACATTTAATCTAGGTCTATACATATACTATCAAAGTTTGTCATTTAAGATAAGGCTTCATGCCGTTTTAACCCTAAACTTTCCACACAAACAAAACTAGTGAAAGTGTTCAACCTTAAAACACACCATACTCGATTACGACCTGTAGGCCCCTGAAATACTGAAGTTTTTAGGTTTTATTCTGTAGAATGATACTTAGTCTATCTAAAAAATATAGTGAGAATGTGGCTAAACGATTGCTTAACCCTCAATGGAGTTCATGAAAAATTTACAAAAAAAATGTTTGCCAAGTTCATGTTTCCTTCAATACTGCGACCTGACGGCCCCTGAAATTCTGAAATATTATGTAATAGTATTGTAGCGTGTTTCATGCGCTATCAAAAAAACATAGTTAAAATGTGGCTTAATGGTCTCTACTTAGAAAAATTTTCATCTGAAATCGCTCGGGTACCGAAATCTTAGGAGGAAAAGTTGGCAGCTGGCTAATTGTGAACTCCCACAGCTGAAATTAGCCAAAACTCTTATCAGTTAATCTAGGTCTATACATATTATATCGAAGTTAGTCATTTAAGATAAGGCTTCATGCCGTTTTAACCCTAAACTTTCCACACAAACAAAACTAGTGAAAGTGTTCAACCTTAAAACACACCATGCTCGATTACGACCTGTAGGCCCCTGAAATACTGAAGTTTTTAGGTTTTATTCTGTAGAATGATACTTAGTCTATCTTAAACCTATAGTGAGAATGTGGCTAAACGATTGCTTAACCCTCAATGGAGTTCATGAAAAATTTACAAAAAAAATTTTTGTCAAGTAAATGTTTCCTTCAATACTGCGACCTGACGGCCCCTGAAATTCTGAAATATTATGTAACAGTATTGTAGCGTGTTTCATGCGCTATCAAAAAAACATAGTTAAAATGTGGCTAAATGGTCTCTACTTAGAGAAATTTTCATCTGAAATCGCTCGGGTACCGAAATCTTAGGAGGAAAAGTTGGCTGCTGGCTAATTGTGAACTCCCACAGCTAAAATTAGCCAAAAATCTAAACATTTAATCTAGGTCTATACATACTCTATCAAAGTTAGTCATTAAAGATAAGGTATCATGCCGTTTTAACCCTAAACTTTCCACACAAACAAAACTAGTGAAAGTGTTCAACCTTAAAACACACCATGCTCGATTACGACCTGTAGGCCCCTGAAATACTGAAGTTTTTAGGTTTTATTCTGTAGAATGATACTTAGTCTATCTAAAAAATATAGTGAGAATGTGGCTAAACGATTGCTTAACCCTCAATTGAGTTCATGAAAAATTTACAAAAGAAATTTTTTGCCAAGTTCAGGTTTCCTTCAATACTGCGACCTGACGGCCCCTGAAATTCTGAAATATTATGTAACAGTATTGTAGCGTGTTTCATGCGCTATCAAAAAAACATAGTTAAAATGTGGCTAAATGGTCTCTACTTAGAGAAATTTTCATCTGAAATCGCTCGGGTACCGAAATCTTAGGAGGAAAAGTTGGCTGCTGGCTAATTGTGAACTCCCACAGCTAAAATTAGCCAAAAATCTAAACATTTAATCTAGGTCTATACATACTCTATCAAAATTAGTCATTTAAGATAAGGTATCATGCCGTTTAAACCCTAAACTTTCCACACAAACAAAACTAGTGAAAGTGTTCAACCTTAAAACACACCATGCTCGATTACGACCTGTAGGCCCCTGAAATACTGAAGTTTTTAGATTTTATTCTGTAGAATGATACTTAGTCTATCTTAAACCTATAGTGAGAATGTGGCTAAACGATTGCTTAACCCTCAATGAAGTTCATGAAAAATTTACAAAAAAATTTTTTGTCAAGTAAATGTTTCCTTCAATACTGCGACCTGACGGCCCCTGAAATTCTGGAATATTATGTAACAGTATTGTAGCGTGTTTCATGCGCTATCAAAAAAACATAGTTAAAATGTGGCTAAATGGTCTCTACTTAGAGAAATTTTCATCTGAAATCGCTCGGGTACCGAAATCTTAGGAGGAAAAGTTGGCTGATGGCTAATTGTGAACTCCCACAGCTGAAATTAGCCAAAACTCTTATCAGTTAATCTAGGTCTATACATATTATATCAAACTTAGTCATTAAAGATAAGGCTTCATGCCGTTTTAACCCTAAACTTTCCACACAAACAAAACTAGTAAAAGTGTTCAACCTTAAAACACACCATGCTCGATTACGACCTGTAGGCCCCTGATATACTGAAGTTTTTAGGTTTAATTCTGTAGAATGATACCTAGTCTATCTAAAAAATATAGTAAGAATGTGGCTAAACGATTGCTTAACCCTCAATTGAGTTCATGAAAAATTTACAAAAAAAATGGTTGTCAAGTTCATGTTTCCTTCAATACTGCGACCTGACGGCCCCTGAAATTCTGAAATATTAAGTAACAGTATTGTAAAGTGTTTCATGCGCTATCAAAAAAACATAGTAAAATGTGGCTAAATGGTCTCTACTTAGAGAAATTTTCATCTGAAATCGCTCGGGTACCGAAATCTTAGGAGGAAAAGTTGGCTGCTGGCTAATTGTGAACTCCCACAGCTGAAATTAGCCAAAAATCTAAACATTTAGTCTAGGTCTATAAATATTCTATCAAAGTTAGTCATTTAAGATAAGGCTTCATGCCGTTTTAACCCTAAACTCTCCACACAAACAAAACTAGTGAAAGTGCTCAACCTTAAAACACACCATGCTCGATTACGACATGTAGGCCCCTGAAATACTGAAGTTTTTAGGTTTTATTCTGTAGAATGATACCTAGTCTATCTAAAAATATAGTGAAAATGTGGCTAAACGATTGCTTAACCCTCAATGGAGTTCATGAAAAATTTACAAAAAAAATGTTTGCCAAGTTCATGTTTCCTTCAATACTGCGACCTGACGGCCCCTGAAATTCTGGAATATTATGTAACAGTATTGTAGCAAGTTTTATGCGCTATCAAAAAAACATAGTTAAAATGTGGCTAAATGGTAAATGTAGAGAAATTTTCATCTGAAATCGCTCGGGTACCGAAATCTTAGGAGAAAAAGTTGGCTGCTGGCTAATTGTGAACTCCCACAGCTAAAATTAGCCAAAAATCTAAACATTTAATCTAGGTCTATACATATTCTATCAAAGTTAGTCATTTAAGATAAGGTTTCATGCCGTTTTAACCCTAAACTCTCCACACAAACAAAACTAGTGAAAGTGCTCAACCTTAAAACACACCATGCTCGATTACGACCTGTAGGCCCCTGATATACTGAAGTTTTTAGGTTTTATTCTGTAGAATGATACCTAGTCTATCTAAAAAATATAGTAAGAATGTGGCTAAACGATTGCTTAACCCTCAATTGAGTTCATGAAAAATTTACAAAAAAAATGTTTGCCAAGTTCATGTTTTCTTCAATACTGCGACCTGACGGCCCCTGAAATTCTGAAATATTATGTAACAGTATTGTAGCGTGTTTCATGCGCTATCAAAAAAACATAGTTAAAATGTGGCTAAATGGTCTCTACTTAGAGAAATTTTCATCTGAAATCGCTCGGGTACCGAAATCTTAGGAGGAAAAGTTGGCTGCTGGCTAATTGTGAACTCCCAAAGCTGAAATCGCCAAAACTCTTATCAGTTAATCTAAAATAAATAAATAAAATTTTCTTTATTTGCGCATATGGGTATTTACAGGTGATATGATACAGACAAAAGAGCTCCACATTCTGCCTTTCGGCATGCAAAAACACTAATAACATCAATTTGCATTAAAGAACTTGAATCTAGGTCTATACATATTATATCAAACTTAGTCATTTAAGATAAGGCTTCATGCCGTTTTAACCCTAAACTCTCCACACAAACAAAACTAGTGAAAGTGCTCAACCTTAAAACACACCATGCTCGATTACGACCTGTAGGCCCCTGAAATACTGAAGTTTTTAGGTTTTATTCTGTAGAATGATACCTAGTCTATCTAAAAAATATAGTGAGAATGTGGCTAAACGATTGCTTAACCCTCAATTGAGTTCATGAAAAATTTACAAAAAAATTTTTTGCCAAGTTCATGTTTCCCTTAATACTGCGACCTGACGGCCCCTGAAATTCTGAAATATTATGTAACAGTATTGTAGCGTGTTTCATGCGCTATCAAAAAAACATAGTTAAAATGTGGCTAAATGGTCTCTACTTAGAGAAATTTTCATCTGAAATCGCTCGGGTACCGAAATCTTAGGAGGAAAAGTTGGCTGCTGGCTAATTGTGAACTCCCACAGCTGAAATTACCCAAAACTCTTATCAGTTAATCTAGGTATATACATATTATATCGAAGTTAGTCATTTAAGATAAGGCTTCATGCCGTTTTAACCCTAAACTTTCCACACAAACAAAACTAGTGAAAGTGTTCAACCTTAAAACACACCATACTCGATTACGACCTGTAGGCCCCTGAAATACTGAAGTTTTTAGGTTTTATTCTGTAGAATGATACTTAGTCTATCTAAAAAATATAGTGAGAATGTGGCTAAACGATTGCTTAACCCTCAATGGAGTTCATGAAAAATTTACAAAAAAAATGTTTGCCAAGTTCATGTTTCCTTCAATACTGCGACCTGACGGCCCCTGAAATTCTGAAATATTATGTAATAGTATTGTAGCGTGTTTCATGCGCTATCAAAAAAACATAGTTAAAATGTGGCTTAATGGTCTCTACTTAGAAAAATTTTCATCTGAAATCGCTCGGGTACCGAAATCTTAGGAGGAAAAGTTGGCTGCTGGCTAATTGTGAACTCCCACAGCTGAAATTACCCAAAACTCTTATCAGATAATCTAGGTCTATACATATTATATCGAAGTTAGTCATTTAAGATAAGGCTTCATGCCGTTTTAACCCTAAACTTTCCACACAAACAAAACTAGTGAAAGTGTTCAACCTTAAAACACACCATGCTCGATTACGACCTGTAGGCCCCTGAAATACTGAAGTTTTTAGGTTTTATTCTACAGAATGATACCTAGTCTATCTAAAAAAAATAGTAAGAATGTGGCTAAACGATTGCTTAACCCTCAAATGAGTTCATGAAAAATTTACAAAAGAAATTTTTTGCCAAGTTCAGGTTTCCTTCAATACTGCGACCTGACGGCCCCTGAAATTCTGGAATATTATGTAACAGTATTGTAGCGTGTTTCATGCGCTATCAAAAAAACATAGTAGAAATGTGGCTAAATGGTCTCTACTTAGAGAAATTTTCATCTGAAATTGCTCGGGTACTGAAATCTTAGGAGGAAAAGTTGGCTGCTGGCTAATTGTGAACTCCCACAGCTGAAATTAGCCAAAACTCTTATCAGTTAATCTAGGTCTATACATATTCTATTAAAGTAAGTCATTTAAGATAAGGCTTCATGCCGTTTTAACCCTAAACTTTCCACACAAACAAAACTAGTGAAAGTGCTCAACCTTAAAACACACCATGCTCGATTACGACCTGTAGGCCTCTGAAATACTGTAGTTTTTAGGTTTTATTCTGTAGAATGATACCTAGTCTATCTAAAAAATATAGTGAGAATGTGACTTAACGATTGCTTAACCCTCAATTGAGTTCATGAAAAATTAACAAAAAAAATGTTTGCCAAGTTCAAATTTCCTTCAATACTGCGACCTGACGGCCCCTGAAATTCTGAAATATTATTTTACAATATTGTAGCGTGTTGAGTGCACTATCAAGTAAACATAGCTAAAATGCGGTTAAATGGTTTCTAGTTGGAGAAATTTTCATCTGAAATCGCTCGGGTACCGAAATCTTAGGAGGAAAAGTTGGGTGCTTGCTTATTGTGACCTCCCACAGCTAAAACTAGCCAACAATCTTGGTATAGTCCCATACATATTTTATGTAAGTAGTAATTTGGGATAAGGTTTAATAATAAATAAATAAATATTGGTGAACAATCTACACACAACACCATCTGACACGAAACTTAGCAAAGGTTGTACGATGTTGGCCAGATAGCTGATATTTATATATACTTATATAATACTTATATAGTTTTAAATAGATACTTTTTATACATAGAAACATCCAGACACAGTGCAAACATTTGAATTAATTACACAAATATTTGCACTGGGTGGGAATCGAACCCACGACCCTCGGCTTCGCAGGCAGAGCTGCTACCCACTAAGCCACGAGGCAAGTTATGCTATATTAACTATAAGATCGCCACATAGACAAATAATGAAAATGCTTATTTGCTTCGATTTAGTTTTATTTACTTAAAACTAGTTTTCAACGCATGATACGAACGTTAAAATACAATTTTCCGAGTAGGTATAAATAACTATTTTCTCAAAAAAAAACACACATTTACGATATCAAATTGAAATATAACAAAATAACAGTTACAATATTTGGTGTACATGTATGTATCTATTTTAAGCACAACAAAATAAGTAGAAAAAAACTTAAATATAAAAACAAATGACAGTATTTTGTTGTCTGAGAATACGAGTAAATATAATTTTTTTAATGTAACCAAAGGACTAATGAGATTATTTTAAATAAGTAAATGTAATACACTGGATGAGCTAATTTGTTACATCTATTTATTTGTTCATAATTTATGTCATGTGAATGTTTTGTTATGTGTAAATATAATATAAATATAGGAATGTATTATGTAATGTAATTAAATACATTTATAGTTGTTGTACCAACTTCACATTTACAATTTTAAATATTAATTTAACAATATAACTAACAATACTTTTCTAATGTTTTTGTATTTTCAGTAATTAAATAGAATCAAAAAATTATAGAAAACAAATGAGAGTATTTTGTTGTATGGGATATTAGTGCAAAAAATTCTTCGGCACATATTTATACATATAAAATACACATTTTTATACGATATTAAATGTATTAACTTAAATAATATGCTAGGATTTAGAAGAGTATTCGTTTAAATGAAATGTATTCTAACATTTATAAGACTTAATGGTTTATTTTATTTTTAATAACTAATTACGAGTAGAGCGCCTTTTGGATGCATGTAAACGTTTATAGTGCCTGCATAGATAACATACATGTTGGCATGTCGATGAAATTGTAAGTTTTTGACGTTGTATTTGTTTACGACTAAACATGCAACGTTTGTGCGTTAATCTTAAACACGTCTGGCATTGATAGGCTGTTTCTTCTTGAATACAAGTTCCGCAGGATAAACATAAATAAGTTATATTTTCGCTATTTCTGACTAACATGGTCTTCATTTTTAACCTGTAGGAGTCAAAATCAATATCCAAACACATATCTTCATTTCGAGCCATAGCTTCGAAAATGCGTACAATGACAGCTCCGCAATTATAGTCGTCTTTTTGGTAAACATGGTCTGGTGTTAGTATGTTAAAAATCGTATCGTCCATCGTTTTTTGTCGCAATAAATGCATTATTTTTGTGAAATATAGCTGTTTTCTGAAAACAGCATTGCCAATTCGGTCTATTATTGTTAAAGTTTTATTTTTTAAGCAAACTATAGCCATGGTGTAGTACAGGTTTAAACATATCGGGAATACAATTTTTTTGGTGATATACACGCTACAATACTGTTACATAATATTTCAGAATTTCAGGGGCCGTCAGGTCGCAGTATTGAAGGAAACATGAACTTGGCAAACATTTTTTTTGTAATTTGTGTAATTAATTCAAATGTTTGCACTGTGTCTGGATGTTTCTATGTATAAAAAGTATCTATTTAAAACTATATAAGTATTATATAAGTATATATAAATATCAGCTATCTGGCCAACATCGTACAACCTATGCTAAGTTTCGTGTCAGATGGTGTTGTGTGTAGATTGTTCACCAATATTTATTTATTTATTATTAAACCTTATCCCAAATTACTACTTACATAAAATATGTATGGGACTATACCAAGATTGTTGGCTAGTTTTAGCTGTGGGAGGTCACAATAAGCAAGCACCCAACTTTTCTTCCTAAGATTTCGGTACCCGAGCGATTTCAGATGAAAATTTCTCCAACTAGAAACCATTTAGCCGCATTTAAGCTATGTTTACTTGATAGTGCACTCAACACGATACAATATTGTAAAATAATATTTCAGAATTTCAGGGGCCGTCAGGTCGCAGTATTGAAGGAAATTTGAACTTGGCAAACATTTTTTTTGTTAATTTTTCATGAACTCATTTGAGGGTTAAGCAATCGTTTAGCCACATTCTCGCTATATTTTTTAGATAGACTAGGTATCATTCTACAGAATAAAACCTAAAAACTACAGTATTTCAGAGGCCTACAGGTCGTAATCGAGCATGGTGTGTTTTAAGGTTGAGCACTTTCACTAGTTTTGTTTGTGTGGAAAGTTTAGGGTTAAAACGGCATGAAGCTTTATCTTAAATGACAAACTTTGATAGAATATGTATAAACCTAGATTAAATGTTTAGATTTTTGGCTAATTTCAGCTGTGGAAGTTCACAATTAGCCAGCAGCCAACTTTTCCTCCTAAGATTTCGGTACCCGAGCGATTTCAGATGAAAATTTCTCTAAGTAGAGACCATTTAGCCACATTTTAACTATGTTTTTTTGATAGCGCATGAAACACGCTACAATACTGTTACATAATATTTCAGAATTTCAGGGGCCGTCAGGTCGCAGTATTAAAGGAAACATGAACTTGGCAAAAATTTTTTTTGTAAATTTTTCATGAACTCAATTGAGGGTTAAGCAATCGTTTAGCCACATTCTCACTATATTTTTTAGATAGACTAGGTATCATTCTACAGAATAAAACCTAAAAACTTCAGTATTTCAGGGGCCTACAGGTCGTAATCGAGCATGGTGTGTTTTAAGGTTGAGCACTTTCACTAGTTTTGTTTGTGTGGAGAGTTTAGGGTTAAAACGGCATGAAGCCTTATCTTAAATGACTAACTTCGATATAATATGTATAGACCTAGATTAACTGATAAGAGTTTTGGGTAATTTCAGCTGTGGGAGTTCACAATTAGCCAGCAGCCAACTTTTCCTCCTAAGATTTCGGTACCCGAGCGATTTCAGATGAAAATTTCTCTAAGTAGAGACCATTTAGCCACATTTAAACTATGTTTTTTTGATAGCGCATAAAACACGCTACAATACTGTTACATAATATTTCAGAATTTCAGGGGCCGTCAGGTCGCAGTATTGAAGGAAACATGAACTTGGCAAACATTTTTTTTGTAAATTTTTCATGAACTCCATTGAGGGTTAAGCAATCGTTTAGCCACATTCTCACTATATTTTTTAGATAGACTAGGTATCATTCTACAGAATAAAACCTAAAAACTTCAGTATTTCAGGGGCCTACAGGTCGTAATCGAGCATGGTGTGTTTTAAGGTTGAACACTTTCACTAGTTTTGTTTGTGTGGAAAGTTTAGGGTTAAAACGGCATGAAGCCTTATCTTAAATGACTAACTTCGATATAATATGTATAGACCTAGATTAACTGATAAGAGTTTTGGGTAATTTCAGCTGTGGGAGTTCACAATTAGCCAGCAGCCAACTTTTCCTCCTAAGATTTCGGTACCCGAGCGATTTCAGATGAAAATTTCTCTAAGTAGAGACCATTTAGCCACATTTTACTATGTTTTTTTGATAGCGCATGAAACACGCTACAATACTGTTACATAATATTTCAGAATTTCAGGGGCCGTCAGGTCGCAGTATTGAAGGAAACATGAACTTGGCAAACATTTTTTTTGTAAATTTTTCATGAACTCCATTGAGGGTTAAGCAATCGTTTAGCCACATTCTCACTATATTTTTTAGATAGACTAAGTATCATTCTACAGAATAAAACCTAAAAACTTCAGTATTTCAGGGGCCTACAGGTCGTAATCGAGCATGGTGTGTTTTAAGGTTGAGCACTTTCACTAGTTTTGTTTGTGTGGAAAGTTTAGGGTTAAAACGGCATGAAGCCTTATTTTTAATGACTAACTTTGATAGAATATGTATAGACCTAGATTAAATGTTAAGATTTTTAACTAATTTCAGCTGTGGGAGTTCACAATAAGCCAGCAGTCAACTTTACTCCAAAGATTTCGGTACCCGAGCGATTTCAGATGAACATTTATCTGAGTAGAAACCATTTAGCCACATTTTTACAACGTTTTTTTGATAGCGCATGAAACACGCTACAATACTGTTACATAATATTTCAGAATTTCAGGGGCCGTCAGGTCGCAGTATTGAAGGAAACTTAGACTTGGCGAAAAAAGTGTGCCTGGGTTTTTTTAGTTTTTTGGTTTGTTTCTGAGCTTTATCAAATTATAAGTATAGAGTTTCACCATTTTTATTTAATGCTCTAAAGCATAAGCATAAGATTCATTGATTTAAGCAAATTTTACAAAAAATACCATTTTAATTTGGTCGGATAATACGGCAGAAACTTTTGGCTGCCAACTTCACACCGGTGTACTTCTAGTTTCGTGTAGACAACGCTACGCAACGCTAGTTTTCTCTACACGAAGCTGGACATACTAGCTTGCTAGCTAGTGATCAACATACACGGATCACTCTTGGAGTCTGATCGCATGATAAAATTTCACCGTGCTGCTAAACGTCCGAAGCAGTTGCAACTGCTTGAGCGGTTCGTGTATGTACGTACATAAAAGTCTGTAGTTCGCTATGGCCAGTTTTAGTGGGATATTTACCTTAACTCTGTAGTCTTGCAACTGATCATTCTGCTCCTTCATCAGAAGTCTGAGCTCATCGATCTCTTCCCTGGCCTCGCGGTAGCACTGCTTCAACGTGCGGACGTTCACCTCCTGCTCCAAGGCTTGCTCCTTCGTGCCGAGCATCATGTTGGTGTGGGTGGTCAGACCTGAGACACGATACCGTTTTTTAAAGAATTTTCGACAAAACATTTGGAAATATTACGAGCTAGAAGAAGAATATTTATGTAATTTTTGAAGTTACGTATTTATACACATTAAACACTTTAAGATATCCTACATATCGATGTACATATAGTTACCGTCTGTATCTATATGTATATGCAAATCACCATAAAATTGTAAGTACTGTCAGTTTATAATAAATAATAATGTGAGATTATTAACCTATGGCTAGGTAAAGGGAAGCTACGTCGTGCCTTTTCGTCACCTATCCCACCACATAGTTAACTACATCCCACCGATTAGGACCTATACTTTGCCAAAACGTGGATGCTGAGAGTTAAGACATATTATATAAAGACGTAGAGCGTGCTATGGAACGAGTTATGCTCGGAATTTCTCTAAAAGGTCGTATACGAAACGAAGTCGTCCGTCAGTAGACCAACGTTATCGTCATAGCCCATAGCCAGCTGAAATGGCAGTAGACTGGTTATATCTGTCGAAGAACTGATAGATAATCATTATGGTGGAAGTGTCCTAAGGTGGAGGCTCTGAATAGGCAAATATAGCGAACGACGCCCTGAAACTCGATAGAATGACAATATACGAAAAACAGCAGACAGCGGCTGGAGTTGAAAACTGGAGAACAGGGCTAAGTGACGTATCATGGGAGGGGCTTATGTCCAGCATTGGACTAGGGTAGGCTGATGATGAGGTTAGATTATGTTTATATAGTCTAACAACGTTAGATTATTGTATTGGTTCACAATCCTACGTCTTTAGATTTAGAAGCCGACGGTATTAACAATCTTATGATGACATACAAACTGTGTTTTTACTGCTGTCGACACTCCCGTAGTTCCACTGTTTTTGCTACAACGCAGCGGTCTATTTTTTTCGGTCACAAAACAACTAAGACATAAATAACTAAAATTACCTATCAAACAATGTACTTGAACATTTTAATTTGAATTTAAGATTATACACTTTATACAAAAATATGAGTTACCTTCGAATCTCATCTCGAGTTCCCGCAACCGTGCTTGAACCTCTTTGTGTAAACATTTTTCTTTTTCCAATTCTTCTTTCCTCTTCAAAAGTTCTGCACGCAGCAGTGCACACTAAATATAATTAATTACAATTAGTATTAGACCAAAATGCTGGCGTTTATTTGGCCCAACGCATAAGCATTGCCATTCAGCATGGTAATGCCGCGAGCATGTTGGGTACGCTTCCGATTGGTAGTGGGCTTGAACATCTCGATTATCTGTAGACCTTCATTGGTCTATGGATAATTCAGGTGTGCTTAGTGTAAGTAGTTAGTTATGTAGCGTAGTGTAGTTTTCATTGTATTTTAGTTTTGTTAATAAAGGCTCTATCTACCCGTTCAAAAAAAATAGTATTAATATTGTTCACTACATAACTACTGATAACAAAGTATCTTTCAAGGTCAAGCATCATCCACCAACCCACACTGGGTCAGTGTGGCGGATTATGGCTTTCGACTCTCTCATTGCGAGAAAAAGGCCCGAGACCCAACATTGAAAACATTTAATGTGGCTAACACAAAAGTGCAGTAACTTGACAAATTCAACTACTGTTTGACGTTTAACATGTACAAAGAGTATGAAGTAAATGTATATGCGTAAGCATCACTGCAAAAATAAGTTCAGGTGAACCTAATAACACAAGGTATAAGAAAAAGGGAAAAAAGCTCCACCGTCCCGGCATGATTCCTTAAACTTACTTAAAAATAAGTATTTTCAATTCCAATTGCTGCATTGAAATGGTAATACGGGACGGGATGAGGCAAATCCGCGCATTTCGAATTCAAAATGAGAAAGTAATCCTCGAGTTGGGGTAATGTAATTCATCAGGAGCCAGAGCCCGCAACACGGCCGGACAGGTGGATTATACCAGCCGCTATGTAAAGTCGCCGCTAAGGATCTAAACACACTGGAGCCCCTTCAACTATCCTAATATAGTTACATACTTAATGAGAAATTTTGGAGTTTGAGACGTTTGATACTCGCATTCATCATTAACTTAAAGCGGTGAAGGAAAATATTGTGAGGAAACTGACATGTACCTAGAATCTTTGGAAGTCATGTGTCATCCACCAAGCCGCACTGGACCAGCGTGGTGGATTATGGTCTTGACTCTCTCCTTGCGAGAGAAGGCCCCGAGTCCCAGCAGTGGGAACATTTAGTGGGTTGTTTATTTGTGTTGATATTCGCATTCACGTCGAAACGCTAAAAAAACCTAGTTAAAACTGAAAAAGCCCATAGCTGAAATACGGATAGTTATGTATAGTCACGGATATTATTTATATAGTCTAGAATAGCACAAATGCTATTTTTAACCGACTTCAATTCGGCCACCATGTTTTTTTGAAGTGAAAACTTCTTTAGGCGCGCCAAGACAGATATTTCGTGGGCTGTGAATTGAATTCTAGCGTCACGCTCGGATATGATAAGAAATCTTCGGGTAAACTCGAGACTATGGCAATTGGCCATTTAGAAATGCGTCAGCCAATGGGAAATGCTGAAAGGGCGTGGCCTCGGCATCATGCCTTGGCCATCTAGAAAAAAATGCATCAACCAGTAGGAAATGCTGACGCATTTCGAGATGGTCATGCCATGATGCCCAGGCCACGCCCTCCGGTTACACACGTGTAGTTTCCAAAGTAAGCTATCAAATTCTGAGATGTAAGTTTTCACTTCTATTGGCAGTTTCTATGACGGCAATTTTTTTTTAATGCCTTTTACCTGATTTCTCAAGAACGCCTGAACCGATTTCAAAATTTCTTTTTGTGTTCGGATGGGTATGTTTCCCGAATAGTCCCATATAAATTTTATTGAAATCAGTGTGGTGGTTTTTGAAATATGAAGAAAGTGCTAAAATTTACCTACAATTTTGTCTGGAACACGTAGTTGTCGGTTTCACAAAACTTATGAAATTCGATCCTATCAACACGAAATTGCGACAATGCATTATCGAAAACTTGTTTTGCACTAAAAAGGTTAAAATAAACTATTTTCTACAAAAACTCAACCGACTTCAAAACCACAAATAGCCACTCAAAGACGAAAAATACACCGATATAATAATTATTAAAAGCGCTACTCACTCATCTATTTGAAGTCGTTGCCAGCCAAGTCATAACAGGTTTTACTTTTTTTTAACTAGACTGACACCGAATTCAAATAGGTGATTATCACTCATGCGCTTGTAATAATTAAATCAGTTTATTTTTCGCCTTTGAGTGTCTATTTGTCGTTTTGAAGTCGCTTTAATTTTTTGTAGAAAATAGTTTATTCATTACAGTAAAGGGAGCAAAAACAATACTGAAAAGATCGCGGAGCGCTGCTAGTAATATTAAAATTGCAAAACAAGGATGTTTTTTTGCAAAATTACGTCCGAACGCATGAATAAATCGGGTTGAAATTTGAAACAAGGATACTTTATAATCTGAAATAGGAAATAGCCTATGTTACTTTTCATTGTAGTAATGGGAATTATAACGGGAAAGCAAACTAGCCAGGTAAGACGGCGCTAAATCGACTTTGGCTTTGTAATGGCCATCTCGTATCATTTCAAACGAAAAGAAATGAGAGAAAAATCAAAGCTAAGACAGCTTTCATTCGGCGGCAGACCCCCAGGTTGAAATTAGGAACAAATAGTTTATTGTCTGGAATAGCGGGTATGGTCCCATCTGGCCCGGTGTCTTGACCCGGTACCGGGCCAGATGGGAAAAAAAGTTTTAACTGGCCCGGTGAAATATTTACCGGACCAGATGACACAAATGGCCGGCCCGGCACCGGGCCTAGGCACCGGGCCAGATGGGACTATACCGAAAGGCGTATAGACTTTATACTTTCATTGCAGGAAAATAACTGGAACGGAAATTACGCGGGTAAAACCGCGGAGCGATGCAGGATATACTGATATTTCTTACAAATAAAATAGTTTATTTCTCGTAGAAGCCGATTATTCATGATATTCATTATGTACCTCCCGAAAATCTGTTGCCTGTTTGTAGACCATACGAGAGAAATACCTATAATTCCGTATTTACCAACTTAAACACACTTCAGTGCTTGAAATATTATATGAAAACGACAAAGGATTTCTTCTTTCACTGCTTGCAGAGTGTCAATAATATCGAATTTGCAAGGCAATTTACGACTTCAAAGTATAGCGTACTGAGGTTCCATCAGATGAAATGTAAAACTCTTGTAGGGATCTTATGTAGATAATAATTTGAACATATTGAATTACATACTATGATGACGATGATGAAGATACTGAATGATGATGGAAGTCTCCCGACTCGACTAGTGTCTAGGAGAACGGCAACTGCCGATCTGGAGGTTTTGTTTCGAGTCCCACGCCCACCGCTGTGTTTTCGCTTTTAACTTGAAAGCTATTGAGGAAAACATCATGAGGAAACCGACAATGTACCTAGCAGCATAAAAAAATGATTTTGAGATCGAAATCGGTTGTTTGTTCTTTCAGAAAATCTTATACCGTTAAACGAGCAATTCTTGTATATACTCGTATGTATGTATATATATATATAGAATCTGAATCTCGGAAACGGCTAGAACGATTTTCATGAAATAATGTATGCAGGGGGTTTCGGGGACGATAAACGATCTAGCTAGGTTTTATTACAATAAAACGCATTTTATGCGCGTTTTTAGGCAATGAAAAACTGTTACATTTACATTAGAATACGACGATAAATTTCGCAGCCCTGCATGATAGAATAATAGCTCAGTCGATGAGTTGGGCGGTCATGAATTAGAGGATCCGGGTTCGAATCCAGATGGCTTCCCTTTTTAGGGTTCCGTAAAACGTAAAAACGGAACCCTTATAGATTCGTCATGTCTGTCTGTCTGTCTGTCTGTCTGTCCGTCCGTATGTCACAGCCACTTTTTGCCGAAACTATGAGAACTACACTGTTGAAACTTGATAAGTAGATGTATTCTGTAAACCGCATTAAGATTTGAACAAAAAAAATTAAAAAAAAGAAAAATTAGGGTTGCCCCCCATACTGAGAACTGAAACTCAAAAACTTTTTTTTCATCAAACCTACACGTGTGAGGTGTCTATCGATAGGTCTTCAAAAATGATGTTGAGGTTTCTAATATGATTTTTGTCTACACTGAATAATTTTCGCGAGAGACACTTCCAAAGTGGTAAAATGTGTGTCCCCCCCCCTCTAACTTCTAAA
Source organism: Ectropis crepuscularia (assembly GCA_963693475.1). Taxonomy (NCBI): domain Eukaryota; kingdom Metazoa; phylum Arthropoda; class Insecta; order Lepidoptera; family Geometridae; genus Ectropis; species Ectropis crepuscularia. The sequence continues at coordinate 9,683,584 of OY856338.1, forward strand.
GTAAGAGAATGAAAAATCTAAAAAAAATATATGATGTACATTACCATGTAAACTACCAACGAAAATTAGTTTGAACTCGATCTGATGAGTAGTTTTTTTTAGTACGTCATAAATACACTATTCTTGAAACTTCGATCAAAGTTACAACGAACTACAAGAACTATGTGTACTATGTATATTATGTTACTTGCTGCAACGGAACCCTTCATGGGCGAATCAAACTCGCACTTGGCCACTTTATTTTCAAGTTCTTTTTTCTTTCTTTTTTTGTGAAAGTTACTGGGAGCCCTTTATCTGTAGGTATCTAAGTATACGCAGTATTTAAACCGAGCAAAGCTCGGTCACCCAGGTACTATTATAAATATGCATAACGGTCACATGAGTTAATAGGTAAATATAAATAATTTGGTGATTCTAATATCAATGAAGTAGTCTAGCTTGCTTTGACCTTTTGGCACAAGTTTAATGCCAGATCATGTTCTGCGTTTAGAGTTTTGCTATTATAACATAAGAGTTGAGTATCTACCGCATTACAACAAAGAGCTACGAGAAAATAACTTTCGTGTAGCCTTTTGCTTCCCGGGAATAGAATTATCCATTCCCGGGTAAATAAAATTTTCACTTCGTACTACTGGCGTATTCACTAATTATATTGTCGCCAAGGTAAGCTTATTATGCACTCGGACGTTAGCAAAACTCGCTAAGTAACTGAGAACCAGTCTGAATCAAATTTATTCTCAGTGAATTAGTATATTCCAGGATAAGTTTAACAGGACTTCGTTAGGTAACGTTTTTGATTTCGTTTCATTTTCAAAGTAACATATTGAAAAGTGAATCCCTTATCTAAATAAAACAAGGAGGCGAGAGCCCACCGGCGGATTCGCCACTTCCTGTTAAGTTTAAATATAAATTCGAATAAATTTGACTCTATATTTGATCTTTTTTTTTTCTTTTCTGTACCTTGTATCACAAAAAGCTGAACACAACTAAAACAGAGGTGTTACCGTAACATAACAATCGTTTAACCTTAGATAGATAGATAGATAGATAGAAACTCTTTGTTGTGATACAGACAAATTAATAAAATTACAGTGAAATACTTATGAACTAGTACCACAAGTGGCGGCCTTATTGCTAAGAGCAATATCTTCCAGGCAACCATCACAAAGGGAAAAAAAGCTCACATACAAATACAAACAGGGACGAGTGACATTAACTAAAAAACTATTAAACATATATTCCTAAAATAAAATAATAAATATTAACCAATAAAAAAAAAATATGCTTCCATAATATTTAAAACTTACACAAATAAGTGATTACAAATAATTACCTATACTAAGTGTAACGGTCTGCCGTCTGCCAAGCCAGCCAAGCCAAGCCAAGCCAAGCCAAGCCAAGCCAAGCCAGCCATGCCCAGCCAAGCCCTGCCCTGCCATGCCAAAGCCTAGCCGAGCCCGGCAAACGAGCGAGTTAATTATTCGAGCGAGCTACCGAACTTTGAAGAACGGACCCTCTTTCGCTTCCAAGCACTGGCTGGACAGATATGATGGATGTCATAATTGGACGGGAGGATTAGTGGATTTGATGTGAAGTCTAAATTTGGGAATGAAATTGTAAAAACGTATTCTTGGAAGGAAATATCTCTCAGTTGGTTTATTATAGTTAAATAAAAGAAGTCATTATCGAACACGCTGTTTCCATCGACCACCTTCTGTTTCACTCAGAAGTGGGATAATGAAGCGAAATCACCAGGACTCAAATGGTCAAGGTGTACGTCCACCCGGATGGGATCCTTCACATCGCGACCGAGAACAAGATGAAGACAGTGATTCTACACCACAGCCTGCCAGAAAATTACTAAAAAACTTATTAGAGAAGGAGGTCACCAGGGCGATTCACGACCTTGATCGAGACGACACTCTGTATATGGGGCGAAACAAGAATCATAGTGCTGCGTCACTCATCCCAGAGTTCGATCCAGATGGCGAAGATTGTACAGTAGCGGCGTGGCTAAAGAAAATCGACCAACTCGGAGACATACATAATTGGAGCGACAAGGTCAAGGCATTTCATCTCCAAGATAAACTACGCGGCCAAGCTCGCAAATGGTACAATATATTGGACGAGTACAATTATTCCTGGGACGAGTGGAGGCAAATGCTACTACGTGCTTTTCCCAAACACCGTGACTACAGTGCATTGCTGGACGATATGATGCAAAGACGAAAGGTACCCAACGAAACTATGACGAAATATTACCAAGACAAGGTCGCCATGTGCTTCCGCTGCAAATTATCGGATGGCGCCAGTGTTTCATGTATAATAAGAGGCCTACCCGCTTCTTTACAAGAGAAATTACAGGGCTTAGAGATATAACAACTTAGATCTCTGGGTGACGAGCGCAGTGCGGTGCTAGGTAATGATTTGGGCTCTTCATGTTCCAATAGCTGCGTGTCACTGTGCTGTTATGTGGCAGGCATGTTGCTTACCATCAGGCATATGTCCTGCTCGTCTCGTCACTCTTTATTTAAAAAAAAAAAAAAAAAAAAAACGCACGTGCCTTCCAATGTGAGCGACCTGACGAGCTGTACGAATCTTTCCTCTGTGCCCTTGACGACTATCGAGGCCCAGCACCAGAAATTCGGGTACAGAACAAGGACGTGCGACTAGTACCCTCAGAAAAGAAGATTTTCTCGGAAAATGACCCGTGCCCGCGCTGTAAGAAAACGGGGCATATGTTGCGAAATTGTACACTCCCTGATCAACGGGTGTGTTTTAAATGTGGCAAGCAAGGCCATATTGCTACCCGCTGCAACAACTCGTCATCTACCACATTTCAACGGCCTGCGGTCGAAGCAAACAATAGCGTCAAGGACATCAAGCTAATCCAAAACTATAATGATATATATAAGAAGACAGCTGAGATTAACGGAGTCTACGTGAAGGCCTACATTGACACCGGAAGTCAGGTGAATGTCATGAGTAGTCAAATTTCAAAACTATTGACCCTTGTAAACATACCTACAAGCACAATTTTGAAAGGATTTTCTGGTGGATTAATCACAACCCGCGGAGAGGTAAAATTTGACTTGCGGATTGATAACATTTTAGTTCAATGTGAAGCATTCCTAACAGATGCGGAGATGGGAGACATCCATTTGTTAATTGGACAGCCCGTAATAAATGCCAATAATATGTCACTTATTGTGAAGAATGGTACAGCCGTACTGATACAAGAACCTGATGTAATGCCAGGAATTGACGCAGCTGAAGAAACTCAAAAGTTTAAGGTGGTCACAGCACACCGAGAAGTTTTACCGCCTGGAGCATCCATTATTAAGGTCCATGTCCTGGGAAACCGCGAGGACAACAACGTCTGTACCACAGTACGCCACTTCGAGCTCAAAGGAGTTTCTTACTCCTTGCCCGCCACCTTACTTCAAGGCAACACCGGACACATCAAAGTCGTCAACACCGGTGACAAGGACGTCGTGTGGGAGGTCGGCCAGGTCCTCACGCGAGCCGAGAGCTGTGAAGAGTCAGGAGCAATAAGCCAGGTCAGCCAAGCCATGCCATTTGTACCTAATAAACCAACTTGCCAACTTGCCAATCACTTAGCCAACTTGCCTGAACTACCTAATGCGCCTACCGTCTTAGGCTTAAACCATGCTCCAACTCTTAACATTGGCGGCGTTTTACTAGCTGATATTAAAATGGGAAATTTAAATAAAGATGAGCACAATAATTTAATTAGTTTGCTGCTCAAATATAAAAATAGTTTTGCTAGTAGCACAAAAGATCTCGGTTGTACGAGTTTAGTTCAAATGCCAATTAATCTCACTACGGATCAGCCTATTCATCGACAACCTTATAGGTTATCTCACTCTGAACAGAATATAGTTGAATCTAAAGTCTCGGAGTTATTAGACGCAGGTATTATTAAAGAATCCGAAACTAACTATGCATCGCCAGTAATATTAGTTAAGAAAAAAAACGGCGACAGCCGGTTGTGCGTTGACTATCGTGCACTTAACGCAGTAACAGTTAAGGATCGATATCCTTTGCCTAACATCGAGGATCATATATCCAAATTAGCCGGCAAAAAATATTTCACATGCTTAGATATGGCTCAAGGGTACCATCAACTAGGGGTAAAACCGGAAGACACACATAAAACAGCTTTCATATGTCAAGCTGGTCAGTATGAATATCTCCGTGTCCCTTTTGGTTTAGCCAATTCTCCATCGGTTTTCATGAGATTAATCAACAAAATAGTGAATTCAATCCAAAATTCAACTAGTGAGGGTACTTGTAGAAATGACAGTTCGGGCGAAATTCTGGCTTTCTTAGATGATCTTTTACTACCCTCCGTAGATATTAAATCTGGGCTTGAAATTCTAGAAACCGTGCTTAATAAGTTCGAAAACGAAAACCTTAAACTAAACATGAAAAAGTGTACATTTTTGGAAGCTCAAGTGACGTACTTAGGACACGAAATCTCTGAAAATGGTGTACAACCGGCAGAGTCAAAATTACGCGCGGTGTCTCAGTTTCCTGTGCCCAAAAATGTACATGAAGTTCGACAGTTTATCGGGTTATGTAGTTATTTCCGAAAATTTATTTATAAATTTGCACAAATAGCTCGACCATTAACGGAATTAACAAAGAAAGATATACAATGGAACTGGGGTAGTAAACAAACCGAAATTTTTGAGGAATTAAAGAAATGTCTTTGTTCAAAACCCGTGCTGGCAATATACGATCCCACGTTGCAGACAGAGATACATACAGATGCATGCAAAGTAGGTATAGCGGGTATATTATTACAAAAACAACATGATGGAACTTTAAGACCGGTGATGTACTTTAGTCGAGTAACATCGAAACAAGAAAGTATTTATCACAGCTATGAACTCGAAACGCTGGCCGTAGTAGAATCTTTGCGTAAATTTCGTGTTTATGTTGTGGGTAAACCAATAAAAGTTGTTACGGATTGTACAGCTGTGCGTTCGACCTTGACTAAACGTGACATAATTCCGCGAATTGCGAGATGGTGGTTATTGATACAGGATTACGATATGACTGTCGAATATAGGCCAGGTGAACGCATGAGGCACGTCGATGCCCTTAGTAGGAATCCCATCGACGCGCTAAATGTGAATCGCCTGGAAGTTATGGATTGGTTTTATACCGTTCAGTGTCAGGATGATAAAGTTAAAACCATCATCGACCAATTAAAAACTAGCTCAGCGGACTGTGACTTAACAAAAGATTTCGTAGTAATAGATGATAGGTTGTATCGTAAAACGCTTGCGGGAAACCGTCTTGTAGTGCCCGGGCCAGCAAGGTGGAAAATTGTCCAAATGCATCACGATGAAATAGGTCACGTGGGGCTAAAACGTTGTTTAGATTTGATAAAAAATGATTACTGGTTTCCTAAAATGACGCGGTTTATTCGAAAGTATGTCACAGCTTGTTTACATTGCGCTTACGGCAAAGGTGAATATGGGAGAAAGGAAGGCATGCTGCATCCTATTCCCAAACCTACAGAACCCTTTAGGACTGTTCATGTCGATCATTTAGGCCCCTTCTGTAAGACAAAGAAAGGTCATGAGTACGTGCTAGTTTTAACTGACGCATTCTCGAAGTTTGTTATTGTGGAGCCTACCCGCACCGTAAATTCGGTAGAAACAGTCAGACTCCTAAAACGAATCTTCAGCTTATTCGGGTATCCAGATAGGGTGGTGTCAGATCACGGAAACGCGTACACGAGTAGGTATTTTAAGAAGTTTGCTACCGAAAAACAGTTCAAGCACACATTAACCGCTATTGCATGTCCGCGCGCTAACGGCCAGGTTGAACGCACAAATCGAACCATTCTCAGCGCGTTGCGTGCAACTGACCCGAGTGAAGCGGCCAATAACTGGTCCAATAGTTTGTCTGACGTAGTCTGGGGGATAAATAATACTCTTAACGATACGACTGGTTTTAAACCGTACGATCTGATGTTCTCTCGGAGTAGTAGGTCACTATGCGACGTCTCGATTCCGGGGCGCGTTGTCGAATCCACCCAGGCAAAACGCACAAAGGCTAGGCAGCGTATCGAACAGGCTAGTATGAAAATGAAACGTAATTTTGACAAGCGTCGCAAAAACGGTCACATATACAAAAAAGGCGACTTGGTCCTTTGGAGACAGGCCCCTACTAGTAGCGCTGCGAAAGTAAACACGAAATTGGATGATCTTTATTCAGGACCCTACCTTGTGATAAAAGTTGTTGGCAATGACAGATACCGGATCAGGAGTATCAAAGGGTTAAGAGGCTACAAAAATTTCACCGGATTAGTGTCCGCAGACTCCTTGCGTCCTTACAGAAGTATAGCTCCGGTGTCTGACAGTGCCAGCAGCTCTGACGAGCAGTTAGAAACTGAAGACCTAATTGATTTGTTGGAAAGTTAATGTCCTCTATCTGCTCCCATTGCGGGGGCAATTGTTGCAGGATGGCCGATTGTAACGGTCTGCCGTCTGCCAAGCCAGCCAAGCCAAGCCAAGCCAAGCCAAGCCAAGCCAGCCATGCCCAGCCAAGCCCTGCCCTGCCATGCCAAAGCCTAGCCGAGCCCGGCAAACGAGCGAGTTAATTATTCGAGCGAGCTACCGAACTTTGAAGAACGGACCTCTTTCGCTTCCAAGCACTGGCTGGACAGATATGATGGATGTCATAATTGGACGGGAGGATTAGTGGATTTGATGTGAAGTCTAAATTTGGGAATGAAATTGTAAAAACGTATTCTTGGAAGGAAATATCTCTCAGTTGGTTTATTATAGTTAAATAAAAGAAGTCATTATCGAACACGCTGTTTCCATCGACCACCTTCTGTTTCATAAGACAATAAGAATAAACCTTAGTAGTTTTATGAAACTGTTTTAAAATATTTTTCACCAATGTTATTCGACTTTACTGCGATCTTATCTGAAACATACTTGGATTTGTATTGACCAAATAATTTGTATTTTATTGTACTATGTATATTATGTTATTTGCTGCAACGGAACCCTTCATGGGCGAGTCCAACTCACTCTTGGCCACTTTATTTTTTATGTGTTCTATACACATGAAACAGCAAGCAATGAAGCGTACTACGAACTATCTTGTTAAACAAAGAGAAAGGCTGGTCCGTCATATTGAGAGGGACATTGTTTTGTTTACATTTTATTCGTTGTTATTTGAAACGAACTATAGCTAATTGACTGATCGATATTGGTTCGCTGCTGGAATACCAACTTTTTTCACTAGACAATGCCATAATCCGTCACGCTCGGAACGGATTGACAGAGATGAAGCGACGAGCAGGTCACGAGCCTGGTGGTAAGCAACATACCTGCCTATAACATCACAGTGACATGCAGCTATTGGGACATGAATAGTCTAAAGTCTAAAGCATTACCTAGTACTGCACTGGGCTCTTCACCCAGTGATATAAGATGTTATATCTCTATGCCCTCGTAATTTCACTGTAAAACATTACGCTACAAACCGAAACACAGCGATATTTGGACATTACTATTTGGCGATAGAATAACTGGTAATGGTGTGGTATTTTCCCAGAGCGAAAGTACCATACTCTGCAAAGAGGCCTACCGTTGCCGCTGTACCGCTACACAATACCTACCTACTTGATTGATTGTTTAATAACGTGTTTTAATGTTTTTCATTGTCATAAATTTATCAACATAAATCAATAGATGTTCCCATCCCAAACTTCATGCGCATGGAATTATGTTATCGTTGGGAAAAGTGAGCTCACTCTTTTCGTTTTAATCAGTTGTAGGAAGCGGTGAACGCCAGACGTTTAGACCTATCATTATTTGTTGTCAACAAACTAAAATAAGTAGAACCGCAACATATGTACTTCGACGCTAGCGTTTCTAGGGGTCAAGTAGATTGGTTGGTAGTTGTAAACCACCCACGCTACACACAGAGATGCAGTTCGTTAACAATTTTAAGGTGCTCAGGGTACATCTTTTGATTTATATCGATGCATAAATCAAAATGTAATGTGAGTTTATATGAGAATTTTACAGCTATAAATCCCCCATAACACAAGCTTTGATTAGTTTAGTGGCTAAATGTTGATTGATGCGTGTGCCAGTATTTTTTTATTCCAATACCAAATAAAGTAGTGCATGTAATAGGAGAATGATTTTACAATGTAAAAAAGATAATAATCGATCCATCTTATCATCTCACTGTTAGAACTACCTACGATCCTACCTACGACCTAATTTTTCAAGGGCAACATTAAGGCAATTTGCTAAGCTACGTTTAAATTCACAGATATTCCATGTCATTAAAGGATGTTTTCCTGAATCAAACAGAAAACTGAACGTGAAAGTTGAGCTATGAATAAATTCGACGTACTTCAGTAACTTTCGTCTTGAAGCTTTCTTCCGTTTGTCGCAGTTGAAGGGTCAACTTTGCTACTTCTCTTTCGGCAGGGGTCTGTGAAAAAAAACAAATCATTGTGGCAAAAAGTATGATTCTTGTTGCCTAAGTAGTTGTTTCACAATAATCTTTGAATGCCTAAATTTGGTCATAACTCAATAGTTTTCTCTATCCTATAGCATTTCAATTTCTATGTTTTGGTTTTTATTAAACATTTCTGGTCAAAATGATCGTCACCCTTTTTCTCTTACTAGGCCACCGTCCATGGATCTGTTTCAATTCAGTCTACTACATGTACCACATAACAAAACCGCTTACGTCATATCCCAATGGAACATACAATTGTGTAAAATAGTCCGAACACATTATTACAGCCTTTAGTAGCTACGCCAATAGTGGGCAAAGCCTCACTTTCCTCTTTCGACTGGTCTCTGTCGATGACTATTATTGCACGGCTATCTTTTTTTGGAAGCGTTTATTTCATATTTTTATCTCTGTGGGTCAGCCGTCTAACTACAGTATGCTGAGTGCGAGTTTTGTCGACAACAAAACGCGTTCTACTGTGAGCGCGTAAACATAACATTTGTATGAAGAGATCCGACGCCGCTAGACGCGCTAGAAATTTCCTCATACAAAAGGCATGTTTACGCGCTCACGGTAGAGCGCGTTTTGATGTCGACAAAACTCGCACTCAGCATACATTAGGTACTCTAAAACCATTACTGACGCCCACGGATTAGGTCCCAAAGGTTAACATTTAAGTCACAGCATACAGCATGTAGCGGTTTGTCAGGAGACCTATGGAAGGCCATAAGTCTCCTGACAAACAAACTGCTACTAACTGGAAAAGACGTGTCCTGAACTGACTAGCTCAAGGCTAGTCAGTTTTCTGACTTACATCGATTATTTGGGTGTTGGAGCGCAGTTCTGTACTTCGTGTGCGATCAATTAACTTCTCGCCTAGGACGAGATAACATACAATAATTATTGTAATCAACAATTATTATAGACTTACAGGAGGAGCATTCGGGTTGCACGGTGCTGGACACGGTGGGCATACTCCGCACTGAAAAATTATGATTCTTAATACATTGAAATAAAAACATATCATAATGAAATTATTGTATTGCAGTTCTATCTCAAATACGGATTATACTAAAAATTCGAGTTTACATCAATGTCTAGTTTTGTGTAAAATGGTGTTACTCTCGCAACCAGTATATTTAAGATACTCGTATATATATAGTTGTTTCGTTGCTTCCGAGCGCATTAGCCCAGGGTTCCAAGATGCTGGGCATCTCTGCCAACACAAGAGCCCGCCTCAGGATTTCGTTGATAGCGTGATGTCTTGGTCTGCGACCCACGCATCGAGTGCAACTGAGGCCGTGGTGCCCGTTACCTTCGACTTTGGCCACGCAGACGCAGCTGTGATGTTTGCAGAAGGTACAACCGAGCCTCAGAGCCACCGCAACTCTCAACGAATCGTCATCCATTAAGGTGCACAAGTGGTGGAATGTGTAAAGCATGTAACCATGCCCCCGATTCAGGCCTTGCTACAGCATTTAATTATAATATTTCACGCCTAAACTGCTGACACGATTTAAATGAAATTCGGTATGGAGAAAAGGCAAGACTACTCTTTGATGAAAAAAAACGGTTGTAAGGAGTTTAAAAATGGAACAAAAGTTTTATGTGCGTAGTGTTGGATCCTCCTTACAACTTGTCTCAGTGGGATCTTGTTGAATGATCGTGAATCCTAGTAGCGGTGGGAACTTTTACGTGCACTCTTCAGGAGCAGAGCGTGTAAAAAATCATGGGTTGGAACTGGAAAGAGCTGGAAACGTTACTTGATTGATTGATTCTTGTCTGGCCAAATAATAGTTCTAAGTCTTTCCAGAAAGACGTTCGTGATGTAGAGTGCAGGTCCTTAGAACCTTAGGTGAAACTGCCCTTCTACCGCCAAATTAAATCGGCTTTGGCTTTGCTATTGCTGTCTCTGATATTTCAAACAAAAACAAAATAGACAGCTACATCAAAGCTAGGACCGTTTTCCTTAGGCGGTAGACCCTCCGGTCGTCTAAGACCAACGGCGCTGAGTTCAAAAAGTAGTCTCGTATTTTAGGCGCCGCCGGCGCAACCGAGTAAATACAAATTTGATCTAATAACGACAAAATGACGACTATTCAAGGATTAAACAAGCACATAACGGTATGTTACGTTATTGTTTAATCCGGAAAAAGTTGAGACGGGCTATTACTATCCTGAACAATATCGCAAAATCTATAACAAAGTCTCAACTCTGCAAGCTCTCAATAGTTCACCCTGATGAACTCTACGAAGTTGTATAACACAAAAGTACAACACGGTGCTTTAAAAGTATACCCCCGTATTTATTAATATCGTGCAAGAGTACTCAGAAACTTAATTAAACGCATACTAGAGAAGTTAGAGTAAGGAAATGTTCATACAAAATCCGTTGAAAGCATTTAGCGTAATGGAATGTTTTATTTTCTGATGAAGCTACTAAATGGTTGTAAATAATAAAAACTAGCCTTGCCAGTTATTCTACCGCCAAGCAGTAATATGCAAACATTACTGTGTTCCAGTTTGAAGGGCAATGTTTCCAGTGAAAATACAGGGCAAAGAGATAAAAGATCTTATATATCTGGGTGACCAGCGCAGTACAGTGCTAAGTAATGTGCTAGGTAATGATTTAGGCTCTTCATGTTCCAATAGCTTCGTGTCACTGTGCTATTATGGGGCAGGCATGTTGCTTACAATCAGCACTCGTCGGTCTATTTTATAAAATAAAATAACTTGTTTGCTCTACTACTATTATACATTTGGAAGTCACTGTCTGTCTGTTTCGCTTTTTTGCATACACCCTTTGCCCTGTAATTTCACTGGAAACATTAAAGTTTCTGAAACACTGCCCAGCACTGTACTGTGTTAGTTAACAAAGATACTATACTAAGCCGGGAAATAAGTTATGAAAAAAACCTACTACTAAGGAGTTATGCTCGTCGTTATTTGATGTTTAAATATTTTTTGTTTATTGTATAGTACAATCATTTAGTATTTTTACCTGGAAAGTTTTCCGGGAGTTTTGAAATTTGGCAATTTTATAGATTTTGGTATGCTCTTGCCAAATTTCAACTTTGCCACCTCGTATGGCTGCCGCTCGCGCCGCCATATTGAAAAAATGGCGCCCAAAATCAGTGTTTAGATAACAACTCCTTTCTGGAGCATTTTACAGGAAAAACATCTGAATTCAAAATAAAAGTAGAGAAAATTTCCTACAATTTATGTCTTAACCTTTTCTTTCCTAAAATCAATAGTTTCGGCGTAGGAGTGCCGTAAAGTGTAATTCAATACACGTTTCGGCAGAAATACTCGTTTCCACACTCTACCATGAGGTAGAGAAATCGGCGCATTTTTTTTATCGTGGTATCTATCCCCAGTAGGTCTAATCCACATCTGACTCACTATTTAAGTATTTAGGTCAATTTCCGTCGCTTCATTCTTCTTGACGGACCGGGTGTTGGTTCGGCATCATCGACTATGGGATCATCAGTTTCATCGTGGTCCTCTTCCTTCTCGATGTCATCGTTTATTTGCTCGAGAATAGTGTCCGTTTCTTCTTCTTCAATGTCGTTTTGTGACGGAAATGGCGAATTATCGCAAGAACCACCACAGTTCGTACACACAACGGAGCACTTTAGTCCTGCTTTTCTGCATCCGCAAGCTTTTTGACAACCTTTCTTGCATTTGCAAGAAATAAGCTTCAGTAAGCTTTCCGGAGCAGGGGGATCGAATGTAGTAACAGGAATGAGCCCGTTCTTGTCTTTTTTCCATCCCCATTATTCTGCATTTTTTTCGTTTCCATACCATTGCTGAATTTGGTGATAAGTTCGAAACGAATGTTGTCATGCTGCGGCGTCTGTTGGTGGTAGCGACGCAATATTAAATTTTCTCTTATATGCTGTGAAGCATGCATATCTATAATTATTTAGAGATGTACTTTTCCGACTTTTCACACCCCTGTAGCTGTATAATGCGACAAGGAAACGTTCTCCAGCTTTAGCAATGACTTCTGGATCTGCATTTGGATTTTTAAATACTTTGATAACCTCGTTTAAGTCTGGGGTTTTTGGAAGTACTTTAATAAATTTAATTTTTCCTTGATAAAATAATGCTGATGTGGTATCACAACCACTAAAGGCATGTAAAAATGCAATATGATTTGCGGCTGTTTTATCTTTTATACTGTTTATGGAGTATATTGGTTGTGAAATTTTTCCTTTTCCTGGTTTGAGGATGTATATATTTGGATGCGTTGATAGCGCTGTCAAAAGAACGAGAAGATCTATATCTTCACCGACAACTACAACGAAATCAAATGCCGATGAGAAGTTTATTGCGGGATTAATTATTAACGTATCCGCATCTTCGGTGGCTTGTTCAACCACGAAGTGTTCAGCTTCAAATTTTATCTTCAACATTTCAATGAGGCGGTTTTTGTTTGCATCGTTACCCAGGAATTTACTTTGTGATACAGTTGGCGTCTTTGTTTCGTCGAAAATTATGTCGACTGAAGCAGTTTTTCGTGATCGTCGGGATCGTTCTACATATTTGGTACTACGGGCTGCTACATCTTCTGGATATCCGTCAAATACTATAATGGCATTGGAGGTATAGTGCGATCGGACGTAAGTTGTGTATTTATTGCAAATAGATGAAAACGATTCGCCCTGTTGCCAAACGACTCGGTGTAATAAATATCCTCCATCGATGATGTATATCGTATTTTCAAAATTGATATCGCCAGAATGTTGTTCAAATGCCTGATACATCGTGGATTTGATACATTTGCGCATGCCCGCTTCAGTGAAAAGGGATAACGGAATTGGAGCTAGTTCGTACGTAAGAAAATTTTCAAGTTCATCTTCAGAATTTTTAACGATGCACATTCTTTGGAAAATTAACAAAGGATTAATCGGGACAAACTCGTTTTCTATCCGAATGCCTGTATTCATAACCAAGTGATTTAACTCTGTCATTACGTTTAAATTTTACAGTATAGAAATCACTGCTAAATACTTCTTAAGAAGCCATGGCTCTGTAAATGCAAACGACACTGTTAAATGATAGACGTTATGTGGGACGTGTTAGGATAAGAGAGCTGGTCGGGTATTAACTAAGGTTTTTATTATCGTAAATGTAAAAATATGTACATATATGATTTTACGGGGTGGAATTGTCTGTAAAGACAAAACCGCATAACTCAATAAAGATTAAAAAAAAAAATGATAAACGTATACTGATGACTCAGACTTAATATTTCTATTGAGCTCAGCTGGGGTCAGATGTTTCTTAGAAGGGAAAGAAGGGGCCTGACACAGAAGGGACGCATTCTTTTATAGGTACCTGCGAAGACATAACATACTAGCTAGACATAGTAGACTAGTAGTTAGCTAGGTTTTCATTCTATGGAACAATATTTAACCTTCGTATAATTTTTATAATTTACAAATCACAATATGAGCAGTTTAAAGTAAATATTATACGTTGGTGCGGATGTATAAGGGTTTACGGTGCTCGTACGCCGAAACTAGTGATTTTAGGAAAGAAAAGGTTAAGACATAAATTGTAGGAAATTTTCTCTACTTTTATTTTGAATTCATGTTTTTCCTGTAAAATGCTCCAGAAAGGAGTTATTATCTTAACACTGATTTTGGGCGCCATTTTTTCAATATGGCGGCGCGAGCGGCAGCCATACGAGGTGGCAAAGTTGAAATTTGGCAAGAGCATACCAAAATCTATAAAATTGCCAAATTTCAAAACTCCCGGAAAACTTTCCAGGTAACCTCTATTTTTTCGACCAAATGACTGTACTAGTATATAGAGTTATAAATATAATCTTCGTACGTAAAGTTTCAACCTCCTGAACAGGCCGGGTTTCGAATTGGGTACAGCACCATTGACCACATTCACACGCTACGGCAGATTGTACAGAAGACAAAGGAGTACAATCGGCCACTTTGCTTAGCGTTTGTGAACTATGAGAAGGCATTTGACTCAGTCGAAACCTGGGCTGTTCTGGAGTCCTTACAGCGATGCCAAGTCGATTGGCGATTCATCGAGGTGATAAGGTGTTTGTACGGCGCCGCTACGATGGCAGTTCAAATTCAAGACCAGCAGACAAAACAAATTCCTCTGCATCGAGGCGTGAGGCAAGGGGATGTTATTTCCCCGAAATTGTTCTCAAACGCACTAGAGGATATGTTTAAGACGCTGGATTGGGTTGGACATGGCCTAAAAATCAACGACGAGTACATCTCTCACCTACGATTTGCAGAGTCATCGTCATTTTGGCAGAGTCGCTGGAGGACTTGCAGTGGATGTTGGATGGCCTGGCTAACGCTTCTCAACGCATCGGCCTCCGGATGAATTTGGATAAAACCAAGATCATGTGCAACAAGTTCGTTGCACCGGGGTCGATAGTCGTAAATGAAATCACTCTTGAAATTGTTCAGAAATACACTTACCTAGGGCAGACGCTCGAACTAGGTAGGAGCAGCTTTAAGAGTGAGGCCATGAGAAGAATCCAAGTTGGGCTGGGCAGCATTTGGAAAACTTCGTCGAGTCTTCTCGTCACCCATCCCACAAAATCTTAAGACAAAAATGTACAACCAGTGCGTTCTACCCGTTATGACCTACGATGCTGAAACGTGGACACTGACAGTGAAAATGGTCCGAAAGCTCAAGGTTGCTCAGCGAGCTATGGAAAGGGCTATGCTTGGGGTTTCTCTGAGGGATTGCATCCGCAATGAGGTAATTCGTTAGAGAACTAAAGTCACCGACATAGCTCAGCGTATTAGCAGACTGAAGTGGCAATGGGCCGGTCACATCTGTCGCAGACCCGATAACCGTTGGGGTAGACGGGTTCTGGAGTGGAGACCGCGAATCGGTAAACGTAGTGTAAGACGCCCTGAGACTAGATGGAGTGACGATATACGAAAGAAGGCTGGAAACGTAAGACTGAGGATCGGGCTGAGTGGCGAAATATAGGAGAGGCCTATGTCCAGCAGTGGACGATTACAGGCTGATGATGATAATGATGATGATGACGTAAACGTTAGGTAACGTGCATACGTAAACGTAACCGTCATGTAACGTAGGAACACAAACGTTACCTACAAGTGAGTGACTCGTTTACTATCCGCTTGACTCGCCGCCCCCTATTCGCGTTTACAATAATGGTGAGAAAACGGGTGTCAGGTACGTAAGTGCATTGTGTATGCTTTGGCATATGAAGTGCCGATTTACTTGTATCAGTTTGAGCCTATTATTCTCAAGAACGTTTCAAGACACTTCTAGCGGTATCGTTTGTTTATAATAAATGTGCTTTAACTGTAAACTAACCATTTTGTCACTTGTATTAGAGTTTTTTCGGGTGAGGTGGTCTAAGAGCATAATGTATATCAACATATTAATTTATAAGGAAAACATAGTGATTGTATGTTTTAAATTAATTGTACGCGATATAACAAACACGAATAAACAAAAAAAACTTCATTCGATAGCATATTAAATGTTTTTTTGTTTAATTTGTAAAAGCATAGAGTCTGGCCAACGAAAGCTGTCTAAGAAAACAGGCGGGAATCTTAAAAACTCAAGAGCTGTTAACCCTGGCTATACACTGCTTAAACGGAGTTGATACTATTCTATTCTATACTAGTTTATGCAGTAAGTACTTTTTTTTCGAGTTGTAAAATTTTTGTTTTTTTGTTAGCAACTGCTGTTGAAATTTTGGAAAGTATTATGAAGAATATTGAATAATCTTTTATTACTATTTTTAATTCTGCCTTTTTGTTATTTTCAAATAATCCAATATTTTATGTACAGTCGAGGACTTTAATTAATAAGCACTTGCCTCTATTCGTAATTGAACAGTACAAATATAGGAGCTATGAGTTATAGTTCAAATCGGATGCCAAAAACTCTACACCTGATAATATTGAATCAGCTTCATGGCATTCTTCGCTGCTACTGCTAATTTCCCAAGATGTATTATGAAAGGTTTAAGTTCGTTTTCAGTAATAGCTCCCTTAATTTGGACTGATTTTCCACATTTAGTATATGATCAATGTACTTCTTCCACTCATCTCCCAGTCACAGCATCCGCGCAGACTGAGGGATCACCAAAAGTGAAGCTCAATGACTGCCATGGGTAAGACGCAAAGAAAGAGCCCATCTCATCTTAATCTGCTGATTTATATAGCCACAACCGCCGGTTGCCTCTAGGGCTGGGATCGGGCGGATGGTCGACGGATACAGATTTCACCAGACAGTGGTCGGAGCTTCCTAACGGCGAAGATAACGCCACGGAATAACGGTCTGGATCTGTTGTCAGCAGAAGGTCTAAGCAATAAGGTGAATGCGACTCAACGTCGGGTACTCTTGTGGCCTCTTGGACCAGCTGGATTAGGTCTAACGATAAAGCTAGCTTTCTCGTTTTCTGCCCAGCATGGTCAGTGTCCCGGTATGGGAACAGTAATTTCTTATGAGGACCGTTGAAATCACTCAGTAACACTAATTGAGCCGACGCGACGGGTACATTTGTTGAGCCGCGTCCGCCGCCTCACTTAAATAATCCGTGAGCCTAATCATCTCCTGGTCTCCGCTGTGCAACAGATACACACAGGCATAGATAATTTTGTCTATACTTGTGTCTATCAGTGTCCAAAGTACAGATAATCTAGTATCCTCAAGGTTACGGAGACGCCGACAGCAGATGTCGTCACGGGCGTACAGGCACACTCCAGCACGAGGCCGGAATTTGTGCTCCAGGGTATAGCCTGGATACGTAAGGAACGCTACGTCCGATGGACAACCTATCGCGTCTCCGTTAAAAACAAGAGTGTCGGCTGCTCAGTCTCAAGGTGATGGTGGACTGCTGTGAGATTGGAGTGCAGACCTCGAAAATTTTTGAGGTGCACTTTAACCGACAAGGCGTGCGGCCGCTGTTTAAACTTGTTTCTGTGATGTGCTTTGTAATTATTGTTTTGAGAGGGGATCGGTGGGAGAACGGCAGTAGAACGAGGCCGCACACTACTGACCATTACACACAATACGAACACACTAGTGGGGAGCTAGCCTGGAGACTGCGGGGACTTCGGTCGCCAACCGGCAGGATAGCGCATCCCGGGATGTTTCGCTAGATGACGGGGCAGCCTTTCATGAGTGGCTAGCTCACTACTTGGGCCCCCAACTATCTGCGGTCGGTCGCGGCAACCGTTCCAACTACGGCAATCATTGTTGTTATAGAAAATATGTTAAATATATTTACTCTCCAGTGTTCTTGTTAAAACAAGAACATCAGAGAGCAAATACGAGAAATACTATACGTTTCATTTTAAAATAATTTCATTTCGAATAATATCAGATTCCTACGTAGCCTATTATAACGAGAAATTAATTTGAACTGGTCCGTACTTGCTCTCGTAAATCACTAGAGATATGCCAGGCTCTGGGTTTATTTTCTAAATCATTCGATGTGAATATTTTGTTACGAAAATATCGGCAATTAGGCCTACTGACCTTTTGCATTCATTGTTATTGGGTTATCTTATATCTGCCATCTTGGCTCATGGTACTTACTGGTGTGTTGTTTCTGGTTTTACAGTTTTAATAGTAATGAGCAGTTTTCAAAAATTGTTTCAAAAAACGTTCTAGATGGCGATAGTTGGTTTTAAGTAATGTGTGTAATAAAATATAGTCACTACCAATATTTACTTACTTTTTACGCTTTTTATTTATTTTTATTACACTTTGAGTTAAATTTTAACTAAAAAATATATTGTCTAAAAACGGCTAAAACTGAAAACTAACGTTTATCCGTGATGACAAAACATTGTCAGCATCTTTGATGTTGGAAATGTTCATAAGTAACGGCTACCATTTCTTGTAAAACGGATCAAACCGTAAGACTATTATTGCTACATAATATATTAAAGAAAAAAACACCGTGTTTAAAATAATTGATCGTTTAAATAAATAAGACTAGTTTGACAGTTTTGTAGTTTAGTGTGGGTAGGACCAGATATATTCAAATTGAGTAGGTAAGGTTAGGTACCTTACCTACTCCCTCGTGTTGGTAGCAATTTTCACTAATTCTTATAGACTACAGGCCCGTGAACAAAATTTATGGGTCAATTATGAACCACCAGGAGACCTATGTAGGATGATAGAAAGGTATAAAATAATAACATTCAGCACTATGCCGTCACATGTAAGCTGTCCAACTGAGTGCAAGTTGAAACCTTCGCTCTTTCCTTCTTGTCGCATGATTTTTGTACGGCATTGCGGAATAATGGATTAGAAGAGGTATTGAAACTGTATGGAACCAATGCCGTACATAATCAAATCACCCAAATTTACCCTAAAATTCGTCGTCTACCTAAAAAGTTTGAATTTTTTCGGGAAACTAATAAAAATTTAAATGTACTATTCTTATAGTTTCAATACTTACCTCTTCTAATTCATAAAAATCATGGGACAAGGAAGGAGAAATGATCGAGGTTTGTAACCCTCTCGTCACCTGCGTTAGACACCCAGTGATGGCATAGTGCTGAAACTTATAATTTTATACCCTTCTACATCCTACAAAGTTCTCCTGGTGGTTCATATGACCCATATGTGACACATATTGCACGTCCGTAATTGGGCACACTGTTTGTACATTTAAGCTACTTTAAGATCTTTGTAAACACAGTATGGCAATAAATGAATTCTTATTCTTATTCATAAATCACGGTCCTGTAGTCTCTATAAATAAATAAAGTAATATTAGGTCTTCAAATAAAATTATTATCGGTGAGCTTTAAAAATAGAGTCTCATTCTCAGGGGTAACTATGATTATATTTAGACAGTTTATTTGCACGTGTAAAGAAACTTTGAAAATTTATTATTTGACTAGACCTTGACCTGTACATTTTAAATCATAAAAAATCATAAGTATATTGTTTGTCGAATGAAAACGAAATACCACAATAATAGCTAGCAATAAGATTTCGAAGCAGGGTGGGTCCGAATGATAAGCGATGTTTAATCTAAACCATGAGGTCCCTATTTATTAGTTTATCTCAGTTTTTCCCTAGTAGTACCTACCAGTTTCCGTTATTTAATCGGTATAAAAATAGCCTCAGTGCTATTCCAGACAATATTCTAACTGTATTATAAATTTCAGTCCGATCCGTATAGCCGTTACGATGTGATTATTGTAGTTTTGTTAATAAAGGGGCTCTTCTCCCAATAAGTAATGTATAATATATTTATCGTTAATTTTTCCTAATTTATTGTACTATATCCCAATTGGAGATAACTAAATTGTGTTTCTTACTTCATCAGGTTTCATTCGTTTCAAAGCAATTTTAATTTAGCGTATGGAAACTACTTTTATGTAATTATTCTTTAAAAAAAATTAAGTAACCGTTGTCCATTTTTTGCTCTGTTGTGCAATCACTACGCTAAGATCTCGTATATTAAAATTAATGTATCAAAACATCCCTTATATAATCTGTTATTCGATAATATAAAGTACTAAAGATCCCTCTCTACGCTGTCGGCACCGACTTAGCCTCCACAGCGCAAGGTGAACCATCAAATCGATGGGTGAATATTCTTTGAAGGATATATATGTATAATATGTCTACTTCCAAGTCTAGACTCAATAGATTTGTTCTAATTAAATGCGCTTCATCGTAGGCGGTATTACTACTTGATTTGAAGCCTTGAATCAACGTGGGTTGTATTTCTCAGAAAACGCCAACGCTAGGTGCTAATTGATAATTCGTTTAAATTCAAGAAAGTTGTGTTGCTTTTCAAGAAAGATTATCACACAGACAGAGCCGCCATCAATGGTTCGCATCCCACTCAGGACTAAGCATTTTGTGGTGGATACTGATGTTTGTTTTGTGCCTAGGTGTTTTTAACAAGCTTTGTTTAGTTTTAGGCTAGGTAGTGTGTAGTGTACAAAGTATTTTATTTATTTACCTACAGTATTCTTATTCGGTTCTACACTGCGATATTTTTGAATTCCAGTCCAGTGCAATTACGGAAAAAAATTGAAAAAAAAACCTTCAATTATGTAGTTTGGAGATTATAAAGGATCGATAGGGGGGTGGATTTTGAGCATATATTCCAAACTGAGGGATTCTGGCGAGGTCAGCTCAAGGTCATTTCGATGAAAATACGTTTAATTCGATATCTCGAGAACTGTTAGTGTTAGGAAAAAAATATTGAAACCGTTTCTCTTCTAAATTAAATTTACTAACTTTTTTTTTCATCAATATTTTTCAATTTATTGCTTCCGAAAGGCAAAAATTTAATTTTTTTTTCCTCCCTTTTTTATGTTTCGCCATTTTCTCCCCAACTGTTGAATTTTATGAAACTTTGCCGATGATCTAAAGTGTAGATCTTTTAATAATGAACAACTTTTTTCTTGAATTCTTTTCTGTAATGACAATACCTTCAGAGTTATATGTTACTTTACCGAGCGAAATCCGCGCCACTGCGACACCTCCGCGACACTGCGACAAATCCGCGACACCTCCGGACTTATGGCTGAACCCAAAATTCATTGTTGGATTGTGTCGGTGGATTTCTTCTACACAGGGTTATGTGGGACAACAACGTTACCTACTCCGACATATGCCAGAAATACGTAACGTACATAAAAAACACTGCGGTACAGACGTGGTAATTGTATTCGATGGCTATCCCAAAAGTATTTCTAACTTTGGCACCAAATCTGCCGAACGGCTGCGCCGATCCTGATAGAGTCCGAACAAGTTTTCAGTTTGCCTCAAATATCTACCCAACATTTGTTGCCGCCTCGGAATATTACCTCTTATTCACACACACAGTTATTTACCACTAGAAAACTTCTATCCTTGAACCGTGTTTATTAAAACCTGATGCCTCGACCCTCTTTGGCGTGGGGTGTAGCTGTCTCACCTTAACTGACCCCTAGTAATAATGACAATAGGTACACAATAGGTAATAATGAGAAAACCTATAGATAGCAGAACAAAGAGTCTTGAGAGATAAAGGCGTCTCTCTATTGCGGCTAACGCTATTCAAACTGCCACACGGTAATGTGTAGGTACAATCTTTTCATAGCTTGCTATAGGATCTGAAAGGATTACGTTTTTTGTTTTCTAGGTACATCGAGCGATGAGACGACCGAAACAAACGTCTGATACCAACCAACGCGTCTGTCTATATTCGCACAAGGTCACAATGTTTTCTAAACATGAAGAATTCAAATAACAGTTATTAAATGTGCTTGTAATTTGAAGATATAAGATGGCTTATCTCTCTGTCGTGTAGCATTTTCTCAGATCACTGTTCTTCGAATCGGAACACGGCAATGTTTATACATAATTACTTGACGGTTAAATAATGTTTAATGGTGCAGTATTACAAAAAGCGAACTCATGCGCTGCGCTAGTCCAATGTTCGGTAGGTAGTAAACAGGGGGGCACAATAAGTGACGTCACGACTTGCGGAAATGAGATAGTCTAATTATCTATCACTTGTGAAAAAAAGAGAAAGAGATACTGATTTTCCGTCCTTATCACCGTGGCCGGCTTTTTCTCTGGCTAAATTACAAATCTGACATGGCGTTGCCAAACAAAAGTCTGTTCAAAGCTCAGACTCGGATTTTTTATGTTTTATTAAATATTGTGTGTATTTAAAGAAGATTCAAAGCTTGTTTGTGAAAGACTGTTAAAAGATTGGTGATATTTGTGTTAAACAATGTGCGTTGTGTAGTATTATAAGCTGCAATAGCCTCTGCAAAAGAAAAATCAATGGAATCTCATTTTACACGTAAGTAGACAATTATTTGTTATGACGACTTGATAGAAATTCATATTAATGCCTTCTAGATATCTACGTGAATTAAATTTATACAATAACGGCAGTATCTTATCCAAAATTTGCAAAATGTGTAAATGTAAACATAACCTAAATAACAAAACAAACAAAAAAGTGTGACCAGTTATTTCTTACAAATTTACCCATGAAATATACAAGTCGGTACATAATTGACAGTTTATTTACTGGCCGTTTACTAATAATACGTACTAGATTTTTCCTGCGGATTCGCATTTGTTAGTTTTTTAAGTGAAAACTTCCTTTGGCGCACTACATACAGATTTTTCGTGAGCCGTGAATTGAACTCAAACATGATGCTTGGGAATGAAATAAATCTTCGGGTGAACTCGGAGCTATGGCCACAAATGCGTAAACATTTTTAGATGGACATGGCGTGTTACCATGGTTACCATTACCTATACATATCTAGTCTAGATGGCCATGACGCTTCAATTTCTGTTTCTACTCCCACTGCCATTCCAACTCTTGTTTTCTGGAGTAGGAATTGCATCAAACTCCCATTAACTTACACTATCGCATCTCGCTAACAAGATAACATGATGCTTTTAGTAGGTATAAACCCTACTCACTACACCTACTTCATACCCACTCACACAAGAGACCTATCAATTGTGTGAGTAGATATGAAGCTCTAAGCTTTCAAAATAAAAGATTATTCATACACATTTTCACCTCTGATTTAACCCTTTTGTTTGAACTTTTACAGAAATAATTATGCAACTTGAATGTATCACTAGATTTCTGGTAATAATTTGGATTGTTTTATTTATTCAAATTAATTATTATTTCGCAGATGTGCCGTTCCGAAGAAGAGGATAAAATATTATGTGAATAATAAAGCAATATTTTTCATGAAGTACAGATTATCAAATAAATCAATCATTCTGAATTACCACAACATCTAAATAATAGTAGCCTGTCTACTACAACAAGTTTTACTAACATTGAAATGAATACCTAAGTTCCGAGTTGCCCCGTGCGAAGCCTGGGCGAGCTGCTACTATGATATAAATATGACAGGCAAACTATATTCTTATAACGTTGAATGTAAAGTACCATTTGAAATAAATGTTTTATTGCCCTGTTTTTGATTATTTATTTAAGTACCTCCTATTTTAGTTATGTTATTACATAAACCCTCTTTTTAAAATGTAATTTTAGAATGCACAGAACACGGGGTGAATTCATCAGACTATCGCTGCACTACCCATATCTAGTGGAATATTTTCTTTATGGCAATACTTTTTAAGTATTGAATTGAAAATTGAATTGAAATTGAATTGTAATAGAAAGAAGGAGAAGCACTTAGTAGTCATGAACTCTATAAATCTTGAGGTTAAAAATCTTTGGTAGTAAATGATAATGATGATGGCCTTCTTGACGTATCCGTCAATGGCGAATGGCCGAGTCACTTTTCAAGTTCTACAAGCGACTCTCGATGGGGCGAGATTTGACATACATAATACATACATACAAATTTGACATACAATTAGATATCACAGAGGTAAGTTGTTGTCTGATGCCCAGCGTGCAATACGTGGAGGTTCCCTAGCTTCCCCTTGTCAAAACCAACCATAGCTCAACAAAACGTATATAACCACTATGGTTATGAGCGGAAAACATTTGATAATGCTACTTACAACTGAATTTAAATTCATAATTTTACTTCAAAATATGTTATTTTTGAGATATTCTTTGAAGACTCACTAAATAATTTAAAATATGTTCATTTGTAGCTGTATTTAAAAACCAAGAGGCAAAGGCGGCAATAATTAAATAAATATTGTAAATTCTAAGTAGCTTTTTAATTTTTAAGAGCGTACTTAACAGCTGTACGACTATAAAATAAAAGGAATTTTAAATTTGTTACATCGTCAGAATTAGGCCTTCTGCCTCTTGTCATTAAGTTGTACTGCACATAAAGAGATGTCGTCTTTAATAAATCGATAGGAAACAAACATTACTGTGTTCCGGTTTGAAGGGCAATGATTCCAGAGAAATTACAGGGCTTAGAGACATAATATCTTAGATCTCTGGGTGACGAGCGCAGTGCAGTGCTAGGTAATGATTTGGACTATCATGTTCCAATAGCTGCGTGTTACTGTGCTGTAATGTGGCAGGCATGTTGCTTACCATCAGGCACATGACCTGCTCGTCTCGTCACTCTATGCTATAAAAAAAAAAAAACATTCGTAATGCTTTTATCTTAAACATGCAAACTAGGTTTTTGCCTTTTTTACTTTTGCACAGTCGAAAATTTTGCGAGTGCCAAGTTACTGATCTCTCTTTACTAATAAAATATTATAAAGCTGAAGATATTTTTTGTTTGAATGTGCAAATCTCAGGGACCGATTTAAAAAATATTTCAACGATGGATATGTACGTGATCTCTGGAGTGCTATAGGCAATATATTATCACCATGGGCGAAGCCGGGGCGGAACGCTAGTTTGACATGAAATGAATGAAAATATGACGACACTAGAGTTGACAATTGAGATTATTTCCATAACATTCACAAACTAATAGACTACAGGCCCGTGAACAAAATTTACGGGTCAAATGAAACACCAGGAGACCTATGTAGGATGATAGAAGGGTGTAAAGTATTAAAATTTAGCACTATGCCGTCACTTGTAAGCTGTCCAACTGTAATGTATAAATGGATAGGTACCGATGTTAAGTTATTGTCAGTAGTTCTATCATGGAACTGCAAATGGTACCAGCGTCAACGAACGTTTAATTTACCCATTAATTAGAAGTTAGAGGTGATCTGTTCAATAAAATTGTATGGGAACAATTAATCTACATATTTCTATTTCAGTTTATTGCGTGTCTAACAATTCGCACCACATCACTGCCCGTTATTATAGCGCCAAGCAGTAACGTGTGATTCTAGACCCATTGCGCCCAGAATAATTATACAAATAGATATATACATTAATAGTCCAAGATCCTAGAGCTGCCAGACGTCACATATTTTCTGATGAAAGAAATGTGGACGATTGAGTAGAGTTAGTACGTACTAAGAACACACACTCGCTAACTTCACTTCAACTTAAAATCTTACTCTATAATTCCAATACAATAAAAATACTATGTACAAGGCTCTATAATTTACTAAATTGTACATAAACCAAAAATAGTAAATAGATATCTAACTAATACTTACATAATTAGTAACTTCTAGAAGAAAGATCGCAACTAAGACTCCTGATAAAACTCTTTAACCCGACATTTAAAAACAGCTAACAGCTGTGCTCGCCTTATTTCTAAAGGTAGCTACGGTAGCTCATTCCATAACTTGACAGACCTCGCGGTGAATGAGGAAGAGTAGAAAGATGTAGTGTGTCGAGGGAACCATTCGAAACTTGTGGAATGGCTACGGATACGGTTACGGATATATTTTTCTTTGAGATATCCCACAGTTTCGGTTCCGTAGCTCTGTAACATCGCTGATATGAACACACGTTCAGCTGCGTTCTACTGAGCTGCTATGGTCAGGCGTGTTGTCTATCATTAGGACGTACTGAAATTTCTAGACAAAATAAGTACTGCAAAGCGTAGGTTACAAGTGTCACTAACGCAGTTCCTCCTAATTACCTTAATTACTAAGTAAATAATTATTGTTCCCATTCGTAAACGTGGAACATTTAAACCAGCTTTATTATGTAGCAGCAATAAATTAGGTCGCATAATGTGTGTGTCCATTGATTTATTGAGTTTATAAACCTGGACATTGTGTGATTTTGACTTAATTTAAGTAATTGTCTTATTTTTACATTAACATTGTTAATTGTAAAGTTTTATCTAACGTTACGACTGGTCTAGTCGGGAGAACGACGCCTGCCGATTTTGAGACCACGGGTTCAAACCCCACACGCACCACTGTCTTTCCGAAGTCACGTGCGTAATGCTTCTAACTTAAAACGGTGAAGGAGAACATCGTGAGGAAACCGAGATGTACCTAGAATCTTTCGTAGTCGTGTGTCATCCACCAACCCGCACCGGGCCAGCGTGGTGGATTATGGCCTTAACACTCTCCTTGCGAGAGAAGGCCTCGAGTCCCAGCAGTGGGAACATTTAGTGGGCTGGTGATGATGATGATGATCTAAACAGTTGTTTTTTTTGTTGTATAAAACGTGAACACTAGTTCACGTTTTATCCATTCCTTTATTCACTAAGTTTAGTAACCTGACAAGTGTTCCGCTCTGGCTTTGCCTGTGGTACACCTATAAGTAGCTTATAGCACTCAAGAATTACGTACATATTCAACGGTGAAAGAATTTTTTAAATCGGTCTAGTAGTTTTGGGATTAACGCGTCGAAACAAAGAGACTCTACATCGTTATTATAATTTATAAATATTACTAGCTGATACCCGCGACTTTGTCCGCGTGGAATAGCGAAGTGTATTCGAATAGCATTGTAAACTACCTATTTCGGCTTAGTTATTTTAAGAATAAGACACGTAAGTTTAAATTCTTAATTAAGTTTTTAGCGGATTTGGCAGACGAAAAAAACAACGTTTGGGTTGGGATACTTAGAACATTTAATAGACACATGATATAAACACAGATATTATAGATAAAAGTAGTCACATCTTGTATTCAACTTAGCAAACTATGACCTTATATCAGTACATTTTTATAAACAACATTTTTTGTATAACCGTCTTTTGCGAAAACATAAAGGCTTTGTGGACTCGATACGCGTGAGCATGCTACGTAGAGTTGCCCATGAGAAAAACATTTTTTTTCTAAATTTACTCCTGCAACTGTAAGTGTCTGACCTTGAGATTTGTTTATAGTTATGGCAAATGCTGCTTTCAGTGGAAACTGCACTCTTTTAAATGAAAATGGCAAATCAGTCGGAATTATGGGAATACGGGGAATCAAAACATTTTCGCCTTTTGCCATTCCAGTCATGATTGTAGCGGTTATAATGTTACGTCCCAGGTGTGTAATTTGTAACCGTGTACCATTACATAGTCTTGGCGCGTCGAGATTCCTCATTAATAGGACTGGAACACCAACTTTTAGTCTCAACTTATGGGATGGCACTCCTGAAAGCTCTAAAGAGTTGAGAAATTCTGTAGGGTATGATGTGATTTGTTCAGCGTCTATAATATTGTCAACTGATGAGTATTCAACAACATCTCCCTCAACGTTTGACATGATTTGCTCATTTATTTTGTGAACTATTTCGTTAGTCGGAGCCAAAATCGCCCTTTCACATAGCCATTCTCGATTGTTCATATGTGTCAGAAGAGCCGGATATACATTATTTATAAGGTCTTCTGTGCTGTTGACCATTTGACAGAACTCACGGCAAAGTCTAATCATGCCGTTATTGTTAGTTGGCATACGATCTTCTCCAATTTTTAGTATAGCTGCCGCATATTGCCCTGCTTGAGAATCATTGTGGAGTTGTACTCGCATATTTGTAGTAAGACAAAACTTTTTCACATGAACCCATAACACAGATGCTTTCAAACATGCATTTATTTCATCTGCCGGAGTTCCCCTAGTAATCACCGGAAGAGTCTGCCTAAAGTCACCAGCTAAAAGTACTACCATCCCTCCCATGATATTCTGGTTACCTTTGATATCCCTCATTGTGCGATCTAGTGCTTCAATTGCCCTTTTGTGGGACATCGTACATTCATCCCAAACCAATAATTTACACTGTTGTAACATTCTTCCGCGGTCACTGCTTTTGCTAATGTTACATACCGGCATTTCCTCACGGGCTAAGTTCAATGGTAGCTTTAGAACTGAGTGCGCTGTTCGGCCTCCACTAAGTAGCGTAGCAGCTATACCAGAAGACGCTACTGCAACAGCAACTCCCTTATCTTTCCGGATTTGAGCTAATAATAAGTTTAAAACATAGGTTTTGCCTGTACCTCCTGGAGCATCCAAAAAGAACAAACCGCCTCGGCCACTGCCAACTTTTTTAATTATTGTGTCAAAAATGTCTTTTTGTTCTGAATTTAAAAGTGGAAGGGCTTCTGTTACTTGTTGCATTAATAAATCAGTATCGTAATCCAGTTCTCGCATTAAATCACTACTAACTTCCCCAATTCTATGTGGTCTGCTCATTCCAAAATCAGACAAATCTTTTCCAGTAATTGTAATCACTTGATCTTCAACTTTTGTTAACGCGTCATTGTAAATTAAATCATTGTATGAAACATTTGGATTCTGTTCTTGCAATCTGTGCAAAATATCATCTGCCATATCATTTTTATATTTTTCCCACATATCTTGAGGATTTGAGAGTCCACATGTTGCTATTAATACAGCGAAAAGCTCTCTCAACTTGCGCGCAGATTTACATTGTACAGCCTCTTCTAGAGTTATGTCCCAGTGATTGTCATTCTCTAATAGTCCTCTTTCCTCGCATGCCTCACGAAATGTCGATAGTTCTTGATTGTGGAGATTTTTAAGAGCTTTGAAAGAGGTTGGCCCACGTACATGGTGTAAAAGCATTCTTAAGCAAAAGCATTCCATATTGCTAACATGTACCGTGTATACTCGACCTAAAGCATCTCCAGATTTGACACCAGGCCTATTCGGAACAGGTACCCCTTGGATTCGGCGTTTCCATGCTCTCCTTGTTGCGTTCCAAGTGTAGTATCTCGGCACCTCAACATACAGAAGAGTTCGTGCAAATTCATCTTTGGAACACAGATCAAAAAAAGCAGTAAGGGTCGTTTTTGGAGGAGATGATAATCTGTCTTGAAAATTATTTTCACTAAAGTAGACACGTTCGCCATTTTCTAGGTGCACATTGAGGTGTGTGACTGTTGGGTGCCTCTCGTGTAACGGGAATCCTAAGAGCCGCCACACAGCTTCGTTGCTACTGACATAACGACCCGACTGATATGTACGTACTTCGTCTATGAGCTTGGCGGTGTCTGTGTTTCTAAAATTAAAAATGGCTTGGTCGCTACCTTTATTGATATATTTGCAGATATATTTTATAGCGCGTACTGAACTGCAAGCCTCCACATTTATATGGGCGTTGAACATTTTTGACAGAATGGGCGAATAAGGGACCACCCAGCCATTATCTATAGTAACGTAACTACGATTTCGTAGTTTTACAGATGCCGTTCGACCTCCGTCTACTGGCGCTCTTCTACGATACATCGGGTATCCGTTGTCATTGTGGACAGTCTCTTTAAGAAGCCTGCGAGGATATTTTTTCGTGCATTTCCCATCCTTCATGCAAGGGCATTGAGGGTTTTCAGGACCACATGGCCCATGAATCATATTTTTAACAATAATTTCATGGAGAGTCTTATCATTATTTGAATCCGGTATTTCAGCGCTGATGATTTTATCTATTTGATCGGGTCTCAGCTTGTTCTTCAACCACACTAAAATATGCACGTGAGGAAGGCCGCGCTTCTGCCATTCTATCGAATACATGAAGCACAATACCTCTCCAAACATTTTTCCTTTCGTAATAACAGCGATAAGCTTTTTAACTTTCAATCTAAATACTCTTGCAACGATGTCATGTCTATCTATCGCGCTTTGTCCCGAGTGTAGCTCATTAACTATCTCAGACCAACTTGGATTACACGTAAAAGTTATAAATAAATCAGGACGTCCATATGTACGTACATAAGCAAACGCGTCCTGTGTATATTCGTGTAAATACCGGGGGCTATTTACGAATGAAGATGGTAAAATTACCATTTTACCTAAATTATTCGGATTAACATTACCATCATTTGCTACAGCATCTTGAAGGTGAATGTAGTTTTCGGCTCTTAATTTTCTTTGGTTTAATGATATAAATCTTAAGCGTTCGCTTTCAACTTTTACGTACATATCAACATAAAACTGATTTGCCAATTGTTTGCATCGTGATATTATGTTAAAGTCATTTTCACGAATCATCATATAGTAGGCATAAAAATCCATGCACGAAACTTTTTTATTGGTAATGGGACATCCTGTCAAAGGATTTACTTGAGAAGTTTGAAAATGATAACCTTCTTGCCCCTTGCTGAATATTAACGGATATTGCAAAGCATCATAAAATTTGTGTGTATCTGGTACCCTGGTCAACGTGTCATTACGGGTATGTAAAATTATTTCACGGGAAGCAAACTGTTCGCCTGAAACTACAGCTGCGACGTCATTGATTAATGGTGCATTATACCGTCTTTCATGTTCCCCGCTTGGAGTACGGTCAGGGTGTATAACTAACTTGTAGTCTTCTCCCGGCATTCTTTCTAATGCTGTTTTGAAAGTGTTAATGAGTCTGTTATGGTCGTGTAACATTCTCTGAAGTTTTAAAACGATGTCTCTTTCAACTCCCTGAATATTTTGACACCTACGATCAACTTCGTCATTTTCGTCTCCCATGAAGTATATCTGCAAAAATTTTGGTTGATCGTTCGTAGGCAGCAAAGAGCCAATTTTATGATAAATTTGACCTTGGACAGTAAACGTAGTAGAAAATCCAGGAAAAAGAACTTCGTTATCAACTCCAAACGATGTCATTTGGAAACAGCAATTGTATTTCCTTATTTTATTCAAAAAACGCCGTGATTCGTTGATTTCGTACAAAAATAAAGATTTTAAGGGTTCTTCTGGCTCACCAAGCGATGGAAGTAAAACTTTACCACCAGAACAACACATACCGGGAGTTTCTTCTTTCCACTTCAATGCTTCGCAATGAATACACTTTTTATCCATCAGTCCTATGAAAACCAATCTATGATTAATGTAATCGATTAATGGGTCATAGTCAAAAGCAGCGTCATAAAATCCCTCCCATGTATTGCGCGTAAATGCACTTCTCCGTTGTGACTGTCTCTCAGCATTTAATAGACGTCGTCTTTTTAATTCTTCATGGGACTCTGCAGCAATCTGTGACGCATGACGCTCAGCATCTAAAAGTTGACGTGTCTGAGTTTGCTCTGCTGTTTCAGCAGCTCGTTGAGCTGCGTGACGTTGAGCATCTAATAGACACCGTGCTTGCTGTTGCTCGTCAGACTCAGCAGTTCTTTGAGCTGCATGGCGTTCTGCATCTAATAACCGACGCGTTTGACTTTCGTCTGCAGTTTCAGCAGCTCGTTGGGCTGCGTGACGTCGAGCATCTAAAACACACCGTGCTTGCTGTTGCTCTTCAGACTCGGCAGTTCTTTGAGCTACATGACGTTCCACATCTAATAAACGACGCATTTGACTTTTATCTATAGATTCAGCAGCTCGTTGGTCGGCGTGACGTTGGGCATCTAATAAACGCCTTGCTTGCTGTTGCTCTTCAGACTCTGCAGCTCTTTGAGTTGAATGGCCCTCGGCATCTAAAGCCATACGGGTTTGAGTCTGTTCTTCAGATTCTTGGCTTCTAGCAAATTTCACAGCGCGAGCTCCGGTAGAGCTACGCGATAGATTTGTTTTGCGTTTTTTAGGCATTGCAGTTTAAATGCAACAAAATACAAACAACACAGAAATACAACAAACAACATCAACAATTAATTTTAAAATCCTTCTACTACATTAGGCGGATTAGGCCTCATTCGCACGGGAGCTTAAAAGCGTTGCGTTAAAACTCAGCGTTAGCGCTATTATAACGTTCTCGATATGACTGTTCATACAAACGTTTTAAAATCACTCTTTTCGTTTCGCTTTTCGCTACACAACAAACATACAACGTGAAAATGGTTTCTACTGAATTACTTAATACAGCGATTTGTGTGTCTAGAAAACAAAACGCTTTTTGGGTTCATCTTTTGAATAAACTGATATATTTAAAAGGGTAGGTTGTAATATTGTACGAAGAATTGAGGTAATACCCCATTATTTGTCTAGTTATTTTGTAATGTCTATCACATTTTATTATTTTATTCGAATAATCTGGCAATGTTTTTGTATGTAGAAGTGGACAACACTCCACCTATAAAATTAGGACCTCAGGATCCATAACCGTATCACGTTTCACGTTTCATTGCATCGTATCACGGCGCTGTTAAAATATCTACGAATAAAATAAAGTGAGGAAGAATACTCTTATTACAAATTATAAAAAAAATAATGTAATAATACATTATAACATTATAGATAATGGTGTACCATTTTCTGTAAAACATAGAAATCAATGTAAATTAACAGATTCCATTGTCATGGAAAGTATATTTTAAAGTATTGACTTCTTTATCTGAGGACTTTCTACTCCTAACATAAACAAACACGTCCCACCGCCAAGCGAGCATGTGCATAGCATGAGCATGAGCATGAGCATATTTACCGCTCGTGCGAACAATAATAGGACGTTCCATACGATCTATTTTTTTAACTCTCAAATCTCAGCGCTCAAAATTCAACACTGCTCGATAAAAAAGCGTCGCGTTTTAAAAGCGCTGACGTGTGAACAGATACTTGAAAATGCATCTGTTCCATTTTGAACGATTTTTTAACAGACGTTAAAAAAGCTCCCGTGCGAATGAGGCCTTACACTATACTGTCATAGACAACCTAATATTTGCATGACGTAAGGTTGATTATGGAGTTCTCAACATTTAAGATCTTACTGTAATTACCCATTTTCGCAAACAGTCTGTGACATGTGCTGTCATAGACTTCAGCGCTCGCCAAGGAGAATAACATACGCAGCTGTAGCTCTGATAGAAAAATATTATTCCCCGTTTTTGTTACATTCTTCAACCCCCAACCCTTTTTCTGCAATAAAAAGTAGCCTATATCCTTTCTCGGGGTCTAGTCTATCTGTGTACCAAATTTCATTCAAATCAGTTCACTGGTTTAGATGGTAAATCATTACAGACAGACAGACAGACAGACAGACAGAGTTACTTTCGCATTTATAATATTAGTAAGGATTTATAATATTAGTATAGCTAGTATGTATAGATTTCGATTTTTGTGTATTAATTTAATTTTGTGTATTAGAACAGTTTAATTTTTTTTGTTACTAACCCTACTTTTATCTGCATTAAAATAGAAAAACAAATACATATATGAAGTAAAACATATTTATTTAATTTCATTTATAATATGTATTTCTGTATACGGACTGCTTAATGTTTCGCCCTGCCTTACTTAGTGGCACAGGGTAGAAATAATGTCTTACCGGTTGCCTAGCGCTGATTTGTTCACTCTTCGTTTAAATTATTCCAGAATATAAGAGTGTGAAAACACTACTGCTGGCAAAACATTTATCTATATTTTGAATCTGATTTACTTATAATTGCAGACGCATTACAGTTAAAACTTATACTACGAAAGCGAAGTGATATCATTGATAATACAACCATACTACACATAGTAACACTTTGAAAACCAACATTCATATCCAACATACCCAAATGCATTGAAATCAAATCTATAACCTGCGGCTCAAATGAACAGGCTTCAATAGCAACAAAGCACGAGCCACGTCAAACATTATAATTCATTTATAAATAGACCGTTACTTAGGAGAGTGGTTTCTATAAGTTGACAGCTCTATTGTTCATGTCGTAGCCACGAACAATGCCTCCCTTAAAGGCTTTTCGGTAATTTAAGAACGGGTTACTCTAGGTGCTCGCCTATTTATTTTTCAACAGTCTCTGGCAGGGACATCGTAGTTGTGGAATTTTTAAAATTCCATTCAAAGTCCACCTTATCGAGGTAAAAATAGTGTGTGTGGTACTGATGACTCAAATTGAGATCCGTTCAGTATGCTATCCCGATTGAGAGACAAACATCTGTACTTTATTTATAATTTGCGTAGAATTAGCGGCCTACGAGTATATGTTGTTACATTTTACACGCAGGAATAACTAAGTTATTCCTGAAGTTACGGCTGGTCTTGTCGGGAGAA
Organism: Ectropis crepuscularia; assembly: GCA_963693475.1. Lineage (NCBI taxonomy): Eukaryota > Metazoa > Arthropoda > Insecta > Lepidoptera > Geometridae > Ectropis > Ectropis crepuscularia. The sequence goes on from OY856338.1 coordinate 9,717,836, forward strand.
CGGTTACTGCCGATCTGAAGCCCCGGGTTCAACTCCCACGCGCACCACTGTCTTTTCGAAATCATTTGCGTAATTTGAAGAAAGATATTTTGTCCCTTAAATCTTTCGAAGTCAAGTGCCATCCACCAACCCGCACTAGACCAGCGTGGTGGATTAACAAACAAATAAGTAAATTATGGCTTTTACTCTCCTTCACCTTGCGACAGAAGACCCCGAGTACCAGCACTACAGTTAGTGGGCTATGATGTATGCTTTATGCTAAAATATTACTATGCCGTGGAGACACCGCGAGGGAACCAACACACCGCAAGCAGCACCCGTTCACAAGTGTGATGCACACAGCAGCCATTGCTCTCCTAGGTCATGTTTTAGGGAAGATAACGATCCACCAAACGATGCTGCCGTAAAATTTCTCTTCGAAATGAGTCTTCGTTGATGAGCGCGAATGCTCGGGGCTTACACATAAAGTTTATTTCCAAACGATTCGTCTTAGGGTAAATGAGGACCCCTTGGACCACCCCTGGGTTGGGCTCAGAACCTCACTTAGGTTCTGAGCCCAGCCCAGGGGTGGTCCAAGATTTTTGGTTCAAGATTTGGTAATGGTCTACTAATTAAAATGCTCGCACGCACGGCCTTGCGAGTTGACCACGACTATGGTCTCTCCAACTGGTGCCAGTTAGTGGGCTATGATGTATGCTTTATGCTAAAATATTACTATGCCGTGGAGACACCGCGAGGGAACCAACACACCGCAAGCAGCACCCGTTCACAAGTGTGATGCACACAGCAGCCATTGCTCTCCTAGGTCATGTTTTAGGGAAGATAACGATCCACCAAACGATGCTGCCGTAAAATTTCTCTTCGAAATGAGTCTTCGTTGATGAGCGCGAATGCTCGGGGCTTACACATAAAGTTTATTTCCAAACGATTCGTCTTAGGGTAAATGAGGACCCCTTGGACCACCCCTGGGTTGGGCTCAGAACCTCACTTAGGTTCTGAGCCCAGCCCAGGGGTGGTCCAAGATTTTTGGTTCAAGATTTGGTAATGGTCTACTAATTAAAATGCTCGCACGCACGGCCTTGCGAGTTGACCACGACTATGGTCTCTCCAACTGGTGCCATCTGGATCCGCCCTTGCTAGTTTTACATATTAATATTTACTTTAAGACCCTTCCAGCCGGCCCAGAGCCCGGCACAGCAGAGCATCATCGCCGCTTTGTGATATTATTTGCCATACATGATTCGTAGTTTTAATGTTTTGTTTTGTTTAAAGCTTCATATGAGAGTCTGCCTCAAGAGGTAGCCTCTACTGCCTACCGAACCATGCACTAGCGCAGAAAGCGCATGACTGATCTTTCCGTTCTCAACTAACTCTACATCTCGCACGAAGACTGGCAAGGATACCTCAGACGGTACGACCTCGGCTTGAGATGCCGTCGATAGGGAAGATAGGAATCTGGAATTCCAGAAATTATTGCCCTACGGCACTAGCGAGGAGGATCCCTGATACTTGTAGTCCCTGATGGCACTCGGAGGCGCAGCAAGAATAGATTAGTATGGATGTTATATGTTACATTTAAAATAATTATAGAGCTTCGCACAAATGCTACAGTCGAATATTTATGACTAGCTGAACGCGCGTGCGTTGCTACGCCATCTATCGAAAATCGATCGTACCAATTCAAATTTTGAACAAATTCGGTTACTTTAGGTTCTAATGACGCAACCTTTAAAATTTGATATATGCTGTCACGCAACGAAAGCTCTCAAAAGCAATATTTTTTCCCGTTTTTGTTACATTTTTCATTCCAGCTCGGCTCCTGTTGATAGTAGCGTAATGTTAAATAGCCTATAGCCTTCCTCGATAAATGGACTATCCTACAAAGAAAGAATCGTTCAATTCGGACCAGTAGTTCCAGATATCCTTGCGTTCAAACAAACAAACAAACAAACTCTTCAGCTTTATAATATTAGTATAGATTTTAGTTTCCGAGACGCCCGTCTCGCTAGTCTATTGGTGATGCGCACCCATAAGAATTTCCCCTTACAAAAACTGTTCGATACGACTTCAATATAAGTTTTAACTTCAAAAATCGATACTTACTGCCCTGGACATCGGAGGCACTGGAGGTCCACCCGGCTGCAAAAAGAAATTAAAAAATATATAAACAAAATTCAATCATCACCAACGGAGAATTTCGAATTAGTGTCAGTTATACACAGTCTTTAGAACTAAAGCAATGGGAATGGAACCTAAACATTGTCACTATTTGATTACTTGGTTATGAAATAACTATTCTTATGTGTTGTGCTATAAAAGGTATATCCGTCATTATGAACAATTATGACTAATAGGTAAACCCTTAACTCACGAACTGCATACAATTTGTAGAGTTCAAATTATTTTTCGATAGTCTTAATAGAGAGTTTGAATAGAGTAAATGGTTTGGTACCATACGTTCCCGAGAATTGCTCATTTATTTATTAACACATTAGCATGGCTTACAAAACACCCAAATACACTAATCCATAGTCAAAATGCAAATATCTTGGTCAAAACAAAACAAGGAAACACAAAATAATCACAATATCTCAAGACATAACAGTAAATTAATCATTAATTATATGCACATAATATATGGCAATCTTAGTGGCTTAGTGGCGAGGACGGACGAGCTCAAATGTTTGAATCCCAGCAGATGTACAGGTTCATCATCACCACATTAACGGTCAAGAGAAACGTCGTGAGGTGACCGGCAAATTCCGATACATCTTCAAGGACAAATTTTGTAGTGGTAGGACTCTTAGCAGAATTCCATGGGGAAGTACCTCACCTTTATTTTACAATTATTCTACCGCCAAGCAGTAATGTGCAAACATTATTGAGTTCCAGTTTTAAGGGTAATGTTTTCTGTGAAATTACAGAGCATAGAGATAAAATACCATTAAAGCCATGACGAGTGCAGTGTAGTTCAGTGCTAGGTCAATATTTGGACTATTCAAGTTCTAATAGCTGCGTGTTAATGTGCTGCTGTTAGGGGTGGCATGTTGCTTACCATCAGGCAATTGTCCTACCCGTCTCGTCACACTATACTATAAAAAAAAATGTTTTACCCGCCAACCCTCACTTGTGCGAGTTTAACACAATGAGTCAAATCACTGCCTAGGACTGCACTGCAGTCGTAGATTCAAGATGATTTATCTTCTTGCCCTGAAACATTGGCATCCAAACCGAAGCACAGTAATAGGTGGCATTCCATTTTAAGGTATCAATTGTAACACTCGTTTTTACTGTTTTATTGTCTCCTGTTTTAGAGTGTTTAGAGTTTTTGTTGTTGGTGTATACAATAAAGAGTATTCATATATACAAATAAAAATGGGCTAAGATCACCACCCAGTGGCAGCCAAATGGGAAACGACGATGCGGGAGACCCAAAAGGCGATGGCGGGACGATCTCGACAAACACCTTAGAGACTGGACTACTTTGACTCAAGACAGACAAAAATGGAAGGAGGGTAAGGAGGCCTTTGCTCAACACTGGGAAACAATGGGCGCTTAATAATAACATATATACTTGTCTAAATTACCACCTGACTCCAAACTAAGGAAAGCTCGTAGTATGGCCTGATAGCTGATATAATACATAGTCTTAAATACATACTTATTATACATACAATACTTAATAATGATGTTTTGCAGATATCTGTAGAGTCTTACCTAAAGTGCAAATAGATGATGAGTCTATTCATAGTCTATTTTAATATGTATTTGAATAAATTATCTTACCGGTTGCTGGAAGCACGTATTGAGGTTGCCACCCCCACGGCAGGCAGTTTTCCCCGCGTCTGTCATTTCGTTGCGGATGTGAAGGACTTCGAACTCTAGTTTGTCTAGCTGCTTTTCCTGTGAACATGACGAACAAATATTATTAAACTCTTTTCAAAAATATCACACGGAGAAAGGGAAACAAACTTAGTAACTCACAAATGGGACTATCAATTGGCCCCCTTATTGGTTAAAGCGATCTCTTTCAACCCACTACGGAAAAAATATAATATGGACAAAGTGGTCCTTAACTTAGTTAAAAATAAAAAAAATTACACATACTTGGCAATCTAAAACAAACACTTATCTAACATACATACAGTATAAGTTTAAAAGGATGGATAGAAATAGCAAAATATTTATGTCACCAACGGATTTCTTTAACAACTGTAAACTTTTCAGATAAACAAATTTTTCCAAACCATCTCTCATAAGGCTGTGCCAAATTTATCGAGATTTTTAGGGTTCCGTAAAACCTAAAAACGGAACCCTTATAGGTTCGTCAAGTCTGTCTCTCTGTCTGTCTGTCTATCTGTCTGTCCGTCCGTATGTCACAGCCACTTTTTGTTGAAACTATGAGAACTACACTGTTGAAACTTGGTAAGTAGATGTATTCTGTGAACCGCATCAGGATTTTTACAAAAAAATAATTTAAAAAAATGTAGAGTTGCCCCCATACTTAGAACTGAAACTCAAAAAATTTTTTTTCATCAAACCTATACGTGTGGTATATCAATCGATAGGTCTTCAAAAATGATGTTGAGGTTTTTTAATATAATTTTTGTCTACACTGAATAGCTTGCGCAAGAGACACTTCCAAATTGGTAAAATGTGCCCCCCCCCCCCCCTCTAACTTCTAAAATAAGAGAGTGATAAAAGTACACAAATATAATATGATGATGTACGTTACCATGCAAACATTTTTGACTTTTTTGGTGTGAACTCGATCTGATGAGTAGTTGCTTTGTTTTTAATACGTCATAAATACACTATTACTAAAATATCGCTCAAAGTTATACCGAACTACAATAACTTATTTATTATGTTACTTGCTGCTACGGAACTCTTCATGGGCGAGTCCGACTCGCACTTGGCCGCTTTTATTTTATTTGCGATATTTTTAACATCTCTTTAATTTAAATACCAAAACGTTTATATTAAGATAAATAAATAACTTAAGGCATAATATTTCCCAAGAAAATACAACGGAAACTTCTTACTATTTCTAATTTAGAACTCTTGTAGCTGGCAAGCTTCTCAACTAGATCCTTGGCTTTCGTGACGTCCAAGCACTGCTTATCCTGTGAAGGCAAAACGAAAACCTCTGGCCATAACTTCATTCGCAAACAAGCCTCGAAGGCTTCGTCTGCTTTTCAAAACTTTATACCGTAAATTGCGGCTAGCACTGGTTTTTTTCCAGAAAATTTTAGACCTTCTATTTGTGTTAGGAATATTTCAATTTATCTTTAAACCGTAATGAATTCTGTATAAGAATAAGCTCGAGACGATAACTGGAAATACAATCTTTGCTAAACTTTATTATAAGAAAGTATAGCAAAGATTGTCCATCGTAACGAATATTTTTAAACGAGAAAGGTGGTTTTATTCAATCGCAAGGAAGATAAACTTTATAAAATATCGAACTATAGTATTAGGTGAAGAGTAACATAATTAATACACAAACAGTCAGTTAGTCGTACCACACATTTGCCAGTTATTCTACCGCCAAGCAGTAATGTGCAAACATCACTGTATTCCGGTTTAAGGGCAATGTTTCCAGTGAAATTACAGATCACAGAGATAAAAAATCTTATATCTCATGGTGACGAGCGCAGTGCAGTGCTAGGTAATGTTTTGGACTCTTCATGTTTCAATAGCTGCGTGTGTGTGTCACTGTGCTGTTATGCGGCAGCCATGTTGCTTACCACCAGGTACATGTCGTGTTCGTCTAATACTCTATAGTCTATACTATAAAAAAACCGTATCACAACCGATTAAAAGTGATGACCGTAAAAAAATTTGACCGACTTAAAAAAAGAAGGAGTAAAGCTTTGGTCTGGTGATCATGACGCACAACGCTGCGGTATGCGTTGCCGGACACTCAATCATATGAAAAACGTCGAGTATGTTCTCTTGTTCCGTCGCAGTATGCGTCAGCGGCGAGGGGCAAGCGCGGTGAAGTGGGGAGGTGTACTCCCGCACAGCGCGGCGTCATTCTCGGTTCAACGCTGCGGTGTGCGGTGTGCGTCACGGGCCAATATGGATTTTTTCGAAAACAATTTAATAGAATTAGTTCGCAACTATCCTTCTTTATATAAAAGTTTGATAGAAATTTACAAGTTTGATAAAAAATTACAGAAAAATTGTTCATGTTCACGTCTACCTTGGTAGCTGCGGCAAAATCAACACACTCGACGTTTTTCATATGATTGAGTGTCCGGCAACGCATACCGCATACCGCAGCGTTGTGCGTCATGATCACCAGACCAAAGCTTTGCGGCGCACACCGCAGCGTTGTGCGTCATGATCACCAGACCAAAGCTTTACCATACTACAGTTACAATTTCGTACTCAATTGTTTTAAAGTTGCTATATAGTGACGAGAGAACGGGACTTGTGCCTGATAGTAAGCAACACGCCTGCCCATAACAGCACAATGACATGCAGCTATTGGAGTCCAAATCATTACGTAGTACAGCACAGCGATCGTTACCCGGAGATATACGATGATTTATCTCTTAGCCCTGTAAATTTCTTTAGAAACATTGCTTTTCCATAACCGAAATACTGAACTTTTACTGGTTGGCAGCAGAATAACTGGCTCAAGTGTGGTACTTAGACAGGCGGATTCTGCAAATAGTCCTACCACCACAAAAACAGACTATAATGACGGAAAACATCGGACGTACACCAAAATTAATTATAAAACAGGACGTCTAACAAATTTCTATAAAAACATTTCGAAAAAAAACTTGCAACTTTTCTGCTCTTGTTCTACTTCGTTTCGTCCGATACAACATTGTTTGACGTTTAAATATTCTAAGCATGCTCTAATTAGTGTAGGCTTAGAACATTTAAACGGACAAAACGACGGATCGCAGTAGAATCGGAGTAGGAAAGTCGCGAGCTTATTACGTTTTCGTAGAAAGAGAGTAGACGTCCTGAGCCTTCAAGCATATCGATATACAGGGAGAATTAGAAAAGTTGTGAAAAGGACAAAAAGAATAACAGACAAGTTTTACCTTTCTTTCAAAATTACCTGTTCTTGTGATTCTGAGTCTTTTGAGTGTGTATTGTTAACATCGTTTAACGAAGTTGCATCTCCCTACAACAAATAATTTTATTAAAATTTACTGAAGCATCCTTATGAAAATACGCGTGCTACAGATTAGATTATACATCTATTATACTATATTATACTTCTATGCATTTTTTTTAAATAAAAACTGACGAGACGACCATGTCATGTGCCTGATGGTAAGCAACAACATGCCTGCCATTTAACAGCACAATGACACGCAGCTATTGGACTATGAAGAGTTTACATCATTAGATACCTAGCACTGCACTGCGCTCATCACCCAGAATTCTAAGATATTATACCTCTAACCCCTGTTATTTATCTGGAAACATTGTCCTTCGAACCGGACATATGTTTTTATAAGCATTTATCCGATTTGAAGAATTATTCTATACTTATTAAACTGGACCAAGTGGGATTTTCCCAATGGTTACCGTAATGGATACTTTAAAGTTGAGAAGGAATCGATTCCTTTCATGTAAACACGCTTCGTCGTAGACCTCATCTGTCCTCACCTCAGCTTTACATTTTGTGAGATTGCCGGTCTAGTGAAAATTTATAATAGGAATAAAAATTTAAAATAGGAACAATCAGGACAACAAATGTCCGTATTATTAAATTGGAATCGAACCCACGATTTACGCTTAATGAGCTAACTTACTATTGACTGAGTCACGAAACCAGTCATTTATATTATTATGTTCGACTCTACATTTGTAATCCTACTAATATTATAAATGTCAATGTATGGATGTTTGGATATTTGGATGTTTGTTGCTCAGTCACGTCCTAACGTATGAACGGATCGGGCTGAAATTTGGAACACAGATAGATTATAGTCTGGAAGAATACATTTTATCCCCGAAAAACAGCGGGAACGGGAACTTCACGGGTAACACCGCGGGCCACTGCTAGTGTATGACAAAAAAAAATTCGTTAGACATTCTTGCCGCACAACACCATAACTGATGATTTTTAGTAATCAATGTATTATTTGTCATTTGAGTCAAACAAGTGGAATGTAAATAAAATGTACGATCCAAATTAATGATATTTCAGTATAAACAAAGTCATTAGAATTTCAAGCGCCTGGCAAAATCTTATAGCAATTTACGGGGAACAAATTACCATGCCGTGAGCGGCAGGCAAGTTCTAAAATGGCAAAGTAATTATAGAATGATTGTGACTATTATGGGCGCCAACGGAGAGGTGCAATGAGGTGCAACAATATATAAAATAAAATGTTTCTTCTGAGTTAATTTGTTTCGTTAACCGCATCGCTACTCAACATCAATCGATATGGCAGCCGCGTATATATTTTTCCTATTTTTCTAAAACATGCGTGAAGGGAAAAGTAAAGACATGCACCTGTTGGTAAGCAACAAGAAATAGAAATAGAAATATTTATTTTACCAAAAAACATTTGTACATATACAGAGAAGCCTTAGATAATATTCATATAATACTTAGGTTTAAAACGAGAATACAATTTGTAGATACTTAAGATTAAAACTGTGCTTAAAATAGGTATAATTTAATTTTTTCTGTACAGAAAGCTATTTCTCTATGAACCCCAAACTAGGCAAAGCCTGTATCTTGGGGCCACAACACAACAAGCCTTTAATAATGTAAAACAGAACAAAAACATGCAACTATAACGCAGCTTTATCTATACTAATATTATAAAGAGGAAAGATTTGTACCTATTTTTGTATGTTTGTAATGAATAGGCTCCGAAACTACTGGACCGATTTCAAAAATTCTTTCACCTTTGGAAAGCTACATTATTCTTGAGTAACATAGGCTACGGCAGATGGCGCTGCAGTTGATATCTAGGTTATTATTCGAGCGAAGCCGGAGCGGGCCGCTAGTGTTTGAATATATTCCAAATCGCTATCTTTAAAGGTGGCTCTCTTGTAACATATCGGGTTTCTCACGATGTTTTACTCACCATTCAAGCCCGGTGCTATGACAAACTTGGATATCTACGTGGTGAAATACTCAGAGCTACAAGCGGGCATCGAACCAAAGACCTCACTACAGTGAATTTTGACGTTTTCGTCACTGCGACCACTGCGGCTTCAATTGTGGGCAAATAAATTTAATATAATTAAAAAGACGAAATTCTTCAATCAGTGCGTGTTGCCAGTGGTGACTTATGGAACTGAGACGTGGTCCTTAACTGTGGGCCTCATAACAAAGCTCAAAGTCACACAGCGAGCTATGGAGAGAGCGATACTCGGAGTCTCTTTGTGCGACAGAATCCGTAATGAGGATATTCCCAAAAGAACGAAAACAGCCGACATAGCTCGAAGAGTAGCTAATCTGAAGTGGCAATGGGCAGGCCATATCGCTCGCAGAACTGACAACCGATGGGGAAGAAAGGTTCTCGAGTGGCGACCACGAACCGGAAGACGCAGTGTTGGACGGCCTCCCACTAGATGGACAGATGACCTCACAAAGGTCGCTGGAAACCGCTGGTTGCAGGTTGCGCAGGACCGTTCGTTGTGGAAACCTAGGGGGGAGGCCTATGTCCAACAGTGGACGTCTTAATAAATAAATAAATAAATATTGGTGGACAATTCACACACCACCATCTGAACCCAAACTAAGCAGAGCTTGTAATATGGCGGCCAGATAGCTGATATAACACTTATATAGTTTTAAATACATACTTATTATACATAGAAACACCCAGACACAGTGCAAACATTTGAATTCATCACACAAATATTTGCACTGGGTGGGAATCTAACCCACGACCTTCGGCTTCTGCGGCGGTCTTGCGGCTGATGAATGAAAATTAAATTTAAATTTCGGTTCGGTGAATCTAACACGTGTCGAAAATTGTTTATAATAATCGTAGGACGAGATTTTCACCGAAAGGAAACAAACAAGTTGAGAGAACTTTCTCGTAATTGTATTGTTATTTCGAAATATTAGTCATTTCCACGAGAATTACATTTATATCGGAGTTACGTCTTTGTCTTCTTAGTAATTATTTATAGGCATATTCGAAATTTAATACATACTCCCACAACCGAAACGAAATATGTGAAAATAAATTTGGGAGCCAGACAGCTGATATACAATAAAAAAATTATAGGTACTTAAGATAGATAAAAACACCCAGACACAACAAATATTTGTATTTATCACATAACTATTGTCCTATGATGAGAATCGAACCCACGACCTCCGGCACTGCAGACTGACTTAGGTACTACCAACTCTGCCAGTCAATAGATACAGACAGTAATAATTTCAACGTAGGTAGGTACAGTCGGGTGGCTAAAGGCTAAAGTTACACCTGGTCTAGTCGGGAGAACGGCGACTGCCGATCTGGAGACCCCATTCAAAACCACGCGCACCACTGTCTTTTCGAAATCATCTGCGTAATGCCGCTAACTTAAAACAGTGAAGGAAAACATCGTGGGGAAACCGACATATAGGTACCTATATCTTTCGAAGTCATATCCAACCCACACTGGGTCAGCGTGGTGGATTAAGGCCTTGACTCCCTCCTTGCGAGAGAAGGCCACGAGTCCCAGCTGTGGGCCGTTTATGTATGTTATGTAGCTACAACAGGTAGGTAGGTAGGTAAATATGAAAGATTGTGCCACTGCGAGAACTTGGTTTATGAAAAAAACTGTACCACAGAAACGCTATTTCATAATTTCTTCCTATTTTAAAGTTAAGTTTAGAAAAATTAAATAGGTATACCTATTATACCTGATCATCGCTTCAAAAATGTTAATAACATATCATCAACCATCAACTTAGAAATGGATAGCGTTACACGAGTTAGTATACATGCCTAATCCCAAATGGTTAAATATCTGATTGGATCTAAAAATATATATGGGTGTTATCAAATCGAAATTGACCCAGTTTCTTCTGAGTGAGCGCAGGCTGACGAAAATCTCATCATAGCTTGGAATCAGGTGACATTCAGGTTTAGTGTATACTTAAATTGCATAACTTTTGTGTATTTCTTTACAATGATTACAACTTTCATTTACCTTTTTGGGAGCTCAATTTTACCTACAAAACTCTAAAAAATAATACTCAGGAAGAAGTTAATCACTCAGTGCATCATACCTGAGGGTTGTTTTTATACAATTTCTCCTGAAGCAGAGAGTTCTCCTTGTTCATCATCTTCAGCTCTCCTTGAAGGCGCTTCACCTGTGCTCGACAAGTCTCCAGATTCTGGTCCTTTGTCATTAATTCCTTGTATAATATGTATCTGAAAACGTACCTTTTTATGTCCATTTTGTGGCTTCCAAAGTAATTTTAAATTAGTAGGGCATTTTTTCTATTGCTTGGTTGGTTTAGATGTCAAAATGTCATTATTGTAGATTAACAACGTTTCAATTTCGACAGCGAGGCCATCTTAAATCGACATTCCAATTTCGAAACAAATGTAGATTTGATAAAAAAAGTGCCATAGACAGAAGACTGAAAAAGTTTTTACTACTCTACGGTAGCAAAAAAAATTCTTCATCTATGGCTCTACGTATCTATACGAGTAAGGCAATGATTTTGCAAGTAGACATAATAACAAAGCCGTAAATACTCAGCCTTAAACAGATCCTTTATTCTGTACGTATTTTCTTTTCAGTAAAAACAAATAATATAGAATACCTCGTTCCAGGAAGACGTGTAGAAAACCAAAACAAAGGTAAACATCGTTTAATCTTAGTATTTTAATGAAATTGTCTTAAAATATCTTAAAATATTTTTCACAAATATGATTCGACTCTATTGCGATCCTATGATGATCCTATGATCCTATGATATGATACGATGGGGTGGATAGAAGGAGCCTCCCCGAGCGGTGTTATTTTGATCGATAACTGTGATTGCGTTTACACCCGGCCCACCCTGGACAGTCAGCATTTCGGTGCAGACTGACTAATCCTTCTACAACGATGATGTCTAACGGTCCTTTTCAGGACCCAAACACAACGGCTCTTATCAGAGCCCCGAAACGGCACTTATCAGCGCCAAACAAAAAGGCACTTTTCAGTGCCAACAGTAAAAATTACAATAAGAAACCACAAAGTCCTATTTGCCGACCCGCGCTAAATGTCATCTCAATAAATATTGAAGGTTTTTCACAAACTAAAGCTGACCTACTATCAGCACTTTTCCACAAATCAGGCTGTGATGTCATGTGCATTCAAGAAACCCATAGAACCATGGAACAGGTTCGTCCCCATATCACGGGCCTTTCCCTCATTGCCGAAATTCCTCACGCTAAACATGGAAGCGCTATCTTCACTAAGCCTAATACCTCAATAAAATCCATATCATGTAACTCGCAAAACTCAATTGAAATTATTACAGTAGATACCGGACACTGTACAATCACCTCCATTTATAAACCCCCTAGCCAACCGTTTATATTTACTGAAACTGATAACTTCCGTCATCAAAGCTTCAGAATAGTAGTCGGTGATTTTAATAGTCACAGTACCACTTGGGGCTATCGAAACACAAATGCTGATGGAATCGCGGTTGAAACCTGGGCTGAAGCAGAAGAACTTTACCTATGTCATGACGCCAAGCTTCCCGCATCATTTAATAGTGGCCGCTGGAAACGAGGATATAATCCTTATCTCATCTTCGTAAGCACTAATATCAAATCACTCTGTTCTAAATCTGTTAGTGCCCCCATTCCAAACACCCAACACAGACCCATATCATGCATTATTCATGCCGCAATAAAACCAGTAGTTGTTCCTTTTAGACGACGGTTCAATTTCTCAAAAGCCAATTGGGACAAATTCTCAGAGGACATAGACAAAAAACTGTCACGCCTTACCCCAAACCCAGAAAACTACGATAAATTTGTAGACATAATCTGGACAGAATCACGGAAAAATATCCCTAGAGGCTGCCGCCCACACTACATTCCGGGTCTCACCCAAGACTCTGTTGCACTCTTAGAGAAATACGAAAAACTATATAGCAATGATCCTTTTTCATCAGAAACCTTCGCAACCGGAGAAGACCTTATGCTTAAACTTCGAGAAGTCCGAAAGGAGAAGTGGGTTGCGGCAGTGACTGCTATAGACATGACACACAACAGCAAGAAAGCATGGTCCACCCTACGTAAATTAACAGACAGCCCACCCTTACCAAAAAACCCTGGCACGGTCACAGCAAACCAAATAGCTCACCAACTGCTGCTCAATGGGAAGCCTTCCCAACGACTACCTAAAACACCCAAACTAAGCCCAAAAGAAACCTTTTCAACCGAAATAAGCCAACCTATTACTATAACTGAGATGATAGCTGCCATCAAAGGACTTAAAGATGGAAAGGCCGCAGGTGAAGACGATATTACGGTAGAACAAATCAAACATCTGGGCCCCATTGCTGTATCTTGGCTCCTTGCAGTCTTTAATGCTTGTTTAGTAAAATCTAAAATACCAAGGCTATGGAGAAAATCAAAGGTCATCGCACTGCTCAAACCGGGTAAACTACCAACTGACCCAATAAGTTACCGACCTATTTCCCTTTTGTGCCACACCTACAAGCTGTTTGAACGACTTCTTCTCAACCGACTAACACCTATAGTTGACCCCAAACTGATTCCAGAACAAGCCGGCTTTCGCCCTGGTAAGTCATGCACAAGCCAAATTCTCAAACTCACACAACATATAGAAAACGGATTTCAAGCTAAAAAAGTCACAGGTGCCGTTTTTGTAGATCTATCTGCGGCATACGATACCATCAACATCAGGAAACTCTTGTCAAAAGCATCAACAATTATTAATGACCAGACTTTTATTAAATTACTGAGAGAGATGCTCACCAATCGACGATTTCAAGTTCATTTGGACAATCGGACCAGCAGGTGGCGACAACAAAAGAACGGCCTACCACAAGGTAGCGTCTTAGCACCTATCCTGTTCAACATCTTCACCAACGACCAGCCCAACCCTCCAAACTCTGAACGCTTCCTATACGCAGACGATCTTGCCCTTACCTCTCAAGCAGCATCTTTTGAGGAAGTTGAAAAACATCTCACTGAAGCTTTGGAAGTGTTTGGAGGATACTATGATGAAAATGGATTAAGACCAAACCCATCGAAAACATTTTCTACCGCATTTCACATCAGAAATCGTCAAGCTGATCGTAAACTTAATGTGAACTGGCGAGGTATCACCATTGAGCACAACAATACCCCGACTTATCTTGGTGTCAAACTGGACAGAACACTGACATTCAAAACACACTGTCATAATACAAAATTAAAAGTTAGCGCCAGAAACAACCTTCTCTCTAGACTAGCTTCTACCACATGGGGTGCTTCAGCCCATGTTTTACGAACATCTGGATTAGCACTGTGTTTTTCTGCTGGAGAATACGCATGTCCAGTATGGCACCGATCTGCCCACGCGAAAGAAGTTGATGCTGCACTAAATGACACATGTAGGAAAATAACAGGTTGTCTGCAGCCCACCCCTCTTAACTCACTCTACCCTCTAGCCGGAATAGCCCCACCAAAAGTCCGTAGAAGCGTAACCTGCTCAGTAGAAAAAGAAAAACAAGAAAATGACATCAGACATCCACTCTACAACTTAAAAATACCAAGCATACGCCTCAAGAGCCGCAGAAGCTTTCTTAGCTGTACAAAACTAATGCCTGACTCACCCAGAGAGTCCCGCTGCAAACAGTGGAACGAGATCTGCCCCCCTCCCCATGAGTTCGTGGCCCCAGCCGAAGAGCTTGCCCCAGGTAGCAACTTAGCGTGGCCCACGTGGAAGTCACTAAACCGACTCCGGACCCAAGTGGGCCGCTGCAAAGTTAACATGGCAAAATGGGGATATTCCGATGCAAGTAACATCCTGTGCGAGTGTGGCGCCACTCAGACCATGCAGCATCTGCTGTCCTGCCCGCGGTGCCCAACCAGCTGCACCAGAACCGACCTGATGGAGGCCTCGCTACCAGGAGTTGCAGTTGCTGAACATTGGGCAGCACATATTTAAACATTGATAACAATAATTGTACATAATTGAAAAAAAACATAACACAAAAAAAAAAAAATCATAAATTAAAAAAAAAAAAAAAAATTAGATTTAAATAGTAGGTATAGTTACAAAATAGGTATTAAGGAAACAAAAACAATAGCAAGTAAGAAGAAACATCATCGACACGAAGAAGAAGATTGCGATCCTAAATACAATATACTTGGATTTGTATTGATCAAATAATTCTATACTATCTTATTTTAAAAGTTATAGAAAGTAATGGTAGGATGATAGAAATATGATTTTAAGTACTAGCAATTTGGTCTATGTTTCTCAAACTCTCCATTTTGCATTCAAGACAATGCATTCTTCTTTTCATCAAATTAAGCTTATTAAAGGACGCGCCTATTTTTTTAACATACCCCTGTCATGCCCATATTGTGAAAATGCCCATTTCCATTATATAAAGCTATGTAGTTGACTTCGGGTTCGCGGTCATTTCGCACAGCTCTTGTCACTATAAAAGTATTCAAGTATGGACTAATTGTACTCTATTTATTTTTGACATTATTTTGGAATTTTTAATTGTAATGTAATTTGATTTTAATGTAATATAATTTGATTTTAATGTAATATAATTTGATTTTAATGTAATATAATTTGATTTTAATGTAATGTACATTGATTTTGATTGTAATAGGATTTTAAATTGACGTCTAATTTGTCATAACCAAAAACTGGGTAGTTTTCGGTTATTGGCATCGTGGTCATCGCGTCGTAGTTGAAGTATAGATGTTTTTTTAGGGTTCCGTAAAACGTAAAAACGGAACCCTTATAGATTCGTCATGTCTGTCTGTCTGTCTGTCTGTCTGTCTGTCCGTCCGTATGTCACAGCCACTTTTTGCCGAAACTATGAGAACTACACTGCTGAAACTTGGTGAGTAGATGTATTCTGTGAACCGCATTAAGATTATTACAAAAGTTTTTTAAAAAAACAAAAATTATGGGTGCCCTCCATACTGAGAACTGAAGCTCAAAAATTTTTTTTTCATCAAACCTACACGTGTGGGGTATCTATCGATAGGTCTTAAAAAATGATGTTGAGGTTTCTAATATAATTTTTGTCTACACTGAATAACTTGCGCGAGAGACGCTTCCAAAGTGGTAAAATGTGTGCCCCCCCCCCCTCTAACTTCTAAAGTAAGAGAATGAAAAAACTAAAAAAAATATATGATGTACATTACCATGAAAACTACCAACGAAAATTAGTTTGAACTCGATCTGATGAGTAGTTTTTTTTTAGTATGTCATAAATACACTATTATTAAAACTTCGATCAAAGTTACAACGAACTACAAGAACTATGTGTACTATGTATATTATGTTACTTGCTGGAACGGAACCCTTCATGGGAGAGTCCAACTCGCACTTGGCTACTTTATTATTTTATTTTCCAATGCTTCGCGAACCATTCTTGCGTAGTAATGACATTCGGTAGATAGAATCTTCGGTTCGTGGATCTCGATCCAATGACCAGCTTTAGCATCAATCAAATGTTCAGCAATTGCAGATTCTTGTGTCTGACGATTTTTTACAGCGGCAATGTGTTGATTGTTCCGAGTTCCAGCAGTGGGAATATTCATTTGGCTGTTTATGATATGCATATATATTTAGCCTTGTTATGCGATGAAAAATTAAAAGGGCAAGCAATGAAAGTACTACGAACTATCTTGTAAAACAAAGGTTGAGAAATGCTACTATATTGAGAGTGGCATTGATTTGTTTACATTTTATTCACGTGTATTTGGAACGAGGTATAGGTACTTATGTCAAATAATTTAGCCCTGAAGCTACCAAAGTACTTCTATTTAAGGCCTATTTACGTTGAGAAAGTATTTATAGACATGGAAAAATAACGGCTAATAAATGGGCGTTATTAATCTATGCATATAGACTACAGGCCCGTGTACAAAATTGATGGGTCATTTGAATCACCAGGAGACCTATGTGGAAAGATCGAAGGGTATAAAATAATAATATTCAGCACTATGCCGTCCATTTGTAAGCTGGCCAACTGAGTTCAGGTGAAGATAGGGGGTTGCAAACCTCGATTTGTTCTCCTTGTCGCATAGTTTTGTTTAGCTGCGGAATAATGGATTAGAAGTGGTATTGAAACTGTTTGGAACCAATGTTGTACATATTCAAATTACTAAATGTACTCTGGAAATCGACGAAAAATCAAAACATATTTCCGACACTAAAAAAGATTTAAAAAATAAAATTTTCAATTCTTACAGTTACAATACCTCTTCTAATCCATTATTCCGCAACCCTGTACAAACATCATGCGACAAGGGGAAACGATCAAGGGCTGCAATCAACTATCTTCACCTGCACTCAGTTTGACAGCTTGACTTAAGTAATTAGTGGATTTTCAGGCTTAGTCAAGACTGAAAATCCATTAATTTATGAACATTGAATATCATATTTATTTATATCCAACCAAAAGCCAAAAATTAAGTTTTCAGCTTCAAGCTTAATGACGGAACTGATTTACAAATTTCACCGTTTACACCTGCTTTTAAGAAAGTATCATTATTCCTTTCTCGGGCTAAACTATTCCTGTATTTTATATACCTTGTTTTAGAAGTTTAAGCGTCAAAGCACAACAAACAGGCAGACGTACTTTCGCGTGTGTATTTTTAGTGGGAATTTCCTAAAATGACATCCTGCATGAATACACTGATATCTGAAACTACCGGACGAATGAAAGAGTGTTCTAAAAATTGTAATCTGAAATCTATTCTAGAATGTGTTCATCAATTGGGAAAGTTAGTTAAAAAATACTCAAAAAAATGAATCACCTCTTGACCTCCAAGTCAGCATTATCAGCTACCAACTTCTCTTGCATGTCATAACTCTCGCTCAGTTTCCTTGTCAGGTCGACCTCCTTCAAAAGAAAACTCAACTTTATTCAAAACCGTTTATTGACTATTTTATGTTACATTAAACTTAGATGTAAAAGTGGAGTGAAGTGTGGAATGGATAGAAACGATGTTTATGACACATGCGTTATTAGAGATCGTTTTTGATTAACGAAACAAAAACATAAAACCCCAAACGTGTTTGTTTCAGTAGTACTAGAGACACTATTATGCATCATTTGTACTACCAGTTTCAGAATCAATTGAAATCCGAAGGAATTAGCTTGTATTTTTTAGTTGTACTAGAGACACCATAATGTATCATTTGTACTACCAGTTAAATTACTTAGTACTAGTGACATCTAGTGATCCGGAGTGCAAATTGTTGCATGTGTCCTTACAAATGCAATGCAAACTACTAAGCCGAAAATAGAAACATTCCACATGTAATTTCTAGTTTTTAGGTACGAGTAATATAGAGTCAGCCTGCGAATGGTAAAAAGGATCGCTGTTCCATACTAACAGTTGACTACAAAGGTCAAATTTGCATGGCATTGCTGATTTTTGTTTGCGATTTCGTAGTTGATACCGTAGTATTCCTTGCTCCCATTAACTTTAGGACAATTATTTGCGTCGCTCTGTTTTGTAACTCTGAATAATTACTCATGACAGATCCTAATGGCAATCAGCACTCAATGCAACTCAGCTATTTCTTTTAAGATAAAAAATTAACTAAACATCTTCAGGAGAACGATAAGTGGAGACAATATTTTTGAAACGCCTGGACACTAACAGTTTCCGTAATGTAGTTAGTACGCAGAAAACGTAAGGCTTTTATTTGACGTAATCGAAAAATGAGGCATAATAAAGACGTTTTTTGTTCCTTCTTGAAAATCGAAAAGTTATCTGAAAGATCGCTTTTAGTGATAATATGGCACTTTGTGTTCATAATGTGTTGTAATTTTTATGTGTAGCTAAATGATTTTCTTATTGTATTGTCGTCTAATTGTTAAATGCCACAGGGAATCCAGGTGCATTCTTATTTCTGAACAAAAGATGACGTGGATGAGGAATTACTGTGTTTATATCTTTCTAAGCGCCTCTGGAACATTTTGGTTGATGACGTACTGATTTGCTCCTGGGTGGATGGTCCGTTATGATCAGCTCCGGAGGATGTTTACCGGCAGTAAGGGCCACGGTGGGGTGGGTCATCCTCATCTCGTGGTGGATTGGAGGCTCTAGTAAACAAAGTAAAGAGATAATGAGAGTCGCCATTTTTTCGGCATAACTGAGAAAAAGATGGATAAAATATGTGCATTAAAATTCGCCCTGAGAATGCCGCTTACATCACATACAATCAAGAACATTTTGTTAATGAATTTGAAGTGAATCTAAATGAATATTCGACAGTGTAAGAGAAAACTTTATCTAGATTTTACCGTAAATTGAACCGGGAATGTACTCCATGCGCATTGGAACGGATTCTTTGGGCTTCTTATCGTAAGGAAACAATTCAGCTCCGACAAGCTTCTGCATACTCTTAGTTAGTTTGTCAAACCGTTCCATTTCACGCAGAAGTAAGTCACTCCTTTCTCCTAATTCTTTCACATCAGCCTCTGTGAGAGTTGTTTTCTGAAAGTAACAAACACATTTAAAACATCTAAAAATTTACTGTTTATTTTTCCCGTCACCCACAATAATACGTTTTTGTTGCCTTTAGTTTACGATTGATTTTGGATGGAATTCTGAAAATACTTCGATTTCAGAAGGGTAAATAATGAGCTTGGGTACTACGCGGGTGAAACCGCAGGGTACAACTAGTATATAATATTTTCAGTTTTACATTTTATGCCATAAAGTGACTGAACGAGCGAGGCATTTTCCTGATGGGAAGCAACACGTCTGCCGACAACATCACAGTGCCACACAGCTAGTATATGAATATGAAGAATTCAAAAGAAGAATTCTTAAGACTGCACTGCACTTGTCACCCAGAGACAAATACTATTTATCTTTTTGCCCGTTAATTTCTCTGGAAACATTGCCTATTATACCGAAGTGCAGTAATATTTGTAATTTGCGATAACTGACAAAGTTGTAGTACTTCCCCAGGTAGTATCTGCAAAGAGTCCTACTTTTAGGAGTTCTTACTCAAGTAATAAACACACATTAAGTGCTAGCACACACAATTAAAATTACGGCAATGTGATAATTTCGTTTCAAAAATTAAATGTGTTGACTGATAATACAAGTAATTTCAGCAGGTGGCAATTACAAATGTCAATCACAATGACAATAGTGGCGTCTCACTCCTATGTATAGTAAACACACATTGGCACGAGTGAGATGATACAACTGCAGTTATTGTCACTCACCTTCTGTATTTCTAAAAGCCTCGCTCTGGAATCTCTAATTCTCCGAGCACTTTTGCGCGTGTCATTGTGGATTTCCCTGATTTGCCGAGACAGAGGATCATCGCTTTCATAACTTGACGGAGAATCTGAAAAATATTTGTCTAAAAATTCATTTGTTTTTTTTTTCAGAAATAATAACATCACGGCTACTTTTATTCTACCGGACTGCTCGTGACTTGAAAAGGTACATCATTTCTTGGTTGACGTTTCAGAGACCTATAAGAATTAGTAAGACTGTTTTTAAGACAGTTTACGTACATATACCTATATAACTAAAATATGATCAATTAACATTTTTAGTATTAGCAACTTAACCATAACTAGCGCTTGCTTCACTTAGAATGGTGATAAAAGATCCTTGTGAGACTGTCCAGATGCGAGTGACGAGCTCAGTGTAATATAACTACTTTCGAAATACTATTGAGGCAGTATGCTATCATATTTAAGAAGGCTTGAAAGTTGCCCTCAACCTTTTCTTGATCACCTCATCATTCATCAACATTCTGTTCAACAATAAAAAAATGACAATCATACGGGCTGACTATAGAAGTGAAATCTTATAATTCAGAACTTTAGTATTAAACAGCACTAGTAGTGTAGGTCCCGCATGATACGAACTCACAATATTTCACCCATCGTACCTTACCGCTCCGCTGATTCGCCGCTGCTCCGACGTTTTTTTTAAAAATAAAGATTGACGAGAATAGCAGGACATTTGCCTGATGGTAAGCTACATGCCTGCCACATAACAGCACAGTGACACGCAGCTATTGGAACATGAAGAGTCCAAATCATTACCTAGCACTGCATTGCGCTCGTCACCCTGTGATCTAAGATGTTATATCTCTAAGCCGTGTAATTTCACTGGAAACATTGCCCTTCAAACCGGAACACAGTAATGTTTGCACATTACTGCTTGGCGGTAGAATAACTGGCAATGGTTACGTTACGCCATTACGCCGGTACAACCCGAGAACAACATATCGGAGATGCCAACGTATGAGATTTTCCCTTACCTACAATAAGTCAACGCGACTAAATAAGTATTTACTTCAAAAATATACCTGCTTTTTTATATACGTATTTTCCTGGCTTCTCCTGTTTTGGCATGAACTTTTGGATACTATTATGTTCTTTGTAACACTTGAAAGTTCTTCGGTGTTCTTCTTTTTTCGGGCTAATTGGCCTCATATCTCCGAAATTTCCAGTAACTTTTTCTCTAGGTGATAGTATTTCTTCTAAACGAATAGGGTCCTCAGATCTGGACGCATTTCCTCTAGCTGACTGTGACAATAAGAAAAGTCAACGTGTTGAAAACCCTTTTGTTTGATTAAAGAAATTAATTGATTAGCGGATTCAATTATTGTCCTACTTCCTACCTATATTATTCTATCCTCGAACTCGTATTATATGTTTGGATATTTGGATGATCGGGTGTTTGTTGCTCAATCACGTCGTAATGAAATAATCGGTTTTGAAATTTTAACACAATTAGATTATAGTCTGGAAGAACACATAGGCTATTAGGCTATATGTAGGTAATTCAATAAAGACTTATATTTCCACAGTTCTGCCGGTATCTTATCGATTCCAGCTGATTTATTAGTCCAGTCATTTTAGTAAGTTCACCTCGGAATTCGAGATACCCAGCTGTAAGTCTCTAAGCTCTCCACCCTCTATCTCGAAAACGGTTCACCGTGTAAAAAAGTTTATGAAGCAAAACATGTAGGGAATTTTGTATTCTACAATATTGATCATACATACAAATAGCAAAAAAACCCATAGGAAATGAAATATTTACAACAAAAGCGAAAAAAACCGATTTTCGTAAACTTTGACATTGAAATTTAATAGTTGTGCGTACACCCTACCATATGTAGGTTTTGAGACAACTTTTAGGGTGTCAATATACAAGTATTTACAGACTTACAGCTGGGTATCTCGAATTCCGAGATTCTTACCTAATTTAAGCTTAAATCACTGGACTATTTTGTTTTTCAGCCTCAAGCACCTCTTCAAAGGTTAGCGGCTCTATGGCCTCATCACTTTCTCTACTCAGTGGTTGAATAGAGTTGGAAAAGAGCGGGCAATTCAATAAAGTCGTAAACAAAGTCTTAACGTCTTCTGGTAAAACTACTGATAGTTAATAATATTGCAAATGAATTTGTTTGGATGTTCAATCACGTCGGATCGTCTGAATGGATCGAGTTGAAATTTTAACATTATCTAGATTATAGTCAGCAATAGCACAAATGTCAATTTTTATCACGGGTAAATAACGGAAACGAAACAGCGCAGTTGCAACCGCGGGGCGATGCCAATATATCTTAGGAACTTCTAAATATTATATGTACCAAGTTATCTTCCGAAGCAGACGGTTGGAGGGGTCCAAGCAGATTCTTGTTGCGAGGTACGTCACGCGTCTGTTCCCGCTTCTTAAGAGCTTCCTCGGCAATTTCGGGAGAGCTGGTACTCTGGTCTAACGCTGCCGGCTTTGACTGAGACCGAGGTGTGGACCTCTGCCGGGGAAATAGCTTGAAAGACTGGAATAAAGTGTCAAATTGAAAATAATTAATAATACTCCCATACTATTAGACTACAGGCCCGTGAACAAAATGTATGAGTCAAATGAACCACCAGGAGACCTATGTAGGATGATAGAATGGTATAAAGTAATAAGATTCAACACTATGCCGTCACTTGTAAGCTGTCCAACTGAGTGCAGTTGAAGAGGGGGTTTGCAAGCCTCGATCATTTCTCCTTGTCGCATGATTTTTGCTCGGCGTTGCGGAATAATAGATTAGAAGAGGTATTGAAACTGTAGTCTATATGAAATTCGCTACTTCTGGTTTCCGTTCAAGTATTACATACGTACTATAGGGGGCAGGAGGGTATGTTTTTTGATTATTTTTGATGACGTGGGGTTGGGGGGTACGTGGGGATTACGTCGTTTTTTTTACACAGATGGCAACCCACACATTATCTAGACTTGAAAATGGGACGCATTTTCGGGGGAATGGGTTCCAATGTTAACGTAAGGAGGGGTAATAACTTTGCTTACTTTTGATAGCAAGGATAGGGAGGGTGGTCAATAATTGCAATAAATCTGCTTACGCTTTGCTTAAACGGTCCCTTTTTCGAAAAGAACGTTTAACAAGGAATAAATTAAAAACGTTTTATTCAGATAGTGTTTCTAGATAGGTACGAGCGTCTTTAAATCTAGAGTAAACAGGTATATTATAATAGGTATATGTTCTACCAACCATCAACATCACACGTCTACCTTTTTTATAGTATAGAGTAACGTGACGAGCAGGGCATGTGCCTGATGGTAAGTACCATGCCTGCCACACAACAGCACAGTGACACACAGCTATAATTGGAACATGAAGATCCAAATCATTACTTAGCACTGCATTGATCTAATATTTCCCTTAAAACCGGAACACAGCAATGTTTGCACTTTACTTACTGCTTAGCGGTAAAATAACTGGCAAAGGAATTTCCCCAGATGGACTCTTTGCAGAGTCCATTACAAAATCTAATCAAATCACCTATACCAGTATGCTGTAATCACTATCTACGGCATTATTTTGAAAATGGAAGAATTTAAACCAATACCCGATACCGCACTGCGCTGGTTAACAAAGTATTTTCTAAACACAATTAGCGAATACCAGTAAATACTAGAATTACAGTTCTGAAAGTAATGCCCTTGAAACGTAACCACAATAACAGGTAAATTTAAATAAAAATAGATCACTTATTACAGTTAATAATGAATAACTTGCCTAATAATTGATGTTATTAATAGATGACAAGGCTGCTTCGGTTTTGAATAAAAGTGATTGGTGTGCATTGCCATCGAGATTTTAGTTCATGTTTTTTTCTGGCTAACGTAAAACTACCAGTGTTGTCTGAGGATTTCGGGTAACACTTAATTGCCATATTCTCGTATAATCAGTGGGTAAAAATATTATTGTCACCACTGTTATTATTAGGAAATGATTTGTTTGACATTTTGGTAGAATCATAATCATCATTTGCATTTCTATTTTGACAGATGTTTCAAATAGAGTCATCTCATGAATACATTTTGTTTAAAGGCTGTACATGTGTACATACTGATACGGGATCTGTGTGTAGGCCACTATTTCATCGTGTCATTATCCTCGGCCCTGTTTGGATCAAGCCCAGGATGGACCTCGATAAAGAGAGTGGTCACTGTCATAAATGAGTCAAAAATTTCGAGTCGAATTAGAACGAATCTACAAAATGGAATGAATCAAGTACTCAAAGTCAAAGAACTTTATTCATAAATGTACAATTTACACGTCAATCTATAAAAAAATAAAAACAAAAGAAAGAGCATGCAAATTGTATACATTTTCAAAGTTTGAAATGACTACTTTACTGTATTATAATAATTATTGTACAGAAAACTGTCAAGCATTGTAATATTATGTTACATACGAGTATAATATGTTCCATGTCAAATGTTTGTATACATTTTTAAAGGACTTTGCCATCACTCTCTAAAAATTCGGTGTAACTATAAAAAGTTTGATCGATAAGCCAATCTGTTTTTGAAGCTGCCGAAACTTGGGGCAGATATAATTATTTTGAGAAGCGTGTTATAAACTTCAGGTTCCATAATGTGAGTTAACTTTCGTGACCTCGTGAGAGAGTGTGGTATAACATCCAGCTTATCCAGTTCAGGTTTAGTACATCTTATACCTTTAAACGAGCCATTCTTGTATATATATATATAATAGAATCTGGATCTCGGAAACGGCTCGAACGATTTTCATGAAATTATGTATGCAGGGGGTTTCGGGGACGATAAATCGATCTAACTAGGTTTCATTTAAAAAAAACGCATATTTTGCGCGTTTTTAGACAATGAAAAGCTGTCACATTAGACATTAGAATGCGAAAGTAAATTTCGCCGCGTGCCGCGACAACATAATTGGCTCTGACGGGAAGTCGGGCGTTCGTGGCGGTCACGAATTAATAGCTGCGGATTCGAATCCAGACGGCATCTCTTTTTTTTTCAAGTATTCTTTTTTTTAAGAAAATCTAAGAGTATTTTTAGTATTTAAACCGAGCAAAGCTCGGTGACCCAGGTACTTTTTATGGTAAGCTAATGAACTCTACTAGGATTATTACTTCAGAAACAAATTTCATATTCATTTTTAGTATCACAGATATGAGTAATGGATACGTAAAGAAAAATGACGAATTACCAACAAATTGCTACCTACCATTTAAGTACTTTTGTTTGCAGGAAATTGCAGGATGACCTTTCTTAACCTTTAATTACTAGAGCAACTTGTTTCTATTACGTTCGTGTAGATAAACATAGACTAGCCTTTTAATTATTGCCCCATCATGATATCTTTAACTAGTGGTTTTCAATTGAATTCAATAATAAAATCAGATCTAGGTCAACACGCCTCATCATTGACAAGAGCGTGGGATAATAACTAACAAGAGAGTTAACAAGTTCTATTAAAAATCCCATTGCTGGAAAAAGGTCCCGAACCTTTTCCCAACGACAGAGTCAACGCTAGCCTAGTCTACATAATCAGCCCACTAAATGCTGCGCTGATGCGACTCGTCGTCATCTCTTGCAAGGAGAAAGTCAGGGTCATAATCCACCACACTGGCCCAGTGCGGGTTGGTGGATGACACATGATTTCGAAAGATTCTAGGTACATGTTGGTTTCCTCAAGATGTTTTCCTTCGCCGTTTTAAGTTAGCGGCATTACGCACATGACTTCGAAAAGACAGTGGTGCGCGTGGTTTTGAACCCTGGGTCTCCGGATCGCCAGACGCCTTTCTCCCGACTAGCCCAGCCGTAACTAAGCCGTAGCCCAGCCTGGGTTGGCGGATAAAAAAAGGGAAAAGAACATTAGATTGCTCAAAATTAACTATTTTGGATGTAAATTAGCAATCACAAAACTAACATGATTAGGCAGGGCCATAATTAAACGGCGTGGCGTCGTGGCGATAGGCAAATTGACCCCAAAGATGAATGGTGACTGAGACAAAGTAAACGGAGCTAAATAATAATACATTAATAAATATTGCTGGATATTTTACACACAACATCATCTAGTCCCAAACTAAGGAAAGTTTGAACTATGGGAGCCAGATAGATGATATTAATACGTAAATAATTCTAAATACCCACATAATAACCTACCTCCCAATCATACCTCATTTATTTCACACATAAACACCCCAGAGACATGACAAATATCTGTACTCGTATTGACCACACAAAAATTTGGCCCGGATGGGTATTGAACTCCTGAGGCTTTGCAGGCTGACTTACTTCCAACTAAGCCACTAGGCCAGCCAATTCATCAGCATGATGAGTCGACGATATTGTGTGTATCGTGAGTCGACCCTCCAGGGTCAATTCCGGGTCCGTCTATTCTCTTTCTACGAAAAACGTAAGTTCGGAATAAACTCGCGTCTTTTCTACTCCGGCTTTACTTCGATCCGTCGTTTCGTCCGTTTAAATGTTCTAACCCTACTCTAATTAGAATAGGCTTAGAACATTATTTAAACGTGAAACAATGTTCGATGGGACGAAACGAAGTAAAAACGGAAGGAAAATCGAGAGTTTATTTTGAAATTACCTACCACTACAATTTATGATAGTCTTTAAAAAAAGTTGACATTGATCAATCACAATCTTCTCTATCCCACTGCTCGGTACAAACATCTCTCTTACTTTGTCATCTGCGTTGGTCCTGTGGAAATCCAGACGTCCAGGACGTCTACTCTCTTTCTACGAAAACGAAATTTCGAAAAAAAACTCGCGACCTTCCTTCTCTCGTCCTACTACGTTTCGTCCGATATAACATTGTTTGACGTTTAAATGTTCTAAACACACTCTTAGAGTAGGCTTAGAACATATAAAGAATTTTAAACGGACAAAACGACGAATCGAATTAGAATCGGAGTTGGAAAATCGCGAGTTTATTTCGAAATTACGTTTTCGTTGAATTAGAGTAGACGTCCTGGACTCTATTTCCACAGGACCAACGCAGATAACAAAGTAAGAGAGATGTTTGTACCGAGCAGTGGGATAGAGAAGATTGTGATTGATCAATGTCAACTTTTTTTAAAGACTATCATATATTGTAGTGGTAGGACTCTTAGCAGAGTCCGCCTGGGGAAGTACCGCACCTTTGCCAGTTATTCTACTGTCAAGCAGTAATGTGCAAACATTACTGTGTTCCGGTTTGAAGAGCAATGTTTCCTGAGAAATTACAGGACTTAGAGACATAACAACTTAGATGTCTGGGTGACGAGCACAGTGCGATGCTAGGTAATGATTTGGGCTCTTCATGTTCCAATAGGTGCATTTCACTGTGCTGTTATGTGGCAGGCATGTTGCTTACCATCAGGCACATGTCCTGCTCGTCTCGTCACTCTTTATTTAAAAAACTATCTGTGCCCTGTGGTTTCTCCCGTGTAGTACCCGATCCCGCTAAAATAATATACCTACAACCTACATGTGTGCTAATCCATATACAATACAATCAAACCAATCCGTTCAGCCGTTCCTACGTGATGGAACATCAAACATCCAAACTTTGAGATGTATAAATAGGATAGAACGACTCTGACATGCACTTCTGAATAGGAAAATAAATGTTTAAAGCATTTAAATAGTTATTTCCATACATAAACCATCTAAATATGAATGGCGTAAATGGTTTCCACAGGAATCAAAATTAATGATTAAACATATCCCGAAAAACATTGTTATGAAATATTTTTTCGAAATAGAAATGGAGACAAAATGACGCCCTTTAAAGCAGAGGTCGCTGGAAAATGTAATAAATTTAGTTTCAAACTTCTGATGCACGTTTCACTGTCATTCCGTTGTATGTTATAAAACTTTTGCGAATTGTTTTGTGTTCAGCTCACCAAAGTTTCTCTATAACAGTAGCGTTTAAAAGCACTACAACATTTTGCTCGCTTTGATTTGATATTGTGAAAAGGAAACATTTTGGCTGTTCGTAGGAATATGTATTAATATGTAGTCTAAAATACTTTAATAGGTATATGTATTTGTCGCAAGGCCTATTTTTGCTGAAGCGTGTGCAGGTGTCATATCAAATTGCTCTATTGTAGACCGCATCGTCGCTAACTTGCGAAATTGTGGTCCATTTTAAACCTACATCCAATAAACAAACTACAACTTTAATCTTTAAAATTAATCCTTAAATTTTAAACAGACTATAAAACACATTTTGTATGTCTCGTAAGTTGCTAGTTTCTTTATTTACTAAACGGGAGGGTTACTAAACTCATAAACTAAGAATTTACTAAATTGATACTCACTCTTGACAAACACTTTCTGAGATAGATATATATTAATAAATATGTATATACATAAATGTTGTGTGAAGAATGTCTATCATAATATGATAGGCCAAGTTAGTGTTAACTTGGCCTTGCTAGTAAGCTAACAATGCTAGTACTATGGGAGCCAAATAGCTGATAATACGTATTATAATTTTGAATATATACGTATGATTCATAGAAACACCCAGATACAAACCCAGATATTATTACAGTACAGTTTATTTCCAGGTCAAACATTTATAGTAGGGCCAGTCCAGCGGCTAATTCAGCTGAGCATCTCAACTGACGACGACTGACATACGCAACCCTCAGGAGTGGTAACATATTTGAGCCGTTTGAGGTTGAGACATTGGGCCCGTGGGGGCCGAGAGCACATCTCATTTTCAAAAGCCTTTCCGGGCGCTTGATCGGCTTGACGCGTGACCAAAAGGCGTTAATTTGGCCTTACGTATAAAAAAGCATTGTCATTCAGCGTGGTAATGCCGCCAGCTTATTGGGCATGCTTCCGACTGATGGCTGGTAGTGGGCTTGAACATCTTGATTATCAGTAGACCTTCATTGGTCTATGGATAATTCAGATGAGCTATGACGTATGACGTAGTGTAGTTCTCATTGACTCATTGTATTTCTGTTTTGATAATAAAGGCCCTGCCCGTTTAAAAAAGAAATTTGTATTCATCACTCAAACATTTGTCCTAGGGTGGGATACGAACCCACAACCTCTGGTTCCATATGTATCATCATCATCATCATCAACAGCCCACTAAACGTTCCCACTGCTGGGACTCGGGGCCTTCTCTCGCAAGGAGAGAGTTAAGGTCGTAATCCACCACGCTGGCCCAGTGCGGGTTGGCGGATGACACATGACTTCGAAAGATTCTAGGTACATGTCGGTTTCCTCACGATGTTTTCCTTCACCGTTTTAAGTTAGCGGCATTACGCACATGACTTCGAAAAGACAGTGGTGCGTGTGGGGTTTGAACCCGGGGTCTCCGGGACGGCAGCCGCCGTTCTCCCGACTAGACCACCGTAACTTATATGTATACTTACTTATAACTTATATGTAACTTATATGTATCCATATGTATACTTACTACCAACTAAGCCACGAGCGCAGATGTCTATTCTGTGTCTGATTTACGTTCTACGTATAATATTATGTATGTATTTATACATTTAATAAAGTATTGTATCAGAGTTAGGTCTCCCATATTACAAGTTTGTTAAGAAAGCATTTCGAGAGATCATAAAAGTAAATAAGCTTTTCAGACCACAGAGAATTACATTTTTCATTATTTGAGAACAGAAAACCCCACTGGAAATCTCGGGAACTTGATCAAGCGTTTCAATTATATGGTACTATTCTTATTTGTTATAAAATATCGCTTACTTTCATTCCTGCTCGCTCACTATATTTTCCTTTAGTTACTCAAATAACCATAATAAAAGATTATTCGATAAAGTGAAACAAATATAACTTGTTGTATTAAAATTTGACTGAAAATTGAGTCGTGTCATTGAAATTTGGACGGAATGTCATGGGGGAGGGAAAGGGGAAATCCAAAGAGAACGTAAATTGGGAAATCTGCATTTTTTCCATAGACAATTAAAAACGCGGGAAAATAAATAAAACTCAAAATATAGTTCCCATTCTACCATAGGTTCTCTAATATGTCCAAACTTGTTTTTTGAAGAACCGAGCGCAATGGCTATCGATTATTCAGCGATATCTCTGTGATCAGCAAGGTCAAGATCGGCAGCAATCACCGTATGGTAAGCGGCACGCTGTTTTTAAACGTTAACTTCGAAAGACCTCGTTTGATGAAGTCCACGCTCCGACCAAATTCTGCTCAAATCCCGAATCCCGAACTTTCCAATAACAACGAAACCGAAACAACCCAAACTTGAAAATCTACTAGCCCTCGAGTGCCTAGATAAGTGCGTAACGGCTGACGGAATATACGACAGGGTAGTGGAAACTGTTCATGTGGTCGTTAGAAAATTTTACAAGAGCCGACGCCAAAATATAACCCAAAATCTCTCCGATCATACTCTGAATCTCACCGACGCGACGGTTAGGCGAGATTACAGTCTTCGGTCGACATGACGGTCTACAGACAGCTCAATAGACAGATATCTACTTGTGTGCGACGCAAAATACACTGCTTCAATTTTCAATACTATGCTACGAATATTGAAGAAGCGATCAAGCTGAACAAAGGATCGCAAAAGGAATGCATTCG
This sequence comes from Ectropis crepuscularia, assembly GCA_963693475.1. Taxonomy (NCBI): domain Eukaryota; kingdom Metazoa; phylum Arthropoda; class Insecta; order Lepidoptera; family Geometridae; genus Ectropis; species Ectropis crepuscularia. Next base: position 9,748,916 of record OY856338.1, read on the forward strand.
CAAAAGATCTGTTTTTTGGACAAAGCCAACTGACGGAAAGAGGAGATTGGGAGGTTCTATGAACAGTTATACACCTCTACGCAAGCACAACATGTCGTTAACATGGCTAAAGACCCCAGAGCCAAGCTGACCCGGCACGTTACTGAAGATATCTCGGAAGTCAGCCTGTAAGACTGTGGATGGCCCTCAAACAACTTAAGGACACCAAGGTACCCGGGACGACAGAATCACGGCTGAGCTTTTGAGAACAGATGGAAAACTTGGTTCTTAAAGTCCTCCAGAAGCGGTTTGACTCCGTCATCATGGTAATAGACAAAAAGCGTGGACCAAAAATGTGGCGATATACAGCATATAGAAGTGTAGAAATATTAATTGTTTGTTTGTCAGCAAAACCACAATGTCTATCCCATTACAGTACAAGTGCACAAAACATACTACTACTACTAAACATACATACTACTACAGGCTACAGAAAGGCGTGAGATAGGGGACATCGCCCACCTTCGGTTTTCCGACGACATAGTTATTATGGCGGAGTCGCTGAAAGAACTCGGTGCTATGCTCAGGGACCTCAGTAGGGTTTCCCAAATTCCAACAAATAGATCTGAAGATGAATATGGACAAGACGAAGCTCATGTCAAATGTCCATGTTGCCCTACACCGGCTATTGTGGGGAATACCACACTCGAAGTTGTGTTGACAAATACGTGTAACTGGGTCAAACGATCCGATTAGGTAGATCCAACTTTGACAAAAAGTTCCAGCGAAGGATCCTACTCGGCTGGGCAGCGTTCGAAAAATTACGGCACACCTTTGAGTTCAAAATACCTCAATGCCCGAAAAGTTTTCAATTAGTGCGTGTTGCCAGTGGTGGCTTATGGAACTGAGACATGGTTCTCATCTTAGCAACATAACAACTGTGGGCTTCATCACCAAAGCTCAAAGTCACACACCAAGCTATGGAGAGAGCTATGCTTGGAGTCTCTTTGCGCGATATAATCCGAAATGAAAAAAATGAATCGCGCGCAGAACCGACAACCGTTGGGGAAGAAGAGTTCTCGAATGGCTACAACGAACCGGAAGATACGGTGTTAGACGGCCTCTCACTAGATGGACCGATGACCTCACAAAAGTCGCTGCAAACTGGTTGCAGGTTGCGCGTCCTGCGCATTCGTTATGGAAATCTAGGTGGGAGGCCTATATGCAGCAGTGGACGACTTGCGGCCGATGATGATAATGGTGATACCATAGGCTATTTTTTAACGCAGGAAAGGCCCGTCACCGACAAATGTAGGATGATAGGTTGAATTTTTGCTCATCCGACCGGAAGACCGTAATACTAACCACGCCTTGATAGTGCCTGCTATTGAAACCAGAGCAATCAAACAATTTCAAGTTTGTATAAACATGATAGCTATCTAGTGTATCCTAAAGTATACTTAGAATTACTATTTATAACTATTGTTCACAATTAAATAAATACAGTTAACACTATATAAAATTAAAAGTATTTTCCTTTGGGTCAATCACTGAACGCTCGTGGAACGTGTTGCTGTCGCTAAAAATGTTCATGTTTAATAAAGAGCCTAGGCTGTTGGTTGAACGGCTAGTTAAACTAGTTGACTTGAGAACCGTGGTTTCACTCGCTTAATTCCCGATTCCGTTATTTTCCCGGGATAAAAAGTAGCCTAAGTTACTTTTACTATCTCCAATAATAGGCATGTGTACAAAGTTTATGATGCGATCATTATAAGTTAAGTGATTTTTGCGTTAAAGCGTAACAAACATTCACATTTCTAATATTATACTCGTATCTACACATATATAAAGGATATAGGATAGGGTTATTATCTGAATCTCGCTAATGGCACAAAGATTGATTTGTATACAGTATTGAGTGACGGCTCTAGCAGGATATTACAACCGAACTACTTAATTCTTTTAAACCGATAGTAAGTTATTCATATGACTCACTTTCATTTCAATAGGTAGGTTACTAGGTACTACACTACTATAGGTACTTTTAGATTGTTTGCCCGTGAGACTCTTGACAACATAATACATTTTGAAGCTACTAGTACGAATAAGAGACTGCGTAAAATAATATTTATGATTCTAAGATTACATTTCTACATAGGAAGACCTTGTCCGGATCTTTTCAATCTTTAGCGATTCATTCCGGAGATGCAAGTACCTACACTTTTCATCTTTACATAGATAATTTTTAATCACAACAATAATAGAATAAGTAAGTAAGTAAGACCCCAGAGCTGCCAGACGTCACCTATTTTATGATGAATAAAATGTGGACGATTGAGTAGAGTTAGTAAGTACTAAGTACACATGCTTACTCGCTAACTTGTTAAGACGGCCAATTTTGAGATATGGGGTAATGAAGGTACATACAAACGTTACTTACTTCACGTATTTTCTAATAAGTGATATTCACGTATGTTGTAGGCAATATCCTTAAAAACAAGGTCCCAAGTCCCAATACTCCCAGACACTTTCCGTTGGACGTTTTTCTTAACAACTCCAAAATAATAACTTAACTTCACTTAAATTCTCATGCTCCATTTGTAAATATGTTTGTTATATAGACCAATCTAAGGGGGCAATCATCCCTAAACTCAACTATGCCTCTATGGTAAGAGCGCGAGACTGAGCGAGACATTTATTGGGAAATCTTGACTTAAAATTGAGTTAAGGGGATGATTGGCCCCTTAGAGGGTCTATATGGGGTGGCATGACATTTTTTGTCCTATTTTTGGTAGGCATAACGTTTTTAGGACTAATGATAATTTACCATAACAACTAAACGCATAACTGTCTTCGCATAATATTAACTAGCATAACCATATATTACATAACGATAACTTAGCATAATGGTTAAACGCATAGCCATATATAGCATACAGATAACTTAGTATAATGTTTCGATGCATAACCATAAATAGCATAATGTTTAAAGGCACACATTGAGAAAAGCATAACAATACTTAAACATAATGATTAACGGCATAAACTTTAAACGCCTAACTAAAAAACAAGTGCAAAGAGCGGATTGTAGCAACATTATTTAAATAAAATACGTGGGTGTGTGAAATGCGGGTGGGTACTTTGACAACAATATTTATTATTCGTAATGTAGGTATCTACTAATTTAATGGAATATCATAGCCAATAGTATCTGTCATTGTCGCATTCGTGTTATCATACTGTTGCTGTGAAATTATTTAGTATATTTTGAGGATTAAGAATCGTTGGTCTGAAAATAACACCATATTTTTTTTTATGTTAAACACCGTTTTTATGGTAGGTACAATAAAAGGTATTTATGCCGTAGTATAACAATTTTTGTACCAATTTATGTAGACAACGTTTTTAGGACTTAAAAACCTACATACACCAAGACATATGATGCACTTTTTGACTCCGGGTGGGCTCCCGCCAGAAGCTCTGCGGTCAACCCTGAGTGTCGCTTCTCCATACTCGGCCTACGCTCCACTCAGGACCACCCTTGAGCTTCTGGCTCCCGCATTTTTTAAATACACTCTAGGGGTAGTAGCGACAAGACTAGGTGGAGTCGGGGTGCTCCGAGTCGGATCTGGGTCCTATGTAACCTGGTTATATATTACGTAGCACAACAAATAATTAAAAAATGCGTCTAAGCAACAGTCGAATCGAATGTAGTACAATAGCTTTTTATAAAACACATTACGCCAAAAAACGATTATGCAAAAGTTACATTATGACACTATATATTATGCTACATTCATTATGACAAAGTAAATTAGGGGAAAAATAATATGCGATTTAAAAGGCACCTTAAAAAAACATTAGAACAAATAAAAATATGCCTAAAAACTATTATGCGTCTCATCAATAGTCGAATTAAATGTAGTACAATAGATTGTTATGCTTAAAACACATAACGCCAAAAAAATATTATGCGAAAGTTGCATTATGACACTATACATTATGCTACATTCATTATGACAAAGTAAATAAGGAACAAAAAAATATGCGTTCTAATAGGCTCCCCCCCTTAGATTGGTCTGTCTTATTGGAAAAATCTTGAAAATAGTTGTCTGACGAACATATTTACAAATGGAGCATGAGAATTTAAGTGAAGTTAAATTATTATTTTGGAGTTGTTAAGCAAAACGACCGACGGAAAATGTCTGGGAGTATTGGGACCTTGTTTTTAAGGATATTGCCTACAACATACGTGAAAATCACTTATTAGAAAATACGTGAAGTAATGTTTGTATGTACCTTCATTACCCCATATCTCAAAATTGGCCGTCTACGCAAGTTAGCGAGTAAGCATGTGTTCTTAGTACTTACCAACTCTACTCAATCGTCCACATTTCATTCATCAGAAAATAGGTGACGTCTGGCAGCTCTGGGATCTCGGACTATAATTAATAACATTATGATGGAATAGTTAGGAAAACCTCGGCAAGAAGCTATCAAGATAAAGGTGCTTTGCTTTTAGATTAGTGGTCAAACTCTGATCATCATCGTCAAACTGCATCGACATAAAACAGGAATAAAATTGTTCAACTAAACGCGTCGTGTTGCGGCGTAGCGTCAGAGAGGCGGCGGAGCAGAGCGGGATGCACGCATAAAAGTCTGCGCCCGCTTATACAACTCCGCTCCCACCCGACAAATAAAATACACTCAAATATGGGCTTTATGTCATGCGTCTTAAGATTTAGATTACATCGGCAACGTAAATTAGCAGTCGGGAGTCAGCAAGCGGTCTGCTAATTTGTGTTGCCAATGTAATCTGTATCTTATCGTGCACGCCATAAAGCCCATTTTTGAGTGTATTTTATTTGTCGGGTGGTAGCCGAGTGTAAAAAAAATTGTGAATCCGTGTCAACGTCATGAATGATATGATTGTACAAGGCTTATTGGGCTTTTGGATGACGTCATCAGGGGAGCGTGGAAGTCGATAATGGGTTATTGGCAATCCCATGTGGTTGGCGGCGGCGTTAGTTTCCCATTTTGGCCATGAGCCAAAACACCTTGGTAGCACTATAACAGTATATGCAGCTATACCGGTGACGTATAGCGCAACATTAGTCCTGCTTAGGACTAAAATTCTAAGTAAATTATCGCTTCGATTGTTCATTCAATAACTACAAAAACAAAATAAAAGAATTGATTTACCCCCGACTACTTTGGATTTGTATTCTACTAGTCAAACCCTTTCATTTGATACCCATATTGAGGTAGGTGGTGAAGAAATAATTAGTCTGCTATTTTGTGGAGGCGGTCGTCTTGAATCGATATTAACCAAATATTTACCACGGAAATTAACCTTCAAATAAAAAACCACATTGAAATCGGTCCGTGTCTTTGAGCTCTACGAAGCCACGGAAACACACACAGACATCGACGTCAAACTTATAACACCATGATGATGATTTTTGGTCATGTTTATAAAAAAGTTATAGTCATAGGGTTGACTATAACCTATTGACTGTAACTTTTTTTAATAATAGGGTTTGCACTTCACCGCCATCTAGCCTAAGATGACGTAAGCAACGACGCAATCCATGATGGAGCGTGCTTAAAGTTATACCAACATAAATCACAAGCAAAATCTGAGAGGTGGAATTTTTAGTCAACCTCATAAATTGGGTTTACTAAAATCCTCTACTAATTTGAAACAATTAACTAAGCTATAAAATTGACATCAGCGTTATCTATTCATATTGCACCTCCGCTGTTATCATTAACCTTATCACATGGTAATACAGTTTAAATTGGCAAGACTTGTGGGGTAAATATAAGTTTGTAGGGTTGTAGATGTAGATAATGCTCCTAACCCAATTACGGCATTTGTTAGGTTTCCAAGTTGAGGAGGCGTCAATAGACTTTTAGTCTAGAACGCAACTGGACGCTGAAACCTGCTGAAAATGGCGACCGAAGGTGAGTTTTATTAACATACTTTTATTCTAGAGCTGCTTAAAATTTACCTTGGTTTTTGGTACGGTATGTCTTGTCTTTAGACTTGTTTAGAGACGTTTTATTATTAAGTGTTGGTTTTTGTTTTCCCGCGATACTGTTTTCGTTCGTAGAAATGTTAGTAAAATTGTTTTAACTGTAAGTAGATACCGATTGTTAAGGGTTATTTGAGGGTTTATTTAATTTAGGATTATTTAACAAAATTTCGCTTTTCGGGTATATTTGAGAAACGTTCTTTAAAATGTATGTTGTGTGCTTGCGAAATAAGTTTTTCTTCTGTCGAGACATTTTTTTTTATGATATCAATGTGTTGATAATTGAATTGACCTCTATAGTGACTACTAAACTTGGTAGTAAGTCTGGCCCGTAACTGACTTGGGCTGAACTGTGACTTGGGTTCAATTCCACCCAGGAAAAACATTTGTGTGATTTATATGTAATGTACTTATGAATATTAATTCCCGTAATTGCCGGCGATAAAAATAGCTTATGTCCTTTTCCAGACTATTATAACCTGTGTTCCAAATTTCTAACCGATCTGTTCAGCTGTTCCGATGTGTTTTGTTTGACATCCAAACTTTATAATTTGTAATATTAATTGACTATGATTAATATCAACTATCTGGATGTCATAGGACAAGCTTCGTGTGGGACTAGAAGGTGTTGAGTGGAAATATGTTGACCACTAAATATTGTAAGATTAGATATTTATTTGTCTTTTGGCCTTTGTCGCTCTATGAGCACTCATACGTAAAATTAATATAATTGTTTAGTTGTTTCATGTGATTCTCAAAATCAAAGAGGTCTTTTTTTTTTTTTTTTTTTTTTTTAACTTCTATAGGTTTACACTTGACCGCCATCTCGCCTGATGTTAAGCGACGATGCGGTCTACGATGGAGCGTGTTTACCTAGATAAAACCGATTCACTCTCGATTTGAAAACACAAAGATTGTAACCATCGGGGAAAACCCACTCAGGTAACGTATTCCACAGCTTAGACGTTCTTATCACAAAAGTAGAGTCGAATCTCTTCGTTCGTGTCTTTGGAACATCAACCATGAAACGATGTCGCTTTTTCGAGCTACGAGCATTCCGATAGAAAAAAGGACAAGGTGGTATCAGATCATGCAAATCAGTCGCACACTCTCCGAAGTGTATCCGATAAAAAACCGATAGGCTAGCAATTTTTCGGCGATGTTCAAGACTTTGAAGTCTTTTTCGCACAAGAGTGTCGTTGCCTATGAGCCTTTTGGCACGTCTCTCGATCGATTCCAGAGCCTCCAGCTGATACTTAGCCGATCCATCCCAAAGGTGCGAACAGTACTCCATACAGGAGCGAATCTGTGCTTGATATAGTGTAAGCAACTGTTCAGACTTGAAGTACCTTCGCACCTTTGAGAGGACACCAAGTTTTTTGGCAGCAAGTTTAGCCTTGGACTCGATAAACGAGCCAAAGTTGAGCGTAGAGGTCAAAGTAACGCCCAAAAGTTCAAGACGGTCAAAGACCGGCACGGATACACCTCTAAAAGTTGGAGTCAGTTGGAAAGGACTCCTTTTAGCGGAGAACAGACACGCCTGCGTCTTACTCTCGTTGAACTTGACCAGATTGGCATCGCCCCATTTGGACACCGCATCAAGGGTCAAGCCCAAACGCTCGATCAGACTCTCTCTCAGTACCTGAGTTTGCTGCCCAGAGGCTCTCGCGCTAGATATGTAACTCTCTACAACGGTGCTATCATCTGCGTACCCATAGATACCGGGCTTCAACAGATCGTTGATATGTAGCAGGAAGAGCGTCGCAGAGAGTACCGACCCTTGTGGGACTCCGGCATTGATACCCATTTGATCCGACGAGCAGCCATCAATGACGACTCGTATGGATCGATCCCTCAAGAAGTCCGATATCCAAGCAATGAACCCAGAAGACAAACCATAACTAGAAAGCTTGCTTATAAGGCCATCATGCCAAACCCTGTCGAAAGCCTTCGAGATATCCAGGGAGACTGCAAGTGCTTCCCCGTGTTTCTCAATAGCTTCACTCCAGATGTGAGTGACGTACGCTAGAATATCCCCGGTGGACCGGTTTCGGCGAAACCCGTATTGCTGGTCACTGAGGAGGTCGTTCGATTCTAGGTACGTCAGGAGCCTGTGGTTTAAGACACGTTCCATAGTCTTACAGAGTATGGACGTGACTGAGATGGGCCTGTAGTTGACAGGGTCAGCACGACTACCTTTTTTGGGCACAGGTTGCACATTGGCAAGCTTCCAAGACTTCGGTACTAGCCCAGTTTGAAGAGAGAGTCTAAATAGGCGTGTCAATATCGGTGACAACTCAGGCGCACAAGCCTTCAATACTAGAGCAGGAATACCATCTGGGCCACTGGCTTTATTCACGTCCAGATTGCGTAGCACTTTGCGAACCTCCTTTTGGCGAATGCGTATCTCTGACATAAAAGTCGAACAGCCAGGTGGAGTAGGAGGTGTCGCGCTACCAGCATCTAGACGCGAAGATTCCGCAAACTGAGTTGCAAACAAGTTTGCTTTCTCCGTTGCAGTGTGAGCCAGTGTCCCATCAGGTTTCAGCATTGGAGGTAGTGAGGAGCGGCAGAAGTTCGATTCGACCGATTTAGCTAGGGACCAAAACGCTTTACTGCCCGCTGGGTACGAAGCTAGTTTGTTCCCTATTCGACTAATGTGGTCAAACCGAGCCCTCTGAAGAACCTTTTTGCATGCCTTAGCAGCCTTGTTGAACGCCTTCTTCTTCTGGTGTATGTCCCTTGTCTTACGCTGTCGAGCATCAACCCAGGCTAGGTAGGCCTCATGTTTAAATGCTTCAGCACTTTTACAATGAGAACCAAACCAAGGGCGAGCTTTGCTGGATAATGAGATGTCGGAGTATGGAATGAAATATTCCATAGCCGTTCGTATTGCATTAGTCACAGCATCCGCGCAGACTGAGGGATCACCGGAAGCGAAGCACAATGACTGCCATGGGTAAGACGCAAAGAAAGAGCGCATCTCATCCCAATCTGCTGACTTGTATCGCCACAACCGCCGGTTGCCTCTAGGGCTGGGATCAGGCGGATGGTAGACAGATACAGATTTCACCAGACAGTGGTCGGAGCTGCCTAACGGCGACGATACCGCCACCGAATAACGGTCTGGATCAGTTGTCAGCAGAAGGTCTAAGCAATAAGGTGTATGCGACTCAACGTCGGGTACTCTTGTGGCCTCTTGGACCAGCTGGGTTAGGTCTAACGATAAAGCTAGCTTTCTCGTTTCCTGCCCAGCGTGGTCAGTGTCCCGGTATGGGTACAGCCATTCCTTATGATGGCCGTTGAAATCCCCCAGTAACACTAATTGGGCCGAAGGGTACTTCTGTTGAGCCGCGTCCGCCGCCTCACTTAAATACTCCGTGAGCCTAGTCGTCTCCAGATCTCCGCTGTGCGACCGATACACACAGGCGTAGATAATTTTGTCTATGCCTGTGTCCATTAGTGTCCAAAGAACAGAATATCTAGTGTCCTCAAGGTTACGGAGACGCCGACAGCAGATGTCGTCACGGGCGTACAGGCATACTCCAGCACGAGGCCGGAATTTGTGCTCCAGGGTATAGCCTGGATACGTTAGGTATGCCACGTCCGACGGACAACCTATCTGCGTCTCCGTAAGAAACAAGAGTGTCGGCTGCTCAGTCTCGAGGTGATGGTGGACTGCAGTGAGATTTGAGTGCAGACCTCGAATATTAGTGAGGTGCACTTTGACTGACAAGGCGTGCAGCCGCTCTTTAACCTTGTTTCTTTTTTTGACTTTATTCATTGTTTATTTGGAGAGGAAATCGGTGGGAAAACGGCAGTAGAACGAGGCTATACACTACTGACCATTGGTCACAACACACAACACGAATACACCAGTGGGGAGCTAGCCTGGAGACTGCGGGGACGCCCGAGCCCCCCCGGGGATGTCTATCTGGCCTTGTCATCCGGTCGCCAACCGGCAGGATAGCGCATCCCGGGATTTTTCGCTAGATGGCGGGGCAGCCTTTCATGAGTGGCTAGCTCACTACTTGGGCCCCCAACTATCTGCGGTCGGTGCGGCAAACCGTGCCTCGGATCCCGCTACCCTCCATGACTAGCTTCCCGATGTACAGTATTGGTGTGTGACAGACCGGTCTTGCAGTTGTGCAGCAACTGTTCTGACCCGTTTTCCCTTAATGGTGACACTAGACAACACGACGGAACACGGCTAGGCCGCTTGGCAGACAACACGACGGAACACGGCTAGGCCGCTTGGCAAATTTATTTATTTATTGGTCTAATTACGCTGGCCGGTCTGTTGACCGGCTGCTAGCTGCATCTCAGTTGTAGTGGTAGGACTCTTAGCAGAGTCCGCCTGGGGAAGTACCACACCTTTGTCATCTATTCTACCGCCAAGCAGTAATGTGCAAACATTACTGTGTTCCGGTTTGAAGGGCAAAGTTTCCAGAGAAATTACAGGGCTTAGAGATATAACACCATAGTTCTCTGGGTGACGAGCGCAGAGCAGTGCTAGGTAATGATTTGGACTCCTCACGTTCCAATAGCTGCATGTCACTGTGCTGTTATGTGGCAGCCATGTTGCTTATCATCAGTCAAATCAAATGTCCTGCTCGTCTCGTCACTCTTACCTAAATTAAAAAAAAAATATCGCATTCACTGTAATTCTGGAATTTTGACTTTCTCCTTTCCTTATCTTTGCTATATTTTAGGGTTGGTTGGTACTCGGGCAAGTTCACGTCAAGCACGGCAAGATCAGAGCGAGTTAGGCTAAAAACTCATGGAGCTATTTTCATTCGCGACCGCCGTGGTTGCGGGCCTGCAGCTCTGTAGAATGCGGATATATAATCATTTAAAAAAACAAAGCACAACTCACGACGCGTTTTACGCCCGCGGCGCGCGCGATAGCTTGCCGCTCCTGCTGCACCAGCTTGGTGTGCAACTAGCATATAACAAATTGGCAGTCATAGGAACTGCCGATAGAAGTGTAAACTTATAACCCAGAATTTCATAGCTTGCTTTGGAAACTACGCGGGTGAAACTGGAGGGCGTGGCCATGAGCATGGTCCCGAGTTTACCCGAGGATTTCTTAGCATTCCCGAACGTGATGCTAGAATTCAATTCATGGTCCACGAAAAATCTGTCTGTGGCGCGCCCAAAGAGGTTTTCACTTCAACAACCGCGAAAATAGGCGGTCTAAGTTTTTTGAAATAAAACCGTAGTTCCACAGGTGAATACCGCTCCTTGAGTTCTTAGCCTTAGATTGCTTGGACCTTGGGCTGACTTGAAAAGCGAACAATTATAGCCAAATACTTCATCTCGTGGATATGTGCTCTAAACCAACAACCAACGATCTCAATCCAAACAAGTGTCCTCTCAAACTTCAGGGCCCACGGAATCATGTTATCGTTTAGAAGAGTGAGCTCACTCTTTCCGTTATAGTCGGTTGTAGGAAGCGGTGAAGAATGCCGGACGTTTTTGCCTATCACTATTTGTTGTCAACAACCAAAATAAGTAGAACCACAGCTTACCTCGCCGCTAGCGATTCTAGGTGTCAAGTAGATTAGTGATGTATAAGCCACTTACACTACACACACAGACGCAGTTTATTACCAATTTTAAGGTGCTCAGGGCAAATCTAGTAATTTAAATCGATGCTCTAAACCTAATGCTCAACGACGTCGAGTTTTTCTCTGCAGTATATTGAGTTTCTATTCTATTACTTATGAACGTTAGACATTGATTTATAGAAAACTAAGTATTAAACGTACGTACGTCCAATTTATCGACAACCATAAATATCAATTGTCACGAGTATAACAGCATAGCTAACGACGTTTGCAAACGCCTTGAATTCAAACAATAGTTATTATAGTTTCGTCAAATCTACATAAATATTTAAAAGGCAGGAAGATTTGTGTTTCTATTTGTAAGAGTTGAGTAACATTTGTTAAATCATCAACTGATTATGTTTTTAACATATTTCATTATAAGTACCTGAGTGACCGAGCTTTGCTCGGTTTAAGTACAGATATATATATATATATATGCAAGAATTACTAGTTTAAACGTATAAGATAAATGGTTGCTAGTAGTATTCTAAATACAATAAAATATTTTAAGTGGAAAGACTTTCACATATTCGTTAAACATCCTCATAAAAAAATGATAAAAAAAGTCATAAAAGTTTCGCTCAACTTCAACTTCAACTTCTTTTGTGTTTGGCTTCTGTATGCGGCATGACCACAACTTCGCCAGTGTCTTGTGTGTCGTTGGTGGGCCACTGTTCTCAGGGTTGATCGGTGTATTTGCAGTGCTATGCTGGTAGGCCTTTGTTCGGTTGACTTCTTGTAGTTTAGTTAGTGTGTGTAGGTTAGTATTTAACTACTGTAAAGGACAAACACATGACGTCACAATATAAATATACATAGAGATAACTAGGTAAATATTAATAACAAAATAGAAGAATATAATAATACAAATATTTACAACTTAATATTATTAATTTTTATGAATTTATTGAGGGTATATACAAAGGGTGAATATACTAGGGACAGTAGGTTGGAAAAGGAGACGGGACGAGGAAGGTCATTTGGAATCATGTCATATAAGGAGCCACGACTTTTCTTGCATTCAAAGAAAATATGGTCTGTTGTGCCTTCAGCCAACCCGCACTCGCACAAGGAATGGTCACGAACTCTTATTTTGGCCAGGAACACTGGAGTACAAGCAAAGCCCAACCGTAGGCGGCAGATGGTAGATGTAACTTGCTTGTTGAAGTTCTTAAATTTGAAAAACCAGGGTTTCGGAGGGATGGAATGTTGGATTTGACCGTAGAATTTCCCTTTTGTCATCTTGGACCTCTGCCACTCAGAGTTCCAGGAGTCAAGGAGTTGGGAGTGACAAACAGAGGACAGGTCATGGGAGAATATGTGGAAATGGTCTTTGTTGCCATGGGCAGTAGCTTGCTTGGCATGGAAATCTGCATTTTCATTCCCAGGGATACCTGCATGTCCTGGTATCCAGGCCAAAGTTATCTGAAAGCCTAGTTTATGGCACTTGTAAAGTTCTTCCTTGATTTTTAATATGGTGGGGAATTTTGACTTAGCTTTAAACTGGTTGGTTAATATAGCTTGCAAAGTGCTCCTTGAGTCTGAGAGAATGATGGTTCTACCAATAGAGTGAGATTTGACATAACATATGGCTTCAAGTATCGCGATCGCTTCTCCCGTGAAAACAGAGGCCAATGGAGGACACTTGTACCTTAACACAATGTTATATCTAGGGATCCACACAGCGGCACCTACATCTCCATCCTGATGTAATTTAGAAGCGTCAGTAAAGACAGGGAGCCAGTCTTTCCACTTCTTGTGGATAATTTCATGAAGTTCTTTACTGGGATTTGCTGTGTCTTTATTGATGCCCAGACTTAGGATTATAGATGGTTGGTATGTTAATGCTTCATAACTGGTAGTGAATAAGGGATTGGTGAGGAATTTTGCTATGGGGAAAGGGAGGAGTGAGTGTTTGATATAGCTCTGGAGAATGCATGAAAGGTTAATTTGCATTCTTATATCATGCTGTTGTGTCAAGCTATGGAGTTTTTGGATTTTGGACAGCAAAGGGTGGTCAGAATATTGAATGAGTTTACTATAGAACCTGTCAGCTAAAAATTGTCTTCTCAGGTGTAAAGGGGGGTCACCTGATTCTATTTGGATAGCGTTCGTAGGGGAGGTTTTCATTGCCCCTAATACAATTCGAAGGCATTTGGCTTGTATGGATGTGAGTTTATTGAGGGCAGATTTATTTCCAGGCTCCAGCAGGAATGCTCCATAGTCCAAGTGGCTACGAATGATGGAATTGTATAGAAGTTTCTGAGAAAAGGGATGGGAGCCCCACCATACGCCAGAGAGAGAGCGGAGGATATTAAGGTTCTTTTCACATTTGGATGCAACATAATCTGAATGTGGGACACCAGTTAGTTTAGTATCTAGCAGAAGGCCTAAAAATTTTACACAATTATTCTGTGGGATTTGTTCATTGTTGCATCTTAGGTTTAGATCTGGAATGGTTCTTTTACGGGTGAAAATTATGGATTTACTTTTGGTGGGAGAGATGGCTAATCCAATATCATTTAGATGGTCTTCTAGGTAAAAGAGGGCTTGATTAAGGGAGTTTTCAGCTTGTTCGACAGATTTGCCAGTGATATACAGAGCAATATCATCAGCATATTGTAAAATATTGCAGAATGGATTTACGGTGAGTTCTAAATCGGCTGTGTACAGACCATACAGAGGGGGACTTAGGACTGAACCTTGGGGGAGGCCCCTCCATACCTTCCTAGACATGGGTATGTCATTTTGGTTTTTGATGAGGATGGTTCTCTCCATCAAAAAGCAGTTAATGAACCGTACCATCTTCTCAGAAACACTCAGCTGTAACAATTTAGTTCTGAGTTTTGGAAGCTGGACATGATCGTAGGCAGATGCGATGTCTAGGAATACAGCCACAAGATACTGTTTCTCTTTTATTGCGATGCGGATATCTGTGGTGAGTATACTGAGACTATCCATTGTACTCAAGCCTTTCCTGAAGCCAAATTGTGTTTGTGGGAGTAGTCTATTTTTTTCAATGTACCATTCTAATCTGTTCTTGATGAGGATTTCTGTTATCTTTGCAGCTACACAGGAGAGGGCAATTGGGCGTCGGGAATTGGGATCTGAAGGGTCCTTTCCCGGTTTAGGGATTGGGAGTATTGTTTGGGTTTTCCAAGAGTCTGGGATATAGCCTTGATCAAAGAATATGTTTATTAGATTTAGGAAGTATTGTTTCATGTTGTCATTGGCTTTAGTAATAAAAGAATAAGGCATACCATCTACTCCAGGGGCGGAGTCAGTCAACCCATCTAGAGCCAAGTGCAGCTCTTCCAGCGAAAATGGGATGTCAAAATGTGAAGAGTTATGGGGATCTGATAAGATGGGAGGGTTAGGATTCTGACGCACATAAGGAGGAGCTAGCTTGTCAGCAAATGATTCTAACCACGAGTATGGATCGTTAGAGGAGGGGTTGTTGTCTCTATATGATCCTCTGAACTTCCGGATTTGTTTCCATACAATATTTGTTGGTGTTGTTGGTGATAATCCTTTGCAAAAATTTAACCAGCCCTGTTTCTTTTTTGCTGAGAGGCATTTTCTGCATTTTGCAGCTGTCTTTTTGTAATTGAGAAAATTTTCTATGGTCATATGATGGTTATAGTTGGTTTCAGATCTTTTGCGTTCACGAATCGCTTCAGTGCATTCAGAATCCCACCAGGGAGGGGAAAGGAGATTGTTTCTAGTCTTCTTCAGAGGAATAGACTCATCTGCACAAGATAGTATAGCGCTAACAAGTTGGTCATAACATACCAAAGGGTTTTCCTCTATAGGGTTTGGCAGATTTGCCATTTTTTGCTCCATGTGGGTGGAGTAGATATCCCATTTTGCCCCAGAGAGCCTATATTGAAGGAGGGGGGTAGGTGGAGGAGGATGTGAGACCCTGAGTCCTAAAGAAACCAAAATGGGGAAATGATCACTTCCTCTGGTAAGAGGGAGGACCTGCCAAGATAGGGAGGGAAGCAGACCAGGAGAGCATAGAGTTAGATCCACTGCTGATTTAGGATTTTGCGTGGGTAGTACTCTTCGAGTAGGGGTGCCGTCATTCCCTATGCATAAATTAACCTCATCCAGTGCTTCAAACAGTAGTCTACCAAAAGAATCACTGTGGTAGGAACCCCAGGAGGTGTGGTGGGCATTGAAGTCTCCCATAACCACGACTGGAGGGGGGACAGAGGATATAATTAATAGGATGTCAGGAATGAGTTGTGGTGTGGGATGAGGGATGTAAAAGGATATAAAGGAGGAATTAAATGCACGTACGGCGACGGCATTTATTTCGGGGCTATGAGGGGGAAGGGGAAGTTGGGAGAATATCTGAGTCTGTTTAATGAATAATGCACAGCCAGCTGTTCCGTCCTGGCGATCGCTCCGAAGACATGAAAATCCCGGGACTCGATACCGAGTTCCAGGGACAAACCACGTCTCCGACACAGCCATCAGGACGGGGCTGTATTTATTGATGAGGTGGGTGAGTTCAGGAAGCTTCCGGCGGAGGCTCCTGCTGTTCCATTGGATTATGGTGCATAGATCCATGGTGATGTGTTAGTGATGTGAGTTGGGAAATCATGTGGGCAACGTTGGACGGTAACTGATTGGGGTCTTGTGATATCATACTAATGATGATTGTGAGGAGTTGTGTGAGGAGTTGTTGAGTGTTGAGAGTAGGGGGTTGGGACTGGGACTGGGCCAGCTCGAGAGAATAACCGTTATGAAGTGTGGATGGACCCTGAGCTATGATGGATTGGTGGGCGATTCTATCATAGGATTTTCCAAGGAGCGGCTTTGGGTGGGAATTGTGAATGATTGTTTTCCTGTAGGACTGGGAGGATTGTGATGGATTGAATGGGGGGAGAGGAGTCGGCTGTGGTGAAGCTTGAGTATGGGCAACAGGTATGCTTCCAGCAACTTGGTTAAATCTTCTGCTAACTTTTGGGGTTTGATTGGATGCCTCCTGATAAGAGATGCCGTCTCTGGACATTTTGATTTTAATTTCTCGTTGTCTGTTCTGCTCGGGGCAGGCCCTGCTAGTGGAGAAATGGTGCTCAGAGCAGTATAGGCATGGAGCCTCTGTCTCTTGCACCACACAATCGTCTCCACTATGGGGTTGAGTACAGCGGAAGCATTTAGGCTGTGAACGACATTGACTTTTAATATGCCCAAATCGGAGGCAATTCATACACTGAATAGTAGGGTATTGGTATGCCTCTACATTCAGGGATGAGTAAAACGAGAAGATCTTAGATGGCAGTTGTTGTGCTCTAAATGTTAGGACAACTGTTTGGGTAGGAATCCAATTGATGACATTATCCACTTTGGTTTTACGATTTAACCGCCTTGCCTTCAGAACATATCCGTTACCGGGTACTTTGACTGAGCTTACAAAGTCTTCCATAGACCACTCTACTGGGACACCCCTGACTAAACCCATTCGAGTAACATTGTAGGTTGGGATCATTGCTTCGTATTTTCCAATTTGAAGGATGGGATTGTTTAGGAAATTGTTGGCGGCAGCAGCGTTCTTAAATTCGATGGAAATTTTATTCCTACCCACTTTCTTCACCCCATCTTGGCAGACATGATCGATTTTGTTGGTGTGGAGAAATTTGCCGAATTTCATTGGCCTAATAACTGCGCCTATGGTTGGGTCGGGCTCTGTTCTAGATACATGAACTAGGTACGGTCCGGAATCAATGCTTTCATATTGTTTTATACCTAATATGGACATAGCAGGGTGTATGTATACTTGCTGAATAGACGCGGACGTAGTCTCTGAATTCATACCGGACTTCTTTACGGGTGCGGATCGGGCTGGCACAGATGCTAGGTGTCTTTTCAGAGGATTTGGGGTCAAAATTTCCGTTTCCATATTATTAGTTGGATCGGGAGGGTCGGGAGGTTCAGGCGACGGGAAAACGTTCTCCATTTTCCCTGCCTACTACTCGCTACTAAAATATAAGGGACTTACCCAATAAATTCCAATAAATTATACACAAATACAATAAACAAATACAAACACGTGTAGGGGTTATGGCTAGACATGTGTAAGTCAAAAGTTTCGCTCAACGTTATATAATATTATTATCCACACCTGTCAACGTCAATTAGACATACTTATTTGGCACTATGACAAAATTCAACAAAGAGTTTAAATCACAGACTAAGTAGAGATGTACGTTTGAAAATTGATCTTGAAAAAAATTGTTGGAAACTTAAGTTTCTATTAACGTAGTTACAATATGTTCATATAATTTACTGGTATAATATCTAGCAGTCGTATCTTGGACTCTTCCTGTGAGTATACAAATACAGAGGAAGTACCTACCTCACTTTTATCAATTATTCTACCTTCAAGCAATTCTATACAAAAAATATTGTGTTCCGGTTTGAACTCTAACGTTTCTAAAATCACGATGCAAATATACAAAATAACTAATTAAAAAAAACTTCAGCAATAAAGTTTTTTTTTCATTTATTCATTTTATACAGGGTTATTGGTAATCAGTAGGTATGCGTCTTGAATGTTAAGTACATTACATATATCAACTTTTGTTCTACAGTTTTTAAACATTCGCATACGCATCACGTACCTATTTTCTTTCCCATTCAAAATCTTTGCCAAATATTCTACCGCCAAGCAGTAATGTGCAAACATTACTGTGTTCCGGTTTGAAAGGCAATGATTCCAGAGAAATTACAGGGCTTAGAGACATAATATCTTAGATCTCTGGGTGACGAGCGCAGTGCAGTGCTAGGTAATGATTTGGACTATCATGTTCCAATAGCTGTGTGTTACTGTGCTGTTATGTCGCAGGCATCTTGCTTACCATCAGGCACATGACCTGCTCGTCTCGTCACACTATGCTATAAAAATAAAAATAAAAAGTGCATTTTCCCGGTCTAAAAACATCAAACTTTTTGTTACATGAGCGCGTGAACGGTAAATGAAAGAAGTTCCGATGCGAATAGAGCTTAACAGTGATAGAAAGGTTAACAAAAGGAGTGGTCGTCCTACGACAGCTGTCACCGAAGAAAGTGTGCTGGCAGTAAAAAAAAATTCAAGAAAACTAACGCATTGCGAACGAAGAGATTCATTAAATTAAAATTAAACATTTTAAATTTATTTTTTAGCATAGTGTGTCGGACTCTGAATAATGATGCATCCTTAACCTCTTCTTACCACTGCTTTGTCATATAGGCTGGGAACAATTCGCAGAATACTCTGCAGATTGATTCAAGAAGTGTTCACAAGATTTTGCACAAGCACCTTCGCGTAAAGAGGATAGTTTTTTTAGATTTAGTAAAAATATTTTTTTCATACAAGTTATTTTTTAGTTTCTTAAAACTTTCCGAGTGTCCCACGTAGGTACCTATAAAGTAACGGAAACATAATGTTATTTTTTTATTTGATTCCATACAACACAAAAAGTCGAAAAGCGAAATGTAAGGTAACAGAGCTAGAGGGGACAACTGGGAACAATCCAACAAAAATATTGGTATACTTATTTATTGAGTTTTAACAAACGTTGTAGAACAAGAGCACAGACTAAGTAGAGAGATACTCTAACAAGAGTAGTTTGTTTATATAGGTACATAACATCGATTAAATGGATGCAGGCTGATTACCAGTAACCCTGTATATTCTTGACACGGTGCAATGCTATACTCTTGCGCTTTGATGAATTTGTAGTGGTAGGACTCTTAGCAGAGTCCGCCTGGGGAAGTACCACACCTTTGCCAGTTATTCTACTGCCAAGTAGTAATGTGCAAACATTACTGTGCTCCGGTTTGAAGGGCAATGTTTCCAGAGAAATTACAGGGCTTAGAGATATAAAACATTTTGATCTCTGGGTGACGAGCGCAGTGCAGTGCTAGGTAATGATTTGGACTCTTCATATTCCAATAGCTGCGTATCACTGTGCTGTTATGTGCAGGCATGGTGCTTACCATCAGGCACATGTCCTGTTCGTCTCGCCACTCTTTATTTTTAAAAAAAAGTCAAAACGGATCGGGTTGAAATTCGAATAAAACACAAGCATTTCTATTTAAATGGATTCAGGTATGGTATTAGATTTGGAGAGCAAAATGATATTGCGTAGCTCAGTAGGTAACGTAACAGAAATGGCTTTACTTTCTCAACTTCTAAATAAAATCTCGCAATGATCGGTGATAGAGATTTTAGGCTGAAGGGAGGGTTTTAAAAAATCATGAATACTCGTAGTATTAGAGACAGTGTTTAAGAACAGATGTAATAAGCTTACTACAAAAATTCATTGACCCAGGAATCTGTGGAGATTAATTAAATTAATAAAAAACAGCTTTGGTTTTCCTTATTATTTAAAACGAGAAAGCAATATGAAAGTCGTAATCGTTTTACTTAGGATGTAGAAGAATTGGACGAAGTTGAATCGAGCCCATAGTAAAGCTATGCCTATAAAAAAATTGGTTGCCTGTAAAGTCGGTATACGGGCGAAAGTTTTACGTGACAACGACTTTGAGTGGTTAGCCCGCCTAAGAGCGAGAGAGACAGACATAAAAAGTGAAAGGCACGCGTCCCTCTCACTCGCTCTCATTGTGAGCGCATAACGTGAGCGGAGCGTAACGCAGTTTCTTGAAGTGTCACCCGGCAAACCAATTTATAAGACGTTGTCACGTCAAAAGAAACAGTTTGCCAGGTCAAGGTGAAACTTAAAAAATCAATTATAAAACCACCATTTCGTACCTTAGCGACCTTGGTAACCTAGGGAAGCCTTGAAAATCCTACAATCTACATTTATAAAAATGGCGTGTAGCAGTCATACCCGAGTTACACGAGGCTAGTTTTTCTAGCTAGGATAGCAAGCTAGTGTTATAGAAATATAGAAATATAGAAATATTTATTTTACCAAAAAACGTTTGTACATAATTATACAGAGAAGCCTTAGATAATATTCATATAATACTTAGGTTTAAAACGAGAATACAATTTGTAGATACCTACTTAAGATTAAAACTATGCTTAAAATAGGTATAATTTAAATTTCTCTGTACAGAAAGCTATTTCTCTATGAACCCCAAACTAGGCAAAGCCTGTATCTTGGGGCTCATGTGCAAGTTTGCTAAATTAGTTGTTTGGTAAGTTATCCCAATTCACATAATTAATGATTACACATAATTTACACAAAATAATACCTATAACCGTACCTGTTAAGAACAAGCATTACGCCACCCCAAACCGTAAATTCCTTGTTACTTTTCATACACATTGTCAAGCAAGTTTATTGTTGTTATCAAGCTAGTCATTCTAGCTTCGTGTAGACAACGCTGCGCAACGCTAGTTTTGTGTACACGAAGCTACTAGCTTGCTATCATAGCTTGAAAAACTAACCTCGTGTAGATCAGGCATCACTGTGCTCGTATAAAGGCCGATTTAAACTGAACGAACATAGAGCTAGAGCTGGAACAAGAGCATTCTTTCTCGATCTTTTAGTGTAAACGAAAGATCGTTCTTAGCGTTTTCCATATCCGATATTCCATAGAATCTTTGCAAACGCAAACAAAACAACGAAAGAATGTTGTACGTTTGTTTACACCAAATGAATTTGATACAGTGGGGATAGAATGAGCATTCGCTCGTCTGATGTAAATCGGCCTTAAGATAAGGATCGGAAAACTGAAACTGAACTTTGTTTACAACGTCAATACAATTAATTGTATTGATTTTACAGAGCTTGAAAACCTACAGAAAAATGTAAGTTCATTAACAGGGTAAACCACAGAAATCTAAATAATATTACCTTATTGTTTAGATTTCTGTCGGGTAAACATTATACGATTGTAAAATACTCGTAGT
This sequence comes from Ectropis crepuscularia, assembly GCA_963693475.1. Lineage (NCBI taxonomy): Eukaryota > Metazoa > Arthropoda > Insecta > Lepidoptera > Geometridae > Ectropis > Ectropis crepuscularia. The sequence continues at coordinate 9,770,416 of OY856338.1, forward strand.
ATTAAGGTATTGGTTGGTAATGATTTAGGTTAAAAGCTATATACTTATTCCACATCATTAAGTCGGTGGATGGAGGCGGCACAAGACCGGTCATTGTGGAAATTGGGGGAGGCCTATGTCCAGCAGTGGACGTCTGCAGGCTGCAAATGATGATGATGACATAAGTAAAGATTCTATCTGTAGATCTGTACCTACTGTACAGGGGAGTTATTTTTTACCTCCGTAACGAAAGAACTTCCCTGTGTAATTAACCCCGCGGGGGTAATTACCCGCAAGTTAGGAGCCCAGCCCTTAACTAAACTAAATCACATAATCTCTGGTAACTGCATTACCAAAAAAGTTATTTAAAACCGACTACAATTAAAATTAAACTTAGACACTCGACAAAACACACTGCTTCAATGAAACAGCGAGGTAACAACGAATACATCGTAGAGGTAAGCCAATTTTAGATTTTTGTTGTTATTCCAAAAACCGATTTCGATGATATTTATTTAGATATCATAATTTAGATGTAAATTACGATCAACCAAACAAAAAAAGAATTTTCAAAATCGATTCACAATTGGCGGAGCTATAGCATAACAAACAAAAAGACATACAACCGAATGAAGACTCCTGTTTTTTTAAAGTCGCTTATTAATGCAAAAACGCGTATAATATTAACTATTAAAAGTACTTAAGTCACGAAACCTTGGCATAGAACGTTATCTGTTACCCTGACTGATGTCTTGATAATACCTGCAGAAACGCCGGCTACTATTTATAGGAAACAATTCTCGAGCAGGGCGTTGCGATACTTTGTCTTTGGATAGAAGCGATAAGACGTACTTGACCGTGAAATACTTGACTTCTCTTTAGCTATGACCTTTGTACAGTACTTGCTAAAACGGTTCCTCTGTTGGTATAAGAGTATTATTATTTGTGTCAACTCTTTGTATACTTGTTGTTCGTGTCAAATTTTGTGCACATTTTAGTGTACTAGTGGCGCCATCTAGTTTTCTTGGAACGGAGTAATCGAGCAAGAAACGGTAAAAAAATCAAGTTTGTTGTATGGAAACCCCCGTTAAATATTTATTTCATTTTTAGTATTTGTTGTTATAGCGGCAATAGAAATACATCATCTGTAAAAATTTCAACTGTCTAGCTATCACCGTTCTTGAGATACAGCATACAGCTTGGTGACAGACGGACGGACGGACGGACAGCCAAGTCTCAGTAATAGGGTTCCGTTTTTACCCTTTGGGTACGGAACCCTAAAAAGACGGCTATTCGTAATTAGCCGTTTTGAGAAGAAGAAAAAAAGTTCCGAACTACAAACTAAATGGCTATAGTAGGTTTGGTAGTATTGAATTACAACCATCTACTATCGCTTTTATAACCGACTTCAAAAAGGAGGACGATCTCAATGCGGTTGTATGTTTATTACGCGGTTGTATAATTTCTATGGAAACAAAAACCTAAACCAGCACATAGTTCGCACATCACTGCTTCGTAGTAGAATAACGGGTAAAGGTGTGGTACTTCACCAGGCGTACTCTGCAAAGAGTCATACCACTCCAAACGGAACGAAAACCATTCCTCCGCCTGAGATTGAACCGAACCCACGGCCCTCGGCTTCGCTAGCAGCGTTACTACCCACTAAGCCACGAGGCCAGTAATGGAAAGATGTTTTTTTTTTTTTTTATAGCATAGAGTGACGAGACGAGCAGGTCATGTGCCTGATGGTAAGCAACATGCCTGCCACATAACAGCACAGTAACATGCAGCTATTGGTACATGATAGTCCAAATCATTACCTAGCACTGCACTGCGCTCGTCACCCAGAGATCTAAGATATTATGTCTCTAAGCCCTGTAATTTCTCTGGAATCATTGCCCTTCAACCCGGAACACAGTTATGTTTGCACATTACTGCTTGGCGGCAGAATATTTGGCAAAGGTGTGGTACTTCCCCAGAGGTAGGCTGAAAAAGCGGTTTTCATAACGATTTAGATTATATTGTCCTACGCCCTATTAATATTAAGCCAGGCCTGCTTCAAGTCTCGCCTGAGGCGCTGGCTTGTCGATCGGACATTATTTAATAGCTTCAAGGAGTTCCTTGAATTTAAAAACTGCAGGCTGCTGCTAGTACGTAAATAAATAATAAATCTTATCTTAATATAAACCTCCTTTCACGATGTTTGTCCGCGATGGATTCCTAAACTACTTAACCGATTTTAAATTAAATTGGCTCACCGTGAGCAGTCTGGTCCAACTTGAGAGATAGGATAGTTTTTTTTTTCGATTAATAGACCTTATATGACGAAATCCAAGCGAAGCCGGAACGGGCCGCTAGTACTTATATAAATATTGTCGGAAACTTCACATACAACACCATTTACACCCCAAAGTAAGCAAAGCTTGTACTATGGGTACCAGATAGCTGATATGATACTTATATATTTTTAAATTCACCCAGCAGGTCTACTACGAAGTCCGATAAACGATATATCGGCCGAACTTATGGAAGTTTCCAACCACGAAAGACAATCGGTCGGTTGATCAGATCAGCCGTTTCGTTCGATCCGACCCTCATCCGACCTAAGTCTATAACTTCCGACCCGAAATGTATCGATCCGAATGTTTTTCGTGGTAGGCTACAATCCGATTCAGCTGTCGGTCCGATCCGATTTGTTCGGAGTTTGTTTTCGTAGTAGACCTGCAGAACAAAACAGGATATCGATCGAACACACGACCTACAGCTTCAAAGTCAGGCCAACTACCTACTAAGACATTTCCTACATTAGGCGAGCTATACATATTGTTTTGTTGACAATTTTAAGAAATGTAACAACAGATTACAATAATGTGTTTATATGCGGATTTTCCTCCTAACAAAAGATTATATTATGCATTTAGAAGTATTTGCTCAATTACTAGAAAATGGTGCCGCTCTCTGTAGTGCAATTGATGTTCTTAGCGACTAATCTGATCTCCTAACAGATTGGGGAAATCCCAACCATACGGATTAAGATGAAAAGGTCAATTTAAAACTAGGAAATTTTAGTCAATAATAAAATCCGGTCTCTGTTTTTTTTAAGGATTTATGTTTTGACAATAGAGCCCTGTTACCGATAACCAAAATCAAGATTAAAATTTGTCATAATAATGTGTTAGTCGATGTCAGTAATAACTTGCATGCTTGCACTTGCATGGTAAAAATAACAATCAATCAGCCGATTCAGAGACATATTTTGCAGAGACTTCTCCAAATAATGAGTGAACCGACATCAGATAACAATCAAAAGTAGTGTATTAGCTTTACAGACTAGCTATAAGTATGCAGCTATGGAAAGAACTATGTTTGGAGTCTCTTTGCGCAACAGAATTCGAAATTTGGATATTCGTAAATGAACGATAGTAGCCGATATAGCTCAAAAAGTAAACAGGCTGAAATGGCAATGGGCAGGCCACATCGCTCGTAGAACTGACAACCGATAGGTAAAAAAGGTTTTTTTATGTCTGATTTTATTTGGGGACATTGATTCGAAGAAAGGTTATCGAGTGGTGAACACGAACCGGATGACGCTGTATTGGACAGCCTTCCTTCCCACTAGATGGACAGATAACCTCACAAAGGTCGCTGGAAACCGCTGGATGCCGGTTGCACAGTTCCGTTCGTTGTGAAAATCTAGGGGGGGAGGCCTATGTCCAGCAGTGGACGTCTTGCGGCTGATGATTATGACTACCTATAAGTGGACAGATGCTAAATTCTGCCCGCTTGGACCACGGAGCATCCCCTTTTAGGATGACAGATCGTACCCTGCTCTTCCCTACTGACGCCAGCCCGTGTTAAGGCCGTACTGTCTGGGGTGCTTTTATGGTAGTTGAAATGAAAAATATTTGAGAACAGGTTAGTATCTATCACAAAAATAAAGATATATCATTAAACGTAAGTTGTCGTGAGAGATGTAGTAGTAACGGTTGAGCACGGTAAGATTAGATTAATAGAACCTTTTGTGCTAGCCCATAGCTCGGTAGGCAGTAGAGGCTATCTTGAATCTTACTGCCACATATACCTCAAAAAACAGCAAACAATTCGGATCAAATAATCGCAATCCTGGGTCCCGATGCCAATTCTCCTTAAACAGATCTGACTTTTGCCTCAATGGACACGGCATAGCTGAATAGCCGTTCCCGAAGCCTCATACAAATATTTAGAAACAAAGAACACAACCCTCTCTCGGTGGAAAATAATCAATATTATCGTCTGCGTATTCATATTTATTTCGCTTTTTATAAGAGCTGTAAACACACCTCCATATCATGTTACTCGTACTTTCCACTGTGTCAGTCGAATCCGGATTTAAAAAGATATCGTCCTTGTTTAAACAATGTTACTTGTAAAACTTCACTTTAGAGAGTGTTTTCTTAAGTAACAAGACCTCATTCTTTCTTCTCCAGTATTCAAAAAATAAAGTCGCCAAGTGCGAGTTGGACTCGCCCATGAAGGGTTCCGTTGCAGCAAGTAACATAATATACATAGTACACATAGTTTTTTTAGTTCGTTGTAACTTTGATCGAAGTTTTAATAATAATGTATTTATGACGTACTAAAAAAACCTCTCATCAGATCGAGTTCAAACCAATTTTCGTTGGTAGTTTGCATGGTAATGTACATCATATATTTATTTAGTTTTTTCATTCCCTTATTTTAGAAGTTAGAGGGGGGGGGACACATTTTACCACTTTGGAAGTGTCTCTCGCGCAAATTATTCAGTGTAGACAAAACCTACATTAGAAACCTCAACATCATTTTTGAAGACCTATCGATAAACATACAACACGTGTAGGTTTGATGAAAAAAATTTTTTTGAGTTTCAGTTCTAAGTATGGCGGACAACCCTAATTTTTCTTTTTTTAAATTTTTTTTTGTAAAAATCTTAATGCGGTTCACAGAATACATATATATACTTACCAAGTTTCAATAGTGTAGTTCTCATAGTTTTAGCAAAAAGTGGCTGTGACATACGGACGTACAGACAGACAGACAGACAGACATGACGAATCTATAAGGGTTCCATTATTACGTTTTACGGAACCAAAAAAAAATTTGGATCGATGCACATTGTACACGTACTTACCTTCTCTACATAGTTAGAACTAAAAATAAAAGAATAAATTTGTTAATTTCAACTGAATAGTCGACTAACCGCCAGCTCCTATTCGGAGATTCGCTTCCACATTTTAATGCTAATCGCCACTGATTAGAATCTCTCACCCTATACTTTATTTCCTCAGATCTTTAACCTGGGTGTCTTTAAATTGAATGAATACCTTCGAGGAATACGTGCTCTATCTTCATTAATTACGTCACTTTCCACCAGACGCATTGGTGACCGAAAGAATACCTATACTATCCTACTAGTATAATAAATGCGACAGTTTTTACGTGTTGATGTATGGATTTTTATTGTTCAATCACGTCATAACATTAGAACGGATCGGTTTCAAAGTTAGATTTTGGTCTGTTATACCAAATAGACAACTTTTCATCACGGGAACGGGAAGTACGTTGTAGGGCACTGCTATATAAAAATAACTCTAATAGCCGGGTCATACAGAAGCGATCCGATAGCGACAGCGGTCCGATAGCGATCCGGATCGGATCTGAGTATGGGATCGCGCCCGCTTGCTGTGTATCAGGTTGCATACAAATTCGAACTTTACAAAAAATCCCGTCTCGGATCGCTATCGCTATCGGATCGCCTCTGTGTGACCCGGCTTTAAAAGATATCTCTATCACTGTGTTTCCAAAAATACTCGCAAAACTCATCAAAAATAATCATAGTTCAATTATTTATCGCAAAAAATATAGTTAACAATAATAAACCATAAAATAGAACTTGTATTTCATCAATAATTGAGGCCCGCTAATTATAACTCAGTCCGGTCCTTAATTAAAAAAAACATAACCGGTTGATAAGGTATAAGTACCGAATTGAATCTTGTACGTGTTCAAACTGTAATACTTATCTATATAATATTTGCCCTTTGATATGCGACTGAAAATAATTTCTTCTCTTTGGGAAATATTTAATAGGATTCCACTGGTTAAAACATATTTAAATTTTTGTTTTCACTTAGGTTTTTCTCTTCCATTATTTTCAAGGAGTTTCGACTTTAATCTCCCAAAACTATGTCCTAAAACAGAAATGCCCTAGGTGATTTATTAAACCACATTTTATTTTTATATCATTTTAATTAATAATAGATAATTATACTCGGTACTCGGATCTCGTATGCTCCCGAAAATTTGCCCTGAAAATGTAAGATTAAAATTTTATCGAATACTTATGTTTTGCGCTTACTTACGTATATTTATTTGTTTTTAGTAACAGCTGGAGCCAGCAAACAACTGTACAATAATAATATTTAATAATTACTTATACTGCAATATATACATATGTATATACCTAAACACATCAGAGCTATCCATATTTTATAATATCTTACCTACATACAGCAATAAGATATTTGTATGGGAGCCAGATAGCTGATTTCAGCTAGCATAACTAAATTACACCGAGAACTACCCACTACAAAGCTATCTAACTACTTACTTCTAACAGCTGAGTTTTTGTTTTCTGAAGGGTTGAGTTGAGTGCAGTTTATAAGATCAATATTTGCCGAATCACATACGTGACGTGGCATATGTTCTACTCTTAGAGAATAAATAACTAAAGTATAGAGCGCTAGCGCCGCACTAGACGCCCAGTGCACGGTGTAGGCAGATGATGTATAGCTACATAGATATGTGATATGCTGATATGTATATTGGCGATTATTAGGGATGGGCACGCGGCACGCGGGCAACGCAAACTCATATATCCTCTATGTACTTATATATACTCTAAGGTTCTACTCAAAGTTTTGAAGTGCTCATTATATTATTAAACTAGCTGAGTCGCGCCCGTTGCTACGCCATCTATTGAAAATAGTTCGTACCAATACAAATCTAGAACAACTTTGGTTACCTTAGATTCTAATGACGTAACCTTTTAAAAGATAGACACAGTCATGCTGTCACGCAACGAAAGCTCTCAAAAAGAAATATTTTTATTCCCGTTTTTGTTATGTTTTTCATTCATACTCCGCTCCTGTTAATAGTAGCGTAACGTTCAATAGCCTATAACTTTCCTCGTTAAATGGACTATCCAACAGAAAAAGGATCTTTCAATTCGTACCAGTAGTAGGGGAGAAGGGGGGAATTGGAGCCTACTAAGGAAAATGGTCAATATAAGCCAAATTTATGAATTCTTAGAGAAATTAGTATCAGAAATGAAATTCTTACTCATTTGACTATTATTTAATCACAGCGATAACGTTACATTATTAGGCATTTGGCTACAGATAAACTTTTTACAAAAAAACAGAATCGCTCTCATTACCCCTCTATGCGGGAAATGAGAGCCTATAAATTTCCATATGTGTAATGGGAGCTACTTAATATTAAATCATCCACAAAACTTTCCATATCAGACTGTAATCTCACTTATTAATATAAATTTTAATATAAACGTAACCATATAACAATTAACTTTAAGGATCCAAGCAAAAAACGCAAATATTTTCAATCGGGCTATCAGACCCAGAACATTCTTTATGTGCCCATTTACCATAGCTTTTACAACGGTACCACATTTCGTTATTTTTTTCCTGTGTCACAACAAATAGAACACAACGTCTCTTCATCCGAATATTCTGACTCATCGTCACAAATATTCTAAACGTCTTCTTCTTCAGACATGTCAGTTTCATCCTCAAAAAGTTTCTTTGCAACTCTTCTTACTTTTTCTTTTTTTTTAGTTGCCGTGTTTCGTTTTTTAGGGTTCCGTATAACGTATAAACGGAACCCTTATAGTTTCGTCATGTCTGTCTGTCTGTCTGTCTGTCTGTCTGTCTGTCTGTCTGTCCGTCCGTATGTCACAGCCACTTTTTGCCGAAACTATGAGAACTACACTTTTGAAACTTGGTAAGTAGATGTATTCTGTGAACCGCATTAAGATTTGAACAGATAAATTTAAAAAAAAGAAAAATTAGGGTTGCCCCCCATACTGAGAACTGAAACTCAAAAAATTTTTTTTCATCAAACCTACACGTGTGGGATGTCTATCGATAGGTCTTCAAAAATGATATTGAGGTTTCTTATATAATTTTTGTCTACACTGAATAATCTGCGCGAGAGACACTTCCAAAGTGGTAAAATGTGTGTCCCCCCCCCTCTAACTTCAAAAGTAAGGGAATGAAAAATCTAAAAAAAATATATGATGTACATTACCATGTAAACTACCAACGAAAATTAGTTTGAACTCGATCTGATGAGTAGTTTTTTTAGTACGTCATATTAATACACTATTATTGAAACTTCGATCAAAGTTACAACGAACTACAAGAACTACGTGTACTATGTACCTATATAATGTTACTTGCTGCAACGGAACCCTTCATGGGCGAGTCGAACTCGCACTTGGCCACTTTATTTCTTTTTCCTGCTGTACTTTTTTTTTTCTTTGTTGCTGGTGTCTTCTTTCTTCTTTGCATTGATTTTAGTTTTACATTTTTTCTCTAAACGTTTCTTCTCCTTCTCTTCAAATACTTTTTTCATTGGCGTGCTAGATAAAATAACTGAATGTTGTTTTTGTCGCGAATCCTTATTTCTATTAGATATGTTAGGCAGCAGGCTCACAACTGATAGAACTTTCGCAAAATCATTTGACTTAGTTGGGTCTGGAAAAAGTGACTGTTCTTGAACATCGTTTGTTATGGACGAGGTCGTGGAAGGATTGACAGTAGTTGGCTCCGGGACTGTCTTATCTTTCACCATAAACAGGACATTAGTAGGGTTTGTGTTTGGCGACAAGTTTGCCTCCTCTTGTAGCTCACTTAATAAAGAAGGACTTACAGCATAGTTAATATCAAGTAACTGCTCTTGTTCAACATTTGGCGTGTATTGGATTAGGACAGAGTTATCCATTTCCAGGTCCTGTCGGATACCACGAGATGTAGATGGAAGTGATTGAAAGTTATCAGTGCCACGAGATGTAGGCGGAAGTGGTTCAAAGTTACCAATATCATGAGATGTAGATGGAACTGGTTCAAAGTTGCTGATATTATGAGATGTAGAAGGAAGTGGGTCAGAGTTGCTAATAGCTGACCATTGAGAATCGGGTCCCTGAGACTGAGCAACAGCAGCTGACATTACTGGCTCATTAACTTGGCTCTGATCTTCATCCACAGCAGCAAAATCTTCTTCTGAAAATACAGCAGGATTCATGGGAAAAATTCCCGTGGCTTTGAAGCCAGAGATCCCTTTGTCTAAGCTTGCTCCTCTAGTATAAGCTTTGTTGAACAATCCTGCAATATCGTAGGGTGTTATTTTAACCATATTTCTGGATTTCATATACATGTCGCATTCTTTGATGTAGGCTCTCTTGAACGGCCCAAAAAAAGTCACATCCAGAGGCTGTAACCGATGTGATTAATGTGGTGGGATGGAAAGCATTACGACATGGTTAGCTTTAGCTACTTCCCAGGCTTCCAAAGTACAATGGCTATTATGGTTGTCCATAATCAGTACAACAGGTTGTTCAGCAGTGGGTTAGATACATTTTACAGTTTATAAAATAACAATTAACTTAATATTTATATAATTATTGATGGTTGTATGTGGAGATATATTCTAAAAAGCATATGGGGTAATTGGAGCTACAAAGGGTAATCAGAGCTTAGGCTCCAATTACCCGAAGCTATTAGGCTCGGATTACCCGACTACCACCATTTTGAAATAAAATAAAATGATACACTGAATCTAGCTTGTAACCAAATTGTACGCACTGATATTCAAAATGTATAGCATTAGCTATAAAATAATACAGGTTTGATTGTAATAAACGTATAACTTCATACATACCTGGCCGATAGAATTTGGTAAATTTTATAAGCGCGGAGCACAAAATCGACACGCGCCCGCGGTCACACAACGCTTGGCACTGGCGACTCAAGCGCCACGGGGATACACAATCTCAGTGTGTCGAAGCCGCCCTAGTGGCAACTGAGTGAATACGAGCTATAGTTTTGTCTCTAGTTGCACCGCTCCCATTACCCTCTGGCTCTCATTACCCTCTGTTCCTAACCTAGCGTTCAAATAAACTCTTCAGCTTTATAATACGCGTATTAGTACAGATGAAGCCCTCAGGTACCCAAGAAATGCTGTTACTGAAGCAGTCATGGACTATTTCAAATGTAGTGTCGCAATTAATTACGGGTAAATGATATAAGAAAATAAATAAATTGTTTCTATTATTGCTCCCATTCAGTTAACATAACTAAATTTAGGTTAATGTGTACTCGTAGGTTCAGGGTAGAAAAATGCCTCACAAACATCGTTTATGTTTTTCCGATTTGAGTAATAAATCTAAGCTTAAAAAGCTCACTTTGGGACCATGTTCCCACTTCTAGGACTCTGGGTCTTCTCTCAGTAGTTTTTATTTCCTGATATCACTTTTTAGTCCGGACTTTAATCTAACACTCCTGCCAAGTGCGATTCGGTGAATGAAGCATGTTCTAAAAAGGTGTACATACTCTGAAATCGTACTGGTTGCTTCACTGCTTTCTTTCACCGATGAAGTCCGTGCTGATGTACATCTACATATCTACTCTTGGGAAAATACTCAGGTGTGCAAACGGGATTCGAAGATACGATGTCACGTTTATGAAAACGTTCTTTCAGACCACTTGTCCACCACATCTGTCCGGTTTGAAAGTGATACATATACCTAGTAAGTAACCAAAATAAAATCTTTTACTGCTTAGATAAAGTACATAGTATCTACTCAAATTCAAATCCTGAAGTATGTACTTTGACAGTAAGTCTGGTAGTCCTGAACTAGGCTGCGACTGTATTTTGGATAGCCGAGAGTCTAGCGCCTGCTTTTCTGTTTCACTCTCTTTTCTTTTCCCTTCAAATTATAGAGACACCAAGCAAAGCTTAAGCCGATTCAGTCAGGAGAAGCAAGGGCGCAAAACAAATTTTTGAAGTAAGAACTTTCATGCCCCATTGAACACTTTTTGGTTTAAAATGTTACGGGTTTGCGTTACTTATAGAATATACTTAATGTTCTTTATTTCATAGATACCACATACATATATTTTTGATTAAAAACACTTGTTAGTAAGGGTAACCTACGAATAGTCAAAATATTACATTAGAAAAAAAAATGGTTGTCTGTAAAGTCGGGTTACTGACGTTAGTTGAACGTGACAACTTCAACTACGCCTTAGAGCGAGGTAACGCCGGCGGCGAGGTAACGGCGTTAACGGCACATGACGTCATGTTTTGCGGGCGTGCAGCCTGCTTCATCGAATTATAAGACGTTGTCACGTCAAAAAAGAATTATTCATTAAGGTATGTCAAAAAAAGATAATTACATAATACAAATCAATAAATTGAGTATGCCTCAGGGCCTGTATATATATGCTAACGTAGCGACGTATCGTCGGAGCGGCAACGGAGCAGCGAAGTTGGGCGTGCGCGTTTTGATGGTGGCTCGCGCCGCGACCGCGACATGAGACCGAGACCGGAGACCGCGACAGGCACTTGACAATATAGCATTGTATGTGCGACAGTTCGCACTGAGACCGTGACAGGAGACCGAGACACGTATCGCGACATCACGAGACACGTGTCGCGGTCGGTCAAACTGGCTCTCATACTCATACAAGTCTATTATGGTCAAGTGTCTGTCGCGGTCTCGTGTCGCAGTCTCCGCGCGACGACCTACTCTTTGAAGGGATAAGATCTTGTGACTTCGTGTCACTGACATGCGTTATATCAGTATATCTATAGCTAAATGGGTAACGTATCGTAGAACATAATATGTGCTGTTTAATACTTTTTTCGATAATAATAGGTTTGAGCTCGTCGTTTGTTAAGCGGTCAAAGTTCAGTGTTTCAATTAATAAGAATCAATTAAGAATATAACTGGTAGAGCCTAAATTGACACAACTAAATTGCAATACGAACTACACTAGATACACTACACATATACATACCTACCTATTTGCCCTGAGTACATCGGAATTATCCATTGATCGATCAAGATCGAAAGATAAATACATATGTACGTACAAACAATACATGAATAATTATTATAATAGTTTAAAAAATCAAAAAACACGCTTTTGCATTTCAAATAGCCAATCCGCCACCTTGGAACGACCGCCATGTTGGATTTAGGTTACGTGATTATTTTTTTCGTATCCCATTCCGCAAACCCTTTCATTTAATACCCATATCATGGGAGTGCATTTCAAATAGCCAATCCGCCATCTTGGATGTCCGCCATGTTGGGTTTAAGTCACGTGACTATTTTTTTCGTATTTCTGACAGCAAGCCCTTTCATTTGATACCCATATCATGGGGGTGCATTTCAAATAGCCTGTCCGCCATATTTGATTTAAGTCACGTGACTATATTTTTGTATTTCTGGCAGCAAACCCTTTCATTTGATACCCATATCACGGGGTGGGTTTCCAACAGCCAGTCCGCCATCTTGGGGAGGACGCCATATTGGATTTGTAATGACGTTTCTTAGCTAGTCATATATTGTCATCAGAACTCAGAGCGTGTGCAAAATTTAATCTTCATCGGAAATCGGGAAGTGCGTCAAAGTAAGATTCCAAGATTCTCTTACATACATAGTTAGTTACAAGTGAAGCTAATAAAAGCGTGTTAAAAATAAAGAGAAGAAAAATCGAACTACGTAACTAACTGATTTGAATCCGAGAGCACATCATCAACATAAAAAATATGGTGGTCGAATTGATAACCTTCTCCTTTTTGGGAAGTCGGTTAAAAATAATAGTTCCTAGACGTAGATTACAGAAAACAAATAACTCTTTCAAATGTATGTAGTTAGCGCTTTTATAGTACAATCCCTGCACTAATGGAAGATCTCAATGAAATCAGGTAAGTACAAAAAAAAAAAAAGTCACCTAATGAAAAAAGCATAGGTATTATACTGAACATTTGTAGATGATTTTATTAAAGACAGTAATGTATGGAAAAGAAACGTGTCGAAATTGAAATTGTATAATACGGAAAAAATTATACTTATGGAAATCTACAAATGTAAATATTAATACTGGATGTATTAATTATTCGTTATTTTGAAAATGACAGAGCCTTTTAACAGCTGCATCTAATTGAGGGGCCGGAACCTCACGTCATTATCAAAACACCTTTTCCGGTCGCTTCGCCGACGCCATTTGACGCGACGCGTGATCAAAATGGTGGCGTTTTTTTGGCCCGACGTATAAAGCCGCCTATACACACTGGCCGAGTGGAGGCCAACGCGAGCATCGACAAAACGGCACAAGACGAGTGGTAGCATCCACACACTGGCCGAGCGCTGCCCAACGCAAGTGCCGACAAAACGGGACATAGCGAGTGATAGCATCCACACACTGGCCGAGCGCAGGCCAATACGAGCTACGAGCGCCTTTGTTTTGTGCAAGACCGACAACCGACACTGGTCACGAGTGAAACGAGTCGAGGCAAAAGAGTCCTATACACTCTGGCCACTTGCCGTCATTCGGCCAGCTAGGCGAGCAACGGCGAGTGATCACAAGTCATGGCAAAATGACCATCCACACACTGGCGTTGGCCTCCACTCGGCCAGTATGTATAGGCGGCATAAGAAGATACCGGCCGTACCCAGCTTGCTGGCGGCATTACTACGCTGACTACATAACAACGGCTGAATAGATTGTCATTACAAACTGCGCACGCTTCCGTCTGGTAGGGATTAACTAAGCCACGAGGGCAGTCGCCAATGAGAAAATATACCAAAATATGCAATAACACTATAAAATTGAATTATATGCATTTGGATATGGAAACATGCAAATGCATATAATCCGATGTCTAGTTATAACATAGTCTGGAATAGCACACTACTAGGCTACTTTTTATTGCGGGAAAACAACACGAATGGGAACTATGCGAGAAAAACCACGGGGCCATGCTAGTTCTTTGTCTATAACGGATTAAAACTAACTCAAAAAAAAAAGCGGTCAAGTGCGAGTTGGACTCGCCCATGAAGGGTTCCGTAGCAGCAAGTAACATAATAAATAAGTGCTTGTAGTTCGGTGTAACTTTGATCGATGTTTTAATAATAGTGTATTTATTTATGACGTACTAAAAAAAACTACGCATCAAATCGAGCTCACGCCGATTTCCGTTGGAAGTTTGCATAGTAATGTACATCATAAATTATGTTTCTTTTTGTTTTATTAATTCTCTTATTTTAGAAATTAGAGTCCCCTATAGAATGTGTGTCACCCCACATACATTTACCACTTTGGAAGTGTCTCTCTCGCAAGTTATTCAGTATAGACAAAAATAAAATTAGAAACCTCAACATTATTTTTAAAGACTTATCGATAGACACCCCAAAAGTGCAGGTTTGATGAAAAAAAAAATTTGAGTTTCAGTTCTAAGTATGGCGCACCCCAATTTTTTTGGAAAAATCTTAATGAGGTTCACAGAATACATCTACTTAACAATTTTCAACAGTGTAGTTCTCATGGTTTCGGCAAAAAGTGGCTGTGACATACGGATGGACAGACAAACAGACATAACGAATCTATAAGGGTTCCTTTTTACATTTTACGGAACCCTAAAAAGAAAAAAAGCAAAGAAAGATAATTAAGTTAGCCAAATTCTATAATACGGTGGTTATCACAATCTATGCTTATAATAAAACTGTAGCGGGTTGAATTCTGTACATTGATACAAGATATTGTGAAAAAAAAATTTTGGGGGCACTCCATAGTCGATACTGATGGCGAAACTGCATTTTTTTTTCTTTCATGTCTGTCTGTCTGTCTGTCTGTGTGTATAGGGAACTCACATCACGCCGAAACTACTGATTCAATTCAAATGAAACTTGACATGATTTAAGATCATACTAAGTAGATGGTAGCTGTCTACTTTTAATCCCCAAATTCTGCACGGTTTTCGTGCAGAAAGGGGTTAAAGTCAGAATGTGTTTTTGGTTGTAACTCATGTTTGCATTGTTCAATTTCGTTAATTCTTATTTTGTTAGAAAGAACACATTTCTAATATAGTCTCATCAAAATTTTAGCATTATTGGTCGTGTGGATCGGAAATAACATAGAAATTAAATAATAACGGAATTAATAAGTTCGGTACATACTAACTTCTAAGTATTCTGTGACAATGTAAACAACAGCAGGTCTACTACGAAGTCCGATAAACGATATATCGGCCGAACTTATGAAGTTTCCGACCACGAAAGATAATCGGTCGGTTGATCAGATCGGCCGTTTCGTTCGATCCGACCTTCATCCGACCTAAGTCTATAACTTCCGACCCGAAATGTATCGATCCGAATGTTTTTCGTGGTAGGCTACAATCCGATTCAGCTGTCGGTCGGATGCGATCATTCGGAGTTTGTTTTCGTAGTAGACCTGCTGGGATGTAACGGAGGTCATTTTATCGGATTCGAAGGCAGAGTCGGAGTTTTAAAATTTGATTTATCGGAGTCGGAACCGAAGTCGGAGGCATAGGCAGGATTAGAAGTGATGGCAGGAGATACATTTTTATTGGGTTTTTTTTTTTGCCAAACACGTGGACACGATAAACATTGACAAGCAATTGATTTAAGAAGTTGGGATTTTGTATTTTAATTTACTATCCACTACAATAAAGGATTATCTGCAATATTTATACACCTTACCTCCGATTATAACCTCCGTTTTAAAAGTTTCGGAGCCGAAGTCGGAAACGAAGGTCTAATAGTAATCGGAGGTTCCGACTTATCGGAGTCGGATTCGAAGCAGCTCTTCCCTGGTAGGCACACAGTACTCAAATCCGTCATCCGTCATCTATCGTCAGGTAATAATATGACAGTACCTGTCTTATGTTTTTCCACAAAATGGCAGCTCATGGTACGAAACACAATCTGATATTTATTAGAAAAAGTGTAATGTAGTATATTTGTTGTTGTAGCGACAATAGTCAGGTCTTTAGCCATCGTCACGCGTAAGACCACTCCGGTTTGAGTAGGGTTGGGACATTGGCGGTGGAAAAAGCCAAAGTTTTGTGTGTGAATTGTTCACCAGTATCTATTTATCTGGACGACGTAGTCATAGCTTCTTAAATTAGTCGAGTAAACTTTTTACTTGCCTAGAAATTAGTAAGTTGACGTGAAATGATAATAATTGAAGTCGGTTTTTGTTTTTTCTGATATTATTTAAATCCAAATATTAGTACTAAATTTAGTGTTAAACAAGCTTCGGTGCAGAAGCAGAACCAAAGCAGAACGTTGTTTTTCTAAAATTGAATAAAATGTTATCTTACTCAGTATTATTATGTATATATTATGTAAAGGTTTGATTTGGTTGAAATTTGAAACACAGATAGTTAATATAGTCTCATATACTACCTATCATCTCGGAAAAAGCATGGGCCCTAACGAAACAAATATTAACGACAGAATGACATTACCGATTAGATTGACATTTGAAACACACATGGTTTAGAGTCTTAAATATTACATCGGCTAATAAGTCTATCACCTACTACTTAGGATATCATCCTGTAAAAATGTACAAGTGGGTAAGTATCAGATCACGCACATCAGCTACAGACTCTTCGTAATGTATCCTATAAAATTCCTACAAACTTAACACTGCGGCTAAAATTCCTACAAACTTAACCTTACTACGAGTGTGTTTGATGTTGCTTAAAATATAAAATATGAAGTTGCTAAACTTGAATAAATATATTTTTGTGTGGAAAAACAAATCACTCTGTTTGTGTAATGACCACCCATCCAAACATTTTACGTAAGTACTACGAATGCACTAATAAGGTCGCAAGATCAACGTACGCGAACGAAGTAGCGGGTTCAGCTAGTAATATAATAAAGGCGAAAGTCTAAATTTGGTATGGACTTAGCTGACACCCTGCGTAGGCTACTTTTTATCTCGAAAAAAAAAACGGGAACCATTTAAACTACACGGGTAACACCGCGGGACGTTGCTAGTAGTACAATAAATCTGTTTTCTTATACGGATCATTATGATCACATCCAACAATCACAATTATGTCCAAACGTGACTACACACACATCATATTTATATCACATTAAACGTAATTAATGATATCAATATGAAACCATCCGGGTCCCATAATACAAGGTTTGCTTAGTTCGAATAAATTCTAGGCAATTATTTGCCCCAGAACCAAAGAAACCTTAACAATTTGGTAGTAAAAGTCTATTAAAAATACGTCGGATCATCCTAACTATAATTTCGTTTTTAAAAACTTAGATAATACTTTTTACTTACAACAATATTTCTTTTTCTTAAACGGGCAGAGCCTTTATTAACAAAACTAAAATACAATGAGAACTACACTACGCTACATACTTAACTGACTACTTACACTAAGCACACCTGAATTATCCATAGACCAATGAAGGTCTACAGATAATCAAGATGTTCAAGCCCACTACCAATCGGAAGCGTACCCAACATGCTGGCGGCATTTCCACGCTGAATGACAATGCTTATGCGTTGGGCCAAATAAACGCCAGCATTTTGGTCACGAGTCGCGTCGACCAAGCGCTTGGAAAGGCTTTTGAAGATGAGGTGAGCTCCCGGCCCCCACGGGCCCAATGTCTCAACCCCAAAGGGCTCAAATAGATAACCTCTTCCGAGGGCTGCATATTTGTGCCGTTTGAGTCGCTCAGCTGAATTGGGCGCTGCACCAGCCCTACTATGTGTCTCTGGAAGATGACTGTGATGGTGCCAGAGTATCGACTCAAGCTGCGTCCCACACTAGGGACAATCGTATTTTACTTACAAAACCCATGTTTATGTGTTGAAGTGACGACTGACTGCCCAATGATCTAAACTTAACTAATGATGTAACTCTTAGCCAATTATTTTTCCCAAGACCTAAGAAACATTAACAGCTTAAAATCATAATTTGATGTTTACTGCATATATTATGCAGAAAATTTGGAGAAGAAATACTTCGGATTATCCCAACTATAGTTTCGAATTAAAAGCATAAAATAATACTTTGTACTTGCATGGTCTATGTAAAAAAAAATGTTTTTTCTGCAATCGTTATGGAATCAGTGAAGGGTTTCAATTTAAAAGTCAGATATAAGTCCAGAAGAGGACAAGAGCTATTTTCTTTCTCTCTAATCTTTAAATTCATTGTGATGAAAACAAAATATCTTGAAAACAACATTTATTTATTTATTAGCTTCCTGGAGCATTTTTGGTTGGGCAAAATCGTATTGTTTCGCGTCACCGACATCCGAACGTCGGGCAGTAAGGGCAATGACAGCGTAGTACCGTAGCGGCGTTACGACGGTGAACAAGCAGAGCGCACGCGCTAAAAGCGTGTAGGTCTCTGCTTTTGTGATAAGAACGCCTAGGCCAGGGGTCACCAATTAGTTTCGCTCGGGGTTCATTTTACGAGGGCGCCTAGTGCCAGAAAACGAAAACAGGACATTTTCGACGCCGCTCACTGAAGTAAAGAAACTAAAAACTATGACAAAAAAAATATTGACGTGTGGGTACAATCAAGAAGAAGCACAATAACCGAATAGAATTTTAAAAATAGATCAGAGCTTTTTACAATAAAAAAATAAAAATGACACCGAAAAAACCCGTTTTAATTCGAGTAGGTACTCTAAATTATCAGCGATGACCCCACATTATTTTTTGGTAATAAAATTCCTAATTTTACGTTCTAGTAAAGTAACCGAACACTTTTTTAAATTTATGTTTAATTATTGAGTAATTTAATAAAACTTGGTCAAAAATGGACTCCCGATTTAATATTGATTTTTCCTCTAAACTGTGTCATGCTATTCTCGACTTTATGTATATCGCATTCAGAAACGCGTCGCGCGGGTGTAAACTGATTTTTCCCTGGCTTTAGGCGCACTCTTAAGAAATGAAATGACCTTCGCTGTTCACACCTTTTCTAAAAAAAATATTTATTAAATAATGGTAATGACGGAAATTACAAAGGTATATTTATTTACTTATTCAATGAGAAAAGTATCATATTTTGTTGCTGATTATTTGTCTGAAGTTTGGAGTGAAATTGGTGCAAGCTATTGAAATTACGTCAACAAAAATACTGCGGGGGATATATTTTTTCGTTCCGCACACAATGGGTCGGCGGTCTGGATGCGGACCGCGGTCCGCCATTTGGTGACCCATGGTCTAGAGTCTAGGCCACGTTGCCTGACTGGGTTTTGGGTTTTCCCCGATGGTCACAATCGTTGTGTCTTCAAATCGCAAGTGAATCGGTTTCTTCTAAGTGAACGCGCTCTATGGTAGGCCGCATCGTCGCTTAACATCAGGCGAATTGACGGTCAAGTGTAAACCTACAAAAGTTAAAAAAGCTTTATGTGTGGCTGAAATCTTATGAGTTCGTGTGACCAACACGCGTAATAGCAGTATATCTAAAACTGTAACAGGTGACGTATTGCGCAAAATTAGTACTGTTCAATACTAATATTCTACGTTAAAAGATTTCATTTGGGCAGTTCCTATGTCAGCCTTCACCGTTTTTAAGTTAGTGCATTCCGCACATGACTTCGAATAGACAGTGGTGCGCGTGGTTTTGAACCCGGGGTCTCCGGATCGGCAGCCGCCGTTCTCCCGGCTAGACCAGCCGTAACTTACAAACGGTGAAGGAAGACATCGTGAGGAAACCGACATGTACCAAGAATCTTTCGAAGTCATGTGTCACCCACCAACCCGCACTGGGCCAGCGTGGTGGATTATGGCCTTGCTCTCTCCTTGCGACAGAAGGTCCCGGAGTCCCAGCAGTGGGAACATTTAGTGGGCTGTTTATGCTTTATGGTTATGTCAGCCAATTTTTTATTTTAATTCAATGCAATTGTACTAATATTATAAATGCTAAAGCTTAGATGTTTGTTACTGGCCTTGTGGCTAAGTGGTTAGTAGCTCTGACTGCGAAGCCGAGGGTCGTGGGTTCGATCCCCACCCAGTGCAAATATTTGTGTGATGAATTCAAATGTTTGCACTGTGTCTGGGTGTTTCTATGTATAATAAGTATGTATTTAAAACTATATAAGTATTATATCAGCTATCTGGCCGCCATCATACAAGCTTTGCTTAGTTTGGGGTCAGAGACGGTGTTGTGTGTGAATTGTCCACCAATATTTATTTATTATTATTATTATTTATTTACTTAATGACGTCGGAACGTTTAAACGCATCCGGTTGAAATTTGAAACACAGATTATGGTCTGTATGAACGCACATGCATGTATGCACATAGGCTACTTATCATAGGCTACTACATAATCATAATCATAATTTATTTATAACATTTGTTACACGTCAGTTTGTTTGTTACAATATAATAAAAATTAATAAATATCATACATTGTTTGTTGGCATTAACAGTACCTAACCATTTCACCAATCCATTCAATCAAAATAATGTCAATATCAATTTAAATAAATAGTATTAAATCTATTTAAATAACAACATTGCAATTCGAAGAATAAATAATTGAAAATGTCAACTTAATATTATGTCATGATATACAATGTTCCATTTTTAGTTTATTAAATTCGTCGTAGGCTACATAGGCTAATTCTCACGGGAAAATAACGTGAGCTGCACGGTAAACGCTGCGGGGCGCTGCTAGTACATAATAACTATTATCTGAGAAAATAAATTCGCGTATTGTTGGTTTTAATTAACTTGACCATAATCCCACTAGTATTATAAATGTCAAAGTATGGATGTTTGGATATTTGGATGTTTGTTGCTCAATCACGCCGTAACGTATGAACGGATCAGGCTGAAATTTGGAATACAGTTAGATTATAGTCTTGAAGAGCACATAGGCTACTTTTTATCCCGGAAAAACAACGGGAACGAAAACTACGCGGATAAAACCGCGGGGCACTGGTATCTACATAACTAGTATTAAAACAAATCAATATTATTGTCTATTCTGTTACCGTATCCACCAGTCATTTTCCCAGAACTACGGATAAAAATATAAGTCACAGTCGTATTAGTAATATATTCCATTAGCGATTAATGTTGGCCGGAATTATTAGGTCGATGACCTTTTAACTAGAAATCTAATTAATACGTTACTACGCAGTCCGTACACAAATCACTGTTAGACAACACTAACCATTCAAAGTCAGTCTTATCGAAAATTTGAACCTTGAAGTCATTTCCAACTATAATAAAATAAATGAAACTCACAAAATAAGTTCGAAAAAATCGAGATAAAACATCCTACTACTATTATAAAGGCGAAAGTTTGTAAGTATGGATGTATGGATGTTTGTTACTCTTTCACGTAAAAACTACTGAATGGATTTGAATGAAACTTTACCACAATATAGCTTATACATCAGAATAACACATAGGCTATAGCTTATACATCAGAATAACACATAGGCTACAATTTTTGAGGTTTTTAATGTGAGGTCGTAAAAAAAACACATTTTTTGCGCTTACATTGCAAACGCTGACTGAATCCTACAAGATAGATCAAAACAATTTACTACAGTATTGTACAACTTAAAAAGGTCTACAAAAAAGTCCGTGATGGTATATGTTTATCTCTTAGGAATAACCCACAATAACCATTTTTTATCCTTTACTTTGTACGAGAAATAATGGCTTATTTACGAAGCGATTTTAAGCAATACAGTATTAATCCTTATCCAATTAAGTATCTTAAATACATTGTGCATTTAATAAAGATCAATATGGCTTTTTACAGCATGTAAATTAAATAAATGTTTTCGAAGATATCTTCGAAAACATTTATTTACTACAGTATTGTACAACTTAAAAAGGTCTACAAAAAAGTCCGTGATGGTATATGTTTATCTCTTAGGAATAACCCACAATAACCATTTTGTTATCCTTTACTTTGTACGAGAAATAATGGCTTATTTACGAAGCGATTTTAAGCAATACAGTATTAATCCTTATCCAATTAAGTATCTTAAATACATTGTGCATTTAATAAAGATCAATATGGCTTTTTACAGCATGTAAATTAAATAAATGTTTTCGAAGATATCACAGATTTAAAATGCAGAGTCATAGCAATTTCGGCGATAAATACCGTTTCGGTGATAAATACCGGCAGCGGTGCCAGGCGAACGGGGCGTGGGGGGAGCGGGGTAGGTGCGGTGGGGAAGAAGTGGCTCATCGCTGAGTGCGCGACCCGAACGCGGGCAGACGTCGTTGACGGTTGTGTCCGTTTTGCGAATACTCGGGACCATGGCCATGGGCCATCTCGAAATGCGTCAGCATTTCCCATTGGCTATCTAGACATCCGTCAGCATTTCTAGATGGCCATGCTCATAGCCACGCCATCCGGTTTCTCCCGCGTAGTTTCCAAAGTAAGCTATCAAATTCTGAGTCATTACTTTTCACTTCTATCTGCAGTTTCTATGACTGCCATTTTTTTAGATAATAATGAAATTTGGGTCGAGGGTCGAGGACGCAATATATATTTTCATCTATCGTTTATTGTTGTAGCGATATCGATCCAAACAGACCAAAAAATCGGTAATGAAATTTGGTTTTGCTATTGGTATTTAATTATTTTTTCTTCTTTGGTCCCTTTAATTTTTAAATTAATTAATATATTTCCCAAGTGAATTTAATATGACCAAACAACAGAATCGTGACAAAATATTGTGTTTACGAAGGATGTCTGAAGTCACCACTTATTTTAGTGATTACTGTTAAAGTTGTTTTTTAAGGCCAATCAATGGTTCCGAGTCTCTGTGTATTATTATTTTATTTTTGTATCAATTTGAAATTATTAACAAAATAACATCATTTCAACCCTGTGTTTCAACCAGTCAAAAAAATTACAAAATAATTTAAAATAAAACTATTAGAAATATTACGACAACGACTACGTTTCAATGACATTAACAAATATTACATAAAACAATCTATCTATATCTATATATATAAAAGCGAAAGGTCACTCATCAAGGAATCTCAGAAACTATAAGTGCTAGGAATCTGAAATTTTGCATGGAGGTCCCTTTTACCACGTAGGCGCTCGCTAAGACGGGGTTTTGCGAAATTCAACCCCTAAGAGGGTGAAGCAAGGGATGAACGGTTGTATGAAAATTCGTCTAATAAAGTTATAAAATTTTGTTTCTAGACACTTTACACGAAGCAATTAAATGTTTGTTCTATCAATTTTGTAATTTCAAACTGTACGGGGGTGAAATTGGGGTTGAAATGAGGGATGAATGTCAATATGGAAGTTCCCAACCGTTGAAAATAAAACCATGAAACTCTGTACTTAAATAAACACTTGACACGAAGCGAACGAATGTTTGTTCTAGCAATTTTGTAATTTCAAACTGTACGGGGGTGAAATTGGGGATGAATGTCAATATGGAAGTTCCCAACCGTTGAAGATAATACAATGAAACTCTGTATATAGACACTTGACACGAAGCGAACGAATGTTTGTTCTAGCAATTTTGTAATTTCAAACTGTACGGGGGTAAAATTGGGGTTGAAATGGGGGATGAATGTCAATATGGAAGTTTCCAACCGTTGAAGATAAAACCATGAAACTCTGTATATAAGCACTTGACACGAAGCGAACGAATGTTTGTTCTAGCAATTTTGTAATTTCAAACTGTCATCAATCAATCATCATCAACAGCCCACTAAACGTTCCCACTGCTGGGACTCCGGGCCTTCTCTCGCAAGGAGAGAGTTAAGGCCATAATCCACCACGCTGGCCCAGTGCGGGTTGGTGGATGACACATGACTTCGAAAGATTCTAGGTACATGTCGGTTTCCTCACGATGTTTGCCTTCACCGTTTTAAGTTAGTGGCATTACGCACATGACTTCGAAAAGACAGTGGTGCGTGTGGGGTTTGAACCCGGGGTCTCCGGATCGGCAGTCGCCGTTCTCCCGACTAGACCAGCCGTAACTTTTCAAACTTAACGTTATTTCAAACTGTACGGGGGTGAAATTGGGGTTGAAATGGGGGATGAATGTCAATATGGAAGTTCCCAACCGTTAAAGATAAAACCATGAAACTCTGTATATAATCACTTGACACGAAGCGAACGAATGTTTGGTCTAGCAATTTTGTAATTTCAAACTGTATGGGGATGAAATTGGAGTTGAAATGGAGGCCGAATGTATCTTACGCTTACAGATCTAAACAACTAAACCGATTTTGATGAAATTATAGACAATTGTTTTATTATAAGCTGTTTTAGTAACCGTAAATGTGTCTGGGTATACAAATAGGTACTGCCTGAGTTACCTTAGTATATATTTCGTGCGGACGTATCAATTTTGTAATTTTGTAATTTCGAATTTTGCAATTTTGTAATTTTCAATTTTGTAATTTCGAACCGTACGGGGATGAAATTGGGGTTGAAATGGGGGATGAATGTCAATATGGAACTTCCCATCCGTTCAAGACACTTGACACCAAGCATACGAATGTTTGTTTTAGCAAATTTGTAATTTCGAACTGTATGGGGATTCAATTGGAGTTGAAATAGGGGACGAATGTCTCTTACGCTTTCACACTTAAATCACTGAACCGATTTATTAACCGATTTAACCGATAGTAAATGTGTCTGGGTACTGCCTGAGTTACCTTAGTATTTATATTGTGCGGACGAAGTCGCGGGTAACAGCTAGTGTGTAATAAGATTTAGAGATCTTATTTGTAAAAGTAAGGTGTAAAGCATTTTATACTTAAATAGTTTTCACTTTGATGCTTTTTTTTTAAGTTGCAGTGTTTTACCTATTATTTCTTTTGTTTTACAAATTAACCAAATTTACGGTTTATTTAACCATAAATTACTGAATGGAAAAATTTGCGTATAACGCACAAATCTCATTGCGTTGCTCCGCAACAGCTCCGACGCTATGCCGCTATCTTATCGGCAACGCTAATCCGTAAGGTTTTACTAAGCTAACAAAAATACACAATGGTGATAAAAATACTAGTTTTCACTCTATAAAGTAATGTTATTAAATTAAAGTGAAAAAAGGCTTTGTACTGGGCGTCTTGTACCTACGTTACAAGCCAACCCGTACTGTCTTGTACTATCTTTAATTTATTAATTAACTAGCAACGCCCCGCGGTGTTACCCGCGAAGTTCCCGTTCCCGTTGTTCCCGTTGTTTTTCCGGGATAAAAAGTAGCCTATGTGTTCTTCCAGACTATAATCTATCTGTGTTCCAAATTTCAGCCCGATCCGTTCATACGTTAGGACGTGATTGAGCAACAAACATCCAAACATCCAATTATCCAAACATCCATACATTCACATTTATAATATTAGTAGGATTACTGATTGATATAGTGATTTGAATTACTGTCTGACATTTTTTTTTTATTGATATTACTACTACTACATGGAATTATTTGTTTTTTAATTAATTACATTTCGTGTACCTAATTTGTTTTCTTTTTTATATTGAATTTTGTGACGTGTTATATTTTTTATGAATAAATATGATTATGGTTATCCGTACAAGCCTCACAATCCGAACACGGATTACTGTAACATTTCTTACGACAATAACTTGCCCAAACGAAGCCTTATAAAAGCAGTTGCGGAAGATTGCTCGTGAGTGACAACCCATCTGCCTCGCGGCAACGAAACTAACCTTTTAACTATCGTTCAAAGAAAACAAATCAAAGAAAATCGTCTAGAAAAAAATATTGCCTGCGAAGAAAATTAAAAATAAATCTTGAAGATTGTGATCTGACGTACGCTATTTCAAAGTTGGACAATGGCAATGGATTGGAAAATCGGGATTGCATTATTTTATATCATGGGTACGTACATTATATGTATACTATTTAATATAACATTATGCATAACCTCACTCACTTAAGCTCAAATCTGATAGTCACAGGTTTAATAGCCTGATGTTAAAAATAAATAATAAATACATTACAGTATCATTATTTCTCACATTATACATACCAATCTACTTTTAAACTTAGCTACGTTAATTATATTCATTTGTATAGTTTTTTTTTTACTTTTAAGACAACATTTTAAATGGATTACTTACAAATTATTAGCCACTACAATCCTTTAAAAAGACATTATTCTGTTATGTATTAAACTTTTTACTATTATATGTTGTAGTATACTATGTTATAGTAGGTATTTCTACTGTCATCGAAATAACAATTAATTGTGAATCACTAATTATTTATAATTATAAATTGAAACAGCAGATAAAGTCCTAGTATTATATCTTAATACCAAAAATCTACTTAACATACGTTTTGTCTCATTTAAATTCTTTGACGGCAAAATTTCTGTACCAATTTCATTGAACTCAAAAATTTGAGACTTGAGTAAATGCCAGTTATTCTACCTCCAAGCAATAATGTGATACCATCACTAAATTGTGATTTGAAAGGCAATGTTTCCAGTGACTGTGATTTCACTGGAAACATTGCCTTTCAATAGGCATAGAGAAAAAAATCTTATATCTCTGGGTGACGAGCACAGTTCAGTGCTAGGTACTTAATGCTTTGGACTCGTCCTGTTCCAGTAGCTGCGTGTCTGTGTTGCTTACTATCAGGTACATGGCCTGCTCTTCCCGTCTCTCTATACTATAAAAGAACAATCAGATTTTACAGAAAACTTGAAAAAATCTTGTAAATGGTTGAAATAGGGCGGTGTCTGACATTCATAAATCAGATCTGATAACAATCTAGCCATGGCCTTAGTACACGTAAACCTAGCAATTAGACGCCAAGATAAATATAAGGTAATAGGTACAAGTGAAGAAGACAATTGTTTGATTGTATTAAAGATGCCCTCAAGATTACAACTAAGAAAACATTCAACACAACACACACAAAATTGTATTACATTAATTATCATGCAAAACCGTATATCTAATATTTGTTCTTGGAGCTAAGCTTCCCAGTCGAACAGATAATTATTAATCCTACTAATATGTGTAGCGAACTAGCAGCGTCACGTGGATTTACCCGCGTAGTTCCCGTTACTTTCTTGGAATAAAAGGTACCCTATGTGTTCTTCCAGACTATAATCTAACTAGTATATTATCTATATCTAGTATGTATATCTAGTGTTCCAAATTTCAACCCAATCCATTCCGACGTTCCGACGCAGTAGAGCTACTAACATTGATATTTATAATATTAGTAGGATAAATAGTATTTTAGTAGGATGCGATGGTTTGGATCTTTGTTGCTCAATCACGTCGCAACGTCTAAACGGATCGTGTTGAAATTTGAAACACAGGTTAGGTATAGTCTAGAATTCATTTATCATTTCTAATCACGGTAATTGCGCGGGTAACGCCGCGGGGCGCTGCTAGTAGCTATATAAACGACGAACAATACCGTAACAAGTTTAAAAAGTCAGTTTTAGTTTTAAAGTCAGTCAAAAATGATATTGTACCCAGAGACGGCAAAAAAATAAACGACGAGAAAGAGATTTACATAATAGAAAATGTAGCCGGCCGGCATGATCTAATACCACGTACATAGTAGGGATGTCGTGGATATAGTATTTCAGATGTGGGTACGGATATGGATATAGGAATAAAATTGTATCGGTTTCAGATACGGCTACGGATATGCAATTATTTCAGATTATCCGTTAGTTTCGGATAGTTTCGGTTACGGATATTAGATTGAAGTAAAATAAAAACACAAGTCATCTGTAAAAATATTGTTACATTTGTGGATTTAGTCTAGTCTGTGTTATCATTTGATAGATAGATAGAAACAGAAACTATTTATTGTGACACAAAAAAAAACTTAAAATATTACAGAGACACACTTATTAACTAGCGCCACAAATGGCGGCCTTATTGCTGAGAGCAATAATGCCGCCAATTAATATAATACCATTTAATAGTAATAAAGTATATACTTAAAATAATACCATTTGGTATTATATTAAGTATATACTTAATCAGTCTAGCAGGGAAGTAAAAATTACATACCTACACAATTTTAAATGGTATCTCTCGAAATTAAAATACATAACCTCAATACATATAGACTAATGTCGATCATTTCTGAAACCAAAAAAAAAATTGATCCTTGCATAATACGAGTATGAAATTGGAGTTTAGTCGTACTGGCCACTTTGATCTCCAATATCTCTTCTTTAGTTAAGAATTCCAATTTCAAATTTATACTGCTATTTACTCATACTTTTGTGTTGTGAAAATAGTAATTCATTTGTTTTTTTTCGTCTATTGATTTTTTCTTTCGGTCTCTCATTTTACTAAATGCAAAGTTTGAAAATATCACGTTATTAATTAGCTAAGGAATTTTCGACATGTGACTATGTTTAGGTTTTTTATTCTAATTTTAAGAGATAAAACTTTAAATTGAATAGTTATATAATAGTTACTCACCTACAAGAATGATTATTATATAATAGTAGTGTTCCGTATAATCGGGCAACATTAAAAATCATAGCGGATCTATGGTTTGACAGCCGGCTGTGAAGTGACTTTGTCTTTTTCGCTGGATCGACAATGACGGGTTGTTTTTTCTAACTGGTGTTTTTCGGGTTTAAAGCGTTAATATTGTGCGGGAATACGTATTAACGGGAATATATCGCTACGGGATTAGTGCTGGGATATTATTTGTGAAGGGGCCACTGGATTGGCCGTTTCTAGAACGCAGGATCGTTCTGGGAATTCGCGAGATCGCCTGGAAGCTCCCTGGTTTGGTGTCTCATTTATTCCCTTCCTTCCTTCTTCCTGTCAGACCAAACTGGGCTTTGGACGACGCCGGGAACCCTAGGTAAGTGTCTAACCTGTTAAAGTGTGGGGGTAAAAAGATTAAAATCGGTATAACGGCAATAATTTGTTTTTGAGACTTGCTATGGGCCCCAGGTCGGTATTTCTGGTATAATATCAAACATTTTTTGGTAGCAGAGCGTGGTTAGCCGTAAATACCCCTCTTTTGTTTTTAGTTTTCTGGGAAAAGATATCAGGTAGGCCAGATATTTGGGGGTTCCCAGTTTATAATTTCTCCCCAAACTGTCGGGAAATTGGTATTAAGTGGTATCCGGGTTTTTAGGTTGCGGATATATTTGTTGTGACATTGTCCGAACTTTAGGCTAATTTAAAATTTAAATTTAAAATGGCTTCGGATTTGGCCAACCAGCTCCGATGGTTCGAATCCTTGATGGTTCGAATCAAGGATTGGTCGGCCGGAGAGACCGGGAGGAGGCGCTGTTAAACAGGGCAGAACACCTCGACAGGCGCCTGGAGATCGCTGAGAGGAGCACAGGATTGCTGCGGGATGCAAGGCCGCCTCCACCTGAGGAGCAGATGGAGAGGATCGACGCGGACATGCGGCGCATTCTGGACTTGTACGACGAGGTCTCCGAAGGGGTTCGCCAGCTGGAGAGGTCTCGTCAGGGAAGGGCGAACTCGGGACCCGTCATCAGGAATGCGGGTTCGGGTGTAGTGGGACGCCTTCCCACCCTGGACTTGCCCAGGTTCACAGGTAACCTGCGAGAGTGGAGCGGCTTCCGGAGTATGTTCGCCTCTCTCGTGGATTCACGCACGGATCTGACGAAGGCGGAGAAACTGGCCTATCTCCGCACGTCACTGGAGGGTGAGGCACTCTCCCTGGTCCAGCACCTGGAGCTGGACGACGACAACTTCGGCACGGCGATGGAGTTGCTGGATACGAGGTTCCAAAACCCTCGGCTCCTCGCCGACGCTCACGTGTCCCAAATACTGGGGCTGCCGAAGGTGACTGAGAGGTCTCAGTTGAGGCCGCTAATCCTCACGCCCGTGAAGGTGGCGTACAACGCCTTGCGCAGCTTGGGACTGCCAGTAGAACACTGGTCGTTTCTGCTGGTCCACATTCTGCTGGGCAAGGTGCCGCTGGAGTTGCGCGCCCGGTTCGAGCGGGAAAGGGGCCTTCACGGCGACCCGAAGGTCTTCCCCACGTTTGAGGAGCTACTTCGGGTCCTAGAGTGGGAGGTGAGGATGGCAGAGTCGGCGCCTCAGGAGGCGCAGCCCGCCGCGTCAGCTCGTGGCCCTGCCGGAACAGGACCGCGACCTACCAATCCCCGCACTCAGGGTGGGGTAAAGCGGACGGCGACGGTGACGAGTGCGTCGGAGCAGGAGTGCCCGAACTGTGGCCAGCTTCACGCGCTGGTGCAGTGTCCGGCCCTGCTTGCGAGGACGACTTCCGACCGACGAGGCATCGTTCGGAGGTTGCGTCGGTGCTACGGGTGCCTGGGGGGTCATTTGTTCAATGACTGCCCCACGGCACGGCCGTGTCCTGGGTGTGGGGGACCACACCACCAGCTCTTGTGCGTTAGGAGCGATGGTGCTGGTCGACAGCCCTCAGGGAGGGGGCCCTCCACGGGCGGGGGCGCTCCCACGCAGAGCCACGCATTGTACAACAATGAAGTGGCTACAGCGTGGAGCACACCCCCTCCACCCCAACCCACGGCAGCACCGGGCAGCCCAACAAGGGGCGTCCTACACGTGGCTCGGTCACCGACCTCACAGCCCGCGCGGACGCGGGCGAACTGGAGAGGTGGAAGGGTGATACCGGAGTCACCACGGGGGCCACCTCCCCAGCGTTATCCTTCTCCGCCGCTGGATCCGCGATTAATGCAATGGAGGGCGTACACGCCTCCCCTCCATGAGCATCCGAGGCTGGACTACCACCCGCCCTACTGTCAGTATGGCAGGGCAGCTGGATATGCCCCCCCTCCGATGGCCCTTATGACTCGGCAGCCATACTGGGCTGGGCCCTGTAGTCCGACGGGTTCGGACGGGCCTCGGAGGGATTGACTAGCCTCCGTTCCCTTGGCACAGGATCAACCGGTGGTCCTGCTGCCCACCCTCTGGTTAAGGGTTTGGGGTCCAAGAGGCGACTACGTCCGGATACGAGCGCTCTTGGACACAGGGTCCCAGGGGTGCATTTTGACAACCCGGGTTGCTCATCGCCTGGGCCTGGCTAGGTTTCCGTCACCGACTCCGTTGCGGGGAGTCGGGAACACAGAGGTGCGGTCGGCTGGACAGACCCGCCTCTCCTTCTCGTCCGTACATTCCTATTCGGAAAGGATTGCGGTCAGGGCCACCGTCATGGATTCGGTTGTCGGTTGGCTTCCTCAGGCGGACATAGATCCGGATCTTTTGTCCTGTACTAAGGGTCTCAGGTTGGCGGATCCCCGCTTCGGGATGGCGGGTCCGGTAGATCTTTTGTTGGGTTCTGATGTACTGGGTTACATCATGAACGGGAAGCCTAGACTGCTGGATCAGTCTTCGCTGATGGCGCTGCCCACCATCTACGGATACGCCATTTTGGGAATGGTGGATGAGTGGCAGCAGTCGAATCAGGCTTCCTTTACGGGAACGGCCCTCGCTCAGATCATGCAGAGGTTCTGGGAGATCGAAGAGCCGCCTACCGTGTCTCGGCTGGATCCCGAGCACGTGGAGTGTGAGAACTTTTATCAGGCTCACACTCGGAGAATGGTTTCTGGGCGATTGGAGACTAGGCTGCCTTTCCGGGATAACCCCCCGCGTCTGGGCCAGTCTCGATCATTGGCCGAGAAAAGGCTCAGGTCCATGGAGCGACGCATGGCTCGAGATCCTGTACTTCGGGAAAAGTACATCGAGTTCATGAGGGAGTATGAGGCACTGGGCCACATGTCTCCGGCTCGCGACGACTGGTCGACCATGGACCACTACTTTTTGCCTCATCACGCTGTTTTGAAAGCGTCGACAGGCAAACTCAGGACGGTGTTCGATGGATCCGCTCCGACTTCGACAGGAGTGTCACTGAACCAGTGCCTCCACGCTGGACCGAAGTTACATCGGGATATTGTAGACATCATCCTGAATTTCCGTAGGCATCAGGTGGTGTTGGGAGCGGACATCCGTATGATGTTCCGACAAACGGTCATACACCCCGAGGACAGGAGGTTCCAGTTGATCCTCTGGCGGGAAAGTCCTCAGGACCCTATGATGGTGTATGAGTTGAACACCAACACCTATGGGTTGAGATCAAGCCCCTTCATTGCGATCCGCTCACTGCTGGAGTTGGCGGAGCAAGAACGGGCTCGGTACCCACGTGCAGCCGCAGTTCTGGAACGCGACCTGTACGTGGACGACGTTTGCACTGGTGCGCAGACGGTGGAGGAAGCTCTGTTGCTCCGGGATGAGCTTACAGAGCTTCTCGCATCTGGAGGCTATGAGCTTCGGAAATGGCTCTCTAACGACCCCAACGTCCTGGCTGGTATCCCGGACGATCACCAGCAGGATCCGGGGCTCTTTGAGGAAGGTGACGATCCGCACGGGATTGCGGTTCTGGGCATGCAGTATCAACCGGTTGCTGACATCTTCACCTTTCGGGTGGCACTGGAAGCCACACGCGCGTGGACAAAACGGACGGTTTTGTCCACCATCGCCAGGATGTTTGACCCAAACGGTTGGATCAGTCCGGTTCTGTTCGCAGCCAAGTGTCTGTTACAGCGACTTTGGACTCTGAAGGTCTCATGGGACGACCCCCTGGTTGGAGACTCGCTTAACATTTGGCTTCGTTTAATATCTGACCTCGAAACGGTCAATCGAGTGGCGTTGCCCCGTCGCATTCTGCCACCAGGCTGTAGCCGGATCAGCCTGCACGGGTTCTGTGATGCGTCCGAGCTGGGCTATGCCGCATCTGTGTACTTGCGTACAGTTGACGCTGGAGGCCACGTCAATGTCACGCTCTTATTGGGGAAGAGCAAGGTAGCTCCTATCAGGACACGACTCACTATTCCGAAATTGGAATTGAGCGGAGCCACATTACTTGCTCGGCTGCTTAAGCACGTGTATCAGGAACTGTCCACCTCGATAGACATCCGGAATGTCTATGCGTGGTCAGACAGTCAGGTCGTACTTGCCTGGTTACGAGCAGCCCCTCACACCTTGGAGACTTTTGTGGGAAATCGGGTTTCCCAAATCCAAAACATTGGACTGGACATGGTTTGGAGACATGTCCCGGGTGAGTTGAACCCCGCTGACTGTGCTTCGCGCGGCTGTTCCGCGCCGGAGCTAGTTGATCACCCCTTATGGTGGGGTCCGGACTGGCTGCGGGAGCCAGAAGCTTCCTGGCCAGCTCTCGGCGCGGACTCGGAGCGAGCGGAGCTGCCCGG
This sequence comes from Ectropis crepuscularia, assembly GCA_963693475.1. Taxonomy (NCBI): domain Eukaryota; kingdom Metazoa; phylum Arthropoda; class Insecta; order Lepidoptera; family Geometridae; genus Ectropis; species Ectropis crepuscularia. Next base: position 9,803,731 of record OY856338.1, read on the forward strand.
AGTCCGCGTGCATGCGATTGTGGCGGAAGTGCCCCCAGACCCTGACTGGTTGACGGGTCGTTACAGCAAGCTGGATAAGTTGTTGGGGGTAACTAGCTGGATTAAACGCTTCATCCACAACTGTCGTCACCCTCGTCAGAGGAGGAGTGACCAGATCGCCACTGTGGAGGAGCGTCGGAGTTCCTTGCTGCACCTCATTCGGCTGGTGCAGGGTGAGAGGTTTCCGACGGAACTTGAGGCGCTGCGCTGCGGACGCGCTCGCTTGAAGGGTGCGGTCGCCAAGTTGAACCCTTTCACAGATCAGGATGGTCTTCTGCGCGTAGGAGGTCGGCTCCGGAAAGCCAACCTGCCGTACGGCAGCAGGCACCCCCTGTTGCTACCGAAAGGAGGTCCTCTGGTGGACCTGCTGATCACCGATCGGCATATCGGTAACGCGCACGCTGGATGTGGCGCGCTTCTCGCTGTGTTGCAGCGTGAATTCAGGATCTTGTCGGCTCGCAGGGCGGTCCGAAAGGTGCTGTTTAGATGTGTCCCTTGTTATAGGCTCAAGGCGTCTACCATGCAGCCCATGATGGGAGATCTTCCTCCGGATAGGATTTCTCCCTCGAGGCCGTTCGACGGGGTCGGAACGGACTTCGCTGGGCCCTTCTCGGTCAAGTCATCGACGTTGCGTAACGCCAAGGTCGTTAAAGCCTACCTGTGCGTCTTTGTGTGTTTGGCCACCAAAGCAGTCCACCTGGAGCTGGTCTCTGCGCTGTCTACGGAGGCCTTTGTCGCGGCGCTGGATCGCTTTGTAGCGCGAAGAGGAGTACCCTCTTTAATACGTTCGGACAATGGCACAAATTATCGAGGGGCGGCGAATTATTTACGCGAAGTTAATAATTTTTTAAATTCTGGTAATAATAGTTTAAGTCTGGCTCTCGCCCAGCGGGGAATCAGCTGGCAATTTAGTGTGCCGGCCTGTCCTCACTGGGGAGGAATTTTTGAGGCTGCGGTGAAGTCTGCTAAAACCCATCTCCACCGTGTCATCGGGGAGACCGTGTTAACTTGGGAAGAGTTAGTCACGGTACTATGCCGCGTGGAGGCAGTTCTTAATTCCCGTCCTCTCTGTCCAATCTCGCCTGACCCTAACGATCTAGAAGTCTTGACGCCGGGTCACTTCTTGATCGGTCAGCCTTTAACCGCGTTGCCGGAGTATCCCTGGAAGGATGAGCGCCCCGGACGCCTGTCCCGTTTTCAGTTATTGCAGCAAATAAGTCAAGACTTCTGGAGGCGCTGGTCGGCCGAGTACTTGCATCTGTTGCAACAACGGGTAAAATGGACAGATAGGACGGAGGCCCCTCGGGAAGGGGACTTAGTATTATTAAAAGAGGCAAATTTGGCCCCCCTACTCTGGCGTAGGGGACGTATTTTAAAATTGATATCTGGTACTGATGGCACACCCCGCGTGGCGGAGATTCTGGTTTCTGGTTCCAGACTTCAGCGCGCGGTGTCCTCTCTGGCACGCCTGCCTCTTTATTAGATATACGTATTTTTCATGGTTAAAATTTTATTTAATTTTATTGCTATTTTTGGTAAAGGTTTTTTTTTGGTTTGATTTCCACTTTCGGGTCAAAGTTGGGAATTTCGTTTTTATTTGAGGTCTGGATACTGCTAAATACTAGTTACTAAATATTAGTTACTAAATACTGGTTTTCTAAAATTGAACAGGAGTTCAATTGGTCGGGGGTTTTGTTCCGTATAATCGGGCAACATTAAAAATCATAGCGGATCTATGGTTTGACAGCCGGCTGTGAAGTGACTTTGTCTTTTTCGCTGGATCGACAATGACGGGTTGTTTTTTCTAACTGGTGTTTTTCGGGTTTAAAGCGTTAATATTGTGCGGGAATACGTATTAACGGGAATATATCGCTACGGGATTAGTGCTGGGATATTATTTGTGAAGGGGCCACTGGATTGGCCGTTTCTAGAACGCAGGATCGTTCTGGGAATTCGCGAGATCGCCTGGAAGCTCCCTGGTTTGGTGTCTCATTTATTCCCTTCCTTCCTTCTTCCTGTCAGACCAAACTGGGCTTTGGACGACGCCGGGAACCCTAGGTAAGTGTCTAACCTGTTAAAGTGTGGGGGTAAAAAGATTAAAATCGGTATAACGGCAATAATTTGTTTTTGAGACTTGCTATGGGCCCCAGGTCGGTATTTCTGGTATAATATTAAACAAGTAGGATTAAACCCATTATAAAAGGAAGAGAATAGGACAAAAATGTCAGGAAAAATAATTTACGGGCGATCTGAAGTCGGAAAGTGGGGGGTTTGTTTTAAGAGTAAAAAATTGGAGATTTTTGTGTTTCAAATGTAAATTAACAAGTTTGACACTTGAACATTCGTGGTACTAGGATGATAAATGATTTCGGAGCTTCTGTATCATAAATTTAAGAGAGAATGAGATTATTGTCATAAATTAATTACTTACAGTATTATAACATAGACAAATGGTAAAACAACAAAACAAGTTATTGGGTATTTTTTTATTTCAATTAAATTTACGGTTTGATTGCACTTATTGTTTGTTTTTTTGTGAACAAAAAAATCTCTCTTATCTTAAATTAATGATATAGAATCACCTAAACCACTTAAGACCCTAGTACCACGTATGTTCAAGTGTTAAACTTGTTAGTTAACATTTGATACAGGGAAAATCTCCAAATTGTTAACCTTAAAAACAGATCCCCATCAAAGGTTTTGGCACTGGTCTAATATACACGTGGTGAAACGAAAACCTGTCGAAACAACTCGTTTTATTCAGACTCTGCCCTTACACGTGCCACTATATCTATCCGAAATTTTTGAAACGGTTACGGATATATTTTTATTTCGGATATCCGATACGGTTAAGGAGCTCCGTAACATCCCTGCTACATAGTATATTTCCGTATTACTACCCGTAGCTTGCAGAACCAAGGTCGTGTCGTGATAGACGTACCAAAGACGTAGAGCTTCGACTCAGTTTTCGTAGTAAGAATATAAGAATATCTAAACTTTGAAATGTGTTACCTAAATGAATATTTTCTGATGAATATAATTTAACCAACTTCAACTTTTGAGTGAATCCATTTCTTCTAGGTTCGCGTTCCATCGCCGCCTAACATCACCTGTGGTAGTGTCAACGCGTTCCTAAAATATATCAAATCATACAAACTAAGCTAATTTACCCGAGATCACATCATGCTTCGACCAAACCAAAAAAAATATTACCTACATTTTTTTAATCCAAAGTTTTTATTAATTTTAGGTTTTAATAGGTAGGTATAATTATTTATTTGTATTTCATTCGATTATAGTTAAACCATCTCATACCTCGGGGTGGCGAGTACAGCACAGTACTAGTTAATAATTTGAACTCTTCATGTTCCGATAGACGTGTCACTGTGCTGTGATATGGGCATGGATACTTACCATCAGACACATGTCCTGTTCGTCTCTTCACCCTACACTACAAAAAAACTATCCACTTACTATCCTATTTGTAAAGTTGGATCAAACTGCAGAGTGTGCAAAGTTTTATTAGAATCCGTTCAGTAGTCTAGGATTACGTCGCTGACAAACAAAGTAACACGAAAATTGTGTAAAATAATATAAACGTTTCTCTATAATTGCTCCTAACGACTGTATATACGGATGTATTAGAAATATCTCCAGTCATTGCCTTCATCAAATAAACCAATTGAAAATTTACATAAAAAGTGGTCGAAAACGACCTCGAAGAGAACGGTCCAGTAGAAAGAATTTGAGATAAAATATTTTCTTAAAATAATCCAATAGTAGCTGATTAATTTTCATAGTGACATCTATACTCAAATTATAAAATAGCTGTTTATAGAAGTAAGAAAATATTGTTTAGTTAAGTCCACCAATATTTATTTATTTATCTTTATTTTCAAACTGAAACTAACTTCTGGAGTAGGTTGTGACGTCACGTCTACATAAAAATCTCATATAGACCTGACGTCACTGGAAACTTCTAAGCACCATATTATCTTCGTCACTTTCTGTTGGTGAAACAGAAGAAAAAATTTGTGTACAATAAGTTTTAATAATTTAACTGACGGACTACTAAAATAGTTTTTTTTGGTCGCTTTTAGTCAATTTTTATACTCCGTAATACACATAAGAATTCTACGCATACGTAGGTATACCTAGGTAGCGACAAAAGTCGATCTCTGTTTAAAAATCGAGAGTGAATCGGTTTCTTCTAGGTAAGCAAGCTCCATGGTAGACCGCGTCGTTACTTAACATCAAGCAAGATGGCGGCCAAGTGTAAACCCATAAAAGTAAAAAAAATAGATTTCTATTTAATCATTTGGAAAGTCGTCGATAATCTTATTTTAAATCTTGTATTTTGGCCAATAAATTCAAAGTGTTGGGTCGATTTATCGATTTTTAAGTTTTGTTCTCATCAACATTCCTATCGCAAACAGCTTATTCAACCAGCTGCAATTAAAATCTTCTTAATTTTGTGCTAATTAAAACATAAACATTTTAAGCAATCAAAGAAAGAGGTGTGATGCGTGCACTTTTATTAAAAGAGCTATAAAAGTGAAAACACATTGACATAATCGGGCACTTTTAAATGGAAATTTATTATTTTTTGACCGCGGGATAATTTTATATGTGACTAGCTGAACGCGCGCGCGTTGCTACGCCATCTATCAAAAATTGGTCGTACCAATTCAAATTTTGTTCAAATTCGGTTACTTTAGGTTCTAGTGACGCAACCTTTAACATATATGACAAATGCTGTCACGCAACGAAAGCTCTCTAAAAGCAAAATTTTTCCCCGTTTTTGTTACATTTTTCATTCATGCTCAGCTCCTGTTGATAGTAGCGTAATGTTAAATACCCTATAGCCTTCCTCGATAAATGGACTATCCTACAAAGAGAGAATCTTTCAATTCGGACCAGTAGTTCCAGAGATCCTTGCGTTCAAACAAACAAACAAACAAACAAACAAACAAACAAACAAACAAACAAACAAACAAACAAACATACAAACAAACAAACAAACTCTTCAGTTTTATAATATTAGTATAGATAGTATAGATTGATGGCTGTACTGTTTCATATAGACACAGACTAGGTAGAGAGATACCATATAGAGAACGGAAAATGTACAAAACGGTTTTTCTCAAATTTTGAGGTTTTTTTATACTTTCATAGAGGTGACAAATGACACAATACTATTACGAAGTCTAAATATGTATTTAAAATATTACTTACGTGAAGCAAAAACATTGTACACCTTTTTCCGAAAATTACATATAGGTATTCCCTTTATTTAATATATTTATGTTCACCAATTGTTACTTAATTTTATTAAGTTTTTGTAACTTTGTTTACTTTGTTAAGTGCAATAAAGAGTTAATCTATCTATCTATCTATCTATGTTATATCTCCCAGTTAGAGTTTATATAGAGAAGGAGTACTGTATGCTAAACGTATTTTTAATCATTTATGAAAAAATACATAAATTCAATCAAAAAACTGTTACGCAATAGATAAAAGAAGATGTCGAATGGCGACCACTAATATCGACCACTAATCGATCCAAGTAGTAAGAAAAAGCGGCAGCTCGCCCCGCCATTTATAAATGTTTTCTATAACATACAGGATTAGTAAAAAGTATAAAATTGCAAACATATTTTGGCACGAACCCTAAAAGTGCAATTCGAAACGAATGCAGTCAACTAAAAGGTCAATTAAACCAGCCACAACAAAAACCACTTTTTACCTACAATACTTTAAATTTTTTGACAAAATCGAACAAAAAAGAAATCAATATCGGATTGTTGTATAAATTAAGTGGAAATGAAATCGAGATGCGACAACACACGTTAAACAGATGATACAGCTCGGTACCGTTAATGGGGATACGTTGTTTTAGGGCATAAGGTGAAAGTAAAAATGCGTAGGTTTTCGATCAACGAGAGCATTTTTTAAATAATTGACCAAAAATGACCGATAGACGTTAGTCGATGGTTGGTATCAATGGGTAAGGTACGTCACAAAATAAAAATTATTTTGAGGATTCCGTAGCGAAATGATAAAACGGGACCCTATGGCTGAGACTTCGCCAACGCGTAGATTTGCGAGTGAAGACTAGATGTTTTTTAACAACCAATAGAATGTTGTTATTCACACAGCTCGCCTCCGCTCAACTCCAGTGGAGGTGTCTCTTCTTGTCTCCGCTTCAGACATCTCAGCCTATTATTAAGACTCTGCTGTCCGTCTGTCTATCTGCCCGTCTATTATCAGGCTGTGTCTCATGAACCTTGATAGTCAGACAGTTCAAATTTTCACAGATGATGGATTTATGTTGCTGATATAACAATAAATGAAAACAGAACAACATTAATATTTAATGGGGCTCTCACACAACAGGCATGATCGTTTTTCCGTTTTTTAAAGATAATTGTATGGAACCCTTCGTGCGCGAGTCCGACTCTAACTTAACCGGTTTTTTAAAGTTGACGTGAGACTTTCTTTTTTCATGCTCTGTCTTTTGAACACTACATAGCATGTTTTTTCGTGTATTAAATTTGCCTACACACTTTTAGGATTCTGTAAAACGTAAAAACGGAACCCTTATAGATTCGTCATGTCTGTCTGTCTGTCCGTCCGTATGTCACAGCCACTTTTTTCCGAAACTATGAGACTGTACTGTTGAAACTTGGTAAGTAGATGTATTCTGTAAACCGCATTCAGGTTTTTATACAAAAATGTAAAAACTAAAAACTTGCCCCATACATAGAACTGAAAATTTAATTTTTCAACAAAGACGTGTGGGTTGTCTATGGATAGGTCTTCAAAAATGATGTTGAGGTTTCTAAAATTTTTTTTTTCTGTTCTGAATAATTTGCGAGAGAGACACTTCCAAAGTGGTAAAATGTGTGTCCAGGGGGTCAATTTGTTTGAACTCGATCTGGTAAGTAGTTTTTTTTAGTACTTCATAAATTTATTAATTATTAAAACTTCGATCCAAGAACTACAAGAGCTATGTGTTCTATTTGTATTATGTTACTTGCTGCAACGGAACCCTTCATGGGCGAGTCCGACTCGCACTTGCCACTTTATTTTCATGCGCTATGAGCTAAATAATTTTAATAAGTTGTTTTTCTCAGGATGGCGATAAAACAGAACGGATATTATAATGCATATTCACAGACACGTGGCTTCTACACGTGAATATAACTACAAATGAATGGAAAAACGAACAATATAATTATGCACACTTTGTAATACACCAGAATACTCAAGTTCGGGACCGCATACCTTTTATGTTCCAATTTGCTATGTGCAAAAATTCTACTGAAACGTGCACGGACGCTATAAGTTTTTGGCCAATTATTTACGTTTAAATTATATTTCAAATTGAATCATGTATACGGCACAATTTACAGAGGATTTACCCATATTATCACCCCATTATATTACCCCATAAATGACATCAAATAAGATTAATGAAATAAATCTATTTTAGCATATCAATTAGTTTAATTCAAATTAGTTTAATTCAAACTTCGCCAATTTAATTTAGACGGAGATTCATAAAAAAATCCATAAAAAAAATATATGAATTTAACAACTATAACTAGACCATGCGCCACAGACAATAAACTGTCAAAGTCATTGAAGAAAATACTAGTTTTCCATAATAAATAAAGCTAATTGCAGGCCTTTTACAAAACCGGTTGGCTAATCGTGAAGTAAATCATTATAGGTTTGAAAAACAATGGTGCCTCCGTGGAACTCTGTGGCTTAGAGAAGGTTATTTGCTACGGTTCTTATCAACAAACACATAATATTTCTATGTCCGGGTATTCAACAAGAACCAAATGGAAATTTTTAAGTTTGACGTCAACTTATTGCTTAGAATCGTCTTGATTACGATGACAAAATAGGTTTTAAGCTTTTAGTTATCGTTAATATTTTTCATTACTAAAACTGAGGTTATAATATATTATTATATGTATTAAGAACTTAGAATGTAGACCAAATGATAGTGATGTAGGCACGGAATTGACGGGCCCGATTTTTTTAGTCGATGCAAAATCAACGCCATTAATAGCATAGGTATTGGTACTAAGTTTCAAGGGGACTCCTTATCGGAGAAAGGCAGAACCTTATGTGAACTGGTTTGTTTACACATCAAAGGAAAGTTTAATGCGCAGATTAATAGGTCATTATAACTTCTTCATTTCTTGCAGTGATATGTGGGGAAAACAAAATTTGCAGTCATAGGAACTGCCGATAGAAGTGAAAACGTATAACTCAGAATTTGATAGGCTACTTTGGAAACTACGCGGGTGAAACCGGAGAGCGTGCTGACGCATTTCTAGATGGCCAATGTCCATGGTACCGAGTTTACTCGAAGATTCCCTAGCGTGACGATAGTATTCAATTCACAGCCCACGAAAAATCTGTTTGTGGCGCGCCAAAAGAAATTTTCACTACAAAAAGTTTGTGAACTGTTATTTAACACCGATCATCACAAAGGTCATGGTGCTAGAATGTTCGATTTCACACTGGTGACGTCGTAGTTTCAAATCCCGACTGCACCTGTGGATATAGTTTGAAGTGTAGATGTATCTACAAGTTCGTCATCACCACACAATTTAACGGTAGAAAATAGTGAGGAAACCGACAATACTAAATAAACGTAGCCAAGTGCGAGTTGGACTCGTCCATGAAAGGTTTCATAGCAGCAAGTAGAATAATGTAAAAATTCTTGTAGTTCGTTGTAACTTTGATCGATGTTTTAATAATACTGTATTTATGACAATTACAAAAAAACTTCTTACTAGATCCTGTTCAGACCAATTTTCAGTGGAAGTTTGCATGGTAATGTAAATCATAAATTATTTTTTTAAATTCATCACACAAATATTTGCACTGGGCGGGAATCGAACCTACGACCCTCGGCTTCGCAGGCAGAGCTACTACCAACTAAGCCACGAGGCCAGTCTATGGATCCTACCCCACACGTAAGGTTTTGAAGAAAAAAATATGTATGAGTTACAGTTCTAAGTATGGGGCACCCCCAAAATTTATTGTTTTTTTTTTCTATTTTTGTGTAAAAATCTTATTGCGGTTTACAGAAGACAACTACTTACCAATTTTTAACAGTATAGTTCCTATGTTTTCGGAAAAAAAGTGGCTGTGACATACGGACGGACAGACAGATAGACATGTCGAATCTATAAGGGTTCCGTTGTTTGCCATTTGGCTACGGAACCCTAAAACCGTGTTCAAAGAAAGATATCGTTCGACAACAAGTGGAACCCGCCAACCCACACTTGGCCAGCCTGCAAAATTATATCCTTATTTTACCAGTTCTGAGAGCAAGCCCCGAGTCCCAATAGTGGGTACTTAGAGAAGGCTGCATATTATGCGACACCGATCGATGTTGAGAATAGAACCTTAGTCAATGCTTATTTGTCTTCTTACACCAATAACAATAAAAAATTACATTTAGTTGTTGCCCAGAATCACGACAACAAATAACATTTACTCGCCTTAACAATAGCTGAGAATAGGGTCAGTTCAAAATGATCGATCAAATAATTATTCATCACTTAATAATGAGCCTATTTATGCTATGCCGGTGATGACCGTTAGTATTAATAGTAATTGTCCTGACTGTGTAAGTGTGTATACTAGGTCAGGGGTCGTCAGACCGGGTGATAATTTTACTAGAATATTCTTTCGATGTTTCCCGAAAGGCACAATCTGGGCTTTAACTCCAGATACCTGGTATCTGTAAGTAATCATTCTGTTCGTAGCCATTCCGTCTAGCCCTAAGCTGCGTCTTTGCTGAACATAAAGGAATTCGCGGTAAAACGTAATACTTCATGATGCTAGGCTATTGCCCGCGACCCACGACATTGTCTGAGTGAATGTTTGTTATCGCAGTTGGATAAAAAGTATTGCTATGTTAATAAATTATTCTGATTCTGCCTTGAACAAACTTACTTTGTACAAAATTTCGTCAAAGTCGAATTAGTAGTTTAGCCGGAAAAGCATTCAGAAATACAAGTAAAGGTTACTTTCGAATTTATAAGATTGGAACGAAAGTGTGGATTTAATTCAAAAACTAATCTACTATTAATACAACTAATTAATGGTAATTATATGGATAAGATTTCAAACCAAAACCAAAACTTTAATTAAAAATTAAAACGCTAGTTGTAACTATAAACAAATAATAATATATTTTGATAAACTTCTGTTTTGTTGTTGTGTGAAATAAACTTGTTTTAATGTGATTTCTGAGCCTGCATCTTCTTTACGAGTTCGGCTACCTTAGGACTAACTATAATAATAATACTTTATTTTGACACAAAAACAACATGTTTACAATAACAGTGATCCAAAGGCTCCCGAAATAGTCTGAGACTGTGGTTCGGGTGCCAATGAATAAAATTTAAAATTAAGTTGATAAAATAACTTCACAAACAATGCTCTACCTTCTCAAACTTGTATACCATAATAACATTTAAAGAGTAAATTTTGGTAATATGTCCAGCTGTGGATAAAATTCATGATTATGAAAACACTTTTTGGGATTAAGATATCATCTTATAACTCCGGGAGATGACGCACGGTAGTGATTTGATATTAGAATCTTTTTTTTTAACAAATTAGCTACCTCAATTGAACTATGGGATACCATCAAAATTAGCATCTATTGCTATAATTGTGCCCAAAGATAAAACTTTGAAAGAAAACTCTATTTATAGATACAACAGAGTGCCTATTTGGGGCGTGCAACATACACATATTTACATAACATTTTTTATACCAACACAATATAGTTAATACATTACAGGTACACACACATACGGGGTGTAAGGGGGAAGCGCTTAACATCTAGTTTCCCCAAATGTCAACCTCTCCTGCGCGCGGTACACCCTGCTGCCGACTAACGAGGCTCTGACGACCGAACCAATGGCGGTATATCCATTTAAAAGCCAGTCCCAAATTGACCTGGCCGGTGACGGGCAGCGGCGTCATCGGTGCAAAGGACTGGCTCCGCGGTCACCAACCCGCCTGCCAAGCGTGGTCACTATGGCAAACACCCCCCCATATGATGGTCGCAACAAAGAAACGGCCCCTAGTCCCCGGCGGCTCCGTTATTCCAGGCGCTGGTGGCAGCCTTGGTTCCGGCGGAGCATGGGGTGCTAAGAATCCCCGGCAGACGCCCCGCCACCAAACCCAACGACTCGACCTGGCAACGTACAACGCACGGACGCTGAGGGCTGACGAAAAGATTGTGGAGCTGGAAGAAGAAATGGACAAGTTGCGCTGGGATATCATAGGGTTATCCGAAGTCCGTAGACAGGGCGAGGACAGAATAACCCTCGAATCCGGCAACTTGTTCTACTACCGGGAGGGAGATCAACAATCCCAAGGGGGTGTCGGGTTTATCATCCGCAAATCTCTCGTCAACAACGTGTTAATGATCGAGAGTGTGTCGAGCAGGGTTGTATACCTTGTACTTAAAATAACCGACCGGTATTCATTGAAGGTCATACAGGTATACGCACCGACCTCGACACATCCCGACGAAGAGGTTGAGACCATGTATGAGGACATCTCCAAAGCCATACATGTCTCGCCAACACATTTCACAGTTGTGATGGGAGACTTCAACGCGAAACTAGGCAAACGTAGCGGTGATGAGTTGAGAGTGGGACAATTCGGATATGGGCAGCGGAACCCAAGAGGGCAACGTCTAGCTGATTTCTTGGAAAGGGAGAGCCTCTTTATGATGAACTCCTTTTTCAAGAAACAGCCACAACGAAAATGGACCTGGATTAGCCCAGATGGTTCCACAAAAAATGAGATCGACTTCATTATGACGACTAAACGGCAAATATTCAGCGATGTCTCTGTGATCAGTAGGGTTAAAACCGGCAGCGATCACCGTATTGTAAGAGGCACGCTGAATCTAAACATTAAGTTCGAAAGATCACGTCTAATGAAGTCCACGCTCCGACCAAATTATGCTCAAATCGAAGATCCCGACAACTTTCAACTCGAACTTCAAAATCGCTTCGAAGCCTGAGATGAATGCGTAACGGCGGATGAAATAAACGACAGGCTGGTGGAAACTGTTCAAGCAGTTGGCAGGGAATTTTATAAGAGCCGACGCCAGAATAGAACCCAAAAGCTCTCCGATCATACTCTGAATCTCATGGCGGTTAGGCGAGATATGCGATTGCAGTCTTCGGTCGACATGACGGTATACAGACGGCTCAATAGACAGATTTCTACTTGTGTGCGACGCGACATACGCTGCTTCAATACTTCGTGTATTGAAGAAGCGATCAAGCGGAATAAAGGCTCGAAAGTGTTCGCAAGAAATCTGTCTCTTGGGCAAAGTCAATTGACCAAACTGAAGACCGACAGTGGTAACGTCGTCTCGTCGAGGGCCGAGATTTTGGAGGAGATTGAGAAGTTCTATGAACAGTTATACACCTCTACGCAAACACGACCTGTCGTTAGCATGGCAAAAGACCCAAGAGCCAAGCTGACCCGACACTTTACCGAAGACATCCCGGAAGTCAGCCTGTATGAGATTAGGATGGCCCTCAAACAACTTAAGAACAACAAGGCACCTGGCGACGACGAAATTACGACTGAGCTTCTGAGAGCGGGTGGAAAACCGGTACTTAAAGTCCTCCAGAAGCTGTTCGACTCCGTCATACTTGACGGTAATACGCCAGAAGCGTGGAGCAGAAGTGTGGTGGTGCTCTTCTTCAAAAAAGGTGACAACATCTTGTTGAAGAACTACAGACCCATCTCACTTCTGAGCCACGTTTATAAGTTGTTTTCGAGGGTAATCACGAATCGTCTCGCACGCAGGTTTGACGACTTCCAGCCACCCGAACAAGCCGGTTTCCGAAAAGGCTATAGTACCGTAGACCACATACATACGCTTCGGCAGATTATACAGAAAACCGAGGAGTATAATCGGCCACTATGTATAGCGTATGTGGACTATGAGAAAGCCTTCGATTCCATCGAGACCTGGGCAGTGCTTCAGTCTCTCCAGCGATGCCGCATGGACTATCGCTATATCGAAGTGTTGAGGTGCATTTACAGCAAAGCCACAATGTCTATCCGATTACAGGACCAGTGCACAAAACATATCCGGCTACAGAAAGGCGTGAGACAGGGAGATGTTATATCTCCGAAACTGTTCACTGCCGCGCTGGAAGATGTTTTCAAGCTACTGGGCTGGAACGGACATGGCATCAATATCAACGGCGAATGCATCACTCACCTTCGGTTTGCCGACGATATAGTCATTGTGGCGGAGTCGATGGAGGACCTCGGTGCTATGCTCAGGGACCTCAGTAGAGTATCCCAGCAGGTAGGTTTGAGGATGAATATGGACAAGACGAAGGTCATGTCAAATGTTCATGTCTCACCTGTACCGGTTATTGTTGGGAATACCACACTCGAAGTTGTTGACGAATACGTCTACCTGGGTCAAAAGATCCAATTGGGTAGATCCAACTTCGACAAAGAGGTCCAGCGAAGGATCCAACTCGGATGGGCAGCGTTCGGGAAACTACGGCACATCTTGGAGTCCAAAATACCCCAATGCTTGAAGACGAAAGTCTTCAATCAGTGCGTGTTGCCAGTGATGACTTATGGAACTGAGACGTGGTCCTTAACTGTGGGCCTCATAACAAAGCTCAAAGTCACACAGCGAGCTATGGAGCGAGCTATGCTCGGAGTCTCTTTGCGCGACAGAATCCGTAATGAGGATATTCGCAAAAGAACCAAAGTAGCCGACGTAGCTCGAAGAGTAGCTAAGCTGAAGTGGCAATGGGCAGGCCACATCGCTCGCAGAACTGACAACCGATGGGGAAGAAAGGTTCTCGAGTGGCGACCACGAACCGGAAGACGCAGTGTTGGACGGCCTCCCACTAGATGGACAGATGACCTCACGAAGGTCGCTGGAAACCGCTGGTTGCAGGTTGCGCAGGACCGTTCGTTGTGGAAATCTAGGGGGGAGGCCTATGTCCAGCAGTGGACGTCTTACGGCTGATGATGATGATGATGACACACATAGATCTAAACTTTTATTTGTATTGTTAATACACTTAATTAGTTTAATTTTTCATTATATATCACAGTCAAAGTCATCTTTCAGTTATATGTTCATTTTATTAAATAAAAAAATACGATCATCAGCACGTTGGATTCCTACGATAGGGGTTCCAGGAAGCCAAATAGCCGATTGAATACATAATAGTATAATTTTAAATCAATAATTGGGATACATGTAGAGATGGTCGTTTTTGTAATAACGTTTCTAGGCATCGATGCCAGGTTACGATGCCGGCATCCGATGCCAAATGTATTGAAAAACGGATGCCAGCGACACCCGATGCGAGTAACGCCAGTTGACCGGCAACGGAAAAACGCACGGTGGCGCCAGCGCACGGCTTGGTGGCATCGGCACCACAACCGAACGAAGACTGGCTCGAAGTGTAGCTTGCTCTCTCACTCTCGCTGCGCTTGGAGAATGTGCGAGGAAGACAACCAAAGACAACATAACAATGGAGCGCGGTGCGGCAAACGCTTGCGGAGTTATCATTACTAGAAGCGACATGAGGTAGGCGCAAGTGTACTACTACAAGACTACAACAGTATCTATCTACCTACTACGAATTTCAAAGAATTTGTTTTATGGCCTTTTACATAAAAGTTTTAAATCATGTAATGACTGTCATGTAGACCATTTTTCAGTGTATCTGTATAATATGTAGATATGATAACTTATGTTCTGTATTCTGTAGCATAATTTAATATTTCTCACAAAGATCGATGGGATAGGAACTACATAAAATATGACACGTTTTTTCTATATTCTCAAGCCCCTGCTCAAGCAAGGTATTATTTACAAGGTAGATGAATATATTATTAATTTTTTTTTAAAGGGCGCTCATGTCTCTTCTTGTGAGCGCGACATTTACGGTGGTCCAGATGTACAGATATTGGTGAGAATAGCGCCACTACTTGATAAGGTTAAGTTTGTTTATGTTTAAATTTTTTCATTAGGTCTGAAATTTTAAGTACCCCTGCTTGGTTGTGCAAGTTGACAGTTCTGTGCTTCTCTGTGTTACGTCATCTTTTCTATCACAGACGTAGGTATGTACCTACGTCTGTGATCATGCCACGACACGAAAGACCAGCAAATCCTTATTGCCACCACTTCGATAAAAAAGATGACACAATAGGGATTTGTAAATACTGTAGCCAGTATATCAGCCACAAATCGACGACAAGAAACTTAAGGTCTCACTTAAAAAAAAGCACCCACATACTTATTCTGTATTCTGTTAAACTTAAATGATACTACGATAATTCCACCACCACCGCTATCACAACGACCGCTACCACAACCTTCACAACCACAAGAAAGTACAAAGTGATGGTTGTATTTGAAAAACAAAAACGTTTTTGAGCAACGATGCGTCGTCGTAACGTTAAACGTATCTAATTATTAACGAATAGCCAACCAAAGTTATCATATGGCACCGTTACAGGCAGTTATTTGATCAAGTCGCATCGACAGTTGACCGGCATCGATGCCGAAAAAAACGATGCCGGCAACGGATGCGGCTTAGATAATAACGATGCGCATCGATGACAAAATTTAACGAAAACGCCCATCTCTAGATACATGTAAACTAGAAACACCCAAACACAGAAAATCCGTACACAACATTTTTGTACTGGATAGGAATCGAACCCACGGCTTACGGTTCAGTGGACAGACTCACTGAGCCACAAGGTTGGTCAACTTTGTGTTGTCATACAAACCCAATCAAAGATTATACAATTTTAAACCGGTTTTGTAATACGGCATTTCGTGATATGGTCAACTTTCTGCACGGAACCCCATAAAATATGTATGTATCACTTGCCCCATAAAATTTGTATGTATGAAATAACGTTTGTCTCTACTAGCTCTTGGATTTATTGCTGAAACCCTATTAAAAACCAGGACTATAACAACCATGGACAAACACACAAACTTTAAATTTTTTGAATGAAACTGGTCCTGTACTAATAAATAACATTAATTTCCTCTATAATTTAGAAAAAACTTGACAACTTTGACCTCAATTATCTCAAATGGGTATCAAATTTGCCAAGATGCGAGTGAAACTCGTAATTATGCCCACGGTTCCGTACCATATTATTAACAAATACATTATCTGGGTTAATTTATTAAATTCAGGAAAAGGTAAACTTAACTGAAAGGGGATCTCTTCTCATACTGTTCCGGTCATGGAACCTATTACTAGAGTTATTTAGAGAAAATAATTATAAGACCGAATTTCAATTAATTCTGTCACGTGTTATCTAGAGCCCCGTTTTTACAACTAAGAAGAACAAAAGACAACCAAATAAAATGCAAGGGAATTTTAAATTTGAAATAAAGTCTTGTTATAAAACCAAAAAGTTTCCTATACATTTGTACTCGTAAGAGGTTCTATATGCCACCTCTTACGAGAGTGAATTCCATACGGCGCGGCTCACAGATGTATCAAACTTTATTTATACAAGATTATTTTTATATATACAAACTAAAGCGACTGTCGTGCACACATACTCTTCGTATAGAGTTGCACTATGCGTGAAATCGCGAGAATAGTTTCCCGTTCAACCATTTTCTTGAGTTGTTTTGATACTTTTACAAATTTGTTGTTCTAGTGGTATATATAGCATAGGCTTAGTAACTCCACCTATGTTATCAGTTATCAAATGTTTGTTTCAGGGAAATCTCTCTCTGATTATTAAAAATCATACTAATATTATAAAGGCGAATGCGAATAACTGGCACAAAGATATGGTACTTCCTCAGATAGACTCTTCAAAGAATCCTACCACTTCGTAATGTTTAAAAATCAACCTAGTTAACAATAATAATAATAGTTGGAGACGTAAGACCGATGATCAGGCTGAGTGGCGTATTATGGGAGAGGCCTATGTCCAGCAGTGGACGAATACAGGCTCATGGTGATGAACAATATTCAACAAAGAATTCTGCTGTTGGCGTATAGAGATAAAATTTTTATAATTACAAAAATTCTATTAGATAAGGCGTTTGTTTATTTTATTTTCTGGTACGGACCCCTAAAATTCAAAAAAAATCTCAAAATGTCGGCCTTGGTCGACATTTTTGGAACTTTAAAAAGAATTAGGAAGGAATTAATATGGTCATTTAACTATTTTTGTAATTAATTTGAGTTTAGAGGTCACTGCTGGTTCTCAGTCTTTTATTGTTTTTTTATTATAAATGATGTTGGTAGTTTACATTTTGGAAATCGAACCGAATTTGCACAAACACGGTTAATAGTCTGTTAGAGCCGAAATAGCACTCATAGCAAAAAGCAATGTTTAATTGAAATTCATGCCGTAGCGATGGATTTAGAGCGTAACCTAAATTTGAGTATTTATAGTAAACTAATGTTGGCATACACTTGCACAATTTTGTACCTACTGAGTGGAAGATATTAGACAGATTACTGAAATAAACAGGTCAACTACGAGTTGAACTCGTACACCGGTTGGGCCGGTGTTCAAGTGTACCCCTGTAATGTTTAAGAAAAAATAAGGAAGGTTTCAGGTATGCTCTAAATATAAATATAATTCGTAAGCTCAGATTAGTAGGTCCCAGAAAGAAATGCCAACTGTCATAGGTTCCTATAAAAAAAAGTTCCTGTTTTTTTATCCGGAACCCTAAAAGAGATTCTTTATTCTAATTCATTTTTGTTTATGTTGCTAGATATTTTGAGATTATTTTTTCTTTGGTCAGATTTGAATCACTTTTTAGCATTGATGTTTCATACTTGTCAACTTCATCGAGTATTTTATGTATGGTGTTGATATTTTAATATTGTTTTTTATTCATTATATTTAGTAAAACTATTAATTATGTTAGTCTTGTTCCGTAAAAATAAGTTCGTATTGTCGTTAATACACAATCGCAGCGTGCCGTGGGAAAACCGCTTAAATTACGGCAAGTAAAAACCAATTTGATTTATATTTGAGAAAACTCATTAGAGGGGCAAGAAAATGACTTAAGTACATCTTGATGACAAAAATGTACTTTGTGCTCAGTTCATCTATATATCTGTACGTCTATATGTTTTTTTATGAAAGACAGAGTGATGGGTGGAGAGTAACGACGGGAAAAAACACTGAAAAAAATAAATTATGTCGTTTTAAACCTCATAGACTACCTACAGGCCCGTGAACAAAATTTACGGGTCTAATGAACCACCAGGAGACCTATGTAAGATGATAGAAGGGTGTAAAGTATTAAGATTCAGCACTATGCCGTCACTTGTAAGCTGTCCAACTGAGTACAGTTGAGGGGTTCCAACCCTCGATCATTCCTCCTTGTCGCATGATTTTTGTACGGCATTGCGAAATAATGGATTAGAAGAGGTATTTAAACTGTATGGCACCAACGCCGTACAAAATCAAATGACTAAATTTACTCTGTAAATTACTAATTTTTTCCGACAAACTAATAATTGTAAAGTTAAAATTTATAATTTTTATAATATCAATACCTCTTTTAATCTATTATTCCGCAACGCCGTACCAAAATAATGCGACAAGGAGAAATTATCGAGGATTGCAACCCCTCTCTTCAATTACACTCGGTTGGACAGCTTAGAAGTGACGGCATAGCGCTGAATCTTATTACTTCATGCCCTTCTATAATCCTACATAGGTCTCCTGGTGATTCATTTGACCCGTAAATTTTGTTCACGGGCCTGTAGTCTATCAAGAAGGTTTATCTAAGGACAAACAGTAGTTTTATCGATTAGGGATATTTACCTTGCTTCAATGATGGAGCGAGTCCCCTTTATTACAATGCACTTTATTTTTTAGTTTTGTAAACTGTTATTAGATGTAGTGAACTGTTGAATGACCGGAGTTAACACAAACATTTGTAATCACGGGCAGACATTGCGACAACTACCCTCATTCTTAGTCTTTTTAGGCGATTATTTATTATTGTTGGAACTCAAATCTAAAAATCGACAAAACACGCTCACTGTCGCAATGTTTTTGTTATTCAGAAGGTAATTTAGACGCATATTTGTATTTTTAAACATCCTTATTACACGATTCCAAGCATTCGAGAGTTAAATAACCGTTATATCGATGGAAGTTCCGATATTGCGACATTTCTATGGTTTCCCTCTCCAGTCTCGGTATTATAATGAAGATTGGAGTTCCCAAGGACAACATTAAGCAAAAATTGTCTCAATTTTGTGCTTTACTGTATTAAATACGGGATTAATACGTAGAATGTAAAAAATTAAGTATTGAGCTGCAAAGTCCCAAATTTATTGGGTATATTTCGTGGAGTATGCAGCAGATTTGCATAATCTACTCGTAGTATCATCACCTTGCCTGTTTTTGTATCGGACTGCTCATAGCTCCAAAAAGCAGAATCGTTTCATGGTTGATGCTCCAGAGACGTGAACGAAGAGATTCGACTCTACTTTCGGAATAACAAACAAAAAAAATGAGAACTATTATTTAGGCAGGTATTTAGCAGAGATTGCAGCATGATAGATATGAGTGACAGATTGGTGAAAAAATAATTACAACATTATTATACATAAAATAATTTGTCAAATTTCTCTAACAAAATGAATGATATTGAATACAAAAATCATCTAATCTCACATAGGTAGATACTAAAAACATCAGGCATAAATTATAAAGGCGAAAATGTGTGTGGTTATAAGTGTGTACGTATGTTTGTTCTTGCGTATCTCTGTAACTGCAAAACGGATGTCAAGGAAATTTTAACGTAGTAACTACTTTTTCTGTTTTAAACATTATTATATTAGCCTACCCTGTCCCAATGTTGAGCAAAGAGCTCTCTTCTCTTCCCCTAACGGTCTCTATCGAAACTATGGAGATCTATTGTGAGTCAATTGTTGTTGTAGACTTTAAGCTTATTTTTTCACGTTTGGGGACCAACCTGCCAGTTGTTTACCCTCCGGGGTCCAGTCAGTACAAACAACAAACATTTTTTTTTACTTTTGCTATTTTTGAAGTTATAATTCTTGTGGCGCATTCGGAAAAAATATTAAAAGTAAATTTTAACGATGACCGTACCGTACCGTGAGTTACGGCTGGTCTAGTCGGGCGAACGGCGACTGCCGATCCGGAGACCACGGGTTCAAACCCTACACGCACCAGTGGTGCGTGTACGGTGAAGGAAAACATGGTGAGGAAACCGACATGTACCTAGAATCTTTCGAAGTCATGTGACATCTACCAACCCGCACTGGCCCAGCGTGGTGGATTATGGCCCTGACTTTCTCCTTGCGAGAGAAGTGGTAGGACTCTTAGCAGAGTCCGCCTGGGGAAGTACCACACCTTTGCCAGTTATTCTACCGCCAAGCAGTAATGTGCAAACATTACTGTGTTCCGGTTTGAAGGGCAATGTTTCCAGAGAAATTACAGGGCTTAGAGATATAACATCTTAGATCTCTGGGTGACGAGCGCAGTGCAGTGCTAAAGTAATGATTTGGACTTGAAGAGTCCAAGTTGTTAGAGGCTACTTGTTCCAGTAGTTGCGTGTCACTGTGCTGTTATGTGGCAGGCATGTTGCTTACCATCAGGCACATGACTTGCTCGTCTCGTCACTCTTTATTAAAAAAAAAAGGTCCAGAGTCCCAGCAGTGGGAACATTTAGTGGCCTGCTTATGCGTACCGTTACGAAAAATCGACACCCTGAAGTTTGGTAGTCAACATTTTAGTTAAAGTTGGAACTACCTTCAGGTTAATCATTGTTGCGTTGAAGATATTATTTATTGTATTGGACTATTATTATTGAATTGGACTTCTTAGCACGAGGAATATAATGAAGAAGTGTTAACTTCTTGCGTGAGTACATAAGTACATTAAAAATAAATAAATAAATATAAATAAATGTCTTTATTTGCGAAAATGGGTAATTACAATAAGATCTTAAATGTTTACATTGAGAACTCTATAATCAACCTTACGGCATGCAAATATTAGGTTGGCTATTTACAAATATTACAATTTGTTAAAAACTTTACAATTCACTTTATAATTCATCACTTTAATAAGCTGCCCATTCAAGGACTACCAATTCCACATTACTATTGCCTACATTACATAATTATTTAAAATTGATTAAGCATTTATAACAATACAATGCCAATGGAAGCAAAGCAATAAAGTAAATGAGTAATGAAAAACAAACTATACCAAATACCAATGGCCAAAGTAAAAGCTCAAAAATCGTGTTACTAGATACTATATAGACTTACACCATTCAAGGACTGCAAATCTATAATATAAAAATGAATCGCAAAATGTGTTGGTAAGCGCATCACTCAACAACGCCTGGACCGATTTGGACAATTCTTTTTTTAAAATGTTCGTATAAGTTCAAGGATGGTTTTTACGGCGAGAATAAATCGAATAATTGCCAGGAAAACCCTAAAAACAGCCCTTTTCTTTTTCCCATACAAACGTTTTCTAACTAAAATGTTAAGGCAATTTGAGCTTTATTCCTACGAAATAAAATTCATATTAATTAAAGTGCTTTCCCATACAAACGTTTTCTAACTAAAATGTTAAGGCAATTTGAGCTCTATTGCTATACCATAAAGTTCATATTAAATAACAAGCACTCACATAGGTCTAAGCAATATATGTATGTTCCTAACGTCAAGGAGTCAATTTGCACTTTGGTCCCGCTGCACAAAGTTCAAATTCCATCATAATTATATTCTATCTAAACAGTGTGCGTGTGTGCGTTGAAGGATAGGAGGATTGTCGCGTTCCGAAAATCACTCAGAAGAAACTCAACAAAAGTGATAACATCGAGAACCAGATCAAACTGAATAGTCACAAAACGTAAGACTCACAGATCATTAGTACTGATTTTCAATTTGGTCGGCTTCACGATATTATAATTTATTTTGATTTAATTTCGGCACGCGACGTAAAATGCGTCAGTTTTCACGTCATTATATCAAGTGTCAGTCAAAAACAAAACGCGTTACCAAAAGTGTTTTATTATTTTAAATTGTTAATTTAATATCCCTATCTGTGGAAAATTATTTAAATACACCACACGTTTGCCAACGGGCCAACGGGCTGTGGAGCGCAGTAGTATTTCTGGAGTAAAACTAACGGACAGAATACGAAACACCATACTACGTTCCAAAACCAGAGTTTGTGACTCAAAAAGCAACCAATTTGAAGTGGGATCGGGCTGGACATGTTTGCCACATGTTGGATGATTAATCTTCCATAGTTACCACGCGGAGGAAGCCAGATCGAAAACGACGACGCGGCAGACCAAAGAAACGATGCCGATGGCAAGACGACCTCCGCAAATATCAGAAAGACTCGACTGTATATTAGCCATAGATAGGGAAAATTAGAAGGAGGGTAGGGAAGCCGTTGCCCAACATTGGGACAAGACAGCCACATGATAAATAAATACTAATATTATGTAAATGAGATAAATGCAAATGAATTTAATTTCAAAATTCAAGAACAAATTACAGGCGGATGAGGATTTATAAATCAGTTGATTCGGTGACTAATCAAGATGATGTCGTCAACAACTATCCACCGGAATTTTAGAACTCGCTGGATATCACTGAACCGTGTCTTTGCAACGGCACATGGTTCGCTATAAAAATACTGAACAAAATGATAGAAGCAACTATACTGAAAGGAAAGTATAGATACCACGCATTCAAATGATTTCGACTGATGTACCAATTGAGTTTAAACGACTACAGTTTCCAGTGCTTCCTGCTTTTGCTATGACCATAAACAAGTCCCAAGGACAACCTTAACATGCTCAGCGCTAAGCACTGTATGCAAATACCACCAAATTTTCACAACTTTTATTTTTGTTTTTTTTTTGTGTTGTGAGTAGTGAGGTGTTAAAATAGTAAAGAAAATAATCACACCGCCTCCCCCGACATCCCTTTCTTTTTTACCGGTGTGTATATTTTTGATACACGTGGCCTGGGAAATAGTTTATTTAGATAAACTATTTCCCAGGCTGTGTGTATCAATAAAGATACACATTCCGTAATATTATTTATCTTTGTTTCTCTCTTGAATGCACATTTATTATTCAACCAAATATTATCTCAAGAAACTTACTATCACTTAATTTAGGGAACAAATAATTAAAGTTTTACTAAAACGATCTGCTCAGTCAGCCAGAGATGAAGTGCCACCAGCCCCTATTATGACAAAAAGACCGTCTAATAGAAAACATTATCTCATAAAGAACAAAGTTGAAGAGAAAATTGGACGCTGAAGATGTGCAGAGGTGCTATAAAATTATGACAGGAAAATTATTGTTGGCAAGACTTTCAGAGCAGCTCAAACAACTACTCAATGCTATGTATTTGAAAGTTTTCCGTGTCAAAACTGTTTCAATAATATTCATTGATTTTTTTTTTAACTTAAAAAATAGATTATTTAGTTTCTAAACATCTTTCTTTTTTGAATAAATTTATTTAAAGGTGATTTTTATTTATCTCTTAATATCTCCTTAACTGATTGTCCGATTCCCAACCCAAAACCACCGGGAAATTGTAAAGAAAGCGTGAGCATTTCGGATACACACTGCTTTAACTGAAATGGGGAGTGTGTATCATAAACTATACACACTTCTTATGACAGTGTGTATCCTAAACGATACACATGGCGCTGAGCGTGTTATAGTGTTTGTGGTATTAATCTAGAAACCCCATGTTTCTCACATGGTCAATTGAATGTTGCATATGGCCCTCCCGTGACCGAAAACCATCAGATTCGTTTGTATATGTGCCAGGTAATCAAACAAATAACATCGTATATCACACAGCACTACAATGAAAATAAAACTTTTGATAAGATTGAAAAGATTTTTGGTAATAGCTTGATTGACAATAAAAGAATTACTTACTTTTAAATGCGTACTAAACGTTGAAGTAAATTTGTTATTAGTAAAATACTTAATGCGGTTCACATTATACATCTCTTACCAAGTTTCAACAGTATAGTTCTTATAGTTTCGAAAAAAGTGGCTGTGACATACGGATGGACAGATAGACATACATGACGAACCCATAAGGGTTCAGTTAGTACATACGTTTTACGGAACCCTAAAAATGGATCTTCGAAATGTATGTACGCTCATAACTTTTCAATGACCAAACCAAATAGATTCTTTCTTTGTTTTATGTATTGTCGGGACAAGATTTGTACAATAGAACATTTAGAAAATGTAGACGAAAAATATATGGTGGTACGAAGTTCACCGGGTCAGCTAGTTTCTTATAATTTTTGTATAATTTTTTATCCTGTTAAAGTTAGTAGATGTTAAGCCACGGACTACACGGCAAAGTGCAGCTAGTAAGCTATGTTGGTATTGAAATAAATAAAATGTAAACCAACCACATGATGTTTGGTTTATGTCAAAGTCATATTAAACCAAGGTAAAGTGATAATTTGAGGATAACGAGTCTACAAATTTTACAAACCAGCACCTCATTAAACACATCAGTGCATTGATTGGCATTGACGCCAGTGCAACACTTATTTTAATTGTCTATGACAATATCGGTCTCGTCAGAAGGGTTGCACAAGAATCGACTTTCTAGGTTCAAAGGATGCATTGTAAAAAATATTAAAACATGCCTATATATAGCAGGCAACTAGCTTAATCAGGCTGACCGAGGATGCCCAGGGTTCAGTACCACGTAGTTTCCCGAGCTACGCGACCCGCCGTCTAGTCTAGCTGTACAAGCTATGATTAGTTTTGGCATGGATAGTGCTATGTGAAAAGAGACCACCTATGTGACAATGTAACAACATCATCACTGTCACTACATACTCGTTGTATAAAACAAATTCACTTCCCGCGTCTGTCAGTCCCTATATAAATATGCTTAGATCCTTAAAACCACCCAACAGATTTTGCTGCGGGGTTTTTTAATAGATAGAGCAATTCAAGAGGAAGGTTTATAGTCGTATGTTTAATTTGTGCATAAAATAGCAGAGAAACACTGATAATTTTAAAGGTTTCTAATGTAATATCATAAATAAACATATTTTTTTGCGCTTACACTGCAAACGCTGGCTAACCCTAAACTGTAAACTTATTTCCCTAGATGTGGTACTTCTTCATATTTAACAAAAAAATTAACAGATGTAATATAGTAAAATATGTGAAACGAAAAAAAAAATGTATGCAAATGTTGTCGATAGGAATTGCGCTTTGCCTAAAAATAAATATAACATTCCTTCTATTGACACGTTTTATCATTTATTTCTGTTTAACCCTGAATTAAAACTCGTTTTATTGTAACTGACCTATCCAAATACGCTTCCTTTATCTAAACTCAAAAATATGTTTACAACTAGTTGAAAAATTTGTATACAACGATGAAAAATATTCCTTTTTAACCGACTTCAAAAAAGGAGGAGGTTCTCAATTCGGCTGTAGGTTTGTTTTGACGTGATAACGTCTTATAATTCGATGAAGCCGGCTGCACGCCCACAAAACATGACGTCATGTACCGTTACCGTCGGTCGTTACCGTCGGTCGTTACCGTCGGTCGTTACCTCGCCGCATGTTTGTTACAGTTGTATTAATTATTTCGACCAGTAGTTCAAGCGGGGATGTAGCTCAGTGGTAGAGCGTTCGCTTTGCATGTGTAATGCCCCGGGTTCGATCCCCGTTATCTAAAAGTTTTTTGCATTGTTTTGATTGAAAATGACTAAATTCTACTGATTACTTTTTACATACAAATCTATTAAACAAATGAAATTAAAATTTTCTTTTGAAAAATGCTACCATTCCATCAGTATTTTCTTAAGACGTTGTCATGTTCTATCGTCAGTAAACCGACTTTACAGACAAACATTTTTATATTTTATGGATGTTACCTACGCGATAGCGCCGCCAATTGTGAATCAATTTCAGCAGTTCTTGTTTTGTTTGGTAGACCATAGCTTAAAGGTAGTCCCATATAAATTTTATCGAAATCGGTGTAGTAGTTTTAGGGATATAAACAAAAAACCTCTTTAAAAAAAATTACCTCGATGACATAGTGATTGCCTCATTTTGGATTTAGTGGAATACCCGATTTTAATTTTAAATTAAAATTAGTTTTTGTTTTTTTTCGAAGAAAATAAATTACATTATTGTTAGTCATTTTCATTTACACAAAATATAATATGTCAAAAGTAGTTCTCAATTTCGCCAAAAGTAACGAGCTAGTGTTTGATTTTGTTAGAGAAATTTGATAAGCATAATATGTTAAATGTCAATAATTCCATTCATATTCTAAAATTGCCTCTTACAAAAATTAAATTCATGTAATTTCGATACTATTTAATTGTTAAATAACAATAAATAATATAGGAGCTAAAACTGGCCATAGCTATACAGAGAGGAAAAACGGCCAATGTAATGGGCACTTTTTTTCGCTGCGTATTGCTCCTTCTCTTCTTTTCCCTTGAAATTATAGAGACAGCAATAGCAACGCCATAGCCAATTTAGTTAGGCGGTAGACGGGCGGGTGCTATTCGGGCTGAGTTAGTTGATGATACTTTTCTGTACTGAATTGTTATAAATTATGTTTTGTTTCATAGAAAAAAAAACATTGTAAATGCTTATTATGCTCCGATAATGAGGTGTTGGCAATTTTTTGTGGTTTAGTTCCCTATTTTGGCCATGAGCCAAAACACCTTGGTAGCACTCTATCAAAAATGCTATGGAGCTCCGTACACGCAACCAAAACTATCGGATATCCGAAATAAAGATATATCCGTAACCGTAACCGTATCCGTTTCAAAACTTTCGAATAAGGGAAAAGTCTAAGTATTTGTTAATTTAATATAAAAAAATTAAATTGAGTAGGGTAAAAATAACTAATTACCTATATGACTGATTATAATACAAAATAATTACCTGAACTAGACTAAACCAAATTATTAGGTACATATCCGTAACCGAAACTATCCGAAACTAACGGATAATCCGGATTAATTACATATCCGTAACCGTATCCGAAACCGATGTAATTGTATTCCTACATCCATATCAGTATCCAGATCCGAAATATGATATCCATAACATCCCTAGTTGATATTTCAATAATGTGTTTGTCACTTACTAAACAAAACTTTTTTTTCTATAATTATTTAGAGTGAAGGGGCGAGCTACACATGTGCGCAATACGCCTTCTCATAACAGCACACTGTCAAAAATTTTACTATGGAAATATAATAAATAAAGTGGCCAAGTGCGAGTTGGACTCGCCCATGTAGGGTTCCGTTGCAGCAAGTAACATAATATACATAGTACACATAGTTCTTGTAGTTCGTTGTAACTTTGATCGAAGTTTCAATAATAGTGTATTTATGACGTACTAAAAAAAAATCGGATCGAGTTCAAACTAATTTTCGTTGGTAGTTTACATGGTAATGTACATCATATTTTTTTTAGATTTTTCATTCTCTTACTTTAGAAGTTAGAGGGGGGGGGGACACATTTTACCACTTTGGAAGTGTCTCTCGCGGAAAATATTCAGTGTAGACGAAAATGATTTTAGAAACCTCAACATCATTTTTGAAGACCTATCGATAGACATACCACACGAGTAGGTGTGATGAAAAAAAAATTTTTGAGTTTCAGTTCTCAGTATGGCCCCCCATACTGAGACAACCCAAATTTTTTTTTTTTTTCTGTTTAAATCGTAATGCGGTTCACAGAATACATCTACTTACCAAGTTTCAACAGTGTAGTTCTCATAGTTTCGGCAAAAAGTGGCTGTGACATACGGACGGACAGACAGACAGACAGACAGACATGACGAATCTATAAGGGTTCCGTTTTTACGTTTTACGGAACCCTAAAAACAAGAAAAATCCTCATACTACTCACCCCAGTTACACGCATTTCCGATCGGTAGTAGAATTTACCTCTCTTCAGCATCTACATTTTCTTTGAGATCTTCATCAGTCTAAATTCAACGAACCAAATCTTAGTGTAGATAGATAACCACAAATAAGTAGGTTAATTGTTAAAATAAAGCAAGTATTTATCAAATGGCCAATTATAGTACTTTGGATGTAGAAAGCTGTCTAGCCCCGGGAGGCCAGATTTGGGCAAAACCGGTTTTGAGAATTAAAAACCTTATTTTTTCATTATATACATACTTGAATATTAGTTTATTTTGATGCCTAAGAGATAGGCGATAATATTAATTAATTCATTGTCGTTTACAGACACACAAAATTTGGTTTCATTTTTTAGTAATGATTTTTTGTGTGACGTCACGACGCCGGCCGCGTCGCGAGTCGGGCTTAATGGGAAAACTAATGTTGAAACATTTTAATGCAATATCTTAGTTGCTTTAATATGTCCATGCAATTAATAAACCGGTATTTACTGACCATTCATTTAGAAATAACAAAACTTATGAAAATTGACACTAAATAGCCATTTTTGTAACAAAACAACTCAGTCACGCATTATGACCTCTCATTTTTTACAAACCATATTTAAAAAATATTGTGATAAAAAACATGCAAACAAAACAGGTTAACACTTCTTTAAATTATACCTATACTACATGCTTGCTTAGGACGTAAGCTTGTACAGAAAACGTCACTATTGCATGGATATTTTTTAGTTAGACTAGTAGTGGTCGCCAAGTAATCGACATTGGACCAAATAGCATTAAATCAATTTTCCACAGACTTTAACAATAAATAAAACGGTATAAATACATAGCATGTGTGTAGTATTTTTAACTGTATGCGTATTTATTTTAATACTAGAATTCTGCACTTTCTAGAGATTTAAGTGTGCGAAATTTCATACTTTTATATCAGTAGGCCTGTTCTAACTAATTCTAGATCATTAAAAATATATCGTAACAACTCCTACTTTGAAACAGGATTTTAATCTAAATGTAGAGAATAATTATCCAAATCACTGACATAATCACCTCATAAACCGAGAATTTTAACTACCTTCTTCATTAACGTTTATTCTGTTTATTATATTTAAAATGTTCTTTAGCTATTTTGACAGAAAATTGTAAAGAGTAAAAACTACAAATTAAATAAAACGTTTTTGTTTAATAAATAAAAATGGATACATATTAAAAATAAAAAAGATTTGCATGAATAAGACTAATATGTCTTGTCCAAACCAATTATTTAACAATTTAAATTATTACCATAAATATATCTGATACCAGTAAAATAAATTAGAAGAATAAATATAAATAAATAATAACTTTTATTGACCAAATACAAACATCACACGTTGTTATAAATATAAGGTAATACAATAAGATTTCGCAATAATTCAATTTAGACAACCTCGGTACCCAAACTAGGTGCAACCTGTATGATGGCATACCAATGCCCTCCACCGGTTTTACATATAAACAAGATAAAATAGAATTTGTAAAAATTAAACAAAATTAAAAGTAAAAGTCATGCAAATTAAGTAGGAGGATGTATTAAGAGTGCGCCTAATGCCAGGGAAAAATCAGTTTTCACCCGCGCGACGCGTTTCTTAATGAGATATACATAAAGTCGAGAATAGCATGACACAGTTTGGAGGAAAAATCAATTTTAAATCAGGAGTCCAGTTTTGACCAAGTTTTATTAAATTACTCAATAATTAAACATAAATTTAAAAAAAGTGTTCGGTTACTTTACTAGAACGTACAATTAGAAATTTTATTACCAAAACATAATGTGGGGTCATCGCTGATAAT
The DNA here is from genome assembly GCA_963693475.1 of Ectropis crepuscularia. Classification (NCBI taxonomy): domain Eukaryota; kingdom Metazoa; phylum Arthropoda; class Insecta; order Lepidoptera; family Geometridae; genus Ectropis; species Ectropis crepuscularia. Next base: position 9,833,646 of record OY856338.1, read on the forward strand.
TTCGAGTACTCGAATTAAAACGGGTTTTTTCGGTGTCATTTTTATTTTTTTATTGTAAAAAACTCTGATCCATTTTTAAAATTCTATTCGGTTATTGAGCTTCTTCTTGATTGTACCCACACGTCAATATTTTTTTTGTCGTAGTTTTTAGTTTCTTAACTTCAGTGAGCGGCGTCGAAAATGTCCTTTTTTCGTTTTCTGGCACGTAGGATAATAATAGGGTTTTCGACATGACGCACAAGTAGCGTCAAGACCGCATACTTTATATTAAACTTAAACTTTATTAAATGTATATTTAATAAAGTTTTAATATGCTTTGATGATAGATACAAATGACGCTGAGTGTACGTAAGTGCGTTAGTTCGTGAAGTTAATCTGGCCTAGACCGCAACCAAGGTCGCATCCAACGGAGTGATAGAGTGATTATGTTCTTTGAACAGGTGCAAGAAGTAAACTTTCTGCATCTATTACAAATTTTATTAACTTTTAATGCATCGGCGAGAAACTCACTGCCGTGTTTCAAAATGTGATTTAAGTTCAATCTTTTCTCTTTGACGTCACAAAAGTCGAAATTTTCAATACCGAGTTGATTGACTGATTCTAATTGAAAATTTAACACGTTTGCGACTCGTGAAGCCTTAAGTAAACACTTGGATTGTGAGGCACAATTTGTGGCGGTAAATGTGGTTGTTCGTTATTTGAACGCTATAATATATATCCGAATAACTGTTGTAGTTCGGAAGTTATATCTAAAATATTAGACTATAACTTCCGAACTACATATACACTACAATATATATACAATACATATTATAGAGGTAAATCATCAAAACATAAGTTATCACTATAATGACACTTCGTCTGTATAATATGATAGTCACCTATGGTAAGTATAATAATTGAATGGGGGGAAATATTGGGAAAATAAATTACAGAGTCATTAGGTTTTGGGGTTTTTTTTAAGTGTTCACACGTCGCTTTTTCGCTCATTTTTATGGAAAACAATAATCCTATGTTTTCAAAGGACCTCCATAGTAACTCTGAGAAAATATTTTCGTACTGTGATTGGGAATAGGATTAAAATAGAAAGAGACAAGGAGAAAGCTATTGAGAAAACTAGGGAGGGATATACCACAGAGACATCTACAGGTGACTAAATTATTGATTATTAAAAGGCCGGGTCACAAAGAGGCGATCCGACAGCGATAGCGATAGCGATCCGAGACGGGATTTTTTGGAAAGTTCGAATTTGTATGCAACCTGACACACAGCAAGCGGGCGCGATCCCAAACTCGGTATCGGATCGCTATCGCTACCGGATCGCCTCTGTGTGTCAGGTTGCATACAAATTCGAACATTACAAAAAATCCCGTCTCGCTATCGGATCGCTATCGCTATCGGATCGCCTCTGTGTGACCCGGCTTTTATGTAGAGGTATATTAAACAGAACCATTACGGTTACACACACTAACTTACACACTAATCTTATAAAAACGAAAGTTTCGATTCCACATATCGCTGTCACGACTAAAAAAAAATCAATAAAATAAAATACGTAGTAAGTTCATTGCTCATTTCCCGTATTAGAACATTTTTATTAGCAACTTTTTATCTAGTAAAGACAGTATCATTATATTAAGTGTAAGAATAAAAGTTTATTTTTGTTTATGCCATGAGAAAAATACTGTATTCTTATGGCTTAGACCAAACAATCGTGGAATCAGCACGATGACTACATAATTGCGACTATTAGTGGTTACACGTTTTCACTGATCTCACGTAAGTTAAAACTAAGCTCTAGGCTTACTTCTGACGTCCGCACTTCACTTATCGCAGCGTATTTGTCATCAGCATAAGCATCTTTCCACTACTGAGACTCGGGGCCTTCTTTCAAATTTTGAGAGTAAAGTGCTGGTCTAGTGAAAGATGTATCTCATGGAGCATCCCGGTTTCCTCACGATATGGAACTTCACCGTTAGACCCAGTGGTGATAACTTGGAACAATACTAGGTGTTGCGGGATTTGAACCTACGACCTTACCTGAATACGGCCAAGTATTCTGTTAGTTCATTGTTTCCTAAGACGTATAACTTGGGCATCTTTAAGAACCGAGAGTGAAGAAGTACTCCCCGGAAGTATGTGCTCCATCTTCGGTCACAACCTTGCTTTCCATCACACGAGTTGGTGGCAGAAACGCATGATATACTAGCGGCCCGCTCCGGCTTCGCTCGAATAATAACTTAGATATCAACTGAAGCGCCATCTGCCGGGCTGATTTGTGAATCTAAACCTTCCAGGGCCCTACCCAAACGTATACAAAAAAAATCATTCAGATCGGTTTAGGAGGTGTTCAATAACAACGAAAAGTGGCAATGAAATGGCAAAAGAAATAGGCACTGTGTGTAGGGATTTTGTAAAAGTGCCACACGTTTGCCAGTTATATTACCAGCAAACAGTAATATGGTAATATTACTGTTTTCCGGTTTGAAGGGCAACGTTTCCAGGTAAATAATAGGGCTAAGATATAAAACGGGTGATGAGCACAGTGCAGTTCTAGGCACCGATTTGCACTCTTCAAGTTCTTAACCTACGTGGCACTGTGCTCTTATAGACGGGCGGGTTGCTTTTGCTTACCGTCAGTGCCTTACCATGTTGGTCTTGTCACTCAGTGTTTTTAAAAAATAGCAGTCATATGGACTGCCGATACAAGTGAAAACAACTTAGTTCTTTGCCAAAACCGCTGATGGTATTGCAATAAAACAATAAATTGTTTTAATGAAAATTGTTTTCAGAGAACGTTAGGTGACGATGACGCGAGTAACATGATTTTTGTTCACCCAAAAAGTTGTATACGCGCCTAAAGAAGATTTCACTTCAAAAAAAAAATTGGTTGCCTGTAAAGTCGGTATACGGGCGAAAGTTTTACGTGACAACGACTTTGAGTGGTTAGCCCACCTAAGAGCGAGAGAGACAGACATAAAAAGTGAAAGGCACGCGTCCCTCTCACTCGCTCTCATTGTGAGCGCATAACGTGAGCGGAGCGTAACGCAGTTTCTTGAAGTGTCACCCGGCAAACCAATTTATAAGACGTTGTCACGTCAAAAATACCTACAGCATTCATTGTTATCAACGATCGCCATCGTGCGGCTCGTCATTATAGTACTCAAATAAATAATTAGTTTTCTCTGAAAAAGGAATCAACCGACTCAATTTACAATTAAAAAGAAACTCACACAATTCACTATTTTTAATAGAATTGTACTACAGTCGAGATAGACATAAAACTAGCCTGAAATAGAAAAAATTCCGGGGAGCGATTTTTTTTTATGAAACGTCGGGGAGGGTGGTTGGAAGTATAAATCTCGATTTTCTAACTAATCCCGCTAGAGGGTTCGCCGCTATCTTGTTTTAAAGTTTTTGTGAAATAACTCGTTAATTTTCAACTTTAGAGCAGAAATGATGGTGACCAAAGTTGTTGGAAATTTAATTTCTCACAAGTTTGCTTCATATAGTTTTTACGCTAGGATCAATATTTGCAGAGTTATACTATCAAGTTTATCAAAAAAATCGTAATGGGTGCAATTTCATTTTCTTCAACTTTGGTTCTCGCACTTTGTTTACTTATTTTATTTTTAGTATTTGTTGTTACAGCAGCAATAGAAATACATCATCTGTGAAAATTTCAACTGTCTAGCTATCACCGTTCTTGAGATACAGTCTGGTGATAGACGGACGGACGGACGGACGGATGGACAGCCAAGTCTCAGTAATAGGGTTCCGTTTTTACCCTTTGGGTACGGAACCCTAAAAAGTGCGAGAACCGAAGTTGAAGTAAATAAAATTGCACCCATTACGATTTTTTTGATAAACTTGATAGTATAACTCTGCAAATATTGATCCTAGCGTAAAAACTATATGAAGCAAACTTGTGAGAAATTAAATTTCCAACAACTTTGGTAACCATCATTTCTGCTCTAAAGTTGAAAATTAACGAGTTATTTCACAAAAACTTTAAAACAAGATGGCGGCGAACCCTCTAGCGGGATTAGTTAGAAAATCGAAATTTATACTTCCAACAACCCTCCCCGACGTTTCATAAAAAAAAATCGCTCCCCGGAATTTTTTCTATTTCAATGTCTGCCTCTACTGCGCTATTGATATAATCATCGATGTATGAATGTTTTTTTTTGTGTTTATGTAATAAACCGTTTTTATAAACCGACTGTATTTACAATTTCACGGTGACATGCGTATTATACTAGCAGCGCCCCGCGGTGCTACCCGCGTAGTACCCGTTCCCGTTGTTTTTTTTTTTCAGGATAAAAAGTAGCCTATGTGTTCTTCCAGACTTTAATCTATCTGTGCTCCAAATATCAGCCCGATCCGTTTATACGTTAGGACGTGATCGAGCAACAAACATCCATACATTGAAATTTATAATATTAGTAGGATTATATAGGTAGAGATAATTGTTTTGTTTCTAAACTGACAACTGCCACGAAAACTCTTATAAAAGGTACCTATTTACAAGAAAAGTCACTTACAACTTTGTAAGAAATGTTTTAGAATTTGAATTAGAACTTAAATTACATAAGCCTTAAGTCATCTCTTTAGTTCGTTCCACAATTTACATCACAGTTAAAGTCGACTTTAAAAAAGTTTCAAGTTTGACTTTCATCATCATTATCTAAGGCTACTTTATCAGCCTCTGTCGTAGTTTCCCATTTCTATGCCAATATAGTTCCGGTCCAACCCAAGGCCAGTATACCGCCAGCATGCTGGACACGCTTCCGACTGGTGGTAGTTTTGAGCATTTTGATTATTTTTAGACTCTTATTTGTCTATGGATAATTAAATGTGCTTAGTGTAAGTAACTACTTAGCACAAGCACAACTACATACCTAGTTAGGCTACATACCAAACTAGGTATGTAGTTAAATCCCGTATATTAATAAAGGATCTGCCCGGTAAAAAAAAAGTTACAATATCGTCTATCCCCCATCACATCGCCTAACAATATGTCCCGGGGTTCTACCGCCTAACGAAAAACGCTTTGACGCTTAGAAGCTTTGACATTGCTCTCTTTTTTTCTCGCTTGAAATGAAACAGACGGCAATGTCAAAGTGTCAAAGCATCAAAGCGTTTTTCGTTAGGCGGTAGACCCCCAGCCCTTAGATAAAGAATAAGTAGATAGATCAGGTTTTTCCGCACGGTTACTTTGTACCAATCGTAAGCAGATGAGGTGTATGTTAGCTATGGCAACAGAGTGATGTGCCGCGACAAAAGTATGACACTTCCAAAAGAACGACAAGACAAGAACGATCAGACCCATGCTTTGTTCTAACTCTATAAGTAGTATGTAAACTCTTTAGTCCCGCCCAACAGCCAACAGCCCATTGCAGTTTTGTCACCGCTATGCCGCCAGCCCGACCTTTGGTTCTTCGTCCGATTTCAGTTTGACTTGATGTAATGTTTAATCTTTATAAATGGTGAGCTGCGCATCGCAGTGTAACTCGTGACTTACCCAAATTATTGAATGTCTTTTTTAAGTGAAAACATCATTTCGCGCACCACTGACAGGTTTTTCGTGGGCTGTAATTGAATTCTAGCGTCACGCTCGAGAATGATAAGAAATCTTCGGGTATACTCGGGACCGTGGCCATTGACCATCTAAAAACGCGTCAGAGTTTCAACATACATAGTATTGAGCACGGATAAACCAATGAATGATGAGATTCGTCATTTACCTATGAACGTGGTATATTAAGCTACATTGAAATATCGGGAACTCACTATACCATAAAGCCACGGCAAATATTCCCTAATTAATAATACTGGTTTAGTGAACAAACGCGACGGCATAAACATTATAAAATCATTATGATTGTCCTCCGTATTGAACGGAAACATTTCTAAATTTTATTATGGGCAACCATCTTGCTGGCCCCGTCACTCATTACTAAAAAGGTACTTCCTATAGATGAAAACCTTTTCCTATTTACATCATAACTGCTCAATTTAATTTACTATGGCCTCTATGAAATATTTATGATAATAATTACGTACTTATTCGAAAATACCTATCAATAAATCAAACGTTCATTTTAAATGATTATCACAAGGACATGTGTACATAAAAAATCTACGCATGAAAATGTTAAGACATGCGTAAGATTTAAAATTCATAGTTGTCTGCCATCTTCGGCTCCGCTTATAAAATGGTGATTTAAATAATTCCATATTTTTATTTGAATATTTATCGATTCTGATGCAATAAAGGACTAAGATGCAGTCATGCATGCATATTTTAATATTTTTGGAAGATATGTAGAAATATATGTTTGTTATAGCTTTATGCAAAGCACTGATTAAATGGAAAACTATAGTAAACCTTGCATTCCTAACTAACTAGTTACTTACAGTTGCATAAGCAGTCCACTAAATGTTACCACTGCTGGGACTCAGGGCCTTATCTCACAAGTAGTAAAGGCCATCGATATAAACCAATGGATGTGCCCTGAGCAACTTAAAATTGGTAATAAACTGCGTCTCTGTATGTAAGTACGTGGTTTACAAACAACCAATCTACTTGACCCCTAGAATCGTTACAAGCGAGATAAGCTATGGTTCTACTTATTTTGGTTGTTGACAACGAATAGTGATAGGTAAAAACGTCCAGCGTCCACCGCTTCCTCCAACCGACTAGAACGGAAAGAGTGAGCTCACTCTTCCCAACGATAACATGATTCCGTGCGCCCTGAAGTTTGGGAGGGCACATCTTTGCATTGAGTTCGTTGGTCAAGGCTATATCCATCACAGTGGCCCAATGCAGTATGGAAGACGACACGTCGTGCGTCTCGAACGATTTTAGGAACATTCCACTTTTCTCACGATGTTCGCTTTCACCGTTCAAGCCAGTGGTGATGACAATCTTGAAAAATACTCAGAATTCCAAGCGGAATTAGAACCAACGACCACACGTGGTGAATCCCACATATTAGCCAGTAAGCTACTACTGCTTCTTACACGTGTACTAAACATATCTGAATTACCTATAGACCGATGCATGCTGACAGCATTACCACGCTGAACAGCAGTTATTTTACAACAGTGCATACGATTTTCAACGATATTACACTTCACCGCCATTTTACCTAATGTTAAGCGACAATGTGGTCTTCGTCTATCGTTTCCCATGCTTTTGTGATATCATATGAAACATATGAAAATGATTAAGGTCGCTCGTGGTGGGCTTACTTTATCTAACGTAGGTAATGTTGACAGTTAGTTTCTTCTTGCATTATTGGACCTTATTATAATCCTACCATATTAACGATCGATGAGAAAAATAAAACCTCCTGAACTAGTCATCCAAAAATTATTACGTACCTAACTCTAAACTAAATATGTTTATTTCATTAATAAGATATTTTACATATTCCGTCAACTTTTCAAATGCATAATTTACTGAATGATTAAAACTATTTACGTAACACTCAATGACTTGTGGCCAAAAATCCAAAAAAACATCATCAAGTTTTTTTTATTTTTCAAAAATGTCATGGTTCTATCGTTAGGCCTTGCTTTTATAAAATATGCATGTTAAATGTGTTTGATATTTTTTTAATGATTTGCGTCTGTACTCTCCGATGCCGGGTATAGTGAGTAGGGTCACGCAAAGAGTGTGTGTTAAGCCCAAAGAGTCTTAAACTCTGAAATTAAAAACTGAAATCTCGCAAATTTTGTCGAAAGTGTGTTCGATATTTTAGATGCATTTTTTTTGTTTTAACGTAAATTAGTAGCCCTAAATCGTAGACGAAATATTTAAAATCACGTTTTGTTCTTATTGTACCTCAATTATTTTGATTGTCTCTTTATTTTGTTCGAAAGGCGTAATAGTAACAGTCGAGTGTTCAGTAGGTACGATGAAAATTTATCAAAGATGGCGGTCGCCACAAAATGGCGCGTAACATATTTTAAACGAATTACGTTTTTTTGAAGTCAAAATTTTTTTGGCGCACCACTCAGTTTTTTTCGTAGGCTGTAAACGTAGAATACCTATCCCGAGAGGCATTACATGGCTATTATTGTTCGATTTCGCAACCGGTCAGCGCAACTAGACCTCTTTGATTTATGTGATTCCCACATGAAACAAAAACGAAGCAGTTATATTAATTTTACGTATGAGTGAAATATGATCCACATCATTTAATAGAACAAGAAGAATTTTTTATTGAGTGCTTTTAGAAAAAACTTTTTTCGGATGCGCACAGTTTGAAGTTCTGGTCACAATAATTAGTCTTTGTCTGCCCGTGTGTGGATTGATATTGCGCGACATCGCCTTATTGTGGCAGAATTCAGAAGTAAAACGTTTTTAGGGATAGGTGTTCTGATAGACGTTCTTATGGATGGATTAGGAATGACTGTGAATGAGGCTGATCGTCGCGTCCCAAGCGAGAAAGATAGAGTCAGCTTAAGCTACCATTGATACGTTCTAGACGTATTAGAAATATTTTAAATTTAGTACGAGTTAAAAAAAAAAAAAAGTTGAATTTTGAGAAACTATAATTAGAATATTTAAAATTGAACAAAATATGCAAAAAGAACAAAATGAAATAAACTATAAATAGTCCGCAACTGCACTGGCTGATAAGCACTACTCCCCTGGTTAACTTCGGTGCGGGGTAGTTCCGGCACCAATGACGTGACACCTCAAGTGTCTCTCCTGGAGTAGCTCAGCCGGCGAGTAAGAAATACGTGAAAGCGTTCACGTGATTTATATGTGAGCTTAAGTTGCTGCTGCAGTCTGCTGTCTCTCTCCTGTCGCTGTGTTTACTATTTTCAATGTTAACTTAATCATTTTAAATTATTAAAATTATTCAATAGTTAACAACAATTCCCTCAATATGGGTTTCGAATAAAAGCCTCGAGTAGTAGAATTGTATACCTAATCTATTTTGAAAAATAATGATGTAAAATTATTATACTGCCGTAAATGAAATAATTCTTAATTATTATTTGCGTCGGGGCTAACTCATAATTTTTAATTTTGTTTTTGTATAATATGCGAAACCAAACTTATAGAGAAGAAAAAGAGTTGGATCCATTGTCAAAGTATTTCAAATGGTTGCGTTACTTTTGGCTTGGAATAGGAGTATCATTTTTGCGTAACCCTTTAATTTATTTATCATAGAACTACCTTTTGAAGGATATTATCGGCCATTTGCCTTGCCTTGAAGTTACGGCCTTTTAAACATGTTCCTTGATCTTCGTCTTCATTGATAACTAGTTATTCTTACTACTTAACTACATAGTTGTCATGGCTAAGTGAACATGATTATGTAATGGTAAATGTATTTTTTTAAATTAGGTCGACCTACACTATAAATATTTTAATTACCCTATGTACTTTGCGTGGCAAATAAAACCAACACAGAAAATGGGTAATATACCTAATTTGTGTTTATCAAAGTTTTAGTACTGAAATTAATGAGTTAGTTGTTTGTATCAACGAGCAAATTTGGGAAAATACTCGTTTAATTAGAAAAAAGTGTTGGCACATTTTATGTGGCATTTAGTTCAAGGAAGTGAAATCCAGGTTAGGTACCCGACGAAGACCGAATTTTACCGAGAAGGTTCGAAGCGTCACGAGTCTGTTTGCGAGTATATAGGTACCTAACTTCAACTGTTTTCTGAAAATTTACATAAAGCTTACGATATTCAAAACCCTTCGAAAAAAAAATTCAAATTAGTTCAACCGGTTTTCTTATACTTTGGGGCCATACATAAATTACGTCACACGTTAAGGGAGAGAGTGGGTCGATGAAGTGTGACATTGTGTAACAATATTTTATTTTTATTTTAATAATGTCTTTTAGGAGTGTATTAGAAATGAAATCTAAGTATTACAATACTAAAAAAACGAAAATTGCAAAATATGCGACGTCATAATAGGTAGGAGGAAGTCTCAAAAATGTGACCAAGTGTGACAAGGACAACGATTCTAAATCATTACCTAATAAGTTTGTAATAAAACGCGTCAGATTACCAAACTATAATAGGTTGGGTTAGGTTAGTTTATAATCTTAAGTCGTTAGATTGTTTAGATACTGACAGTATTTGCAATTTTGTGATGACGAAAATGTAATAATATACATTTTCGTAATTTTGAAGGCAAACTTACCTACTTAAAGATTCAAAATTTAGCATAAGTAAAAAAATTTAAGACAGCGACAAACTAAAAAAAGTTCGTGATGGGAATTATTTCACGCGGGAAGCGTTAACAGCCAACGACTTTTGACTTTATAGACAAGTTTTCTTACTTGGCTAATGCAAAATTTACGAACTATACTTTCCTCTACAATTCTACCCTTATCTTACCCTTCTACCTTACCCTAACCTTACCCTTCTACCTTACCCTTACCTTACCCTTCTACCTTACCTTTACCTTTCCCTTCTACCTTACCCTTACCTTACCCTTCTACCCTTTGACGTGTAAATTGTATCATCATCATCATCATCATCAAGATTCAGTATGAAAGCAGGAAGGTATGTCAGCTTCGTCTGACTTTTGAGTATAATAACCAAGATCTTTTTCGCAGTAACGTCACAAATCCTCTGCCATAACCTCCAAGGGCAAGCAACTTCGCATTATGTTCGAGACGGCTTGTTATTATATGTAAAACAATGTAAATTATAAAAATACATTAATAATTCATAAAGCGATAAATGACCTAGGACAAATGCCTAAGCCGACGAGGCATCGTTTCGACTTATTTGCTAAGTTATTTATTTTAATGTGCCACTCTGAATAACAAACAAATATGTTATGAAATATGAAAGGCTCGATACTCCTTAAACGACTAACAGACAGAGTAACGTTCGAACCGTTGCACTTTTAGAATTTGTTTGAACTTGGTAAATATTGAGAGAAAAGATTCGAATTGTTTTACTTTTCAAAATTGGAATTACTCCATAAATAAAATAAACACACATATACAAGAAATAAGGAATTGCGGTTCGAACCTGGATACGATTAACGCAGGACTGAGGGAGATGCCATTAAGGGTGGATCCAGGGGGGATCCAGGCGGGTCCAGAGCCTAAGTTTCTTTTTATAAATAAAGAGTGACGAGACGAGCAGGACATGTGCCTGATGGTAAGCAACATGCCTGCCACATAACAACACAGTGACACGCAGCTATTGGAACATGAAGAGTCCAAATCATTACCTAGCACTGCACTGCGCTCGTCACCCAGAGATCTAAGTTGTTATATCTCTAAGCCCTGTAATTTCTCTGGAAACATTGCCCTTCAAACCGGAACACAGTAATGTTTGTACATTACTGCTTGGCGGTAGAATAACTGGCAAAGGTGTGGTCCGTCCCCAGGCGGACTCTGCCAAGAGCCCTACCACTACAAAAAAAAAATTGATTGCCTGTAAAGTCGGTATACGGGCGAAAGTTTTACGTGACAACGACTTTGAGTGGTAAAAGCGAATCGGCGACTCGGGCATGGTTAGCCCGCCTAAGAGCGAGAGAGACAGACAATAAAAAGTGAAAGGCACGCGTCCCTCTCACTCGCTCTCATTGTGAGCGCATAACGTGAGCGGAGCGTAACGCAGTTTCTTGAAGTGTCACCCGGCAAACCAATTTATAAGACGTTGTCACGTCAAAAGGTGAAACAAGAAGGGTCTTGTAACACGGTGCATGAAACTGCCTGTAATATTCCGCCATATATCCACGGTAAACATCTCGCAATATAGAGTAGTAAATTGGATTTGTTACGAAGTCTGAATCTCTATCTGTATCTTTGTTACTATGTACAGATACTCTCATCAAATCCTACTAATCTTATCTTATACCTTTAAACGAGCAATTCTTGTACCTATATAAATCTTATATATAAAATTCTCGTGTCACAGTGTTTGTTTCCTTACTCCTCCGAAACGGCTTTACTGATTTTAACCAAATTTTATATGCATATTCTGTAGGTATGAGAATCGGCTACTAGCTATTTTTCATACCCCTAAGTGACAAGGGTTGTTCACTAAGGCAAAACAACGTTTGCGGGGTCAGCTAGTATGTATATATATATAGAATCTGAATCTCGGAAACGGCGTGAACGATTTTCATGAAATTGTGTATGCAGGGTGTTTGGGGGACGATAAATCGATTTAACTAGGTTTCATTTTAAAAAAACGCATATTATGCGCGTTTTTAGACAACGAAAAACTATCACATTAGACATTAGAATGCGAAGGTAAATTTCGCCGCGTGACGCGACAGCATAATTGGCTCAGACGGGAAGCCGGGCGTTCGTGGCGGTCACGAATTAGTAGCTGCGGGTTCGAATCCAGACGGCTTCTCTTTTTTTTTCAAGTTTTTTTTTAAAGAAAATCTAAGTGTATTTAAGTATTTTTAGTATTTAAACCGAGCAAAGCTCGGTGACCCAGGTACTGCTATCTATAAATGCGTAAATTTTAACATTTGTTCATGTCGGAACGGCTGCACGGGTCGTATGTTTTTTTTTCGTGTTGTTAGAGATTTGATAAACATAAGATGTCATTGACAATAATTTGACATATATTGTCACCCGTTTATCACCGGTATAATATGTTATTTTGAAAGCGTCCATTAGTTAGCTTTATGTTGCTCGAGAGATACCAAAGAACACATACAAATAAATAAAAGCCCAGCAAGCACCTTGACCCAAAAACATATTTAAATTTATTCTATAATTCATGAGTCACACACTCTTTACGACAAACTAGTCATCAATTAAGCTAGTATCTAAAGAAATTAATAAAGTAGACGGTTCATAAAACTAATTAGCATTTCGTCAATAAACCGATTAATATTTTTTTTTTTAATAAAGAGTGACGAGACGAGCAGGACATGTGCCTGATGGTAAGCAACATGCCTGCCACGTAACAGCACAGTGACACGCAGCTATTGGAACAGGAAGAGCCAAAATCATTACCTAGCACCGCACTGCGCTCGTCACCCAGAGATCTAAGTTGTTATATCTCTAAGCCCTGTAATTTCTCTGGAAACATTGCCCTTCAAACCGAAACACAGTAATGTTTGCACATTACTGCTTGGCGGTAGAATAATTGGCAAAGGTGTGGTACTTCCCCAGGCGGACTCTGCTAAGAGTCCTACCACTACAGTTAAAAAATAAATGAATAAATACAATACATAAATGGCACAAACGTGTATTTGTAGAGGTAGGACCGTATTGCAGTGTCCACCTGAAGCACTATTAATTACTTTTACCAGTTATTCTGCTACTTGAAATATGCAAATATCACTGCGTACCAGTTACATTACTCAGTTAATGCGATAAATTACCTTATATCTATTATATCTCTGGTGGAAAACGTGACAGTGTTGTGACAGTCTCTTCACGTTCATTATACAGTAGAACCACGATTATACCAACCTCGATTATCCGAACAACGACTTAGTTTATCCCATAATTACCAAACATTGGCACGGAAGATACATTTATGCTTGTTAAAATTAAAGATGAAAAGAAAAATATACCAGCAACTAACAGTAGGTATGAGACTTTTTTCGAGTAATTACTCGAAAAATATAAATAATTAAAATTACGAAAATTACGAATGTACTGTTTTGTGTAAAAAAGGTGTTGTTCATGATCTTGTCCCAAAAAAATCCGAACCTTTGATTAACCGAAATAGTGATGAATATTTGTGTGATAAATACAAATATTCTTAAATAATAATAATAAAACTATAAAAGTATTATATCAGCTATTTGGCCGCCATATCACAAGCTTTGCTTAGTTTGGGGTCAGATGGTTTTGTGTGTGAATTGTCCACCAATATTTATTTATTTATTTATTTGTATTGTGCCTGTGTGTATTCTATGAGAAAAGTTACTCACGAGTATTTTCTTCATTTAACTTGGCCAAATTATTGGCATCTCTCAATTTTGAGACTGTTTTAACGGCCAAATTCAGGTGCTTGACCAAATTCTCTCTCTCTCTCTATTAGTGGTGTCAAATCTTGCTATATAACAGACTAGCAGTCCGCCCCAGCTTTGCCCGTGGTATTACATAATATACCTATAGCCTATTTATTAATAGCACTCTGTTATGACGCACACATCTAACGGTGAAATATTTTTTGAAATCGGCCCATAGTTCCTGAGATTAGCGCTGTCGTACAAGTAAAACCTCTTCAGCTTTTCAATTTAAAAAATCTATTTTGATAATAATATCATAGAAAATAGTATAGATTTTATCAAATTTAGACTTCTGATTAAAAGTATTAAAATTTTGCACTTATGTGTTTAAATTTTGCGCAGTCACACCAGTGAACGAATGCCAATCTATTTTCAAAATTTTTGGTAATAGAATCAACATTGTTATTTATAGCAATTTATAATTGAATCGTAACGTTGTTTGTCTTTGTTTCGTATTGTTATTTGCAGGAAACAATGTATTTAATTTCAAAACAAATGAAGACGAAGTTAGTTTTTAGATCGGTGAGCGTGGATTCCGATAACAAGTTCAGAACGTATCAAGTGGCATATCAACAAGATTCCGCTCTGCTCGACACAATTTCTCCTCAATCGACACAGTTCTGCAAAAAAATCTTTTTGACGCCATCAATTTCAATTGCAATAAAAATACACGGCCCAAATGTTTGCTTCAATTATTGAGGTGTGAAATAACGTAAGTTTTTCACTCTGACTTTGTTTAAGGATTATACAGTAAAAAGTAGATTAAGTATATTTATTTTGTAGTGGTAGGACTCTTAGCAGAGTCCGCCTGGGGAAGTACCACACCTTTGCCAGTTGTTCTACCGCCAAGCAGTAATGTGCAAACATTACTGTGTTCCAGTTTGAAGGGCAATGTTTCCAGAGAAATTACAGAGCTTAGAGCTATAACAACTTAGATCTCTGGGTGACGAGCGCAATGCAGTACTAGGTAATGATTTGGACTCTTCATGTTCCAATAGCTGCGTGTCACTGTGCTGTTATGTGGCAGGCATGTTGCTTACCATCGGGCACATGTCCTGCTCGTCTCGTCACTCTTTATTTAAAATATATATATATATATATATATATATATCTCATAGTACACGGTTTGTTAAGTTTTGGGCTAGATGATGTTGTGTGTGAAATGTCCACCACTTTACACCACCAATACCGTCTTCTACGCTTGCCCAAGATCTTTTGAGGCCAGTAAGTAGATCCAATTTTCAAGTATATTTTAGTTTCTTGTTCATATATATCAAAAACCATCACACCGATTTCGATAAAATTTATATGGGACCTCCTCTAAACTATGATCTGCTTAGCTGAAAAAAGAACCATCAACATTGACAATTAGCGGAGCAATCGCGTAACATAAATATAAAAAAATGGCAGTCATAGGATCTGCTGATAGAAGTTAAAACTTATAACTCAGAATTTGATAGCTTACTGTGAAAACTACGCGGGTGAAACCGGAGGGCGTGGCCATGACCCTGGCCATTTAGAAATGCGTTAGCATAAATGGGAAATGCTGACGCATTTCTAGACGGCCAATGGCCATGGTCCCGAGGTTACCAGAGATTTCTTATCATTCCCGAGCGTGACGCAATAATTCCATTCTCAGCCGACGAAAAATCTGTCTATGGCGCGCCAAAAGAAGTTTTCACTTCAAAAAGTAATAGTAATTTAATATGTAATCCACGTTATATTTAGAGATCAGCACTAAGTACATAATCTTCTTATATATAAAATTCTCGTGTCACAGTGTTTCTCCTCCGAAACGGCTTTACTGATTTTTACCAAATTTTATACGCATATTCAGTAGGTCTGAGAATCGGCTATTATCTATTTTTCATACCCCTAAATGATAAGGGTTGTTCAACCCTAAAAAAATTTTTATTTTTGGAAATTTTTTTTGGTTTTGATTTTTATATAATGTGGCATTAAAAAATACATACAACCCTAAATTTTTACTCTTTTATCACCAACCCCTATTTTTTAACAGCCATTTTAGTCATTTAATAATTTTTCATCCCGCTCGATAACTGATCAATTATCGTTTATCACTAGAAATTACTTAGAAATTATTTATATGGCAAAACAACGTTTGCTGGGTCAGCTAGTTATGCTATAATTTAATGTTTCATACAGAGATGTAGTAGTAAACACAAAGCAATTGTGAGAATACTGAAAGTAACAAACCTGAATGAGTAGGTACATAAAACTCCACAGATAAGCGTCTAAATATTGACAAGAACACTGATACAAGACCAGACTATCGGTTCTTGATTTCAGTGTTCCGTTTATAGAATAAGCACAACGTATAGATTAGAGATAAGCTAACGAAATGACTTGGGACATTTGCAGGAATTAACATCGAAAAAAATATAAAGTTTCAGATAACTTCTATTCTGTATGTCCTGCCTTGAATTAGGTACTGGAAATGGACAGGAGTAAAACGCCCACATTTTTTTGTAGTATAGAGTGATGACACGAACAAGACATGAGCCTGATGATAAATAGCTCGTCTGCCCATGATATCACAATGTCACGGAGGTATTGGAACATCAAGAGTCCAAATCACTTACCATCAGGCGAGTTGGTGGTCAAATACGGACCTATACGCGATAAAAAAAATCATTACCTAGCACTGTTCGTCACCCAGACATATAAAATGATTTATCTCAGTTCCCTGTATTTTTTCTGGATACAGCACTTCAAATCGAAACACAGTGATGCTTGCACACACAGAACAGCTGTTATGTGCTTGCACATTACTGCGAAGTAGTAAAATATTAGACAAAGGTGTGGTACTTCCCCAGACAGACTGTAAATAGTCCTAAAAGTACAGAACAAGACGTGAAACAGGAGTAGATTTATGTTTTTTCTTAACATCAATTCTGCGTACACCCTTGACGCCTTGACGTGTACTTAATTGCTGTTTTTCTAGTTTGAGTGCACCTGAGAACAGTGTAGCTACGATTGTAACTACCCTTTTTACCCGTCCAACGCAGTTGACGCAAAGTTCAGCTGGCTACCTCATTTACAAAGTTTCATCCTTTGATGTACTCAGCCGGTTCAGTTATGGGTACTCTTGCCTCGGGGCAGGCGGGTCTGAAGACGACCTTCTGACTTAGGGGCGTATTTTCGACCTGAAGGACTGACTGTGACATTAAAACAGCCAAATCGATACGTGTAGGTTCTGTGAAATATTTAATACGTACTTCGAAGTTTTTTGTACCGTTTTTACGTGAGAACAAACAATTTTGAATTATTTTTGTTACACCCTGACGCAAAAACGACGGGACTTTTTCAAAAGGTCAGTTAGTCGGAAGGGTTGACAGCCATGTTTTATCAAAATTAGTTCAGTCGTTTTAAAGTTATCAGCTCTTGTCTTAGACGTATAATGGGTATTTCGTTTGCTTGCAAACGTACGAGTGACCTGTAATTTGATACGGTAATTGTTTTTTTTTTTTAATTTTAACTTAATGTATTCATGATTAGGAGATGTAAAAAAAGTGATTTTAATGGTAAATCGTTTACTGCTTCAAATCTTACTCAAATGAGCTTGAATTTTTATCGCATACAATGTACTTAGTATTTCAATGATTGAAAGTATTTTAAATTTACATAAGCAAGTAAACAATATAACTAGCAACACCCCGCGATTTCACCCGCGTAGTTTAAAATCACGTTATTTTCCCGGAATAAAAGATAGCCTAAGTGTAATTCCAGACCATTGTGATCATTTACACCAAATTTCATCCCTTCAGTAGTTTTTGGGGGAAAGATTTACAAACATACGAGTTCATCCATACATTCTTACAAACTTTCGCGTTTATAATATTGCTAGCTGAACCGTGCGCGCGTTGCTACGCCATCTATCGAAAATTGGTCGTACCAATTCAAATTTTGAACAAACTCCTGAAACCTTAGGTTCGAATGACGCAACCTTTAAAGATAGACACATGCTGTCACGAAAGCTGTCAGAGGCCAATATTTTTTCCCGGTTTCGTTCCATTTTTCATTCATGCTCCGCTCCTGTTGATAGTAGCTTAATGCTAAATAGCCTATAGCATTCTTCGATAAATGGACTATCCAATAGAGAAACAATCTTTCAATTCGCACCAATGGTTCCCGAGATCATTGCGTTCAAACAAACAAACAAACTCTTCTGCTTTATAATATTAGTAAGTATGGATATAGATTATTAGTATAGTAAGATATAATAATATCATTTGTCCTTTAGCCTCCAGAACTGCTCATGTTAGTTTGGTTACCTTCACTAAGAACAGGTCCCGATGAAATTACATTCTGTAGTATTGTATTTCAAAGTTGGAATATGTTTAGAAATACAATATAGTTATTTAGATTTAATACGATGTAGGCATCTTCAAGGTTGTATTTACGTACTCCCTTCGTGATCAAACACGTAAAATTTATTTATGTACTTCTGTCTGCCTTAAAGGATAAGATCGATTACAACGCATTGTGGTCGGTGAAATTCCTAACCTAAACCTTTCCTTTAAATTCCTTTCTTTTAAATGTTCCCTATTCTGTTTCATACTAGTTTTAACCGACTTCAAAAAAAAGAGGAGTTTCTCAATGCGGTTGTATGTTTTGTTATATATAATATGTTAGGTTGTTATATATACACAATTAGCAGAGCAATCAATTGTGATTAATTGTGATCAATTTTGATCGTTCTTTTTTTTAACCCCCGACCAAAAACACTATAGCAAATTTCAAATCCAAGATGGCCACCACCACAAAATGGTGAAAATTAATTTTTCACTACTCCTTCAATATGGGTATCAAAGGAAAGGGCTTGACTAGTAGAATGTTGTACAGATTACAAATCCGAGGTATTCTAATTTTATTACATTTACATTTAGGTATATTTTATCGAAATTGGTGTGGTGGTTTTTGAAATATGAACAAAAAACTAATATGTAGATACTTTAATATATTACCTCGATCACTTAGTGATGGCTTCACATGATATTTGGTCGAATTAATGAATTTAATTTTTAAATTGAAGTCAGTTTTTGTCTGTGTTTTTTCGAAGAAATTGAATTAATATGTATCTACTGTGCTAATTAGTTAAAAAATACGAAGGTACTCGTATACCTTATTTAAACATCTATATCTTTCGTTGGATTTGTATTTTCATTAATATGGTAATTTTGTCTTCGAAAAATGATTCGGGTCAATGCACTAAACATATTATAAATCTTTTGAAGCACCCTTCATCCCCGTCATTTTGATATATCCATCGAGATATGACAATCCTTTCTCGGCATTTCTATAATTCCCGTTCGTTCTGAGAACTTATTAAAATCCCATCTTATTATAGTACAAAGGGAAAATTATATCGTGAGATTGAAGTGATATTCTTCGAGACCGATCCGAAGGATTTTATTTACATTATTTTATTGGATAAAATGAAAGGTAGATATCTAACTTGTAGATCTGTAAGTATGTAAGTAACGTGGCAGCTCTAACCCAAAGATTCTCAACATTGACTCAAACACCCCACGTCAATGGAATAGTTTTACCGTAGAAAAAACAAAATAGACTATTGTTAATAGTATTTTTTTTTATTGACACTATTTATGACAAATTGTATTCGAAAAAGGAAGAGGTTTTATGTTCGTCTCTATGTAATTCACGAAAATAAAATCCATTGAATCACTGTGATAGAGTATCATTTACTCATCTTGGCTCTCTCCTTGTGAGAAAAGGCCCCGAGTTTCAGAAACAGAACATAAAGTGATGTAAAAAATGCATAAGTAATATTAGTAGATTACCTAGTACCTTGTACAGAAGTTACGGCTGGTCTAGTCGGGAGAACGGTCACGACTGCCGATCCGGAGACCCCGGGTTCAAACCCCACA
Organism: Ectropis crepuscularia; assembly: GCA_963693475.1. NCBI lineage: Eukaryota > Metazoa > Arthropoda > Insecta > Lepidoptera > Geometridae > Ectropis > Ectropis crepuscularia. Next base: position 9,853,548 of record OY856338.1, read on the forward strand.
CGCACCACTGTCTTTTCGAAGTCATGTGCGTAATGCCGCTAACTTAAAACGGTGAAGGAAAACTTCGTGAGGAAACCGACATGTACCTAGAATCTTTCGAAGTCATGTGTCATCCACCATCCACAAACACATACTGATATAGTTCAGGTCCATAGGAGATAGGACAATAATTGTTTTTAAGCAATAGCAATAAGCAATCTTACACCCTACCGAGTTGGCCATGACAAGAACCGTCACTCGATCACGTGCCTACAACGTAAGGGCCTGTGGTTTATTGATATGCATATATCAAGGCTTCACATAGATTCACCTACGTAATTTAAACAATTCAATAATTGATTGTATCAGACAGAACTATCGCCTAGGTAAACGTCTAGCAAAGCTAGAAGCACCTAATATATTGCAGACACAAAAAATAATCAAATTACAATAAAAAAGTAGAAAGTAGGTACATATTTTATTACTTACTTATAAGTAGGTACTTCAACTAAATCACGATAAGTTTTCAGGGTATAGAGACAGAAAAGGTTAGAAACCACTGCACAGGCAACTAAAGTATAACCGTAAACAATCCGCGGAACGGCGTTGTTTTTTGCGCAATTATCAATCTTCATTCCAGTGTTATAAATAGAACAAGTTATTACAATATTATTGTTTCTATTGTAGTGCCCAACTCACGACTGTAAGTTAAGCGACATGTTACGGAAGGCATTAAAATGGTAAAACTAGTACAAGTAAAAACTAGAAATTTATGTTTAGTGTTATATTTTAATATAATCCAATTTAGATACTACTTTCATATTTTCGAATGAATCGAAATTTCAATTTTTCTCAGGACATCAAAGCTAGTGATATATACATATATGTTTTTTAAATCAACACTTTTTCTTTTAAACTGAAGTTGCCAGATGGCTTTAACTGCTTGCCCACTAAACTTTAGGCTATAAGCATTGATTTCGATTTTTTTCGTTAGCAAATACCTACCTACAATACCTACATACTAAATCTATAGCCATTATACTAGCACTACTAACCTCAACATACTAACTTTACTTACACACATAAGTATAACATTCTTAAAGGAGTAGGTAAGCAATATGGCTGCTTCACTGGCTACCTATGAAAGTATAAGTAGATCCACGCAGTATGTTTTGAGTTCAACTTGTATAATTGAGTGATAGTTGACGTACCTACATGACTGTGGCATCTTACCACTGTGTATATAAATTACACAATACACAGCCGTAGCCGCTTAGTGGTTAAAACGTAGCATATCACAATCGTGAGGTGGTCGTTTCAAATCCCGTCTGCATGGCTGAGTATTTCTCCATGAGCAGAAAACACAAGTTTATCGGCACCGGTATGTTCCGAATGTATGTCTGTATGAAAGATATTTTTCAAGCATGCATCATTCACTAATCCGCACTTGGCCAAAGTGGTGGGAATATCTTCACAGTATCCTCGTAAGAGAAGAGTCTCAGCTATGGGAGCCGAATAAGACTATTTCTGTTCATGGGATCACATACTGAGACCACTTTCAATGGCTTCTCTGTGTCATATCTATTCATATCATCAAATTAAAATCAATCGTTTGGCGTTGTCAACGATGTCGCGTAGCAAAAAAAATCATAATCATTGACGTTAAAAGGGAGTCATTGACGTAGAAAAACAGTCACTTGACTTTACTCAAAAAATTTACAGCTTTTTGACTGGAATGGAAGTCTTGGAAGACTTAATCTTGAATAAAAGTTTGAAAACGACCGCTAGCTCCTCATTGAATGGACAGATTTGTTACGATGCTATCAGTAGGTACGTTTTTTACTAGTAAGCGGACATGATCGAATGAATTCTCAGCATACTTATTCTATTTAACATCGAGTGCAAATGATTTTTATAACTTTGTACCTATTACCACGAGTGTATAAGTAAATGTTTTCCACACATTATTGATCCGGAAGTATAATAGCCACTTTCTTTAGTTGGGTTCAAGTTTGATTGAACTCAGTATTATATTGAAATATTTTTTCAATTTCATTGGTTTTTTTTTTATTGCTCTTACATTGCGTAATAAAATCAGTAACTTTTTAAATTATTTATTATTAGCTTGATATGTATGTATCTATGAATCTATGTAACATAATCTTAGAACGTGATATTTCACCACTTTCTAAGCGACGGCTTGGTTTGAAATTTTGCACACTTAAGGACCGATGACAATGCAATGATTTGCATAGTTTGTCCCACTAACCATTCATCCTCACCACGGTCTTTTATCACGAACGATTAATAATTTTGTTTGCATTACATCTTCACGTACTGTAATATGTCAGTATCATACTGACTACCATAATACATGCAGTGACTACGTTTCGTTATCACGTAATCAATCGATTTGATCAAATCAGCCCTTGTGACAATATATAAATACTCTTTAGATAACTTATAGACTACAGGCCCGTGAACAAAAAATACGGGTCAAATGAACCACCAGGAGACCTATGTAGGATGATAGAAGGGTATAAAGTAATAAGATTCAGCACTATGCCGTCACTTGTAAGCTGTCCAACTGAGTATAGTCGAAGAGGGGTGGTTGCAACCCTCGATCATTTCTCTTTGCCGCATGATTTTTGTACGGCGTTACGAAATAATGGATTAGAAAAGGTATTGAAACTGTATGGAACCAATGCCGTACATAAGCGAATGACCAAATTTACTCTGTAAATCGTCGGCACATCATAATTTTTTCCGACAAACTAATTATAATAAATCTAAAATTTATAATTTTTATAGTTTCCATACCTCTTCTAATTTATTATTCCGCAACGCCGTACAAAAATCATGCGATAAGGAGAAATGATCGAGGATTGGAACACCCCCTCTTCAACTGTACTCAGTTGGACAGCTTACAAGTGACGGCATAGTGCTGAATCTTATTACTTTATACCATTCTATCATCCTACATAGGTCTCCTGGTGGTTCATTTGACCCGTATTTTTTGTTCACGGGCCTGTAGTCTATTAACTCCCATTCACTTTCTTACTTTTTAGTTGGATCTTCTGAAAATGCCTTTTTTCTTTTAGTTATTTTAAGTACTGCTTACTTGTTGATACTCTACATACGTAGGTAATATAAAAATTCAACCGGAAGGTAAACGTTATGTATGTGAAAGAAAAATAAGAATAAGTGATACATTTTGAACTAAAACCATAAAACAATTATCAAAGAAATATTTTACCCAAAAAAATACAAAAATTATTTACCGGCTTTGCTCAATAAGGTATTGATAAAACTAGCTAAAAAAAAATATTTCAGGTAACTTAACCCATATACAAAAAATAGCACACAATAATAATAATAATGTCTGCTTGTCATAATTTTTTTATGATAGTATTAAAAGTAATTTGAATTACTGGGAGAATGGCGCCACCAGACAGACAGCCCAGTAGTTTTTGAGTTTTTCGTTTCAAACATTCAAATACATATTTCCTCGTTATAACGTTAGCAAACAAGTATATCTATATAGGTATATAGATAATTTGACTTTGACTGTCTGAATTCAAGTTTATCAAGTTCATTTCAGTCATTCAAGTTCATTTCAGTTAATAGAATATAACTCAGTTTAAATTAGAATTTAGAATTCATCCGTATTACCTATGATATCCAAGTAAGTATATTAATTTCCTAGCATTAGAAATCCCAGAGCTGGGATATTGATGTGGGATTCCCAGCATTCCCGGTAAAATGAAGAATGTTTAGTCCATTTTATTTCCAGGTTCATGCGTACGGGTTTTTCGTTCACATAGGTACTTAAATGAAAAACAAAATTGCTTATTACAATTTTTTACAGTGCAGTGACGCGACGAGCCGGACATGTGCCTGATGGTAAGCAACATGCCTGCCACATAACAGCACTGTGACACGCAGCTAATGGAACATGAAGAGTCCAAATAATTACCTGCCAAGCACTGCACTGCGCTCGTCACCAAGTGATATAAGATGTTTCATCTCTAAGTATGGCCTGTAATTTTACTGGAGCTCATCTTCTTATATATAAAATTCTCGTGTCACAGTGTTTGTTTCCTTACTCCTCCGAAACGGCTTTACTGATTTTAACCAAATTTTATATGCATATTCTGTAGGTGTGAGAATCGGCTACTAGCTATTTTTCATACCCCTAAGTGACAAGGGTTGTTCACTAAGGCAAAACAACGTTTGCGGGGTCAGCTAGTTATAATATAATGTATGCTATATTGTAAAATAGGATGATATCAATTTATTGAATAACATCTTTGAAAACATATGAATCTTACCGGGGGCGGCTAGGGATCCCAGTTATCATAATTGGTGCCACATGAGTATTCATAATTATTGCACTTTTAATTGTAACCATAGTACAAGCATTGCTTAGTTTCATGACGGACCCACCATACCACTAGCCCCACCCCTGGTGGTAGGGTGGGTCCGAAACCATACCACCATAATGATGTGACAAAGTACTCATATTGTGATTTATCTAAGATGGTTATTTGTTCCGCAACTATTATAATCTATTTGTTGCAAAAATGTAAGTCTTATGCAATTATTCAAGTTCAATATTCCTTGCATTATATTTATGATACTGACTTATAGTTTGGGGTCAGATGGCGTTGTGTGTGAATTGTCCACCAATATTTATTTATTTATGGTGCCTGTTATGTGTTGGTCACTCAATAAAAACATATTTATACAACCTTTGAAATATTTTATGTAGTTCTCCAGTCGATCATAAGATATGTCATAGGCAAGTATATGTATATGTAAAATTACACTCTTATATCGTTTTACTATAACGGACGACGCGTCGTCGTCGTCGTCGTCGTCGTCGTCGTCGTCGCGACGTCGGAAAGGGCTGCAAGTCTAGGTATATGCAAATAAAGGATAAGAAAGGACAAGGACTATTGGGACAGCCAGTTAGGTAAAAAATAATTTATTTGTAGATGAAGCAAAATTCTAGTACATAATATGTTTATATGAGATTGATTTAATCTTTACACTGTGCCATTGTGTTTGGCCATTTCATCATATCAGCAAAATATTTAACCACGTCTTTGTATAAAAACAATGCCATTTCAAAGAGTTTAAATTTAGTCAAAATTCAATTACTGTGATGACGTCCGCAAAAAAAACAGCTCTTGGTAAAATGACGATGACTCGAAAAATGTAGCGAGTCGTGAGAAATTGACCCACGTGAGATCGAGCCGAAACAAACAAGAAAACGAATAATTAAAACCGAACAGATTAACGTCTACGCAAGGCTCAGCATTTATTTATATCCTTGGTTGTGACTGCCGGATGCCAGTCAGCTTGGATGCTATATTAGATACTAGACATTCTGTCAACGCGCAGTGCTAACCGCGCAGCCGCTGTGACAACCAATCGTGGTGTGGAATTGAACTTTGAATTTGGAAAACGAGAACGTAGAACGAAACTTTGACGTAAAATGAAGGAATTGAACGGTGAGTTTAATCTGTGACTAGACATCGCGAATGTTTTTGTTTAGATTATTTGTGTATTCATTTATGTTTAATATGATTTGGAGGTATATCAAATTTTTTTACTGACCGTGTTTAACAAGCTGTGCCGAGTAATCTAAGTACTTTAGCGTTTTTTTTAGCGGAACGTCATCATCACCCGAAACTTAGGAAATAAATAAACAATTATTAATTTAACAAACCACAATCAAAACAGATGCAAGAAAAGCCGTAAGTTTCATGCATTCGCTAGCGGTAACGAAGACATTTTTATTCAGAATGTGTCTTTTGAATTGTTCCCTATTTATCGAAAGAACTGAATAAAATGCACTTTATTGTTGAGGTGGTTGCTTTTGCCCGATCTAATAATTTGTATTAAAATTGAACTCTAAAGTGTATCCATGGAAAACTACTTTAAAACAAACAAACTGAAAAACCTTTTCAAAATCACCTTTTGTTATGTTTTATCATCACAAAAGGTGATTTTGATCATCAATTTTGATCCCAAATCCTTTTAATTTAAAAAATCTAGCACATGTGTCTCATTCATAGTTTTCACACATTTTGTACGTAACCATAAATAAGTAGGTTCTTGCAGAAGTTCCTAATAAAATTTTAAATGGGTAGTACTTTTGATACATAGAAAGAAACACGAAATCAAAAAAAATACCCAATTTCATCACACAAATATTTGCCCAGGATGGGAATCGAATCCACGAACCTACGGCGCAGTGAACAGACTCACTAAGCCACTGGGCAGTACTAATTCTTATCAAAATACATTACACCATATTTAATAGTGGATCATTAATAATTAGAACTAATCAGTTCAGGAATTCCATTTGAAAGGAATGCTATAATATTATCAAGCTATTTTGTCCTGAAGTCATCATTTTCCCGTCAATTATTGCGTAGCCGGTCGTGCACATCTAGATACAGTTTTGAAAAAAAAAACTTATCCACAAAGAACATAGCATTTTTTTTTTTCGAGATAAAAAATAGCTTAGTTGTGTTATGTAGTGTAAATATTTGTGTGTAATACTCATAGAATGGGTGCTTATTGCGTAATCTTATTTTATCAATAGTCTTGTTAGGACGCCACGTTATGAGTTTTTCTAAGGTTGTTGCTCATCCCAGGGATGCCTGGAAGAAATCGCATTCAACGATAAGGCTGCCAGTTGTTTCCCTGGTCTTGCTGTTTTTCTATAGCTGTATGTATCGTTTGATGTTGTGAACAATTAACTTTTTGCATTCATTCTTATATGTTAAACCAGACTAAAACTTATCTGAATTTTTCATGCGGCGGTTTTTTTTAAGGCTTTTTCTTGCGGCGGCGGTTACATGTGTCGGTCTTATTCCTAAGTATTTTCAGTATATATTTTAACCACCTTCAAAAAGGGAGGAGGTTCTCAATTCAGTTGTAAGTTTTTTGGAGATAATTATGTTACTCGATAAATAAATTGCATGTCATCATCAACAGCCCACTAAACGTTCCCACTGCTGGGACTCAGGGCCTTCTCTCGCAAGGAGAGAGTTAAGGCCATAATCCACCACGCTGGCCCAGTGCGCGTTGGTGGATGACACATGACTTCGAAAGATTCTAGGTACATGTCGGTTTCCTCACGATGTTTTCCTTCACCGTTTTAAGTTAGCGGCATTCCGCACATGACTTCGAAAAGACAGTGGTGCGTGTGGGGTTTGAACCTGGGGTCTCCGGATCGGCAGTCGCCGTTCTCCCGACTAGACCAGCCGTAACTTAAATTGCATGTATGATACGCTAAGTATATATTTATGAATCGATTTTGATGATCTTTTTATTTTATTTTTTATTATGCTTCAGATATGATTCCATAAAAAGTTAACGAAATCGATGAAGCTGTTTTTGAATAATCAACAAAAATCAAAAACTTGTTTACTTCGACGACATGTGAATGAATGAATGAATGAAAACTCTTTATTGTTCACACCTTAAAATAGTAGGTACATAAAACATAGGAATACATATTTATGTTCCTGTGTTCAGTTAGAGTTTTAGTTAATTTCACAAAAAAATATAAATTTTTGTGGTAGAGTAAATTAAGTTCATTTTAAAATTGAAATCGGTTTTTTATTTTAATTTTTCAAAGAAAATTCAAATCATTACCGTATGTAAGAACGACCAGTTTAAAATATTTCCTTTTTGTTTTTGTTACACCTTAAATGTATTTCTTATCACTGAATTCATATCATTAATTCAATTAATTAAATTGTTTAACAATATTCGTTTTAGGTTAAAATGTTAATTGTTTGTGTTGATTGTTCCAGGTGTTGTGGTAACTGACAAATCGAACATCGGCAGAAGGAAGGCTGTACCTGTTTTATACGTTCAAGGATCGCACTACGAGATCGGCTACGATGTTGTAAGCATATCACTAATTAAACTTTATTGTGTGACTCAACAGAGTTGAAAATCACAAAACAAAAAAATGGCAGTCATAAGAACTGCCGATAGAAGTGAAAACTTGTAACTCAGAATTTGATAGCTTACTTTGGAAACTACGCGGGGGAAACCGGAGGGCGTGGCCATGACCATGGCCATCTAGATATGCTGACGCATTCAAAGATGACCAGTGGGAAATGCTGACGCATTTCTAGATGGCCAGTGGCCATGGTCCCGAGTTCAGCCGAAGATTTCTTATCATTCACGAGCGTGACGTTAGAATTCAATTCACAGCCCACGAAACATCTGTCTGTGGCGCGCCAAATGAAGTTTTCGCTTCAAAAATTAAAAATTGATCACAGATTGAAAATTATAAAAACTTATAACTTAGTATTGAATGGTGCATAATACGGTACTTTTATCTTAGCATAGCTAAAGATAATAGTGCTATATCGGTCGTAACCAGGCGGACTCTGCTAAGAGTCCTACCACTACAAAAAACTATAGGGGAAAAACTTACGTTTGCCCACCATCCAGGGACATGGTGGGGTATGTCGGGCTCGACACCACGGGATACGACATGGTGCCCCTACCGACTAAAACCCCCAGGGGTCACGGTGGCGGGGTCATTTTCGCACTCCTACGATGTCCCCGACCCACCACTGCCACTGTTCTTGCGGACCCGCCTCGCGGGGGGCGTTAGTACCCCTGCATTTGGCTCTAGTAACTGGAAATCAGCGGCGCGTCACCTCCTCGAAGGCCTATCCCTAGGTGGGGCCTCGGACGGCCCTAAACATCCAACGCCCCAGGCCTTCCAATGGAGACGGGGTGCGAGCCCAGCGGGTCGACTCTTTGGGCTCGCCCCCGTGTCCGCTTCCGCCTCTCACACGACCTCTTACTGTCGAGAGGGTTTCATCTCACCTCTCATGGCGAAGATGATCTGCAGTGAGAGGTCCGCCCTCACCACCGCGGCTAGGGATAGCCGCGGATCCGCCTCTACGGCCGCATCTCGGCCCTTGTCCTTCCACTGAGCACTTTGCTAATCAGAGTGCTCGTGGAGGAACCTCATCTGGAAGACTTGGGAATTTAACTTGGTCGATATATCAGAAAGTTACGGCTAATCTAGTCGGGAGAACGGCGCCTGCCGATTCGGAGACCCCGGGTTCAAACCCCACACGCACCACTGTATTTTCGAAGTCATGTGCGTAATGCCGCTAACTTAAAACGGTGAAGGAAAACATCGTGAAGAAACCGATATGTACCTAGAATCTTTCGAAGTCATGTGTCATCCGCCAACCCGCACTAGGCCAGCGTGGTGGATTATGATCTTAACTCTCTCCTTGCGAGAGAAGGCCCCGAGTCCCAGCAGTGGGAACGTTTAGTGGGCTGTTGATGATATATCAGCCGAGTAACCTTCCCAAGTCTTCCAGTCCTCCTCCCCAACCTCTACACGCACTGCTCAAGGAAGGATGAGGAGCGCGTGTAGAAGTTCTCAGCCCCGGCCGGAATTCGCCATCAAACAACAAGATGCCACCTAGGCAAGTTGTTGTGTGATGCCCAGGGTGCACCACGTGGAGGTTCCCGAGCCACGCACCCCATCTATATTTATGCCCATAATATGTTAATATTTATGTCTATTTGTCTATGTATAATAAGTATGTATTTAAAACTATATAAGTATTATATCAGCTATCTTTTTATGTGGAGGAAATACTATTAGGTATGCCTTGCAGGGTGGGGTATGCCAGGCTCGACACCATGGGATACCACATGGTGCCCCTACCAACTAAAACCCCCACAGATTTCTCCTGCATGGTCAGGGACCAGGGCCGCGGGGTCACTTTTCGCACTCCTACGACGACCCTGACCTATCTAAGGACAGTGGTCCTTGCGGATCCGCCTCGCGGGGGGCGTTAGTACCCGCGCATTTGGCTCTAGTGACGCACCGGAAATCAGCGGCGCGTCACCTCCTCGAAGGCCTATCCCTAGGTGGGGCCTCGGACGGCCTTAAACATCCAAAGCCCCAGGCCTTTCTCTGGAGACGGGGTGCGAGCCCAGAGTTGGATATTCTCTAGGCTCGCCACAGTGTCCACTTCCGCCTCAGTTAAGATGCGAGAGGCTTCCAACTCTCGCTCCTCTAACTCATACGACCTCAGCACCACAGCGAAGATGGTCGGCAGCGAGAGGTCCGCCCTCACCACCACGGCTAGGGATAGCCACGGTTCCGCCTCTATGGCCGCACGGCGGCCCTTGTCCTTCCACTGAGCACTGTGCTAATCAGAGTGCTCTTGGAGGACCATCATCTGGAAGAATTTTACTTGGCCGATATGTCAGTCGAGTAACCTTCTCAATTCTTCCAGTCCTCCTTCCCAACCTCTACACGCACTGCTCAAGGGAGTGAGGAGCGCGTGTACAAGTTCCCAGCCCCGGTCGGGATTCGCCATCGCGATCGGGTGCACCACGCGGAGGTTCCCAAGCCATGCACCCCAGCTATCTGGCCGCCATATTAAAAGCTTTGCTTAGTTTGGGGTCAGATGGTGTTGTGTAATTGTCCACCAATATTTATTTATTATGTATTTTGCGTTTTCCGTCAGATTTTGTTTGTAATGTCCTCACAAACAAAATCTGACGGAAAACATTGATGCTATTTTTGTACCGTAGTTTGTAATTTTTCGAAGAGAAATAAATAAATATTGGTGGACAATTCACACACATCACCATAAATTAAAACGGAAACCAAAAAACTGTGTACCTACCGCTTTTCACGAAAATTGCGCGGAGTGCAAAAAGAGTGCAGAATGATATATTTATTTTAATTATACATAAAAAAAACAATCAATTAAAACCAAAATACTACATACTACTATATATGTGACACATTATTCTATATTATCTATTCTATGACATTATACTCTTTTGTTTATATAAACTATTGTCCAATTTGTCCCGTAGGGCACTATAGAGAATTTAGTAGGTACATATTATAGTTAGACACCTAGTTTTTTAATAATGTTCATTTACCCAGGGTCGCTACTTCGCCGCTCCCATCAAGAACTTCATCGCAACGTACAAGAACTTGCGCGATTTTGAGAAGGAGTACAAAACGGAGACAGGACGAGCGCTTTTCGAGAAGACCCTGGCCAACATGAAGAAGAGGTATCCTTACTACGTGAAGGAAATACAGGGTACAGCCGACGGCGCTAATGTGCCATTTCAAACGGTTTGTTCAATTCTTTATTCATTAATTTACTTTCCATTAGTTTGCAAATGGCCGAGCTCGATCTGAGACAATCGTTTTTTTTTATCTATAAATACAAAAATCAATACCACTTTTCGTTGTTAGTGAACTCCTCCTAAACGGCTGGACCGATTTGAATGATTTTTTTTTGTATACGTTTGGGTAGAGCCCTGGAAGGTTTAGATTTACAAATCAGCTCGGCAGATGGCGCTGCAGTTGATATCTAGGTTATTATTCGAGCAAAGCCGGAGCGGGCCGCTAGTCTATATCTATACTAATTATAAAGAAGTAAAGTTTGTGTGTTTGTTAAATTGTAAGGGGTAATCTCGGGATCTACTGAACCGATTTTAAAAATTCTTTCACCAATAGAAAGCCACATTGTTGCTGAGTGTCATAGGCAAAGCCGGAACGGGCCGCTAGTAGTAATGACGGTTCTAGCAGGATATGTGCCTGATGGCATCGATATAAACTATGGGTGTGTCCTGAGCACCTTGAAATTTTGAATAAAATGCGTCTGTGTCTGTAGCGTAAGTGGCTTACAGCCCATCAAATTACTTGACACCTAGAATCGCTAGCGGCGAGGTATGATGTGGTTCTACTTATTTGGGTTGTTGATATCGAATGGTGATAAATAAAAACGTCCAGCGTTCACCGTCTCCTTCAACCGACTAGAACGGAAAGAGTGAGCTTACTCTTCCCAACGATGACATAATTCTGTGCCTCTGAAGTTTGGGAGGGCACATCCAATGGTTTATGTTGATGCCTGATGGTAAGCAACACGCCTGCCTATACATTAGTGTTATGCAGCTATTTGAGCATGAAAAAACCAAATAGTTGCCAGTTATTCTACCGCCAATTAGTAATGTGCAAATATCACTGTGTTCCAATTTTAAGAGCAATGTTTCCAGTGAAATTACCAGGCATCGAGATAAACTATCTTATTTCTAGGGGTGACTAGGGCAGTGTAGTCCTAGTAATTTGGACTCTTCGTGTTCAACTAGCTGCGTGGCGCTTGACTGTAATTGCACAGTTTGATAATATACTGTGGTAATGGGCAGGCGTATTATTTATCATCAAGCGCATCTATGGCTTGCCTAGTCATTATAGGATAGGTTATTATACTTAGGATAGATTCACTAGGATATCATAAGAAACATTTTCAAACAAAAAAGGTTAGGTAGTAACCAGTTAGGTTCCATTCACACATGTAGCTGTCTCATGCCAAAGTCAATGGTTTCGAATAGAGCGCTATTCGTTGCTACATTCCACGGCAAGAACGAAACCCGCACATCCGCCTACGGTTGCAAATAATGCGATTGTTTGAACAGGGCCACATAATTATTTATTTCACTAATAGCGCCCTGCGGTTTCACCCGTGTCGTTCCCTATACCGTTATTTGCCAGAGATAAAAAAATATTGGCAATCATAGGGACTGCCGATAGAAGTGAAAACGTATAACTCAGAATTTGATAGCTCCCTTTGGAAACTACGCGAGTGTAACTGGAGGGCGTGGCCGAGAGCATGGACATCTAGAAATCCCGAGTTTACCCGAAGGTTTCATAACGTTCCCAAAAGTGACGCTAGAATAGGGTACCGGACTGGGTCAAAAATACACCATCCCAATTAGTCCGTCAGCTAGATCATGGAAAAATATTGGACACGTATTTTTTGTTTTTTTCAGAATATTAAAAATCGTCAAAGATTTAGACCATCAAACTTCGAGAGTGGGGGGTCGCGACGTCACTCGTGAGTAAAAATCGTACTCACAAGTGACGTCACACGAAACTTCGAAGCGCTGTATCTTCGTCATTTTTTGTTTTTGAAACAAAAGAAAAAATACGTATTCAATATTTTTTGGCAATCTAACTGACGGGCTACTTAGTTTTTTTTGAGGATTGTACCCTATTCAATTCACAAACCACGAAAAGTATGTCTGTGGTGTGCCTAAAGAAGTTTTCACTTCAAAAATAGTCTATATATTATTCCAGATCATTATCTATCGATGTATCAAATTTTATCTAAATTCCTTTATTTAATTTTTGCGTGAGATAGTTACAGAGAGTTAAAGAGAACATAATTCCATACATTCTTACAAACATTCGCGTTTATAATATTAATAGGATGGTACGGTTAAGCTTCGAGATCTTTTCCTTTACCTTGATAGAAAAATAATAAACAAGACGAAGTAATAATACTCGGAAACCAAGACTAAGACCTAAACAGGAATCGAAAACGCAAAAAAAAAACATCTCTCATTAAAAATAAAACGTTGAAAGTTTTCTGCCAATTAGCGGAAAATCAGTCAATGTGCGTGATTGAGTCATTATTTATTTGTTACAAGAAAACTTAACTTCAATAAAGTAAAAAATAGTTCTGGTGATTGTTTTGTTTTTTCCTTGAATAAAAGATACTTTCTGACGGAAACAGGGATTGTCTATCGTCTGCACGCATCTTTGCATGAAAATAATGGTGGTAATAGATGAAATAATGGTAATTATTCCACCTCAGGAGGTTATTCCTTGTTTTCTAATCCGAGAAAAAAGTATGTCTTGTGCATCAAAATTTATGAGAACTTATGAAAAAATACTTTTAGAGTGTTCCATAGACAACGCCAAATCTAGGTAGTACCTATAGGTACCGTTAATACAACATAACATAATGTAACCTTTCTGTATTGCTTTTTTTTTTTTGACACTTTACGTTTTTAACTTTCGCTAGGTACCACCTCCATCATTTCATGATTGGTTCATCGTTTTATGAATACGGTAAAATCTTCGAGTGAAGTTATTTCAGATTAACTATTTCTCGTTTCAGTTGTTCCTCCTCCAACTGGATGACTTAATTGGTAACGTAAATGATAATCACGTGCCGAGGAACGACACTGGCGGTTGCACATCCGTAGGAATCATAAACGCAGAATACGTAAGAACATTTTTACTTAATTAATATACTTTTTTACTTTTGGTAGTGGTAGTGGTAGTGGTTTGAAGGGCAATGTTTATAAGATAAATTACATGGCTTAGAGATATTAGATCTCTGGGTGACGAGCACGGTGCAGTGCTAGGTAATGATTTGGACTCTTAGTCCAATAGCTGCGTGTCATTGTGCTGTTATGTGGCAGGCATGTTGCTTACCATCAGGCACATGACCTGCTCGTCTCATCACTCTATACCTACGATAAAAAAATGTAGTTAAGTTATTTCACTTTTTGAACTGATTCGCTGGTATGAGACTTGACTGGTATGAGAGCCAACTCATCCGGCACAACTACCGTCATAAATAGAAGCATCGCATCGTCGTATCCTATATATATATACCTATCCGTAAAATAAAAATATTGGATAATCCTCACACAAGACTAACTAGTCCCAAAGTAAGCAAATATTTTACTAATTAGTTAAGAGAGACAATCAGTAGGGTAATGGAACCTTTTTCCAAATCGATAAAATTTAGCTTTATTGAATGAAATTTACCACAACCACAATTTTATTTTACCATCACATGCATGTACTGTACATATGACGCAATAAACATTTGAGTATTGAATCCTAAATGATCCATTATAATATTAATAGATTAAAAAGGTTAAAGAAAGATAATACTAATCCTAAATAATCTGAATCCTCAATCAATAAAAAATGTTAAATGTTTTAGTTTTTCGACGTCGAAAATTTTGTGAGTAAAAACTATGTTATATTAATTTCTATATTCTGTTTCAGTCGGTGCTGGGACATACGGAAGATGCGTTTAGTGAGACCTTAAACCATTTCTACATCTTGTCAGCACATGTGATCCCCACACCAGAGGACAGGCAGCTTGGGGTAAGGAAATCTAACTCTTCCTTTGCTATCAGTTATTGAATTAACAGTAAAAAAAAACAGCGGCATTCTGGGAGAGGCGACAGAAGTAGGTACAAACACAATACCCGTCCATACTTACAGTGGTGTCGGAAAAGGTAACAGCACAGATTTTTAAGCTATTCCATAGCTTTTATCGCAAGCCTGGAGACCGAATTTTCAGACATCGTAGAGCATGGTGCATCTCTTTCTTGTGATTACTAAGAACAGCGTGAGACGACTACAAAAATAAGTTTTAAAAAAATAAAAAATACCACTGATATTTTTAACCAATATTATGAGACCGCTAAAAGTGTAAAGCTTTTGGTACTATTTGTAGAACTTTTTCTCAAGCACCGCTTAGTTCACCCAACCCGAGCAGACGCGCAGTATTTACACAATTTACAGTTTACAAAGAAGTTGCCACTGTGAGCAAAACTATTGGTAAACTTTGTTCACTCAGGACAATATCTGCCAATAGCATAACCTACTAAGAGTGTGACGTTTTACAATTGGTTTAAATTTTTGTCACGCCATGCAACGTTCAACCATCTCGAATATACGCTCATTATTACAGAGTCAAAGTTAGTTAGTACCTAAGTTGTTGATGAAAAAATATTTTTAAAAATGATAATTGCCGCATCAATCGCTATTGCTTTGCGTGATTTATGTGACTTGATGAGTCCATATATGACTTACGTACCTATATCCCCAACTTTAGCAGTAAATGTTCGGTGTAGCAGTTGCTACATGTGAGGACTCTCATTCGCATGGTTGTTTATAATATTAGCAGATAATTTGCTCTTAATGTGATCTCTCTTATCATCAAGCTTGGGTTTTCTTAGGTCTTCAAAGTCCTAAATACAATTTGTCGCACTGTCTGTGATCCATTCAGTGTGATGCCTGGCATGTTCTTCCCATTAAGAAGGTTCGATTGCACAACCTTTCATGTATCTCTTTAAACCACGTCTATACCTCAGAAATTGACCACCACTTATTCTTGATATCTCCTGTATGACAGGCTACAGAAGAGCGGTTTTCCTCCCTCTGCTACGCGGGCCACATGCCTGGCTACACCATGCAACACAACGAGAATGGCTTAGTGTATTCCATCAACACACTGAGCCCGTACGCCTTGAAGTTTGGAAATACCCGTAAGTCTGTGAACACATATCCTTATATTCCTTACAGTATCAACCCATGGAGACTTCAGCTGGGTCATGGCCCACCACGAAGGCCAGGTTACGGGCTGGCAGACTTCACATGTCTTTCAAATCTTCTCCTACAAGCAGATTTCGTCACGATGTCTTTCCTTTAACGTTTTGAAGTATGCCGTATTACATGGCACGTGGAATACCAACTAAGGGATCCAGATCGACAGTTTCCATACTCCCGACTGGACTACCCGAAACTTGTACAATCCTTGTCATACTAATGTTGTTAATGTAAAAGATTAGTCGTTTGTAACTCAATCACGTAGTAATCAACGAAGGCTGAAATTGAAACCTAGTAATTTGAATGTTCTTTGAGGAATAATCGTTTTAAATCGGAATAACTATGAGCGAACGATGTCGCTGAAATATATTGAAATAACTTGAGAACGTGTTGACCGATGTCACCCACCAAATAATTTAATTCCACTTTGTCTATTTTATGTTTACGCTCGCCCCTTACCTATGTTCCCAAAGCTGGCCTTCGTGGCTATCTTTTAAAACGAGAAAGTAAACACAATAATCCTCCACGCTGGCTAAATGCGAGTTGACGGATGACACATTTCCTCAACAGATATAGTTGTAGGAAGGGTATCGAAGGGTTTTGTAACCGCCAAAGCCTGTGATAATGACAAACTTGCACATCACTTAGAATAAACCTAAAATGCTTTAAGATTAGCAATTATGAATATTGCTGTCACATTTGTAGTCTAAAAAGAGGGTGATAGGATTGGTCTTAGTTTAGAACCGTGTCTTCAGAGTGGGTCTAATAATAGTTTTAATATTAAGGTAAGTTTTTGTCTAAATCTAAATCAATGTTTTGTAATTTTTCAAAAGAACAGATGAGCTCGAACCAACGAAACGAGTGTAAAAACGCACGTTACCTACTTTATCAAATCCACCTTCAGTGATAAATAAATACAAACGAATTTCAATTCGAGAGTCGTGCTGTTCGATACATATTGGAGATTATGCTGCATTGGGTGCACTATTTATTTAAAATTAAATTATACTGCTAAATAATAATCCATTATAATTATGCAAGTTAACTGTTTCTATGGCTGCCGCATTGTCACAGTGAACAATGTCAAGATATTGTTATTTATAGCCTTAGAATGAGTTTATTGCTAACTATTAGCAAAACTAAACCGGAATTGCTACATTATGGAATTTGCGGCCTGCTTGACCTTCAACAATACCAATTCTAAAGTTAAACTATAGTTATAAGTTATAAATAATTATGTGCCCTTACTAGGTAAGTATAGCGCTTTGTTTCTCTGTCTGCCCTACGTCTCTGAACAAACTGCCAATGATTTTGTTTTCCGTCTATTATTATTAGTATTTGAATGACTAAAACTAAATGAAAGTCTAAACACGGATAAAACGACGTTTCCTAGATCAATTTATCGTCCCCGAAACCCGCTACTTATTCAATTTCATGAAAATTCTTAGTGCAATTTCAGATATTCAGATTATAGGTACGAATTAGACATTATGAGAAGATTTTTTCGTTTGAAGGTATTAAATTATTATCAACCTGGAGTCGAGGCTAGGCCCTGGACTGTCACACGGTTGGGTAAAGGCTTATCTTACTGCTTTCTAGCTAGCTAGTTTTTAGGGCTAGTTCTAATCGTAAGATTTCAAGAAGATTCGTCGATCCACCTTCGTCTCGGTCGACTTGTGGGTCGTTTAAAGACGTTGCACCCCAATATATGATATCATTTCCGTCTTTAGAATAAAAAATATGAGATTAGGGTAAATTTATCACGATGTATCTAAGTACCAGCCAGATCTTCAAAATATTTAATACCACTGCAAAGCTACAAGCCTATCGCGTTATATCGGATATATTTCGGATAGTGTGCAGCCGATCTGCGTGCCCTAAAAGTGTTTGTATCGGTTTCTTATAGGTAAACGCGCTCCATCATAGACGGTCGGTTAACATCAGGCGAGATGGAGGGCAAGTGGAAACCTATTATCGATATGAAAAAAAGGAAAATTATGTATCTTGTAACATGGATAAGTACACACTCCTAGACATTGTAGTAACTGATGTACATTTTGTAGTGGTAGGTAGGACCTTAGACACTTAGATAAAGTATAAGTAAATCTTTGGGTAGAACTCTTTGCAGAGTCCGTCTGGGGAAGTGCCGTACCTTTGCCAATTATTCTACCGCCAAGTAGTAATGTGTAAACATTACTGTGTTCCAGTTCGAAGGGCAAAGTTTCTAGTGAAATTACAGATAAATTATGTATCTTACATGGGTGACGAGCGCAGTGCAGTGCTAGGTAATGATTTGGATTATTCGTGTTCCAATAGCTGCAGGTCTCTGTGTTGTTATGTGGTAGGTATGTTGCTTACCATCAGACAAATGTCCTGGTCGTCTCGTCACTCCATACTACGAGCATAAATAAAACGAAAATTATATCTAAGCATTGATGCGTACAAACTCCTAAACATAATTATTAATTATAATACTTTCGATTAATTATGTTACTTACTTTTTTGACCATTCGGCTAAAAAAACAAATTAACCTCGGCAAAGCGGAAAACATAATAATATAATTTATTATCATTGTCCTTAATATATCACAAACCTCTTGTTTTGGCTGTCAGTAGGTACTGACCTAATTTTAATTTATTATCGTCATGAATGTGTCCATGTCATTGGTACAAGCTTTATATTAGATTTATGGTGTGAACTACAAGGAATTGATCAATCAAACTGGAACATTCAATCAATTTAGGAATTACTTAAATTAGGTACCTACTAGCTGACTAGTAGTTCCTGTTTGGTGTTTACATTAGCTTTGTCCTATAATTTGTTTCTGCAAAATTGTTACCTTATCGGGTTTTTATCGAATACATTTCGGAAAGTGTGCAACTGATCTGCATTATCCAATACCACCTTGCCTTTTTTTAGTAGGTAAAGATGTGCCCGTAGCTCAAAAAAACACAGTAAGGTAGAGTGGCGTCAGAAAGCGGAAGTATACTAGGTATACGTCCTACTATGCGTAGAACAAACAGCCCGCATTATGTTCCATTACTAAAACTCGGGGTCTTTTCTGTTTCTGACAAGGAGAGTCAAGGTCATAACCAACCACGCTAACTTAGTGTGCCATGGCTCATGACACATGTCCTTGAAAGATATCTTTCTTGGAATATACCTTTTTTTGTAGTGGTAGGACGCTTAGCAGAGTCCGCCTGGGGAAGTACCACACCTTTGTCAATTATTCTACCGCCAAGCAGTAATGTGCAAACATTACTGTGTTCCGGTTTGAAGGGTAATGTTGCCAGAGAAATTACAGGGCTTAGAGATATAACAACTTAGATCTCTGGGTGACGAGCGCAGTGCGGTGCTAGGTAATGATTTTGGTTCTTCATGTTCCTATAGCTGCGTGTCACTGTGCTGTTATGTAGCAGGCATGTTGATTACCATCAGGCACATGTCATGCTCGCCTCGTCACACTTTATTTAAAAAAAAAAAAACCTTTTCCACGCGATGTTTTCGTGGCAAAGATGTAGGTACGTCGGTTAACGCTGGATCCCACACTAGGGTGACCTGACCTACGTTTTGGGTATCAGGGTTCTTTATTTTACGAAGTTATACATAATGGTTTTGTTTCACGCTAATTGTCGTTTCAAAATATAAAAAGTGAGAGCAAAAAAATAAGATAGCATAAATTTAAACTATAGTTTATTGCTAAAATTCAGATAGCACTGGTAGGTACGAAAGTTATCACTGCCTTTGAATGATAAGAAATCCCGTATCAAGTGTACATAGCCTAAATGCTGAATAATGTGATTTGCTGTTTATTTAACTGCACTTGTAACCCAGTTGTATATTATTTGTGGGAGTCGTGCCTTATCTCAGTCGTCTTATCAATGTTTGAAGTATTGTTAACAATGTGTCGCTTACATTCGCTTAATTAAAACGTTGGTTGAATATTATTCTCTCGCTTCTCGCTTGCTCTACTTTGTGTATTTAATAATATAATATTGTGTATAATGTGTTCCAGCCAACTAGCTTAATCAGCCATTCAATTAACAGCCTAACTGTTTATTACTAAACAGGGCCGTTTAACTAGCGACCTGAATGATATTCAGCCATTTGATCAAACAGCTGGCAGCTCATCTAGCTTTTTTTTTAACTTAGGGCCAATTTTTATGATTTTTATGATCTTGCATTTTGAATTCGTCCGGAGTATAAACATTTTGTACATAATTAAAATATGATATTCATCCATAAAAAAAAATCTTTACCTAAATACATAGGTCTATCCGTTAAAACCCTATATCTGCTATTTTATAGTTCTCTGGGTCAGTTAGTAAATACATGTTTAGACTGACGAACTGAAGAAGGCTTTGAAAAAATGTAAACTAATTTTTTAATAAGATAAAGTGACGGGACCGAGCAACCCCTGCGCCTGATGGCAAACAAAAGGCTAGCCCATAATAGCACAGTATCACCCAGCTATTTTAACATGAAGAGTTTATATTATTTCCTATCACTGCACTGCGCCTAGACACCCGGAAAATACATTTATGATAATAAATTTCTTTGCTATTCTCTGGAAACATTTCCCTTCCAACCGGAACACAGCAAATCGATCCAGGTCATGTGTCATTTGCCAATCCACGCTTGACCGGCGTGGTGCATCTCAATCATTGTTTTAACTCTCTCATAAGGCCCAGTGTCCCAGCAGTAAGAATACAAGAGTGATCTGCTTTTACTCATGCCACACACGTAAATTTTAGATAGAAGACCACTGCCATTTCCCCTAACTACTAACTGCAACTGAGGATTAGCCCTGAATAGGGTACCGGACTGGGTCAAAAATACACCATCCTAATTAGTCCGTCAGATAGATCATGGAAAAATATTGGACACGTATGTTTTGTTTTTTCATAATATTAAAAATCAAACTTAAAACATCAAACTTCGAGAGTGATGGGTCGCGACGTCACTCGTGAGTAAAAATTGTACTCACTAGTGACGACACACGAAACTTCGAAGCGCTGTATCTTCGTCATTTTTGAAGTGAAAACTTCTTTAGGCGCGCTATGGACAGAATTTTCGTGGGCTGTGAAATGGATTGATGATCACGTGATCATCACGCTCGGATATGATAAGAAATTTCGGGTAAGCTCAGGATGCTAGAGCGAGAAAGATAATGTGGTCAACAAACGTGCCAGACCGAGAAAGATAATTGTTAGAGGAGGACATGGGACAATAGATACTCTCTCTCTCTCTCTCTCGCTGCTCGCTACCGGTTACCAGTGTTGACACTTTAGCGACTTTGTCGCTGAAACTGGCGAATTTTTAAAACCTTTTTAGCGGATTTAGACGACGTGTTACCGACAAAGGGGAATATACTAGTGTAGTGTAGAAGGTTGGAGAAGGAAAAAGCTTATGTATTCTTCCAGACTGTTATTCCCTTAATAATTCAATCAAAACCGGCGACTTTGTTTCATAACTATTTGGCGACAAGCTCAAAATCATAGTGGCAACACTGACGGCTACCAACTCCAAAAGACTTTTCTTTGGGCGGGAAAACACGACGGGTGCTTTATAATTTTCACAATCAAATTAATTAGTTTTGCTGTGTAAATATTTCGTTTCTTTCGTGTAAATATTTAGTTTTGTATACATATAGTCAATAGTATAAATAAATATGAGCGTCGCTAGCGACGGGGGTGACCCCGTCGAACAGACCAGAAAAAGAAAACTATTGAAGCCAAATCCAATCCTTTATAAGAGAAAGAGACTATTCCCAGAAAATCGTAGTGGAGTCTCCAGTGTAGTGTATGTGGAATCGACGGAACAGGAGAAAGTCGGTAACAAAAATCCTATTACACTCACCAACCTTTTTGCGGACAATGTTAGGGGCATCATAGGGGTGCACCGTGTGAATGCATACAAAGTTGGAGTAACTTTTAAAAAGCCGGCCCCGGCCAACAACTTTTTGAACATGGACACTTTTTTTACTAACCATAAATGTGTATACAATCTGGGTATACAAATAAGTACTGCCTGAGTAACCTTAGTATTTATTTCGCGCGGACTAAGTCGCGGGTAACAGCTACTTTGTATATAAATAAAATTTCAATAAATATTTACTTTAATTTCTGGCTTGTTTTACTCGTTTATTCAACTAATACGATCCATAATATTTTATTATAATACGACATACCTACCTAATACAAAAATCAGCTAATGAAGTTTTCACTTCTGCCGTGTGGTCTTAAGCACACACCTTTTTTTGTTTGTGAAACAAAAGAAAAAATACGTGTACAATCCAATTTTTAGTTTTAGTTTAATTTTAGTTTTTTGCCAATCCAACTAACGGGCTACTTAGTTTTTTTGAGGATTGTACCCTATTGGGTTTTTTATCTTCTATGGGTTTAGACTTGACAACGCATCGTCGCGACATCTGAGGGCGAGATGGTTCACCTGATGTCAAGCGATGATGCGTCTACGATGGAGCGTGCTAGAAGAATCTCGATTTGAAGACACCAATATTTTAACTATCGGGGAAAATCCACTCGGGCAACTTCCGGCCCGAGTTCTAGCAGTAGTCCGTTTATACTAATGCACATTGTTTAAACATATAAGTTTGCATATTTACAAACTATTGATAGTGATGTGTTTTATATTTCAGCGAGAACATTCATCACGCGTAAGCTCCTCAGCGCCAGGAGTTTCGCTGATGCTGAGAGGATCCTCAGCGACGAGGGTCTGGGAGCTGGCAACGGCTTCTCGGTGAACATGATCTGGTCGGACACGTGGGGTGGCAGACAGATGTACAATATTGAAGTTGCACCCGACCACAAAACAGATCGATCCCTACTAAACATACATAAGTATGACAAAGAAGTACTGACGCATTGCAATCTGTAAGTACTACCAAAAACAGCATTTTCTTACCTAAAGATTACACTTCATAGTTATATATTTAGTTTTACTGTGAAAGTACAATGGAATACAATACACTATTGACCTATTATACTTCCTTTGACTTTTGTAGTAGTAGGATTCTTAGCAGAGTCCGCCTGGGGAAGTACCACACCTTTGCCAGTTATTCTACCGCCAAGCAGTTATGTGCAAACATTACTGTGTTCCGGTTTGAAGGGCAATGTTTCCAGAGAAATTATAGGGCGTAGAGATATAACAACTTAGATCTCTGGGTGACGAGCGCAGTGCAGTGCTAGGTAATTATTTGGACTCTTCATGTACTTAATTTAATTTAATTTGTTAATAATATTTATTTTGTAATTTTAATTATTTTGTAATTTATTTATTTTTTGCTTATTATATTGGAAAATCATGTACCTTAGGAGGAGGCCACCGGACTCCGAAATACAGTTTTTAACTAGTTCGGAGACGGTGGATCCACATTGTGATACACAAATTAAGTAATAAAGCAATTTGAGTTTGAGTTTATTCCAATAGCTGCGTGTCACTGTGCTGTTATGTGGCAGGCATGTTGCTTACCATTAGGCACATGTCCTGCTCGTCTCGTCACTCTTTATTTAAAAAAAAACTAAGATTTAAGAGGACTGAAGTATTCGTTCAATGTCATACAAAATGTGTATGAAGATGTTTCCCTTCCAACTTCCAACCGGAACACAGCAAATCAATCCAGGTTTTGTGTCATTTGCCAACGCTTGACCGGCGAGGTGCATCTCAATCATACAATCATTGCTGCAACTCTCTCATCGTGATATAAGGCCTAGAGTCCGAGCAGTAAGAACATAAAGTGATTAGCTTATAGAGTGAGATCCCGTGAACCCAAGACCTTCGTTATTTTAACAAAGCTGAAAGTTTGTCAGCTTAGGCTCCCGACACAGATAATAATGATGGACCATTATGAAGTAATGAACAAGTAATGATAAAACTGACGTAGAGTTCATTCTCAACTGTTACCGATGCAAGGCAATAATTTTGACAGGAATCCTAGTGAATCGACACTCCGAAACGTGAATCCCCCTGAAAAAACATCAGAATTTAAAAAAAAATAAGAATACGTTCTAAATGAAAAATTTCGTTTGCAGGTATCAACGTCTAAAGATAAAGGAAGTGGTTGGTCCCCTTGTAGACAGCAGCGTCGTGCGTCTGAGCACCATCAAGAACCACGCTGTCCCGCGATCCAGAAAAGATGTGAAGGACATACTGTCAGACACATCGGCGGATGTCTTCCAAATCTTCCAGGAGAAGAAAGACGCTGTTATCAATACTATCGCAGCTGGTACTTATTTTTATAAATATTGGTGGACAATTCACACAACACTAACTGGTCCCCAAACTAACTTAAGCTTGTACTCTGACGGCCAGATAGCTGATGATACTTATATAGTTGTAAATACATACTTGTTATACGTAGAAACACCCAGACACCGTGCCGATATTTCAATTCATCACACACGTATTTGCCACTGGGTGGGAATCGAACCCACAACCCTCGGCCTCGCAGGCAGAGTTAGTACCCACTAAGCCACGATGTCAGCCTTGTCGACGTTAAATTTATTACCCTTTCTGCTAATCTTATTACTAGCTATGTCAGCACATTCGCAAATAATTTAGTGCCTTTTTTGTGGCCAGATTATTAAAAAATCCAATGAAAACTGCACAACATTACTTATGTACGTCACGTGCGTGTACGTAGCTAATTGGTTTCTTTAGTCGTCATGCCTATTCTGACATAAATCATCATCAATCAAGTCCATATTTGACCATCAATTTAACCGATGGAAAAAACGGTGTGGTCAAAAGAGGCGCATGCTCTCCAAAACACATGTTAACTCTAAACTTAAAATACATACAAATCTTTAGGCACAGGAAAAGGAGAAATAGTTTATTTTACTCTATTTGACACTAATTAAAATGTTAACATATTCCCATTACTTTGCAGGTATTTTCGACCTAGACAAGAGATCTTGGAGCATCTACATTAACAAGCCCAACGCGTCAGAACCAGTCGCCGTATTGCCACTGAGATTTACGGAGCTAGAGAATGAAGTCTAATAAACCTAATTATCTAATAATGCATCTTAATAAATTTGTGTTAAGTTTAAAATATTTATCGATAAATGTAGAGTAGATTAGTAACTCGTTGAGTAAGTTATGTTAGTTTGTAATAATTACTGTACAGGGTACGCAGAAAAGAGTACCTAACTAAGTCGAAAGATATGCATTATTTCTAATCACCGTTATATAATAATCTTATAATACAACTTTTACTATGGGGTCAAACCTTATTTATATCCTAAACTTGTGTAAAGCATCAGGTTGATGCATGATTTTTATGAAATAACTGACTTTGTTTTAGTAGAAAATATCATATTATAAGTTATATAGGCCATCAATAAATAACATCATAAATAATAACATCATTTTAAAACTAGTCACGCTAACAACAACACAACATGAAACACAAACGCTATCTGTGGCAATATCGAGATTTATTTTTGGCAGGCGTTTACGTTCTGAAAACCCCAAAAGTTGTACAAAACGATTTTACGACGCTTTTGTCTTAGTAGGTACCTACCTCTTTTGTGTAACCCTGTACGAAAATATAAATAAATAATCGACTTCGTTCAGTGTGTTAACAAATCATTCTTATTGTAGATATACGTACCTATTTAATGCGAACGTTGTTTGTGTGAATATTTGTGATTAAAAATATGTTATGAGAGTATTTTGTAATTTATTTGAATTTATCCGCAACAGTCTCGTTCCCCTGTCGAAACATATCACAGACGCCAAACACACTGTGATCATTTCAGGACGTCTACCTACTTATTGTACGAAAAACGTAATTTCAAAATAAACTCGCGACTTTCCTACTCCAGCTCTACTTCGATCCGTCGTTTCGCCCGTTTAAAGGCTCCCCCCACACAAAACTGCGATGCGACGCCGCATCGGAGGATCTTGCAATGTGAATAGGGATTACAATCTGGAAAACTGAATCAACGGGAAAATAAAATTTTAATAAATTATTTTGCCCCGCGTCTCACCATTCAGATATGCAGCTCCGTTTCGGGGTATAACAATATGTGACAAGTTTTCAGCTTGCCTCAAATACCTACCCAAAATGTGCTACTAGGTCTCAGAATATAATATGTCATGTAATATATATCATGTATTATGTGTGTTTGTAATTTACTCATGTTTTGAACAAATAAATTAGCTTTTATCTTTTTTATCTTCAAATGAAGATATGCTCATTCTAAAATAAACAAAAAAAATATCTTCTTCTATTCTCAACCCATAATACTTGCGAGTAAAATAGTTCCCATCAGCATTCATGATCGTAATATGTGTATGAAACCAAAATCTTTTACACGCTTTTCTTATGGTCCAAGGTCCCAGAGCTGCCAGACGTCATCTATTTTCTGATGAATGAAATGTGGACGATTGAGTAGAGTTAACCAAGGTAACCGACATAGCTCAACGCATTAGCAAACTGAAGTGGCAATGGGCCGGCCATATCTGTCGAAGAACCGATAACCGTTGGAGTAGACGTGTTCTTGAGTGGAGACCACGAATCGGTAAACGTAGTGTAGGACACCCTGAGACTAGATGGAGTGACGATATACGGAAGACAGCAGGCAGTGGATGGAGACGTATAGCCGAGGATAGGGCTGAGTGGCGAGCCATGGGAGAGGCCTATGTCCAGCAGTGGACTAAGATAGGCTGATGATGATGATGATGATGATGAGTAGAGTTAGTAAGTACTAAGAACACATGCTTACTCGCTAACTTGCTTAGACGGCAAATTTTGAGATATGGGGTAATGAAGGTAGGTACATACAAACATTACTTACTTCACGTATTTTCTAATAAGTGATTTTCACGTATGTTGTAGGCAATATCCTTAAAAACAAGGTCCCAATACTCCCAGACACTTTCCGTCGGCCGTTTTGATTAACAACTCCAAAATAATAATTAACCTTCACTTAAATTCTTCTGCTCCATTTGTAAATATGTTCGTCAGACAACTATTTTGAAGCTTTTTCCAATAAGATAGACCAATCTAAGGGGTCAATCATCCCCTAAACTCAACTATGCCTCTATGGGTAAGAGCGCGGGACTGACACGAGACATTTATTAGGAAATATTGGCTTAAAATTGAGTTTAGGGGATGATTGGCCCCTTAGATTGGTCCATCTTATTGGAAAAAGCTTCAAAATAGTTGTCTGACGAACATATTTACAAATGGAGCATAAGAATTTAAGTGAAGTCAAATTATTATATACAAAAAAGCGGACATGCTTGCCAAAGAAAGTGCAAAGAATCAGGGCAGACATAGTAGAGCTGCACAAGCCAACTGCTTCAGAAACACGGAATCTGCTATGTCTACACATTGAAAAAGAGCAGCAAAAACTATGGGATAAATCTACTAAATCCAAACACAGAAGAACGGTGCTTCCGCTCATAGAAAGAAAAACAACAAATAAGCTGCTAAACCTGACAAGATCTGATCTTCGTTTGATAATAGGTTTAATCACAGGTCACTGTGAGCTGAACTATCATCTCCACAAAATAGGATCTACAGACAGCCCTCTATGCAGGGGCTGTTTGCAAGAAAATGAAACTGTGGAGCATGTGCTCTTGCGCTGTGAAGCCACAGGAAGTATTAGATCAAGAGCGGGACTACTTGAAGGAACTCCAAATCAATTACGCGAACGCATTACATCTGACGAAATGGGACTGGAACTAATATGCCAGCGACCCAAGGCCGTCCTCCGCTATTTTAAAGAGCTTGGCTGGTTTGGGTAGGCTGGCAGGGGGGAAGTGCACAATACACCCCTAGCGGGACGTCAGTGCAGGCCAATCACCCCCACCTTGAATTAGAATTAGTACTTACTAACTCTACTCAATCGTCCACATTTCATTCATCACAAAATAGGTGACGTCTGGCAGCTCTGGGATCTTACTCTATTAGCTTCACTTGTAACTAACTATTTAGGTTAGGTATGTAAGAAAATCTTGGAATCTTAATTTGACCCACTTCCCGGTCTTCGAATAGGATGAAATTTTGTACACACTCTGAGTTCTGATGACACACATGACTAGCTAAGAAATGTCATTACAAATCCAATATGGCGGCCTCCCGAAGATGGCAGACTGGCTTTTTGAAATCCACCCCCATAATATAGGTACCAAATGTCAGGAATATTTAAAAAATAGTCACGTGTCACGTGATTTAAATCTAATATGGCGGACGTCCAAGATGGCGGAGAGGCTATTTGAAATGCACCCCCATGATATGGGTATCAAATGAAAAGGTTTGCTATCAGGAATACGAAAAAAATAGTCACGTGACTTAAATCCAATAAGGCTGGCCTCCCGAAGACGGTGGACTGGCTGTTTTAAATCCACCCCCATGATATGGGTATCAGATGAAAGGGTTTGCTGTCAGGAATACGATAAAAAAGGGACACGTGACTTAAATCCAATATGGCGGACAGGCTTATTGAAATGCACCCCCATGATATGGATATCAAATGAAAAGGTTTGCTGTCAGGAATACGAAAAAAAATGTCACGTGACTTTAGAGCGTGTTTTTTAGTTTTTTGTGTTTTTTAGTTTTTTCTGACTACCGTTGAAGGTATGGTTACCCTACCAACGGTTTGCCGCACGAATTCGCATGGCATCGCATCGCAAGTTCCTCCGATGCGGCGTCGCGTCGCAACGCATCGCATCGCAGTTTTGTGTGGGAGCCCATAAAGTGGCTCTAATTACACCGCAATCAGGCATATGCCTAATACATTTAATCCTATATATATAATAGTATTCATGTCAATGTTTGTTGCTCTGTCACGTCGTAACTCTCCTTGTGAGAGAATACCCCTAGTCCCAGCCGTGGGAAAGTTAAGTGGTTTGCCTCTGCCATAGAATAGATAGCCTCTTATCAAACTGATGTGGATACCTAGCACAATAGAAGCGTGCGTCTAACAATAATAGGCATGGTGGCTAAACTAATTAATTAGTCCGTAAGTTACTTAGATTATTAAAAAATATTTTACGTTTTTTTTTCACATATAAGAAATGACATAAATATAGTGCTTAGAAGTTTCGAATGACGTCACATCTATATACGATTTAATGTAGACGTGACATCACAATTCACAGCCCCCCTTTCTGAAAAATAGATCTGTATTTGTCGGTTTTCAATAATTTGATAAAAAATACGTGTACCATATTTTTGCATGATCTACCTGACGGACTCATTAGAATTATATATTTTTGATCCAGTCACAATTATTATAAAGTACAGCGAGCGAGCGAGGCGGCCCGTCCCCTCCTGACGTCACGTCAGCTGTCGGTGTTCGAGACGCGTCTGATCCTAGTATTATAGATCAGGGGTCGGCAACCTTTTCGGAATCACAAATTATTTTATTTTGATGATATTATTTACCAAACCAAAATTACCAAATTACAAAAATTGGTAAGTACGTAATGTACTGTAAAACAAACTCTGTGTTACTAACGTAGAAATTCTGTAATTTGTTTTTTTTTTACAAACTTTTAAATCCTTTCGTTTCACAGAACTCATTTTGTAGAGCTTTAGAACTTATTATAAAAGGTGCCAAACTCTAACTATGATTTAGGTACGTGCGCTAATAAGGAGAGGTGAAGCGCGCGGGGCGGGGCTCCGAGGTATTGGTGCCTAGGTTTGTGTAAACAAAACATTGCACGTCGTTTTAACCGGACGTATTATCATAAATAATGGTCGCTATAAGCAGCTGGTCGCTTAAACCAGAGTCGTATTATATTAAACGGTTATATTTTATTAGTACTTAACTGTGAAACGTAACTTGAGTAAACATTATCGTCGCTAAAAGCGGTTAGGCGTTATAAGCGAAGTCGTTATAAGTGAATTCTACAGTATTTATATTTTTTAATATTATTTCAAACCGTCAAGGGCCGCTAGGAGGTAAGCCGCGGGCCGCGCGTTGTCGACCCCTGTTTTAGATATACAGGCATATCGATAGCAGAGGGGTGGTTGGAGATCGGTGGCTCCAAACTCAAGCAACCCTTTCATCATAGACATAGAGTGCATTTTTGTATAATTTTACGGGATATTAGTAGATTTCAGGATTGCGATCCCTATTTTGGACGTATCCTATCCACGTACAATGGAACATTGTGGACCCAGTGTGCATTGTACGTTTTGCGCCACGCACCCCGGGTTCGAGCCTCGACACGGGTGCTGTTGTTTTGACTAAATTTTTATTTTTTTCTCGTGGACAGGTATCGGGGTATGTCGTAACAAAACTGCAGTACAATGTAAACTGCACTTACATACATCCTGACTACGAGTGGTTCCGCTAAGCTCCGCTGAATTCAACCGGATAGAAGATAATAACTATAATATGTGATGTACTAACGGACGGCCCCAGCGCTGTTTAGATTTTTTTATATTAGGTAGTAGGTAGTCACGATACGAACAGAACAACGTACCTGATGGTAAGCAACCTGGCTGTACATAACAACTCAGTGATACGCAGTTATTGGAACATGTTTCATCTCTGTGCCCTGTCATTTCACAAGAAACATTGCCATTCAAACCGGAACACATGATTATGATGATTTTACGTTACTGATTGGCGGTAGAATTAGCTATGTACTACACTACATGGTATTGTAGTACATTTTGTACCATATCAGGCAAAACATGACGACAAGCTACTTTGAAATTTTTTGACCATGCAATATATATGTATCATGCAATATTATGTGTGTTTGTAATTTACTCATGTTTTGAACAAATAAATTATCTTTCTTTCTTATTTTCAAAACGGACGAAATTTTCATTTCATTCAAATTTTCAGCTCCGACCCCATGAACATTTTTTTCATGTAAAGAATAGCCTACTTATGTATGTCCTTTGTCCTTTCTCAGGCTGTAGACTATCTCTGTACCTCTGTAATTTCCAGTTATATAGGCGGGAAAGCGTGACAGTCAGAATTATTTTCACATGTATAATATTGGTAGGGTTAGTTGGGATTTCCAGATTTTCCATGAGACAGTACAACCATGTTTTGTTCAGAGGTAATTCTCGAGAGCGCGCCATCTAGCCCGCCGCGCGAGAACTTCGTGTGATAGGTACATGAGAAACCATTGAGGTAATATTTATGGTTTTATTGTAGGTAATATATATTTGTAGCCTTTGAGAATTGTAGGTCATCATTATTTTAGATGACAGCATAACGTGACAAATTGTAGATACATCTTTTACATTGGACAATAAGACAATATAAAATCAACGCTTCTACCGCCTAAATCGGCTATCGCTTTGCTAATGCTGTCTCTATCATTTCAAGCGAAAAGAAACGAGAGAGAAACATCAAAGCTATGACATTTTTCGTTCGGCGGTAGACCCCCTGGTATAACAGACTCTAAAGAGTAGGTACTTACTATCGTTAATCCGTTCAGTTTGGTTGTGACTTAAACCTTTCCTGAACGGAGTGGTCAGCACATAATGCAGCTTCACCGGTAATTGCGGGTTTTCGGGCTGAAATTGAAACAGTGAACCCGAGGGCAGAGGAATCCGGGGAACTAGACATCTTCTCAATGCTCAATACCACGTCCGGTTAGTACTGGTCTCGGGTTCGAGCTCGACAGCGGGCTCACGTGAGAGGCACACATCGATAAGGTGTGTGGAAAACTGAGCGGCGCGTGCCTCGCTCTGCGCCGCCTGGCCAGTTCCTGCCGACGGAAGCGGTCCGTGCCGTCCGTGCCTGTTATTTCGCATCGGTACAAGCGGTTCTTCAGTAAGTACGGTGCGGAGCTGGGGGGCAGAGCGGAGACGCGCATTTGTATGCCAAAAGAGAGCCATCCGCGCTATAGCACGCATACCGGAAAATCAATCGGCCAGACCATACTTTACATCATAATATCGCTCGGGGTTCTTACTCTGCCATCTAACGTTATAATGCAAGTAGCATTCTATATGTATTCGAACCTCGAGTCTTATGAAAAATTGGGAGAAACCCTCCACAGGGCACGGCAGCGGCCCACTCGCTACAAACACAGGCTAAAATGCGTTCCGCGATCGCTTGAGAAGTCCGCGAAGTTGACTCATGTCATGGGAACGATGGTGTGCAATCGACTTCCCGTTGACGTCGTTGAGGCACCTTTTTTATTTATTTATTTCGGAAACAATATCTTATAAACAATATCTATCAATATGCTGGCTTATCAAACAAGCTTTTTATTTAGTTTTCATAATATTGTATAATGACGAGACAATAGCTCATTCCAAACATTCGAACGGAGAAATCCGAGTCCACCTACGTAAAAAGAAAATCCTAAACAGTGGAGTAGGAACGCCTGAGTCGATATTGCCTGTTTTATTTATAAATGTTTTCAAGTCTAGGGTGACTCAGTTTCTTCTACGCGAGCTCGCCTATTGTAGACCTCATCGTGCGTCGTTGAGATGGCGGTTCAATAAAAATGCACTTTTTAGTATTGTCAATTTAAGGATATTTACCGTGGTCAAATTGTCGCGTTTAAATTGTCCCAAATATCAAAAGCAGTACCTAATACAGTAGGTATAGTTCGACTATCAATCGTCCCAAAAGACTGAGAAAGGGGTAGAACGATGTCTGCTTGTGATTAGAAACTCCTGAGCCAACTCTCACAATTCGTCGGTTTGTCATAGGTACATGGTGCATGCAACTGCATCGAAATAAGTATCATTTGACCACGGTAAACACCTCGTAATTCATAATACTTAGTAGTTATTGAACAACCGTGAAAGCTCAAAACACCTTTAGTGCTAGACTAGTTCGATTAACACCTTTAGTGCTAGATAGTAAGTGGTCAGCGTTCTACCAAAAATATAAATATACAACTTCTCTAAGGAAAACTTAGAAAATCTACAAAAACAACTATTTTTTGGTTAAGTTTAATGCATAAGGTACAAGATACAATATTTGAGTAGAGAAAATTACATGTTAACATCACAATAATTTAACAACATATATATATAAGCAGAAATCTTCCGGCACACCCCGGACACTCGGCCTAAAATCTATACAGACGGTGCAGTTGACATACCTACACTCACACAACTCGCATATGTCGTTCGAACGC
Organism: Ectropis crepuscularia; assembly: GCA_963693475.1. NCBI lineage: Eukaryota > Metazoa > Arthropoda > Insecta > Lepidoptera > Geometridae > Ectropis > Ectropis crepuscularia. The sequence goes on from OY856338.1 coordinate 9,886,871, forward strand.
ATTTACGCATGTGTGCGTGTCATCTATGTCGTGTCGTTGAGTGCTTCTCGCGTTCTTGCGGGGTAGGAAGCTTGAAACTGGCGGGGGGTGGGGAGTGTCCGTTCTATCTGTATTATCTATTCTATGCTTCCGGTCTAAAGCGACATTTCACGGTACGCTTAGTCGGCAATCTCGTGTTTTAGCTAGGAAAATGGCATACCAACTCCGGATACTTGACACATATTGGGCACTATCGTGCACGTTGAATGGCAAGGAAATACCGACGAATACGAGACAGGAAAACCTCTGCATTAACACTAATAACGAAATATAAGCAATAATTACATAGTTTATTATTTACATAAATTATCTATAATTAATGTTGTGAGATTAATCTTATAAGGTACAAAATAATTATGGTATAAAGGCGATACATGGAATACATAAAAGCAATTGACAACGACGGCTATTTTTACCGTTATCAAGCTTAATCCTATTTGCCAAATCGTTTTCCTTTCTCGTCCTAGAAGCCTATTTCTCTCGTTTACATGATTAGTTCCAGCTAAAACTCGGTGGAGTGACGATATATGTAGGGCAGTGTTAGAAAACGTTATCCCGAGGATGATGCAGTGAGGCACCTTTGTCCGAACAATTGATCATAAATCTATGAGTAGTATCGGATTCGGAAAACAATTGAGGTCCTTGATAGTTCAAACTTACCTGTATTACAAAACATGTCAATTTTGACGTGGTAATTTAATTTCATGTCACGTAGCTACAATACCTATAAAGGTTCTGATTTGATTTTATTCAAAAAATTACAGCTTTTGGGAACGCACATGTTTATAACATATCTTTGAAATACGGCGAAGGAATACGACCACACGTATAAATAAGATAAAACATTTAGAAATCGCCGACCTTGTGTAAAATACTGAACACATTCACTAGCACCAAGACGGGTCAACGATATTGTAACTGTGATGATCGAACCTAAACTCTATTGCCACAGAACCGAGGCAGATGGAAAAATAAACACTGATAAGACTTCGAGGAAGAGAAAAGCTTATTGACGTGATAACGTCTTACAATTCGATGAAGCCGGCTGCACGCCCGCAAAACATGACGTCATGTAACGTTACCGCCATAGAATACATAATATTTACCACCGTTACCTCGCCTTATTACTTTTCGCACCATCTAGTGAGTGAAATGTGTATTACGTTCAAGGAGTCTGTCCATGTTTTAGAAAAGCGACGATATGAAGTTAAGAACTTGTGCTAGTACAATGATGTACCCAGAGATGGCGCTTTGAACAGCTTTTCAAAAAGCTTCAGAATGTTTTACCTAGATGGCGCTTAACACAATCAGTATTTTCATAAGACGTTGTCACGTTCAACTATCGTCAGTAAACCGACTTTACAGACAACCATTTTTTTAATTATCTAATAGATTACAGGAGCAAAGGTCTGCCGCCGACTTATACGACTCAGCTACCACCCGACAAATAAAATACACTCAAATATGGGATTTATGCATTGCACTTTAAGATACAGATTACATTGGCAACACAAATTAGCAGACCGTTCGCTGACAGCCGTCTGCTAATTTATATTGCCAATGTAATCTATATCTTAACAGGCATGACATATAGCCCATATTGGAGTGTATTTTATTTGTCGGGTGGGAGCGGAGTCGTATACATTTACGACTGGCGCAGACCTTTAGTGAGAAGTTAAAAGATAATTAACATACACTAATATCTCAGATATTGCACAAAAACATTTTAATGAGCGTTATTTTCCAAGTGGCTTTACTATCGAAATTCCGTCTGATCTAGAACGTATTCTTTATCAATGTAGGTACAGTTCAAGATTTTTACCGACAGATTGAAGTGTTGGAGACGGTATAAATGTAATTAATATGAAAATAATTAATAACCTAACTGTTGCATGCGAGCTTCGATTGAAATAGTTTTTTTTTTATTATAATAATAATTTGTTAAAATAAAAATTAATGAAAATGAATGTCGTTAAGAAATGTAGTTTTGGAAATTGTTAGCTATAATTAATAATACATAATAATAAAACTTGTATATACGTCTGGCTTCTGTATTAGAAGGTTTGCTTGGTTTGGAGCTTATTTTCCGATGTCTTAAATTTAATCTAATGGAATAAAAAACATTTTAGTCAGTATGCAGACGAGTCAAAGACGATCTTACTTCGAATCTTAAGACTAATTCAGACAATCAATGAGAGGGTCGACTGTTTAGTATGTTTGTATTCAACAAACATAAATGATTAACAATTTTATGGCCATGGAAAATCATCACGTAGATTTTTGCATTGAAAAATCACAAAACTGTGTCGGAATGAATGCAGACGAGTGATAGACGATCTTACTTCGAATCTTAAGACTAATGTAGACAATCAATGAGGGAAGAGAATGTTTAGTATGCTTGTATCCAACACAAATGGTTAACAATTATGGCTGTTCAAAATCATCGTGGATTTTTATTGTTATAAATGGCAAAACTGAGTCCTCGGTACGAATAATAGAGTATCGGAGTGGTGGTAAACCATTCTAATTAGTCCGTCAGCTAGATCATGGAAAAATGTGGGACACGTATTATTTGTTTTATCAAAGTATTAAAAATCGACAAAGATTCGACAAGATCATCAAACGTTCAGAGTCGTGAGGGGGGTCGTGACTTCACTTGTGGGAAAAAAGTACCCACACTTCACGTTATGCGAAACTTCTAAGCACTGTATTTTCGTTATTTTTGGTTTGTGAAACAAAAGAAAAAATACGTGTAGGTCTGTAGGTACAATATTTTTTAGCAATCTATCTGACGGACAATTTTTTTTTTAGGATTGTAGCCTGTTTGCTAGTTTGTGATTGACTTTGCGCTCAAACTGACACATATGTAGGTATATCAAAGGACGCGAACGAGGTGAAGTATGAGATGTGCGGTGCGAACCGTGGACACATTGACACCTCTGCCCGCCTTCGTTCCGCACCCCTGTGACACCTGGACGTCTACTCTCTCTCTATGAAAAACGTTACTTCGAAGTGAACTTGCGACTTTCCTACTCCGGTTCTACTTTAATCCGTCGTTTCGTCCGTTTAAATATTCCAAGCCTTTTAAACGTCAAACAATGTTCGATCGGACATTGTAACACATCGGGCATCTAGAAACAGAGTAGACGTCCTGCTACAGAAAACAAGTGGTTTTAAGATGTGATCACCTTGAAAGCTTTTTAAATCTAAATACGACGCGACGTCAAAATGACGACTTTGTGACTGAGGTAATAAAGGTGACTCTAGTACAATTTAAATTCTTTCTGCAGCCTTAATTTTTATAGCTATCGTAATAAACGTGACATTAAAGGTTTCTTTTGTCCATTGTAATCTATTTAGATCACTTAAGATACACCTTTATGGATATCATAATACGGATAAAAATTCAGTGGATTTGATAGATTTAAAGCTTTCTTTTAGACACCAACAGTCTTTCGCGCTTCCGAGAGTACTTAAAATTTTGCTAATAAAGTCAGCTATCCTATGGAAATGGTAGGTTAGAGTTTTCAAATTCGTAGCCTTGACGTAACTTTGAGGTTACGTGAACACTAAGTAGCCATAGTATATTATCAACCATTTCTGCCAGGTAAGGCCCTGACCACACATGCTACTTTTTGAAGCGAGATGCAGCGACTAGACGCCAAGCGCAGGTAGTTTTTGAAGCGAGATGCAGCGACTAGACGCCAAGCGCAGGTAGTTTTTGAAGCGAGATGCAGCGACTAGACGCCAAGCGCAGCTAGTTTTTGAAGAGTGACACAGCGTCCAGATGCCTGTCGCCGCTGCTAAAAGTAGCTAGTGTGGTTTGGCTGTAAGAGAGATAGACTATTGGTACATTTATCCGCCGCAGCCGCAGCCTCCCATCGGCGGAGGAGAGGGCCCGGAGCCCGACGGGCCGAAGCCTCCGAACTTCCGCGACGGAGGTTTTGGCGGCCTGAAAGATGACAAAATAACAGCTGATAAATCAACGAAATTATGCATTAAAAAGGGCCATCCATAAATTACGTCACACGTCGGGAAGGGGTCCATGAATTGTGACATTGTGTGACAAGGGGCGGGGAGGGGTCTCAAATTTTGTGACGTCACATTTTTAAATATGTCGTATTTCATATTCCAACACTAAATTTAAACGAAAATTGCAAAATATGTGACGTCACACTAGGGGTGAGGTCTCATAAATGTGGCCAACTGTGACAAGGACAGGAGAGGCGTATAAAAATTATGAAATTCGTGTGATGTAATTTATGGATGGCCACAAAACAGGAGTTTTCTTTAAAAAAACTCTAGCTTAATTTAGCTGAACTAAAAAACTGTGGCACTACTACTAGCTCCTACAGCTACTTGCGACTCAGCGGAGTGGAGCGTTGTGTAATGACGTCACACGCGGGACGCGGGCCGCGTGTCTACCGCGTGACGCGGTAGATATTTTTGCGGCATTTGAATGCTTTTAAAATTACAACTACTTGTTATTTTTCAATAACACAAAAACTAGTGTATCTGAATTATAGAGAAGCTTTACTGTAACAAAGTTTCAAGTGATTTTACATATCTATTAACATTCCCCATTAGATCACATCACTATCGCATTCCTGAGCTCTGCATTCAACGCACGCTCTTAAGGTTCTTACTGTACATAAGGATATTACCGACACCGCTGCCGCTGTATATAAGGATATCCAATGGTGTCGGTAACGGTAACAGTGTCGTGAGTTCAATTGTTTCTTCCGATCGCAAAAAATTACCAAAGCGCAGCAAATTACTAAAGCAGTGTTTAATAAAAAAAAATGCTAATACTCCCAAAGAATTAGTCAATACTAGCCATCATTAAAATCAATGAGAAGCAACATAAGCAGCCCACAAAATGTTCCCACTGCTGGGACTTGGCGCCTTTTCTCACAAGGAGAGAGTCAAAGCCATAATCCAACACACTGGCCCAGCGCGGGATGACGCTTGACTTCGAAAGATTCTAGGTATGTACATGTCAGTTTCCTCACGATGTTTTCTATCGCCGTTTCCAAGTTTACGGTATTACATGACTTGAAAAGAAAGTGGTGCGCGTGGGATTCAAACCAGCGGCTGAAGAGAATTGCCCTTCCACCGACTAGACCAGCCGTAACTTTAGCCGTAAAATCGATGAGAAGAACTATACATAAATCACAGCGTATTTGTACATTAAAGAAGTCAGAACTTATCTCTGGGTAACGAGAGCAGTGTTAGTAATGATTTCGTGTTCCAATAGCTGCGTGTCGCTGTGCTGTTATGGGCAGGCATGTTGATTACCATCAGGCACATTACCTGCTCGCTCTATAATATAAAAACAAAAACAAAATATCACCTACCCACTTCCTGGGGGTCTGAAATCTCTCACATATTTGTCGCCGTGCTTGTTGAAATTAGGGTTGATCAATGTTTGGAATCTGAAACGCAAAAATGATGGGAATTAACACCTGGTTCCAATATATTATAGTTTTACTTTTATTGATATCATTTTATAATATCAGTGCTGGGACTCTGGAGCCTCTGACAAGGACAGAGTCAAGGCTTTAATTCACCATCCTGGCTTGCAGATGACAAAAAAATGTATTTTTTAGAAAACATTGGTTCCAAGCCGGAAATGAATAAAATAAAAAGGACCACAACAATCATATCAACAAGTTATGATTATTTTAAAAAAACAATACAATATTGTATCAAATTTTAGGTCACACATATTATCTTTGAGGGCAAATACCCATAATGTGCCTAAGATTCCTATGAGAAAGGATACAATAAAAGGAGCTGATAACTTTGAAACAGCTCAATTGATTTCAATGAAACATTGTAGCTAAGAACACTCCAGATGGATTCACGTTTCAAACATAATCAAACAAATTTAAAAAGCAGTTCATCCATTTGGTTGATCCAATGCCACAGACAGACAACAGACATGTCAGAATTATATAACAATATCCCATTGTTGTCTGCAATTAAAGCTTGCTTGCATTAAGCTTACAAATTTCAAGTTATGTAAAAATGTTGGTAGTTGATCCCCCTATGTTTGTATGATAATGAAATGACAAACAAGAGTATCAGGAGAATAGACCACCACATGATTGCTTCGGGCAATATCTATATCTACTGCTAATATATAATAAATTATAATAACTAATAATAAGTTGGTTTTACTCTGTAAAAGTAAAATTCGAAGTACATATACTTACAAGAGATACATGAAATTGAGAATACCCCAAAACCAAGCAAATATGCTAGGATTGCGCTCAACAACAGTTCCATCTGAAATCACCAAGAAGATATTCATGTATTTTTAAATTTAGACTAAATATAAGGCTTGCAATTAATATTCGGTGACTATTCGGTATTCAGTCTGTTCGGCTGATTTCATTATATTTGGCCGATACCGAATATTTTCATTTTATTCGACCGAATGTTTTCATATTATTCAGCCGAATACCAAATACTTAAGTAATATATTTTGTTTTAGGGATAATTGATAAAATGAAAAAAAAACAATTCATTACTTATAGATTCATATTTCTTTTTATCCCTCAGCTTTACCCCCTAATAAACTGTATATTATGTAAATTTGTATACATAAATAAAATAAAATTTAAAAAAATAAATATGTTACTAACAACTAATATTAAGTACATAACTATTTATTATAAATAATATTTGTTGTGTTGGTTATATCATATGCTGTCTTCTGTTTGTTTTAGATAAACAAACTTATCCAGATCATAGTAAACCAAGCATTATTAAACGCCATAACCTTTTACGAAATATCATGCAACGGACACTGGCAGAATAACGACGAAGTCATACAAGCCATGAACCAAGACCTGAACTAAACTGATTCATATTTTCATTTGTCTTATAATCATTTAAGTAGTCACTGGTACCTAGACATTAGTACTGGTCAATCATCTTCTTTACTAGAAGTTCTAGAGTTCTATGTATTTCAATTATTGTCGTAATCAAATTTAGAAAGGAAAGTTTTTATTTCTTTTATTATTATTTAAGTAGTCATTGGTACTCATTGGCCTACATACTCGTAAAACAGGTACATAATCATCTTCTGTATTAGAAAAGTTATGAATTTTTCTATGAATACTTCGGCCGAATACTTTTTAATACTCTGCTATTCAGTCAGGGGCCTCGCTGAAATAACAGTAAAAGCTCCTTATTCGCGCTTTCTTCCGCTTTATTCCCATTCCCATATAATTAAGGCAACAGTTAATCAAAAAGTATTTTTTACTAATTTAGGAAAGCTTTGATAATCTCAATCAATAAAATGAAAATTATGCTACTAAATAAGTAGTACCTAATAGTAACCTGTTTGTACTTGTTCACGTGCGCAAAATGGGAATTTGATTGAACCGAGTTACTCGGCCGAGTACTCGGTTGAAAAAAAATGGAACCGAGTTATACTCAGTACTCGTTACTCAGCAAAAGTGTTACTCGGCGCATCTCTAGTAAACATGACCTATGAGGTGTTGTTAGATAAGTGACCCTATGGGATGTTATACTACTGTAATAAATGTTCTTAGCAGTGCAGACCATATCAGCGAACTTCAGAAGGAATTTCAACACAAAAAGACATTAATTTTAATCATACTGCTGAGAATTAATTTCCTCTTAATATGCAGGATATTTCATAGTACAAATTCTGACTAATAATTTTGAGATAGATAATGAAAAGATTAGACATTACAAAGTTTATTCCACAAAATTGTATTCATTGAGATATAATTAGATAAGTATAATAAGGTCACAGATTCTCCATTGTTTATCTATATCCGGGCATACTAAGATAACTCCATTACGAATTCGTCAAAAGTACACTTAAAAATAAACAATTACGATCCTTGAGCAATTACCCAACTTAACTTTAAGAATTAATGAGTAAAGATATTGTAACGGGACTGCGAAGATCAGTTGAGTTTCAGATAACTTAAAATAGAGCATAAGCCCGCAGTAAAGCGGAACATAGGGTTTGGATAAATGAGTCAAACATTACCTAGGGTACGAGTACAGTACTGACGTGGTGCTAGAGAACTACATTTCGCAATGCATTATCTACAACATTATTGAAAGTTCTGAAGGATATTCATACCTCCTTTGATGTACACCATTTTAACAAGTTTTTCTGGAAACTTAACACAACTTTACTAAATGTCTATATTGGAAAATAAGCTAGCAAAAGCAAATCCAACGATGTTTTCTATTTCTAAAAACAACAATTTAGACCACATTTAGAAGACCTCACTTGAAATTGACAATTTGACATTTGACAATGACAAAATACAACTTGCAAACTTCAACTAAGGTTAGACAACACCAAGACAACACGGACAACACAGATTAAAGCGCCTATTAGACGACGCGTTATTCAGTACACGTTAGGCATAGATTACAGAAATAAAACCAGATGGAGCGCGCAGAACAGAGCTACTGAAGCAGACAAAGGAAATACAAACGCCGAAGCAAATACAAACTCCAGTCAGTATGAAACGGACTTCCGTGTTGTACGGGAGTCCCGTGTGATTTTAAGTTTTGTTTTAAAATATGCCGTCTTGTGTCTTCAAACAATGTTCCCAAAAACAAAAAAAAGGATAGACGAATATAATTACATAGGAAAATTTGAATATTTTTACTGTTATTTATATAATTTAGGCGATTTCATTCTGGTGATGAATGGAACACAACACCTCAACGAAAATAGGTTAGTGTGGCGATACTAAATGGAAATTATTTTCCCTGAATTTAGGGTAAAATATAGATTATATTTTTTTTTAGATACTCGTAGACCAAATTATTGATGGGCATTGTATTATTCAATTTAATATAATTTCAAATTTAATTTTGGTAAATGTTAAATTTGTAAAATGTGTAATTTATGACATAAAAATGTACAAAAAACAAAATCATTAATACATCATAAAATTTGTGTGTGTATTTATTTATTTCGTTAGTGGCACCACTGCCTAAAATAATAAAAATCTTGTTTCCTCATGAATCAAAAGGTTATATGGAAGAGATCGCTTTTAGCGACAAGATCGCCTTTTGTGCCCATTTTGTTTTGTTATTAATTTGTTACTTCTTGTCAACTTTGTTTATGGTGCCAATAAAGTGTTTTGTATTGTATTGTAATGTCATTCGATATATTATCTAAGTGAAACGGTGGCAATATAATATGATTATATAATACGGTTATAAAATGATGGTTTATAAAATAAAACATTTGTTGAAGTAAGATATTTTTGAAGTTAATATTATGCATAACGTTGTTTGTAAAATTAAATATTTTTCAATGGTTAAGTTTTTTAATATTATACGGTTACTTGATTTTAAAGTCTTGTTTTGTCAAAAAAGGTGAATAATAAGTGAACTGTTAAAATGATTATTTTGTTAGTTTTTTTTGTTTGTTGTTTGGACCTATAACATACAGGTAGCCTATATGCATTTTATCAAAAATAGTTTGGTGGTAAAGATGGTTGTTTTAATTTTTGTTTAACCATCTAAGCGAGTAAATTACACTAATATTATTATTTGCGATACACGTTAATTTCTAGTTGCATGCAAAATCAAAATTCTTTTCTTCATAGAATGGAAATAGTAGTAACAAGAAATCCTTGCATAATCGGTGTAATAATATTAATATTTTAAAATATCAATTGATGTGTTTATTATACGTGAAGATTTCCCAAGCTAAGACAACAATAGTGGGACTTTTTTCTTAAGACTGACAACATTATACAAGTAATTTGGAACGTTGATTTGACAATTTTAAGTCAACATGACTAATTACGGGCTTCACAGTGTTGTTCACGAAGGTTCCATCTGTGTTTTATTTCTGTAATCTGTGACGTTAGGACTCATTCGCACGGAAGCTTTTTCAACGTCTGTTAAAAAAGTGTTCATATAGAACAGATGCATTTCCAAGCATCTGTTCCCACGTCAGCGCTTTTCAAACTCGACCCTTTTTGATCGCACAGTATTGCATTTTGAGCGCTGGGCGTTATGCGTTAAAAAACAAATTGTCGGTCATAGGAACTGCCGATAGAAGTGAAAACTTATAACTCAGAATTTGATAGCTTACCTTGGAAACTACACGGGTGTAACCGGAGGTGTGGCCTCGCCATCTTGGCATGGCCATCTAGAAAAGCGTCAGCATTTCTCATTGGCTGATGCGTTTCTAGATGGCCATGCCATGATGGCCTGTCCACGCCCTTTCAGCATTTCCCATTGACTGACGTATTTCTAGATGGCCAATAGCCATGGTCACGAGTTTCCCCGAAGCTTTCTTATCATACCCGAGCGTGACGAATGAAATCAATTCTAAGCCCACGAAAAATCTGTCTAGGCGCGCCGAAAGAAGTTTTCACTTCGAAAATCGGCAGTCATAGAAACTGCCGATAGACTACGCGGGTGAAACCAGAAGGCGTTGCCATGACCATGGCCACTAGGACACTTTGGCATCTAGTAACTTGGTCAAAAGAAGTTTTGACTTCAAAAATACATCGTATGGAACGTCGTATCGTTCGCACGAGCTGTAAAAAAAGCGCCAGCGCATCAGTCATTGCAGCATTGCACCGCGAGCTCGCTTTGCGGTAAGACGTGTTTGTTTACGTTATGAGTTATGAGTAGAAACTCCTTAGATAAAGAAGTCTATACATATATTTAAATAAAGTTTCCATGCTAACTCGTCAATTTTGTTGTCAGCCAGCTCTTGTTACCCTAAGGCTTAGAAACAGGAATACATACGTAAGGCCTCATTTGCACGGGAGCTTAACCCTAAATGTAAGTCGCTTTGACGTGCACACCGACAAAAAAAATTGGCAGTCATAGAAACTGACGATAGAAGTGAAAACTTATAACTCAGAATTTGATAGCTTACCTTGGAAACTACACGGGTGTAACCGGAGGGCGTGGCCTCGCCATCATGGCATGGCCATCTAGAAATGCATCAGCATTTCTAGCATGTCTAGGCGCGCCTAAAGAAGTTTTCACTTCAAAAAGTGGCAGTAATAGGAACTGCCGATAGAAGTGAAAACTTATAACTAAGAATTTGATCGCTCACTTTGGAAACAACGCGGGTGAAACCGAAGGGCGTGGCCATGAGCGTGGCCAATGGGAAATACTGACGTATTTCTAGCTGGCCAATGCCGTGGTCCCGAGTTTACCCGAAGGTTTCTTATAATTTTAAATTCAATTATCGCTATTTAAATCGCTAGAATTCAATTCACAACCCACGAAAAATCTGTATGTAGCCCGCCATAAGAAGTTTTCACTTCACTTCTCGAACCAACTTAGTACCTGTCAAGACCTAACAGAAGACAGCTGTATCGCTTTTCGAAGTTGCGTCACTGTGTTGTAATCACAATAATGCACGTCAATCTGGCGTATGTTTGAGGATTGTGTAAGTTTTGCATTTATTATAAGTTTGTGAAATTGATGTTGTTTTTGCTTGTCGCTTTGTTTTCTTTGATGTTACATATAAAATATTGTTATTTATAGGTAACACAATCCAATGACGTCCTCTAGATACGGAAATCCGGACAAAGTTGCTTTATTTCATGCTAAACAGATAAAACAAAGACCGAGATATGAGATTCCGTGTCGGATGCAAACGAATGGATTTAGAATCGCTACACTGATGATATCAGGAGTGATATTGAGGACATCATGATGGACTCTATTATTCGTATTCGTAGGCGGGCTGTTTTCCGTAACTCGACGTCTCGATGCGCCTATTTTGCGTGTGTGATGATGGACTCTATTGGTAATGCAAGTCCAGCAACTACAACTACAAAGAAGGACCTTGAAAACCCTGTCCCGTCTCAACAGATATTTAGGAATCACTATCGATTTCAGGCTTCTATTCCAGGGTAAAATAACCACAAGTGGTCAACTAAAAAAGGACAGTCCAGTAGTAGAACTTTTGTCATCAATATAAGTAAGTAGTGCGTATTATATGAATCGAGTATCAACCAAAGACGTCATATGTAATTCCTCTCCTAATTCATTATTTCGCAATGCCGTACAAAAATCATGCGACAAGGAGAAATGATCGAAGGTTGCAACCCCCCCCCCCCCTCTTCGACTGTACTCAGTGGACAGCTTCTAATCCAGGGTTAAATAACCACAAATGGTCAAATAAAAAAGGACAGTCCAGTAGTAGAACTTCTGTCATCAATATAAGTAGTACGTATTATATGAATCGAGGATCAACCAAAGATGTCATATTCAATTCCTCTCCTAATCCATTATTTCGCAATCCCGTACAAAAATCATGCGACAAGGAGAAATGATCGAGGGTTGCACCCCCCCTCTTCGACTGTACTCAGTTGGACAGCTTATAAGTGACAGCATAGTGCTAAATCTTATTACTTTATACCCTTCTATCATCCTACATAGGTCTCCTGGTGGTTCATTTACTACGTAAATTTTGTTCACGGGCCTGTATTCTACATATGATTAAAAAGGTAGGTATATTAAGTAACTAGTTAGATTTAAGTTAATTTTTTGAAGTGAAAACTGCTTTAGGCGCGCCTAGACAGATTTTTCGTGGGCTGTGAATTGAATTCATTCGTCACGCTCGGATATAATAAGAAAGCTTCGGGTAAAGTCGGGACCATGGCTATTGGCCATCTAGAAATACGTCAGCCAATGGAAAATGATGAAAGGGCGTGGACAGGCCATTATGGCATGGCCACCTAGAAACGGATCAGCCAATGGGAAATGCTGACGCATTTCTAGATGGCCATGCCATGATGGCGAGGCCAAGCCCTCCGGTTACACCCGTGTACTTTCCAAGGTAAGCTATCAAATTCTGAGTTATAAGTTTTCACTTCTATCGGCAGTTCCTATGACTGCCAATTTTTTGAAGTGAAAACTTCTTTAGGCGCGCTATAGACAGAATTGTCGTGGGCTGTGAAATGGATTCATCAATCGTCACGCTTGGATATGATAAGAACGGACTGCTCGTAACTCAAAGAAGCGGCACCGTTTCATGGTAGATATTCCAAAGACACGGACTAAGAGGTTTGACTCTACTTTTGTGATAAGAACGTCTAGGCTGTGGAATGAGTTGCCAGACAGGGTTTTCCCTGATAGTTATGACCTTGGTGTCTTCAAATCGAGAGTGAATCGGTTTCTTCTAGGTAAACACGCTCCATCGTAGACCGCATCCTCGCTTAACATCAGGTGAGATGGTGGTCAAGTGTAAACCTAGTAAACCAGGGCAACAGAAACAGTGAAGAGTTTCGATTACCTACCTCCAACAGCCCAGCGTTTATATCCAGATACCAGGACAACAGAAATATAAAAGAGTTGCGTTTGCCCCTAGGTACCAGTACCAGGGCAACAGAAACAGTAAAGAGTTGCAATATTTTGTACAACTTCGTTCCATCAGAATGTCCCTTGACACCTCCCAAGTATTTTGAAGTGAAAACTTCTTTTGGCGCGCAGGCGCGCTTTTAGACAGATTTTTCGTGGGGTGTGAATTGAATTCTAGCGTCACGCTCGGGTATGATAAGAAATCTTCGGGTAAACTCGGGGCCACGGCCATTGGCCATCTAGAAATGCGTCAGCCAATGGGAAATGCTGAAAGGGCGTGGCCTAACCATCACGGCATGACCATCTAGAAATGCGTGAGCCAATGGGAAATACTAACGCAGTTCTAGATGGCCATGCCATGATGGTCAGGCCACGCCTTCCGGTACACCCGTGTAGTTTCGAAAGTAAGCTATCAAATTCTGAGTTATAAGTTTTCTCTTCTATCGGCAGTTCCTATGACTGCCATTTTATTTTTATTTAATTAAACTATATTTTAACTAAATAATTCATAATTTTGATATATAGGTACCTACAACACAAAACATTTGATACTTTGATACTTTATTCGTCTGTGAACACAAGGCAATAAGTATGATGGCTTTATCTGAAGTTTACGACTACCCATTAGCAAATGACGCATTTAATTCTTTTCATGACGTTGTACTGTTATTCTATAAATTATGCTTCTCAACTATTAAAACCAGGAAAAAAACTGGCTGTCGAAATAAAGTAACAAAGGTAATCCGCATTAGCTGTAAAACAGCGTAAATGTAGGTTTTCATATTACAAAAAGAAAACTCTAGAATCCCAGTCAATATATAAATCGTACTCAAATGTATTAACCAAATGTAAATCTAAACATAACATTTCGAGTAACATGATATATATTGCCAACGCTAGGAATCAATCTAAAGCCACTTGGAACGTTGTTAATGAAGAACTAGGAAAATATAAACCTAGAGACTTCTTAAAAAGGATTGAGGATGGTGAGCTGGTGGTTACATCTGGACAAGATATTGCTAATTCCTTAAATTATTTCTTCGTTGATTTAAATAAATCCGTTCATAGCCAATCCTCCTCTTCGCAGTCTTTCTGTGACCCCTTATCTAATATTCAGTCGAATTGTAAGAGCATCTATTTGGACCCTGTAACTCCTAATCCTACTAATAAATATTATAAATGTCAATGTATGGATGTTTGGATATATTCATGTTTGTTACTCAATCACGTCCTAACATATTTATGAACGGATCGGGCTGAAATTTGGAACACAGATAGATTATAGTCTGGAAGAACACATAGGCTACTTTTTATCCCGAAAAAACAACGGGAACAACGGGAACGAGAACTTCGCGGGTAACACCGCGGGGCGCTGCTATTGAGATAATAAAAACTATTAAATCTTTAAAAAATACTAAATCAGCTGGTTATGATGGCATCACTACTGAACTTGTTAAGGATATATTTATGCCCATTTATAGTCAGGCCCTTAATCTATCTAATAAATTTATCTCTAGAACAAGGGTGCATACCTGCAGGGCCGGACCGTGGGTTTAGGGGGTCCTGGGCTAATACTACCTAGGGGCCCAATTAATTATTCAAAATATAAGAAAAAATACGACAAAAAATATTTGCTTCATCATCAGATTCATATCATCAGCCTATCCCAGTCCACAGCTGGAGTCTAGGACTAGACTCCAGATCTAGACTTTAGACCTCTACTCTCACAGTTACACACATTTACGTCTTCTTCCACTGCCTGCTGTTTTCTGGATGTCGTCACTCCGTCTAGTCTCTCCGTCTCCGTCTAGTGTCCTACACTACTTTTGCCGATTCGCGGTCTCCACTCAAGAACACGTCTACTGTAACGGTTACAGGTTCTGCGACAGATACGACCGGCATATTCCCACTTCAGTTTGCAAATGCGTTGAGCTATGTCGGTAACCTTGGTTCTCTGGCGGATCACTTCGTTCTGAATTCGATACCTCAGAGAAACTCCAAGCATAGCTCGTTCCATATCTCGCTGTGCGACTTTGAATCTGTGGATTACCTTAACTGTTAGTGTCCACGTTTTTGCACAGTACATAGGTCATGACAGGTATCACACTGATCGAAGACTTTTGTCTTTAGACATTGTGGGATAGACGACGAGAAGAAACAACGTAGTTTGCCAAATGCTGTCCAGCCCAGCTGAACCCTGTTCGTGATCTCACTTACGAAATTGTGCTTCCCTAGTTCGAGCGTCTGCCCTAGTTACACATACTTCTGAATAATTTCTAGAGTGAAGCCTATTATAGCAACTGGTCCCGCAGTTATGCGCTCGTTAGATCTTGGTTTTATTCAAGTTCATCTGGAGACCTATGCGTTAAGAAGCATCAACTAGGCTGTTCAGCATCAACTGTAAGTCAAATGCACAAATACTAAACATAGAGGCCGATTTTACTCTTAGGCCTTATGTATAATCTGCGTGTCATGCTAAACAGATAAGACAAAGACCGAGAGATGAGATTCCGTGTCGGATGCAACCGAATGGTTTCAGAATCGCTACCCAGGGCTCTGTATTTTTGACGTGATAACGTCTTATAATTCGGTGAAGCCGGCTGCACGCCCGCAAAACATGACGTCATGTAACGTTACCGCCATAGATTAGATAATAGTTACCGCCGTTGCCTCGCCTTATTACTTTTCGCACCATCTTGTGAGTGAAATGTACATTACGTTCAAGGAGTCTGTCCACGTTTTAGAAAAGCGACGATATGAAGTTAAGAACTTGTGCTAGTACAATGATGTACCCAGAGATGGCGCTTTGAACAGCTTTTCAAAAAGCTTCAGAATGTTTTACCTAGATGGCGCTTAACACAAATACTAGACGTTGTCACGTTAACTATCGTCAGTAAACCGACTTTACAGACAACCATTTTTTTTAGATTTAAATGTTTCTAAAATTTCTTCCCAAGAAGTAATCAAAATTGCAGTTTTGCATTGAGCCAGCTTATTGGTTTTTGTCTCTTTTTGGAAATCAGCTGTTTCTTCTAAATTTTTAACTAAACTTTTAAAAAAATATATAGGTACAATACCCGGCGATAAATATTGCACATCGACACCTGGAAAGAGACAATCGGCCAACTTCGGCTTCGTAGAGCGTCATCTCTGTAGCACGAAATACAAACAGTGCGGTATCTATTAGGAGCTGTTAAAACAATTTTAATTTGCTTCTTTTAATAATTCTTTTTATTCTTTGTATAAAATACACCAATAAGTGTTCTATAAGTGATGGCTTTAGGTTCGAGTAAAATAAAATAAAAAAGTAGCCAAGTGCAAGTTGGACTCGCCCATGAAGGATTCCGTTGCAGCAAGTAACATAATATACATAGTTCTTGTAGTTCGTTGTAACTTTGATCGAAGTTTTAATAATAGTGTGTTTATGACGTACTAAAAAAAAACTACTCATCAGATCGGGTCCAAACCAATTTTCGTTGGTAGTTTGCATGGTAATGTACATTACATATTTTTTTTAGTTTTTTCATTCTCTTACTTTAGAAGTTAGATGGGGGGGGGGGGGACACAATTTACCACTTTGGAAGTGTCTCTCGCGCAAATTATTCAGTGTAGACAAAAATTAAATTAGAAACCTCAACATCATTTTTGAAGACCTATCGATAGACACCCACACGTGTAGGTTTTATGGAAAAAAAATTGAGTTTCAGTTCTCAGTATGAGAGGCAACCCTAATTTTACTTTTTTTTTGAAAAAATCGTAATGCGGTTCACAGAATACATCTACTTACAAAGTTTCAACAGTGTAGTTCTCATAGTTTCGGCAAAAAGTGGCTGTGACATACGGACGGACAGACAGACAGACACGACGAATCTATAAGGGTTCCGTTTTTACGTTTTACGGAACCAAAAAAATATGTTCACATTATGTTTACGTATTTAATTATTTTGGAAAATTACAGCTGTAGTGTACATAATAAACACCATTGTACCTATTGTTAAAGTGAGACATTGTAATAAAAATAATAATAATTCTCAATTACTTCCATTTCACTATCTGTGCTCTCAAAGAGGTCAATATCACTGTCACTATCAGCCGTATTTATCACTAGTCTATCAGTGTAATTGTCTAAACCGTGTTTAATGCTTTTATGTTCATTTTCACATTTGATTGTGTGATCGCAAACCTTTTTCCACTCTTCAGTCCCGATCATGTTTACTTTTTCAGTCAATAACGTTTTTACTGTAGTTAAATTCATACCCACATTTCTACAGGCTACATAGCCTTTTAGTTGAGACCATATATTTTCAATTGGACTAAAATCCGGATGATACGGTAGCAATCGCAACACAGTGTGCCCATGTCCGGCAAGTACTTTGTCCACGGAAAACTCTGTATACCTCTCCTTGTGTTGACATAATTATAATGGCATAAATCTGGGTTTTTGTTAATTTTGGATCAACTGGAATTTCGTGTCTGTTTAACCAGTTGATCATTTCCTGTTTAATGATGTTTGAGTTGGGGGGTCTTTCAACATATTTATTGTTGTGATAGGGTGCGTTGTCGATAACTAGAACGGAATCACTGGGTATATTTGGGATTAATTGATTAACCAGCCATTTCTCGTAGTTATCGTTATTCATTTCATTGTGATAGTCACCTGTAGTATCCGTGGATTTATACGTTAAAAAGGCACCGGGTACATAGCATTTTTCATTTCCCGCATGAACTATTATCAAACGTTGCACTTTTGAAATTGGCTTTTTTACTCCTTTTTTCTTATTATCACTCCAAGATTTACCTTTAGTGTGGGATGTATGTATGTAAGACTCATCCATGTAGACGATATTTTTCCTCTTTCGCGAAATATGCGCATTTTATCGATATATTCCATTCGTTTGAGACTTACATCGTGCTTTTCCATTAAAACTTTTCGATTGTCTGTTATCAATTGAGTAAAAGTAAACCAATTGAATAAATGTAAGAATTTATATTGACAACTGTTCGATCCTTCCCATATAAAATTTCACAAAGGAATGCCCTTCAACGGCTTAGCTCCATCTACTTACAGCGCCAACCCCTCTAAAACTTTTTTGAGATGGCGGGTAGAAGCGAATGGTATCCCACCGGCGCCCTCTACACTAAATGACACATATTTAAACTCAAATCCCAGTATTAAAAATAATACTATAGTGAAATACACGGCAAACAAAATACAGGTGATAACATGTCTTCCATTTTAGTGAACCGAAATCTCGTGAAGTATTTTTCTCAACGTCTTTTCAGACCCATTGTAATTAATAGCTTCACATAATTTAGCTTTTAATGACTTTATTGTTGGCAGTTCATTAAATCGTAAGTGAAAATCATACACCATTCTTCGAACAACATCATAATCAAAATCGTCCATATCCAAACGCAATTGCTTTTTTGGTCTCCCTTTTTTGGGAGTGCTAAACTTAATTTCAGTAGAATGTGTTTCAGTACTGACTTCGTTTAATATATTGTTCAAAGTTCTTCTTGAAATTCCAGTGGCATTTGCAACTCGCGCTTGAACCTTCTTAAAATAACAACTTACAGTTTCATCTTCATTTTTTTAAAATCTGTCAGCTTAAAAATATTAAAAGGTTAGAAAATATTTATAAACATTGTAGATAATTTGGCGTGACTGATCTCGTAAAGGTTTTCCTCTTTTTCCTAAAGATGCCATAGTACAACTTTAAATTATTTAAATTTGGGGGTGTTAACAACTCTATATATTTTTTTTAACTGGACGCGCCCGCACTCTATCGCACTTGAACAACGACTGACAAAACGTCACATAGGTAGTGTGCGACAGAGATAATGCTCTACGAAGCCGAAATCAGCCGACTGTCTCCCTCCAAAGGCCGATGTGCAATACTTATCGCCGGGTACTGTAATGTAATGCGATCATAGTTATTTTTAAAGCTTTAACAGCATCGTAGTGACAAGCCCTACTGAAATTTTACTTTTATTTCACGATATAACAATTGCCATCTATGTGTGAGCAGAAAAGAAGACTTTGATTAAAGATTTTGAACAACTCCAGAAAAGGTAACAATTTCTGTTCCAACTTTCTCGGATGACTCCCGTGATTAATTTTATTAATCACGGGAGTCATCCGAGAAAATTAATCACGGGATTGGCAGAGCTGCAGACCTTATGATCTGTTTTATTTACTTAATAAAATTATGGGTTTTTCTCATAATCATCTATTTTTTACTTTGACTTGACTAAACTGTGGGCCCTTGAATCCGCGGGGCCCTGGGCTGAAGCGCAAAAAGCCATATGGTAGATCCGGCCCGGCTCAAAACATCGACAATCAAACCCATTTATATATAAAAAGGACTCAAAATTGGATAGAGATAATTATAGATGCTTTAGTTCCTGTTCTATCAAAAGTGTTCGAACTAATTTTGTATAAAAGCGTTACTTATCTCATTTCTCAACAAGAACAATATTAATTTTATGTAAGGAGCAGTTCGGCTTTAGGAAGTTCAAGTCTACAACTTTAGCTACCTATACCTAAGCTTTTGGAGATGACCTTTCATCCGCTTAGTTCATTTGAACTCTAAAATGAAATAAAGTATTACTAAAATATCTAAAAATAACACAAACACTTACACCCTCACATACGGATAATATATTACTATATTTTATTCACCGTTAAGTTTCAAGCTCCTTTAACATGCTTACCTACATGTGTAGGTACTCTCGCCTCAGTATCCGTTTCTTTCTTACAAAAACAGAGTTTTGTAAGAAAGGATGGATTCGTTTTATTAATTCATCTAATATTTCAAGAGTTATCGGCCGCGAAAGAAAAACCGGTTCATTAAATGGGCCATAAATCAGAAACGGTACGTTTTACAGAAATGTTACCCAACAACAAAAGATGCAAAATTTTATTTTTACTATAGGTAACGATTTCAATAGTTTTTGCCCTAGAAGTGCATAGTTTCCGAGATATCGGCCAAAAACTTTAATTTAATATGGCGCTTGAAGTTCACCTGTATCTGTCAGCGTTTTGTGATTTTATGCTCAGTAAGTGATCTTAAATCTCATAAAAAAGGAAATTTGGATCGGAAATTAAATTCTATTTTACTGGCCTAACTTCTAGTAGTATTTTTCTTTCTTCTTAATTTTCGACCTATTGTATTATTAGCCCCCCTCACCCCCAAATTTGAGGATGCGGCGACCTACTGTGCGTAACACCGCTAGCTTACAAAAAACGCTGCCAACATGTACCCAGAATGTTTCGAGGTCATGCGTTATCCACACCAACCCGCACTTGGTCAGCGTGGCGGTAGTGTTGGTGGTGGTGGTGGCCTTGGCTCTCTCCTTGCAAGAGAAGGCCGCGGCTGGGAATATTTAGGGTGGGTTCCCAACGAGTAACACCAAACGAGTCACACTGTGACTCGTTGGGATTTTTTTTCCCAACGAGTCACACTAGCGTAACAGTGTGACTCGATGGGAATATAAACTAGTAAAAAAAGTTGCAACGAGTCACAGTGTGACTGGTTGGGAAAAAAAGTCCCATCGAGTCACAGTGTGACTGGTTGGGACTTTATCATGCGGAAGAAGTGATCATATTGAAATTGGTAAAAATAAATGAAAAATGAGTTATGAGTCACATGTATTCTTTTAATATAACAAAACCAAACATTTTTTTTAACAATAAAAATTCACAAGTCTTTCTCGATGTACTTATTTTCTTAATAGTTTTTCTGCTTTTACGATTTACAATTTGAAACTTTTAGATCGTTTTTGCCTTCAATTTGTACACAAATGGAAGGGAGTAACGTGATGAATCTAATATTTTTTGAAATTGTACTTCTTTTGGTGCGTAAGTGTAAAATGATGAGAATATTTTTACGATACGCGCAAACACTGTCACGAAAACTGATTCCCCGTAGTTGGCTAGTAAACATTGGACTTAACTTCAAGTTAATACTTCTTTGCATTGAAGATAATATATTTCTATAATTGAATTGAATTTTTCACACGAGGAATAAAAAGAAGAAATGTTAACTTCATACGTGCGTATTTAAGTACACACACACTTCTTTTCTCAAAACTCGACAGTAATGATTGTCATAAAAGCAACGTACATACAACTAGAGATCAAACAAAAGAATAAGATATATGACAATCAAGCTACTACTCGGTTATGTCTACGATTTTAAATGTTTTGTCGCAGTAATAATTCATTGTTTGGAAAAAAAAACAACATCGATTTTAGAATATGTAAATCATGAAAAATATGTGTAGTATAATAATTAACTTCGGTTGAATTATACAATTGCGCAATGCCCAATCTTGGCTAAAACTCACATAATATTGTAACTAACTTCCTATCCTCGAACTTGTATTGTTCGGCCTATAATACATATTTGAGACAAAATAAATATCACAATCATCTCAGTCACTAAACGTCTGAGACTTAATAATTATCACTTACAACTTTGGTACTATATTTTAGAGACTACATATTTATCAAACAATCAACAAAGGTAGAAACTAAACTTCTGAGACCTAATAATGATCACAATCAACTGAGTTACTGTTTTTGAAACATAGAGAGACGAAATTCTTAGCATTCCATGGATTCACCGTGCGGGTGCCGGGTCCATCGTGTGGCAGAGAGTGAAATCTCGAATAGACCCCAAGACTTGTGACTCGGGCGTAGGTTTAAAAGGGGCCCCTTTTGGTGACGTCAACACTCACCTTCACTACTCGTACTTCTCTCCCTGCCCAGCCAAATCCGACTTGATCCTACTAATGCAGCTTTAGATACTCGTTCTAGTATAGAACCTACTGCACTTCTGGACAAGCCAAGGTCTTTAAGCAGGTTATAGAGAGATTTTGCTGGTATACCTCTCGCTCCTACTTCTACAGCGTATAAATTAACTACATAGCCATTTTTTGTTAATTCGTTTTGAAGTTCGTAATACTTATTTCGTTTCATCGCGTGGTCTTTAGGTATATTCGTTTCCCACGGCACGGTAAGTTCTACAAGGACTATGCGCTTCGTAGCCCTAGAAAAAAGGAAAATGTCCGGTCTGGATGACGAAACACCCACAACCGCTGGGATTTTGTAGTGTTTTTCATACGTGTCCATTAAAATAGTCCAATCAGGTGCTGAACTCAGTATTGAGTAAGGCTTGTTCTTGAAGTTGAGCCCTCTTTTACAAAGTTAATTTGTCTTTTGTTTGTCATCAAATCCCTTTTGGGCTCTAGCTACCGAAAGGCTTACGGCAGTGCCCCTCACTCGCTCAAAGTCGCGCGTTTTTGGCCTACCGCTAGACCGTTCCTTCCAGGGGGTCTACCGCCTAACGAAAAACGCTTTGACACTTTGATATTGCTGTCTCTTTTCTTCTCGCTTGAAATGAAAGAGACGGCAATGCCAAAGCGTCAAAGCGTTATTTGTTAGGCGGTAGAAGCGCTGGAAACAAGTGCCAGTCGGTTGTCGGACGCATGGCTGAGCGCTCGCGCAAAACGTTTCCCGCGCATATTGTTATTAGATATGTCGTAAACCCTCCGCGCTAGACAGGGACAGAGTTACGCGTTAGAAAGAGCGCAAATGTTTATTTGAAAATCGCGACAGGTATTGCGAGCTGAATTGAACTTTGTTGTGTCCCAGCAAGAGTCGCTAATTTATATAATAATTGTTTTTGGTAAGTGTGGGTTCTGTACAACTCTCTGCACAAGTATAGCAAAGGCAGGGGACCAGTCATATAGCACGGTGCGCCACTTCAGAGCTAATGGGATACAAAATTCACCTATGGTTAACTTCACTCACTTTGCATCACAATCATACTTAGGTACTTAATTTATAAAATTCAATAAATATCATAATAGCCTTTTACCTAATTTCGCAAAATTTCTAAAACATGTCCCACTGTCACTTAACCTTGAATTAATTCCAGCTGGGCTTCTTGGATAAGTTCGTCCTTTAACATAGTTTTGTTGGCTCTTTTACTTTTTATTGCATTTGCCTGTTTTATAATGAATTCATGACGCTAAAAGAAATAACTTGATAGCACACAGCTATATTATATAAATATTAAAATGACAAAATAAAATCTATAATGTTTAAATAATCAGAATTGATATGAATGAATTGACATGTTGTATTTTGTTGTTTTTTTTGTTAGTTATATTATTAAGGTTGTATAACTTAATGTTAATTATTATTTTTGAAATGTATTATTACCTACTATAACTTATTGACATGTACTATATTGAGAGTATGCAATAAATGAGTATGAGTATGACATTTTTAAAAGAATATAATGAAGCGTCTTGCTTCAAAATGTGCAACAAGTGCATCATATTTGGGTTCTTTTTACCCAACGAGTCACACTGTGACTCGTTGGGATTTTTTTTCCCAACGAGTCACACTAGCGTAACAGTGTGACTCGATGGGAATGTAAACTAGTAGAGAAAGTTGCAACGAGTAACAGTGTAACTCGTTGGGAAAAAAAAATCCCAACGAGTCACAGTGTGACTCGTTTGGTGTGACTCGTTGGGAACCCACCATATTTAGTGGGCTGTTTATACTTATACTTTTAATTAAACATGTAGTGTTACGATATCATAAAATTATATCACTAAAAGCTATAAACAAATGGGATTGATGAAATAAAATAAGCCGAATATTGTTTCCATTAAATTTATTTTTTTGATTTTTAGAAGTAGGTACCTACACCCTACACCTAGGTACAATCCTTCCAAGAAAATTTGATGATCTCTTTAATGTAGATTTTTACCCGACTGCGATACGTAGACAAGAGGAATGTAGACAGTCCATGTGGGTATGTTCAGTATGTTCCTTTCTGGTATTTAACAGCATATACATTGCCGGCGTTAGAGCGCGGTAGGGCGACCGTGGCTCAGCGCAGACACAACGGAGCGCAGCGGAGAAGATTTTATTAACGCACTTGAAAATAAACTTTAAAATTATCGCAATAAAGTGTATTAATGCTTGGTCCTTATTCCCGCGTATCTTCGGGTACGCACGAGCCTCTTTTGTCAGGTTCAAACATTTATGCACTTTATTACAATAATTTTAAAGTTTATTTTCAAGTGCGTTAATAAAATCATCTTCACTGCGCTCCATTCTGTCTGTGTTGATCCTTTATGTCCGGTCAGTAACTAGGCCTCGCTCATCGAGCGTCAAGTAAAAGAGTAATAAAAACGTTCATAGTGCTAAAACGAGCAATGAGTACATGTAGGTTTGTAGGTACATATTATATTATATTTATTTTGTCAGACCAGGGGTTCATAGACCCATCACACCATTTTTACTAAATATCATAATACATAAACACGACAATGGTTAAATGGTGAATCTTTCAATTAATCTTACTTACTACCAACATCTACAACTACATACATTGACTCAAAGAATATGCATATATATGTGGAATACATATTTATGTATTCCACATTCCAGTAATGTTTTACATCTTTAAATCTACTACACTATAAATATGTATAAGTAGGTACTACAGAATATGGCTACAAAAAGTTCCAGTAATCGATTTTTATAGGTATCGACATATTTTCTACTCAGTTCACTTTCTTTTTTATTGTATGATTAATAGACACTTACAAACCAAATGAAATGTTAACCTCCATGTGCGTTATAAATTGATTGTCTCATGAGTGCAAGTAACAATTATATTACTTGAGGTTTAGTCAGAGTAAGAGTTCAAAGCACAAGTACTTATTATACACAAACCAATAACAGTAAATAAAAAAAATAACATCTGTCCTTAAATTAGTACATAACTCTAAAATACAACAAAAATATAAAAGGAAAATATTTATCAAAAAAACTCAGTCTAGACTTTTTGAGAAAGTAACAGTACATCCAGACTGTTATCTCCAAAAAAACTTAATAATTAATTTTGAAAAACCCTATCTCCAAACAAACTTAAATACATTTGGAAAAACAAAAAAAAAAGTTTGGTTTTGCCATTTTATAAAACCCAAACCTTTTCGAAAGATAAGAAATAAATAGGAATTTTTGGATTTTTTTTTGGCTTTGGAATACGTTTCCTGACTTGATTTTCCCCAATGGACACAATCATCTTAGTATCTTCAAGTGAATCATTTCTATGGGTAAACACACTCTATCGCCTTCAGGTGAGGTGATTGTCAAGTGCAAATCAAATATCAGTAAATACAGAGCATTTGTGGAATGGAGAGCTCCTTCAAACTAGTACAAACATATAACTACAGAATTTTGAGGGAAATTTGCTGATTTCCTAATCAAGTAATGATATTATCGAACTCTGATCAGACCCATTTAATTCGTGTGACATGTTCAAGTCATCTGATATGTTCAAGTCATCCAAATTATCGCTTTCTATTTCATCATCGTGCCTAATTGGAGAATATACTGAAATCGGGACCTCTTCAACCTCGTCTTCGTCATGTGTCTCTTCAGACTCTTCAGTATCTTCAATTACTGTCAACAAGAAAATAAACCAGTTAAATATTATCATACTGAGGATTCTACATTGATATGGATAGAATAGTTTTTTTGATAGTCCGAGTTTGTCACTTAGAGAGACAGAGACGAACTTCTTAGCATTCCATGGATAGTGCGGGTGCCACAGGTCCATCGTGTGGCAGAGAGAGAAATCCCGAGTAGATCCCGAGACTTGTAACGCGGGTGTAGGTTTAAGGGGCCCCTTTCTGACGTACATCAACACTCACCTTCACTACTCGTGTTTCTCTCCCTGCCCAGCCAAATCCGATATGAATTTACTAGTGCAGCTTTAGATACTCGTTCTAGTATAGAACTTACTGCACTTCTGGACAAGCCAAGGTCTTTCAGCAGGTTATAGAGATTTTGCTGGTATACCTCTAGCTCCTACTTTTCCAGCGTATAAATTAACTACATAGCCATTTTTTGTTAATTTGTTTAGAAGGTTGTAATACTTATTTTGTTTCATCGCATGGTCTTTAGGTATATTAGTTTCCCACGGTACGGTAAGTTCTACAAGGACTATGCGTTTCGTAGCTCTAGAAAAAAGGAAAATGTCCGATCTGGATGAGAAAACACCCACATCCGCTGGGATTTTATAGTGCTTTTCATACGTGTCCAATAAAATAGTCCAATCAGGAGCTGTACCCAGGATTGAGTAAGGCTTGTTCTTGGAGTTTGAAGTTGAGCCTTTTTTACCCGACTGCGCGACGCAAAGGAGTGGTAATGTGTTTAACAGTCTATGTATGTATGTATGTATGTTTGTATGTTCCTTTGAGGCACTATACAGACCAAACGCCTGGGCCGATTTTTATGATTCACACGTCAATCGATTCCTCTTAATCTGGCGAGTGACACTAAAGACATGACATTAGTATAAGTCCAATATGGCGGCTTCAGGACGCCATATTGTCCAAATAAAAAAAATTAAAATCACCAAAATATGTCATGAGGGGTATCGTTGAATAGGTATTTCAAAATAATGTTTAGCTTTCTCTCAATGTTTTTCGATTCGACTGACCGTTTAGGATGTATAGCGATTTAAAGTTGAGTAACAACCATTCTCACATTTATAGGTTTTTAGGTAGCAGAAAACTTCGTATAACTAACTATACGTGTGAATGTGGATGGACATTATATACTAATGTATCTAGTAGGCATCGATATAAATTAATAGATGTGCCCTGAGCACCTTGAAATTGGTAATAAACTGGGTCTCTGTATGTATCGTAAGTGGTTTACAAACAACCAATCTACTTGACCCCTATAATCGCTAGCGACGAGATTTGCTGTGGTTCTTCTTATTTTGGTTGTTGACACCGAATAATGATAGGTAAAAACGTCCGGCGTCCACCGCGTCCTGCAACCGACTAGAACGGAAAGAGTGAGCTCACTCTTCCCAACGTTGACATGATTGCGTGCGCCGTGAAGTTAGGGATGGGGCCCATCTTGCGTTCTACGATCTATGCTAGTAGGTATATTGGACTACCTTTTTTTCGTACGTGCAGGAAATGTATTTACGCATACCCTACTGCCCCGCCCGGGAGACACAGCCGCGTTATGTTGCACTCTATATCATGTATGGATATGGTGCCCCTATCTACTAATAAACCTCTATGGGGTTTCAACTCTGCCGCTGATAGTGGGAACACGGAACCGCTCTCGGATTGCTCCGCCTCGGTCGCCCATCTCCAACTTCAAACGATTTAGTAGGTACTCAACGTCAATCGAAAACCTATACTAACACAAAACTATAAATATGAATTACATGCAGTAGAAAATCCTACAGGGTCGGGTCTTGAATCGAGTCGCCTGAATTTGAGGATACTGCTAATGTGGAATGGTCAAGGGGCTTTGTCTTGACCCTCCCAATTCGATTTTAGCTGCCGGAGTTACGCGAAAATATTTTTAATTAATATTTAAAGTTTCTGTAAATTCACACGAAAAACACGCGGATGCGTGAAATGGAACGCAATATCAGGAAATATTGCATAAATTTGAATGTCTGCTATGTCTAAGTTCGTGAAACGAAACGTTTTGATCGCGATTTTTGAGGTTCAATAAAGTAAAAAAAAAAAAATGTTTTTTTTTGATGTTGATCATGATCAGTGTAATCAACTATGTTTATAAATTAAAATAAATACTCGTACATCGTTTTGTTAAAATCGATTTCCTCCCTTCAATACTTAACAAATTACCCACCCACCCAGAGACCAACTCAGACCGGTTAGGTTGAAATTAGTCACAAACTACCCCTCTTGTCTTAAGTCTTGTGGCTACTACCCCTAGAGTGTTTATAAAAAATGCGGGAGCCAGAAGCTCAAGGGAGGTCCTGAATGTTGCTTCGCCGCATGAAGTCGAGTTGAGCGAAGGGGGAAGGTGGCGAGCGAAGCGAGCCGGCGACCTCCGTAGCGAAACGAAGGCTGAGTGTGGCGAAGCAACATTCAGGGGCGACCGCAAGAGCTTCTGGCGGGAGCCCACCCAGAGTCCAAGTTAGACCGGTTAGGTCGAAATTAGTGACAAATCCAACTCTGACCTGTTAGGTCCAGATCAATGACAGATACAACTAGCCCCACCCTCTACCCCTCTCCCCCGCCCTAAATTTAGGTGTAAAAGTGTTTTAGTAGAGTAGACAAAATGATCTTTGATATTAAATTTAAAAAAAACTATGCAGTTCCGGCAGGGGAAAATTTCAGGGGGGGGTTCCCTGCCCCTAACCCCCCTTCCTACCCACTCCCCCTCCCCCAAAGTTAGGTGTAAAAGTGTTTAAATAGAGTAGATAAAATGATCTTTGATATTAAATTAAAAAAAAACTACGCGATTCCGGCAGGCGAAAATGGTGGGGGGGTGTTCCCCTCCCCTCCCCCCACCCCCCTCCACCCCTCCCCCCCCTAAATTCAGGCGACTCGATTCAAGACCTTACCCATCCTACATATTATATCAGTAGAAACGAAGACATTTGGTCAACAACCAAAAGATGCATATTATTATGTTGAGCATATTAACATTCACAACATTGTTCATAACTAAAAAGTATGAAAAAAAATATATAATTTAAAAACTCAAAAACCCGACTGCGTAAAAAGTGAACCAAACTACGTTCTAGCATACTAAAAAAACTGAAAAGAATAAAACAAGCATTTAGATTTCTGGTGGTCTAGAATTTTATAATATGTTATTGTATTAATACTATTGAAATATATACAATATTTTCTAACAAAAGAATATTACAACTGAACAGTCGGGATCCATTGAACAATTACATTGTATGTCGAATAATAATGGATCCCGACTCTTCAGTTGTAATGTTCTTTTATTAGAAAATATTGTATATATTTCAATAGTATTAATACAATAACATATTATAAAATTCTAGACCACCAGAAATCTAAATGCTTGTTTTATTCTTTTCAGTTTTTTTTAGTATGCTAGAACGTAGTTTGGTTCACTTTTTACGCAGTCGGGTTTTTGAGTTTTTAAATTATATTTTTTTTTACAAAGTTAATTTGTCTTTTGTTTGTCATCAATCCTTTTTGGGCTCTAGCTACTGAAAGGCTTATGGCTTCACATATGATTTCAAGTACTCTGTCATGGCGCTGTGAGTAATAAACCATATTAAAAAGCACCTTGCATCCCATATGTGCCTTGCTGTACATATCGCCTCACCACAAGTATAGCAACATTTTTCAGAGGCTTTTCCACCTTACCAAGTTACTCTGGTCAGGGAGGGTCATTTGGAAAGCGTTTAGATAAAATTTTAATAAGGCAAGAGACCAATCATAGAGCAAGGTGCGCCACTTCAGAGGTAATGGGAAACAAAACTCACCTATAGTCCGAGATCGCAGAGCTGACAGACGTCACTTATTTTCTGATGAACGAAATGTAGACGATTGAGTAGAGTTAGTACCACAGAAATCTAAATAATAAGGTAATAGAAATGGCATAACTCTCAAATTACTTGCAAAACGCTTGTCGCCACATTTCCCCTACCCCCGCGATCACTACTACATGCGCGTAGTATTCAAATAGAGCTCCACTCACACACCAATAGCTGCACATTATCAACCTGGGTCTGTGATTGCACCACACACATCCATAAACGCTTATCAGTGAACCTACTAATACATTGAAAAATTTACAATTTTTCACATATACGCTAGTGCTTGACAAAAATTAAAACATATCGATATTTCAAAGTACGGTCCAATTTTAACATTCGATAAAGGTTATTATTGATTTCATTAATTAGGTGTATTACACTACAACAAAGTCAATATGCCTACCTATAAAATAAGTGAGTCACATGGGGTATACTATTGTTTCGAAAACTGAACTATGTAATTCTGACACCACATGGGCTTAGGTATAGTTGAAGAACAAAGGTTGTTGTATATTTTGTACATCGAGCAACTCGATCTTCCGCGCAAGCACGGAAGGGAAGTAGCCTTAGCTAAAAATTATTGTTTTTTTTTTTTTTTTTTTTTTTATTATTTAAATATTTACTCCACAGACTCCGGGGTCCGTGATCTTTGTCAATACAATTTTTTTTTTACAGATTTCTTGGAGTAGGAGAAGAAAAGGAAAAAAGGGGGGAGTTGGGCACATTTCAAACTTAATTCTAGAGCTCGTCTGTAGAGCCGATCACTATCGGTTGGGAATTAGAGATGCGCCGAGTAACACTTTAACCGAGTACTCGGCCCATCTCTACTAGTAATCGACTCCACATTGAGTCTTTGCCTTGCCATTTGCCTAAGCCGCCTCCTCCCGGCCCAGAGCCTCCACTACGGCTGCATTTCTGTCCCTGATGGCCATCTGTAGGTTGAACTCTCGGATGGTCTTCGGTGATGCAGCCAACGCTCGCCGCACGAACCGACCGATGGCGTCGTCGGTGTCGTCAGCGTAGTAAATGAAGGTCCCCGTGTGCCGTGAGATTGCAACAACCGCATGGGGCACGCTCTCGTGCAGCTTCATGTTTGCCTTGGTTTTGATTGCGATTACCGACTCGTATGTTAGTCCTTGAGCTTCATGGATGGTAAGGATGCGTGACCCGGTGCCTGACCCATAACCCTGGTTTGTCAGGGTCTCTTTCTCCTCTTGAGTGTGAACTAAAAAGAGGGTGTTTGGTAGGGTGTTGGGTATTTGCGCTCCCTTATATCTTCTCTGCTCTAGGGACTTTATACGGGGCGCTGAGGAGTACATACCGGAGTATATTTCCCTCAGCGCATATGCGACGTCCATTGGGTTTCGATGTGTGCAGAGCAACTCCTGGCTGATCTTTGTTACCAGGTTCGGGCGGTGATACCTCATTTCGAAGAGATTTTCCCTGTCGATGTAAGGCAACTGATTGACGTCTCCGATGAGGACAATTTCACCAGCACCAGACAGCCTTGAAGCCATCAAAATTATTGTTCAAATCTTTCTGTCATTTCTTGCGGGAGAGGAAAGTTGCACACTAGCGTAAAGCCGCACTATTACATACAAAACATACCTGTACCGATCCCTTGCCGACCATACTCACACAGCCAAATCACTAACACATAAAAAATAAAGCACCATTCACAAATCTAGCCCCGCCCTCAGTGTATTCCACGCCACAGTATATTATCAAACTCCATGGTCCACGCGGACTTGTACTTTGACAGAGGGGAAACGCTGTGTATGCCTACTCCCTTCCGTGTTGCTCGCTGATTTTGTATGAAAACTAATAAAGTCTTAAAAATAAAAGCTTACAATAGATAAATACTGCCTCAGTTATCTTAATATTTATTTTGCACGGACGAACAATCGCGCGTTATAGCCAGTATGTATATACTTTTGTTAATAATTAATGAATTATGAAGTAATGTTTACCGCGAATTAAAAGATTGTACGTACGGGTGTAATGTTAATAGCGTACAATTTTTTTTATCGATTTATTATGTTACTTTATCGATAAAACTATGTAAAATTTAAAATAAAATTTTCATCGTTTATTTTTGGGAAAGTAAAATTGGACCGTCACAGCACTAACTCACAATCGCTACCTGCGGTTGTACCATGGAAGATTAGAGATTATGACGATATCTTTAATTTTACATTACATTGCTGTTTATGCTTGTACCACTTTAGATGTTAATTAATGTATGCAGCAATGGTATGCAAAATGACGATCACACCAAAAATTTATAATTATCATAGTGAATCATTGGGCTCCGTTTATTTTATTAAAAAATACAATTAAAATAAAATAAAATACCTATCAGTGAAATGTAATCTCATTATTGGTATAATTGCAAGTTGTGGAAGAACTTCCACAGTTGTTTATGCTGCATAACACACGTTTTTAAAGATGATTCACGCCTGCCGGTTCGAACAAGACTAAACTACAATTGGAGCACTGGTGGCCTACAAGTCACCTGTGCGGCGACAATGTCACGCGGTCATGCGACTTCTAGTACCTTATTATTTAGATTTCTGTGGTTAGTACGAACTAAGAACACATGCTTACCCGCTAACTTGCTAAGACAGCCAATTTTGGCCTTTACGTCAGCAGTACCATTGATTTGTACCATTGATTGTACAAATGACACAACTTTGTATCTTTAGTACCATGAAAGAAAAATGAAGATATTCCCCTGTAATTGTCAACTGGTAGGGCTGGCTGTAGGCTACTACCGGGGTCCATAGGTGGCGGATCATGGATCGGCGGTGAGATATCACTGCTTGCTGCTTCGGCAGTCCCCGACCATACAGTGACTTCAACAAGCTAAACAACTTCTAAGGCTCATAGGCTATAGAGTCTTTCAGGCTTAGACAGAACAATCGTGATCAGTGCAGGATGACGATTTAGGGCGGCGGCGGATGAGTACCTACCTCGGGTACCAACGGCGCGGCCCACCGGCCTAGTTAGTCGGCTAATGCGCACCCAACAACCCGCAATAGACAAGCGTGTTGGATTAATTGTCTAAACCCTTACCCTCATGACAAGTACAATCAAAACCAGGCCCCAAGTACCCGGCGACTCCAGTGGAAATGTTGTCGGTGACAGTACGATGGCACTACCTGGCGTCACGGGGCCAGATAATCTCCGGGTGGCAAACCCTAACTGTCAAACAACTCTATGGCTTGCACAACGGATACTTAAAAACTCAACATACTAACCTACAATGTTCAGACCTTAAGAACAGAGAGTCGTTTAGTAGAACTGGAGAATGCTTTAGAGAACATAAAATGGGACATTGTGGGGTTAGCAGAAGTGAGAAGAGATGGTGAAGATATTATACAGAGAAATAAAAATATATTTTATTATACAGGTACAGGCAGCATGTATGGTGTCGGATTTTTAGTTTCAAGGCAATGGAAATACAATATTGAAGAGTTTAGATCATATTCTGAAAGAGTAGCAACATTAAAATTCAGCATAACAAAAAACAAATATCTCAAAATAATCCAAGTACATACCCCTACTAGTTCTCACTCCGACGCAGAAATTGAAGAATTTTATGACTTAGTTACTAAAGCTTATTATGACCAACACTGTACATGGACACTAATAATAGGCGATTTTAATGCCAAAATCGGCAAAAGTGCCGACAGTAATACCAACATTGTCGGACCGTACGGTTTAGGTACCCGTAATGAACGCGGTACAAAACTAATCGATTTCGCTTTCAATTTGAATCTTAGTATCAGTAACAGTTTCTTTTTCAAAAAATCTAGTCGCCGCTGGACATGGAGATCCCCCGATAAAATAACTAGAAACGAAATTGACTTTTGTCTCTCCTCTTGTCGAAAAATTGTCTCAAACATAGAAATATTAAACGCAATTAAATTTACCTCAGACCATAGACCCTTAAGGATTTCTCTAGCGCTCAAACAAAAGATAGCTCGTATGAAAATGATAAGAAAATCTATGCAATCACATGATAGAATAACACTCCATGCCAATAAGCATCAGTTCAAATTAGAATTAAAAAACAGTTTTAGCATGTTAAAAGACCTGAGTTCAGAAAATGGTCAGACTCAATATGATAACATCAGAGAGTCAATTTATAAGGCAAGTCAGACAATTAGATCTATGAAAAAGAAAGAACAGAAACTTAGCCCAACCACCAAAAAATTGATTGAAGAGAGACAGAATCTAATGTACCACGCCCCAGAATACCGAGAAAAAGACAAAGCCGTAAAAAGCAGTATCAGGAAAGATATTAGGCAATTTAACATTAATCAAGTGGGAACAGCTTTAACCAATAATACCTCACTCAAGATCGCCAAACAAGGTTTACAAAAGGGTAAATGTTCTATTGTATGTCTAAAAGATATCAATGGAGTTAAACAAGGCAGCAGACAAAAAAATCTTGAAATTTGCACAAATTTTTACACGAATTTATACTCAGATAGTTCTTTTCCCCCAAATATTACAGAAGAACACTCACCTTCTGAAGAAATTATGCCAATAACCACACATGAAGTACATATAGCCCTCAATAGTATGAAATACAATAAAGCACCAGGTCACGATAAAATCACTACCAATGCTCTTAAAATAGGTGAACCAATATTAATTCCACACTTGACAAATCTTTTTAATACAATCCTACAAACTGGTAAATTTCCAAACTCTTTTTGCCATTCCAATGTCATTCTGTTGCACAAAAAAGGTGATAAGTCTAACATTGAAAACTACAGACCAATAAGCCTTGTCTCACACATTTATAAAACTTTTATAAAAGTAACTGAAAACAGAATTTCGAGTACGCTGGATAGACATCAACCACCCGAACAAGCTGGATTCCGCAAAGGCCTCTCTACCGCTGATCACTTACACTCCATCAATCAGATAATTGAAAAATATACCGAATTTGACATGCCTCTATACTTAGCATTCGTAGATTATTCTAAAGCGTTTGATAGTATTAGCCATTCTGCCATTTTTAAGTCATTAAAAAATCAACACATTCCCGAATCATATATACATCTGCTACAAAACATCTACAAAAATAGTACAGCTGCAATAACACTAGATACCACAGGTCCTTCCTTTCCTATAGAGAAGGGAGTTAAACAAGGCGATCCGCTGTCGCCAAAACTTTTTACAGCCACACTAGAAGAAGTTTTTCAAAAATTGTTGCCGGGCTGAGAAGAGAAAGGGATTCTCATTGGAGATAAAAAACTAACTAACCTCCGCTTTGCTGACGATATCGTCCTTTTCTCTTCCTCAGCTTCCGAATTGGGTCATATGCTGCAAGATCTCAGCAAAGTAAGCCGTGATGTGAGACTGAAGATGAATATGTCGAAGACCAATCTGATGACCAACAACACAAAGCGCAAAATTCTAGTTGATAACGTAGAGATTGCATATGTCAATGAGTATGTGTATCTAGGCCAATTAGTCTCATTCCAGGCAAGGCAAGAACGAGAAGTTAAACGCCGTATTGAAAATGCCTGGAAGAGCTATTGGTCTATGAAAGATCTTATGAAGGGCAACATGTCACTATCCCTCAAACGCAGGCTCATGGACGTATGCATTCTCCCTATCTTGACTTACGGAGCGCAGACTTGGTCTTTGACAGAGAGTCTAAGGTCCGACCTCGCGGTTTGCCAACGAGCTATGGAACGCAGTATATTGGGAGTAAAGCTCACCGATCGCATAAGAAACACCATACTGCGTTCAAAGACACGAATAGCTGATGTGACCCAAAAGGCCAGCAATTTAAAGTGGAACTGGGCTGGACATGTCTATCGAATGTCAGACGATCGCTGGGCTAAGATCACCACCCGGTGGCAGCCAAATGGGAAACGACGATGTGGGAGACCCAAAAGGCGATGGCGGGACGATCTTGACAAACACCTTAAAGACTGGACTACTTTGACTCAAGACAGACAAAAATGGAAGGAGGGTAGGGAGGCCTTTGCTCAACACTGGGACACAATGGGCTCTTAATAATAATAATAATAATTGTCAACTGATACTTGTGGAACTAGTGATACAACTTTGTATATCTAGTACCATTAAAGAAAAGTAAAGATATTCCATGTAATCACATTTTTGACATTTAGTATAGAAAAAAAGTTCAGTACGAACTTGGGATCGAGATTTTCCTTACTCTGACTTATTTATGGAGTCATAGGCAAGCAGTATGATGCTGATATGCTTATATCAGGCTGTATTGCAGTTATGTTAAGTTATAAAACAAACTCAAAATAGTGATTATTTCACACGTATAGATGTTGCTTCCGTATTTATGATGCATACTGCCAAGGATTGGAACTGTTTACCGGAGTCCTCGAAAGCTACAATCTGGTAGTATTTAAGCTTTGAGTGATAAAGTGGTATCTTCTGGGTAAGCATGCTCAATCCTATAACACATTGTCACTTACCATCAGGTGAGATCGTGGTCAAACGCAAACCTAATCCGTAAAAAAAAACATACTTGCTTTACCATAACAGTTCCGGTCCATTTTAAAATTTTTGCATCACCAGATACAGTTATCATTTTCAAATTTAGCATGATATTAATATTGGAAACCTTCAAATAACAAAACTTTTCCTCGGCCACGTCGTACTATCTTCATTTTCGAAGCATCATCCGTCGCGTCGATGGTTATATCGCGCTTTATTTGTAGATATAATTATGAAAATTCCAGTTCAAGGTTTAGGTAGTAATTTATTCGTTCAACACATGAAACAATAAATGCCTAATATGTATGTTTCAGACTGGCGTGAACCGAAATGCACTTCAAGACTTCAAATTAATTCAAGTGGTTAGTACCTACTTAGTGTATTAATTGCGACAATTCACTTTGTAGGCCCCATTACCACTTTTACGGTACTTTAAATTTTATTTAGCCATGGCTTGTCCAGAAGTGCAGTAAGTTCTATACTAGAACGAGTATCTAAAGCTGCACTAGTAGGATCATATCGGATTTGGCTGGGTAGGGAGAGAAATACGAGTAGTGAAGGTGAGTGTTGACGTACGTCACCAAAAGGGGCCCCTTTTAAACCTACGCCCGAGGCACATGT
This sequence comes from Ectropis crepuscularia, assembly GCA_963693475.1. NCBI lineage: Eukaryota > Metazoa > Arthropoda > Insecta > Lepidoptera > Geometridae > Ectropis > Ectropis crepuscularia. The sequence continues at coordinate 9,923,782 of OY856338.1, forward strand.
CTTGGGGTCTATTCGAGATTTCTCTCTCTGCCACACGATGGACCCGGCACCCGCACGGTGAATCCATGAAATGCTAAGAAGTTCGTCTCTCTAGTATTCTAGTAGACAAATTAAACATAGAGATGGGCCGAGTACTTATTTTTTTTTTTTTATCGGATACACTTCGGAGATTGTGCGACTGATTTGCATGATCTGATACCACCTTGTCCTTTTTTCTATCGGAATGCTCGTAGCTCGAAAAAGCGACATCGTTTCATGGTTGATGTTCCAAAGACACGAACGAAGAGATTTGACTCTACTTTTGTGATAAGAACGTCTAGGCTGTGAAATACGTTGCCTGAGTGGGTTTTCCCCGATGGTTACAATCTTTGTGTCTTCAAATCGAGAGTGAATTGGTTATTTCTAGGTAAACACGTTCCATCGTAGACCGCATCGTCGCTTAACATCAGGGGAGATGGCGGTCAAGTGTAAACCTATAGAAGTTAAAAAAAAAAAAGAGTACTCGGTTGATACTCGGTACTCGGCATACTCGGCGGGTTTTTTGATACTCGTACTCGGCCTCGGTACTCGGTTTGAATGCCGAGTATACTCGGTTTAAGAAAAGCAATATATTTAGGTAGGGTACTCTGCCTTTTCGCCGAAATTTATTTACAGGGATGCCATTTTAATTTGGAACAAATATTATACAGGTTGATGGTATTATTGGAGTATTTTTTTCATAATTATTTTTCTTATGTTTGTGCTCTGTGTACTGAAACAAAAGCGATTTGGTTCTGGCACTTTGCCGGCCGCTGCCGCGGAATGCTTGCTTCGCTCGCTTGGCTTGTGCCTTGTTGGTCACAGTTCTAACCTAACCAAACCGATTCCTTTCTATTTCACCTTAACTTCATTCTGAACTTTAAAATTTTGCTAATGTGTACATATGTTGGAGATTTCTGTGGTTATAATATTACATGTAAAAATAATTTATTTTCTCATAATATAAATGTACAAAAGGGAACTGATACACAGACGTAACGTTATTTGTCTAAAAGTTGTTTGGCGTAGTGAAAGATTTGACAAATGATAAGTGCCTTGAACGTATTGAGTCATAATAAAAATCTGTTTAACAATAATTCTCCCAAATGAAACGTTGCCATACAAAAAGTTGACAATCGTTAGTTGTCAAAGTGAAACATAGACGAACCATTGGTTGGCCAGTGATAATCGGCCAATCACTTTTCAGCGAAAAGGCAGTATCCCATTTAGGTACATATAATTAAGCCAACAGTTAATCAAAAAGTATTTTTTACTAATTTTGGAAAGCTTTGATAATCTCAATCAATAAAATCAAAATGATGGTAATGAATGAGTGGTAATAGTAACCTGTTTGTACTTGTTCACGCGCGCGAAATGGGAATTTGATTGAACCGAGTTACTCGGCCGAGTACTCGGTTGAAAAAAAATGGAACCGAGTAATACTCGGTACTCGTTACTCAGCGCATCTCTAGTACAAACTGATTTAGTTAGGTGGTAGAAGGACTGGACCTCAAAGGCTGATTGTTTCAACATGAGAAGTTTGCTTATTTGCGCTTGATACTTTTCCAGCCCTGTTTTGCCTGTGTCTCTTGTTATAATCACTTCTCAGTAACAAAGCCATAAATAGCATCCCAGGTTACTAGGTTTGACACCTTGGAAAAGTTTGAAGTGGCCTGGGTAATGAAAAGATAATGGTTCAACATTTTCATGTGCCATTCTCTCTTTATTACTGCAGTGTGACCAAAATACTGGTAAATCGTTGGTTCCACATACTACCACTGACATTCTGCATGGTAAGCTTTGGTGGTTTAGTGACTAGAACATCCAATTCCACAATCGTGAGGTTGTAGATTTGAGTACCGCCTGCATCTGAGTATTTTTTCAAGTGGAGTTACGTGACATTTGCCAACCTGCTTTTGGCAAGGGTGGTGGATTATGGCTGTGATACACTCTTTTTGGGAAAGGTCTTGAGTCCCAGCAGTGAGTTCATAAAATGGCTGGTTTATGCATGCATATGATCCTATGAAGTAAGGTCTTAATCCTATTTGGAGGGAAGGATGTTTCAATTAAGGGTGGAGGAGGATACTTCGAAATTCCACAAAATTTTCGCCTGTGTACCGCAGGATTTGGTGCTGGGACCAGTACTGTACTCAAAATTTACATCGGACCTCCCAGAAGTGACGGGGACAACAATGACAACCTTCGCTGATGATACTGCAATACTGGCCAGCAGTAAGAACCCAGTGGAAGCTTCAGAGTCACTGCAAAGAGGACTGGATGAAGTCGATACCTGGTTCCGGAGATAGAAAATCAGGACTAGTGCTACCAAATCTGTACAAATAACATTCACCCTTAGAAAAGGAGAATGTCCACCAGTGTTCCTAGGTAGTGCATCATTGCCATGTGGCAATTCAGTTAAGTATCTTGGTATGCATCTGGACAGACGATTAACTTGGAAAAATCGAAAAATCATGTAAAGGCCAAAAGAGAACAACTAAATGCAACTTTCAAAACTTTCCTGTGGCTCCTGGGTCGTAACAGTAAATTGAGTACTGACAATAAGCTGCTTATTTATAAAACAATCATTAAACCAATATGGACATACGGAATCCAACTGTGGGGTAGTGCCAGTAACTCCAATATCAATGTCATCCAAAGAATGCAAAACAAAATCTTACGGACCATATCAGATGTTCCCTGGTTTGTAACTAATAATGAAATCCACGACAACCTGGGCATGAACACCATCAAGGACGAAATCAGGCTACAATCCAAAAACTACCAGGAAAGACTATCAGTACATCCAAACAACCTAGCGCTGCAACTGAATAGCCAGAACTATCCCAAGCATCTTAAAAGGCATGACATCTTGAGGTTACAGGACAGAGAATAGCCACACTGGAATAAGACGAGTGTCTTCACTGGAGGGCACACTCACAAAGTTAACCACCCACATATCATCCGCTTAAAGGTCTTGGACTGATCGCAGATATTATTAAAAAAAAAATTACATATTTTATGGTAACAACACCATCAAGACAGGCATGCTTCTAAAACTGGATAAACCCTAGACCTTCGTAATTCAAGGATGTTTAGTGTAGGTAGTTTGTTTAGTATAATGTATTTTTTTAGTTTTAGTTAACTAAGATATTAACACAAAAAAATGTTTTTCACTACCTTCTTCTTCATCTGTTTCCACCTCTTCCTCCATTGGCTCTGGTACTGGTTTGCCTAGTGGAGCACGTTTCATGTACGGATCAGCAACTGAATTGAGCTGTAAAGAAAAATAACATTGAATCATCAATAACATCAATGAAAACAATTTATTGACTGCCTTTGATCCATGCCCCTTAACCTCTCCATGTGGGTTATCAGATGTGAGAAGAATATCGTGAAAATCCAACTGGTTGTCACAGATATTAACTAAAGTTTTTTTTTTATTAATGGCACTATGAACTAAAGTTTTTAATGTTAGAATGTTATATAGTGTCAAATAGAAAACAATGTCATTTAACAAAATAATTTTCTAATAAAGAAAAACTAGCATTATTAACTGTGTCGTGGTACTACCTGCGGCTTACCTAAACCATTGAGTGTATATTTTTTTCCAAAATAACAGTAGTCTAAGTTTTTCTTGTAAAATAAGCTATGTGCTAGCGAACATCCTGATATATTCAGTGCGGCGTTTCAGAGATTAGCTGGTTCATACAGACAGACAGATAGGTAGAAGACATTTTTTTTTATATAAGTAGGTACCTACCATTTTACTTTTAGATACATAAGTATTGAAATTGCATCGGAGTTAATTTGGTGGATCAATACCTAGTCGTATTTTAATATTAGCCACCATCTTGGAAACCCTTTTGGGTATTGTTTTTTGTGTCTAAAACAGCACATCGTTTCTTACCATCTGCTTGTGCTGCTGCTCGAGGGCAGTTAGCTCGGCGTCTTCGTCAACTGGACTATCGGGGTTGAACCATTTCGAATCGATTAAACGTGGATAAAACACAGGAAATGGGATGTTCATTTTGCTGAAGAATATTAAGTACTTAGATCAGATCAATAAAACTACTTTTACAACAGTGCCCAACGCTAGCACCAAGCTGATTTCTTCAGCTTTTTGATGAAACGTAGATAGGTATAGCAATCACTGAACAATTTTTATACTGGTAGCAATCCACAGACCACAGACGTAGTAGGTAGGTAAGTAGAGAAATTGCGAAATTAAACAACGTAACAACGTACAAACGTAGGTATGAGTAGCTAGGATACCTTATCCCTTACCTACCTACCTCCTACTTTTAATACTTTTTAATTTCAGTTTTTGCGCCTTTAGTCTATTGTCTATTGAAGGTTCAAAATGTTAAAATCTAATTTTCTTGAAATATCGTGCTTTGTATTATTGGCCATAACCACCCATTACTGCGAGTGCGAGCTGCATGCATATTGCACAGCACAATATGCTGCATGTGCATGGGCTGCATGGCATCATGGCAAGTATAAAGTTGCCACTATAGTGCTCGCAATATTATAAGACTACGCGACTGGTGGCGTACTAAAAATAAACTGTCACAATTCATAAATGCCATATCAGTTTTAAAATCCAACACAAATTTAATATTGTATCGGCCAAAACTGTCTACTACGCGTATGCTCACTCTTGGCTAAACTATGGCATAATATGTTGGGGAAACAGCACCGATGCGTCTGAATTACACATTATGCAGAAAAAGTGAATTAGAATATTTGCTAACATCCCACAGCGTGACAGTTGTAAGTTGTAAGCCTTACTTCAGACAACTGAACATTTTAACAGTTCCGTGTATGTAAATCCTAGAAGTAGCAAGTTTTGTAAAAAAACATCCAAGTCTATTTACATTTATCACCAGTGGCTGAAGGCAAAACAAAACCAGATCACAGTTCCAGACCTAAACTAGAAATAATACGAAAAGGACCTCAGTACATGTTACATAAAATCTTTAACCATTTACCAAAATATTTGTGAAACGAAACGAATATTGAAAAATTCAAAAATAGCCTGAAAGAAATACTAACTGTCAAGTGTTATCTTATATATAAAATTCTCGTGTCACAGTGTTTGTTTCTATTACTCCTCCGAAACGGCTTTACTGATTTTAACCAAAATTTATATGCATATTCAGTAGGTCTGAGAATCGGCTACTAGCTATTTTTCATACCTTTATTTATATGGCAAAACAACGTTTGCGGGGTCAGCTAGTTATACAATAGAAGAATATCTGGAAGATAAAGACGTTTCAACATCACAAAAATAATAGTTATAAGATTTATTTAGTACTACTTTTACTACTACTTTACTTTACTACTTTACTAGTACGTAGCTATAATCACTTAATATTATATACTATACTATTCGCAACACCCTAATTACAGGGTACAATGTGTAACATAATTTGTAGTGCATTTTTACTAAATGTATCTCACTTATAAACATATTATGTGGCGATGTAAACCTCAAATAAATAAATAAATACTTAATGTTGCCAGGTCAAGCTAATATGTTCCCTTTCCGTTCATTGAGAACTTACAACTTCATAAAACAGGTACGGGAAGGGATTTTTCAGGGAAGCAATATAAGTAACTACACATATAAGTAACACGACAACTGAGACTCAAGAACAAACGTCTCGAAGTAATGAACGCCGTTGCAGTGCTGGTTTGGTTCAGTATGACCAAGTATCATTGGTAATTGGTGCAGACTGTCTGAGTCTCTTGCCACCAGGAGAACTTTATTATAGTTTATTACATTGTAAAAAATCTGTCATTTTCAACCTACACCAACAACGAAATAACAAGAATTTAATTTAAACTTGTAAATCTTTTATTGAGACCATAAATAACACTATTTGAACATTTGCCGAATGAATGCTATTTTAATAGCTTCCATAGTCTTCTTTTTTGACGTGACAACGTCTTATAAATTGGTTTGCCGGGTGACACTTTAAGAAACTGCGTTACGCTCCGCTCACGTTATGCGCTCACAATGAGAGCGAGTGAGAGGGACGCGTGCCTTTCACTTTTTATGTCTGTCTCTCTCGCTCTTAGGCGGGCTAACCATGCCCGAGTCGCCGATTCGCTTAGGCACCTGCATACAAGTTTACACGTTGCCAGTTAATTGTAAAACGATTGTGTAGTGATAATGTGACAGACTACGAATGAATATTCACATTAAAATTATTTTACCACTCAAAGTCGTTGTCACGTAAAACTTTCGCCCGTATACTGACTTTACAGGCAACCAATTTTTTTTCAATAGGGTTAAAATCACGATGGATCACGGCGGTAACCGCAAAACTTCCTGTCCATGTTCCTTTAACAGTTATTCTACTTGGTATTGTGGGTCTTCTTTGTGCCTCTTTATTCGAGTAACTGCGGATTTCTTCAACAATCGTCGAAATCTATTTCATTTTTCCACTTTTGGTGTTCTGCTTTCACATTGCCCATTGTAGCCGCTTTATTTATCTGAGTGCAGTGGTATAATAAGTTGTCCATTACCACGTGACAGTACGTTCTGAAACGCCTATAAATAAAATACAGTAAAAAATACAGAGTAAATGTTCAAAGAGCATCCAAGCTAATGTTGAAAAAAAAAAGTAAGATTTCTTTTGGCGCACTGCCCACAGATTTTCCCTTAGGTGGTAAATGAAGCTGACGCTGTTAATAAGTGAAAGGGTTGATCGGGTGAACGTGGAACCACCGAGTGTACCCGAGCGAGAAAGATACAATCAGCTGATCTTCACTGCTGTGTCACTGTGTTTCCAATTTTGATTTGTATGTTATGAAAAAAAACATTTATCAATAGTTTCTCACATTCGGTCTTAAGCACTCACATTTTTTCCCACGGGTATTGATTTCAAAGTTTTCACTTCGGCCTTGCGGTCTTAAGCGCTCACATTATTTTTATATAACTGAAAACATATTCCTCCGCGTATTCTATAGTCTGTCGTGGGGAATGATTTGTAAAAAAGCTAATAGTGCAGGTGCTAGAGGTAGTTGAGTATGCAAAATATGAGTGACGGCAACCGTGAAGGAATTCTTTTACCTGAGACCCTAAATAATAACACAACACATCTTGCCGCCAGGTGTGATGGTCCCTTCTCTCTCCTTTCGTACCCCCTCTTCGCCCATAGAAGAAGCATAGCGCGCGTACGCGTTTAGTGTGGTTCAACGTTCTACATGTATTGACGTAAAGACGTTGCTTTCTTAAGTTGTATTTTGTATACATATAAAATAATAAATAGTATTTTCAAAATTTTTTAGTGATTCGTAAATTCTTAGTGTTTGTTTAAAGTGCACTTATGCATTGAAAAACGCTAGAAATGTCAATAGAAGTGGTTAATTTGAAAAGAAAAAACCTAACGAACAATTTTGCTTATTTTGCGATAATTCAAATGATTTAGTGAAAGAACCAAGGTCAAAGACGCTGCTTAATATTAAAGAAGCAGCAGATAGCAGAAAAGATAGCATTAGTTTTCAAAACTATATAACGCAGACTCCACAAAACCAGAATTTTCATGGCATCAAGGCTGTTTATATTAGTGAGGAGAAAATAAGACGTCGAGAAATTGCGTTGGAGAGAGAAGAAGAAGCGTCTGCTTCAACGTCCACAGCAGTCGTGGAGGCGCTTACTCCAAAATCTCGTTTGCCATCAAAAAATCAATAAAATGCATATTTTGTAACAAGGTAACAAGAAACAAAAATAAGCAGCTATATTTATGTTCCAAAAGGAGACGGCTCATTTCTGCCCCAAGTCGTTTCAAGTTTAGGTACTTAATTAGCCCCGGAGACCTAAAGAAGTTATTTAATTAAAATAACATATAATTAAATAATTCAAACTGTACATTCAATACTAACCTGCCAAGCGGGGATTGCAAATTGGTGATTAAAAAGTACCTTAAATGACTATGTATAAGTAATTTTGTATTAAGGTACTGTAGTTCCATAAAACCAAACTAGATGGCGTTGTACGGCGTTAAAACACGCTAGCGAAGTTTATGTGAATTTAAATAAGCCCGTTAAGGTTTAGTTCGTGGTTTATCTTCGGGTCAGTACCCAATAAATAAATACTACGGTGAACACAGTGAACACTCCTTACATTTGTACCTATGTGTACAGAGTATAGTCAAAGTCAGCCATGTTTTTCTCATTTAAGTTCAGTTGAAGTTTGCGTACAGTAAAAATTCGTTCGAAACTCACACAACACATGAAATTTCTTTATTTTTCCAAAGGTTTTGTAATTTTTTTGTGGTTTGGCCGAATCTCCGGTCCTTTTCTTTGTTGAGTCGACATTATTCTGAGCACAGTACGTCGCTAAGTAATGAATTTACCTTCTTTTAGTAGGAAGTACATAATCACGTTCTTGATTACCTACTTGCGGCGTTATTTTTTTTCAATGTTTTAGTTGATATCTTTTAAACCCCGCTATGCAGGATAAAAACATAAACGGTTCCTCAATATATATAAAAAATCCTATTCAATGGTCCAATTTTGGTCAAGTCTCTTGCACTTTTTCTGTGGGGCAAATGCCCATGGAAAATGGGCCGTCTCCTTTCAGCAGCAGAAAAAAATTTGAAAACTGCTCGTAGCAAAGAAGACCATGTTTTCACTGAACTGTCAACTTGTGAATGGCCTGAAGATTTATTTGCTATCGAAGTGAGGTAGCACAAACATTGCTAACTTGATTATTGAAGATTACCGAGAGGTTCTCAGATGCCAGCCGGTCGACCTTCAAATCAGATCCCTAACGAAATACTTATAGACTACAGGCCCGTGAACAAAATTTACGGGTCAAATGAACCACCAGGAGACCTATGTGGGATGATAGAAGGGTGTAAAATAATAAGATTCAGCACTATGCCGTCACTTGTAAGCTGTCCAACTGAGTGTTATTGAAGAGGGGGGGTTGCAATCCTCGATCATTTCTCCTTGTCGCATTGTTTTTGTACAGCGTTGCGGAATAATAGATTAGAAGAGGCATTAAAGGAAAAAACCTACAGCTAAACAGTTAGAGTATGATTTGAAGGCCTTAAATTATCAAGAAATTCATCACTTTAACGCTAGTATGGAGCCTTTAACATCTGATTATATTAACAGCGGCTGTCTACTAACTTCCAATTGCAATTACTCTCAATTTGATACTTTCCTCTGGGTTTTATGTAGATTACAATTTGATCAATCATTGAACAACTTTTGTCGACCATTGAAGAACTCGATACCAGGATGGAATAGGCTTGTCTACTAAATTTAAAAAATTGGGTAATAATATAGCTTAATGTGTATATTATTCCGAAACACCTATATTTAAAAAAAAAACTTACATTGACAATATGTATTTTGCATTTCAAAAAATCAAACAAACTTCTGCACAAAAACTGTCATGGCGTCTTGAATGACGTCACGCCGTGGCAAACATATGTGTTCGTGTAATGACGTTGTCAATAATATTAATTTAAAATGAATCTCTCGTATTACAAGAGCTGCATAGTGCCCCAGTGTACAAGCACAAGTATAAATACGCCAAACAAATTATTCATCTATGTTCCAAACGATCCACAAATACGAAAAAAGCGGCAAACGCTTGCGAGGAGGAATGATGACCACGATATAAAGAACGTATTTTTGTAAAGATCATTTTGATGAAAGTATTTGAAACAGTATAATCTTAGTAATGCAAATGTAAAAAAATTGATCATTTTCCTCAAGAATAGTGGTAAAACAATAACAAACTAGTTCAGTAAAGCGGCTGAAGAACTAGTATCCATGGAGCAGATAAAAAAAAATGTTCTATGAAAATGTCAACAACATTAGTGATGTCAAGTGATGTTTAGTACGGCGTGACGTCACATTTTCTGATTGGCGTTCACTGTCACGTGACTCAATGCCTGTTTTTTAAGATTTTCTTATCTAAAAATATTAATAATCTTTACGTATTTTGATAAACTATTTTATTTTTTGAAATCTCTATATTTTAATCAATAGTAAGAACCTCTAATCCATCCGATTCATTCTTAGTGGAAACGAGCCTATTGGATTTAGCATGGTGATTCTGATTCCTCAGCCACCGACTAATACCTAAATCGTACCACACGAAATTTTTTTAAAACAGGTTGTAATCGGCATGCAATTTCTGTTCTGTCAGTTCTGTTGTGTATTTTTCCGAGTCGAAAATATAAAAATATTAGTATGAAAGCATATACTTTTGACGTGATAACGTCTTATAATTCGGTGAAGCCGGCAGCCTGCACGCCCGCAAAACATGACCTCATGTAACGTTACCGTTAGTTCGTCGTCAGTGCCATGCGGACGAAGCTGAGCGCTGAGGGCGCCACCCGCCGAGTCGAGCGGTATCACTACTCGCGCTATCAGCGTACTGATTTCTTAAGACGTTGTCACGTTTAACTATCGTCAGTAAACCGAATTTACAGACAACCATTTTTTTTTAGTTTCCATTTATAAGGGGTAGATATAGTTGTTTATAAAAATCATAACAACCATAAAACAATATATTTTCTTCACAAACACTTACTTTTTCAAAAGTATAACTTTTTTCGACTTCGGGTACAAAGAAAAATGCGTGTAAAATTCAATATAAATATAATATAGAATAATTATACATCGTTTTGTAGCTTATTTCAATAGCTTTATGATATAGTAACTCAATGATGTCTAGATCGAACTAATCGATCCCTAGGTATAAAATAGTGCGCAGCGGCGCAAAACCGGGCGCGCGGGTCTAGTCTCTCCGATCCGTGGGTACTTTTGAATTTCGACCTACCTCCGATTTCGAAAGGGTACTCAAGAATTTTAGGGATTAACATTGAGAATTGGAACGTTTCATTTACAGAAAAACTTCTTACAGTCCGCGAGGTATAAGCTGAGCTTTGCATTAGTGTGAGTGATCACCAAAAGTACAGTCAGACGCAGGACGCTGTGACCATGTTCTCTTAATAAGGTGTCAATTTTATATTCAATAAATCGTTGTTTATTATGCAGTATCAATTGTATATTGGTATAAACGATAGGCCTGCCCTGAATACGGTATTCGGAAATTTTAAGTAAATAAGTTATACGTAGGTGACGGATCTCATGCTTTTCCATTAAAATTTTTCTGTTATTCTCTGTCCTTGACCATTTGAATCCTAAAAGAGATACTTCTTTTCGCAATGACCATATTGATCCTGGATAGTTAATGTCAGCTTGTTGTTTAAGAGTTTGTTGTCTGACTGTACTTTTGGTAATAGATGCGTATGCATGTGATCACTCACACTAATGCAAAGCTCAGCTTATACCTCGCGGACTGTACGATGTTTGATTTTCGTTTTTTTTATTATTTAAGAATCCATCCTCACTTTTCCTATTAGAACAAACTATAAATTATTACGGAAATAATAGTTAAAATGATTTTATATCATGTACTTAATACATTCCCTTAACGAATAAGAGTAGAGGGGGTAAAAATAAAATGGACCAAAAAATGGACTGGCAAGATCCACATTCTTTGATCTTTTCTTCACTCAAATCTGTTGGCGAAATTCGGTACTCACATTTTGCATACTCACTTACCTCTTTTTTTAAAACGAATTTATCTTAAAACGAATTTTCACAAGAATATAAAAACATTGTGTGTCTTAAACACATTTTAATTCAAGTGTTGTGTGTATAGAACAGTATTGGTGTATTACCTACGAGTACCTAAACACCGCAGAGCGAATAAGAGAACAGTCTAACGACTGTGCCAACTTCCACTTAACGTAACATTAACATAAATTACAGTACAGTTTGGTGACGTTACAAAAATATTAATTATTATAGCTGCGTGTGTGGGGACTCGTAAATTTCTACATAAATATACGAAAATGTAAATGTAAATTTCATAGCTCGACTCGAGCTATGAAATATTGTAATATCATTATTACAACTACGTGTAATAATTATCTACGACCGAGTATGTACGACCTTTATCGACCTTATATTTACGGGTCGGCTAAGATCGGGGCATAAATTATTGACTCAACCTGACGCCGGCGCGCCAAAACCAAAACAAAAACAAACGTTCATGGTATCGAAAGATTCGTTTATCGTTACATAAGTTCACATAATTTTATAAGTATAAGAGATTGGACTTACTTAATAAAATATCTTGAATACACAATCTTGTGTTATGGTATTATTTCTAAACTTTTGTTGTGCATACCAATACCAGTGAGAAACTGCAAAATGCAAGGTATTAAGCTCATTACATTTGATGCTACGAATACTTTTTTACGGTTCAAAATACCTGCATGGCAATATTACAGCAATTTCGCCCAAGAACATGGATACACAGTCTCACCAGGAATATTAGAGGAACAAATGAAAGAAAGCTTTAAGACAATGGAGAAGAAGCACCCTAATTACGGCAAAAAAGACGTCGCTTGGGAAAAGTGGTGGAAAGAACTCGTCAAACTAACATTTCGAGGTCAACTACCAGTCTGTGCCAATGTAGACAACATAGCTGATAAATTAATTGATGAGTTCAAAACAACGAAATGTTGGACTGTGGCAGAAGGTAGCCAAGAGCTTTTGAGTCTAATTAGAAAGACAAACATTGCTCTAGGGGTTGTTTCAAATTTTGATCCACGGCTTATTGAAATATTACAGAACTTAAAGTTGCATGATAACTTTGATTTTATAGTTACTTCTTATGATGTAGGTTATAGTAAGCCTGATAGGAGAATCTTTGAAGCTGCGATGAAAGCTAGTAAACAATCATTAAAACCATCAGAATGTCTACATGTTGGTGACAACATAAAAAAAGATTATAAGGGTGCCAGATCAGCAAATTGGCATGCTTTGTTGGTTATGCCAACTTTAGATACAACAATACCCTCAAACCATGTCTTCAAAAACATCTTAGATCTGTACAAAGCTCTAGAAAGCAATGCAGTTGAATTGTAATGATTAGACATAAGAAAATTGAGACAAAATGTGTATTGTAATTTAGCAATTTACATTTATTTTGTTATGTTTCAAAATTTGTAACATCCAAAATTTGAATCTATCCAAATGAAATATCTTGAATTTATCAGCCAACCCAACCCAATATTAATATTTTAATTTCTGCTTCTTACAAAGTGAATGTATAAAGTGACACAGCTTAGTTTGATCTTCCTTACCAGCGGCAACTCAATCCGTGGTTGTAATGTCTGAGGTCCCCTTGTGCTTGTCGGCATTCAAGATGTAGTACTTCTTGAGAATGGTAAGATTAGGTTTGTAAAGGCAAAAAAAATAATTGGTAGCTGGTAGGGACCACTACTTGAGGCAAACTGCAATAGGTCCCTGTTAAAACACAATACAAGCTCGAATGGAAAAATCCTGTGATAAATAAAGGCATAAAAATATTTTAGTATTTTTCTTATCTATTATTTTGAAATAATAATTGGTAGTATCTATTTTCACAACCATTTATGTTTAGCCATAAAATATGATAATCAAGTGGGCAAGAACTTTTTAACCTTTTGACTGCCAGAGTCACCTATACTTGATATGGTAGTGAGCCCTGTGCGCCAATGACGTCTATAATAGTTGACTAAAAAACGCACTATACCAAAATATTGTGCGTTAGATATCAAATGGTGACCGCACTATTCATTTTGTGCTATATCATTCGCTTGGCGTTGGTTTGTTCCCGGTCGTCCCCGCCCCGTCTTCCCCACTGTTCCCCACTGGGAACGAGTGGAACTTTTTATTTCCCATTCGTTCCGCTATTGACCGAGATTCAAAAAGCAATGATCACAATGTTATAGTTAAAAATAATTAAAAATGCTTAAGTTCTACTTTATTGTGGTGTATTATAAACATACATCGTAATCCCACTAATGTTATAAATGTCAAAGTATGGATGTTACGTTTGGATATTTGGATGTTTGTTGCTCAATCACGCCGTAACGTATGAACGGATCAGGCTGAAATTTGTAATACAGTTAGATTAGTCTGGAAGAATACATACTTTTTATCCCGGTAAAATAACAGGAACGGGAACTACGCGGGTAAAACTGCGGGGCACTGCTAGTTTCCAATAATTTTAGCAAACATTAAGGAAATACAAACGTAAAACAATATACGAATTAAAATACGTATTAAATTATAAATCTTTTTTAAAAAATAAATATTTGAATCACTATTTATGTGTTCCAATCGTCACCACTGGGGACGAACGAAACTTGTTTTCCCCACTCGTCCCCAGTGGGGACGAACGGGAACAAACCTTAGGGTTCAGGGCACAGAAATGCAATTTTGTCAGTCAGTCCTGGCAGTCATAAGGTTAAGCTAATCCAGTGATTCTCACCTGAAAATTTCGGCTGTAAGACGTCTAGATAGCCATTGCACCCTGACATTGGAAACTACAGTAAGGTGAATGTATCCATAATTTGTCTAGGCGAGCCTAAAGAAGTTTTCACTTAAAAAAAAAAAAAACTCGGGACCTTGGCGATTGGGCATCTAGAAATTCGTGAGCCAACGGGAAATGCTGAAAGGGCGTGGCCTCGCCATCATGGCATGGCCATCTAGATATGCTGACGCATTTCTAGATGGCCATGCCATGATGGCGAGGCCACGCCCTCCGGTTACACCCATGTAGTTTCCAAGGTTCTCAAGGTATTACATTCTGAGTTATTTATATACTTCTATCGGCAGTTCCTATGACTGCCAATTTTTTAAATTTAGGTAAACAATTCACACACAACACCATCTGACCCCAAACTAAGCAAAGCTTGTGATAGATAGATACCCGAAGATTTCTTATCATACCCGAGCGTGACGCTTGAATTCAATTCACACCCCACGAAAGATCTGTCTAGGCGCGCCAAAATAAGTTTTCACTTCAAAAAGGGGTCCAAATCATTTATTTACCACGTGATTTATCTCTGTGCCCTGTAAATTGATTAGAAGCATTAATTAAACCATAAGACAGAACTATTTAAAATTTTACCTATTTAAACCTTGATCATAACATAATAGTATTTAAATTTTGTAAATTACAATGTGAAGGTTACAATCACACAATAAATATAAATATTGGTGGACAATTCACACAACACCATCTGAACCCAAACTAAGCAAAGCTTGTACTAAGTACTATGGTGGTCAGATAGCTGATATAATACTTATATAGTTGTAAATACATTCTTATCATACATAGAAAGATAGAAACACCCAGACACAGTACAAATATTCAAATTCAACACACAAATATTTGCACTGAATAGGAATCGAACCCACAACCCTCGGCTTTGCAGGCAGAGTTACTACCCACTAAGCCACAAGGCCAGTCAATAAACCAATGTTACAATAATTAATATGTAGACCACTATTTTTATATATATATCACAGTCTAGGTGCAAAGTACCAAGAACGCCCGGTTTTAAAACCTTGATGCCATAGCTCCGAATTCTACCACTCGCGTTTCGGACTAGGTATTTCTCAAAGTGCAGGTATACAAGCCCTATTATACAAGTCTAGCACGGAGACGCCGAATCTGACCGCCGGGTCGGACGCTTCCGAGAAGGGACGCCAGTTACCAGTTATTCCATCGCCAAGTAGTAATGTGCAGAGTTTGAAGGGTAATGTTCCTAGAGAAATCACAGAGCACAGAGATAAGCAGGGTCGGATTTAGGGGAGGGCAAACGGGGCATATGCCCTGGGGCCTCCACAACAGACAATTCGGAAAAAAAAGGTAATTCAAGAAAACTGGCGAGCCTCACCATATTATTTTATACTAGCGGCCCGCTCCGGCTTCGCTCGAATAATAACCTAGATATCAACTGCAGCGTCATCTGCCGGGCTGATTTGTGAATCTAAACCTTCCAGGGCCCTACCCAAACGTATACAAAAAAAAACATTCAAATCGGTCCAGCCGTTTAGGAGGAGTTCAATAACAACGAAAAGTGGCATTGATTTTTAGGGTTCCGTAAAACGTAAAAACGGAACCCTTATAGATTCGTCATGTCTGTCTGTCTGTCTGTCTGTCTGTCTGTCCGTCCGTATGTCACAGCCACTTTTTGCCGAAACTATGAGAACTACACTGTTGAAACTTGGTAGGTATATGTATTCTGTAAACCGCATTAAGATTTGAATAATAAAATCAAAAAAAAAGCTAAATTAGGGTTGCCCCCCATACTGAGAACTGAAACTCAAAAATTTTTTTTTCATCATACCTACACGTGTGGGGTGTCTATCGATAGGTCTTCAAAAATGATATTGAGGTTTCTAAAATCATTTTCGTCTACACTGAATAATTTGCGCAAGAGACACTTCCAAAGTGGTAAAATGTGTGTCCCCCCCCCTCTAACTTCTAAAGTAAGAGAATGAAAAATCTAAAAAAAATATATGATTTACATTACCATGCAAACTACCAACGAAAATTAGTTTGAACTCGATCTGATGAGTAGTTTTTTTTTAGTACGTCATAAATACACTATTATTGAAACTTCGATCAAAGTTACAAGGAACTACAAGAACTATGTGTACTATGTATATTATGTTACTTGCTGCAACGGAACCCTTCATGGGCGAGTCCAACTTGCACTTGACCACTTTATTATATATATAGACTAGCGGCCCGTTCCGGCTTCGCTCGGACATAACCTAGACACTGTCTGCAGCGCCATCTGCCGGGCTTATTTGTGAATTTAAACCATCTATTAAACACACAAAAAAAAACATTCAAATCGGTCCCGTCGTTTAGGAGTTCACTGTCAAAAATGATTAAATTACTAAAACGGCTATAAAAAAGCAGGGGTTGGTGATAAAAGGGTAAAAATTTAGGGTTGTATGTATTTTTTAACGCCACATTATAAAAAAAATAAAACAAAAAAAAATACAAAAAATTAAAAAAAAATGTTTGAGGTGAACAACCCCTAACACTTAGGGGTATGAAAAATAGCTAGTAGCCGATTCTCAGACCTACTGAATATGCATATAAAATTTGGTAAAAGTTCAGTAAAGCCGTTTCGGAGAAGTAAGGAAACAAACACTGTGACACGAGAATTTTATATATAAGACGAGAATTTTATATATAAGATTACTAGCTGACCCCGCAAACGTTGTTTTGCCTTAGTGAACAACCCTTGTCACTTAGGGGTATGAAAAATAGCTAGTAGCCGATTCTCATACCTACAGAATATGCATATAAAATTTGGTTAAAATCAGTAAAGCCGTTTCGGAGGAGTAAGGAAACAAACACTGTGACACGAGAATTTTATATATAAGATACGAACCAATTGGAGCTACTTTTGTCTTCCTCATAACTTAAAAACTATTGCACATTAACTTGTCAAACTGCTCACGCATTGAGACTTGCAGGCTATCAATATGTGCTCCACACTTCACAAACATACCTCAAACGGTTATTTAGATACGTCCGAAAATCGTCATTTTTATTACTGATTAAGATACTAGACATAAAACATTTCATCCACTTCCAGATGATATAGAAAGTTCGAATTTGGCATTCAGATAGGTAATTGGGTCCACACAAAGGAAAAAGTCAGTTACTGGTTAATTTTAATAATTTTATGTTAGTATTTCCATTTGGATGTGGACTAAAAGTGCCTTTAAAAAGAAAATAGCAATCATAATTGAGGGCTGACGGTCTTTATTGTAGACTAAAAGCGCCCCGCGGTGTTACCCGCGAAGTTCCCGTTCCCGTTGTTTTTCCGGAATAAAAAGTGGAAGAACACATAGGCGTGTTCTTCCAGACTATAATCTATCTGTCTTCCAAATATCAGCAGGATCCGTTCATACGTTAGGACGTGATTGAGCAACAAACATCAAAATATCCAAACATCCATACATTGACATGTATAATATTAGTAGGATTTTATAGCCGTATAGTAAATACTAGCAGCGCCCCGCGGTGTTACCCGCGAAGTTCCCGTTCCTGTTATTCCCGTTGTTTTCCGGGATAAAAAATAGCCTATATGGTCTTCCAGACTATAATCTACCTGTGTTCCAAATTTCAGCCCGATCCATTCATACGTTAGGACGTCCTAACAAGGATATGTGCATTTTTTTTGCGGGATAAAATGAAGCTAATGTGTTTTTCTAGACTGTAATTTAAACATGTTCCAAAGGACAATGCCCACGTCCCATACATTGAAAAACCTGGCCAACTTTTTTTGATACTGAAAGTGTATAGAGATGAATAGTATCTAATTAGGATTGTTAATGCTTCTATAAACGTCTGCTGTTGGTGTTTTTCATTTCCTAAATACCAAAAATGAGTTACAGTTAAACCAAAAGTAAGGTTATGTTTACTGTCAAAATATTGTAGAATTATGTTTTCTTTTGGATTAGAACAGAAAAGAAAAGAAAGAACTATGGTATTGTCTTTCAAAACATATTTCTTATCAGAATAAATAGGAATAATAGTACTTCTCACTACCAACTGATTACCATAAAATAGTTCTCGGATGGAATTATCATAGGGTAAACAAGCCTTAAACTAACTGAGTGCAGGGCTAGGTCTGATGATGTAGACTTGTCTTCATGTTCTAATAATTTATGACACAAGACAGTGTGTCTTGTTAAAGGCAAGCATGTTTTCTTGCTTACCATCAGGCACATGTTTTGCTCATCCTATCATGGTTTCCTGAAAAAATACTTAAATCAGTGTAGATAATACTGTTCACCGATATCTTTCTACTGAATCTATATTCAAACCAATGCAAGAGAGGATAAATAAAATATATTGTTTGCTATCATATAATTATATTTACATTTAATAATAACTTTATATATTTAATAGCCCAAAACTACTACATAGCCAAAATACTCTGCTCGTGGATTTATGTGGTCCTGGTGTCTGGCCATCCTAGAAATCTCACGAAGAACTCTGCAATGCAAGTACAGCAGTACTGAAAGATGGCCTCTGCTGGTTGTCCCTATCATTTTCAACTAAAATATACATATTATATCTATTTTATTTGCTTCAGCTTGTGTCTGTCTTCTAAAAGCAACTCAGGGTTTTAAAATTGGTAATTGCATAGGTTTTGTAGCAACTTAGCGCTATCCCCGTATTTCCTGTAGAGTATGAACACTTCATTCGCATAGAAATATTGTCACAGAAAGGAATATCTTAATTGTGATATAAATATTTCATTATTTTGGTATTCGAGACAGTGGTCTTAGAAGGTTCATAACAATCGAGGGTTTCCATCAGAAAACACAAGCAAGCCATCACAACAATATATGGTTTTATGTAATTATTACCACAATTATGTAAGTAATAAGGAGCACTGAATCACATAATTCCCAGTTTTGTTAAAACCAATTTAAACAAGAAGAAAACCAAAGTTAGGAAGAAAACCATGCATTTTGCTTGTTTACTTTTTTTTGATTTGTCAATTTGACATTGATCTTTGACCAATTTGGATTTGGTGAAAATTGCATGCCACCTTTTTCCTCGTTTACATTACCAAAAAAAGCTTTGATAGTTTCTTTGTCGCCGTATTTATATATATCGTTATTTAAATATGTAAAAGTAGAGTGCTCGCAATATAACTCTGCGCGTAGCAAAATTTGGAACTAATTGACAGGCCGTCAACTTACTCAACTTCTTGTTTACGTCAGTTGAGACAAAAGTTTGTTTACGTTTGGTGTATTTATTAATTTCCAAAGTAATTAATAGCTTTTATTATGCCGAAAGTGATTAAATGTGCTGGCCGTGGCTGGTTCTTGAAAATCAATCGTGGTTGTGAAGAAGAACGATACAATAACAGGCCAAAAGTGCAGTTTTCCAAACGCAGAGCTATTTGACAACTAATATGTAGGGATACCATAGCAATCAAATCTCCACCAATTATCGGCGTATTTTTAAGCTGAAGCTTTATTTTTGAGGTTTGATTGTTTTATCGCCAATGTCAATAAATAACCGTGGGAAAAAATGTGAGTGCTTAAGAACGAATGTGAGAAACAAGTTATATTTAATTTTATTTTTTTCATAACATACAAATCAAAATAGGAAACACAGTGACACAGCAGTAAAGATCAGCTGATTGTATCTTTCTCGCTCGGGTACACTCTGCGGTCCTACGTTCGCCCGATCGACCCTTTCACCTAACAGCGTCAGCTTCATTTACCACCGAAGCGAAAATATGTGGGCGGTGCGCCAAAAGAAATTTCACTTATTTTTTTAGCTTGGATGCTCTGTAATCATTTACTCCGTATTAATTACTGTATGTTTTATTATAGGCGTTTCAGAACGTACAATTACGTGGTAATGGACAACGCGTCATACCACTGCACTCAGACTAAAGAGGCTACAATGTATCTAAAGTGGGTGATAGACGGGCGAGCAAGTACGCGTACTTATGGCTCGACGACCTTTTTCGCGCGTGTGTCACCGTAAGTACGCGTACTTTAAAACCGCCGAGTAAGTTCGTCGGCGATCCAACCGGTTTGAAATCTTACTCGTAGCTCGTCTTGGCTCGTACGTGTGGCAGCACTGCGAGGCGCGAGCCGCCATTTTGTTTCGCCAGTCCGTGGACGCGCACGCTTGTTTAAATTGCAATTTTTGATAATTTTGATTCAGAAATTTCTCAAAATGTGTGATTTTCGAACTTATTCGCATGAACTGCTAACCGAATTTATAGAAGCTTTCCGAAATAACCCTTGTCTTTGGAAAATTAGAAGCAACGACTACAAAGACAAAAATTTGAAGCTTCAAGCATACAATAATTTATTAGAAATTAAGAAATTTTAAGCATTAATGTTAATGTGCCATTGCAAAATAAAGTCTGATTATTTGTACTGAGTTATTTTATTTATAAAGTATGTAATAAATGATACATACCTTCAAATATGTTTTCAGTGCAGAGTAGATTGCGTCACATGTCTCAGGAATTATGTACCCCAATGACTGTCTTGATATCGCTGACGAATACATTACATCTTTATATGTTCCACCAGTTATCAAAAATCGTAATGTTGCACTTATTAAACGTTCATGCGGTGAAATAGCTTCTCGCATGCAAGTATCCTGTTTAGCTATAATTGGTGTGACTAAACACAAAAGTTCTTCATACACAGGCTCAGGCATTCTGAAATAATTCTGGAAATCTTCCTTCTCTTCACGTAACTCTCTTACTAAATTCACATGTGATAAACGCTCTCTTTATGTAAGCCAGTTCTTAACCCACACTTTTCGCCTTCGTCTATTGTTTTTAGTTTTTGAAATGTAATACGATATAATTCCTAAATAACACAAAGCTTCTTCAGTGGACGACATCGCGATACGGTATGAGTAAGTTGGCGCGTGTATCGCCGACGTCGAGCCAAGTAAGTTCGCGATCTTAAAAACCGCAGACTTTAAGTTCGTACGTCTATCACCACCTTAATAAAGAGGCACAAAGAAGACCCACAGTACTAAGTAGCATTACTGTTAAAAGGACATGGACAAGAAGTTTTGCGGTTACCGCTGTGATCCATCGTGATCTAAACCCTATTGAAAAATAAGATGATCCTTCAAAGAGCATTCATACGCCAAATTTTCAAATAGTGTTATTTATGGTCTCAATAAAAGATTTCCAAGTTTAAATTAAATTATCATTATTTCGTTGTTGGTGTAGGTTGAAAATGACAGATTTTTATAATGTAATTAACTAAAATAAAGTTCTTCTGGTGGTAAGAGACTCAGACAGTCATTAACCTGTACCAATGATACTTGGTCATACTGAACCAAACTGCACTGAACCAGCACTGTAACGGCGTTCATTATTTCGAGACATTCATTCTAATCTCAGTTGTCCTATAATTTATAAATAGTTAGTTATATTGCTTCCCTGAAAAATCCCTTCCCGTACCTGTTTTATGAAGTTGTGAGTTCCCAATGAACGGGAAGGGAACCTATTAGCTTGACCTGGCAACATTAAGTACGCCACCAGTCGCGCGCAGACTTATACTGCGAGCACTATAGTAAATAAACGACATTGTGAAAGAAATTGATATACATAACATCCATTTTCAATTTCAATCTAACGCGGATCACAAAAACGAAACGCAGGTACCGTTTCGTTATTGCAATATTTTACAAGTCAGCTTTGTTGGTAAATGGTAGGTTTAATTTAAACAAAGGCAAATTATTTTATTTTGGAATGTTAGAAAGTTATATAACTTCGCACACGAGTACAACAAAAAATCACCAATTTTTTAATATATAACTCATATGTCTACACGACAACTATTTTAGCGGGTCAAAAATGGGCATTGTCCTTTCAACCAAATCTAGCTCTTCCGACGTTACAGTTAACTAATATTATAAATCTCAAATTCTCAATGTATGGATGTTTGTTGCTCAATCACGTGATTAGATCACATTATTGATTAATGTGATGGAATCACATTAGCTACATTTTACCCCGAAAAAAATGCACATATCCTTAGGGAGTTAGTATTAATTCTGCAATTGGAATGGCTAAAGGATTACTCCATAAGGACATGTGCATTTTTTCGCGATAAAATATCGCCAATGTGTTTTTCTAGACTGTAATATATACATGTTCCAAATTTCAACAAAATCTGTTCAGTTTTTCCGACGTTACAGTTAACACTTATTCCCTAAGGATCTGTGTAGCATAGAATAGATAATACGTCATGGTTTGGATTGGCACATCCGGCTGATCCCTCTACTCTCTTTAGGGATCACAATAGTTTTGGCCTGAAACTAAAAAAACCATCCGAACTCTACAAAAACGCATGTTTTGGGAAAGTCGAAAGACGAATTAATCGCATCTCTCCCAAAAGACAAAAGCGCTTCGGACCTTGAATCTAGACTTCAATTCCACAAACAATTTATGGCAGGTGCGCAAGTAAATACAGCTGGGTTGGGTGCGAGAAAGAAAAGGGAAGACCGAGACATGGTAAAAACCTTTCTACAACAAGACGAAAATGATAGTTACAAAGTGGACGCAATGAATTTAGAAATGCAAAGTGAGTGGTTAACCATAGGTGAGTTTTGTATTCCATTAGCTCTGAAGTGGCGCACCTTGCTATATGACTGGTCTCCTGCCTTATAAAATTTTATCTGAACGCTTTCCAAATGACCCTCCCTGACCAGAGTAACTTGGTAAGGTGGGGAAAAGGCTCTGAAAAATGTTGCTATACTTGTGGTGAGGCGATATGTACAGCAAGGCACATATTGGTGGGATGCAAGGTGCTCCTTAATAGGGGTCATTACTCAACTCTGGCGGTCTTGTGCCCGACTCATCCAGTCTTGGCCTCCGTGTCATCTGATGTCGTCCACCCAGCGTTGTGGTGGCCGCCCTCTTCCTCTCGTGTCAGCCCGGGGTCTCCACTCAAGGACTCGTTTCGTCCATCGGCTTGCATCCATTCTGGCAATGTGCCCTGCCCAGGTCCATTTATTCTTAGCGACTATGGTCATCACGTCTCTCAGCTTGGTTTTACTACGTATCCACTCATTTCGTTTCCGGTCCTTGAGTGTAATACCAAGCATTGCTCTTTCCATGCCTCTCTGCGTAACTCGGAACTTTTCGGCAGATCTTTTAGTGAGTGACGTGGTTTCCATCCCATATGTGAATACGGGCATGACACACTGCTCGAAGATTTTGGCTTTCAGGTGGAGTGGAAGTTTGCTACGCAACGTCTCTTTGTTGGCTCCAAAAGCGGCACAGGCCTTTGCATTTCTTCGGTCTGCCTCGGCTGTTTGGTTCTCGTAGCCAAGCGTAATTTTGTGAGGTAAATATATTCAGTTACACTCTCCTCAGGTAGCCGGATATGTGTGGGAATATTGGTCATTATTTTAGTTTTGCTGAAATTCATTTTGAGGCCTGCCTTTAGAGACTCTTTCCTTAGATCTTCTACCATAGCGATCATATCCTCGGTGTTGTCGGATATAAGCACCAAGTCGTCAGCAAATCTCAAATTTGAAAGCCTTTCTCCGTCAACTATTAAACCTTTGTCACTCCAGTCCAGCTGTTGAAATATATATTCCAAAGATAATGTGAACAGCTTTGGAGATATAGTATCGCCCTGTAGTACACCTCTTCCTAAAGGAAATGTTTGTGTTTTTTTTGTGCAGGGCGACACATGCTGTAGCATTTGCGTGAAGATGGTTGAGTATTTGAATGTATATTTCATCTATTCTGCATTTGACTAGCACGCTCTAAGACCCACCATTCCAAAGAATCGAAACATTTGAGTATTGAGTAAAAACTTCCGACGTCTACCGCGTCCTGCATCCGACTAGAACGGAAAGAGTGAGCTCACGCTTCCCAATGTTTACATGATTACGTACGCCCTGAAGTTTTTAGGGAGGGAGGGAGAATCTTGGGTTCTACGATCTCTGACTTTAACGGTTTTGCGAAAACGTTTATTTCAGTTTTAACATTAATTCAGTCTCTTTCAGTTTGTTCTCGCGCTAACCATAACCTGATCAAAAAGCTATGACGTTTTCTAGGAAGCATTGATATGTTTGATCGAAATAACGTACAATTCTTAGGATTTTGGAGTGAAGTTATATATTATGCTTTTGATAGTGAGCTCCGTGATTTGTAATAATTGGGGTTTTGGGATTTGTTCTCGTCTTTGGCCTTGGGTTAATTATGACACAGAAACCTTTTTCTCGGAGCTTTTTACAGCTGATTTATTAACCGGTCAAAACTGGCGACACTGTGCTATGTGTAAACGCTATACTTTGACTATACAAGTTTTTATTTCTAACATACATATTATCTGCCTCAATACTCTAGCTTAAAATAGTGAAAAATGATTATCTTATTAAAATGTTTTAGTAAACTATGTACTTCGAAAAATTACAGAGTAGTTACATAGTAGACATCGAACAGAAGATCGCCAGGTTAAAAACTGGTTTGGCAATTTATAATATGTGGCAACATTATACTTTGCTGCGCGTCCATGTCAAGAGATTTTCATCTGTGTAGCACGGAATCAATAGAAAATAAAAATGTGGAATCCTCACATAGAATAGTGTTATTTGTGTCAATTTTTCTTATGAGACAACATATAAAACAACAAGCTATCATTCGACGACTAAACATCGCGCTTATCATTCACATTCCATGTTCCTACTCGTAATACAACGAAAAGCGAAATGACTGGACCGTCCTTTATCTGTTGAAGTGTCGAATGTGAAGTGAACTTTCTGCGCACTATGTAGCGGTATCGTGTCGCGTAGTGTTGATATCAAGTGACTAAGTAGGAGTGGCATCAGCGGAGTCGTGGCGAGTGATTATGTGGAGAAGATGATGTGGCTGTGGTTGGTGGCGGCGGCAGCGGCAGTGGTAGGGGCCCGCGGGGAGCAGGTCCTGCTGCTGGACACGACCACGGAGGCGACACTCGGCTGGACTCGGTTCCCGTACGGAGCTCAAGCCAGCACGCCCGGCTGGCTCGAGGAGTCCTACACCAACTTCGAGAAACAGATCAACTGGCGCTCTTACGTCGTCTGCGATGTCGCCCATCACAACGTCAACAACTGGCTCTGGACACCGTTCATCGAGCGTCGGAACGCAAACCGCATATACATAGAAATCAAATTCACCATAAGGGATTGCTCACTGTTTCCAGGTAATGCTCTGAGTTGCAAAGAGACATTCAGCTTACTCTACTATGAGTTCGATGTTGCTACACGTGAGCAGCCACCCTGGGAGCCCGAGAGTTACAAGCTGGTTGGCCGCATAGCTGCTGGTGAGGGAAGGTTCAATACTAATTCAGATGTAGATATCAATACAGAAGTGAAAAGTATAGCAGTTACAAAAAGAGGAGTGTATTTTGCCTTTAGAGACCAAGGAGCTTGCATTTCTATCTTAGCTGTAAAAGTGTATTACATTACATGTCCAGAAGTGACAGTTAATTTCGCTAGATTCCCTGCTACACCTACAGGTCGTGAAGTTACTGTTATTGAGGAAGCAAATGGTACTTGTGTAGAAAATGCAGAGAAGACTCCTGGAGAGCCTCCAGTGTATATGTGCAAAGGTGATGGCAAGTGGACTCTGCCACGAGGGTCATGTAAGTGCCGTGCTGGTTTTGAGTCTGATCATGAAAATCAAGTGTGTAATGAGTGCTCACCTGGCAAATTCAAGTCTCACACTGGTGATGAACCATGCATCCCATGCCCTGACTATTCAGAATCAAAGGCCTTTGCAGCTGCTGAGTGCAAGTGCATTCCTGGTTTTTTCAGAGCTGCTAAGGATCCCAAAAACTTGCCTTGTACACAGCCACCATCAGCACCGGATAACTTAACTGTAATATTTGCTGATCAGTTTTCTATATCTCTTGCATGGCAACCACCTCATCAAACCGGAGGACGCTATGATGTTACATACAAAGTATTATGTTCCAACTGTGGCCCAAGTGCTGAATTCAGACCAGCAGCTACAGGGCTCAACTCCACCAGGGTCACAGTTACAGGATTAGATCCTGTCACTGAGTACAAATTCCAAATATTTGCTGAAAATGGTGTCAGTGAGTTAACAAAAGAACCGGCCAGAAGTAAAGAAATTACTGCCATTACTGAAGCTACTGTTGTCAGTGTAGTTACTAAACTAAAAGTTTTAAATGCTGAAAGTGACAAACTATCTATTTCTTGGAGTCCACCGCCAATAGATTCAACAGACCCTGATGACACTATTGAGAGCTATGAAATAAAATGTTTTCCTAAAGATAATTTTGATAGAGTAGCCAATGTGACACTGAAAATCACAAAAGAACCCCATGTGACTTTGACTGGACTGAAAAGAGACACAGAGTATGGCATAAGAGTTAGAGCCAAGATGAAGAGAGGTTGGGGTGAGTTCAGTGGCATAATATATGCAAGGACGGCTTCTGTGCTTGAAACTACATTTGTTGGTGAAGAGGAGGGTGCACAAGTGAGACTGGTAGCTGGAGTCATGGTTGCTTTAGTTGTACTGTCAGTGGTGGCTATAATTGCAACTGTTTTGGTACTTCGTGCTCGTGCTGATGATGAATGTGATAAGAAACAACCAAGTGACTGTAATGCTCTCAACTACCGTAATGGCGAAGTGTACACGGGACCTGAGCGCCCCACCAAAACCAGCAGTAATGCCACCACTCCGCTGTTTGCAGGCACTGGTTCTCGTTCCTACATAGACCCTCACACATATGAAGACCCCAACCAGGCAATTAGGGAGTTTGCACGTGAAATCGACGCGTCATGTATCACGATAGAAGCGATTATCGGTGGTGGCGAATTCGGAAATGTTTGTCGCGGTAAATTAAAGCTGCCGACCGGCTGCAGTCAAGAAATTGACGTTGCAATAAAAACTCTGAAGGCCGGTTCGACAGACCGGGCACGTCGTGACTTCCTAGCTGAGGCCTCTATAATGGGTCAGTTTGAACATCCTAATGTGATTTTCTTACAAGGAGTAGTAACAAAATGCAATCCAATAATGATAATTACAGAATTTATGGAAAATGGTTCCCTAGACACATTTCTTCGAGCCAATGATGGCAAATTTAGAGTACTTCAGTTGGTTGGCATGTTACGCGGTATAGCGACTGGTATGCAGTACTTATCCGAGATGAACTACATTCATCGCGATCTTGCCGCTCGTAATGTCCTTGTCAATTCTCAGCTTGTGTGTAAAATCGCAGACTTCGGGCTTTCGCGTGAGATCGAATCGACGGCAGATGGCGCGTATACAACTCGCGGCGGGAAAATCCCGGTGCGATGGACCGCTCCTGAGGCGATCGCTTTCCGAAAGTTTACTTCAGCAAGTGATGTATGGTCAATGGGTATTGTGTGCTGGGAGGTGATGAGCTTTGGCGAGCGACCCTATTGGAATTGGAGCAATCAAGACGTCATCAAGTCCATTGAAAAGGGATATCGTCTCCCAGCGCCTATGGAGTGTCCAGAAGCAGTGTACCAACTCATGTTGGACTGTTGGCAGAAAGAGCGTACACATCGACCAACGTTTGCAAGCATTGTCAAAACTTTGGATAAACTGATCCGTTGCCCAGAGACACTGCGAAAAATTGCTCCAAATAGGTCAGCAGACCCCCTAGCAGGAGATACTCCAGATATGATTCAGTTTACATCTGTAGATGAATGGCTGGAGTGTATCAAGATGTCACGATATGTAGAGAAGTTTCGAGCGGCCGGTATCAATGATATGGATGCAGTAGTGGATCTTACCGTACATCAGCTGGCTTCACTCGGGGTTACACTTGTAGGGCATCAGAAGAAGATCATGAACAGTGTGCAAGGCATGCGTGCCCAGATCCGTGGCAATGGTCCATACGGTTTCCTAGTGTGAGTGCTGTGTCAGTGAGTGCTGTGGATAGTGCTAAAGAGTGGAACATGATCTCGCATTGAAACATTTTCCAGTGCAGCTCAGTATTTGATAGCAGAATAAGTAATGAAAAGGATGCATTTTGTATATTTTTTTAAAAGAACTGCCATAGTATTAGATATAGTTAAGAAAACTTCATTATGTAAGAGAATAGGAATCTAATAATGTGCCGTTTAATTTTTATTTTGGTGTTGTATAATCTTGTTTTGAAGTGGAAACTTAACACAAAGGTAATGATGAAAACCGGCCTAAATATTAACCTGCATCCATCACATGACAGAAGCTTTAGAACAACCGTCTTATAGATACTATACAACGAAACATAACATCCATTACTTATTTTAATACATCAAATCAATGGATTTTCAATTGACACGGGGTCAAGATGAAAGAAGTTTATTAGATAACAGAAAACATGTGGTGATAAATAAGTAACTTGTAGGTAGCTATTTTTAGTTAATGCTAGGCTGTAGCTCAAACAAAAACAATATCTATGATAAATCTTCTATACTCACTCACTCACTCAGTACCAGAACTAAAAGTGTTCAGAATTTTTCTATACAATAGATAAGTAAAGTAATGCTTTTAAAGAATAATTTTTTAAATTAATTATAGTACAAGATATTAGACTATCAAGGCAACAGTCAATTCTGCTCGTGAGTGCAGATAATGTAGCATTTTCTATTAACAAATTAGAAAATTAATTAATCTGTAGGTAGCTAATTTGCCATTAATTATTTGGGAGAATTATAAAATGTGAGACAAATATCTTTTATAGTCTTGTTTTAACTTTGTAATTATGAGGAACAGTCATACTGAGAGTTGTTAACAGGATGACTCATTGATCTATTACCTGGTTGTAAAGTTTTTTTATACTGGTGCTTTTTAATCTACAATTTTCAAATAGATTTTAAACATTTTTTTAGTCAGTACTTTGTTGTTTTTAAACGTTTTTAGCTACTGAAAATACATTATTAATTTCTTCAACTCCTAGTTTTGGGTGTCTGATGTGGTTTTTCAATGATTTTCATGTGTTTTTTGAGTATTGATCAACTTTAAACACATTAGTCCAAGTTGACAGTTTTTTATGAAGTTTACAGTTGACAACTCTGAATGAGGCAGTTCATATTAAATACTCGTTTCTTTCATAATGTAATTCTAACATTAATGTGATGAAAAATAAGTACTTAATTAAGCTAAGATTCCACAATTTCGATTATCATGTTGCAGCTATTTTTATCCATTTTAAATCGCATGTATATAAAGGCTGAATGTATTTAGAAAGTAAAATTGGTTCAATACCATGTATTTGTTTGTTAGTGCATTTCAATGTAAGTACCTATAGAATTGCAATATTATCAAAAATATAGTTTTTATGTAATTATTTTGCTTTCTTCTGTTTTATTTCCACTTGTGGTGTAATTTGTTGTAAATAGTAAGACTGTCTGATATTTATAGTTGTTAATTTTTTTTACTCTATCCCTCTGTATTCTTTTGGTCTATATGCTGCTTTAAAATTATATGTCTACATGTACCCAGATTTCAGTGTAGGATTCTTATTCATCCATTCTAGGATACGTAAAAAAGGGCGATTTCAGGTGATGGTTATAAATATCAGACTGTTAGCACTCACATTACAAATATGTATTATAAATGTTGGCATACTGGTTCATTAACCACCACTTTAACTTTTACAAACCCAATTTTTAGCCAGGGCTACAAAATATTTTTTCTTTCTTTAATTTATTCATAAATTACAATCAATGTGAAATACAGTCAGCACTATTAAACCTTGCATAGGTTTGTGCTAGCACCAACATTCTCGAAAGCAAACAAAGATATAGTTTATGCAAATACAAGCATGTCAATTATAATGCATAAACAACAGTAATCAAAATATGTTATTCAATATCAGTAAACAAATATATTCCTCTAATCATATTTAGACTTAAGCAGGCAGACAGAAAAACTTACCTACCTACTTACATCCAGACAAAAAGCAATGGCACAATCACTCACCAGCCACTGATGTAATTTGTTGCAGGTTTAAAATCTATACCAATAATAAATGTCACTTCATGAAAAGTATTTTAAGAAGTGCCCTCATCTATGAAACTATATATTTGTACTGTGAGTATTGTCATAAGCAACAAAAGATTGAACAGTATTTAATAGCAATAATTAATACATATATGTATGCCTAATGATGTTGCCGATAAATGTTCAACCAATTAACTTGTAATATTTCATAAGGAAAATTCTATAATAAAATTCATAGAAGCAATATGCTAACAAAAGTTTGACTCTATTCAGAAAACCTCTGATACTTATCATCTTAAGAAATCGCATGTATGTACTGATTTTATGGAACATTTATAAAATAGGTATCTCCAAAACTGATTTTATTATGTATGTACTGATTTTATAGGACATTTATAAAATAGGTATCTCCAAAACTGATTTTATTATGTATTTCAGCCAGATTTTACTATTATAAGATTTTTTTTCATATTTAAATTGTAGACTTGTGTAACTAAAGACTTAATTTTTGTGTGTTTTAAATACACCAACTAATCAGAGTTTCAAATGTTTGAAATGTTTTGTTTTCTTAGTTGAATAAAGTATGGTATTTAATGGATCTGTTACCGACTTGCTTTGGTTAAAACAATTTGTAAAATGGAACAATTTCAAATATAGAAACTACAGCTGATTACGTACTGTTAATATAATTGTTTGGTCGCTATCATGTTTTGATGATGATATCACATGGATATTTTTTGTAACCAGGGATATGCATTATGCAGTCTTTCTGTAAAGTGAATTCCTGTCGTGAATGTTACAAATTTAAAAGTTTAGCATCAAAACTTTACTGTTTACAGCTATTACAATTGTTCACTACACTATTATGATAAACGCATGAGTATGGAATATGTAAACACGGTGCACGAAGCTGCATCGAAATATCGGGGACAAGCAACGGTGAATATACCTTTATTAAAACTTACTTTTACAATGGTGTGGTTATAAAGTAAAATTTATACAATATCTTTGTAGTGTCGTCCTCAAAACTTGAACCTGATGTAATGTAAAGGTGCGATCGGGATAATATTGACAGTGTAAACAGTCTGCTTGGTTGCTACCAATCAAATTCCAATATAGTTATATAAAAATGCTCACTGCCACTTGTTGTTGATTTCTCATTTGACATGGCGTACTTATAATGGAAATCACACATTGCCAATATTAGTTGTAAGTGCTTCGAATACTATATCCGCCTTTTTCTTGATTTTTATGTGTTTTTTTTTGTAATGACTGATTTTAAACATCGACAAAAGAAAAAGCTGTGCGTGATGTGTAATCAATTTGTAATCACAGTCCCTCCATTTTGTATTTATTTATTTTTGCCATATATTTTATTATTGACTACAACCTATATAATACAAATGTGCCCGTTTAGAAATAAATTGCATACTAAGACTTCGCTTGTTTCATCATTCATTTTTTTTAACAATAGAAGTTTGTTTTTGAAGCTCACCTCATATGAAGAATTGTATTATTCTTCTTTTCTTTCAGTTAAAAAATAAAAGCATACATTTAACATTTATGGTGAAACAAGGGTTTCATGACCGAATTCTAAAGGATGTAAATTGAAAAATGGATATAAAATATGTCATCAATTTCTTGATGTCAGGATTAGTCATGCGTCGAAACGAACAACCCAACAAAGTTTCACAAAATTACAGTTATTTAAACCTTTAATAAACTATCCGTGTATCAGTTTACATCCGAATTAATATAATGACAATTCTACTTTGTTCTGTTTTCGTACTAATTCAGACAATTTCAAACAAAAAGGTACCTCAACGACATTTTTTTTATTTCCATAAAAAAAAACAGTATAATTATTACGTCATATAAAGAAATAATTTGTCAATGAGATGCCTAATATGTGTATAAATTGCTTAGCGATGGTGATGACTGTGCACATCAACAAATAAATATAGCGAATGCTCTTTATTATTCTTTCTTAAGCTTGCGTTGGATAGAAACGATGACGCGTGTTAGAGAACCGAGCTAAAGGAAAGAGATCGATGAATGATAGCATGTTACGATTACTGAACTCTTTATTTAGAGTATAGGACTCATTGCAAAGTCCACATGAGGAAGTACCACACCTTTGCCAGTGATTCTACCGCCTAGCACCAATGTGAAATCATCTCTGTGTTCCGGTTTGAGGGGCAATGTTTCCAGTGAAATTACAGGGCATAGAGATAAAACATCTTTTATATCATCTGGGTGGCAGTGCTAGGTAATGATTTGGACTCGTCATGTTCTAATAGCTGCGTGTCACTGTACTGTTATGGGCAGGCAGGTGCTTACCATTAGGCACATGTCCTGCTCGTCTCATCATTCTATACTTACTATAAAAAAAGTTTTTAAAGTGAACGGACGAACAAGACGCCCCTGTAACACGCTTGCCCATAACAGCACAGTGTCACGTAGTTATTTGAAGAGTGACCGGCGCTTCTACCGTCTATCTAAATCGGCTATCGCTTTGCTAATGCTGTCTCTATCATTTCAAGCGAAAAGAAAACAGAGAGAAATATCAAAGCGATTACATTTTTCGTTCGGCGGTAGACCCCCGGGTAAAGAATGCAGTCGGCAGTGCGGTGATGATACTTCTTGCCTTGTAATTTAACATTGTTTAAGATTATAGTTTGCGTATAATGAGTAGACGAAACTTAGTAAGACTGTTGCCCATAATAACAAGATGAAATCCTTCAAAATTGTATAATACTATAACGATGCTAGAATAAGGACAGATTACAAGAGCTAATTCGACATTGCTTAAGGAAATTTCCTCAATTTCCTTTCAAACCATTCCCGGCAGGAACAAATTCTCAAAGTGCTTTTGCGTGTTAAATGTCGAAAATTTATTAAAATTCCGCGAGTATCAATCCAAGCTGTGCGTTGTCTGTCTAAAATCAATCATCTAAAACCAACTATTTTTATTATTCTGTTGCCAAAGATATGGTTTTCACAAAGCGTGTGTAACATACTACGTGCTACCACAGAAATCCGCTAGATGGCGCAAATATAAACTAGTTGGGTTTCTATTTCCCTCTACCTCTGGACTTCGCTCCGACTGGAGCGCTATTTGCAAATAGACATGGCGCTTGATTTAGTTTTTTAATTAAAATAATTTACTTCGCTGCTCAACTGCCATTTATTTACAGTTTCTTAATCACTTTTCTTATCAGCACATAAATCTTTAACTACTTACAATTTTTTTGATTTATTTTCTGACCGACAACGCAAACGCTTGGGTGTGTTGTATTAATGCAATATCGCAAAATAGTGGATATTATTGTTCTTACTATTAAATAAATCGGCGTTTTATCTATGAATTCATACATTTAATGAAAGTAGCATTGTTATCTACAGTCGCTGTAATAGTGATATTATCTAATTTTTTGTTAAATTGATTTAAGTTGAGTCAAGTTGATTCTATTGTTTCCGTGTTAACAATAATCAAAATCAGAAGTGGGTGGCACTGTTAGTACTTAAGTTAGGGCTAGTAGGGTTGTGTAGTAGAAAAATATAAGAATATGTGGTAATATGTTGGAGAAATGTTTGGGTTTTGTTTTTGAGAAAGTTTCCAATCTTACTTTTATATACCACCCGTATGATGTATAGTGTGTGCCGAGCATTATTCCGACACAGGTCCTGTTACTGATTGATAGCATTTGTAAACTGTAGAATAGGCGAGACAACTACAAAAATTAATTAGTCCGTCAGTTAGATTATTAAAAAATATTGTACACGTATTTACATTTTATGTTTCACAAACAAAAATTACGAAGATACAGTGCTTAGAAGTTTCGAGTGACGTCACGTTATGGTACGATTTTTACGAAATGTGACGTCACAACCCCCCACTCCGGAAGTTTGATGATCTATATCTTTGTACATTTTTGATAATTTGGTAAACCAAAAAATACGTGTCCCATATTTTCTCATAATCTATATGTCTAACTAACTAATTAGAATGGTATATTTCCCAAATTTATAGTGTCGACGTTTAACACCCAAGCACTCTGAAAACTTGTCCTTACAAGGGAAATGGTTTGAAAGGAAATTGTCCAATGTCAGATTTGCCTATCATGTAATACAGCCTCATTCTAGGATCGTTGTGATACAGCACTGACCTAAAGCGATTTCCCTATCTTTGTAATGGTAAATGGTAATTGAAAACGAGTAACCGCCATTTTTGTATTAAACCTGGTATGGTTGTTAAATACCTAAAAGTTGTATTTTTTGTAGACGCCAGGTCTGTTGCTCTACCAGACCTTGGCCTTTTGCTAATAGAACTTTCCCCTGAAATAAATTAATTGGTAGGGCTAAATCATTTTTTGCTTGTTTTCGATTGTCGAACGAGATCAAGTTTTTTCAGATTCAAAATACTCTTTCTTGTGCATCCTATAATGTGCCCTACTTTTTCCCTCACGCAGAAACGGGATAAAATAGAAGAACCCAAAAAATATTCTCCAACTAAAAACTAGCCTTTAGTCCGAATATTGAAAATTAATTCAAATCTAATTATGAACAGGAGACATAATTTTTCACAATTTCTTTGTTTATTCATATTTTTTTCGATCGGAAATAAAACTGATTTGAACATAAAAAATAAAGTATATTGCCTGATTTTAACTACATTGTAGTGGAAATCCCATTAAAATTGATCAGCCCGTTTCAAAGATCACCCTGTAGAAACAGGCATACTTACAAAAATTTGATAGAAAAAAAAGTCGTTGGCGTTGTTGTAATAATATTAATTTAAAATTTATCTGCTATAATTCTTGAATAAAAATACACTAATTCTATAAAAATACAATACAAAATATTCTAATCTATTTGTATGGGTTTGTATGGATTGCACGTGTAATTTGGATTAGATTACTTCTATGACAGTGCGTTTCTCTAGCGTGTCATCTGTTTCTATTCGTGCCAGTTTAATTAATTAATTATAAAGTTATACTTAATTATTAATTAATTATAAAGTTATATTGTAGAAATATTTTCAATGGTTTTAATATGGATGTTTGATTGTTTCAAGAATTTGTTGATGTGTATCATCGCTGAGCGTACATATATGAATAAGTCGTATCTTTCAATACTTTTGTCAATACTAGAAACATTTAAATAACTGTTATTTATTATACTTTCGGTATAATACAATTTGTATGACACGTTAGCTTTAAAACAAGCAAATGCAATCGAAATATATGCGTATAATTATTATATTAGTATAGTAGGTAAGTCTTCCATTGTGTTTTCCTTTACTTGGATGCCAAAATTAAATGAAAATTATTTAAAGTTAAGTACTCGATTGTTGTCTATACTTACTCTTAGTCATGTTTATATAGTTTTTTGATTACGGTCGCTGTCAAATTGAATCTTTTGTGCTTTCGTAATTTTAAAAGTAAAAACCAAATGACTACGTGCATTTTACGAAAAATATAAACGGTTGTATCTATCTTCTACTGTGTAAGCTTTTATTATAAAATCTACTCATAATTGGTCTATTGGCCAGAATTTTGTCACAAATTAAATGTCTTGAATAGTCACAATTTCTTTATTGAACAGCTATCAACAGAGTTGATGCCATAGTAAGAGTCGTTTATATTCTTAGTTCTTAAACCTTTACGGTTTCAGATATTTTGCAAAACCCTGTATCGAAAAGATGATTATCTTCCAACATATCTCAAATGTGGTTTTTCCCATGTCTGAAAATTACCATTCTAAGCAATTAAAAATCATATTTCATTCAATAAGGAGACCTAACCTGAACAACAACCGAACATAGAATAACCGAACTTAGAATGTCGTCAAAGGCAAAAAAAAAGTTTAAATTAAAGCAATGTCATTTTGGCAGCGTTCGTAATCGCGTTATCGAAAAAAAACCGTATGCTCAGTGCGAGTTTTGACGACTACAATACGCGTTCTGCAGTGAGAGCAAACGTGACAATGAAGTGAAGTGAATAATATGAAGAAATTTATAAGAGAGTCTAGCGCCACGTCAATTCTTCGTACAAATATGTTTACGCGCTCACAGTAGAACGCGTATTGATGTCGACAAAACTCGCAATCTGCACACGGGGTCTATCGCATAACTAAAATGGTCTTTGATTTACTGTTGCTGTCTCTTTCTTTTGGTTTTCAATAAAAGAGAGAGAGAGAGAGAGAGCAATAGCTAAGCTATAACCGTTTTAGAAGGCGGTCGAAAAGCAGGAACATCATTACATCATTAACGAAAACAACGCTCTTGCCATCACTTCTATTGTTATACACAATATACCACGCGGAAATTGAACTATGCTTGACGAATAGTTCATGCGACTAGGATAGATAGCGTACGCCGTGTCGTATGATTGTTTCGACAGCAATACCGGATCACGTTATCACAAACGTGTGAATTCGAAATTTGACTCGTGTATAGGTACAAGTTCGCCCGGAGACCGCGACAGGCACTTGACACTATGGAATTGTATGGGCGCCAGTTCGCGCCGCGACCGCGACAGGAGACCGAGACAGGTCGCGGTCGCGGTCTCGGCGCGAACTGGCGCCCATACAATTCCATAGTGTCAAGTACCTGTCGCGGTCTCTGGTCGCGGTCTTCTGTCGCGGTCTCGTGTCGCGGTCTCAGCGCGAACTTGTACCTGTAGAAGTTATTTGTAATATTATAAATGGCGTTACGTACCAAGAAATAATTGATTGCGATTATTTAAGTACAGTATTTGATAGTGCAGTCGAAATTATTAATTATGATTAAAATGAAGTAACAATGTCTTGAGGTTCTACTATAGTTTAACTGAAATAAAACAAATCAAACACTTGAAATGAATGAGAACAATAGTAAAGGCAAGTTCCATTTCATGTCCAAATTAAACCGATCGAGTGTTAGTCGGCTACAACGTTATGCTGAGTGCGAGTTTTGTTGACAACAAAACGCGTTCTACCGTGAGCGCGTAAACATAACATTTGTATGAAGAGATCCGACGCCGCTAGACGCGCTAGAAATTTCCTTTTACAAAAAGCATGTTTACGCGCTCACGGTAGAATGCGTTTTGATGTCGACAAAACTCGCACTCAGCATACCGATAGTATAGGATTTCGGTCCATTTCGATATGCCCGTTCCTTCAAATTGTCTTTGTTTTGGGGTTATGTATATTATATACAGGGTTATTGGTAATCAGCCTGCATCCGTTTAAGGGCATGTTCTGTATATTTAAACAAACAACTTTTGTTCTACAACTTTCGTTAAATCTCAATAGATAACCCAAAAAAAAATTGTGTTTGTTGCCCTTTTTTGTACTGTTTAGCGACTTTTTAGTGTTTATTCACTTCGGCACATCATTTTTTGCGCGTTAAATAGCGTACGCACTCTTGTTACGAAGAGTTCGATGCTTTTAGACCGCGTAATATTTTTTTAAATTTTTTTTATAAAAGAAAAAAAACTCTTTTTTTTTTAAAACTGTAGAACAAAAGTTGACGTACTGAATGTACCTAACATCCCTTTAAAAGGATGCAGGCTGATTACCAATAACCCTTTATATTACAAAAATATTATGTATATTACAAAAAACTTAAAAATGCTATCAAGTTCCAAGGTTGTAATTTTCCTTAACAGTATAAAAACTTGCTAAAGATGTTTGTTGTATGACAGCAAACATTTTTTTTTTGTAGTTAAAATTCAGTATGAACACTTGAGTCAATATTTCATGTAGATACCTATTACAGTTCGACAGGGAAATTGATACACGGCTCGACAATCACCGGAGTCATGGACCATGACTCATGTTGATATGGTCCCACTTTCTGTATCATATGGACCCAAAAAAACTCAAGTTTAGACCGCATGGTCGTTTAACATCAGATGAAATGGCGGTCACACTTGACCTTCCATCCTATCTTGTCAATGAAAACAAAAAATGCATTAGAGTCACTAGACAAACTTCGTTTTCGTCCCTTCTCCTATGTACATGACATTTATGAATTTGGAATATACCTACGTTGCGTAAACAAGCTCAGTTGTTGTTTTAAATATTTTCATATGGTGATATCTACAATTTCGACTGTACTGCTAATACTGTAAACAGAAGGCTAACTCAACAGATTCCGGTTGCAAAGTTTTAGTTTGAATGCTGCTGATAATGAGACAACTATGCGCCATTTGTACACCGATTGCAATCGGATTGCTAGTTGTTTGCTTGTTTGCTCTGCTTCATTGCAGTCGTGCTTGAACTTCATTGCTACCAGAAAACTGTTGAAATGCAGCGTAATTTTTATAGAATTGGAATCAATTATTTATCAGACCTCATCACTACAAGTTGTAAGAGCGTCATTACCTATGTGTCATAGATGAAACATCTCTGTTTTCAATACATTAAAATATTACGTGTTGCTTACCATTAGACACATTTCATGCTCGCCCGGTCGCTATGCTAAAAAAATGTAAAATGGATAAAACAATACACATTTTATTTAATATTAAAAATTGATTGCGTTTGCTTGTGTATACGCACTGTGTAAAGGAAAGCAGTGTTTTCTTTTCTGATATGCCTACAGAAAGTGATAAACATGATAAATTATGCACTATAGTTAAATGTACACTGATTTGAATTATTAAAAATTATAGAAGTAAAACTTATTTAATGATCATGAACAGATGTAATCCAAAAAAGGCCGTAGTACACAGATTGTTGTAACCTTGCTCCAATATATAAATGTGCGAGTACTTAATAAGACGAATGGTTATCTAATTTATCTTATTGTAAATTATCATTTTTTTTCCGCTGAAAATGCTTCGTATTTTCTGTGATTCATTATCTTTGTAATGCAATGTAATATTTTGGTATAAATGTATCCACTGGCCACGTAGTCGATTCTGAAAAAGCAAATTCGACTTTGTTATTAGTGCTCTAGGAGTCATTACTATTCTCCAATAATAATCGGAGGTCAAATTACTCGTATTTTGGCCTGCTCGTGATGTTTACGTATATTAATAGACCTGCTAATGCTTACAGTCATAGCGATTTTAGGGATCAATTTACATCAGGGACGAACTGTCCACACCCCGTCGAATTTATTTTGTCAGAATAGACAGACAGGTACACTGGTATTTTGTTCTTAGAATTGGTATCGTTTTTGTTTTCTGAAGTATTTCCGAGAATGTGACAAAAATTTACGCAATAAATTTAGAGAAACAAAATCCGCTAGACATGGAAGAAGATCTTGTCTATTGCAATAGGTGGCTCCTTTGGTTATTTGGTATGGTCTTACAAGCGTCCTGACTCAAGAGCGAAATGATACCATTGTAGAATTGTATCATTGTGATTGACAGTTATCGTATAGCTTGCTATATTTGAGGTAATTGCCTATCGTCATGGCAGTCTTGCTATCTCGCTCTTGCGCGTTATGCGCGTACATTGGTGTGAACAAAATACCACTTCCGTCGCATTCACATGGCAGCTGATTTAGTGTTTTAAATTTGATCTAGTTCTTAACAAGATTGGGTCGTGCCCTGTGAATAGAATTGAACAAAATTACATTGAAATGAAACATAAAAGGGTTTTAATGAGGCGTTTCCCGGTTCCAAATTTATAGCTTTCAATTTCGTCATAACGGGCACTAATATTAGATTTTATAAAAAAATCTAACGAAATTATACAATGACGCCACATCTATGGCAAAATTGAGAGTTTGACAAGTATATTCGTATCTTGAGAACGTCTCATTATAATATAAAGTTATCCTTAAATTTGCAGAGATATGAGATAATGCAATATACAAACTATATATTAAAAAAAATTGCAATAACAATGCAGTTTATAGTCCGACTTACGTTGCTGTAGTGTCTCATTGAACTTTTTTCGTTTTAAATTATATAACGTTTAGGAATTATTTATTATATCGAAATTATGATCTTTCTGTTATTTTTTACTGTGATTGTTATTTAAATTGTAAAATATACTTGCATGACGAATTTTATCAA
Organism: Ectropis crepuscularia; assembly: GCA_963693475.1. Lineage (NCBI taxonomy): Eukaryota > Metazoa > Arthropoda > Insecta > Lepidoptera > Geometridae > Ectropis > Ectropis crepuscularia. Next base: position 9,964,217 of record OY856338.1, read on the forward strand.
AAGTTATGATTTGAACGCGGAATCATAATAATCATTAATTAAATCATGTTGTAATTAATTATAATTGAAAAGTTGATAACACGATTGTTTTTTTTAATCGTGTCATTTGAATAGTAACAATAAGTCGTCCATAAAACTTTTTTTAATTTAAGTCGATAAAATAGAGACTAAGTACATTACATTTGAGTCAAGCAATTATATTCGAGAGAGATTCTTAGAGATTATTTTATTGATTTCAAGGTTTCATCAATATTTATATTAATAACAAAATACTAGTTTCCAGATACTCAATTAATTCCACGAAATACTTCGAACAAATTAAAGCATTTAACAAAAAATACGTTTTATATAATAATACTTTCATTTAAAATATTAGTTAGGATAAAAAAGTATGTATTTGAATAAGAAATTTGGTACGCGTTGGACAAATCTAAGATAAAAAAAAAATTAAAAGAAATATATGTCCGCATATGTTTTATGTTGAAGATTCAATAAAATATTTTTTACCACACTAAATGTAAGAACGAGACTGGTGCAGAGAAAACTGATTTTAAGGGATATCTCTTCGCCGTCTTGTTTAAAAAAAATGCAGAATTACAATATATAATAATATATATGATTACCCTCCTGATAATAACAAAAAGCAATACACATGGCCTAGACTAGATTCGTTTTAGTGATACTCGGTTTCGACCATAATAGAAATGTGTTTTATTACAAATAATAAATGTTGGTTCTTATCGCTTTATGGACGCTAACGTATAATGGAAGATTAAGCTAATAATATTGGAACGTACACATTGAGATGATTTGCCAGTAATGTAGATAGATTTACTTTTTTTAGGTGTTTCTTTTGCCGTTGCTGACGTGGAAATATCTATGAGTACATCTATCACTTCTTCGTTGAATTAAGCAACGCCATTTTTAATTCACAATACGCATCAAAGTTTTCCGTTCAAATCGAACGTTACAATAATAGTACTGCGAGGCGTTTTCATAAGATATAACAGTTCTGATTTACTCACTGGTTTTTGCCACCACGATTATTTGCTTGTTTAATTTTAATGTAAAAATACACAAGTTTCGCGTGAACAACAGATTGTTTTCTGACTTGGCGTGTTTGTGTTGCGTAAAAGTAAAACATAGCTAGCCACACACAAAACAAAATGTCAGATTTATGAAAAATACGTTATCAGCATTATTGACTGGACATAAAAAATTAAAAAAATATATGTTAATGTGGCGTCTATGCCATCGTTCAATATTTATCAAATTAATTTTGTTCTCGTCTCAGAACGCTTCATTATGAAACTGTTACATGATGCTCACCCCCGTTTGTGTTTATGAACAATTACAACAATACGAAATAACAATATTAAATACGAATATAAAAACAATGGTGGTGTTTTGGCTTAATAATTACCTATTGTACTCGAAATGCTTTGTGTTAAATATTGTATTCGTGAAAACCAAACCAAAACATAATTTGAATCAAAATATCCCTACTCGTTATTTTGAAATGAACGGTCAAAGTCTTTGAACGATAAGGTTAACGTTTGTCGAATTAGTTTCTAATCGTAAATTTTTAGATATTTTCCGCCATTGTTAAAATAACTTAAGATAAAAGCCGCATTATTCTAACATTGAAACAGTAAAATCCATTATTGTATTTTATCGGGTGAGTACATGTTGTAACGTTTTGATAACATTTATCACTGGGCATGTATTACCTTTAGGAAATTAGGTTTCCATGCTTTCGTTGTTTGTAAAATTTCGATAAAATTGGAATCACGTTTCTAATAAAATGTATACTTAAGTACTTAAATCCCTATTAATATTATAATTGCGAAAGGATCTCGTCAATAGTCAGTTACGCATTAACTAAACCGATTTAAATAAAATTACAGTCATACTTACAGATGATGATACTTATATCTTATTAATGATACTTACAGTCTGATGAAACATAAGCTACTTTTTAATGCGAAAAAAGGTTTGAAAGGGTTGAAATATTAGATTAAAGTATGTGTGGAAGTTTTTTTTGAAGCTTAAAACTTATGAACTTAGTTTAGGCTTTTTATTAGATATAAAAATCAATATGATAAAAAACCCTTGAATCGTATCGTAATTGGCGAAAATAAGTAATCGTCAAAAACGAAGCTAAAACTTAAATGTATAAAGACATATTTTATGACGCACTTTTGTGTCCATTTTTGGCTGAAATAATGTTTCTAATTAATATTAATGTCGTGGTTATCGTCGCTCATTCCGACAGCAATAAAATCATTCAAGCAACAATGTGCTACCATTGCTTCCCGTGTAAACCGTGTTCCGGTTTAAAGGACAATGTTTCCAGAGAAGTAACAGAAGAGATAATTAAATTTACCTTATATCTCCGGCCCTTCAACCGCCTAACTAAAACTGACTCTTTTTAATTTATAGCGAAAATAAAGAGAGATCATCTTAATTAAATGGTAGACCATTGGTGACAGGCGCAGATCAGTGCTAGTTATTGGACTTCTCCACATTATGTGATCTCGTTTTTACATGCATAGTTTGACCTAACATACGTATGTAAAAAACGAGATTGCAGTCACGAAACGCAAGCGAATGTAACAGGATTCATTTTGTTGAAAACCACGATTTAAAAATTAGAATTCCGTATCCACCTTTGGTTTAAAAAAATATACAACAACCTTAAACACCGAGTTGAAGCAATAATAAAGATTGCCAAAAATACCTTTGAATAAATTACCATAATGTGGAAGGTCTGGACCACTCTTTAAGATTGAGACGAGGTCGATGACTGTGGTTTGGTTCGTGGTAGGTATAACATACGTCATATTTATACGTAGTTATGTCGAAAGGGAATAACTGAGCTAAAAAAGGCATTCTATAATAAATAAAGCGATACTTGTGTAAAATATTAGGTGTTTCACAATAAAATAGTCGTTCCAAGTTCTTTTTCGCATAATAACACGTAAAAACTGGCTTATTCATTCTAGATGGATTAATTCCTGGTGACAAAGCATGTCTTTTGCTTTAGTAATCTCTTCGTTGCATAGCTATAGGTATTTGTTTTATATAAAACAGAAAATTGCCACATAAATCAAAATAGTTTATTTATATTCAATAATTTTTTTTCGTAAAAAACATTCTCGTCCACGTTGACGGGTGTCGTTTGTCGTTAATTAATCGACTCGTGCGCAAGCGATACATCGAAGCGATAAGAACCAACAAAAAGCATGTGATATACCGATTTTTGTATCCGATATACCTAATAATAAAATATTTGTACTTAGTATAAAGCTTACGCAGAGATTTAGGTATAAATCAACAATTTGTTAGTTAAACTGTAGTAACACCAATCATAGCCTAAATGTAAACATAGTGATGTTAGATTTTATTTATAAGATTTTTTCTTTTATACATAGGATCCGGGGAGGCGCAAGCGGTCTAGTTTGTTGACGGACTCGAAAATATTTTAGTCTCGCGCCTCCGTACCGTATACAGATATAGTATAACATTAGACAGTTAATATTAAACCTTTTAAACAAATCGATTTAGATAACAACAATGGAAATGTAAGCTTGGCTATAATTTATGTAATAAACTATTGATATTTACTTGACACGTTTTTGTTTCTTTTCTCCTGGCCAATATACCTATCTATGTTATACCATCAGTTCACTACATAATTTCTTGACTTTAGAATTTAAACTCACCTAACTAACTGTAGGTTTATAATCTCACACGTTTTATTACGAACTAACTACGGCCGGATTTAGAGGCCCGTGCTAATAATCTTGTCTTTAAAACCTTGTACGTTGAAATAGACTCGGTAAAGTCTAATGTGGAGGCTCCGGTTTCCCTTCCATAAATCCGGCCCTGGAACTAACGGAATCTACAATTTTAGGGTGACAAATATACCTAGGTACAAGTACAGCAGACTGATCCAAACTTGAAAACAACATACCCTGTTCGGACTCAAGGAGTTTCCGAATTGTACCTACCTCGTATATGTATTTAGTGTGTTTCATGAAAATATAACCCATAGGTTTTATCCAGTGACTAAAATTATAATTATGTTATTTATGAACAAAACAGTGTATTTTTAAAAACTTCTAATGAGGCTCGCTAGTTCCGTTTGATATACTTAGATACACGAAAAGACTTTGTCCATATTTGTATTTTGTAACCACAGATAAAACACAGGTTGTCGACTCAGCTGGTCGGCATATCACAACGCTCGTATAAGCTGGGGTAAGTATTATCGAAGCTCTATACTATAGATTTTTTTTAGAAGAGATGAGACGAGAAAATTTATTAAAATGACTGAGCGCTTGCCCATAACCATAGAATAGATATAACAACAGTGTCACGCAGTACCTTTGACTTTGTAAAGAAGTCTTGAAGTGAAAACTTACTTAGGTACTTAAAATACATACTTTTTTTTCGTGGGCTGTGAATTGAATTCTAGCGTCACGCTCTGGAATGATAAGAAATCTTCGGGTAAAGTCGGGGCCATTTCACTTCTATCAGTAGTTCCTATCTTCCTATGACTGACTGCCAATTTTTTTAGGACAGAACTAACCTATGGCAGTCATTCAATCTTTGCTACCTACCGAAATTTAGGCTAGCGTAGAAGGCGACATAACCTTCTATAGGTACCTACTTGGTACTTACGCATATTCACGTAGAATCTACCTGAAAGCATTCCTTAAACTTACCGTAGGTAATCGAGTACGATATCTTGTACGGAGACTAGCGCCCCTTGTCACAGATCAGAAAATAGTTGCCCTTGTGCTAGTTTTCGTGTAGTCTAATATTGATAGTCTATTTTAGACTGTGCGACCTCGAACCTGATCTGCCGCTGGTAGGATCAAGAGTTAGTTTTTAGGTGTGCGTTCGCCCAGCAAAAAAGTACCGCCTTTCCAGAATTTAATGATGCAGATAATTAGTGCCTCATCTCGTGTAAATGTGCCCGACATTTTGAATTTGTGCCTCCAACGGTTTCAGATTTATTTAAGAAAAAGTGATTCTGCTGCACGAACGTTCGCCCAGCAAAAAAAAATTAAGATGGATTTAGCTGGATATAAAATATGCTAAAATATCTATACTTATATATAAAAGCGAAAGGTCACTCATCACGAAATCTCAGAAACTACAAAATCTAGGAGTCTGCATTTTTGCATGGAGGTGTATTTTTTAGCACGTAGGCGCTCACTAAGACGGGGTTTTGCGCAATTCATCCCTTAAGAGGGTAAAACAAGGGATGGACGGTTGTATGAAGATTCCGTATTGTTCAAAGTTAATGGCAGGAAATTCACGGAACCGATTTTAATAAAAATTGGAACACAGATAGACTAGATCCTAAAAAAGGACGCAGGTTACTTTTTGTTTCGTAAAAAACGTTGAAAGGGTTGAAATAGGGGATGAAAGTTTTTATGGAAGGTCGTCATTGTTGAATTTTAAACCATGAAATTTCGTAGCTCTAGACACTTGACACGAAGCAAATAAATGTTTGTTCTAGCAATTTTGTAATTTCAAATTGTACGGGGTTGAAATGGGGGATGAAAGTGTATTTGGAAGTTCGTCTTTGTTCATTGTTGAAGATAAAACCATTAAATTTTGCAATTAGATAATTATACCTGATACCCATACTGAAATTAAAAAAATGAAAATAGCTCCGTCTGTCTGTTGCACTTTAACAACGTAAGAAACCCTGAACCGATTTTGATGCAATTCATTACACCAATAGACTAGACTCAGAAAAGGGTCAGGGCGACTTTTTAAAACGGAAAAAGAGTTCAAGGGGTGGAAATGAGGCATGAAAGTTTATGTGGAAGTTCGTCAATGTTGAAGATAAAATCGTTAAATTTTATAACTAGACTCTAGAAATTCATACTACATTTTATATAACATATGTGAAATTAACTCTGTGTGTTTGTAGTTTACGCTTTAATGCTGAACTGATATCGCTGAAATTGTTTTTTTTTTTTTTAATATATAAGCTGTTTTTAGTAAACTTAAATTAGTATGAGTGTACAAGTAAGTAGGTACTGCCTCAGTTATCTTAATATTTATTTTGCGCGGACGAAGTCGTAGAGAGTCGAGAGTCGTAGAAGAGTAAAAGCTAGTAGTTTATATAGGTACGAGCATACATGTACCGTGAAAGCCAAATTTCTACCTCTTAAGATTTCAGAGATAATTCGTTTTTTGCTGGGCGAATGTTTTGGCGATTGCTATATATCAAAGGTGTGTGAATTGTCCACCAATATTTATTTATTATTATTATTTATATCGGAAACGGTTGGAGGCACAGTCATGATATTTTTTTATACAGATACAGTAAATTTGTGCCGGAATTTTCATGAACATGACTAGCTGGAAAAAGACTCTGGCTCTCGAACGAACAACACTAAGGACTTCGCGTTAGTGCCGCCTGGCCTACCTATCATATTTATATTCACACGATCTTGTAAAGTTTTGCCGATCTACTACATATCATTGGTGAGTTGTTAACGATTTTGTCTGGTTTTTTGAGGTTATCTTCACTGTTTTGAGGTTTTCATAAAATTACTTAAAATACGAAAATACTACTTTTATGTGAGCTGGTTTATTTCAAGCTTCAATAATAATTAGTGCGCTATTGTAGTAGAGTGTGTATGCAAAAAATCGGTTTTGTATACCCGTTAGTTCAGACATTAATGAAAAATATTCGTAATATTTTCAGATTATTCATCATCATCAACAGCCCACTAAATGTTCCCAATGCTGGGACTCGGAGCCTTCTCTCGCAAGGAGAGAGTTTAGATCGTAACCCACCACGATGGCCCAGTGCGGGTTGATGGATGACACATGACTTCGAAAGATTCTAGGTACATGTCGGTTTCCTCACGATGTTTTCCTTCACCGTTTTAAGTTAGCGGCATTACGCACATGACTTCGAAAAGACAGTGGTGCGAGTGGGGTTTGAACCTGGGGTCTCCGAATCGGCAGGCGCCGTTCTCCCGACTAGACCAGCCGGATTATTAACCGACCTAATTCGAGTGAACACTAAAAGGCGAGTATACGCAAGCTTTCAGGCTATGGTTTGTCACCTGGGTTTATTGCGTGGATATCGGACTTCAGGAATCGATCCGTACGAGTCGTCATTGATGGCTGCTCGTCGGATCAAATGGCTATCAATGCCAGAGTTCTTCAGGGGTCGGTACTCTCTGCGACGCTCTTCCTGCTACATATCAACGATCTGTTGTTGCCCGGTATTTTTGGGTACGCAGATAATAGTACCGTCGCGTCGTAGAGTTATATATCTGGCGCAAGAGCAAGTGGGCAACAAACTCAGCTACTGAGAGAGAATAGGATCGTGCGTTTGAACTTGGCCCTTGAGGCAGTCTCTAAATGGCGCGGTGCCAATTTGGCAAAGTTTAACGAAAAAAACACAGGCGTGTTTATTATCCGCTAAAAGGAGTCCATTCGAACTTTTCGAGGCGTATCCTTACCGTTTACTGACCATCTCGAGCTTTTGGGCGTTTCTGTCATCAACGCTCAACTTTGGCATGTACCTATATTGAGTCTAAGGGAGTGACGTAACTATAGGGTAGCAGGGCTGGCAAAATGCCACAGGTCCCCAACCCATGAGGGCCCCGGCCCAAAAGACCGCAAGCACAGGAATTTTTAAAATTATCGAGTAGGTATTAGATATCATTATTGAACAATTGAAATCACGGTTTCTTCCGAGGCATTACATCGTTTCCCTTTGCAATTTTCTGAACTATTCACTGCTTTATGTTATCTACCTATATATATATATAATATACAAATCAATGCCACTTTTCGTTGTAAGTGAACTCCTCCTAAATGGCTTGACCGATTTGACTGTTTTTTTGCATACATTTGGGTAGTGCCCTGGATGGTTTAGATTCACAAATCAGCCCGGCAGTATCTACTAAAATATTGGCGGTCTTTTTTCCGGTATTGGTTGGTCGGTCTCTCTGTCGGCGCGGCGGCGAAGACCATTGACGATGCTGACTGACCACCCGTCAGCGACGAGCTCTCAGTGGTGGTGCGTGGCTTTAATCGCTGTCGGCTGAGTTACTGCGATTTTATCGGAAAATACTGATATTCATTTTACGAATTATGTTGTTTTGAAAGGACATAGAATTAAAGTTTTGATTGGTGCATATAAGTATTTCTAATACTAAGTGGATTTAATTTCATTTGCAAAATACTGGCAAATGTATCCTGAGTTACCTGTATATACTGAGTTACGTTTGTGGTAACTCCAAAGACATAGTTGGTAACTCCAGAGACATAGACAGTTTCTACTAGCCCGTTATTCAGCCCATCTACTGTTTCGCATTCAGCCATATCAAACAGTTTTGGAGTTCCACCAGAAAGCTCTTTTGGTTTTGAATTTGGGCCAAATTTGGACGAAGAGTAGATTTCATCATAATAATTTGTAAACAAATAGTTCCTATTCTAACATTCCTTAGATGAATTTCACCAGAAATTCAATTAAACTAACACATTCTACTAACACCAAAACGTGGGTCTTGATGTTATATAGTAGAATACCTATGTCCGGAGTCACGTCATTTAGAGAAGAATTTGTCTAAGGTGTTACCTAATTGTCTCTGGTGTTATCTTTATGTCCTCTTTTCTTTGAATAGTTAGCACTATTATTTTACGGTTGTTTTTCGAAGTATCACTTATTATTTTCTTGTTTTAGTTTTGTTAAAAGTTGGTTTTCGTGTTATAAAGATTTTGAAGCGTTTGTCACTCTCAACAGAGAATTATGTAAAATAAATATAAATTTTGGATCTCGGTGGTAACGCTAAATACAAATTGTTGATATTATGTTCTCAGGTATGTAACTTAAATTAAGACTGAATATACCATACTGTTTGATTATGCATCCGAAAGTAAAAAATATATAAGAGTAAGTTAAAACTGAGTTTTATTTTCGGTTACTGAGGTAATACTCTCTGGTAACGCAAGATACTCTTTTGTGGGGGTTGTTTAAGTTTTTCATGAATATAGTAAAAATCATACAACAGACGTCGTGCCCATTTACACGTGTCATGCTTCAATGTTCAAGCTATTTGAAAATATACTTCGATGTATAATATTTACGAAAAAAAAAATTTAAAATAAAAAAATTGTATCCTCTCAAAAGTGTGGGTCGAAAATGTTATCACCTGTATTTTGTTTGCCGTGTATTTCACTATGGTATTATTTTTAATACTGGGATTTGAGTCTAAATATGTGTCATTTAGTGTAGAGGGCGCCGGTGAGGTACCATTCACTTCTACCCGCCATCTCAAAAGAGTTTTAGAGGGGTTGGCGCTATAAGTAGACGGGGCTAAGCCGTTGAGGAGCATTCGTTTGTGAAATTTTATATGGGAAAGATCGAACAGTTGTCAATATAACTTCTTACATTTATTCAATTGGTTTACTTTTACTCAATTGATAACATCAGAAGTGCTATGAACACCACGCCTGGAAATCACAACGGTAAAGCAAGCGTCGCCCGCAGTTAGTTAAAAATGTTATTCTTGGATCAATGGTTTCAGAAGTGCGTAATGTACACGTGAGTAAGCAACAGTTTAATATTACGATTTACTTTGAAGAAACGATGTATAAAATTGTTTTAACCTTGTTATCTAACATTGCATTTCAAATGAAACTTTTGCGAATCACCGACAAGTTAAATCTATTAATTAATATCTCGTAAAGGGGGGTACTGTAAAATAACCTTTAATTCCGGGAACTGCAATCAGAACATTTCGTAGAATGAAACATCTTCGGTTTTTTTTAAAGTTTGTGTATACTGTTTTACGAAACTTTACGAGAGGTTAGCTTATTTTGTGGACGAGTTGTTGCGAGGCACAGCAACCATAGATAAAAAGTGTAAATCAGTTAGATATTGGTTTAAATATCTTTCAGGGAAACTGTTTGAAAAAAGGACATGTAACAACAGTAATATAAAGTGTAACATCTTTGAATTTGGTTACCGTAGTTGGGTTACAAAGTGGTTATATCCAGTGCAGTTATAAGATACCCTTATGGTTGAAATTAGAAAGATTTTAGTCAGATGATGCCGAGCTATGTACGATACCAATTAATTGTTGTGGTATTGTTTAAAAAAAATGAGACCCTTTAATTCGCTATAAATATCACTTGGGAGCGTTTATAAAAACTACATAGAAGGCCATATTTATGTGAGAAAAATATGAAACCTTGAATAGGTACGATTAGTAGACTTGTAGATTTATGTAATTGAAAGTCAAACCCAATCGAGCAGTGCAATGGCTCTAGGATGTTGTCAGGTATTATGATTGATTGCTGATGAGTTAACGTTTGAATAACGTAGTGAAGTGCAATAGCTTCGATCCATTGACAAAGTAAGCGTTAGTGTGAAACCGTAATACCTTGGACATAAACTGACGTACTTAGTGTCGGCCTAAGAGTGTAACTGCTAGAGAAAGCATTAAGAGTGAACATAATGAACTTTGACTTTGACTTTGATTATGACTATGACTTTAATGCCGCGTATCTAGAGTTACCAGGCGGCAGCTAGGGAAAGGTGTATGTTTGAGATTTATGGAGAATGTGGGTAATGTAGTGACGTACCTCGAGTTGCGACAATGTGAGAGCGCAACTGCTTGGGAAAGCTATTCATTACTCATCTTAAGTGGATTTATTGAGAATGTGGAAATGTAATGACGTACCTTGAGTTGCGACAATGTGACAGCGCAACTGCTTGGGAAAGTTACTCATCTTAAGTGGATATTACTGGAAGAGTAAAATTAATAAAATTAAACTTGTGCATTTTGTTCGCAGCAACTACACCAGACTGTGACACTGCCAAGGTTGGCAGCGTGCGCAGGAGGGCCGTGTTATCACCTGTATTTTGTTTGCCGTGTATTTCACTATGGTATTATTTTTAATACTGGGATTTGAGTCTAAATATGTGTCATTTAGTGTAGAGGGCGCCGGTGAGGTACCATTCACTTCTACCCGCCATCTCAAAAGAGTTTTAGAGGGGTTGGCGCTATAAGTAGACGGGGCTAAGCCGTTGAGGAGCATTCGTTTGTGAAATTTTATATGGGAAAGATCGAACAGTTGTCAATATAACTTCTTACATTTATTCAATTGGTTTACTTTTACTCAATTGATAACAAAAAGTTGATTGACCCATACATCAATCGCCAAAACGTTCGCCCAGCAAAAAACGAAATATCTCTGAAACCTTAATAGACACAAGTTTGGCTTTCACGGCACATTTATGCTCTTATATAAGCTACCTTTTTGCATATTTTATATCCAGCTAATAAACCCATCATTTAAAAAAAATTGCTGGGCGAACGTTCGTGCAGTAGAATCACTTTTTCTTAAATAAATATGAAACCGTTGGAGGCACAAATTCGAAATTTCGGGCACATTACTGTGCCTAGGTGTTTCTATATACATATAATAAGTATGTATTTAAAACTATATCAGCTGTCTGGCCGCCATAGTACAAGCTTTGCTTAGTTTGGGGTCAGATGGTGTTGTGTGTGAATTGTCCACCAATATATATTTATTATTTATTTACACGAGATAAGGCACACATTTTCTGCATCATAAAATTCTGGAAAGGCGGTACTTTTTTGCACATATTTTAGAATTGAAATTAACGTGGTTGTTACACATATTTATTGGGTAAACGGGTAACTCACGTGTAATATAGTCGGTCAATCCGACTCGAGTTTCGGCCGCGGCCTTTTTTCACGGAGTACACGCGCGCGATGGCTGCACGTTTGGCACTGCGGGCTGTGGCGCGGCGTGTACGCAAGCTGTTGCGGGGGTGCGAGAAGATTGTGCAGGTATACACTTGAACTCTTCGTCATTGGTCATTAGTGAGCTGCGAGTCAGGAACGTTGCAGCACACTGAGCACCTTGCGCACCTTGACCGACCATATTACAGTTTACCCAATAAATAAAAGTTAGATGTAAGATAATAAGGTACTCTAGGAAATATAATAAGCATGATGACTGGGTCAAAAATATACCATTCTATTAAGTCCGTCAGGTAGATTCTGAAAAAATATGGGACACGTATTTTTGTTTCATCATATTATTAAAAAAACGACGAACGATATAATATACCTATATCAGAAGTATTTATGATAAATTGGGATACTTTGTACTCAATGTATTTATAAAAAAATAAAGATATGGTATCATGGGACACCAGGTAGAAACGAAGTTCCTTCGGATAGTACAAAAGCAACACAATTTGAAAAAAGAATTGGTTATTTGTTAAGTACACCATAAGAGAAAAGTTACTTTTTAACCGCGTGCTCAATTTTAATGAATTGAGTTTTGAGGGAAGGATTTTAAAATTGAAGAAATAGAATCCTGTGCGTTAGCCAGGGAATCAAAAGAGTACGAGGTGAAAAATCTTTGCACACGAGCGTAAAATACTCTTAGTTAATATGTAACTTTTCATCCCACCTCAGCGAGGAAATGATTAAACGCTTTGCGCATTATTAGCAGTTTCAGTTAGTCTGTTGGCGTCATTTTAGAGTGTTCACTTTTGTTCAAGTTTCTTATTTTTTAAACTACGGTTTTAACAAAAAGACGTGAAAGAAAATTAAAAAAGTACACCAAGGAGGTTCCTAGTCAGAGTTTTTCACAAATTAAAAAAGTACACCAAGGAGGTTCCTAGTCTGAGTTTTTCACAAATTAAATAAGTTATATTATGATAAACTCGAGACTATGGAGGCAGAAGTTAAAATATTAAATAAATAAATATTGTTGGACAAAAGGGTACCGGACTGGGTCAAAAATACACCATCCTAATTAGTCCGTCAGCTAGATCATGGAAAAATATTGGACACGTATTTTTTGTTTTTTCATAATATTAAAAATCGTCAAAGATATAGACCATCAAACTTCGAGAGTGGGGGGTCGCGACGTCACTCGTGAGTAAAAATCGTACTCACAAGTGACGTCACACGAAACTTCGAAGCGCTGTATCTTCGTCATTTTTTGTTTGTGAAACAAAAGAAAAAATACGTGTACAATATTTTTTGACAATCTAACTTAACTGGCTACTTAGTTTTTTTGAGGATTGTACCCTATTCACACACAACACCATCTGACCCCAAACTAAGCAAAGCTTGTATTATAGCGGCCAGATAGCTATAATACTTATATAGTTTTAAATACATACTTATTATACATAGAAACACCCAGACACAGTGCAAACATTTGAATTCATCACACAAATATTTGCACTGGGTGGGAATCGAACCCACAACCTTCGGCTTCACCTTCAAATGAAGGTTTAAATTCACAAACATAGTGCACACGATGTTCTATATTAGAATTTACTTTATTTTCCAGCGAATCAAGATGTCACTTTTTTTTTTTTTTTTTTTTTTTTTTTTTATTCAAAATTTGCTACTCCACAGACTCCGGGGTCCGTGACTTTTGTTATTTCAAATCTTATTTATTTTTACATATTTCTTGGATAATTAGAAGAAGAGGAAAATAAGGGGGGAGTTGGGAACATTTTAAACCTAATACTAGTTAGTGCTCGTCTGTTGAGCCGATCACTACCGGTTGCGATTCCGCTAGTAATCGACTCAACATCGATTCTTTGCCTTATTGCCATTTGCCTAAGCCGCCTCCTCCCGGCCGAGAGCCTCCACTACGGCTGAATTTCTGTCCCTGATGGCCATCTGTAGGTTGAACTCTCGGATGGTCTTCGGTGATGCAGCCAACGCTCGCCGCACGAACCGACCGATGGCGTCGTCGGTGTCGTCAGCGTAGTACGTGAAGGTCCCCGTGTGCCGTGAGATTGCAACAACCGCATGGGGCACGCTCTCGTGCAGCTTCATGTTTGCCTTGGTTTTTATTGCGATTACCGACTCATATGTCAGTCCCTGAGCTTCATGGATGGTGAGGATACGTGACCCTGTGCCTGACCCATAACCCTGGTTTGTCAGGGTCTCCTTCTCCTCTTGAGTGTGAACTAAGAAGAGGGTGTTTGGTAGGGTGTTGGGTATTTGCGCTCCCTTGTACCTTTTCTGCTCTAGGGACTTTATACGGGGTGCTGAGGAGTACATACCTGAGTATATTTCCCTCAGCGCATATGCGACATCCATCGGATTACGATGTGTGCAGAGCAACTCCTGGCTGATCTTTGTTACCAGGTTTGGGCGGTGATACCTCATTTCGAAGAGATTTTCCCTGTCGATATAAGGCAACTGATTGACATCTCCGATGAGGACAATTTCACTAACACTAGACAGCCTTGAAGCCATCACAATGGCACCAAAATGGTTCATGAGAGCTTCGTCCACCATGAGGCGACTGAAACTCTCTCTTCCGAAACCATTTACCAGAGCAGAAGCCATGGTTCGCACTCTGGTTTTGACCAGGTTTCCGATACGGTGCGATAGCTTTTCTCTTAGATCTTTTGCTGCCTCAGTTGTTGTAGTGATAATAGCGTCCTTGTCCACATCGAAGTGTCTAATCACCCATGTTGTCTTTCCACATCCTGGAACTCCGTTGACCCACTGTATTCGCGGTACCTCCCAGTTTTCCCAACCCGCTTTGACGTTTGAGTTACTTTCGATAGTCTTGGCCATCTCAAGGATCTTATCGTCCAGCATAATCTTGGTGCATCGGGCAGTAACTACGATTGGGTCGTTTGGTGGTGTCGCATAAACCGGCATTCCCGCGCGCTCTGTCTCTTTCTCGTTCAGTGTCACGAAGCCATTTTCTGCACTGTAAGCTGCCATATACTGTCCTGTCATAGTTCCCTTGATGACCCGGGAAGTGACATTATTGTAAATGGCTGCTTCAGCCTCCTGGAGTTTCGCCTTTAAGAGGCTTTCACTTCCTAGCCTATAGGACTGCATGATGTTTTCGCAGGTCTTGAGGTTAACTTGTCTTGTCGCTCTCAGTGTGGCTATGAATTCGATGAAGGCGTTACGTGCATGACTTCGCGGCTCCGAAGCCAGGACATAGCGGGGCGGTTCAACCTGTCCCATGTCGGCTCGCGTTCGGCTCAGTTGTTGTTGTGAAACTGCGTTGGGGGTCCTTGACGTCAAGGGGGGTGATGAGTGGGATGAGATTCGGAGTATGCTCCTTGCTGCTGCGTTGAAGGCAGTCACGAAGGTCGTGTTGGTGCCTTGGCAACCGTTTTGATTGGCTGCGGCTTTTTCCGTGGCTGCCCTCTGCTGTGCTCTTTCGGAGCCGGTTTGGATGGTCGAACTAGGAACCGGATGTCCCCAGCTGTCAGTTGCATTTGTTTGGTCGTGCGAAGGGACTCTGAGAAAGCTCAGATTTTCACCCCTATCTTCATATACGACTACCTCATGATGTTTAGAGGCCTCAATGCAACCCAGCCGGTCTGCGACTCGCGCTCTTGAGTATTCGATTGCCATCGCATCCACGCTTATCACCCGGGGTGTTTCACCTGCATTTCTGCTCAGATGTGCGAGCAGCGCACTTGCCTGTGTGAAAGGGGTCCGGCCTTCCGAGTACTCTATTAGTGCAATCGTTTTGTTTTTCGATCGCACCAACCGAAATCGGTGGCCGTCTACCTCACACACTGGCATGGCGTCGTAAGTTTTCCGCTTCATTGTAACTTTTGCGGTACTCCCATTGAGCAGGCAAGACAATCCAGGTGACAAACGGGCTCGTTTCCGTTCCCAGGCGAAGCAAAAGCTTATTCCGAATCTTTCTTTGTTGCTGTCCATGAAGAGAGCCACTCCGCGGATACGGATCCCTGCCTCTCCTCGGTCTGCGTTCTCCAGTAGTTGTTGGAAAGAGATACTTTTCGAGGAGTTATGTTGGGCGGGAACCTCATTCCACGTGGCGTCCACGGACAGCGGGTCAGGGTGTGGTGGCGAGGGGGGGCGTGTATTTGAGATTGTGGAGTTTCTTTTGGCCGCTATGCGGAATGAGCTCTCCATGAAGGACAGGAGCCGTGTTCTGCTATCTGGATTTGCTAAGATGTTATGGAGATCCGAGACAACCAGCCTTCTGTCGATCATAGATTCGAGTTCATGTCTTGCGGCCATGAATCGGGGACAATCGATTAGCACGTGCCAGACCGTTTCGGGTTGGTCGGGGTCACACTCGCATGCAGGACTGCTCTTAAGCTTAAATCTGTACAGGTATTCTGCTATTCCTCCGTGTCCCGTCAACGCTTGTACCTGGAAGGGAGTCAATTTTATGGTTCTCATCATTCGATATGCGTTTGCTATATCGGGGAGGAACGTCTGGGTGACTTTTCCGGTGTCCGAGGTCTCATATCGATCTTGCCATTTCTTGACCGATTCTTCGCGGATTTTGCGTTTGACGTAGGACAAAGGGATCCCCTCGTAGTCTCTGGGTGATTCCGTGAGAGCTGCTGATTTGGCTAGTTCGTCAGCTCTTTCGTTGCCAACGGTGCCCACATGCGCTCTTACCCAGAAAAGACGAAGAGATCTGCCTTCAGCATTTATCTGTCCAATGTTTTCCTTTATACACTTTGCCAGGGGGTGACTCGTATTTGGGTTACTTAGCAGTTCGAGTGAAGATCTGGAGTCACTCAGGACATTGACTTCTGGGTCTTCGCTCATTAACACCATTTGAGTTGCCCGGCAAAGAGCATAGAGTTCCGATTGAAAGACTGTGCATTCGGAGTGGAGCTTGAAGGTCGAGCTCTTGACCTCTTTGCCGTTCTCCCACCATGTTAGAGCAGCTCCAACTTTACCCTCAATCTTACTGCCATCAGTATAAATTTGAGGTCCTTCTGGAAGATTGGAGGTGTCTTCTAGGAGCTCGTACTCTACGGATACCAGCGTGGACGGATGGGCTTGGTCCAAGTAGTTAACGTTTCGTTCGAGTTCCACTTCTGGTGGGAGGTAGTCTTGGGAGAGGTTCTTTTTTACTCTGTACAAATTTGCTGCTTCCTGTATCCTCAGATCTAGGGGGAGCAGACCGGAAAGGGCAAGTGCTGATTTTAGGGAAACGGTACGGTATGACTTACAGATTTTCTGGGCGAAACCTCTTTGGATCGCGTTCAAGTGAGACTTGTTTTCCTCAAGGTCTGCCGCTTGCGCCCATACACTTGAGGCATACATGATGATGGGTTCCGCCACAGCGACGTAGATCGTTCTCGTGATTTCGCCATTTAATCCCCAGGTCACCTTCGCTGCACATGCTAGCTGTCTATAAATGTTCGCCACTTTTTTACATTGGGCGGTCACATGTGCTTTAAAGTTGAGCCGTCGGTCGATTAGTAGGCCTAGCAGTTTGACTTCCTCGACCAGATCGAGCCGGACGCCGGACATGACTATGTTTGGAGGTTCGTACTTCAACTTTTTTGTGAAAAGCATTGCGTTGGTTTTATGCGCTGCAAAGTTGAGTTTGTTAATTTTACCCCATTCCACTGTCATGCTCAACGCCCTGCTCGCTTGCTGTTCGATGATGTTCGGGCTGCCTGTAAACACGAGAACGACGTCGTCCGCGAATGCTTGACAGTATACTCCCTCGGCTTCCAGCATTCGTAGTAATGAGTCTAGAATCACATTCCAAAAGGTCGGTCCACAGATGGAACCTTGGACGCATCCTTTAGTTGTTTCCTTCTCATAGACTGCTCTTGCATAGTTGACCTTGATTTTACGGTCGCTGAGGTAAGAGTTTACGATGTCGTAGAGGTTTGTTGGGCACCTCTTCTTCGCTAATTGATTTTTGAGGGCGGGCCACCATGCATTGTCGAATGCACCCTCTATATCCAGGGAGATTAGGAGTACGGTGTCTTTACTGTCAACTCCTTTTTTGATGTGCTCTACCAGGTCATAGAGGGCGTCCTCGGTGCCTCTTTGGGGCATGAAGCCGTACTGTTTCCTACTGATGGTTGGGAGGAGATGCCATTGGAGTCGGTTTACCAGAAGCTTTTCGACGATTTTTCCGGGAACGGACAGAAGACCTATGGGACGGTAAGATTTTGGGTGTGTGTAATCTGTCTTACCAGGTTTGCGTAATATGACCACGTGCGCCTCTTTCCATTGCTTGGGAAAGTGTTTCAACGACAGGCATTTGTTTGCTATCGCCAAAAAAACCTTCCATTCGCAACGTATAGCTGCGGCGCATATATCAGCGGTTATCCCGTCCGTACCGGGAGCTTTTTTTGGATTCAGAGTTCTCAATACTGATTCCAGTTCCGCTGATGTGAATGGTGGATCATTTTCCGGCAAGTCCTTAGGCGTTTCTGTGGTCCGCTCCCGTAGCTCTGTATGACACGGATGGTCTGTGCTCTCAGAGTCGTCGGGATAGAAAGTTTTGGCAAGTAGTTCTGCAGATAGCTGTGGGGATAGAGTGTTCCCTTCGGTGTCTCTTAGGAGTATTTCTTCCTGTCTTGTCGAAGTGTTTCTCATCACTCTGTAGATCTTGTCCCACATACTTTCTTTCTCCTGATTAGTGCAAAACTCCTTCCAGCTTTCCGTCTGGGCTTGTTTGACTTTATCCTTGTAGTCTTGTCGAGCGTTTTGATACTGTTCGACTACAAGTTCAACTCTGTCAGGGGCGGCATTCCTGATCCGTCTCTTTCTTCTGAGAACTTCTTTCTTCAGATTTTCGAGCGTTTTAGTATACCATGGGGGGGTTGGATTTCCCTTCGGCGAGCTTGCCAATGGAATGGTGTGTTCGCAGGCTTCATGTATACTTGCTGTGTAGCTCGTAATCATCGACTCGAGTTCTAGTGAACTTTCACATTTCTCCACTGACTCCGGCGAGATGTTTCTTTCTTTAAGGGAAGATTTTAGCTGTGACATAAAGTTTGACCACTTTGCCTTCTTGGTGTTGTATTTGCGTGTTGTTATTGGCCTCTGTTGTTCGAGAGCTTTAACTAGTCGCAAAGTGAAGGTAATTGCGTTGTGGTCCGATGTTGTAATACTTTTGTCAACCTCCCATCCCTCGATTTTTCCCAGGAGAGACACACTGCACGTTGTTACATCTACTACGCTCGTGCAGAGTTTGCCTTCCCTGACGATCTCGAAGGTCGGTGTATCGCCGGAGTTGAGAATATTTAAGTCCATTTCGTTGAAGAAAGAGTTTACGGCTTCTCCTCTCTCATTTTGAGATGTGCTTCCCCACCAGTGGGACCATGCATTCACGTCACCGGCAACAATAAGATCCTTTGTAGCTAGTTTTTCGCTGAATACTTTGATCCTGCTGAGGTAGGGGTCGACTTTTTGGTCTCCTTCTAAGTAGACAGAAATCACTCCCAGTTTCAGACCTGTGCCGACCAATAGGACAGCCGCTTCCGTTTCGGTAACAATTTGAGGGTCATGGATTACCTCTAACCTGTCGCCGAAGACTATTATGGCTGCCTTAACTGGTTTTTGCCTATTTAAACTGCACTGAATAATGCGAGTTCCAGGATATTGTTTCATCGCGCCTTTATTACCCACATAGGGTTCTTGAACAAGGGCAACTGAAACCCCCCTTTCTCTCGCAACCTTCAGGAGTTCTGTCGTTGCATTCTGGGAGCGCTGCAGGTTTGCTTGGATGAAACGCTGAATGAATGATGAAACGAAAAAAGATGTCACTTCACTTCTGTTATTTATTTTTCGCACGATTTTAATCTCACTTTTTTCTGTTTCGTCGCACAGCAAAATCCCTATCTCCTCCAAGTTTGCCGTAAGAAACTTCGTTCCAATTAGCAGGAACAGTAGTTAACCTAACCCACCCACTAGGCAACATTCAGAAGGTGTTTTTTTAAAATTAGAATTAAAAAAAAACTGTTTACACATTTGGAATCATTTATTTATCTGATAAATACAAAATTAGGTAATTACACAAAATAATATGGCGTCACTATTGTGAATACTACGATAAATAAATACTTAATAAATGCTTCATACAAAAAAAATTTGTTAAAGTACACCTCTACAAGTTCAGTAACTTTTATAGCCTAATTTACAGGTTACTTAATATCAACGATGACCATTTAGCGAAACAAATACACTAGTATAAATTAAGTTACGAGTGTAGAATCGCAACCAGGATGTCTACTCCTCTTTCTACGAAAAACGTAATTTCGAAATAATAATAAATAAAGATTGGTGGATAATTCACACACAACACCATCTGACCCCAAACTAAGCAAAGCTAATAAACTCGCGACTTTCCTACTCCGGTTCTACTTCGATCCGTCGTTTTGTCCGTTTAAATGTTTTAAGCCTACTCAAATAGCTTACAACATTTAAACATGTTCGATCGGACCGAAGTAGAACAGGAGTAGGAATGTCGCTAGTTTATTAGCTTTGCTTAGTTTGGGGTCAGATGGTGTTGTGTGTGAATTATCCACCAATCTTTATTTATTATTATTTCGCAATTATGTTTTTTTGTAGAAAGAGAGTAGACGTCCAGGCTTGGAATTAAGATATACCTACTGGTAAACACAAGTAGGTAGGTGGCCATTGTGGCGAAGACCGGAGGGGACCAAACGCTATGGACACAATAAGTTTTACTTCGTCTAAGGCCTTTTTAGACCCCTTGTCATCGTCGCTGTTGCAAAATTCTGCTAATAGACACCCGATGCGCGATATTTCTTTTAAACTACTAGTTTCTAGGGCCTATTTCATCATCGCATCAGACATCAATCAACCCTAAACAAGTACAGTAAGCACTTTATTTACACGTATTTTGCTATAACAGTAAAAATACAAAAAACAAGATGCATACAAAAATAAAATATAGCCAAAAAGGAACAGCACAGCCTTTTGATCACATAAATGATCGGAATATGTTATAGCCAGCGAGAATTCACTTCGTCACAGCTTGCTAATTAGAGAGTACTTACTCTGTTTCTTATCACGATACTTAAAACCATGTGCACTAAACTTAGCGACCACTTTATGCTAGAAGGGTTCGCGTGCACTATACGGGTTTCTCCGCACATTGCTGTTTCCCTAGCTTCTCATTCAGAGTTAGTAGACTGGATAATATATTATAAAATGTTAGAGCTAACCCTGCACTATCTGCTTTGTTTCTTTTCAATTAGCAAAGCTGAGTTCATTTTGCTTTTACTCAACTTGACTGCTGAGTAGATCTTTATGAACTTTTACTAATATACTATTTTCATGAACACGGGTAATTTGGATTTCAGCAAAAAGTTATTGTTACCTAGTTGGTGATTCTTGTTTTGTGTTCTGTATGTGTCCGTTTTGATCTACTACTATCGGTGACTACCATTTACTTGGGATTACTAAAATTTTAGAGTTATCTATAATAAAGGTATTTTCAGTCGCTAGTTTTCACACTAGTTTCAATTATGACCTTGCTTTTCACAAACAATTATAATTTACACTAGACATTTTATCTGTATTAAAAGTACTTAGAAAGTTACAAACCCTGAGACTTACCACCAAGCATATGCTGCTTCCAGGTACTTAAGTTTCACAAACATCAAAATAAAATAAAGTGGATCAAATAATTTCACATACAACATTGACTGTGCATTGCATTCTGTTTAGACAATCACAATTCTTTGGTCTCCAAAGAAAATTATGTCATAAGTACAACATACACAATACAAATAACTCGAATACTTACATTACTTGCACACAGCGATAAAAATATTACTAAATAGTATTATATAAAATCGAAAAAATGATTACTTAGTATAATATGTATTTTTATTGCTTTATATAATTCAAAGTCGTATCCTGACAATATGTCATCAGGAGACATTGATAGGATCACAACTGAATCACTAGGATTCCGTATAAAAAGGTAAAAAGGAACCACAATGTATTAGCCATTAAAAATTAGTATAAAGATAATATAATTTAGTACGTAGAATTAAGATCGTAGTATATTATACTACTTCACTTGTCATAGTCTAATGCTTTAGTATGGTGTAAATGTACGACGACCTTAATTCGAATAACACTTCACCTTCATTAACGCACAGAATTTCAATCAGCTTAAAATTTTTTAAATAATTAAGTTACAATATAATTAGCATTATAATTGTCTAAGTATTTTCTAAATATTGCATTAGTTAACTTTGATTATGTAAATATTCTAATAATTTAATATGATAATGTTCTACATGTTTGATGTACGTAATCTTTAATGTAATTGCCTAGTTACTAAACATTATTATAATTTATCAACAGGTTTGTCACACCGATGTATTACAATTTATTGCTTATTGAAATGTTTCAGAAGTAATCCTTAAACCCTACAGTTTATATTTATTAAAAGCATGTGCAGTATGCACTAAATACATATGCACTGTGGTACTTTTATACAGTCAAACAATCAAACATTATATGTATAACACATCTAACAATTCTCGTATTTTGTTGAGTAGTAAAATCTCATCAATAAAGTTGTTGAAAAGGACTCGTACATAAAATTTGGTTCACATTTTAGCTAAAAATGTGTTTCCCCGTTTTAGATGCGAGTCCGATTTCGTTAAACTAAAGATTTTTTAGCTATAAACCATAGTCGTAAAAATATAATACAAGATTTATACGCAGAGGTGCGTTTTGTAAAATTTGTAAAGACGCGTTAATGCGGTACATACGTTTTGTGGATCAGCAAAAGAGAGAGGCGTGATAATACGTCCATGTGCAAAAAAATGGTTGTCTGTAAAGTCGGTTTTTACTGACGATAGTTAAACGTGACAACGTCTTAAGATATCAGTACGCTGATAGCGCGAGTAGTGATACCGCTCGACTCGGCGGGTGGCGCCCTCAGCGCTCAGCTTCGTCCGCATGGCACTGACGACGAACTAACGGTAACGTTACATGACGTCATGTTTTGCGGGCGTGCAGCCGGCTTCACCGAATTATAAGACGTTATCACGTCAAAAAGCTTTAATTATGAGTTTGAGGTGTTCGAGGATGAAACTTTTAATTCTTCGGAAAATTAGGGAAACCATCTAATTACCGTAATCATCGATATCCGAATAAAAAGACATAAAGCATAACCATCCACAAAGAAAGAGTGAATTGGAAGTTGGATACTTTCGAGGACTTTTATCTGGGCTATGAGTTAACGGAAATCGTCCCGTCTGATTGGCTGATTGGCTGTCTGATCAGCAAAATACACAGGTGCATCACATCGCATGATTATGAGCTAAAAAAAATGGTTGTCTGTAAAGTCGGTTTACTGACGATAGAACGTGACAACGTCTTAAGAAATCAGTACGCTGATAGCGCGAGTAGTGATACCGCTCGACTCGGCGGGTGGCGCCCTCAGCGCTCAGCTTCGTCCGCATGGCACGGAAGACGAACTAACGGTAACGGCGGAACGTTACAGTTTTGCGGGCGTGCAGCCGGCTTCATCGAATTATAAGACGTTATCACGTCAAAAATGTTCCACGCGTTCGAGGGATTATGGAGAACAAATTGTACGAATAATATGTCCAGAGTAGAGTCATTATTACACATTTAGGTATTATTTCTAGATAATGCATATCATTGTGCCATTCATGAAAAATACTTGATAGTGATTATGGATAACATATGCGGTACGATAAATAAACAGTTAATTAATATTTAATTAAATAAAATTGATAAGTAGCCTATTTCGAGTGATATAGATTATAAATCTCTTAATTAACTTATATCCTGTTAATACTTTTATAGGGCCGTCTCTTTTTACGAGATAAAAATAAAGTTATCTATTCCTTTACACTAACACCTCTAGACATCCTACTAAGACTATAAATGCAAAAGTTTGGATGCAGATTGAGTTTGATGTTGAAATTTGGAACGTAAGTACAGTCTGGAATAACAAAAAATTGGCAGTCGTAGGAACTGCCGATAGAAGTGAAAACTTATAACTCAGAATTTGATAGCTTACCTTGGAAACTACACGGGTATAACCGAAGGGCGTGGCCTCCCATCTTGGCATGGCTATCTAGAAATGCGTCAGCATTTCTCATTGGCTTATGCGTTTCTAGATGGCCATGCCATGATGGCCTGTCCACACCCTTTCAGCATTTCCCATTGGCTGACGTATTTCAAGATGGCCAATAGCCATGATCCCGAGTTTACCCGAAGCTTTCTTATCATACCCGAGCGTGACGAATGAATTCAATTCACAGCCCACGAAAAATCTGTCTAGGCGCGCCTAAAGAAGTTTTCACTTCAATAAAAAAAATAACGGAAACAGGAACTACGCGGGTGAAACCGCGGGGCACTGCTAGTTTGCTATATTTGTGGTAATCAATTAACTCAACAATGTTAAGGTGCGTACTAATTTTCACTGAAGTGTCAACAAAAAAGTTGACACTTCAGTGAAAATTAGTTATATATATGACAGTTATATGACTTTTCTGATGTCAAGCGAAAATTAAAATAGAGCAACTTCGCCAAGACCGTATTATTTAGGCAGAAGCTCCCTCGGACAGCAATTATTAGTCAAACTTTAGGTGTTAAAACAATAAATGATCATTTGATTGATTTTGGTTTACATCTTTAACCAACTTCAAAAAAAGGAGGAGGTTCTCGATTCGATTTTTTATATACGTTGCCTCAGAACTTTCAACTGGGTGAACCGATTTGATATTTTTTTGTTTTGTTTGAAAGGGTAACTTCCCGAATGCTCCCATATACATTTTACGGTAATCAGTAGAGCGGTATTGAATGAAATATTAATAAAAAGAAATACATACCTACGTCGATGACATATTACTTTATTATTAATTTTTTTTTTCAATTGAATTATGTTATTTCCTTTTTCAGAAAAAAATTTCAATGCAGTCGCAGATTTAAGTAGTTTAGGAACCACAAATTTACTTAGCAAGCAAATTAAGGCCATAGATGTTATTGTGTTAACAATGTACTTACAATAAAAAATGTGGTGTATTACGTTTCAACGAATTTTAGATTAATTTTATTTATCATTATTTGAAACCGAAAGCAGACGATCGGTATCTTCATTCTTTTCCACGTATCTATTACTAGCACTTGAGGGCGTGTTGAATATAGAATATAAGTAAATGAAACTTGTCGTTATTACGATACTCCAACCTAAACCATAGTTCCACGAAATCTTATGAAATGGACTTTCATCAATTGTAGACTCTGTATCAACATAAGCTTCGCTCAAAGACTCGACGTACATTACAATTGTAAGAAGAATATTCACTAGACTCCCTATAATCGCTGTGGCAAGGGCACCATTACATAGGATGCACAAAATCATACTCCAGGATATCATTGAACTCATTATAGTTGTCAAGAAAAGATGTAACCAAAAAAAAATGCTGCTACAAAGTATTGACAAACTCAATACATTTAATGATCCAGTAAAATACGATAGTAGTGCTGGCGGTATCAACGTTATCAATGTACTATAATACAAAAGACCGGTAACTCCGAGGTCTCTGGAATCCAATACTTTTTTTAAATATACTCTATTTCCAGCTGTGAAACTGGAGTTGGTCAGAATGATAACATAATCAAAGAAACTGTGGATGTCTTCAGTACCGCTAACTATAGCACCCACGGTCATAGCTATTATGATTAGCATTAATGGAAAACTTACTCTAACGTCAAGGAAGATGCGTTCTAACAGCAAAGTGATGGTAATTAATATGACAATGCGATGCGACATGTTGTAGACGGTATAGTCGACGATTCCGAAACTGTTGAGACCGGTCACTATGGAGCCGACATTAAGCAGAACCAGCGGATAGAGGCGTCTTGCAATTCTCCTGTCCAGCCCCGGAAACTGTACCCAATTCAGATACCTCGCTAGCAACAGCGCTGCGACAGTTGTAAGCATTTGAAACATTCCGAACACTTGATAAGGTGGGTACACGTAACGAAGTGTAGTTACATTCCTATGGAGTACCACAAGTTGGATTGTGGATGCGACAAAGAAAGTAGCGCTGAGTATCTTCTTCGCTCTGGATACTGCCTCTGAATCTGAGTGACTCTGCATTGTTCCGCGGTTTTGCTGTGTTGTTGTAGTCACTCAATACCGCGTGGCAATTTCGTGAATTATTTTACTATATACGTTTGTACTAAACGATAAGAAAACATAGGAGTTTTAATGATCCCGATAACGTTTTAATTTAAACTGCCCAATTATACTTCATCACTTGATTTCCATTTAGCACTTAGCAACAAAAACCAATCATTTTTTTAAACGTTGTAGTCATAAACTACATGATTGCATTTCAGCTAATTGACAAATTTGGCAACAATAAAGACAGGCAAAAAACATGTATTTATCACAGATTTTTTATAACTTTTGCAAATTCGCTAGCAGAGTCTACATGAGATAAATTGATTAAAAAAATTGGCAGTCATAGGAACTGCCAACTGCCTGAAAATTACTTATCATTTCCTGAGCGTGACGCTTGAATTCAATTCACAGCCCACGAAAAATCTATATATGATTCGCCTAATGAAGTTTTCACTTCAAAAAATGTTAAGTGTATGTTAATAACAACCAAGAGACATATTAACAATTAGAGCTAAGGGCGCTTCCATTAATTACAACTACGTGAGGTGTTCATGGAGGGGAGGGGTTCTAGTCAATTCTTACGTGGGGGAGAGGGTGGTCTCGACAAATCTCACATATTTTTTTGCAAGAAAATGTGATAGTTTTTTGAGAAAACTGGGTATAATTGAATAAAATGTGTATCCAAAAAGTTCTCACGTCAAGTGGGGTGGCGAATAAAATCTCACCAAGAGGGGAGTGGTGATCGAAAAATAAGTTCCAGAGTATAAGACGGTGCGAAACAGTTAACTAGTTTTCCCGGAACACAGATAGCACTTTTGGCTTATTAAACAAATTGGATAGTTAGATAAAACGCCAAAACTGATAATGTTTACCTTGACTTTTAACTGAGAATGGCGTCATACTCGTAAATTACGCTTAACTAAACAACAAAATCTGAAGAATACTTTCAAGGTGCAATGTATATGAAGGAAACGCGTGTGTTAGGTACTTCTTAGTTTTAACTTTTAACCATTACCGAATCGGCATGCTCGCATTATTTTATTATATATTATGTCGATTCTGCACAACAGTATTAGGTAACTGTATCTCAATGAGTAAACAAAAGTACGTGCGTGTATCGACAAAAAGTACGTATAATTTAACCCCAAATATGCCTCTACCTATTCTGAGTCAGTTCTGTTCTGCCCGATAACCACAGTTCATAATATCCTGACAAAAACATTGGTTAACTTCTGTGTAAAAGAAGTTTGAGATCACGACATTGCCGGGCCTCATTATATTTCGAGTCGCAGTATATATATGTGAGATCAAACGAAGCCTCTTACAAAACTCTCGGCAGTATTCGCGGTGTGAATAAACTTGCCGAAGTACGTCGCGCACTCGAGTGTTCGGCCAGCCCTTTCAGGCTTTCGCTTTGCTATTGCGATCTCTATCGTTTCAAGCGGAAAGAAAAGAGAGAGGAATATCAAAGCTAAGACAGTTCTAGTTAGGCGGTAGACCCTCGGGCCAACGTATGTCATGAGCCCGACTGTATTTAACAAGCTACCCAAAGAAATAACTTCTGCACCTACTTACATCTAAGATGAAGAATTTATTAAATACAAAAGTTAGATATCTGTTTGTATTATTAAACTACAGTATTCGTTATTGTCGATTTTTACATGGATTATAATTTGTATTTATTTTTACTCAACATTATGTTTTATATTATATTTACTAACAGAATTGCATGTTAGAATATTCAAAGATATCAATAATTAAATGAGTTCTAAATCTATGAAACAGCGTTTAGCTCAACAATTCATACGTTTTCGAGATGTAGTCTTTTTCGTATGCTACATTAACATTTATGCACAAACAATACGAAAAAAAAAACAAAAAACTGGATTTTGTTATTAAAATATTAGATGTATGCATACATTAAGCTTCCAATAAGAATAAGTACAAATGCAAAACATCTACTAAATGAAATTAACACGGATTCGGTAAGAATATACATGACAACGCATACCAAGCTTCTTGTCACGCTGACAGTCAGGGCACTATTATGAAGAGCACACAAGCTTCCACAACAAGACTGTATGATAAACATTACGCAGGATATCACGACGTGACCCAAAAAATAAGGGTCTCCCCAACCTTTATATTCAATCGATCGAGCAAATTCACCGTTATACCAAGTGGAATAGCAGACAGGTATAGCCAAGAACAACGAATCGATGTACAATACTCCAATTGCTCCACACACATTGGTTTCTAATATTTTCTTTGTAAAAACTTCAATAGCGGCTACACAAATGTTGTTCATGAACATGATAAAGCAATAGTTCCACTTAACAAAGCCATCAAAAGTAGATTGTATACTAATAATTGCTCCAGCAGTCAAGACCACAACGCTAGTCTTCGCCGAGCAAGATACATCGACTCCAAGAATCGTCTTTTCTAAAATTACCGTAATGGGTATTGCGATGAGACGCCAATGTGTAGACCATGGTAAGTCGAATTGGGAACCGTTATTCTCTTTACTAGTCGCCATAAAAGTTAGGTATAGAATAGGTAGCGGCCAGAGAAATCTTAAAAACTTTTCATCCAGATTTGGCAATTTAACCAAATTGTTAGATTGTCCCATTCGCAACAAAACGAGAGTTGTTACTAATTGAATAGATCTGATTATTCTGTATGATGGAAATTGGCACATGAATAGCAGAATATTGTTCAACATGGCTGTCATAACAGAAGATACAGCGCAGAATAAGACTAGCAAGATCTTAGTTTCTTTCTTTAACACAACTTCTGATGATGCCATCATTATTACCAAGTGTTTAACTCATCACATATATCCAGGTAAAAAAGATATCAGAACTGAAATAAATTGAAACAGTGAATAGTGATATATTTTCTTTCTAATTAATTTTGTTTTACAACTTGCCGAACCGCGCCGTTGCGTTGCTTGTACGACACAACGTTAATTATTTCAATTCGTTTTATTATAGATCCCGTGTAATGAATAAAACATCATTAAATACGTCGATTGGTTTCTTTTTACTGCCTTAGTCACAAAAACGACACATGGTCAGTTACGTAAAAACTATTTAACTATCATACACCACACAAAGAATTAGAAGCGATCAATGCCAATTAAAATTGTGCAATTCGGCGTGATGTACCTACACGATTACTTACTTTATTAATGCATATTTGCCGCATCGTTCGTACGAGGCCTCTTAATTTCAATGCTTGTTCATTGATAAAAGGACGCTATAAATAAATAAATGGTACGCCTAATTAAAGCCGAACGGAAATTTGTTCAGGGTCTCATAGCAATGGTTTGAGATACGAGATAGTTTTTAGCAGGACACACAAAAAGTACATTTGTATGGTACCTACTATGCATCAAAATGTAAGAGCTCATTAAAAAATGTATTTCATATTCATTTTTACGTTGCGGAGTCGCGTTACTCTACCGTGAGCTACAGGAGGAGACGGGAGGAACAAGCTACGATCTTTATTATTTAGTTCCTAGCTTAGTGTGCAGTCAGACATTGTACTGGCTCAGGACCTACTAGTAAAAGGCTATTAAAAAAAATTTTTTTTTCATGTCCTATTACAGTTAAACAAAGCTCAAAGCTCTTTTTAGGGTTCCGTACCCATAGGGTAAAAACGGCACCATATTACTGAGACTTGGCTGTCCGTCTATCCGTCTGTCACCAGGCTGTATCTCAAGAACGATGATAGCTTGACAGTTGAAATTTTCACAGATGATGTATTTCTATTGCCGCTATAACAACAGATACTAAAAATAATATTTGAGGGGGATAGGTACAACAAACTTGATTTTTTACCGTTTCTTGCTCGATTAGTCCATCTCAAGCAAACTAGATGGCGCCACTAGTAAAAAAACGCGATATCGAATTCGTCGTCAGAATCATGAGGCAAAATTCAAAATTATAAGTTTTTTTTGCCTGTCTGCCCAAATTGCGATGTATACGGAATTCCGAATTAAGCCAAAGAGGTTTTCGCCGTTTATTTGCTAATGGTACGGAACCCTTCGTGCGGGAATCCCACTCGCACTTGACCGGTTTTATTTATTTGCTTTAATGGCAAAATATTGTGTGGATTCACCTTCCCCAAACTAGTTATACACTGTATTCGAAGTCCGGTGGAATACTCTTAGACATGTTGATTGATTTTCATTGACAACGTTATTAAGTGGTTAAATAGGCTTGGCAGATTAGGTGTTTTTTTTATTGTCTTTAAAGGTATAATAGCGAGTTCGTGATAAATGGTCAACGGTGACGTCAAAAGGCTTGATTTCGTTTGTATTAATATTTTATTACTTATTTCAAATACTGATTAAAACAGGAAAGAGATAGTAATCGTGTTTCATGTTTACCGGAACCAAGTATTCTATCTGTTATCAGAATGATATCATGCTGAAATTGTATATCTGTTATCATTTGCTTTTAATTGAGGACGTTGTGACGATGTACGTTTTGTATGTTTGCCGCTTATGATATCCACTTACTATTACTAGCCTTTTTAGTATTTTGACGGATTGTTATTGGCTGCAGATGGCCTATACATATTACTGCCTCTACAGCTTGCTGATCGTTTGTTCATCAATTGTACCGGCGTCGATTTTATTTTAATGTAGGTACTTATGTCTAATTTTCTACAAAATCTCCATAGGTTGTAAAATAAATTATTACAAATTAATATTTTTCATTCGTACGATTAATAATATTTATTCAAATAATAAATCTCTTTTCGGATTTGTGTAACTGTTTACTGGGGCCTGGAGCATTTCAGTATGTTTTGGTTTTGTTGTATTATCGATATTAGAATACATTTTCAATCGACCAATTTCAAATGTTAATACCAGCATCTAACTATTAAACACTTAAAAAATACTTTAAGTTCAAACATACATTGGAGTATGTCTGCATTTGATAGAAGCACTTAAACACCAAAAACTGCCAAAAATACTGACACAGAAACCTAAGTAACACGTCCAGATCATATTAGTTTTCATTATAATCAGAGTCTCAAGGTAACTGAGAATAATTTTAGTTAAAATATCTAAGATTGCGGTAGAAATCGCACCGTTGTACTGCAAACAGATAACTACGCCAATCGATTTTATCAGACCCAATAGACACGACATATTTATATGATAGAGGAAGTAAATATCCGTCAAATAATTGAAAGACCAAAAGTTTTTTAAATCATCGGTAAAAACACAAACAAAGCCAACAACTAACAGTTCTGGTATAATACGAATTAAGAAATCATAATACAACAGTTCCCAGACTCCTATTATGTTTAAATTTAATATTTTTTTCGAATAGATCAGGCGAGTAGCAAGGAAACTGTCAGCCAAGAATGCAATAACATAATTTACCCTAGTAAAAGGAGCATCGATTGTAGATATTAGTACGCCGACAACCATTGTTAAAAGGCTTGAATGCGTAATAATAGAAGTTTTGACGTTAAGGATATATTTTTCTAAGATCATAGCCATGATGACGCTGAGTTGGCGGAGAATGGTAAATACCAGATGGGTGCTGAGATTTTCGGATCCAAGATAAATTAACACTGTTACTAAGGATATAAGTGGCAACGGCCATATGTGATGAGTTATTTGCTTGTTTAAAGGCAAGATTGGAATTAGTTGTCTTCGGGATCCAACCCACAGAATAAGAATATTCATTAGCAATTGCCATAGACCGAGGATTTGTTGTGATGCAAACGAGTACAATTTTAATATAGTCTGATTCACCACGTAACTCATGAAGATGCTTACAACGAAGAACAGAGCACTAAAAACTTTCTTGTTTGATGAAATTCCGATTTCTGGTCCCAGCAAAGTATCCATATTATCATTTGCTTTAAATAAATTAATCGTTACAATTAATTGTTGGGTTAAAACGAATGCATTGACATTCGTAAAGTTTTTAGCTTCTGTTTCTGTTCACTAGTATTTTGATTGATTGAAGAACATGTTGATGAAGCCCCATGTATAATGTATTGTTTTACAACAATACATTTCAGTATCAAACTTCTGATTAGCTACAAAAACCTTAGGCCTATTATTGTGTTATCGTTTTATTATAGCAATACCTACAAATCAATTACGAATATGGCCATTACATTATTCATGTTCATGATAGGCTTGTGAGCGGAGGAGAGAGAGGAGAGGATGTGAGCTTAGGTTTTAGTTTTTGTTGATTGACTGTGCTACAATTTAGCCATTACTGGAAACTATAAAAAGTCAACTATTGTGTTATATTAACTACTAGCTGTTACCCGCGACTTCGTCCGCGTGAAACAAATATTAAGATAACTCGGGCAGTAATTGTAAATATTGTAATTTACGGTACCTAAGTACCTAGAAGTTAATGTCGCGATAAAAAAAAACATAATTAAACTAGCGGCCCGTTCCGGCTTCGCTCGGATTTCGTCATATAAGGCCTATTAATCGAAAAAAAAAACTATCCTATCTCTCAAGTTGGACCAGACTGCTCACGGTGTGTCAATTTAATTTAAAATCGGTTAAGTAGTTTAGGAATCCATCGCGGACAAACATCGTGACAGGAGATTTATATATTATTAAGATAAGATATACTAAACACAGGGACACAACAGCGAAGAGCAGTCGACTATATTATCTTTCTCGTTTTAGCATCCCGAGTTCACATGAAAATTTCTTATCATACCCGAGCGTGACGCTAGAATTCAATTCACAGCCCACAAAAAATCTGTCTAGGCCAGGGTTGGAAAAAACCGTTTTTTTTTATTTTGTAAAACAAACAGTTCAAAATGTTTTAAGCTACTGTTTTTTATGTTTTTTTTTATTCATTTTAGTTTTGGCCATTAATTTCATTTCAAATAGACATTTTAATGATTATTTTATAGGTTTATAGGCTATGTATTTTTAAATTTGGAAAATGGTTATTGGTTACACAGTTATTTTATGTTGCGTGCGTACCTATATCTAATCTGATACTAAACCGTTTAACTAATGTTCATTTTCAACAGGAAACCCATTGTTATTAATACCGTTTAGTATACCGTTAGAGTTCAATGGGGAAACTACAATATTTAAAATATTTAAATACGGGAAATACCCTACTAGTCCATTGAATTACTTTCTATCAACGGTCGACATAGGGACTTTCCTAGCAGGACCGATGGGGATAAATTGTAGTGTCTTTTTTTATGTTTCATTTCAAAATATCATAATTAATTTTGTAAGTACAAAAATATAAAATAAATAGCATATAGACTCTACTGGTTTTATCTCAATCTATTTAGCGTCCTAAATATTAATTTATTTGCAACGAAAAGTAGTTTAAAACATTGTTTTTTTCTTTGTTTAAAACTTGTTTTAATCTTTGTTTTTAATTTTAAACATGTGAAAAAAAACACTGTTTTAATTCAAACTGTTTTTAAACATGTTTTTTTAAAACAACTTGTTTTAATCATGCTTACCCTGGTCTAGGCGCGCCAAAAGAAGTTTTCACTTAAAAAACGTTTAAACTCTTTGTATTACTTAAACTCTTTGATTAAAACTCTCGAAAAAAAAAATGTTTGATCGGCAACGTCAAATATTTGATAGGTAATGTCAAATGTTTGACTGGGAGTTATGTAGAACAGTTTATATATAGAACAGTTTATATTATATGAGAAAATGAAATTGTGGTTTTTTACTATATTTTTCGCGACTTTTCAATATTTTCTGACCGTTTAAACCTTCCCTTAACTACCACAAACATTTCAAAACCAAAATCAGCTAAATCGGCCCAGCCGTTATCGAGTTTTAGCGGACCCACTAACAGCAATTCATTTTTATAATTAATATAGATTAATTTCTTCACATCATGTTTTATGGAGGTTTACTCTAGAAAACATTTTGTGAAGAAGTTAATGTTACACCTGAAGATGGATTATTATATTACCTATGAGTTTAATTTGGGGATTACCCCTGTATTCTCAAACTTTAATTGAACACATTTTTTCATTTTATTTTTTTTAATTATACTGCATCTAGCTCCCAATTTTTCTGGGGTAAATGATGCTGATGTGGTCGAAGATAGGGCTCTAATTTTGGAATATACTTTTTCGCAACAACAAGGAAGGCGGTAAGAAATTCCAATCCAAGGTTGAAATTATGAAACTGGAAGCGAATATTTCCTAGAAGATGGTGTTATGTGAACTATGTAAGGATGGGGCTTGTACCTCCTTAGTTAAAATAGCCATTTGCTTCGAACAATAAAAGAAATTAAGTATTTCAACTATTTAGCTTGCTTACATAAGAATAATGATTAGAAATATGGTGGTAAGAAACACCAGACTTGATCAATCCAATAGCAGTTTTTTTCAATTATGTAGTTACCTCTCTCACATCTGTACCTATGTTTATTTTTATGTACGCCATTTATTCTGATAATGTACCGAATTAACGTGCCTTTGACACAAGGCTTTTTAACTTTTTTCTTTTTGGTTTGTAGTTTTACAAATAAATTACTTATTAACTAGGTATGTAATACTTGGAAAAATTGTTCATTCTATTTCTTCAATAGAGTAAGTAAATGGAATAATTAGAGAACATTCTGAATTGTTACATTAACCTGGTATGTATAATGTCTGAGCTACCTAGACAAGCCTAGTCTTTCAAGCTAGGACAGCTAGCTAGTATTTCTTCGTGTAGACAACACTACGAAATGCTAGTTTTGTCTACACTAAGCTAGAAGTACTATCTTGTTAGATTACTAACACTAGCTTGCTATCCTAGTTTGAAAAACTAGCCTCGTGTAGCTTGGGGGCATAAGTCTAAAACAGTGTATAGAAAAATAAAATGGACTTCAAGCACACCACAAACAAGGACATACAAAACATAAACAGGCCTTAGTAGTAATAGTAATGCCAGTACTTAACAAGGCAAATTTATAAAAAAAGTATTGAATGGATCAGATTGAAATTATATTATTGTAGACTAAAATCACTAATTCACATCAACAGTTTTATTGTGGACAGCTTATGACAATGTTTTAATAAATATACACATTGTATTGTACCCAAAATAAAGCAGAGGGGCTGAACAGTCCTTTTCACAGGCCAATAGTGGTGCCTTAATTTATTAGAGTTGATGGTATTATTAAAAAAACATGGCATTGTTTGTGGTGGTCCAAAGACCTCTTAAAATATTACAATAAAATTTACTTAATTAAAACTAAGCACCAATCAGTTCAATAGATCATAGCCAACAGATTTTCAATTTACTTTACAAGGATTATGTTAGACTTCTGAAAACTCTACAAAAGATCCTTTTTCAATCATACAATTACTAAAAAAATTACTATCCCATGGTGCATTATAACTTATTGTAGATAATATAAGTGAAGACTTTATGAACAATATGCTGTTGGTGTTGAGTGATAGTTGTCGCAGATGATAGATCTGTGTTTGGAGAACTAATGTACTTAAATGGACACATGAGTCTTTGATTATTTTTTTTTGCATGAGTTTGTACTATGTAGGTAAATTGAATGTTAATAGATGTTTTGATGAATGTAATTCAGAGCTATCATGGCTGTGCATAACCATTGTCAATTATATGTTATTTACCAATCAAATATTTTGCTATTTTGACTTTGGTTGTACATAAAAGTTTGTCAATATTTATTTTTATTCTGAAACACTTTATTTTTATAGTCAATAAATATGTACATAAACTTCATCTCTCTAGATACTTGTGTAGTACAAGATACTACACAAGTTTAAGAAATGAAACCAGAGCAGTTGTGTCAACATGTAGGTAAGTACTACACAAAACAATAACACAAGCTGTACTACATTTTTTTTTTAACTTTAAATTTAATTGTTTTGTCAAAATTAAAACTTACATTAATGTCAGATATATTTGGGTAGTACTCAACACATAATTTTTGGACATTATAAGTGTTTTACTCATATTCAATTTTGTACACATGATAGTAAATTTAACTCTTTACTTAAGTACTTAGAAGTTATATTTTTTTAATAGTATGAGTTTCTATTTTCAAAATAAAAATGGGGATCAATTACTTTGTATTCTAATACTTAAAACACTGCGCTAGCTATATATTTACTAATTTGTGTCCAAGTTTCTCTACAGTTCCAAACACAATAAATTATAGGTAATCAAAAAGTTTTTATATTCGACTTGTTCTATGGCAAACACTCACATCATCCACAAACACTGAATCTTTGGCAACATATGATTCAAGCAACGTCATAGATCTCCAATGGCAAAAATTGTCTATTGTGCTTTCTGTAGAATTCACGGAACTGCTATACGGTGTCCACTTTGGCATTGTTCACCAAAACGTATGCCGGTGAAGGTTTTCGCTTAAACGTAACATAAGTGTACACTAAACTACCCAACACACTGATATTCAAGCCCACAAAGTTTAGCCAGGAGAAAATATAATCACCACCAATTACCATACCTAAATATGTGACAAGGATGTTCTTCAGACACCCTATGATTGTAGTTGTCAGAGCACTATTGTATTGTGTGCACAGCATCACACTGTAAGATAACACAAATCCCATCACACAGGACAGTAGAAACTGAGCCAAAAACAAGGTGTCGTCCCAATGCTCATATGCAGCTGAACGGTGTAAATCTCCAGTAGCCCAGGCTATGATCAAAGCCGGGACAATCATAAATAGAGAATTATAGAACATTAAGCCATACTTGCCGAGCTCCTTTGAGTCTAATTTCTTTTTCATGTAGACACCATTTGCAGCTGTGAAAGCGTCGTTGAGTAGGACAAGGATATAGCCAGTCATAGTGAAGGTGACGTCGTCTGCTGCGGCTACAATGGCTCCTCCGACCATGGCGAGGACACTGGCTTGAACTGAGCAAGATGCTTGTACGCCGAGGATGACTTTCTCTAAGATCATTGTCATGAATATGCTGAAGCGTCTGAGGGCCGTGAACATTGGTAAGCTGAGTTCTTTGGTGCCGCCGAGTCCGGTGGCCATGTTGCCGAGGTAGATGACCGGCAAAGGCCAGATGCGGTGCGCCACGCCGCCGTCCAGCGGCGGGAACTGCACGAGCTGTGCGCGTCTTCCGACCCACAGCACCACGAGAGTCGCCACCATTTGCCCCAATCCCAGCACTTGGTACGACGGGAATTGATACGTGGTCAATACCGTTTTATTCACGACTGTTATCATAAACGACGACACTGCATAAAATAACGCACTGAACACTTTTCTGAGGAATTGCGCCCTACTCTCGGTTTCCGTTTGGGTTGCGCTAGACATTGTAGAGGTTGCGGCGTGTACTAAAAGCCGATATGATTAGCAGTGAACAAAATGTTTAAGATATCACTACGTTTAGAACCATACTGTCAGAACCTTATCACGTTTATATAAAATTCCATTAAGTTATTTTACATTTCATCTAGCTTCTACTTTAAACGAGTGATTAGTGCATTAGTTTGGCTTAAACTATTAAAATTAAATTACTTATTTTCATTTCCTTATTTTCACAGCACCACTTGGAGAGAAATGAAAATGAACTTGAACTTTGACTGATGTCACTTGTCATGTAAATGCACACGTCAAACTGTCAAAAGTGTCAATTTGTTTTTTTTTATTTTAGTTTTGGCGTTGAGTAGCCCGATTCTTTCAGTTAAAATATCACGCCTGATCGAAAATTACGGCAATCCTACAGCTCAAATTTGCTAATGTAAGTGCTGCTTAGTCCTGCTATTTTGGTACCTGATAACCTGATCGACGCCCGCGCGCAAAATCTGTAAATGTTACAGTTTTTTCAGTAATACTTCACCTCGTATGGATAGATCTGTCAAACAGTCCGAAAACCAGGAAACAAACCATACTCAGAAAACTTGTTTATTAGCCCATAACGTCACACAGAGATGTCCAGGGAGACTGCAAGTGATTCTTTATAGTTTTGTCTTCCTTAGTGTCAAAAATGTTAGTTTACATTTCAAGTACACTAATTATAAATAAAATATACCTACCGTTAGAAGCGTCTTGAAACGCTCTTGAGAATAATGGGCTTAAACACGTACAAGTACGGCGGCACTTCATATGACAAAGCGTAAACAACACACTTAGGTAACCTGACACCCGTTTCCCGCCAAAATTGTACCTAAAACGCAGATACCTACGGGAGTAATAAGCGGGTCTGGAACCATTTCGCCGCATTTTCAGGCCCCTATTTGAGAACCTCTGGATAAGACCAGAACGCTGAAATTTTCATCTTGTAAACTATAACTTAAAATTCAAAATTTCAAGTCTGTAGGTTATTTAGTTCCGAAGTTAAGCGAAAGCAAAGTTTCGCATTTATGACACTCATTCACTCACTCACTCATGATCATCGAAATAGAACTATTACTTCCCATAAACTCAGAGAGCTGAAATTTGGTACAGAGTTAGGGTTTAATGGCCACATAAAGGGAAAACTATAAAAATTAGGATAATCGAAGATCTGGAGTACCTGGTGACCCCCTTCTTTAAAAACACAAGAGCCCAACCAAACTATTAAAGAGCGACATACCGCCGCGCCGTTACAAAATATATTCAAAT
This sequence comes from Ectropis crepuscularia, assembly GCA_963693475.1. Taxonomy (NCBI): domain Eukaryota; kingdom Metazoa; phylum Arthropoda; class Insecta; order Lepidoptera; family Geometridae; genus Ectropis; species Ectropis crepuscularia. The sequence goes on from OY856338.1 coordinate 10,002,815, forward strand.
TTGTTTGCCTCTTCATTTGATGTCAAAAATCGAAGGTCTGAGGTATGTGATGAAGAACCCTCAGCTTGTCTCAGCTGTATTAGAAATATGGTAATGCCCTCTTCTACCAGTGGTACATAAACAAAATCGACTGTCATTGCAAAAATCCAGCGTAGTGGGACACATCTTTTAATTTAATCTAGCCTATTGCTTCCCAAGGCTGGGCGAATGCCTCCTCTTCTGCTTTTAATACGCATATAAATAAAATTAAAGGAAAACTCTGGATAATAGGTACTACTGGCTTTTATTTATTTGCAGTCTTGTTCAAATCTTCTAAAGTTCTTTACCTATTATGGAGAGTCTACTTAAATAATGAACGCGAATGGGCAATACGAAAAACTGTTGCTACTGTACAAGAATCAGAACCGGAAAAAAAGAAAAGAAAGATTTGTAATACTAAACAAACTCTTAAAAAGAAAAAAATGTGTCAAATAAGAAATCTAATAAAATAAATTAATAAGCCCACGTTTCTACAAAAAGAAGTGAAATCCCACCAAAAACATTTTGTAAAAAACTAACCAAGTCTTGATGGAGCTGCATATTTATCTCTAAAAAGTAATGAAATCTAGACAAAGTCGTGCCAAGTGTAAGGTTCCATAATGCGATTTCTTTATTATTATAGTTAATGTTGCGTAACTTGGCCGTTGAAGGGTACACAAGGGTACAAAACCAGGTGCTCCATGACACCATTGCACCAATCTGTCGCCAGAACCGCTACCCATTGACGACGGAAAATGGCCACTTGGAAAACGTTGATTCAATAACCAGTCAATTGTAGGCTTGATAAAGCTGTGTATTCAATGATACTTATGTCTAGGCGAGCCTGAAACAAACAGTAAGTATACAAAATATTTCCAGTACAGACGGACTTCAGGGTAGCGATTCTGAAACCATTCGGTTGCATCCGACACGGAATCTCATCGCTCGGTCTTTGTCTTATCTGTTTAGCATGACAAAGACCGAGAGATGAGATTCCGTGTCGGATGCAACCGAATGGTTTCAGAATCGCTACCCTGATAATTGATAGAAGTCCGTCTGTAGGTACGTCTATTTTATGTTACATCGGTGGTCGATTTGACGCTCCAAAAAGAAGAGAACAACAGAAGTCAGCATTCAATGCTGAATGCATGTGTTGCAAAATCAACAACAGCCTAAAATGAGACATTAGCGTCCAATTACCAATACCAGTATGGGGTAATCTCGTTTAACAAACATAGGTAGTTACAACAGATATAACTTTACGTGTAAACAAAATTGACTTGTACCCACTAACGTATAAAGAATGTTCAACGACCACGTCACACACCATTAACTATAATAATAAAGTAATCGCAGTAAGGAACCTTACACTTGGCACGACTTTGTCTAGATTTCATTATAGTCCGAGATCCCAGAGCTCCTAGACGTCACCTATTTTCTGATGAATGAAATGTGGACGATTGAGTAGAGTTAGTAAGTACTAAGAACACAATACATGCTTACTCGCTATAAAGCTTTGGTCTGGTGATCATGACGCACAGCCATAGAATAGATAATACAGGCACAGCGCTGCGGTATGCGTTGCCGGACACTCAATCATATGAAAAACGTCGAGTATGTTCTCTTGTTCCGTCGCAGTATGCGTCAGCGGCGAGGGGCAAGCGCGGTGAAGTGGGGAGGTGTACTCCCGAACAACGCGGCGTCATTCTCGGTTTAACGCTGCGGTGTGCGGTGTGCGTCACGGGTCAATATGGAATTTTGGTATGGAACCTTGGTAGCTGCGGCAAAATCAACTGACCACCTCTCCGCAGGGACGCTAAATGCTGCGTCATGACGCTACGTTGCGGCGCATACCGCAGCGTTGTGCGTCATGATCTCCAGACCATAGCTTTAGACGGCCAATTTTGAGATATGGGGTAATGATGGTACATACAAACATTACTTACTTCACGTATTTTCTAATAAGTGATTTTCACGTATGTTGTAGGCAACATCCTTAAAAACAAGGTCCACATACTCCCAGACACTTTCCGTCAGCCGTTTTGCTTAACAACTCCAATATAATAATTTAACTTCACCTAAATTCTCATGCTCCATTTGTAAATATGTTGGTCTGACAACTATTTTGTTGCTTTTTAAAATAAGATAGACCAATAGGGCGGGCCGCCGTAAGGCAGCGTTCAAGGCGTGCGCCGCACGCGGGCGGCACGCCCAGAGGGGCGGCAAATTCAGCGAATAATCACGTAATTTAAAATTAAAAGTTATCAAAAACTATTTAACACCTACATTGATCCAGCAAAAGCTAAATTATTGAGCTACAGTTTCAACTTTCTACTACTTTGTTAACCCGCTACTTTGTTGGCGTACACACGTGTTGCGGGCGTATTACTAGGACATAAAAGCATTGCGGCGACGGCAAAAAACAAATTTGATATAAAAAAAAAAATTTACCCTTCTTTGTAAGTTGAGGAAATGCATTTACGTATACCCACCTAGGGGAGACGGTTAGTTATGTCGGATTCCACACCATGGGTGGGCATGGTGTCTCTACCGACTATAACCTCCACGGGGGTCCGTTTGCCGCTGACGGCGGGAACACGCGACTATTCTCGCATTCTTCTGCAAATTACGCCTTCCCCGTCTCCGGGCCCTCCTAAGAAGCACAACCCCATCACTGACGCACATGAACCCAGGATACGCCGTGAGCACCTCGGGGACCAACCAGTAAGTGGGTGCCAGACGACTCCGCGTCTGGAAATCGGTCCCCTGCAGCTCCACTGCCTTTGCCATGTAACGCTGTCGCCCCGTCAGGGCCGCGTGGGCAGGGAGAGCGGTGCACCGTAAACCGTAATACCAACGGTCCTCTCCTACTGCGGTATCCACCCCACAGCCGCGATGTCCGCCCCGCAACATTGCGGCCCACCTCAGTTGCGCCAGTGCCCATCCACCGTGCAAACTATGGCTAAATCGTATCTCTCAAACGGTTCTACCGATTGTGGGCGGTTTTTGAAGCGAACACTTCTTTAGGCGCCCCACAGACAGATTTTTCGTGGGCTGTAAATTGAATTCTAGCGTCACGCTCGGAAATGATAAGAAATCTTCGGGTAAACTCGTGACCACGGCCATTGAAATGCGTCAGCATATCCCATTGGATGGAGCATTCAACGTTCAGCATTTCCCATGGAGAAAGGCCACGCCCTCCCGTTTCATCCGCGTAGTTTCCAAGGTAAGCTATCAAATTTTATACATTTTCAATTTCATCGGTAGTTCCTAAGACTACCAATTTTTTTCGTATGAAAGCCACTTAACTTATACTCACATACTAATCACCGTACAACTTACATGGCCGCATCATCGTCGGCTTGGAAGCAAGGCCTAGACGAGCGGTGTCACCTCCAGATTTATTTTAGCTTCACTGTGGATGACTAAGCCACGGCTACTGAGCCCCCCACCGTAATATAATGCGGAAAAACTCTTCGGGAGGGTTTCAAAATTACCCTAATCCTAATTAATTTACCTAACTATACCTAATTTAAAGGGTCCGTGGAGTCACATCTTGCATTCGACCAACAACCCTGGCGTACCACCGGTGACCTTGCGGGCCTGGTTTGCTGGACGGAATCACCGCATTTAGCTCTAGTGATGCGCCGAAAACCAGCGGCGCGTCACTGGTCCATCACCGATGCACTTGCACCCAGGATACGCTGTGACCACCTCGGGTACCTACCAATAAGTGAGTGCCAGACCCCCCACGTCTGGACACTCCAGGACCCGCGCTGGATCATGTCTGTGGCCGCTTACCACTTTTCGGTTGCATCGGAGGATAGGAACAGCGTTGCACCGCAACACTGACAGTCTTCTTCCTCTCCAGCCCCACCGCGTTCGCCGTCTAACGGTGGTGAGCCGGTCAAGGCCGTGAGAGCGGAGCATTGTAATACTGACTACCCTCTCTTGCCGCGACCTCCACCCCACAGCCGCGACGCCCACCCCTCATTGTGGCCTATCTCAGATCTCAGTTACACCGATACCCATACACCGTGCAACATATGGCCGCATCGTATCTCTCAAACGGTCGTACCGATTTTGGGAGTTTTTATTCGTTAGAAAGTCACTTTACTGTGGTGGTTTTTAGCCATGTTTGGTAAATATTGATTCAAGATGGCCGCTTCCACAAAATGGTGAATAACGTTTTTGTTTCCCTACTCTCTCTATATGGGTATCAAATTAAAGGGCTCGACTAGTAGAATACTGTACAAATTTCAAATCCAAAGTAGTCGAGATAAATAAACATTTTAAATTTTGTTCTTGTTTTTGACAAAACTAAGAGCCTTGGGGCGGCATAATCGGTTTTGCACGCGGGCGACGAAACACCTAGCGGCGTCCCTGCTAAGGGGGCAATCATCCCCTAAACTCAACTATGTTCTATGGGTAAGAGCGGGAGACTGAGTGAGACATTTATTAGGAAATATTGCTTAAAATTGATTTTAGGGACTGATTGCCCCCTTGATTGGTCTATCTTATTGTAAAAAGCAACAAAATAGTTGTCTGACGAACATATTTACAAAAGGAGCATGATAATTTAGGTGAAGTTAAATTATTATTTTGGAGTTGTTAAGCAAAACGGCCGACGGAAAGTGTCTGGGAGTATTGGAACCTTGTTTTTAAAGATATGGCCTACAACATACGTGAAAATCACTCATTAGAAAATACGTGAAGTAAGTAATGTTTGTATGTACCTTCATTATCCCATATCTCAAAATTGGCCGTATAAGCAAGTTAGCGAGTAAGCATGTGTTCTTAGTACTTACTAACTCTACTCAATCGTCCACATTTCATTCATCAGAAAATAGGTGACGTCTGGGAGCTCTGGGACACAGTATAAATATTCTGGGATCTTACTCTATTACTTTTTAGAGATAAATATGCAGCTCGATCGAGACTTGGTTAGTTTTTTACAGAATGTTTTTGGTGGGATTGAGATTACCATTATTGTGAGGAACTACTTTTGTAATGAGTGCAACCCTTAATAATGAAAAAAGCATTTAGTGATACATTACTTGATAGCAGTGATACTTTTTGTTATTTATTTTAAGCTAACTTCCATACTTATAGTTATGTTGTGATATTTTTAGCATAAGTCCACTTTATGTTCGCCACTGCTGTATCCTCCACGTCTTCTCTCAGAAGGAGAGAGTCAAGCCCACTTACACAGGGTTGGAAAAAATGGCATACCTACCTAATATATTATATTTCACAATGTTTTCATTCACAGTTAAAGCCAGTGAAGATGATGATGAAGTTCCAAATCGGTACCACCACTACTAGCATTTCATTAATTACAAATAACGTATACATTTCACATGAACAATAGAATCTGCCATGACTTTGCCGCGTTCAAATGTGCTGATGTGTTAAAGTAATAGGAGAATCATAAACATAGCTATTATTAGCTAGGTACACAAAAACAAAAGTGTTGGTTTAACGAATATAATTTCTCAAAATATGCGTCAATCCCCCCAATGAGGAGTTTTAAAGATGCTAAAATTGACCTGTTACAGTTAGTTTTCAATTTCGCCAAGTTTGGCCAACGTTTCATTTTGGGAATAATACCTACATGCCTACATGCAATGGTAACAAAATAAAACATTGGTGTTACCTGGCGTTACATGGTCTACAATGAGGGGCTTTCCAGATGCAAATTGACTTGGAAAAAATAGTTCTAAATTTTGCCAAGTGTGGCACCTCTGTTTGTTTTTGTGAAATTTATGTAAGAAAATAAAACATTGTAACAAAATAAAACATTGGCGCCACCTATGATGAAATTGGGAACTGTCTTTGACAGGGTCTTTTTGCATCTTGACAACGGCCCATTATTTACGAGATTATGTTAAACATGTTTGTACCGAATATCCTGGGCCGATAAACATTAGTAAAAACATTAATTACTTACCTACTTAACATTACAATAAAACTTAATTAGGCATTTAAACCCACGGATTACCCACAAATATAACGAAACAAAGTAAATTTAATCATGACAGTTAACTTACAATTATCTTATTCTGTTTTTAACGACTTTCTTTTGTTCACGTCCTCAGCTGAAACAAATAAAATGAAATTGGTGTTTTGTCTTTCTGGCTACTTTGATCTCAAAAATCTCCTCTTTGGTTAGGAATTCCAATTTCTTTATACAGCTACTTATTTACTCAGGCTTTTGTGTTTTGAAAATCGTAATTAATTTGATATTTCCTCTATTCTATTGGTTTTTTCTTTCAGTAACTCCGTTCACAAAATTGAAAACTTGAAATATCGCGTTATTTACGAGTACCTAAGAGTTCCATCGTGGCACCAGTGCTGCAGAAACGGCTCGAAGGATTAATGATGTGATGATGTGTGGCGGTGTTGCAAAATATAACTATATGCGTTTTTGGTTCCAACATTACGAGACCAAAGTTGATAACGAAGAATTGAAGGCTATTGTGGAAACGGATCCATCGCAAACCACGTCCAAGCTGCGGTCATAGTGATAAAACTGTTACACTCAACCGGCACTATAATGGAGGGATTTTAAATCGAATCATTAACTGTGATGAAAAGTGGATCATGTATAATAATTAAAAACGCTCATCGCAATGGCTGCACCCTGACAAACCAGCCAAATCCTGCCCCAAGTGAGAATTGACAATAAAAAAACACCCTAAAAACTTACTGAAAAAAACAAAGGAATTATTGTTTTCAAAACATGAGTAAATATAGCTGTATAAATTGGAAATTAGAATTCTTTACCGACGCGAAGGTATTTGTGATCAAAGTGGACACTGGGCAGTACGACAAAACACCATTTTCATATTACATAATATGAAAATGGTGTTTTGTCGTATATACCTATACCACCTATATATACCTAATATACTATCCTGTCTAAAATTTGATCCGCTACGTTTATACGTGTCAGAAAATGAAAAATGTTTTAAAAGGTTTTCAGTAGTTCTTGAATTGAATAACATGTGAAATTAATATTACAGAATGCAAAAAGCTTCTCAAAAATAGTAACCTGTTTAAGAGTCGTTTTCAAGGTGGAAATAGACCTGTGAAAAATATTTCTCGATAATGCAAATGTTTAATTTTCTAAAAATCTCTAATAAAACAAAACTGTCGCCTACGGTGATGTTGACAACTGTTTTTGACAGGCCTATTTGCATCGTAGAAATGCGTCATTGAGCTAAATAAAGGTGGCGTCAATGCTTCATTTCTTCTGAGAAGATAAGCAGACCGCAATGTCAATTTGACATATTTTCTACTGGTTTGTCGCTGATATCTGTCATACCGAAAACTCCTCATACTTAGAATACAACTCAAAATTAATGGTTACAACTACGTGTTACAAAATTAAACTAAAACTCAACTCGATGTCGAAAATTCCTATACCGATTTGAACTGGAAAAGGTGTTTGACCACCTAACAGCTTTTTTGCTTGGGTTTGATTTGAAAAAATGTATGAAATTCGTATTGAACCCGCGTTAAACAATGTACTATACATTTCAATTAGTTGGCATTTTCTTTTGGTTAATAGATCAGTCTTTGGTCAGCACACAACGTCATACATTATGGTATTTTAGCAACATAGGTTAGGTTTGCCAACATAAAAAAGACAGAAGAGGCAATAACCGCACAATCATGATGAGGCGTTTTTCAGGGTGCAAATAGATTTGTGTTTAAGATAGTTTCTAATTTCGCCAGAGGACAAAGGCAAGAATGTTTCATTTTGTAAAATTTCTACCATGCCTCCTATGGAAAAATTAAGGTCTATATGAATCTTGAAAATTAAATTCTATGGATGGATGCCCTGCGTCTGTTTATACTGTTCGGGATAGCAATTCTGATTCAGTGAAGACCAGTTAGTTATATGACACAAATAGGGACTGGCTAAGCGTTTGGTGAAGATGACGAGTGACCTACATTTTTTTAACTGGCATGTTTATCACTCAAAAGACAAAACACGATACAGCTAATAATGGAGCTTTCAGAAACGAAAGAAATTATACTTTTTTTTTAGGGTGATAAAACTGATGCCTGATGGTAAGCAACAAAGCAACAGCCTGCCCAAAACACCAGAGTGCCACGCAGTCTTGGAATACGAAAAGGTCAAATCATGACCTACCACTGGACTGCACTCGTTACCCAGAGATTCCTATAAAATGATTTATCTCTGTGCTCTGTGATTTCTCTGGGAACATTACCCTACAAACCGAAACGCAGTCATGTCTGTACATTTCTACTTTGCGATAGAATAACTGGCAAAGGCACTCTGAACTTTCCCAACCGGAATCTGCAAAGAGCCTACCACTACTGAACGCCAATCGACACGCCCAATATGACTTGAAACTTTTCTTTCAAAATCTAAGATTCTCGAAATATAATTATGACTATTAATAATTGTGTTGATTGATATACGAGTAGATATATCTAAACAAATTACAGCCGTAAGTCGTTAGACTGACATTTTTTCTTTGGTAATGCCTAGCTATCTTTTTAGTTCATATTTATTATTGTTTTTACTCTAAATGACACTTAAAGATCCCACCGTCATGGGTCACTCTTTTATTACGTTAAAATTATTGGTTTATCAGGTTTAAGTCAGATTCTGTTTAGGACAAATTCTGTTTAGGAGAGATTCTGTTTAAGACAGATTCTTAATATTTCTGAAAATTTAATAATATTAAAAATCTCACTACCGCCATATAAAATGGTAGTGGTAAGTACATAGTTTAACAATTTTGGCTGCCAGCTTGCTAGTCACTTTCATCTTTACCAAACTAACAAAGAAGAAACATTAAAATACTTAATCATTTTGTTCTGTAAACATCCGACTAAAATATAAGAAGAGTTGGTTTTATTTAAGTTTGTTTATAGCTATAACGAGATTACCACAATCCCAAAAGTGTTCATACAAAAATTATACTATATTAACCCTTACAATATTTACGACACGTTTCAAAATCGTTGACATATTGCGCGATGTGTAGCGCTTTTTCTTGGATAACAAGTTAACTTTTAAATTCTTCACAGATATTGGTATAGGAATATCGATTAAAATTAATCTACAAAGCACCAAAGCACCAAAATTGCATTTAACTTAAAGACTAGGCATTTTTTTCATTTGTATCATTAACGTATTAAGCCCACGAAGACATTAAAAAATGTTCACCTACCCTAACGTCTAAACTTTTTATTATAATCACTTTGACTTCAAAGTGAAGTTGATTAAAAGTAAATACAGTACACTAAATAGAGTAAGACAAAAAAGTACAACCTTACAAAATTATTATCTTGCCATTCAAATCCATCCAGGGTAGCGATTCTGAAACCATTCGGTTGCATCCGACACGGAATCTCATCTCTCGGTCTTTGTCTTATCTGTTTAGCATGACAAAGATCGCTACACTGATCAATTGAAGAGGGTTAAACATTTGTCAAACTAATTAAGTAAACTAAGCAGAGAGCTAATTATTGATTTAGATAAACTATTTTTATACAAGCAATTAAACCAACTTCAAAACTACAAATAGCCACTCAAAAGTGAAAAATAAGTTCATTTAATCATAATAAGCGCTACTCACTCATCTATTTGAAGTCGGTGCCAGTAGAGTCAAAAAGCTAGTAGATAGATACTATGTAGGTAGTAAGTAGACATAGGGAAGTAGTATCTATCTACTACCAGTTAGACTTGGCTGGCACCGACTTCAAATAGATGAGTGAGTAGCGCTTATAATGATTAAATTAACTTATTTTTCACTTTTGGGTGCGTATTTGTGGTTTTGAAGTAGGTTTAATTTTTTGTATAAAAAGAGTTTATTTCACCCTTTTTAGTGCAAAACAAGTTTTAATTAATGCATTGATACAATTTCGTGTTGACAGGATCGAGTTTCATAACTGTTGTGAAATCTACAACTATGTGATCCAGTTAAAATGTAGGAAACATTTAGTTATTTGTTCATATTTCATTAACCACCTGGCCGATTTCGATAACATTTATATGGGACTATTCGGAAAGCATACCCATCCGAAGACAAAAATATTTTTTTAAATCGGTTCATCCGTGGTCGAATTGATAACGTCCTCCTTTTTGGAAACCGGTTAAAAAGTACTTCACTACAAGTAGATTTTGATTGCCTGATAAAACCCGTTGTTGTCAGGTTAGGTTATTTTGAGTCCTGCGCTCCTGCGCTAACTCAATAGTCAGATTGGTAGTAGAGGCTCATACGAGCCAGTTACCATTAGTCAGGTCTAAAAAAAAAAAAACTGATAAAACCCTGGCCCTATTTTGAAAACACGACAATGTCCTGAAAATCTAATGACTATTTTAAGAATGAAACTAATGACGCCCATATGAAAGTCAAATATCAACACCTAATGTGTTACTATAATATTCTGTCATTCCGGTACATGTCGTGTTTGATTTGTTATCGATTCTATGACTATTATCAGTAGTGATTATGATAAGATCAAAGTGATTTTTATCTTGCTTTGTTCAGTAGGTTCATTTTGGTATGAACTTCGCGAGCTGTGTCCGACAGCTGCGTAGTAGATGTTTTTTTTGGACAACCTTCACCGATTTTACGCCGTAAAACGGTCAGTCAACCTCAGAGAATTCATCCCAAAACGGATGAAATTTTTTCAATCGTAAACGTAGATTATTCTTTGTATTTCATTGAGGTGTTTCTTTCTTTAATTCTTGAAGACAACAGATCCGACGAAAGGCAAGCGTTTGACTACAGGCTCTCCTATTGCCAGTACGTCTCTCACTGGTTCAAACCACATGGCGACGTAGGAAAGGACGTACAGCCAGAAGAGGATCTTCACTACCCAGTCCAAACAATAAAGGCTGAAATAAAATACAAAACAGTTATTAAACAAAATCATACCAATGTGTACTTACATATGGGATATTGTAAGTAAGAGCTCAAAAATTGTACTTAATTTTTTTCTAAAATATCAAAATAGCGATTAAAAACTTCGACTTACAAGTTATGGTACGACCGATTTATGGTTATTTTGGTCGGATCTTCCTTCAGGCAGAAAACTCGGCCACCTTCCACACAACTCTCCATGTACTTATCCCGGTCTACGTTGGTCAAATCTGTGTCGAAGATAACTTGTTCTTCTGGACTCAATTTTTCCCTGATGCTGTCGAAGTTGGGGCAAGGAAACTTCCAAGGACGCATGGTGAAGTATTGTAGCACTTCGAGACCTTGGCTGATTCTGTCTTGGATCCGAACCATGCTGTAAAAAAGTATGAAATTATAAATTCATCAGATATGTGTGTGTTGGGGAATTTTGAGTTTTTGGGTAAATATTCTAAGATTTCTCAGGTTGAAAATGTTGTGATCACCCTAAGCGGTAGCATTGGAGAAATACGAAGACGTCCAACGAACAAAAAAGAACAAAATTTTGTTCAAAATAAAGACTCTTTTTAACACGCTTTTTTTTAACCGACTTTAGTAAAAAAAGTAGGTTTCTCAATTCGCCCGTATAATATTTTTTTTTTTTTCTAGAAACAATTTGCTTACAGTTTCTTTTGTCCCAATAAGAACAGCAATAAGTCGATGGCGTAAGCTGGCACCATATGATAGAAGATTCGTCTGAACTCATGCAGAGTGGCATTGGTGGTGATATCTCCGTTCGGGTACCACAGAGGCCAGGAGAGTGGATACTTGCGGCCATACTCCTTCGCGACGTTCAAGACGTCACCCCAGGTGGTGGGTTTTTGATGTCCAATGTTCACATTGTAAACGGGAATCACTTCAGATCTGCAACAAAAAACGATTAGATAAGAATTATCTTCAGGCTGTAAATAAACTTGCAAATATATAATTATTAGTAATGATAATAACCGAGCGGAATGGACAGTGAACAACGGATTTTTAAATGTAGGATCTCGTAGATCGTTTACTTACTTTGACTTTGATTTTTTCAAAGTACAAAAGTACAAGTAGATGTTACCTTTTAACGGTCTGGGGTTTAGTTGTTTTAAGTGTAGGTATCATTGTGGTAGACATTGTTTTGTACATAAAGTTTGTAAAAACAATGTATTTGACCACGTTGAAAAAAAAGCGATTTAAGCAAAACAAGTTTTTTGAGGACAAGTTATATCTACCTGCCTAACTGCAGTCAGATATGCATTTTATTTGGACGTGAAACTGTAATACTTATAAGGGCAAATTCTCAGTCTCAACAGTTGGGACATAAAACGGTATAGGTAGTTAAGAGTTAAGAATACATGTAGGTACACCAATATACCAATCGTAGACTAATAATTATCTTGCACCTGCCTTTCATGACGTCTTTCATTTAAGTAGGTGAAGTTCATTTTGCAAAGTATTTTGCTTAAGCAATGGAGGCAGCAGTTGATGCAAGCAGAACGACGCTGATGGCTTCTTTTGGGGATAAATAATAAATAAATAAATAAATAACTAAATAAATAACTAAATAAATAAATAAATAACTAAATAAATAAATAAATAACTAAATAAATAAATAAATAAATATTGGTGGACAATTCACACACAACACCATCTGACCCCAAAGTAAGCAAAGCTTGTGTGATGGCGGCCAAATCTAAAGTAAGAGAATGAAAAAACTAAAAAATATATATGATGTACATTAGGTACCATGCAAACTACCAACGAAAATTGGTTTGCACTCGATCTGATGAGTAGTTTTTTTTAGTACGTCATAAATACACTATTATTAAAACTTCGATCAACATTACAACGAACTACAAGAACTATGTGTACTATGTATATTATGTTACTTGCTGCAACGGAACCCTTTATGGGCGAGTCCAACTCGCACTTGGCCACTTAATTTACTATTTTGTCCACAAAACTAAATTATAATGAAACTTACACTACACCACATACTTAACTACTTACACTAATCATAGATCCTATTCATAGACAAATTAAGGTCAAGAGGTTATCAAGTCCATATTGTCGGAAGCTTCTTATCATGCTGGCGACATTGCCACGCTAAATGGCAATGTTCAACATATTTTAATTAGAAGCAAGCATGCATGACATGTAAGCTGGGATAAGTGCCTTCATTAACTCAAATAATTACAATGACAATTCCTTACACTATTATTTTAATTGTGTTACACGTAGACTGATTAAGGTCAAGAGATAATCCATAATAATAGTCTTACTTTGTGATATTATTACGAAGTACACAGAACGACATAAAAACCTTTGAAAGATGCAATAAAAACGTCGTATAATAAGATTTTTTATTGCATTATCAAAGCTTTATTTATGAATCTACGGTTTTCGAATTTGAATCTTTTTTTGAATTTTGGTGTGTTCTATGGTCAAATTAATTAAAAATGACTTCTGCATAGCCTTTCATAGATGAAATAAGACCTAAAGCATAATCAGCTCAATAAATGTTCGCACTACTAAGACTTCGGCCTTCTCTCACAAGGACAGAGTCAAGGCCACTAAGCTGGAAATTACCATAACTACTGAAACATGTTTCCGGTTTCCTTACAATGTTTTCCTTCCGCGTTAAAGCCACTGGTGATGACAAACTTGTACAACTGCACTTAGAAAAAACACCTAAAAATAATTTTAAAAGACTACTCAGTGCCTACAGGTGCACTAAGTAGAGGTAGAAAGGTGTGCGGTGTTCTCCACATTGTGAACCATTTTCATATACAAAACTAAAATACAATGAGAACTACACTACGCTACATACCTAACTAACTACTTACACTAAGCACACCTGAATTATCCATAGACCAATGAAGGTCTCCAGATAATCAAGATGTTCAAGCCCACTACCAATCGGAAGCGTACCCAGCATGCTGGCGGCATTACCACGCTGAATGGCAATGCTTATGCGTTGGGCCAAGTAATTTCGATATGGTGAACCCTGGAATCGAGAGTGAAAATAAAACAGGATTAAATTGAATGGGACCCCAAAGTTGCAAGTTTGTCGGATACATTTCGGAGATTCTACAGCTGAACTGCAAGATCTAAAATCACCTTGGCCTTTTTTCGTAGGTATAGCGCACACCTTTCAGCTAGCAGCTAAGTACTTAGTCACCGTCAGCATAGCTATGTTTATAATCAAGGAACATGCTTGACACGATGTTAGAATCAATAAAGCGTATCGATGGTCAAAGGCGAAACGATTATTCCTCCGCACACTATTCAATGCACTTAACAATGCAGTGAATCTCTTAAGGCCTGTTCCCACCGGAGCGGTATTCGCTACCGCTGTGGGCAGCGGTAAATACCGCGTGGGTTTCGCGTGCTATTTTGTACGTACCGCCTGGGTCATCATCATCAGCCTATCTTAGTCCACTGCTGGACATAGGCCTCTCCCATGGCTCGCCACTCAGCCCTATCCTCGGCTATACGTCTCCATCCACTGCCTGCTGTCTTCCGTATATCGTCACTCCATCTAGTCTCAGGGTGTAATACACTACGTTTACCGATTCGTGGTCTCCACTCAAGAACACGTCTACTCCAACGGTTATCGGTTTGCGACAGATATGGCCGGCCCATTATGCCACTTCAGTTTGCTAATGTGTTGAGATATGTCGGTTACCTTGGTTCTCTGACGGATCACTTCGTTCCGAATACGATCCCTCAGAGAAACTCCAAGCATAGCTCTCTCCATAGCTCGCTGCGCGACTTTGAATTTGTGGACCGCTTTAACTGTCAGTGTCCAAGTTTCGGCACCGTAGGTCATGACAGGTAGGACACACTGATTAAAGACTTTTGTCTTTAGACATTGTGGTTTAGACGATGAGAAGACACGACGTAGTTTACCAAATGCTGCCCAGCCCAGCTGAATCATTTTCCTGGCCTCACTCTCGAAATTGTGCTTGCCTAGTTCGAGCGTCAGCCCTAGTTACACATATTTCTGAACAATTTCTAGAGGGACGCCATTTATAGCAACCGGTCCCGGAGTTACACGTTCGTTAACCATGATCTTGGTTTTATCCACGCCTGGGTAGGGGGTATTTTTTGGTGTGAACAGTAATATTACCGCTTACCCACGCGGTATTCGGTACCGCAGGGGGCAGCGAACACCGCTCCGGTGTGAACAGGCCTTTAACGTTTACGCGTATTCGTTATTAATATCGTTTGCTGTGTTGAAATTGGCTCTTCATTTCCATTTTATTTTAACGATAGGGTTACGATTGACCGTCATCGTTCTTAATGGTGACATTACTTTGATCGAGCACAATTTTTGACACTTTTTGTAATACTAGCAGCGCACCGCGGTGTTACCCGCGAAGTTCCCGTTGTTTTATCGGGATAAAAATATATAACCTATGTGTTCTTCCAGACTATAATCTATCTGTGTTCCAAATTTCAGTCCGATTCGTTCATACGTTAGGACGTGATTGAGGAACAAACATCCAAATATCCATACATTGACATTTATAATATTAGTAGGATTTACAACAAGTAATTCTAAAGATCGTAAATCTAACAGTTGAATAGAACATATTTTTAACAGTTGGTGTTTCTTATAAATCGGCTGTGTATCTTGTACCTGATACGTCGCAGATTTATAAATTGAAACGTAGGTACATGTAGTAGGTTCGGAAGTTTGTTGTTATCATTGCCTATAACGGTGAGTGAAAACCTAAGGAAAGCGGCTTGTTATAAAAAAGAGACCCGCACTGGGTCAACCCGCACTGGGTCATCGAGGCTGATTATGACCTTCCTTGTGAGATAAGGACTCGATTCAACATAAGGTGGACTCATTAATGACAACATTTTTATAGGATTTTGCAATGGCTTCCTGAGGACGTACAACATTTGAACTGTTCTAAAAAAAATGGCAGTTTGGAAACTACACGGGTGTAACCGGAGGGCGTGGTCTCGCCATCTTGGCATGACCATCTAGAAATGCGTCAGCATTTCCCATTGGCTGATCCGTTTCTAGATGGCCATGCCCTGATGGGCCTGTCCACGCCCTTTCAGCATTTCCCATTGGCTGACGTATTTCTAGGTGGCCAATAGCCATGGTCCCGAGTTTACCCGAAGCTTTCTTATCATACCCGAGCGTGACGAATTAATTCAATTCACAGCCCACGAAAAATCTGTCTAGGCGCGTCTAAAGAAGTTTTCACTTCAAAAATACAATTTAATTGTTGGCATTAGATACCCATCTTGTTCGTTTTGTCATTCATTATGAATAAATAATATACATTACCTATACAGTTAAATGTACCTACTGTACACTCATCAGCTGATTATAATGAATATGCTAATAATGAAATCGTAAAAAAAACATTGACCCGAGATTGACTATGAAAACAAATGAGCGAGGTGAGACGTGAATACCAACTTTTCTTTCTTGGTGCCTTCGATCATCCCTATAGCCACGACGGCGTTTATGGCGATGTCCACTGGTATGACTTGGGCGTTTAGGCTGCCGTCACATAGCATGGTGCGAATCACTCCTTTTCCGGCTCCGAGCATCACACCAACAGGTCCATTCAGATTGTCCACCCAACCTGGCATTGGGCTAGTATATGCGGGGCACACTGCAAAATAAAAGTTTGAGATTTTCTTGAAATCAACAGTAAAATCAGACAAGATGGTGTAGCGCAACTAATCTAATCTACTACAAGAAGCAAATTGACAACTTTAAGTTATATCAGACACAAATGAACGGATTAACCCATAGAGTCTCGAGCTTTTCAAGAAAAAAAAAACACATTAGAATTGGTCTATTGCAGGGGTTTTTAGGAGCACAAAACAACATCACAAATAGGTAGGTACGGATAGAACGTCCTTCTTTTTTACGTCGGGATTAGTAAATCATCATAAATACTATAGAATTACTTTCACCCCAAATTGCGAAACTAAAACAACTGTTCCATACATCGCGTCGAATCCTAATTGCATTTAGGAACGTAAGAATGACCTATTTTCTTCAGAATTTCAGTGATTTATAGCTTACCTATGCTTGGGCGAGCAATCACGATAGGTAAATCCGGGTACGCTTGTTCTACTACATTTTCTGCCAGTCGCTTAGAGAAGGTGTAGCAGTTCGGATGGGGCCCCAGCAGAGATGGAGTTAGCAATTCCAGCTGTTTGTCGTTCAGCCACTCAATAAGCTTCATCACATTCTCTGGTTTATTTGGAGGTAGATGGAGCTGAAATCATAAACTTAATTTCAGTTCGTTTAGCTGCTGAGAGCTCAGTTGATCTAAAAATGCTGCACCATTGCTGACATTCTAGTCTCCTCCTATAGTCTAGACCATATGTACATATCTTAAGAGTTTTTATGGAGTGGGTGGTTTTTTGATGTCAAAATGTGAAAATGAATGGAGATAAAATATGAATACCTTCTATGCTTTATAGTCCAGTAAAGAATTTCTACCGATACTTACTTTCTCTTCTAGAATCTCGTAATCAGGATAACAAAAAGCGGTTGACAAGTGGACGAAAACGGCAAGATTTTTGAACCTCTTTGCAACTTTGATGGTCCTTAGAGTTCCTGAAGTATTCATGTTCACATTGTCACGCAGAGGAGCTTCCAACCGTAGGGTTGCAGCGAAGTGGAATACCACTGTGATTTCTTTAGCCAAATTTTCAATTTCCAGGTTTGATAATCCGAAGTCTTCAAATAATACGTCACCTTGTATGACTTTTATCTTTTTGAGTGCGCTTGGTTTTTCGTTCCTTATACGGTCGAATAACTGGAAATAAGAATTCATACATTAAGATACAGCAATGGCTATACAACTAGGTGAAGTATAGTATATTTAGAGATAATTATCAATTTTTGGTTAAGTTTTTTAGACAATCAAACATAGTTCCTGAATTGCTCTTAATTACAATTTATGACTTTCAGATGTTACTACAGGATTACACTGCAAACAGACAATGGGGTTTTTTAAAACTATAATAGGTTCGCACTTGACCACCCTTCGCCTGATATTAAGCGACGATGCGACTTGTGCGTAAACGCACAACTCTCGCACGTGTCTTCTCTCGATAGATTGCAGAGTTTTGATACTTAGCCGATCCATCCCAAAGGTGTGTACAGTACTACTACATACAAGAGCGAATTTATGCTTGATATAACGTGAGCAAGTGTTCAGACTTAAAGTAGTTGAAAGGACAATAGTCAATTTGTCAACTTGCTACCGAAAAAAATATTTCTAGTGGTGGCAAATTTATATCCCACGTATCCCTGTTTCCCTGTCCAATTCGATTACTAAATAATAATAAATTAGAACGATTTAATCCTATAAGCAAATTAAAACTATGCAATGCAATGCATAAGTTTTGACAAGGCGCAGCACAATTCTAGGCAGTGATTTAAACTCTTTTGAATTTTAAACACAAATCATACTTAATAATTATATTGTTTGGTATATGTGAGTAAATACATTTAAAAGATGTTAGTGCAGTACATACAAGGACGCCATACTTAACCTTACGACATGAACATGACTGTAAAGATTAGCAATAATGCCACTATTAACTTTATCTACACCTCTAAGAAACAATTCCATAATTAACGTCAAGATAAAGAATTAAAACATTAAATTGAATAATGCCAAGTACTCGTAGTAATAACTTTACATTTTTTTTTTACAAAATCCCAATTTACAAAAACAAGGTAGGTAAGAACCTAAGAACTAGGGAAGTAGTGACTCAGATAAGCAAAAACTTCAGTTTTGTTTAATTGCGCGTAAACATACATAATGCGTTATATTCTATCTATCTTTATTATTTCTTTTGGCTAGTGGTTATATTTTTAGCCATACATATGACGGTACTAACGAGTAATGCTGTTTTACGTTCAGGTCCAAGTTTTCCGGATCTCAAATGAATGAAACATTATAAAGCTACTTCGAATAAACATACATCTTTAGCTGTTTTACTTAGAGCAGAACTTCAAATTATAATTGACGACCAAAAATAAACTATTTTTTATACAAAAAATTTAACCGACTTCCAAATCAAAATTTTAGTGCAAAACAAATTTCGTGTTGACAGGATTGAATTTCATAACTTTCATACATATACTTATTTCAAATTTCAAAACCACCGGATTGATTTCGATTACATTTATATTCAAAAATAAAGTAGCCAAGTGCGAGTTGGACTCGCCCATGAAGGGTTCCGTTGCAGCAAGTAACATAATATACATAGTACACATAGTTCTTGTAGTTCGTTGTAACTGATCGAAGTTTTAATAATAGTGTATTTATGACGTACTAAAAAAAAACTACTCATCAGATCGAGTTCAAACTAATTTTCGTTGGTAGTTTTCATGGTAATGTACATCATATATTTTTTTTAGATTTTTCACTTTCTTACTTTAGAAGTTAGAGGGGGGGGGACACAAATTTTACCACTTTGGAAGTGTCTCTTGCGCAAACTATTCAGTGTAGACAAAAACTATATTAGAAACCTCAACATCATTTTTAAAGACCTATCGATAGACACCCCACACGTGTAGGATAGATGAAAAAAAAAATTTTGAGTTTCAGTTCTCAGTATGAGGGGCAACCCTAATTTTTTTTTTTTTAAATTTCTTTTGTAAAAATCTTAATGCGGTTCACAGAATACATCTACTCACCAAGTTTCCACACTGTAGTTCTCATAGTTTCGGCAAAAAGTGTCTGTGACATACGGACGGACAGACAGACAGACAGACAGACAGACATGACGAATCTATAAGGGTTCCGTTTTTACGTTTTACGGAACCCTAAAAACGGGTATGTTTGGGTTTGAAAAAAAGGCATGTTAAAATCGGTTCGGGCGTTCTCCAGAAATCAGGTAACATACATAAAAGAACATGGTGATCGAATTGATAACCTCCTCCTTTTTGGAAGTCGGTTAACAATAATCTATTTTCTTCAAAGAATCAAAAACCGACTTCAATTTAAAGTTAAATTCAGGCACTCGACCAAATTTCACATGAATCTATCACTCTATCGTCTGAATATGTGCAAGCAAATTTTAGTTTTTTGTTCCTATTTCTAAAACGGCTACACCGATTTAGATAAAATTTGTATGGGACCTCTGAACTATAATCTACCAAACAAAAAAAAACATCAAAATCGATTCACAATTGGCGGCGCTGTCGCGTATATACATAGGTACATATTTATGTACATACGCGAAATATACATACATATATACATATGTAAATATACGCGGGTATTTCTATGTATAATAAGTATGTATTTAAAACTATATAAGTATTATATCAGCTATCTAACCGCCATCATACAAGCTTTGCTTAGTTTGGGGTCAGATGGTGTTGTGTGTGAATTGTCCACCAATATTCATACAAAAAAATACATAGACCCGAATTGAAAACCTCCTCCTCTTCGGAAGTCGCTTAAAAAGTAAAACACTTACGGGTAATCTCTGCAAATCTTCAAACCGCTGCATCACAGACTTCCCTCGTTTCGGTCTCATCAGAACGTAAATGTTGCCGATGTCAGGGACACAGTAGAGTAGCTTTTCAATTAGCACCTTTCCCATGAATCCCGTACCTCCTGTTACCAGGACGCTTCTACCGGAGTAGAACTCTCGTACGGACGGCTTAGACTCCATGGTTGTAACCTGAAAAGAAAACAAACAAAGTTTTGTCAAGAAGGGTATACATTTAATGCTGCAGGACTAAAATTTTAGCAAAGGTCATTCCCAACAAAGTCACCTTTAAAACAAACAAACAATATCATACAAACTGTCAATTCAAAAAAAATTATAAATGTAAAACTTGTTTCATACACAGAGACTAACAAAACACATACATTGTACAGTGAATCTTCAGGTCTGACGTTACAAGTACTTATACGGTCCATTGGCTTCCATAATTTGAATTTGGACAGAAATACTTGCAGACCTTTTTAAATCGGAGGGTCAAATCAAACATCTTTATACCGATGTTAATATCAGCTTAGTGATTAACAAAAAAGTGCAAAACTGTAATGTGTTTATTGGTAAGAAAAATACAGTTTGCGTTTGCGAACTGTTTTTGACGTGATAACGTCTTATAATTCGATGAAGCCGGCTGCACGCCCACAAAACATGACGTCATGTACCGTTACCGCGTTACCGTCGGTCGTTACCTCGCCGCATGTTTGTTACAGTTGTATTAATTATTTCGACCAGTAGTTCAAGCGGGGATGTAGCTCAGTGGTAGAGCGTTTGCTTTGCATGTGAAATGCCCCGGGTTCGATCCCCGGCATCTAAAAGCTTTTTTGCTTTTTTTTTTGCATTGTTTTGATTGAAAATGACTAAATTCTACTGATTACTTTACATACAAATCTATTAAACAAATGAAATTAAAATTTTCTTTTGAAAAATGCTACCATTCATTTAAAAGAAAATACTGATTTTCTTAAGACGTTGTCACGTTCTATCGTCAGTAAACCGACTTTACAGGCAAACATTTTTTTTCTCACCAATACATTATGATAGTATTTAGTATTAGAAAACTAGTAAATGAGCTAAAAGGTAGTACACTAGTTTTCTAATACTAGTATACTACCAGAATCATGTTTGACTTCATACTTGCTTCATCATTGTCCCGGGGGTCTACCGCCTAACGAAAAACGCTTTGACGCTTTGGCATTGCTGTCTCTTTCATTTCAAGCGAGAAGAAAAGAGACAGCAATATCAAAGCATCAAAGCGTCAAAGTGTTTTTCGTAAAGGTACAAGTTCGCGCGGAGACAGCGACACGAGACCGCGACAGGAGACCGAGACCGGAGACCGCGACAGGCACTTGACACTATGGAATTGTATGGGCGCCAGTTCGTGCCGAGACCGCGACCGCGACCCATACAATTCCATAGTGTCAAGTGCCTGTCGCGGTCTCCGGTCTCGGTCTCCTGTCGCGGTCTCGCGTCGCGGTCTCAGCGCGAACTTGTACCTTTAGGCGGTAGAAGCGCCGTCCGTCCGTTGTCCCCCTATCCCTTATGCCCGACCTACACGAGTCTAGTTTTTCAAGCTAGGATAGCAAGATAGTGTTAGCAAGCTAGTACTTCTAGGTTCGTCTAGACAACGCTACGCAACGCTAGTTTTGTATAGAAGCTAGTAGAAGAAGAGCCCGTGAACCCCAGACCTTCGTTATTTTATAAAAGCTGAAAACTTGTCAGCGCATGCTCCTAACACAGGTAAGAACGATGGAACATTATGAAGTTTGGGTCTTCTTGGATCGTGAACTTCATCATGGGCCATCGTTCTTAACTGTGTTGGGAGCATACTCTGACAAACGTTCAGCTTTTATAAAATAACGAAGGTCTGGGGTGCATGGGCTCTTGGTCTATAGAAGTACTAGCTTGCTAGCTTCCGAACACTAGCTTGCTACCCTAGCTTGAAAAACTAGCTTCGTGTAGCTCGGGTATTATATATCTGCTGAGCACAACTCTTCGTGTATTATCATAAGATGTCAAGATGTATGCGACCGATCCGCTATCATGCTTACTAATTCACTTTAAATTATTATTTTATTCACAAACGTATCAAGTTGCGTGTCCGAATGTATTGAATTCACACAAGTATGTTTTGAATTTTCTTTATGTATCGAACGGTTCGTATCGAGGTAACGCTTAACCTTATAAACTAATTTTATTAACCAATCTTTGCCAACTTTCATGATCTTAATATATATAAATCTCCTGTCACGATGTTTGTCCGCGATGGATTCCTAAACTACTTAACCGATTTTAAATTAAATTGGCACACCGTGAGCAGTCTGGTCCAACTTGAGAGATAGGATAGTTTTTATTTCGATTAATAGTCTTTAAATGACAATATCCGCAGCGCAGCCGGAATGGGCCGCTAGTTTACTATAGATTATCATTAATATGTACCTACATCGAAAATATTCTAAC
The DNA here is from genome assembly GCA_963693475.1 of Ectropis crepuscularia. Classification (NCBI taxonomy): domain Eukaryota; kingdom Metazoa; phylum Arthropoda; class Insecta; order Lepidoptera; family Geometridae; genus Ectropis; species Ectropis crepuscularia. The sequence goes on from OY856338.1 coordinate 10,025,731, forward strand.
TTTATTCTTGTTATTGCATTGAATTAACGATCGGGCAAATTACGAAACCCATACAGACTCCGTTGCACAATCATTGAGGTTAGAGTGACTCTACTCTAATACATCCACATGACACAGACATTTGTAAATTGTTTTAAATTAGCATAAAAATTCTCACTTCTTTCTTGTTGACCACATTTTTGTGAATCATTGAAGGCATTAAACTTTGGCATATTACATTTACTTTAGGAGCCTTAAGACTTGACTGTTATTTATTTTCAAAAAGGATTCCTCTTTTATAGAGGACTTGCTGTTGTCTGCGGTTTCGCTCGCGTTTTGTAAGTCGTTCGCATATGACCTAACCGAATTTACTAAATTTTCCTCCACTATTATAACGAATGAAAGTTTTATACAAACCAATACCCTAACAATATTAACCCCCTTGGGGATGGAATCTTTGATAAATCCTACCTTAGTAGATCCCCACATCATAGGTTGAACTTCGCAAAACCCCGTCTTCGCGAGCACCTCCTAAAAGGAACCTCCATGCAAAATTTGAGACTGCTAGCATTTGTAGTTCCTGATATGTCGTGATGAGTGACCTTTCGCTTTTATATCTGTACCTCTAGATAGAGTCAATAGGCTAGGCTATAAGTTTAGGTTAGTAGGACTCTGCGCCTTATAGCACAAACTTCGGAAGGCAGTAGATGCCATCTGAGGCTAATTTTCATAGGTCTTTCCTAAATAGGTCGCAAACAGATGGTTCCTCAATAGTTACACATACTTAGTTGTTCCACCCAATCGAAATTGGGACCGACCGCTAGTTAACTATAAATAAATTGTGCCATGTCATTTACTTTTTATTATTAAGTGTGAACAAAATATTATTGTTATTGTCATACATATTTTATAATACAGAGCTATAGAGTGACCGGACGAACAACACTTGTGCCTGATGGTAAACATTACGCCTGCCTACAACAAGACAGTGTCACGCCACTTTTGGAAGAATCAAAATCATTACCTAGCGCTGCACTGCGCTCGTCACACACAGATATAAGATGATTCCCTTTAGTTTCCCCGGATTGTTTGATTACACAAAATGACTCAACATACTACATGTTTCAGTGCAAATCTAAATGTATTTTGTTTCGGTTTATGTTTAGAAAATCTAGAAATCCAGATCAATTTTGGTGTGTAACGACTTGCAAAATTGCAAGAGCCGATTAAAAACCTTCCGGTATTCGAAATTTCTGTGTATATCGTAGAGCAATGACCACCGCAACGCCTCTCGATTCTAGCAGTTTTTACAACACTTTCAAAACCACCTTTGTCAAGCAACTATGCCCGTCTCCATTTCATTTGGATTGCGCCGTGAGTTTTTTTTAACTTTTATAGGTTTACACTTGACCGTCATCTCGCCTGATGTTAAACGACGACGCAGTCTACGATGTAGTGTGTTTACCTAGAAAAAAAACCGATTCACTCTCGATTTGAAGACACAAAGATTGTAACCATCGGGGGAAGCTCACTCAGGCAACGTATTCAACAGCCTAGACGTTCTTTTCACAAAAGGAGTCTCTCTTTCGTTTTCTTCTCTTCGTTCGTGTGAGCTTTCTAGGCTTCCCGCTTCTAGCTTCTCTTCTCTTTCTTTTCTCAAAAAAATTAAATTGGAAGTACCTATCTTAAATAGTTTTTGACGTATTGGCAATTAACTATTTTTTATTTTCACTAAATTGTTTATAACTATTGCTATTTTTGCGAGCGGGCTTAGATCGATCAGAATGATCGGAGAAGGAGAAAAATTTATGACCTAAAAAGCACTTGTTGACTAGGCTACTAGGATTACTTGTGTAATATCATGTTATTTGTATTTATGTTCTTTAGTGAAACAACATAGTCTACTGACGGCCTTTCCCGCTTCGCACGAGTAAATTGTAGGTAAAATTCAGCTTGGAAACGTACCGCATCTTAACAGTTACATGCTACCGCAAAATTCAAAGGCGCGAAGGTACTTCAAGTCTGAACAGTTTCTCACGTTATATTAGGTAGCGAGATTAGCTCTTTTATGAGTAGGTACTGTTCTCACCCTTGGGATAGCTCTAGAATCGATCGAGAGCCATGCCAAAAAGGCTCATAGGCAACGACATCCTTGTGCAAAAAGACTTTATAGTCTTGAGCCTCGCTGGATACACTTCGGAGAGTGTGCAACTGGTCTGCATGATCTATTACCACCTTGCCCTTTTTTGTCGGACTTCTGATAGCTCGAAACAGTGAAATTGTTTCATGGTAGATGTTCCAAAGACACGATCGAAGAGGTTTGAGTCTACTTTTGTGATAAGAACGTCTAGGCTGTGGAAGGAGTTCCCTGAGTCGGTTTCTTCTAGATAAACACGCTCCATCGTAGACCGCGCAGTAATGTGCCGCCAAGCAGTAATGTGCAAACATCACGGTGTTCCGGTTCGAGTATTACAGGGCGTACCTAGAGATAAATCTTCTTTTATGTATAAGTATATGTCTTCTTATATGTGGGTGAAAAGCGCAATGTAGTGCTAGGTAATGATTTGGGCTCTTCATGTTCCAATAGCTGCGTAACACTGTGCTATTAAAGACAGAGACAGAGATTCTTCCTATCTTACTATCATACCTATGTCCTGCTGATCGCATCTCTCTAAAATATAACAAAACTATGTACAGGGTTACTGGTAATCAGTCTGCATCCGTTTAAGGGCATGTTCTGTATATTTAAACAAACAACTTTTGTTCTACAACTTTCGTTAAAACTTAATAGATAACCCAAAAAAAAAATTGTATTTGTTGCCCTTTTTTGTACTGTTTAGCGACTTTTTAGTGTTTATTCACTTCGGTACATCATTTTTTGCGCGTTAAAGAGCGTACGCGCTCTCGTTACGAATTGTTACGAAGAGTTCGATACTTTTAGACCGTGCAAACTTTGATGAAACTAAGTAAACGAAGATAAGGTACGCTCTAATATAAAGACAGCATAATGTAACGAAAATCTCACACAAGTATACGCAATGTGCACACAGCTTCACTTGCATCGTGAGAGACGTTTGAATGAATGACAAAGACATCATGACAAGTAGGCAGTAGGTGCAAATGAGATAGCTATACATCACATTTGTTTAGATATTTTTTTCGACAAGAATAGAAAGACATACAAATGCATTGGCGTGAAAGAGACAAAATAGCCGCAACTAACATATCGCCGGTCGTGTTGCACTCTTACGTTGTATGTATATCTGTCTCTTTTTAGAAATGGCCAATTGTAAAATTGTTTCAAACAGAAAAATAATTTTAGATGTAATAATCATTGAACTGTTATGGAAATAATTAAAGATTTTGTGTACTTACGCATGAAAAGTGATACCATGGAACTTGTTCTTGGTCTTTGAACTGTTTGTGCACCTTGCAAAAGCAGAATAAGACATTATTACGGCTCATATCGGATTTTTTTGAATTATTAGCGAACGTCCACTCAACTTGTGGCTCCTGTTGCGACTAAGACTCAATCAGGAGACGTCACCTGATTTTACATTGTGATCGTAGATGAGCGCATGCCGCTTCTTAGTGTTTTAAGAGTTCAATGCGTGCAAATGCACTTTTTATTTATTTTGTAAAAGAAAAAAAAACATTTTTTTTTAAACTGTAGAACAAAAGTTGACGTATTGAATGTACCTAACATCCCCTTAAAAGGATGCAGGCTGATTACCAATAACCCTGTATACAGGACGGAGACAGACGAAGTCTGAGTAATGGATAGTTTCCTAAAGAAAGCAAGTAGTCATCGGGTAAGCACAAAAAGTTTGAAAGCCGAGTACAATGACCGTTTTCAGACTTTTCCGCAAGTCACGATGACGCAGAAATAGCTAAATACAGAGTTGCATTGCTGCAAAATTATTCAATAACAGTAAACTGCGGCTCGCCAATCACGCCATGATTGCCGTCTGCCGTCTGATCCCGTGGTGCACCGCAAATGCATTCCATAATTACAGTTAATATGTAACGTATTAGAGAAGAACGACCCTGCATTATGTCTGTAGTGGTAGGACTCTTTGCAGAGTCCCTCTGGGACAGTACCACACCTTTACGGCACAAGAAGTTACAGCTGGTCTAGTCGGGAGAACGGCGACTGCCAGTCCGGACCCCTCGGGTTCAAATCCGTCGCGGAACACCGTCTTTTCGAAGTCACGTGCGTAATGCCGCTAACTTAAAACGGTGAAGGAAAACGTGAGGAAACCGACATGTACCTAGTATCTTTCGAGGTCATGTGTCATCCACCAACCCGGACTGCGCCGGCGTGGTGGATTATGGATGACTCTCTCCTTATGAGAGAAGGCCTCGAGTCCCAGCAGTGGGAACGTTTACTGGGCCGCTTATGCTACCGCCTAGCAGTAATTTGACAACGTCACTGTATTTCGGTTTGAAGGGCAATGTTTCCAGTGAAATTACAGGGCATAGAAATATAGCAACTTATATTTGTGGGTGGCAAGCAGAGTGTAGTACAAATATTATTTGGAGTCTTCTTATACCAATAGCTGCGTATCAATGTGCTGTTATGCCAGCTCGTTTCATCAATATATATTATTAAAAAAAAAAAACAGATATAGCAGCAACAGCAACATTATATTTATTAATGTTTTTTTAATTATATTGAGGTATAAGGTGTATGTTAGGTATAAGGTGTCATAAGAAACGGTACCTCTTAACGTGAGAACAATTTTGGTACGATTTCGGTATAATATTAGCTTGTTTTTAAATAGCTGACCCCGGAAACTTGTCATGGTCGTGTCACTTAAATTATAAGCCGAATGAAATCATAAAGTGACGCGATCCTTCATGCAAATGACTTTACGTCAATGAATGACGGTTAAATTATGTGGCAACCGTTAATACTTACAACAACTAGCAGTGCCACGCTTAACATCACATCAGGCGAGATGGCAGTCAAGTGACACCTATATTTATTAAAAAAGATGTGGTGTCATGGGGCACCAGGCACCACATATAAGAATGAAGTAAATTTGCAAAAAAAAAAAATTATTTATGGTAAGTTATATTTTCATTAAGCCCCCTATACACACTGGCCGAGTGGAAGCCAACGCGAGCGTTTACAAAACGTTACATGGCGAGTGATAGCATCACATAAATCTAAATAATAGTACCTTATTATTTAGATTTCTGTGGATAGCATCCACACACTGGCCGAGCGCAGACCTTTGTTTTGTATACAAAAACCGATACCGGTCCGAATCGAGGCAGTGGTCACGAGCGACGGAAAGCAGAGACGAGTCAAGGCAAATGAGCCCTATACACACTGGCCACTTGCCGTCACTCGGCCAGCTACGCGAGCGACGGCGAGTGATCACAAGTCAAGGCAAATCAGCCCTCCACACATTGGCGTTGGCCTTCACTCGCCGGCGCTCGGCCAGTATGTATAGGGGGCATTACAGTTTTAGTCTTTCCTTTTTTTCAGTTCGGTCGCGCATCAAAATCTTCTAAAACCCTGCCATAAGGAAATTCGCTCAAAAAAAAAAAAACTTTGGGTTAGTGCAGTAGGCGCAGATCCCTTCTAACCAATTATCGTACCTACTCAAAGTAATTAGTACCTGAATGATGGGAACTAAAAAACTGAGCGCGTCTGATAATTTACAGCTAAGAATGGCAAAGACGGTTCATCGACTCAATTTATTTGGTTATTTTTGTTTCAAGTCTGTAAAACCTTACCGCAGTTTTTGGGTTCGAAGCGGCGCAAATTAGTCAGCCCAGCTCTATCACGCAAGTGAAGTCGGGAACGTCAGTTTGATTGAAAGTGATTCTTACTATTTCTAGCCCACAGTACACCAGTTCGTCTTTGCCCCGTTACTGATTGCGCATGCGACGTGGTAGGTGAGAGTGTTTTGAACTTGCATTGGTCTAATTCAGTCGATTGCTTTTTGTTTTCTTATGTACTGATGGTGCTTTTTATTTTCTTATGGTTGGCGGCTCGCCTGCCGATATATAAAGGTGTATCGAAGAGAAGTCGTTCGATTCTCGTACAGTTAACTACTACATTGAGTTTATTGGAGCACTTTGTACTTATTTAATTACTTTAAAAACAATCTCAAATTGTGGAAAAATTCAATTGTTTCTTTAGACTGCATTTTTATTTCTGACTCGGAGCACCCCACGGCTTGACAGTTCCTAGTTACAAAGGCATAAACGTCTATTAATACTAATAATGATAGTGTACTTATAACGTATTTAATTTAATCCAAAGTTGTTCAGTAGTAAAAGAGATCAGAGGTACGTGGGAATAGCGAGTTTTTCAAGAATGATGGTAAACTCACAATAAAATTGTAAAAAGTTTTCATTTTTACAATAATAATGATTTTAATAAATCCGTTCATCCGTTCATAATATTTGACACTTACCTATCCCTATCTGTACGATAATTATGTTGCTTATTAATTGTCGCTAGTCATCGCATTAGGATTAGGTACCTACCTACATATATAGGAAAAAGTATAACGTTTTGCACATATAACTCTGTTAATGATTTGACGTTTTGCACAAAAAGTCTGTAGTTATTTGATACGCAAATATATATTGAGTAGAATCGCAATCAAACGAACTTTGCACAGAGTTGCGTGAACTCGTCGTTATGTTGTTTACGAAACGAATCGATCTCCTTCACGGTTTTAGGCTTTTCTAATGTTTTGACCTTCTTGTTAAACAATCAAATATTTATAAAGTACTCAAAGGTGGGTAATAGCTTTTTAACAACGGGTAACACCGGTGGATGTCCTCATTCTAAAACGAGAGTTTTTGAAGTGAAAACTTCTTTTGGCGCAACACAGACAGATTTTTCGTGGCCTGTGCTCAGCGTCACGCTCGGGAATGGTAGGTAATCCATCTTTGGGTAAACTCGGGACCATGGCTACGCTCATGGCCACGTCCTTCGGTTTCACCCGCGTAGTTTCCGAAGTAAGCTATCATAGTTATAAGTTTTCAATTCTATCGGCAGTTCCTACGACTGCCAATTTTTTTTAAAAGAATATGTTTATATTTTGTAGAGTTCGATAGATAAGGGTTTGATAAAAAACGGATATGTTAATGTTACTTACATAAGATATGATCGGTTCAGTGTGACTTAAGTTTGTGGCTACATCCGTTTGGTACATACTAAACGGGGAGAAGTCGCGCGCACACTCTCTTTACTAAGGATGCCAGGACTTCTACTCTCTTTCTACGAAAACGTAATTTCGAAATAAGCTCGCGACTTTTCAACTCCGATTCTACTTCGATCCGTCGTTTAGTCCGTTTAAATGTTCTAAGCCTTCTCTAATTAGAGTATGCTTAGAACGTTTAAACGTTAAACAATGTTGTATCGGACGAAACGAAGTAGAATGTTGCGAGTTTTTTTTGAAATTACGTTTTCGTAGAAATAGAGTAGACGTCCAGGTGTGGACGGGCGGACTGTACCGATCATATCACACATGAGTAAGCCCCGTGAATAAATTGAAACATTTGTAAAATCCGTGTGAGTTTTCATAAAAATATGGAAGTGTTAATGTTAATCACGAATGATACGGTCGGTCCAGTCCAGTACAACTTAAGTTTGTGGCATCCGTTTGGTACGTCATACGTCCTGACCGGCAATCAGTTGCGCGCGCATTCTTCTTGAACAAGGTCGCCGGGTGCAACTTGCCTGACCATAACACAGATGTAATGCAATATTAAGCCGTGATTGAATTAAACAATATGGAACAAGCATCGTAGTTTTCATTGTAAAATGGAAGTGTCAATACCAAGCAAATAAAACTGTATTCTACAAACATATTTTTTGTCGTAATGGATCGTTTATGGTACCTACTCGGCCTTGCCTTACAAGGAGATTGTTAAGACGTTAATTAACAAATTTCTTTGGCAATGTTATGGCGAGCCCACAAAATCAACTTATCTAGAGACGTCTAGCCCATGTAGTACCTGTGACAATTATTAGCCTAGCTCCCTCTTCTAAACACGCAGTCAAATTGGAATAATTACAAATTTTAACATCTCTGTAAATGATGATTCAAATTTTAGGATACACGAATGTTTGAAAGCAAAAACGTAACTAAATAACCTAACTCTACACCTTAGATTGCTACCAAAAAGCTAATAACTTTGAAACGGCTGAGCAGATTTTGATGAAACACAGCTAAGAATACTCCCAGCTAATTCACCTTTACAACAAAAACTGTCTTTCTCTTTCTCTCTCTCTCACACACACACACATAGGTAGGTACATACACAAATAGGTTTTTGGGTTGAGGAATTAAAATGGAAATGTTGAAGATAAATATCTTACATTAATTTCGCTTTTGCTAGTAATATGACGCTCACTACCATATTATATTTAAAGTCAATGCATAATAGCAGTGTATCTGTTGCTAAACAGGTGATGTATTGTGCTTAATAGGTGCTTTTTAATACATAAATGTTATAAGTTTTCACTTCCATTATTGTCAGGACTGACATAGGCTATACGTAAGTCGAATCAAAATTGGTACTAAACGTTGCACCGATTTTGGTTCTACTAAGAATATTGTATTAGTAGGTAATGTTTGTTTCGGCTTGCTGCCCTGTAAATTTACCTACATTTATTTTTTCCCGATATAACTGTTTTAGCATGCATTAGCCTTGGGGAAGTATATAAAATGAGATTAGAGTTGTTAATTCGATACTTTTATTTGACGTAAGGACCTAACGAATTTCTTTTTTATCATGGTCGTGTTTTATTTTCGTGAATTTTGCTTGCAAAATTTATAAATTACTTATAAACTGTAAAATATGGTACAAGGTCAGTAAAATGCACAGTGACTTAATTTATTTGTGTGAACCTTAAGTTCCACAAAAAATCCTTGAATATTGGACGAGTCGTTTTTCCTTAAGGAGATAAACTGGCAAGACAAATAGATTAAATCATGGGCAAGTTTGTTTAGATGCTTGTTATCTCATATTTAAACACACTCGGTGTTAGCCAAAACCAAATTGTTTCTTATTTATTTTGACCAAAAAAGCTTTGATTCTAGCAAAGATAAGATGGTCTGTGATTCCCGATGGTCACAACCGGGGTTTTTACAAATATGGAGTAAATAGGTTCCTTCTAGGTCAGCGAACTACATCCGAGGCTGCGTCATTGCTTAACATCAGGCAAAACGTGATCCGATGTAGCTTTTTAGGTTGTCCGAAAATAAAATAAAGTCGTGTTAGTTACACTTTTTGTAGGTCAAGAACGGCTGGACCAATTTTTATGATTTTAGCCTTTTTTTGGATTTGTGTTCGTCCGGAATTGGATAACAAGTATGAAAATTTGATAGGGAGGATTGTCAATAAAATTAATCGAAACACAGCATCAGTCTCGACATCAAAATCCTAAATCCGCTCATTTATTTCGCGGCTAGTACTTATGTATACCCTACATAATAATTCTTCGTTGAAATCTCCCAACAAATAAACCTTTTTTTTTGAAATGAAAACTTATATTGGTGCGCCATGACAAATTTTTCGTGGGCTGTGAATTGAATTGATGGGAATGATAAGAAATCTTCGGGTAAACTCGGGACCATGGCCATTCGCCATCTAGAAACGCTGACGCATTTCGACGCTGATGGCCATGCTCATGGCCACGCCCTCCGGTATCACCCGCGTAGTTTCTAAAGTAAGCTATCAAATTCTGAGTTATAAGTTTTCACTTCTATCGGCAGTTCCAATGACTGCCAATTTCTATTTTTATCACGATTTCAAGATAAGTAAGTACCTAAGTAAAGATGGCAATCGGAATGCAAATGCAAGTACTGACCAGATCAAGGGTCTTACCAGACCTTCGATCTGGTCAGCAGGAACTTGTGTCAAACTTCCCTGGCTATAGGGTAGCAAAAACAGCCCAAAATGTTCCTACTTCTGGGACTCGGGGCCTTCTCTCGCAAAGTGAGAGTCAAGGCCATAATCCACCACGCTGGCCCAGTGCGGATTGGTGGATGGTACATGACCTTGAAAGATTCTAGGTACATGTCGGTTTCCTCGCGATGTTTTCCTACACCGTTTTAAGCGGAATTACGTACATGACTTCGGAAGGACAGTGGTGCGTATGGGATTTGGACCCGGGGCTCCGGATCGGCAGTCGCCATCTCTCGACTAGACCATTCGTAACTTTTTGCAGCAAGCTTGCACCGTTTCCCCTGGCGGGGGGAAATATGCTGTAAGCTTCATGGGAACATTTGGTCGTGGAGTTGTCTATTTTTTTTAATTTGTTGCGTTATTATTATTTGTCATGCTAATTATTTTACTGTATTTTTTATGTAAATGTAGTGTTTTAGTAGGTACAATAAAGAAAATCAGTAATTGTGTACAATACAAATGTAAGTAAATGACAAATCAATTTAAATGTGCTTATAATCGGGAAATTTCATAATGTTGATACCCGATATCCGTGGTGGGTACGTTATGAAAGCTTGAACGAAGCCATTTTATTAGACTTTCGTAAGACAAACAGTCAAATTATGAAATATGCTGTCTGATTTATACAAATTGGTTAGTTATAAGTAAGCTTTTCATTTTAACATAAATCATCACTTCACGTAAAATAATATAGGGGCAAACGTTAGCCTCTATCTTCTACCAAAAAAAAGTTATGAGCATGCCCGATGTTACTATCAATTAACGTAGACTACAACAAGCAAAACAAGGCATATTTGCTCAACAAACTTGCCTCCGATTGACCTTGTCTAATGGTGTAACGCTAAAGTATCAATTAGAGTTCGCGCCCACTGAAATGGTCGCTCCGATTCAGAGAGAGAATAAAACAAATTGTGTATGTCTGTTTACTTTACAAATCCATGTGTATTTGTAGTCGAAACATTATTTATTTATTGCTAGAATTATATACACAATTTTGTAGGATTTCCATTCAGATTTGTTCTGTATAGGGGCGTTTTTATGCATCATATTTATTATTGTATAATATTTTAAATATTTTTTTTCATTTATTCATTAATTATATTTTATTTATAATTAATATATAGGGATTGAAATGATAGTATTTATGTTTACTTAATTAAATTAACTCATGACAGGCCTCTGAAATAACACCATAAATATGTATTGAAATGGTTTTTCTCAGATTTAATTGAACAAAATAATATAAATTTCTAATGTTTTTTTAAACAATTGCATATTTTTAACAATATATTTATTTTTATATTAATATACAGTTTTATTTATATTATATTTTTTACAAAAGTAAACACAAATAAAAATAAAAATCAGCCGATTTAGCACACAAATAATTTAATTGTCTTTCGGTAATTGCGTTTTAGACAAGACTTTTTCTAAGTTTTCATTCTTATGTATGTTTATTCAAATGCTGGGAAAATGTCAAATTATTAAAAAGAAGATAATTTGTAATTAAAAGATAAAAATAAATTAGTTTTCAATTATCTTAGTCATGTGCTCCGTGCAGGTTTCACACAGTCAAATATTTATTCAAAATCAAACATTTTTAAGTTTGAATAGGAGAGCTATGCGACAAGTTGTCAGCTTGCCGCAAATACCTACCCAAAATTTGCTGCCAGCTCCCGGAATATATGTTTAAATAATAGCATAATTAGTATACTTAGTCTGTAGTGGTAGTGTATGTGGACTACAGTTTTTCCCAGTTATGCTACCACCAAGCAATAATGTGCCAACATTATTATGTGTCGATTTGAAAAGCAATTTTCCCAGATAAATTATGGGGCAAAGAAATAAATCAACTTATATCTCAGTGTGTTGTGTGACACAAGCGCGTGTCTTGATTTTCCCGTTGCTCTATATCATAGCAAAACATAGCACTACCAATAACAAATTAACCGCAATCAATGTGTATTTCGAATAAAGCAACGCGTAACTAACAACACATTTAGATCAGTCCGGCCACAAAGTTTGGCAAGGATTGTGTACAGCCTACTCGACTTACGCGCAATTCGGAGGTGAAGTAACTTAGATAAAAATGCCCAACACCTATTAATTCAGCCTTGAGTGACGAAATGCTTTTAAACTATTTGCTTTATGCTCTCCAACTCATGCGCTTGTATGAAACATGCAATTATTACGAGTCAAAGGTCCGAAGTCCATTGTACCTAATTTATTAACACCTAGCGATGATGACAATTAATTCGACTTTTTCTTTGAGTTTAAATTGGTCGCTTCATGCTTCAAGCTGGTTGCCTTGAAGAGATTGCTCTGCCGTGGAGAGTCGGTAGGATGGCACTTATATTTGTAACACCACAAAATTTGTACATTACCTATCACCTATCTACCTATTTTTGTAAAAAGTTGTATATGCTATAAGCAAAACGTTTGTTTACTTACTAATTACGGTGCCGCCGTAGCTACGGTGTAGATTAATTTACATTCTCTTTGCTGTGTAGCTGGAGGATTGAAAAAAACCGAAATGTTTTAGATTAATTTAATTTAAACATAAAAATTGCAAGTTATTACTTCAAATAAAAAAGGTGACACCACTTCGATGTTGGAAAATGGAATGGTTTAATAAAGGGGTTTAATGGTTTGAAATTGAAATTAGGGACAACTCGGTCGGTTGCGCAACGCCGCTTAAGCAAAGTGTTCGCCTGGGAACCGGTAGACCTGCAACGCCGGCGATTTACATGTACCAGGGCTCCGTATTTTACTTTTTTTTTTTTTTTTTTTTTAATAAGTAGTGACGAAACTAGCTGGAGATGTGCCTGATGGTAAGAAACATGCCTGCCACATAACAGCAGAGTTTTATTTTATTTATTTCTTTTTTGATTTTTCCTGCGAAGTACAATACCTTTGTTACCTTTGGTTATTTTACCAAATAATAATAAGCAAACTTAACCGTGTTCCGTTTTTAAGGGCAATGCTTTCAGATAAACAACAGAGCAAAGAGATAATTAATCTTTAGCAATTATAGACTGTGATTTGGACTCTTTATGATCAAATAACTGCGTGAAACCGTAATATTATGAACAGGCACGTTTTTTACATCAAGGGCTTGTATTTCACCTACCGACATCTATATAAATATATAAAAGCGAAAGGGGTTGCTAAGACGGGGTTTTGAGAAATTCGACCCCTAAGAGGGTGAAACAAGGGACAGTTGTTTGAAAGTTCCGTCATTTTCAAAGTTATAAGCATGTAATCCACTGAAACGATTTTAATGAAAGGAGATAGGCTACTTTTTAGTAACATGCCTAAAGGGGTTGAAATGGGGGATGAAAGTTTATTTGGAAGTTCGTAATTGTAGAAGATAAAACCATGAAACTGCGTATTTTATCGTTATGAAACAAATAAATGTTTGTTATAGCAATTTTGTAGTTTCGAGTGCGGGGATGGAAATAAATAGGGGATGAAAGTTTATATGGAAGTTCGTCATTGTTGACGATAAAACCATGAAATTTTACAACTAGACACTTGAAATTCATACTATTACATTGTAAATGGGAAAGTAACTCTGTTTATCTGTCTGTTACGCTTTAATGTAAGTTTTTTGATACAATTGTATACAAATGTTTAAATATAAGTTGTTTTTAGTAAACGTTCATTTATATGTGTCGACAAATACTGCCTCAGTTACCTTAATATTTATTTCGCACAGACGAAGTCGCGGGTAAAAGCTAGTTATAAATAAAAGGTAAAATGTTTAGTCTCACACAATTCTATGATGTCTGATATGAGCTTATATTCAGAGAGCTAGTAGCAAAATTGGGGTAGGTATTTGCGAGAAGCTGAAAACTTATAACATAGTTCTTCTATTATATTAGTAGTGGTAGGACTCTTAGCAGAGTCCGCCTGGGGAAGTACCACACCTTTGCCAAATATTCTACCGCCAAGCAGTAATGTGCAAACATTACTGTGTTCCGGTGTGAAGGGCAATGATTCCAGAGAAATTACAGGGCTTAGAGACATAATATCTTAGATCTCTGGGTGACGAGCGCAGTGCAGTGCTAGGTAATGATTTGGACTATCATGTTCCAATAGCTGCGTGTTACTGTGCTGTTATGTGGCAGACATGTTGCTCAGGCACATGACCTGCTAGTCTCGTCACTCTATGCTATAAAAAAAAAAAAATATCCCTAGTCGGAAGTGCCGACCTGGCTGATGAGCAGCGGGGAAAAATGAATTCCTAAATTTATATCACTTGGCAGGTAGACAGTCCCTCCAAAACGATCTCTTTTTTTGAGAAACCTTATTTTTTAGTTATACTCGTAAATAACACCCAATTTAGATTTCAAATTGCCTCAAACCCATATATTTATTTTTATTTTTTACAAAACATCTTTGCACGCGCCTGGAAATGTTGAGCCCCCTACTACATCGTCTGGCTTATTACGAAAATTATTTTATGTAAAAATTTCATATTGCTTCAAACAGGCTCTGGAATCGATCGAGAGACGTGCCAAAAGGCTCATAGGCAACGACACTCTTGTGCGAAAAAGACTCCCAAAGTCTTGAACATCGCCGAAAAATTGCTAGCCTATCGGGTTTTTATCGGATACACTTTGGAGAGTGTGCCACTGATCTGCATGATCTGATACCACCTTGTCCTTTTTTCTATCGGAATGCTCGTAGCTCGAAAAAGCGACATCGTTTCATGGTTGATGTTCCAAAGACACGAACGAAGAGATTCTACTCAACTTTTGTGATAAGAACGTCTAGGCTGTGGAATACGTTGCCTGAGTGGGTTTTCCCCGATAGTTACAATCTTTGTGTCTTCAAATCGAGAGTGAATCGGTTTTTTTCTAGGTAAACACGCTCCATCGTAGACCGCATCGTCGCTTAACATCAGGCGAGATGGCGGTCAAGTGTGAACCTATAAAAGTTTAAAAAAAAACACATACTTTTTATTCAGTGAATAAAAAATTAAAAAAATGTATGGATCCCATCATTTTACCCCGCCTCTCACTAGCCAGGTCTCCGCCTCCGTGTTGGGGTATAAAAGGAGAGATATGTGACGAGTTTTCAGCTTGCCGCAAATAGCTACCCAAAATTTGCTAGTAGCTCTCGGAATATTAGGGTTTCCTTGCAACTGGCAATATTGGATGTAAACTGCGGAGAACGTAAGAGATTTTTTTAACTTATAACTTGCAATTACATTTAATATCCTTCTATTCAAATACTTTATGAAGAATTACACAGAATAGTGATGCTCTTAGCCGAAAAATGCGCTGAGATGGAGTTTAAACCAGTTAATTTAAGAGAGTAATATACAAGAAATCATAGTAATAGGACTCATTGCAGAGTCCGCCTGGGGAAGTACCACACCTTTGCCCGTTATTCTTCCGCCAAACAGTAATTTGCAAACGTCATTGTATTCCGGTTTGAAGGAAAATGTTTCCAGAAAAATTACAGGGCGTAGAGATAAAGCATCTTATATCACTGGGTGACGAGCTCAGTGCAGTGCTAAGGAATTATTTGGGCTCTTCATGGTCGGTTTGCTCGGCTCGTCCCTCTAAATTATAAAAAAACTAGCTTTTACCCGCGACTTCGTCCGCGCGAAATAAATATTAAGGTAACTGAGGCAGTATTTGTACCCATACAAATATGTGATTACTAAAAACAGCTTATATTAAAACATTTTATATCATTTCACTAAAATCGGTTCAGTGGTTTAGGCGTTCAACCGTAACAGGCAGACAGACAGTTACTTTCACATTTATTATAAAATAGTATAGATAGATTTCAAGTGTCTAGTTGTAATAATTAAAGGTTTTCTACACCATTGAATAACTTCCATGTAAACTTTCATTCCTCATTTCCACCCCTTTAACTTTTTTCTACCATAAAAGTCGACCTTGTCCTGAGGCTAGTCTACCTGTGCACCAAATTGCATTAAAATCGGTTCAGTGGTTCAGGCGAAAAGCGTCAAAGCGTAATAGAGAGTTACTTTCAAATTTATAATATTAGTTTAGATATCAAGTGTCTAGTTGCTAAATTTCGTGGTTTTATTTTCAACAGTATGACGAACTTACATTTAAGGGCGCCTACACAAAACTGCGATGTGATGCGATGCGACGCCGCATCGGAGCAATTTCCATCGCATCGCATCGCTTCGCAGTTTTGTGTGGGAGCCTTTCCTCCGATGCGGCATCGCATCGCATCGCATCGCAGTTTTGTGTAGGAGCCCTAAACTTTCGTCTTTCATCCCCCATTTTAGCCCCTATTTTGTCCCCGTACAGTTCAAAATGGCTAAATTGCCAGAATTACCATTTATTGGTTTCGTATCTAGATACAAAGTGTCATGATTGTATCTTTAACAATGCCGAACTGCCACATAACATGTTCAACCCTTATTTTACCCCCGTACAATTTGAAATTACAAAATTGCTAGAACAAACTTTTATTTGCTTCGCGTCTAGTGTCTAGATACGAAATTTCGTGGTTTTATCTTCAACAATTACGAACTTCCATATAAACTTCCACGCCCCATTTCAACCCCTTCAACAATTTTCTCGTAATAAAAAGTAGCCTATGTACATTTTTGGTATATAGTCTATCGTCATCATCATCAGCCGCAAGACGTCCACTGCTGAACAAAGGCCTCCCCCTAGATTTCCACAACGAACGGTCCCGCGCAACCTGCAACCAGCGGTTTCCAGCGACCTTTGTGAGGTCATCTGTTCATCTAGTGAGAGGCCGTCCAACACTGCGTCTTCCGGTTCGTGGTCGCCTCGAGAACCTTTCTTCCACTTCAGCTTGCTTACTCTTTGAGCTATGTCGGCCACTTTCGTTCTTTTGCGAATATCTATTATTATATAGTCTATATGTGTACCAAATTTCATTGAAGTCGGTTCAGTAGATTTCATGCCTATAACTTTGAAAACGACGGAAGTTCCATACAACCATCGGACACCCAAGCCAAAATAACAGAAAGGAATGAGACGGCCAAGAACACAAGCCAAAATAACAGAAAGGAATGAGACGGCCAAGAACACAAGCCAAAATAACAGAAAGGAATGAGCGGGCCGAGCCCGTGCCATGCTTGGCTCATTTTATTTTAGTAGTGGTCTATTTAGGGCTCTTTGCAGAATCCGCCTGGGGAAGTACTACACCTTTGCAAGTTATTCTGCTGTCAAGCAGAAGTATACAAACATTACTATGCTCAGGTTTAAGGGCATATTTCCAGAGAAATTACTGGGCTAAGAGATAAAACACTTTACATATCCGAGTGACAAGCGCAGTGTAGTGCTAGGTATAATTTGGACTCTTCGTGTTCCAATAGCTACTGTGTCACTGTGCTGTTCTGGGCAGGCATGTTGCTTACCATCAAGCATACTTAAGTCCTGTTTGTCTTATCAAGCTATACTAAAAAAAACAACAACCGTAGCCAACATCTTGCAGGTGTTCCTTCTGCCTAAACATGCCAAGAAGCCATTAACCTATATGAACTGATTCAAAAGTACATTGTTTTACCAACAAATTGCTATGGTGGCATCTTGTTGTGTGATAACCCTAGCCGGGAGAGAGGGCTTCTACACGCGCTATTGTCTCTTTTAAGTAGTGTGTGTAAGCAGGGGAAAGGGGCTAGAAAACTGGGAAAGGTTACTCAGCTGATTCTCTAATCGGTCAAGCAAAATTCCTAAGTCTTCCAGACGACAGAGGCGGAACCGCGGCTATCATTAGCAGTGTACGTGAGAGATATCATCTGTCTGGCTTCCATAGTACAAGCTGTACAAGAGGCAAATGCCGGGGTTCGCGGGCCCGCAAGGGCGGTACTTGGCAGGGTCGCGGTCAAATGTCCCTCCGTGGTATCGAGCCCGAAATGTCCCTGCATAGTGGCCATGAGTAGATGCATTGACAGCCCCCCCCCCCCCAAAAAGAAAGAAAAATAAAAGATAAGTGAGTGGGGGCGGCATTTTTCAGATTTTGACCAACCTAAAAAATATGAAGATCGGGGCTGACGTTGTCGTTGACTATAATGGGATATTTTTTAGTTCATTTTTAATTTATCAGATCTGTTGACCAGCGTCGCATAATCAAATGGAACGTCACCACGAGTTGATAATCCCTTGGTTATTCCTTTGTAGAGGTTGAATATTTCCATCAAACTAAAGGTAAAAAAATTGTCATGAGTCATTAAAATTGTCATGAATACATATAGGTATACTTGAATAATGCTTGGCAGCTTTATGTACGATAGTTATTATAGTAAGTGAAGTGACTGAAGTAATAATTTATTTTAAACTTTAGAAATGCATACAATTTGTGTGATCTTTCTTTTGTTTTTTTTTTATTAATTGGCGTGTAAATTGTATATTCATGAATAAATGACTTTGACTTTGACTTAGCTTGCCTAACTTGGGAAAACCCGTTGGAGTAGGTACCTACAGAAAATATTAAAAATCGTTTTAATAGACAGACAAACAAAAATAAATACAATTAAAGCGCATTTTTAGATGTCGATTAAAAATAAGTACCTGGGTGACCGAGCTTTGCTCGGTTTAAATACTAAATATTACCTAACATTCAAACTTGACTTATTTAAATGAAACGTCAATGACGTCAACATACCACATAAATTGTTTAGTTTTGACGCCAAGGTACAAGTTGGCGCTGAGACCGCGACGCGAGACCGCGACCGGAGACCGCGACAGGCACTTGACACTATGGAATTGTATGGGCGCCAGGTCTCCTGTCGCGGTCGCGGCGCGAACTGGCGTCCATACAATTCTATAGTGTCAAGTGCCTGTCGCGGTCTCCGGTCTCGGTCTCCGGTCGCGGTCTCGCGTCGCGGTCGCGACGCGAACCGCTACCTTTAGCGAGAACTTAATACGTAGTTGTCGTGGATATTGTCACTCAATTTTGGTATGCACGAGTGCCAAAGGAAAACAAGTGCAAACGATGGCTGTTAGCTTGTGTATTTAGTAAAATAACTGAATATTTATGAGGATTATCTAACAAGATACCATTGGGGGGACAGAAGAGAGATCTTTGCTCAACATTCGTAAAAAATAATAAATATTAATATAATAAAATTGTAATAAATATTAGGTGATAAATAAATGTTAGTCTTCTTGTCGTGATAAATATTAGTGGACACAACACTATCTAACCTCAAACTGAATAAAGTTTGTAGTATAGGGACCAGATAGCTTAAAAATAATACTTGCAAAATTATTATGATTGTAAATATATCCATAAGATACAGAGAAACACCTAGACACAGAACAAATATTTGTATTCATTACAGAAGCATAAACAGCCCACTACATTTTCCCACTGCTGAGCCCACACACAGTGCGGGTTGGTGAATGACACATGACCTCGAAAGATTCAAGGTACATGTCGGTTTCCTCACGATGTTTTCCTTCTCCGTTTTAAGTTAAGTTTAAGTTACCGGCATTACGTACATGATTTCGAAAAGACAGTGGTGCGCGCGAGATTAATCACACGAATAAGTACAATTCGGCAAGCTAATCCCGCGACCCTTCGATCAAACCTTCGTCCAAAGAGATCTAAAAATAGTTTCTGCCCAGCCGAGGTCATTAACTCAACTTGTTTGCCGGTCGTTATAATCGATTTGAACATCTATACTAATATTATAAAGCTGAAGAGTTTGTTTGTTTGTCAAAGTCAAAGTTCTTTATTGATAAATGTACAATTTACACGTCAATTAATAAAAAAATTAAACAAAAGAAAGGGCATACTAATTGCATCCATTTTCAAAGTTTGAAATTATCACTTCACTGTATTATAATAACAATTATTAATTATCGTACAGAAAACTGTCAAGCAATATACGAGTATAATAAATATGTTTCAAATGCAATTGCACCTACTGACGAATGTCAATTTTTTCACATTTTTATAGGAACTTTACCATCACTCTCTAAAAATTCGCTGTAACTATAAAAAGTTACGATAAGATCCTTGAGATGGCCAAAACCATCGAAGGGAACTCAAACGACAAAGCGGGTTGGGAAAACTGGGAGGTACCGAGAATACAGTGGGTCAACGGAGTTCCAGGATGTGGAAAGACAACATGGGTGATTAGACACTTTGATGTGGACAAGGACGCCATTATCACTACAACAACTGAGGCAGCAAAAGATCTAAGAGAAAAGCTATCGCACCGTATCGGAAACCTGGTCAAAACCAGAGTGCGAACCATGGCTTCTGCTCTGGTAAATGGTTTCGGAAGAGAAAGTTTCAGTCGCCTCATGGTGGACGAAGCTCTCATGAACCATTTTGGAGCCATTGTGATGGCTTCAAGGCTGTCTGATGTTGGTGAAATTGTCCTCATCGGAGACGTCAATCAGTTGCCTTATATCGACAGGGAAAATCTCTTCGAAATGAGGTATCACCGCCCAAACCTGGTAACAAAGATCAGCCAGGAGTTGCTCTGCACACATCGCAATCCGATGGATGTCGCATATGCGCTGAGGGAAATATACTCAGGTATGTACTCCTCAGCACCCCGTATAAAGTCCCTAGAGCAGAAAAGGTACAAGGGAGCGCAAATACCCAACACCCTACCAAACACCCTCTTCTTAGTTCACACTCAAGAGGAGAAGGAGACCCTGACAAACCAGGGTTATGGGTCAGGCACCGGGTCACGTATCCTCACCATCCATGAAGCTCAGGGACTGACATATGAGTCGGTAATCGCAATAAAAACCAAGGCAAACATGAAGCTGCACGAGAGCGTGCCCCATGCGGTTGTTGCACACGGGGACTTTCACGTACTACGCTGACGACACCGACGACGCCATCGGTCGGTTCGTGCGGCGAGCGTTGGCTGCATCACCGAAGACCATCCGAGAGTTCAACCTACAGATGGCCATCAGGGATAGAAATGCAGCCGTAGTGGAGGCTCTCGGCCGGGAGGAGGCGGCTTAGGCAAATGGCAATAAGGCAAAGAATCGATGTCGAGTCGAACACTAGCGGAATCCCAACCGGTAGTGATCGGCTCAACAGACGAGCACTAACTAGTATTAGGTTTAAAATGTTCCCAACTCCCCCCTTATTTCCCTCTTCTTCTAATTATCCAAGAAAGATGTAAAAATAAATAAGATTTGAAATGACAAAAGTCACGGACCCCGGAGTCTGTGGAGTAGCAATTTTGAATAATAAAAAAAAAAAAAAAAAAACTACACCACTATCTAAAGATAACTACCATTTTTGTGTCACAAGTACCTACAGTTATTTTTTTGACAAACATTTTTGGCAAAAAAAAACGTGATTTGCTAATTTCAAGGTCGCTTGATTGTCCAACTAATTAATAACTTGCCTGGTTTATCGAGATTCCGAAATGGTAAAGCACTTGGTATTTCTAGCTTTCAGCTCGAAGAAAATTTCTGTTAGATTGACCAAAGTCCTCTTTTCTAAAATGCTTTTTTCGCAAAATTTTATACTTTTGTTATGGTGAAGGTACTTCGTTAGACCAGTTAACTCGAAACCAGACCCTCTGCCAAGATGAATAACAATTTCTGGAATCGATAGATACCGTCTACCTGCGCTAGCGGCGGTAGCCATACCTAAATACTGTCCTTTTCTTTCACGCAACGTGTAACGCAACGAAAGCTGTCAAGCATTATTCAAGTAGGTACAATAATTATGTTTCAATTACAATCAAAGACCTCAAAAGACGCAAATATAGTTGTATTGATAGCGGATACATGTTTGAGCCTTTTGGGGTCGAAACTTTGGGACCGTGGGGACCGACTGCCAAGAGAATTTACAAAGACTTATCCAAACGTCTTTGTGATGTAACTCGTGACCAAAATGCAGGCCTTTATTTTGCTCAGCGAATAAGTATCGCCATTCAACGTGGCAACGGGCCAGCATTTTGGGCACAATTCCCACTAGCACTGGTCTTCTAGATTAAGTTCAAGTACATTTTGTAAATAAATATATATTATGTGTATATATTTAATTGATACTTTTTAATCTTACGTGTATATACTATTTTTAATATTTTTTGTAAATTAATCTTACGTTTAATTACAATTGTAATGACCCATGTAATTTTTTTAAAACTTTAGTTTAAGAGAAATATTCAACCTCTAAAATGGAAAATTTTAGGGATAATTATTGATTATAGAACAAGAGCCCGTGAACCCCAGACCTTCGTTATTTTATAAAAGCTGAAAACTTGTCAGCGCATGCTCCTAACACAGTTAAGAACGATGGACCATTATGAAGTTTGGGTCATCCTGGTTTTGGCAAATAAACGGTACTAAGGCCCCAAGTCCCAGTAGTGGGAACTTTTAGTGGGCTGCTTATGATAATTAGGCTGCTAATTGTTGCCCAAATATTATGTTTAAAAATAAGCGCGCATATTATGGCGCAAGTAGAATTATAATTGCATGAACATTAATACAACATGGGTGTCTGGCAAGTGCTTACCACGATGTTAAGTGTCTAGCAATTATTGGTGTAATTTTTAATAATATTCTGAAGGTATTACCAAAATATCAGACTTTATAATTTGACAAATTTAGATCGGTACACCTTTAGTACCGTTTATCTGCCAAAGCCAGGATGATCCAAACTTCATCATGGGCCATTCTTACCTGTGTTGGGAGCATACTCTGACAAACGTTCAGCTTTTATAAAATAACGAAGGTCTGGGGTGCATGGGCTGTTGGTCCATTACCTCGTGATGACGTTCCATTTGTTTCTTGTCCAAAGATTATGAGGATTGGATGAAAAATTATAACAAGCTAGCATTTTCTTGCGACTTTGTCTGTGTATAATTTTGAAAAGGGCTATTCCTTAACGAAACTTTGCATGTTTTTATAATAAGTAGCTTACGTCGTAGATACACAAATTACCACAAAAACGTAAAAAAAAAAATTGTTATCTTTTATAGGTACGTACACCTGATCACCATTTCGCCTGATGTAGAGCTAGGATAGCTAGCTAGTGCTAGTAAGCTAGCAAGCTAGTAGGTACTTCTGGCTTCTAGACAAAACTAGCGTTGCGTAGCTCGGAAATTGGGTTAAGTGTGTCATAATAATGATAAAATCTATATCTATACTATTAATATTATAAAGAGGAAAGATTTGTACCTATTTTTGTATGTTTGTATGTTTGTAATGAATAGGCTCCGAAACTACTGGACCGATTTCAAAAATTCTTTCACCTTTGCAAAGCTACATTATTCCCGAGTAACATAGGCTACGGCAGATGGCGCTGCAGTTGATATCTAGGTTATTATTCGAGCGAAGCCGGAGCGGGCCGCTAGTCTTAGATAAAGAGTATAGGTATGTAAACTCTTTGGATAAAATCAATTGTTTTCAACATTTCACTATTTATTTCCATCTTAAAGTCAGTTCAATTTATTTGAAACTAGCGATCCACCCCGGCTTCGCACGGAGTAGCGCTTTAGCACTAGAGCAAGTAATGAAAGGTAGTGAGCCAGTCCGGAATGGCTCGGAGTCGTCAGTGTTCAGATTGTGGCGAAGAGAAACCGTGACTTGTTACAAACATATTGTGGATTTGATACGGGGGTCATGATGTCCATAATGTCTCAGAGAGCGGTACTTTCGAAACGCTCTGGATCCCGTTTGTTTCTATATTACGGAAACTATGCGGGTAAGACTTCAAAGTGCTGCTAATGATAAAAAAGCGGCCAAGTGCGAGTGGGACTCGCGCACGAAGGGTTCCGTACCATTAGCAATTAAACGGTGAAAACATCTTTTATTGTATGGGAGCCCCTTAATTTATTTAATTATTTATTTTTAAAGAGCACATTAAATTAAATATTCTATGAATAGTTAAAGCGTTTACCTGTACCTGTCACCGTCATTAGTATAGAGCGAGAAACGGTACAAAATCAAGATTGTTGTATGGGATTAAAAATATATATTTTGTTTTTAGTTTTTGTTGTTATAGCGGCAATAGAAATAAATCATTTGTGAAAATGTATACTATCTAGCTATCACTGTTCTTGAGATACAGCTTGGTGACAGACGGACGGAGGGAGCGACGGACAGCGAAGTCTCGGTAATAAGGTCCCGTTTTTACCCTTTGGGTACGGAACCCTAAAAAGCGCACAGACACAGTAAGTAAAGGTGTGTTTTGTATGGCCTTTCTGGTTTCCATAGAACACATGTTATTGTTATACTGCCAAGCAGTAATGTTCAAACACCACGTTCCGGTTTGATAGGCAATGTTTCCAGAGTAATTACAGGGCCTATGCCCTGTAATATCTCTATAGATATTATCTTAAATCTCTGGGTGTTGAGTGCAGTGCGAGGTAGTGGTTTCTCTTCATGTTCCAGCTGCGTGACACTGTGCACTGTGCTGTTATGGGCAGCCGTGTCGCTTAACATCAGGAACATGTCCTGCTTGTTATGACACTCTATAGATACGATAAAAAAAGGCATTGCTTAATTTGGTGCTCGATAGTGTAGTATAAAAAAGCGTCGATAAATATTCGACAAATGATCACACTAATTATTACAAAGGCGAAAGTTTGTGAGTGTGTATGTTTGTTACTTCTTCACGTCTAAACGCCTGAAGCGATTTTAATAAAATTTGGTATGGAGTTAGCCGCCACCCTGGGTTAACACATAGGCTACTTTTTATTCCGAAAAAATAACGGGAACTACGCGGGTAAAACCGCGGGGCGCTGTTAGTATTATAATAACGAGCATAACAAAATTCTATTTGTTGTAGCTTTTCTACAGATTGTACAGGAAAGACGTCATCAGGCAAATTGGTGTTTTTGTCGCGACAGTGACTGCCTCTTCGAGACTTTCTCACCACTGAGCGGCAAATCGATTCGAGAGCCTGGCTTTGAGATTTATTTCTTGTTAACAGCGCCTCGCTGTTTTACTCGTATCTGCGTAATTACCATTTCTGATAATTTTCCGTACCTATATAATTATGTAGATTACATGAAAAATAAATCGTAATTTTTGAGCTTTCAAGTTAGCGTATTTGACTGGCGGGGTAAGTAACTTAACGGTTTTACTAACTTTTTACGAAGTTTCATGCAAATATGTCCAAGGAATAAAAAGTTTCATACAAACTTTCATTCCTTATTTCACCCCCTTGAAGACTTAAATTTGAAAAACGCTTTCATACGTGCTTCATGATTTTAGTTGAATTGATTGTGTGTGTCATGCAAATATCTCCAAGGAAAAGAAAGTTTCATACAATCGTTCAGCGCCTATTTCACCCCCCTGGTGGTTGAATTTCAAAAAATCCCTCATTAGGGGGTGCCTACGTTATAAGAAAAACATGTATGCGAAATTTCAAGTTTCTGGCTCTCTTACGGTTTGGGCTGTGCGTAGGGTTGCCAACTTTTTTTAGAAGAAATAGAGTATTTCTGATTTCAAAGGAGGTAAATAAAGAGTATGGACTTAAAAAAAAAGAGTATCATTTATTTTATATTTTTAATAAGGTATTTTCTGTGCTTTTTGCAGCACATAACAATTTTTCATTGTTTTTAAAAGAATTGTATGAGTCCAAACATTCTAACTCTAAATTTATATTATAGATCAAGAGCTCATTTTTAATCAATTTAAAATATTAGTGTTATAGATTATAGAGTACGCTTACATGATATAGAGTACAATACTCTATTTTGGAGTACGGTTGGCAACCCTAGCTGTGCGTTGATCCATCAGTCAATCACCTTTTATATATATAGAAGATAGATAAGATTTTAAAAAACTTTGAATATCATATTTATTTATTTCTATCAAAAGCTAGCTCCAAAAAGGGCGAAACTTCCATATTAACTGTTATTCCCTATTTTGCATGGAGGAAATGCATTTATCCCTTTCGCTTAGGGGCCGTCCCCTTGAGTGGATTACGTCGGACTCGGCACTGTAAGTAATGCCCTCCGACTAAAACCTCCATGGCGTTCCATCTTTGGAACATAGGACATGGAACATGGGCACACCTTCGAATTCTTCCGGGTTCGCGGTTTTTTGAGTTCTCCGTCTCTTGGCACACCTCAGGGGCACTTACTGGTTGGTCCACGGGGTGATTAGTAGTGGTAGCTCTTGGCAGAGTTCGCCTGGGGAAATACCACACCTTTGCCAGTCATTATACCGCCAAGCAGTAATGTGCAAACATTACTGTGTTCCGGTTTGAAGGGCAATTTAACATCTTAGATCTCTAAGTGACGAGCGCAGCGCGATTTGGACTCTTCGTGATCCAATAGCTGCGTGTCAATGTGCTGTTATGTGGCAGGCATGTTGCTTACCATCAGGCACATGTCCTGCTTGTCTCGTCACAAAAAACATGGCATTCGTGAATTTTATCCATCCAATAAGAAATTAGAGCACACCTACAAACACCTAGATACAGAACAAATTTATCCTGGATGGGAATCGAAGCCCCGACCTCTGGCTTCGCGGGCCGATTTGGTTCCAACTAAGCCACAACAGGCCTTCCCAAATAGCAAAGAAAATTACACTTCTACATTTTTCTAACTTTGTAGACCCTTCTATTTAATTTTGAATACACATAGGTACATTCATAGAACTAGGCTTAGATAACACACGTAGTAGACCCTACAAAGGGTGCAGCAAATTTTAATTTCTCGGGATTTTCCATTCTTCAATAACTTTGGTTCAATCTTTGTAGACCAACCGGTTAATCGCTAGTTTTCGTTTTCACTATAACGACGTTGGGAAATTATGTAAATCGCCTATTAGTAACAGAAGAAACGGTTGGGTAATGCGAATGAAATGACTTACTCACGCATTCATAACCGTGGCCCTCGAAATAATTTATATCATGAATACAAAGTAGGTTTCCCATT